>OX456527.1:84648777-87048777 GCA_949748255.1 Eustalomyia histrio | reverse complement strand
TTTAATATTTCACCATTCGTAGCTCAATTGTCAAATAAATTTAAATTTTATTTATTATTAACAAAAAAAAAAATAATAATAAAAAGTCAGAGCAAAACTAATGTTTTTATTGTTGCATGTGTAAAGTTTTTTTTTTTGAATATTTATTCTCAACTCATATCCTTCTTTTTAGCAGTGATGCCAGAATTGTTTTTTTTAATCCATATTTTGATTTATAGAAATTTCCAAAATTCTTTAAGTAAAACAATATGTCTGTAAAAAATATTGTTCTGTAATCAGACCTTGGAAAATATTGATCTTTATTGAATTAATTTGCGAAAAAAATAATTTTTTTGTACATCAGCGTGTTGTTCAATATTTTTTAAATCAATTCATTATATCATATTTAAAATCATAATTGATTAATAAATTTTATATGAATCTTTTTTGATTGAATTGAATTAAATCAGTTCAAATATAATTAAATAAAGATTCATTTGATATGCGAATGAAAACAAAATAAAAAAATATTAAAATTGACGTTGTCCTCGCTTAGTTTTCTTGATATTCACCATTTGTAAAATGGTAATTTTTTGAAATGGCCGATATCTGGAAGATAGGTAGGGCAAAACCTAAAAAAATGTTGCTCTATAAGAGTATTAATCAAAATAGGCCAGATTCGGATGACAACCCGAGGAATCTATTTTTGTAAAAGAAATGGAACGGAAGACAAAATTTGTTAATTTATATTATCATATGAATTCATACCTGTGGAGACCTTTCATATCTGTGCCGAAGGGTGCCCTTTGGTTTGTCCGTTTTGCGCTATCTCGCTTAGTCTCCGAAATATTGGCCGTTATCTCGAAAACCAAGCGGGATATATCACATTATTATTAATTTGAGAATCAAAATAATTATATTTTTGATTTGCGAATTAAATCGAATTTGCTTTGATTCTTCTATTTAAGATAGAATTATTCAAAATTAATTATTTCGTTTGATTTATAAAAAGAATTATATAAATCAATTTAATTTTTCCAATAAGATAAAGATTGAATCAGGTAGTTAATAATTCAATCAGGAAAATGAATTCCGGATAAATTCGTCAAAATTTAAATCAGATTAGAAAATTGATTTGAGGAATTATGTTTTTAAAGGCCTGTCTGTAGTTCCTGAACATTTTACATGTTGCAACTAAAATCAGTTGTTATAACCGATTTTTTTGTGAAACCAATATTCTGTTGTATCAACTGATTTTAGAGCTAGTAGCCGAAATTCTGTTGAAAACTGGTAAAATTTGTTTACATTAAAATTACAAGAGAAATCCTGCTCAACGATATCTCGTCACAGCTCAATTCCTATTTTTCATATTTTTCAAAACTCCCTTATCTAGTAACACTGGTCTCTCTACACACATTTGCAAATAAATACATTATTTATGTGCGTGTGTGTTATACACTTCAAAATTGTTTTGGGTGAATCTTTTAATCCTCCCAACCATTATTATTTCAATTATCGTTGTATACTATTTATTATAGTGGACATATGTTGCGTATCGTGTAGTTAGCTCTTGTATGTCATATATTATGAATTACGTTAGTATTTATTTTATAAACTTTTTGTTTCGTTCCTTTCTAGTTTTTAGCCTCAAACTACCTATCTATCGTATCTACAAATGTACTATACTATATGTACTAAAATATTTTTATTTTATTCTCTGGAGAGTTGTCGTCTTATTAAGTAGTCATATGTATATTGTATGTGGAACTCACTGACTATTTGATATTGCGGTAGTCATGATGTGCACGTGAGTATTGCTGTAGGTATACGATGTTTGAATGGATGAATGGATAGTTTTTATATTTTTACGTAAACACTGGCTTTGTATAATAAAAATAAAGTTGACTACGTTTTGTTAAATTTACTGAATTGAGTTGGAATGGTGTTGTTGATATATGTATGTGCAAACATGAGTGGGATTTATTCGGAAGAAATTCATTTCCAAAAGACCATAAGTAATAGATTCTAATTGAACTGTTAAATTAAATTGTAAATAAAAAGTATCCATTTAAGATTATGTTTAAGCTACATATGTGAGGCAAACACGTATGTTTTTGTGTGTGTCATTTGTTGGAATACATTAAGGTTAATCTAATTGTTACACAGTGCAACACGAAATTTTAACCTTAATGGTTCTAACACGAAGTAAAAGTAAACGTACCACCTGTAATACAGAACTTTGAGGTCGGCTAAGTTATTTTAAAGTAAGCTCCAAGTAACACTGCTTTAGATAGCTAACAAGGAAAATAGGAAAATAAAATAAGAGGCATGTGACCCTTTTAGTGGCATAATTCCTCGTCTTAAGCATAGTAAATTATTTTTCCTATGGAAAAATTTCAAACAAACTTTAAATGCTTTCTGTTGAATACAATTCTATTTAAATAAATAAAACTTTATTCGCAAAACTAAAAATTTAAGTGCAAAACTTTAATGATGTATTTAAGTTACATACACATTTTAATATAAATTTGAAACTACTTTATTACCTTACAGCTCTTTTCTTTCTCTTTCGGTTATTTTTCAACCGATTTTCAAAATTTTGCTGGAAAGGTATTTAAATTTACTTTCTAATTGATGAATATAGTTGGTACAAATTATTGCTGCTGGATGGAGCAAAATTTATTTTAATTGAAAATGCATCAAAACATCCTGTATTTGCAAATATTATAAGTTCAAAAATACTCGCCAAAAGATTTTGTACAAAGTTGCCAAACATTATTTGGTCGAATTCTGGTAATTTAAAGGTAAACATTTTGATTTTCTTCAGTGACCCCAAAATAACGCTAATTTTGTAACTAACGGAATTATGAAAAAATCGCAGAATAAAAGTTGCTGCTGAAGCCCTAAAGAACCATTTTCAACAATAGAAAAGTTCTTTTTCGCAAAAAGTCGATTTTGGCATATTGCTAGGTATAGTATGATTGGAAAGTAATTTTAGGGCACTTTTACGGTAACCTTTCCGTTAAGTACTATTTTGCTTTTTTGTATTTGCTGTTGTAAAAATTCTAAATTGTGGATCATAATTTTTTTAAAAAGAGACATTCTAGAAATATATATTCAATTAATAGACACGCGTTCCATAAAACTTATTTAAAAACTAAAAATGTTTTATGCCGCGAACTGGGCTAGAACTGGAGACCTTCCGTTTAGCAGGCCATTGCTTTTCCTCTAGGCTAAACTCTGTTTAATTTTTTTTAGTAAATTACAAACTTGCATATTCGAACTCAACACCTTATGCAGCAACTAGACTACTAAAGTCACCTGCGGAAACTAAAGCACACAACGATAAGAGTTTAAGTGAAAATCAAAAAATTTTGTTTTTTACACAAACCTTGAAGCTCAAATTACTTGAGCGTAAACGTAAAAGTGCGGAATCAGCTGATCCGTTAGTTTTATAAAGAGAATATTAAAATAAGTACTCGAACGCGTACGTTTCGTAACTTTGCGGACTATTCTGTTAAAAACAGATTTTCTCTCCGTTTTTACGTGACAGTATAAAACAGTTGATTAGTTTTTGTTTATGTGAAAAACAAAAATCAAAAAACAAATCGAAAAGAAATAAGAAAGTTTAACATATTTAAAAACACATTCCGTAAAACATAAAAAAATACAATGGATCATGAAAAGCTGATATTGTTGATCAAGGGCAATGATGTGCTGTACTATAATCCCTTCGCGACCGACATGTAAGGGAAAAACGTCAGGAAAATCTTCCCTTAGAAGAATATTCTTCATTATCATAGTCATTCTCTCCACAAATTGCATCATCTTCGGAAACTTAATCTCCACTACCATCAACCGTCGGATTTTCACAAAATTCATCAAATATTTTTTCAATGTCACTCGCTGATATAATAAAATTGATACACCTACCGTTGAAATACCTCCAATCGAAGTATAATCCATGGAAACTTTACCCATCGTAACAACACCCAATTCAGCTATGTCAAAAATTTTTTTCACATACATCTTGAAGAAATGATTTAAATTTGTACACTCTAAAAAATGCTTGTAAGTTTACTACTATAAAATGGGTAAAGTTTTATGTAATATTACGAAAATTCAGTAAATATAAACACGAAATGCGTAAAACTTTTTTGCGCACACTTTTATATACAATAATACACATACGAAGTATTTTTAGACACTATGTGTTTACAATTAAACACATAATGCCTAAAATAAGTATTATTTTGTTGAATAAAAATTTTATGCACAAAGTTTGTAAATATACTAACTTATAACGGTAAAAAATTGTGACATATTGAAATTGAAAAAAAATAGTAAAACATTTTCAAAATTTAAAAGAAGACTGTATTAATTTTTTAAATTTATTAATTATTTAGAATTACTAAACAAAAAAAAGTATTGTTTTTATTCTTTTTGTGAGTTTCTAAACAATAAATTTATTATTTTTATTGTGAATTACTCAACAATAAATTTATTTTTGAGCTGTTTAATTTTCAACATCGTAGAAGAAAATATGCGTATTTTTTAGGATTTTTACGAATTATGTGTGTACATATACAGGAAAATCGTGTTTCTTTACGCACAAATTTTGTAAATTTACTCTTCAATTATAAAATTTGATTTAAATTTTAGGCACTTTTAATGTAATTTTACCTATTTTGTGTTCATCAATTTAAGTAAAATGTGTATACTTTTTTTTATTTACGCACACAGAGTAAATTTACCCAATTTATAGTAGGAGTACAGTTTCCTACTATAAGTTGGGTAAATTTCAACAGAAATTAATTAGAGTGTATATATTTACAATACTTTTTTAATTAAATTATTTTTTTAATATAAATTAATATAATTAATTTTTTCGTTTCCGTAATTTTAGTAAGTTCTTATACAGAAAATCCCCGTTTACGTTTACGAAGCCTTACGTTTACGCTCAAGTAATAAAGCCTTGACGCACACTCACTAAAATTTAAACATACTATCACAATATTGTGCAAGTCACTTGCGTACAGAGAAAACAGATTTATTGCGACAACCGAATTTATTGCCAAATGAATAGTTTGGTTGCATCATAGTTCGGTTGTCGCTACCACATGTATTCCTGATCCAAATATATCGGTAGCTCTTACCAAACCATTCGGTTGGCAGAAAATTCGGTTGTCACAATGAATCTGTTTTCTCTATCTGTCGTCTTTTTGCCCCATAAAGGCTATGAGACTGTGTCTCAGTTCGCCATGGACAATTAAATTTGGTTGTTTTCTAATTCTATTGTATAAAAAGCAAAAATATAACATATTTCAAAATTTTATTAGAATAATTAAAATTTTGGTTGCTAATCGTAAGTTTTTGTTATAATTTTCGAAATTGCAATATCTCTCCTTCTACACTCATAAAATAAATTGGTTGAAATTCTATTGCAATTACCAAAGTTGTATCGTTATTCCAATTTTTTGAACTTCAAATTTTTCATCCGAATAGTTAGCTTTAATTATAAACAGGTAATGTTTCAAAAAAACAGAAACAATGTCACATCATTAAAAATATAAGTTTTTCTTATCAATATTGAAAAAATATTATCTTCTTTATTAACGTTGATACCCAGAACAAACAAGTTATCGAAGATTTTGTCATTTGAACAGAATATTTGCAGCAAAAATCTAATATATTACTCACCAAAAAAGTCTGAAAATTTTGCTGTTATTACAGGAAACTTTGCTAATTTGAGCCCAGTGGTAATTTTTGCTAATCTTAGCTGACGTGTAGTACAATGAAATTAGTAGAAAAGTTAGTAGCCGCTACTAAATTTTAGTAAACCTTTTGCAAAGTGAAATTTTAAATTGGTTTTCGAAAATCAACAAAAAAAATTACTAAATATTATTAATATTAGTACAACCAAATTAGTATACAAAATTAGTAAGCACTATTAAATTTTAGTATGTAAACTCAATGAATTGTAAAATATAGAAAAATTTTATTTTTTGAAAAAAAAATAATAAAAATAAACATTTTAGACTTTAAAGCTGCTAATTTCTTTTGAAATTGCCCTTCGAATTACAAATAATTTATATTTTTTTTATCGAGCAGCATTTTTTTATTTATTTCAAAAAATTATTAGACAAAATTAAAAAAAATCAAAGGCTTAAAAAATTGTAAAAACAAACGAATTTATCATATTGTTCTAATTTGCTAATTTTTGTTTTGAAAAATATTTTTAGTAATTTTTTGTGATTTTTCCGATTCCTTTTCTCAACCTATGTAACATTTTAAGGCAATTTAAGTTTTTATGTATAACTGTTAATTATTAGAAATACAATTTTCTTCAATATCCATTTTTTTAAATTAGTATTTTTTTTTGCTAATTTTATCAAATCGGTTTTAAAATGATTACAGAAGTTAGCAACAAAAATTAGTAAATATTCTGTAAAAATTCTGTAATTTGTAATATGTAAATAGCAAAAGAGCTTACTAAATAATATTTTTTTACTAAAAATCAGCACAAAAATTGTAAAGTGGGACTAAAAATCGCTTACAAATTTTTCTACATTTTTTTTTTACTTTCTTTAAACAATATTATAGAAATATAGTTTATACTACGACTAGTCTATATAGACTAACTAATAGTTTAGTTCTAATTTCAATATTTATTAACAAGGGTTACAGATTTAAGAGTTTGATTTATAAGCTCAATCCGGGTTGAAGCGACCTATTAGGTCATGAAGTTTAGGAGCGATTTAGGCTTCCTGCTAGACCCGAAGTATTAAGTAACTCGGGAATTACGTTATTAGGGTGACTCAGTAGCATCCATGCGGGAAAAAAGGGGTCAGTTGGGAATTGGAACCCGTCCCGGGATAGGTGAAAACTGAACCGGTTCCGAAAAAACATATCACGAGATAGGTGAAAAGAGCACCGGTTCCTAAAGTACCAATCACGTAAGCGGTTTAAAAGTCACGACTTGTCCTTTTAAACCAGTCCTGTGACATGACACAGAGGGTAATTGACCCCCTTCTAGGACAAGACCATGTTGAAGTGATAGGTCCCGTAACCTGTCCCTATCACAATGAACCACTCATGTGACGTGTCCTGGGATAGGTCCTTTTCCCGCAGGGCCTAGTCTATGAGCCTCTGCATTACGCCTTATTTCTTCATCTACGGTACTTATTTTTAAGTCACGATGAATGTCAGCATTTCTAATGTACCATGGAGCAATATTCCTTAAAACTTTATTTTGGAATTTTTGTATTTGTTGTATGATGGCGTTTTTTGCACATCCCCAGACTTGGATTCCATAGGTCCAGACTGGTTTCAACAGCTGCTTGTACAGCATTAGGTTGTTGTGTATAGAGAGTTTGGAGTTTCTACCTGTAAGCCAACTCATTTTTTTGTATTTTATTTCTAGTTCATCTTTTTTCTTTTTGACGTGTTCCTTCCGATGAAGTTTTGCATCCGACATCATACCAAGATATTTGGAAGAGTTTACAAATGGAACTTGTATGTTGTCAATAACAATTGGTATGTGATTTGTTTGCCTTTTTGTAAAGTTGATGTGTGATGATTTGGTGCTATTCAATTTAATGCCCCATCTTTCTGTCCATAGTTGAACTTTATCTAAAGCTGTTTGTAATTTGTCGGTTTAATTATATTGTTCCGTGCTGTTGATAATACTGGCATATCATAGGTATATAAAAGGTACAAAATAGGGCCTAGTATACTACCCTGGGGTACACCCGAATTGATAGGGTGAAGATTGAAATACTCATCCTCATGCTTTACGCGAAAGAATCTTTATCATTTGTTACTGCACCTAGCTCTTGTTTATTTGGGAGATCATTGGTAAAAACGGTACTTTAGTATTCAGCAAATAAGTAACCTTTTGTATATTTGTTCTCACCTACGTTCCATTGTTTTGCCTCTGGGCAGATTTTGTTTGAGTTGATTTTTTAAGTTGTTTTGTAGCCTTCCACAGTGAGTAGTCGGTTTTATTGTCGTATGTTAGGTGTAACAGATAATGGTTAAGATATTCATTTTTAAATTCTTTTATTTGCCTTCTTAGTTTTTGAGTAGCATTATTTAGCCCAGTTTTTTCTCGAGGACATCTGGACTTCTGCCATTTTTTTCGTAGCTTTCGCTTGACCGATATTAGGAGAGCAACTCCAAGCCGTCTGTTGTATTTCTGTTGCAAAATTTTCAACTTCTCTTTCTTTCTTTTTCTACTAACTTTTTTTCAATAAAAACTATTGCTCCACTTAAAATATAAAATTTTCCAATAAATTTTAATAAAATGTCACACTATTTACCAATATTAGCATTCAACCATTAATTTCCACAATGTTGGAAATTATAATAAAATGTTAAGATTAGCAACCGAAATTGTTATTGTTATAAAAAAATTTTGACATGTATTTAATTTTTGCTTTTTATTCATGTACATATTTGTATTCAAAATCAAACTACAACTTGATGTAAGAGTTTGTGGTTCAGTGGGTATCAACACTGCCTGCAAGTCCTAGGGTTCTAAATTCAAACCCTAAAATTTTTTTTTTTTTTCTTTTTATTGAATAAAATTAAGAGACACAATTTATTTTCTCTTGTGGCTACTATGTTATATATTATATTTTCAATTCTCAAATCTAAAAAATATTCAAATTTGAAAATATTCAAGAAAAATTTAATACAGTTTTGCATAGAGGAAAAGCAATAGCCTAGTTCGCAGCAGACCATATTTTATGTATAAATATTATAATATATTAATAGAAAAGCAATCAAATATTAAATGCCACTTATTGTTTGCCATATTTCTTTTAAAATGACAATATCGTTTTAGATTTTTGGACTTAAGTTAGAACGATATTTTAACTAAATATATGCAAAAAAAATACATCTAATAAATTTTAGCTTTAACCGGGCTGGTTACTTACCCAATGCACCGCAAAGACTTGTAAATTTTGATACCTAAAGAAATGTAATCAAAAATTAGTTTACCAATTATAAGTATGGTCTACAATTAATATACATAATATGCAATTCTGTATTGTATAATTTCTAATATGGACAATAGATTAAAACAATTTTCTAGTATGCCGTACTAAGTCGGTGATGTTCTTTAAACTTCGTTGCGAATTTGGATCTTTTCCGTCATACATTTCTTGCCATAAATGTTTGTATCTAAAACAAAAAAAGAGGGAAATATTCACATAATAAAAAAACATCGAAACTTTTTTATGATCGCCTATCTGAAACTAATAAATTTTCAAATTCTAATTAAAGTTTACACAATATCCAAACTTGTGTTATATATTTTTGCTCCTTTTTTTATATCAATATGTTTTATATTTACTTTTACAATAACAAACACATAAAACTTTGTCTGTTTGTAAGTGAAGTTATAGTGGATGGCCAAAATAATGGAAATATAAATTTAAGAAATATACTTTCGCTCTAATCTATTTCCCTGTAAATCTCGAAGACAAAACAACAGGAAATACTTTTTTAGGGATTTATTAGCATTAGAATAAGTTTGATAAATAGCATCCCATATTATCAACCTATATTCCATAATCGGACGCACAAGTGACATGTATAATAATTTATTGCACTTGCAATGTATGATACAGCTTAGGATAAAATAAATGCCTAGATCTAGGAAACTGTCGACCAAATCCAGTTGATGACCACTTAGGTGGTAATGAAAAATATTTTGTAAGTATTTTTTCGTTGAATATACGAAAGATTCCAAGGATAATCAATACACTCATCGGAAGAAGGTAAATGAATTTAGGCAAAATTTGGTTGTAGATTCGCATGATTATTATGGTATTTATAGTTTTTGCATTTTTGAAAAATTCATATAATTTGTGAGATATTTATTATACCGAAAAGACTATAGCTTTTGAGTGCGATTTATATTTCGATTTTTATAAAATTTTTATAAACAAGTAAAAAAAGGCTAAATTCGGCTGTGCCGAATCTTTGAAAGCCCTCCACCAATATCCTAAAAAGATGTTCTCTACTGGTTTTGATACAAATAATATAAAAAAAACTTTTAACGTAATATTATGAGGTAAAAAAATTTTTTGAGGTGAAAAATTTTTTTAGATGTGAAAAGAACTTTTTTTGGAAAAAAAATTTAGAGGTAAAAAAATTTTTTCAGGACAAACAATTTTTTGTGGTGAAAAAAAATTTTTGAGGTGAATACAAAATATTTACTGCTAAGCGACTTGTGAAAAAATATGAGAAAATATATTATGTACCAGTGGCTACTATTAAATTGTACTAAATTTGTATGGGCAATTTAGAGGCACCTTTACATTTTCACTAGTTTTTAACTATGGACTGCACAAAAAAACACATTTTAAAGTATAGCTTTTGGCAAATACTCAATTTTGTTACTGGCTAATTGGGAGTAGCTCTGCAGCAGAATGTGCCTAATGGAGAGAATGCACTTTCTTATGTGCCACGTGTTGATAAAGAAAAAGAAATTAATTTGTTGAGGAAAGAACATGAGTTGTAACTATTTTTCAATAGATGGCCCATCAGAAGCTGCATTCTCTCCATTATGCATATTTTCCTGCAGAGCTAGTCTCTATTAGCCATATTGTGCTACAATATGAAGTAGAGTATTATTGATTTTCTATTTTCTTCGTAACATAAATGAATATTTGCCAAAAACTATGAAAAATATATGTTTTATGTGCATATTATACCTTAATTTTTTAAATCAATATTCATTTAGATGTTTAAGAGCAAAATATTCAAAATATTCATGTGTTTTTTTATGAAAGAAAAAATTAACATAAATATACATTTGCCAATCCCTCAATTCTCAAAAGTTCAAATACAAATGGAATAAAAAAATACTATGTTCCTCTATGAAAATTTCTATTTTGACGTAAAAAGATGAAACAAATGATTTTATTACGTCAAACATTTGAAAAATTGACTTTAAAATTATGTAATAAGTCTACTAGTAACATCTGAATGCATTAGAATTTGAAGTATGTAGTTATTTTAATATTTTTGGTAAATAAATTAATTGAAAGCCTAATCCAAGGCTATGTCGACCTAACTATGGGGCAGGGTATTGTTTTAATATGTAATTCTGCGCCACCTATTCAAAAGTAGCGGCACTAAGCAATTATGCATTTTGCTCTTTCTTTATGTATAAATTTCTTTGGACCTAGCCATGGGGCAGGGTATTGTTTATGTTAATTCAGCGCCACCTATTCAAAAGTAGCAGCACTAAAGTAATTATGTATTTGCTCTTTCTTTATATATAAATGGCTTAGGTTACAAAAACAAAAAATACATTTTATGGAATGAAACAAAAAACCAACAAAGCTTAACAGAAAAAAAAAAATAGATACAGAAAAATTGTACCAATTTGTATGGACAATTTTCTCTCATAACGTTTGAACCGCTGGACCGACTTTGCTTATTTTCAATTCCAAACTGCTCGGGAGGATGTTCAATAATCTGGGTAAAAATAGGCACCCCCGCTTGCGTCTTTGCGTTGTGATCGCCATTTCAACAGACAGACAGACTGACAGACGGAAATCGCTAAATCGACTTTAAATTGCATAAGGATCACGAATATATATACTTTATGGGGTCTTAAACCTATATTTCGACATGTTACAAACGGAATGACAAACTGATATATACCCTCACCATATATGGAAGAGGGTGTAAAAATGTGAAAATTTCATATTAGGACGCCAATGTGTTCAAAAGAAACCCGAAATTTTTATAGACAAAATTATTTTATTAGGGGTTTTGTGTGAAATATGTATTTCTCCGAAAACGACTGATTTTATATACATAATCAAGGTCAGCTGATTACAATATTGGAAGGCAATCCATGTTATAATACAAGATTTTTTAAAAATAAATATGAAATTTATGTTCTTCAATTTATTAACCTAACCCCTTAAGGCCATATATGATTATTAAATGCAAATACATACAGTTTTTATCATAAAAAATATTATTTATTTATTTTATTTATTAATCATATAATTACAAATTATATGTTAATACCCTAACCGAGCACTAGCAACAATGTCCTTCGGCTCGTTGTAGCGAAAACAGACCAGAGCCTCTGGTGGAAATTGAACCCACGACCCCCGCACTGATAAGCTAGCACGCTACCAACTAGCCTACCGGGGCGCTCATCATAAAAAAATATAAGTTACTGATTTGAAAGATTTTGGCAATGGTAATAAGATTTGATCTCGTATTTTTGGTACACAAATATTCAAAACATTTCTACCAACAACTACAAGAATCACAGGTTTTCTCCTTTTTTAATTGGACATTAAAAACCGCCAAAGAAGGTTTTGAATGTTTGGAAAATTTTTTTTATACTGCAAAAATAACATTTACACTAAATTTAAGACTTTTTAAAAAGAAAAAAACAATTTTATTACTAAAATTTGGCCAAAACCTGTAAAATCTGTTTTGGTTTCAGTACCAAAAAAAAGAAACTAAACACATACAATAGAAAAGTGAATTTTGTTTGGTGAATGGACCAGAAGTAGGATGTTCACATGTACTTACAATGTGCACATTGAGTATTTACTATACCACAAACTCGAAACAAAATCAATAAAAGAAGAACACACAATAAAAGCATCTAAGCGCGTAAATAAATGAATTTTTTGAAAGGAAATGCGACAACATTAAAAGGTCAAGTGGTCATGCAGTTTATACATAAAAACAACAAACTTTATTCGTTTTTACTACTCTTTTACACATGTAATGTCTCTTATAGTTAGAAACAGAATGTAATAAAATTGTACAAAGAAAACAACAATAATAACAAATAAAGCTTATACCAAATGTATTGCAATGATTTTTTTTAATATTACTGCGTGACGTTCAAATGTACCGAACAGTGATTCTGTATATTTCGGTCACGCAGATTAAAATGGCGAACTCCTCTTTTTTCACTTATGAGATACATTTTTCGCATAATTGGATTAATATATCGCACGTTTTATCGCACTTATTATACTTAGAATTAACAAATTCAAAATATGTTACCTCTGTTTTTTATGTTAAATACAGACCTTTGGGCATTAAAATTTTTTATTAAATGTAAAATTTTAAAAGATAAATCTGCGGTTTTGTAAAGTTTTTACTATATTTTATTACTTTTGCACAATTTCTATTTCAAAAATAAATTGCGCGGAATCCGATTTAAGACGCCCGAAAAAGTAATCAATCGAATCAGAGTGGAAAAACTTTGAAAACTGGTTTTTAAGAATACTAAAGTAAGTTTTGAAAAAAAAACTTAAAAATTGTTTTTTTCTATGGCTGCAAAATCTTTCGGGACAACCCTTGTAAGAATCTCCATACACGTAGAGAAAAAACTTCGTTGCAACATGATCACTGCTACTATATTATTCTTGTTGCATTCGGATATGGTTGTCACAATCAAGTTATTTGTTTATAAATAGCTTCTAACCATCAATATGGTTGCTGCCATCATTATTATAATAACTATTTTATTAGTCCAGAAAAAATATGATAATTATGGATTTATAAAATGCTGACAACAATCAATGAATAATTATAAATCAAAAATAACATGACTGTTTCAATAAAAAAAAACGTTGTATCAGTTCAGTCACCCATGTAATAATAATAATATATGAGCATTTTCTCCTGGGAGGTATTATTTTCGAAAATGCCTTATTCATACGTATAACATTATATTTTACACTAATCAATTTATTGTCAAAAAAATTCATTGTCAAAAATATTATATAAAAAGGTTTTTTATTTTTCAATAGCAACAAGAATTTTTTTAAAATGTTTTATATGGAAAAAGTACTCAGAATATTAATAAAATAATTTATAACGAAAAGGTTTCTTACACAAAATACTAGATTTTTATAAATTTTTCTGACAGAAATACTTTCAGATTCTATGGACTTTTCTAAAAGTATAGTTCTCAGATTCTGCAAACTGTTTCTTAGATAAAAATTCATATATTCTTAAGAAAAACTTAGATTCTAAGACCTTTCTTTTATCATAAAAAATACTTAGATTCTGAAAGAAAAATTCTGAAACCATAAGGATTATTTAAAAAATCTAAAATGTCCCTAGAATATAGAAAGAAAAAGTTTTCTATGTTTTGCATTAAAAAAAGTCCTTTTGAAAAAGTCATTAATATCAAAAATTTTTCTTTAGCAAAAACATTTCTTAAACAAATATTCTTAAATTAAGAGAACTTTTTCATAGTTTCGAATCATAATATAACTGTAGGAACCATATAATGATAAAAAGTTGATTATTTTAATACGAGTATGATAACAATATTAACATCCCAGCAAAACCACACATTCCCAAATAATGTGTAAAGTAATGTGTAGCCATAGGGGCTTATGGATTACTTTACACCATACTTCACTGATGAATTTTACAGGCGATGAGCCTCAAAGTAATGTATAAACCCATTACTTTAGAGGTGATAATGCAAGGGGTTACTTATATGGTTACGAGAATGGAAAAAGTAAAGTGTCTAAAAATAGATTTTTAAAAAAGAGGAATTTTTATTAAAAGAACTTATTACAAATATCTTAAACGTTATTAAAAATAAAGTGGTCATGATGAGAATTGAACCAGGGAACACTGGTTGCCAGCCAAGAACTCTACCCACTGAGCTATCGACGCATATATTATTTGATTGCTTTAAACTTAAATGAATTGTTGAGCTTCGTTATTCTCGCTAGTGTTGTCAAAACACATGTACATTACCCTTTTTCTTACAAAAAAACACAAAATAATGCATCTAAAAATTGATTTTTAAAAACATTTCAATTATTACTTTACATTTATAAATCATATATTACGTAACCAATAATCAGTAACTGATTAATTTATGCTTGCAAATAATAAAAATGTCGCACCCATTACCAAAGTTTTGCTGGGATAGTATTACTATGGTTGGCACAATCATAATCCCAAAAATATATGATGCCCTCCGAATATGATTGCCATGTTTCTTCTATGCGTGTAGAAACAAATCGGGAATAGTTTCTTATTTTGATGAGCAAGGAGAAAATCGGTCTATATTTTTAATAATTCTTTCTAGGTATTTAACTCTTATTTCCAGAACTACGACATCTCTAATGAAAAGAATTCCTTTTAAATGTTTAATTGTAAGATATAAAAAAAACCGATCAAAACAATTTGATCTCGAATGCCGTAATTCAACACCTGTTGGACCGACTCATTAACTAGTTCTTAGCAGATAAAATTAACTGATAGTGCGAATTACAATGTCAAAATCGCTTCATCGTATAAGCAACTTGTAAAAAGATTTCACTGCCATGGAAACTCAGTAAAACAGTACGTAAATGATGTGAAAATACAGAATAGCCCTTAAGGTAAATCATTGGTCTCCTCGAGACAAAAATATCAATAGATCTCACTTTAAAATCCGACTGTAAATGCTGAAGATTTTGTATGACAGCCTACCTTAAATTTTGGAAATAATTATATTTCTGTAAATGCTCTATGAAAAATGTGACGCAGGGTTACCATATTAAAAATATGTAGTGTTCCAGAAAAGCCCAATAACATCCGAAATAGCTGATATATTGAAAAAAGATGAAAAAAGTTTACGACCTCCGAAACAGGCTATCCTATTCTCAACAACAAAATTTTTAATATTTAATTCGCCCGGTTTTTATTAAAATAAATAAAAAAATTCAAAATTTTTGAGGCTGACAAATTGTTTTCACTTAAGAAAATTTGTGATATATTTAGTTCGAATAAACAAGTTTTGTTTTCTTCGAATACAGAATAATAAATTGTAATTGCATTATTTAGTTATAGAAATACATAAAATAATTATATTAATTTCTTATGCAAATTATCGAAAATTAATTTTTCAAACATTTTCGATATTCATTATCGAGTCCTTTATAAAAAAACATTTCACGCAGAGTTGCTTAAAATATCTAATATAAATCTAAAATAAATGATTTTTTATATAGAATTTCGATTTATTAAATTTTGAAAATAATTTTAAAGAAAATTCCTAAAAAGATACAATTATTCGATGATCGCGATTAAGGGCATATTTTTAATCGTAACTTCGATTAAGAAAAGCTCTACTAATGATTATATTAATATTTATTTGCTTGTGCATGTGTAATTATTTCTTCCTGATATGTTATTACTATCAATTCCCAAGTGTCATAAATACTCTGATAAATACAATTGTTTAAATGAAATTATTACCTTTAGGTCTTGTATTAATTTTGCAGGTATAAATGTATGTATTTTGCAGGGCAAGTTTAAAATCGCACAAAAAATATAAAATTGGTATGCAAAAATATCAAAATTGTCACGAAAAAAAACCACAATGGTATTCTTTTTCTGAAATTAAAAAAATAGGTTTTTAGTTATTTTTATTATTAATCATATAATTTCAAATTATATTCCAATACCTTAAGCGTGGTAAGAATTAAATCTATGATCCCCGTACTGATAAGCCATCTTACTTTAGATTAGCCTTTCGGGTTTTTCCGGACATTTATATCTTATTTTCCGGAAATAACCCAAACGATATCATTTCGATAATACATATCTAATAGTAACAGTGGAGAAAAATGCACATTCGATAATGATATCGTTTTTCCATAAAATAACGATATTATAATGATATCGAAAATATCAAGCAGCGCGATAATATTTTCGATATATTCCATATGATGTGTCGTAAAATTATCGGTTTTCCATAAAAATATGATATCATTAACGATATCGAAATAAAACAAAATATAAGATATCTTTGACGATAACTAAAATATTTTTTATGTAAATAAATAAATTTTTAAATAATAAAAAACCGCGATTTTGAGTAAAAAAATTGTTATTCGCGTAATAATTAATTTCATATCTAACATTAAAAAATTGTAAAAATATCTCACTACTTTTTTGATTAAATATATTTGACAAGAAAATATAATAAAATGCTGCTGGTAGGGCGTCATTAATGCTGATCTGAAAGTGATTAAATTAAATATAATTGATTTACTTAAACACTCACCTTATTATGAAAATAAAGACTACTTACCATTTTTCCCATTTGGCTTGTACATAGTTTTTCATGTCAAAAAATAATTTTGACTTATATTTATTATAGCAAAAACCAATCAAGAGGTTGGTCTGAAACAAATAAAATACGTCTATGATTTATTGGGAAATTATAAACTACAGCCTATATGTACCTGGTCTTGCCCAGGGCCCAAAAACGTCTGCCCTACAACTAAAAAAATATAAATTAAGAGGAAACAGCTGTTTGAATCGAAATAACGGCTAGAATTCTTGTTTGACATATGTCATTGGTAACCTGTCTGTGTTGTCTGTGCGAAATACGTTGAAAATATAAATTTCAATTTTAAAAAAGTGGGCATGGGCAATGTAAAAACATATGACGGTCTTGTCTGGGCTGTAAAGATTAACTTTGCCAGATTTGAGTAAATGAAAAGCAAAAATTTGTATGTATATTTAAAGTGAAAATTTTAAATTAAAAATGGACATGGTCAATGAAAAGGATATGGCAATATCGACTGGGGTATAAGGGTTATGTGCAACAAATTTGAGCGAAATTTGTTGAAAAATAAAAAATTTTAATATATAACAAACATTCATTGTTAAATAAGAAATTGTGAATTTTTTAAAAAAAAGTGAATAAGAAAATATTTATTTTTTAATTTTATTATAGTTTTAACACTTTGTTAAAAGAATTTTCAACATGTTACAACTAAATAACAAAACAATAAAAAATAAGCCAAATAATTCAAGTTGGATATTGCAAGATTTATTTATTTATTATTTATTTTATTTGTCAATCATATAATTACAAATTATATCCTAATACCCTAACCGAGCACTAGCAAAAAAGGCCTTCGGCTCGTTGTAGCGAAAACAGACAAGAGCCTCTGGTGGGAATTAAACCCACGACCCCCTAACTGATAAGCTAGCACGCTACCAACTAGCCTACCGGGGCGCTCGATTTTGCAAGATATATTTTACTATTACTTTGATTCCATCTGAACTTAACATTCAGAAAAGTAATAATATTCTTTTGGTATAAGAGGCTGCAAGTCTTGTAGATGTTTCGATTTACTATGCTGAATTGGAAGTTGACAAGTATATAAGGGTTTGGCTCAGTATCCTGTGTATTCCTTAATTCATTGGGTAAGTTATTGTAATCTTCATTAAAATCCACTTTAATTTAACATCACTATTTGTTTAATACTTTAGTGATCCTAATTGCTCAACTCTTGAATCAATTTAGATCTGACCAGGTCTGTTTTCGTGCTTTATTCGTTATTTTGATATAATCTATAGCAAGTATATTAATTGATTTGTTAATTAAAATTTTATTTGCGCACATGCACTGAAATTCACAAAAAAAATATTAAAATACTCTCCAATAATTTTTCGTAATTTTGATTGAATTCTATTTTTAAAGAACAAATGTTGCGGCAGCAACTCAACTTTATTGGGACGGGATAACAAAACTCCAATTATTAAAACGACATTTATTAACGGGTTGTGTGTGTGGTTTTATTACTAAAATAAACATTAAAATAATACATGGCATTTTCCATTAAAGTAAACATTAGTTACTTTAATTCTGTCCTCTTCAAAATTAAAATTAACAAAGAACAAATCCAACATGTCTGCCATTTGCACATTAAATAAAAATAAAATACTTCGAAAATCATAAAAGCTTCATGACGACAAGGGTTGCCATCTCATTTAAAAAATACTCAAATCAGCGATCAACTAAATAATTCAAATAATATAATGATTACATAAGAAACAATGCAACAACATGCATTTAAATTACCTTGAAAAGTTATGTGCAGTTGTAAAAACCGTAATATGGTTGATAGAGGGTATTGCATTTAAAATGTATCTTATGTTTGATAGAGATTAGTATCAAAAATTCTTCGAAGTAGAAATGATTAATTTGTTATTTGTTTTGAATAAAAATTGTATTATAATGGTTTTTGTATCATAAGATTCTTAATTTTATTAAATTTTTCCCTTGTCCTGTTAAGTATTGAAAAATTGAGATACGTCTTTTCTATATTAAGCCATCGTATATAGTGAGATAATAATAAGTTAATTTCAGTTTTTTAAATTTATTTAAGTTTTTTCAATTACAGAGAGTAAGACAAAATTTACTGCCAAAAAGAAAAATATCCAGAAAAGTACGCAAAACGGAAAATTTGTAAAAATTAGTAATTTGCTCAAAACAGCTGATTATAAATACCAAACAAAAAAATGTTCAACCGGTCAATATGAAAAATATGAATAATAAACTGAAATTAGATGTGAAGGAACACTTCACATCTTACTTAAGCTGCTATTTACATATTTTTTTTTACTTTTATAAAAAAAAATATTTAATGTTTTTGTTTTTCATATATATTTTTTTCATCTAGCTGTTTTGTTTTTCTTACAAATTCTTACTGGCACAAATCTATCCAGAAAAAACCAGAAAGTTCTCTTGCTTGAAACTGTACTGAGTATTTGTGTAAACAACACCTTCCAGTGAAAACTTTTACAAATTTGTAAAAATGTTTGAGTTCCCAAACAAACTTATTGACAGATAAAGTGATTTGCTGGTAAATTGGTATGATTATTAAAGTTTCAGATGTTCGAAATTTAATTTTTACTAGCATTAAAAAAATATATTATTTTATTATTCTAAAAATGATTTTATTATTTTATTGCCCTAAAAACCAGTTGTATGTGGGTAGAAAACTTGAGTTTTGACTAGGTTATGTTAGGTCGAAAAGAGGAAGGAGTGGGCTGTGAGAATTCCCATCATATTTGCCAGTTTCCGTTACCCCAGCCCTAAAATAATATATGTCCTGACCACATCCTGGTCACCCCACAGGACATTTGTGGTCCCACCAACATTATCTTCATTTCAGATCTCCTTGTGAATGTTGGTGGCCCATTGTCATCCGAAAAGGTCTCGAATTTTGAAGGTTAACAGCGACCAGATTTGATCCATCCCTGGACAGCTCGTCTGCCTCCTCATTCCCTAATTTTCAAGGACTTTCTGAAGCCGGGTACGCCGGCCTCCAAGAGACCACTCCCCAAGCACCATCAGTATGTAAGTGGTAAGTGCAGCTTCATATCTAACCTTGTATATGCGTATGTCGATCTAATCGCGCCTCTAATGCCCAGACAACATGGCCTCTGAACCCTTTGGAGTTTTCCCACATTACATTCCCACAGTATCGATGGCCACCACACATTAGAGGCATATGTCAATATCGGTCAAACGACACTTGCGTAACGCTAGTGGGTCCTTCATTGGTTAAAAGTTCGTGAATGATGGCAACCCACCCCCCCCCCCCACCCTGTGTGTAGTGCCTCCCTGTGTAGTCTCAAGATTCACACTGTTCCTGATCTTCATTCCACTGACCTCGCTATATATCAAATGGTTCTCATGTGACCTACCTAGTCAACAAGTGTTCCGTTCACATAAAAAATTCTAGATACTGCATAAGCATACTTGTCGTGACCTTTTTTAAATCCCCCTCTTTAAAAATAAGAACTGGGAGGGTATTCTCTTCCGCATCGACCTTTCAATATAGCAAACTACCTCGTGCAAATCTGTTTCCTACTGTCCACAGATCTTCCCTTCATGCATGCAGATCTCCCCTTTCACGTATGCATGCTGCCTAAAACAGACCCGTCTTTGGTAAAAAAAAACCATTCTGGCCTCCTACCAAAGCCCGAAAAATTTAGGCACGCATTAAATATCGTAGCCAATTGGGAATCCTGTTACTCGAAACTCTGCTGTAATAGAGCGGGAAAATTCTAATGGATTATTTAATTTTTTAACGAAAGGTCTAGAAAACCGCTAACGTCAGTTTTTACAAATATCCGCATAAATGGCATTTTCGTGAAATTTTCGAAAAAATTATCAAAAGCCAAAGAAACTTGCCCTGGTGACTATGTTAATGTTTTGTTAAGTTATGATGTAATTGTAGTGCAATTCCAAAGTAGCTTATCATTATACAAAAACATCAATACAAACATGTAGGTATTTCACACTACGATATTCTCAGATAAGGGTTTCCAGGGTTGTATAAATGTGACTGCTGTCAATTGCAATCAGTAAGGTCGACCAACGTTTATGTGTTACACATTCAATACACATACAGACTTATTCAAACGGATTTTAGGGCTTTAAAGTTACCCTACAACAAGATTTTGTGTTTCAAGTTGAAATTTCTATAAAGTTATTGCAATTATTTAAGAGTTTTCAATACATTGTAACCGTTTTCTAACGAAAATAATGTTGTGTAAACTTATGTCATAAATGCAGAACAAAATTTGAAACCAATAAAAACTAGCCTCAGATGATAGGAAGAAAGTTAACAATTAAACTTATATGATTTTAATTAAACTAAATGCTATCAACAAGTTTTGAAAGGATATCTTATACAATTGTTACAAAATGAAATTAAAGAGACGGAACAGGACAAAAAATGTTGCCTTTTTCCACTCTTTTTTACAAAATGTGTTTTTGTGCATAGTTATAAATATGTAGTAACATCGCACAAATTAGGTTTTAAATTAAAGGTATTTAAGATACCTATTTATGTATAAAATATGTGGAATCATGCCTTAAATTTCATAAAATTTAACAAAATGTCACACATTGGATATTTTAATGATTTAGTAAAGATGTGTAAAATTGGTCAATATTTTAAATTATTTTTTTTTAGCATTAAATGCAGGAACATAACAGTTATCATTTCATTCGAAAAATTGTTTTTTGTCGAATATTTCTTTTTCGAATATTTTTGAAAATCTTGTCAATGGCCCTGTGTGATTTATATTTTAAATTAAAACAAAAACATTTTTAAACATAACTTTTATTATTTAAATAAAAATAAAAGTTATTTTGTGATTTATTTCTATATCAAGAAATAACAGTTCAACTATTGGAACTGAGTTGGTTGTGAAAAGTAGCTTCACTTCTGATACCTTTTTTCAACCTATTTAACATTTTAAGGCAATCTCAGTTTGTATGTATAAGTTTTAATTATTAGAAATTACATATCCTTAATATCCACTTTTTTCAAATTTTTTTTGTAAAATGATTTCTGAAGTTAGCATCAAAAATGTTTTAATATTCTGTAAAGTTCCGTTATTTTGTAAAATGTAAACAGCAAAAAAATTTACTAAATAATATTTTTTTACTAAAAATCAGTACAAAAATAGCAAAGTGGGATTGAAAACCGTTTACAAACTTCTTTTTCTAAATGTATGTGCGGTTTTGAGTGTACCTAAATCAGTTGAGTCCATACACTAATACTATGATATTTGCGTTTGTAGTAAAGAGCTTTTTTTCAGGGACGGAAAATTCAGCACGTTAGTATTTTTCCATCAACTTGAAACTAACTTTTCAAACATACAACGATTAGTCTATGTTCACTAAAAAAAATACATTTAATAAAGCTTGGGAACAGTTGTTTTTGTTTATTGAAATCAATGAAGTTTGGTTTGTGGTTATAATGCTAAACGCAATCACAAACATACCGTTGAAAGGCATTATAATACATCCCAAAAGATATTTTTGAATTAAAACTTAGATAGGACCAAATTAGAAGATGAACTGAAATTAAAGCTTCAAAAGAAAAATTTGCCAATCGACCAATTTCAATATGAAAAAAATATCAAAAGAAAGATTCCTTTTGTTGTTGCTCTATCCTTAGCAAAACACTGCCAGGCTTTTGAAGATGGCTTTTTTTAAGATCGTTCAAAAGAAGTTTTAAAGTGTTTTGGCTTAAATAAATTATACTTATAACATTTCGAAATTCAAAATTTCCATCTTTGTATTGTGCTCTCATATATGTAAAAGCTCTCGTCGAAGCTTACTGTAGGTGAAAAAGCTCTTTTGTAAAAGCTTGCACATTGTGCATATGATCTGCGACCATCATTTCTAATAGACTATATGTGGTGTTTGGGTTTCAAAGTTAGCTATAGCTTAAGAAATATTTGCAAAAATAAAATTTGTTATCAAATTTTAATTTATTTTATAAACAACCCTAGGAGAAAAGGGAGTCAGTTGGGATTTAGGACCTGTCCGTGATAGGTGAAAACTGGACCGGCTTCTAAACTACATATAACGAGATAGGTGAAAAGAGAACCTAAAACACCTACCAAGTGACCGAATTAAAAGTAATGACAAATTTCTTTGCGTTGGTTTTTTGATATGTTCTTTGGGGTTAGTTTTGTGACATTTTCTTTTAGACCTGTCCTGTGACTTGACACAGAGGGCAATTGAACCTCTCACAAGCCCATGTTAAAGTGACCGGTCCTTTTCATATAAAAAACCGGTCCCGTTACCGGTCCCTATCACAATGAACCGGTCACGAGGCCTGTCCTGGAATAGGTCCTTTTCCCGCAGGGAAGCAGTCTCCTAAAATTAAATTTCGTTTGATAAAACAAATCGCTAGACTTTCGACAACTGGGTAATTTTACCCGCTAGAGGTAAACTAAAACCACACGATCTGACAAGAAAATCGCGAAAATTGTTTTGATGCATCAAATACTGAAAAGGGATCCTAAAACATTATTGACACAAATGTGATAAAAATACGGCCATTGTGTGTTCAATTTTTGTGAATCCGCCTAACTGTTAGGTACCTTTTTAAAAAATTATTTAAATTTTTAAGTCGTATTTTAAAGTATTGACTTCCTTGACCTATTACAAAAATTAAAATTTATGTGTCGTTTACATACTTAATTAGATTTTATTCCAATGAATCGTACACACTTTTTAGTATTTAATGGTATCATTTGTGTGATTGGTAAAAAATCATATAAAATATGAATGTAACCTATTTATTACCCGATTAGGACGGGAGTGGGGGCAAATGAAAGGGCTAATAACGACGATTATTCCGTCCAAAGGACCCAAGAACACCCAGAAATCGATTTCCGAGATTAGGCGCAGTCAAAGGGTTTGCTTAGGAAAAGTGGGGTCATTTGTGAACCTAGCCGGGAGTTATAGGTGTCAATCGACAGGTCTACCGGAGCCGAAAATTCCGCTATTAAACTAACTAAAGTTTTATTCGCAAAACTAAAAATGTAAGTACGTACAAAACTTTTATGATTAATTTAAGTTACATACTTTTTAATATAAATTTGAAACTATTTCATTATCTTATACCTCTTTTCTTTCCCGTTCGGTTATTTTTCAACCAATTTTCAACATTTTTTTTTTGTTGGAAAGGTATTCAAGTTGCCTTTCTAAATGCTGAATATAACTAGTAAAAAATATTGTCGCTAGATGGCGTAAAATTACTTTTTTGAAAATGCATCAAAACACTCTGTATTTGCGAATATTATGTGTTCATATGTTCAGCAAAAATACTCGCCAAAATATTTTGTACAAAGTTGCCAAACATTATTTGGTCGAATTCTAGAAATTTAAAAGCCAAAATTTAGATTTTCTTCAATAACCTAAAAATAACGGTAATTTTGTAAATAAGGGAATATTGAAAAATCATAGAAAAAAGTTGCTGCTAAATTCCTGAAGAACCATTTTCAACAATAAAAATTTTTTTTTTTCGCAAAAAGTCGATTTTGCATATTGCTACAAGTAATGATATTTAAAGTCTAAAAAAGATTTCTTGTGGCAGTAGAATTTTTTCAAATGATTTGTTTGGTCGAAATATACTTGAAACAATATATTTTGAATATTATTTCAAATATTCGTATTAACCGAATTTTCGTTGCCACAACCCATGCGGTTGACAATAAATTCGGTGGTCATAATGAATGTATTTTTTCTATGTAATTATTCCCGAAATCACAGCCTTTAGAAAATCGTTTAAGGACTTTTGTGCCACCTTGTCTTTAGTTACTAAGTCCTTGCCGTTAGTGAGTTAGAATATAAGAAATACAATAAATTTCCAAGCTTCATAAAATTTACAAAATATAAAAGAGAAAAATGTTGCTGTTAGTTGAACACTATACAACATATACTAAAAAGGATTTATGTTTATGCATTTTGTTTGCACAGTACAACATTGCAAAACGCGAAGATTTTCTTGTTCGTTTGTTATGAAGATTTTCTTGTTCGTTTGTTATGTTAGTTTATTTGTTACATAGTTAGTTAGATTCCATTTGTACATTATGCATGTACAATAGGGACATTCAAAATACTAACTTTACTTATTTAAAATTGTGTTAGTATTACTAATTTTTAAGCTCCATTATCACAATGCTTTTAAACGTACTAATTGAGACCTTAACGAACACACTGGTTGTTGTTTTTCATATAATTTTTTTATTTAAATGCTGGTTAAATTTTAAGGTGACATTGTGTTACTGGACCTATATACTAAATTTTAATAATGTTGAAACTTGAGTCACAATCGATATAAATTTGGTCCACCCTAAAGTATGCTCTACAAATAAATGGAGTTAGTATTATACTATTGCCTCTATGAATAAACAGTTTATAAAATGATATAAAAATGGTTTGTATTCATTTTATTCTATTAGCCTTTAACTAAGTATTTGTACCCAAAGAAATGTAACTACTAAAGTAATAATAAAATAAGCTACAAAATATGAGGTTAATTATTATTTTGAAGACTCCAAGCGAAATTAAATATGAATGAAAGAAAAAAAAAAAGAAAAATAAATAAATACAACTCAGGCCAAGTTTCTTTTTTTAAGCCTTCAAAACTAATACACTTTCATTCAGTTTTACGTACATATGTATAGGCGGTGTGTGTATGTGTTTAGTTATAAAACTGACCTGGTCTTTAACACACAAAATAAATTATTTTCTAACAAGAACGTAACACTCAACATACATACAAACAGTCATACAATACTATGTAGTGCAATGACAACAAGCAAACAAGAACGAGAAAAAAATATATGGATAAAGAAGAAACACAATAAAAATTGTACTCGTTGTAAATTTTTTATGTTGCGCTCCATTTCGGTGATGATGCAGTCAGTGATGCATTACGAGGACAACAAGATTTTTGCATTTCCCTTAACATTAGATCCAAATGGCCAAGTAGTGTGTGTGTGTCTGTACGAATGATTGTACTTATGAGTAAGTAAAAAATGTAGAGAAACATAAGTACAATGTAATATTTACAAGTATCTTATTAGATTAATGTTCTATTTGTATGTACAGTGCCCCACAGAAGTATTGGCACAATTAGTTTACTTTAGAATATTAAATAATTTCACTTTAATTGCTATTGAATTTTACCCAACACCCTACTTAGCACTATCTAAGAATAGGATGTGCAGAATAAGATATCAAAAAGCCACCAAGTAAAAAATCTTCCGAACCTCCACTTGAGTTGCACGAGTTGCGTAGCTTTTAATACGTTGATTTTAGCAAGGACTATAAAGTTTTAAAAATTAACAGAGTTAAAACCATCGAGCTAATCAAAAAAAACCCATCGGTATTGACATTTCAGTGTTTTTTGAACATTTTATGGATCTTTATAGCAATTTCTACACGCAGAGAAAAACATGGTTGCAACATGATCACTGCTACTATATAATGCTTTCTGCATTCACGTATGATTCTCACAATCAAGTTATTGCTACCATCATCATTATAGTAAATATTTTATTATTTCATAATTGTCACTTTCTATTTTATAACATGATTGGATGTAACCAAAATTCTGACTATAAAAAAATTTAGTAATTATGCAGCTATAAAATGCTGACAATAATCAATAAATCATTGAATTTACAGTCATAATACTGTCTTGTTTTCTTAGTATCAGTTCAGTTACCCATATAAAAATTATAATATATGATAATTTTTAACTAGGACGTTTTATTTTTGAAAATGCCTTCTAATTATAATTATAATTGTCGAAAAAATTCATTGTCAAAATGATTTTTTAATTCTTGTCAACAAACGAATAGTAATTTTTTATTTTTATTTTTTTAATATGTTTATTAATTAATTTCTTGTAAAAAAAGACTTTCTTGTAGAACCCGAGAGTACGAAAAGTTTTTTTACACAAAATACTAGATTTTAAAAATTTGTCTGACATAAAAATTTTTGGATTCTATGGACTTTTTCTTAAAATAATATTCTTAGATTCTGCAAACTGTTTTTAAGATAAAAATTAGTATATTCTTGAAAAAAAAACTTATATTCTTAAATAATTCTTATGACTTTTCATCATGGAAGATACTAAGATTCCAAGAACCTTTTCAAGTAGAAATATTATTATATTCTAAGGACTTTTTCTAAGCTTAAAATCTTAAAATTTCCTTAGGATCAAAGAATTTTTTTATTAGAAAAAGTTCCTTAGAATCTATATATTTCATTGAATTTAAATTTTTTTTAAGTATTTTCAATTTAAAAAAGTGCACCAAAACAATCATATTCGAAGAGCATCATATATTTTTGGGTTTATTGTTGCGCCAACCATAGTTATACTATAATATGGCTATCATATAACAAAATAACCATATGTTTATCATTAAATGATCCCTACTTTATATTATGCTTCAAAAACTACTATATTATTGTCCAAAATAAACATGTTATGATATTGAATTTATCACATGTCCGCACGTAATCATAGTATGCTCAAAATGTTATCACATTATGGGCCCTCATAACTATATTATGATTACTGGATTATCATTACATGATCCCTAATCTAAGAAAATTTCTTAAACGAAAAGTTCTTAAAAACTATGAAAAATCTCTTCAAATTAAAGAATATTTTTCTAAAAAAATTGATAATAAGGACATTTGAAGAAAAATTGTTAAGGAAAAAATCATAGATTTTAAGAACTTTTTTTTCAATAAAACTTAGATTCCGTGGATATTTTTTTAAGAAAAATATTAATTATTTTTAATATTCTAATGACTTTTTTCAATAAAAAAATCTTAGATTCTAACGTTATTTTTAAGATTTTCTTTAGAAATTTTTCTTTAAGAAAAAGTCTTAAGAATCTATGAATATTTCTACTAGAAAAAGCCCTTAGAATTTAAGTGTTTTTTATAATGAAAAGGCTTCAAAATCTATGAATTTTTCTTTCAAAGAAAGGCCTTAGAATCTAAGTTTTTTTTGGAATATATGAACTTTTATCTAAGAAACAGTTTGGAGAATCTAAACTTGGGTTCTACAGACTTTTTCTTATAAAAAATATTTTATTAATATTTTGAGAACTTTTTACAAGAAATGAATTAATAAACATTTTTTATTGCAAAGAATTAAAAAAATATAAAATAATTCAATAAAATCTTTTTGACATTGAATGATTATTATAAATAATATTATATTATAAGGAATTTTCGAAAAACCCCTTTTAAAAAAGTTTTCTAAAGCTAAAAAAAATTAACTGGATCTTAATAGGTCAATTGATGAAATATATTAATGAAATGTGAAAGGTATTTTCTACCCATCTTATATTTGTCCAGTTTTAGTAAATAATATATGATTGTTTTTTTTTTAAACATTTTGTAGTAAAAACAAACTTACTGAACTGATAAAATTTTGGTTTTTATGAAAACAAGACAATATTATGACTGTAAATGTCAGTCATGTTTTATTTGATGCAAATTATTTATTGATTGTTTGCAGCATTTTATCGTTGCATAATTATCATATTTTTTTTTTAGTCAGAATTTTGTTTACCACAGTATGGTTAAAAACAATCATGTTATAAAATAGAAGGTGCCAATCATAAACTAGTGAAATATTTACTAAATAATGATGGTAGCGACAATTTTGAATGTTAAAAACCCAATAACTTGGTTGTGACAAACATACCCGATTGCAGCAAGCACAATATAGTATAGAATCAAAGAAGTTTTGTTGAAATGTCCTTGATATCAAAAATTTTCTCAAGAAAAAACATTTATTAAAGAAATATTCTTAAATTTAAAGAAATAACGGTATTTTAATTGAAATAACTGACAAAAACTAGTCAAAACTATTGTTTTTTATTGTTAATTTTTTAGCTAATAAAAAAAAATAATTTTTTCTTTCGACTACAGAACTAAAAACGATGTTAAAGCTATTACGTTTTTGTTCATTAGAGATGCAATACATTTTTCTGATTTAAATTTTCAAACTCAGAATATATAAGTAATAAGAGAAATAAGCTAAACAAAAATTTTTAAAACTAAATTTTTTAAGTAGTTATACAAAATAACAGGAAAAATACAGTTTTTTAATAAACGGTTGTTTACCTGTTACGATAAATTTAGTACTTTTCGCTAGTTGTTTTTTCTTATAATAAATGTAAATAGGTGTTCCATACCGATTACTACGCAGACAGCTGTAAATTTTTTTGAGTATTTTTCCTTTTTCTTAAATGTTTTTATGCTTCTATGTATATATTCGGGCATGTTATGCATTTCACTTTTAGGTTAAAGTAAAAAGTTCATAATTTTTTTCTCAATTTTTTTTACTTACGTTAAAAATTTAAGTGAATTATTAATCGGTAAATTTGAAATCGAATCAAAAAAATTTTGGAATACATACCGCAATGCCCCCTTAAGTGTGCCCATAGCACCGACGTCCCTGGTTTATGGAGTATCTACATGTAGCGAATGATTCCTACAGTATTTTCAATAACTAAATACTCAAAAAACGGTCGGTTTTGGGTACTCAATACACAAATACTCAATTCTTTTACAACTCTACTTTGCAATAAAAAATTGATTAAACAAATTAGTTTTCTTTTTTACAATTAAATCTATAAAATATTAATTTATCATATTAAAGAATATGCTTAACTGTATTCAATTACCTTTATTATAAAAAAAAACTAGTGTCAATAATTTTATTGGGCACTGTACATACATATGTACAGTAGCAGTGTGTAGGTTTTTATGTGCACGCAAAAAGGCTCTTATTTGTTAATATTTATTGTTAGTCATGGTTTTTTTCTTTTTACTGAATATTTCCTTGAAAATAAATGTTACTTTTTAAAAAGATATTTTGGCATTTAGAAATGTGTTTACACAGATTTTCAATTAATTTTCGTAACGAATAATCAAAGATGATATCGAATAATAAGATGCTTTAAAAGATTTAAATATAAATTAAGAAAAAAATGCATTACTTGGTAATGTAAAAAATTTAAGTTAATATTAAGGTACACTCAAGGAATTAGCTTTATCATATTTATGAAAAGCTTTATAATCATATTTTTGTTTGTAAATATTTATTTTATTTAGGTTATATTAATCATATAATTACAGATTATATCCTAATACCCTAACCGAGCACTAGCAACAAAGGCTATCGACTCGTTGTAGCAAAGACAGACCAGAGCCTGTGGTGGGAATTGAACCCACGACCGCGCACTGATAAGGTAACACGCTTCCAACTAGCCTACCGGGGCGCTTGTAAATAATGATGAAGGTGGTTTTGTTTTATAGAAATGCAAAATAATGATATATATCTTAAGAAAAAAAATATTATATATTATTTATAAAATACTTCTTCGTATTTACGGAGAATTTTCATCATACTTATAAAAAGTTTTTTTTTTTAAATTTTTAAATAAATTATAATGAGACTGATGTGTACGCTCTACTGGCGGATCCTTCCCTCTCTATTTCATAAATCGTTTGTCCTCAAACATTTGCCATTGATTTTAGTGAAACACTTCATCATATTTTTGGAATGAATAATTGAGGACAACGATTTATGAAATAGAGAGCTAAGAATCCGCCAGTGGGGCGTATATATCAGTCTCATTTTTATCGGATGTTAAAGGAGATAACAAATTGTAAATTTTATATCTTGTTCAGTTTCTAATAACCTTTCAATGACAATCTCTTTTTTAAAATTATCTCACAACTTTTCACACACAGACGTATTTTGATGATTTTTGGGTTGCTAAAAAAAGGAACCTGATATATTTTGCAATAACTTCCTTAAACCTTGTGGTAAACAGATAACTTAATATTCTGTTAAACCTACAAATAAGCCCAGAAAGCAGTATAAGTTGCGGGCACCGAAATTGTTGCCAATCGAATTCTGGCGGTTACGACAACTATTTTCATATTAAATTAAATTTTTTGTCGCAAATGTAAATATTTTCGATCATGAAAAATATGTGTTTTAGATAAAAATATAAATTATTAATATTAAAAAATGATATATGAAAATTTTAATGAAATTCAATAAATCTATAAACAATTCCGGTGATTAAAAAACAGGCCTATTAACTTTTTTGAATTTTTCTCACTTTATTTGAATTAAAATGTATACTTTTATTATGTAAACTATATAAATTTTAATTTATGTTAAACTCTATTTTTATATTATTATTTTATATCAAAATATTTTTATGTTTATTAATCTAGTACTATAATTATAACACTTGCTCTCGCTGTGCATAAAATCAATAAATAAATGTTAATCTATTTATCATTGACTTAAAAAGTTCAAGTCGTAGAACTTATAAATGAATATAAGTAAACCTATTGTTTTATCTCATATATATTCGATTATAGTAGTTTTTTGAAAGTCAGATTTGAAGTTTGCTGATTCATTAGTCACAGAATTTGAAACTGGTTTTATCTTTAAAAAGTCTTTTCATTAAAAATTATAAATAGACAGTGTTTATATGTCAAAAGAATCTTTTAATATATGAGTACGTTTAAAAAATATTTAAAATATTTTCATTTTACGTAAGAAAGTTTGTATTAAATTATATCTACCTTTATCTAGTAATATATTATCATATATAAATACATATTTCGGAATGCATAACCATTAGGGCGGGTCGATTTATTTTTCGACAATTTCCCTATGATTTCCGTATTCTATGGGTTATTCCATGAAAATTTGCCGAAGGAACCATACCTCTATCGTTAAAATCGAGTCCCCTACTTTTTGTTGGTAGATTTTTTCCCAAATTGACGTTCGTATGAAATATTACCTACACGTTAACATTCATAACTCAAAAACGTTCGGCCAAGAAAAAATAGTACTTCAATATATCTCGTTTAGTTGACAGATTAATATCAGGTAATTCACAGCCCACGCCAAAAGAAAAAACATCATGAGAGACCAAATGTTGCAAACTACTGCGTTGGGTATCTGTTGGATTTTGCGATGAACCAGGCTCTGAATCCATTTTTTAAACCGTCACTAAAAGAATTATATATGTTTTTCATAGAATAATAATATAACTATTAACTATAATAGTTAGCAATGTTTTTACACTTACCTTTAAATCTTTTCTAAATTTCAAAATAGTTTGATTATTTGTTAGTTATTTCAAGTAACACTTCACTGAAATGACGCTCAAACAAAACTAGCATACACTGGAATCCCCACCCCGCCAACTACAGCTGATTGTTTCGTCCAATTAGAATTGCTGTGTATTTGTTGTTGTCAAAATGACGTCAGCGAAGAATTATTCTTTATATATCGTATGCAAACCCAAAAAAGAGAGCAAAAATAAAAAGGGAAAAAAAATAAAAAAGTTGGTTTTATGTGTTATTTTGTTTTAGCAATATCGCATGAATTAATCAACCGAATTCGATAAATTTGGGCTTAAACTCTTCGTTTTGAATTGTAAATTGAATTAAATAATGGATTGAGCCAAAAAAATGGCCATGAAAGTAATATTCTTGGACAAAATCATGAAAAAAATGGAAAAAGGCTCCAAAATTTGGACAAAAATGCCCGTAACTTTTGAACCGTTGGACCAATGTTGGAGATTTTTTTTGTAAATTTATCAAAATGAGCTCACCTTACCAACGCGCCTACTGGCGATTACTTAGCCGATAGTTTTTGAGTTATGGATGTTAACGTGTAGGTAATATTTCATACGAACGTCAATTTGGGAAAAAATCTACCAACAAAAAGTAGGGGACTCGATTTTAACGATAGAGGTATGGTTCCTTCGGCAAATTTTCATGGAATAACCCATAGAATACGGAAATCATAGGGAAATTGGTGAATTTTTTCACTCCCTACAAATCGACCCGCCCTAATAACCATGCATAATTCTATATTGAAGAAATTTTTTTGTAAAATTACCTTATATTTGTTCATGTATAACCATATATATTTATATAGCGATCTTTCTAAAATTAGAAAGGAAATCGTTCTAATCCTTTTGTGGATGATAGTAATAATGTTGCAAAATCTTCTATATGTTGAAAAAAGCATGTGTCATCAGTCAGCAATAAATGGTAGCTCTTCAAAATTTGCCACTCTGTTTTTCGCTTTCAGCCTCAACGTTATTGCAAATTTGTTTATATTGGATTATAAACGACAAACATACTAACAAAAGGCGACCAACCGATTTAGTGTGCCTTCAAAGAAATTATGGCAGTACAAACATCATCAGGTCCATGAGTGCAGATCATGAAATTTCATATTTTTTGAAAAGCACATCCGTAGTTTGAGAAATAACTAGAGGCAACCCTGTGTGATCGGTAAATATCAGTACTACTAATATTGTGTGTAAGTGCTAAATAGATCGAATTATTATTTTGGTGCCGAGAGCCATTTAAGTTTAAATTTTGTTGATTCTCATAGGTTTTTCAAGCTTAACTTGCAATAGAACCAAAAGGGATAATCCGATAGTTTTAGCACTTTCACAAAACAATAGAGCCTATAAACTCTATGATATAAGCCAAATTTCAACCTTTAATTCTTTAAACTGCGGATGTGCCAATCAATTAAAAAATTAATTTTTAGCGTTCTGTGGAGTAAAAAGTGCCGTAAAGCTATAAACGTCATCCGATCTATTTAGCACTTTCACATAATAATTGCATTGATCATACGAAGAATTTAAGATATATTTGATGCCATAATTCTCAAAACTGCTGGTGCGCCTTCCATTTTAAATTTGTCTTTCAACGAATTTTGGAGAAAAAACTGTTGTAGATAATTCAATGTTTTGCCGATCCATTTATTTGTATCATATAGTAACCATGTAAGAAAACTTTAACTAAAATTAATATTAAAAAAAGTACTAACTATAAAGTATATGTTTTTTAGTTGCAAAAAAATTATTTTAAAAATGGGTAAGTAAAACTGTTTTTTATGTTCATTTAATTTGTTCTAAAATAAAATATTAAATAAATAGAAAAACTATTACTCAAACGAGAAAAACAGCGAAATCGTAAAAAAATTTCCGAAATTTACTTCGTAAAGACAAATACAACAAGAAAAAGCGTGCTGAAAAAATAAAACACGTGGAAAGAAAAGTAACATCTCAGAATTCAACTAATATAATACAATGCCAATTACTAACCCAAAGTAACTATTGCGAAGCTTATTCAGAAAATAGTAATGAGTTACAGGTTGGTTGAAAAGTTCCTGCGCTCACCAAACTTTTTTTTATCAAGTTGGTATAACTGTCCTGAGAACACATGTAAAGTTGCAAGTCATTCCGTCAATTCTTTCTTTGTTTACAAGCCATTTGAAGTTGACGTGTCATTGATTTTTTTTAATATGGGAAAAATTGAATATCATGCAGTCATTAGATTCTTTGTTTTGAAGGGTTTAAAAGCAAAGGAAATTTATGAACAATTGTTAGAAGTATATAAGGAGTCCTCACCTTCAAAATGCACCGTTGAATTTTGGGCTGGTGAATTTAAACGTGGTTGTCCCAGCCTTGAAGACGATCCACGCGAAGGACGACCAAAAACTGCAACCACAGCAGAAATCATTGAGCAGGTACATAATATGGTTAGTGAAGATCCAAGTTTGACTAAGCGTGAAATTGCTAATGCCATAGGCATCTCAGACGAACGAGTACTCCATATTTTACATGAAGAATTACGTATGAAAAAACTGTTTGAAAAGTTAGTGCCGCACACATTAACAATTCAACAAAAACTGGATCGAAACAAATTTATCAGCGTAATTTGGAGCGAATAAAACCGACTTCTTGCGTCGTTTTATAACTATAGATAAGACTTGGATTTACCACCATGATCCTAAATTGAAACAAGAACGTTTACAGTGAACTGAAGCTGGTTGTTCAGCTCCAAAGCAGGTGAAGTCAGAACGATCAGCAAAGAAGGTTATGGCATCAGTTTTTTGAGATGCAAAAGGAATTTTGTTGATTGATTATCTTCAGAAAGGAAAAACAATCAACTCTGAATATTATTGTAGCCTTTTAGATAAGCTGGATGAAAAAATTCGTGAGAAAAGACCTGGTTTAAAGAAGAAAAAAAATCATTTTTCATCAAGACAATGCACCTGCTCACAAAAGTGTTTTGACGATGGCTAAATTCAAAGAATTAAAGTACGAATTGCTTGAACATCCACCATATTCACCAGATTTGGCTCCCAGTGACCACTATCTCTTCAGAAATCTCAAACAATTCCTTCGTGGAAAGCATTTTTCGTCGAATGAAGAGGCCATAGCAGCCGTAGACGGTTATTTTGCAGAGCTTCCGGAAAACCATTATAAGGATGGGATAAAATTATTGGAAGATCATTGGAACAAGTGTATTGAGCTTCTAGGAGATTATATTGAATAGAAAAATATATTTCGTAACAAAAACAGTATTCTTTCATTTCGAGCGCAGGAACTTTTCAACCAACCTGTATATATAATATTTGAAAGCCTTAGGGATTATTGAGTGAAAATTCCTGCCAAGCCAGCTGCATATAGCTTGTTGGAAATAACTTGCCAACATTGAGGAAATAAAACAAAAGAATATTTTTTTGTAAAAAAGCTTTTCCACAAAGAAAAAATACAATTTTGTAAAAAAATAATTAAAATAAAAAAGCAGACAAAATTGTACCTCTAACCTCGAACTTGAAAACTCGGACTCGAATTTAAAATTTACTGGCTAATGATTTAAAAACCTCGCTTTTGCAAATGCTGGTAACAAGTGTTCTACCATTATTTAATTTTAAGTTTCACTTGGTACATAGTTGTTGAAAATTGTTTCGATTGTTTTACTACTTCTATCGCTTATTTAAACAACGTCTTAAAATAAATAACAAATTTGAAAATTGAGAAGGGGATGTTCTTTCCTTCACTCTCACTGCCCCTCTCTTGATCAATCCTGTAGTCATAACCTCAATAAATGAGTTAAGTGTTATCACGTATAGGATCACGCCTTTTATTCTTGGTTACTGAATCAAACGATCCCTACCCCCGAGAGCTTACCCCAGATAACGGGGAAACTCGTATGTACATTTATATTTTCCTTAAAACTAATTGCCCGTAATCATAGTCAAGCACTAAAATCTGCTTTTTAAAAAACGACTTTAAATTAAAAACCTGTTATTTTCTATTTTGCTATTATAGTCAGAATTAAAGCCAGTTTTAATTTAAACCGTCTTTCAATGGGTATCACATTATATGTACCCAATGTCCGCATACATTTTGTACTAAAAAATAAGCAAGTGGCCACATTGATCACCTGATTTTATATAAGCCGAAAAAAAAAGAAAAGTGTGTAAATAAAAGATTTGCAATTGCAAAATGTGGAAAGGAAAAACTTTATAAAAAGAGGATAGAAAATTGTATTTTAATTAATAAAAATTTATTAACATAATAACTTTTATGCTTTTTAAGAAAAGTCGATTTTAGAACTTCTTAAGAATACTTTATTTTAACTATGATTATGCGCCAATGTATTTTAAACAATTAACAACTTTTGGCAGCTGTAATAATTGAAAGTTGTGCTGACAAAAAATAGCTCATTTTTAAAAGTCTTGTTATATTCTGTAAATGGTTTGTTTTTTACGAATTTTATATCTATGTCTTGTAAAAAACGACTTCCCCTACTTACCTGACTGTTCTTTATTTTTTGTAAACAAATACAATTTGAACTTTTGGGGCCGCATGTGTAAGAAAGCTGCCTATGGAATTTGCGGGAACGCAAAAAAGAGTAATTATATTCTTTGCCCTGAGGGTCAATTCTCATTCTGTGATAAAAAAACTTTTCATTTTCGTTTTCATAAGCACTTTTCACTCGAACTATTCACAAATACATAAATTGCGATTCTCGTATGTATTATGAAAAAAATGTTTCAATCGCACTGTACCCATGAAACTTTTGTAACTGTGTTATCCAAAATTTAAAGCAAATGTCAAAACAGAGAAAAACGTAAACAAAAGTGAAATAAGTTCGTAAAATGTATTTTAAATACTTATATAAAAAAATCTGGATTAATTGTATTATTGGATATTACTCAAAGAATTCGGGATGAACAAAGGTAAGACAATGATGTTACAAGCATTTCATTGCAGTAAATAATTTAATAATTTATAGAAATTTTTCGAGAGTGCTGAGACGCATACTTCGTGATGGCCAAAATCCATTCGAGAAGACAACCGACGAGCACTTCATGGATTTATATCGGCTTGCTTAAGTGAACTACATTACTTAAAGAAAAAAAAAAACATTTCATAAAGTATATAAATAAACTATAAATAAATAAATAAACCTTAAGTCTCTCCAATTCTTTTTCCATTTTTCACCGTCCTTTTGACTGTTAAGGCTGGCGGCTAATTCGTTACACATTTCGTCTCTAAATTTGGCACCATCTGCAGTTACAAATCTGTAAATATGGGGTTTATAAAAGTCTGCTTATGGTAATTAAACAACTTACTTATCGTTTGCAATGTCCATATGCTTTTCTAAATAATTATAATGTTTATTTCACTTATAAATAGTCTGTGTAAACAATTTTTTCATTTGACAGTTGTTTGCACTGTTACACAAAACAAAATCGCCAGTGCTGTGCAATCGTGAAAAAATCTTGTTTCGTTCCACTTTTTTTCATATGAAAACGTTTTGTTATTATTTTAAATTTTTTCACAGAACGCGAATCAAAAGTACTATGAAAACGTGAAAAACTTTTTATTTTACCGTTTCACAAACCGAGAATTGACCCTCTGCTCTACCTTTATTTACAAACAAATAATTCATTTGCTAATATTGTATAAAATCAAAAAAAAACCTAATACATTTTACTACAGTTGTCAAAATAATTGAAACCACTATGCAAAATATTCTATAAAATATCGTATATAAAAACTGTATTTATAGACCTTAAATATCCAATTTGAATAAAAGATATTTGTTTGTTTTGTTTTCAATGCTTTGTGAATTTTATTGCTGATTATGTCTTACATCACCACGTGGTCAGGGTGTAATTAGTTTGTAGTGATGCTTGTAACAACAAAAAATATTCGTTTAATCGATTAAGTGATGTTCGCTAAATCGATTAAGTAATGTTCGTCTGTCTGCCAATGTATTTGCTTACATACTACAAGTCGCAAACAATAAAGAAACTTGTAGCTTTTCGTTAAAATCTGTTTATATTTAGGTCCATATAAAGGGCCCACAAAAAGTAGCTCTTGTGCATGTCCGCCGCAATGTTCGCAAATATATGTCTTAAATTCATATGGTGCTATGGAGCTTAGCTTTGGGGAACTAGCTCATTGTGTAACATTGAGAAAATTCAGAGGGGACAAGATCTTGAGGATCATAATGAGCGCACCCTGGTGTGTTACGACCGATAACATTCATAATGATCTCAATGTGCGCTTAGTCACGAAGTACTAGAAATAGCAACAACTACATGAAGACAATTTTTGTGTAAATGTGTTTGTGTATGTGTGTGTGTTTATGAAGTTCTTGTAATTTGAATTGAAATAATTTTGTACATAAGCAAGCACTTAAAATAAAAAAATTTGAAATTTTTGAATATTTTTTGAAATAGTCAGCAAACAAAATTTAAATTTGTAATAATTGTAACGGAAACAAAAAAAACACAAATTTCGGATTTGTGGGTAAATTTTTTTAAACTTCAAACAAATAAAAAAAGAAATGAATGAAATCGGTAAATGATAGTTAATCATTTCCAATAAATGTATAAAAAAGTTAATACAGATGTTTCTTTGAAAAATAAATGTATGTTCCTCTGGATGTGAAATGGATGTGAAAACTTTTTTATTAAACTACAAAAAGTAAACAACATAATATTCTGAGTGTCTCAAAGAAATTGTCCGAAAATATTTAAAGATCTTCATAAGAAGATATTTAGCTGCGAACTAATGCTGAATCTTTAAATATGCTTCACTCATGTCCTAAGAAAACAATGATTTAACCAATATCAGACAATGCGTTACACATGTCAACAAAATATTTAAAAATTTAATGGATATTTTCGGTAAATTGATATTGTAACTTATCTGTTTTGTCCTTTTTTATTTTATATTGGGAGCACTTTCAGACACAATGTTTTAAAACAACAGGTTTTTTGACTCCACACATACATATGTGATTCCAAAAAAAAAAAACTTAAAATTAATCCAAAACCATTATTACAAAGTATACACAAAATAATAAAATATTTGTTTTCAATTAGTGAATGCACTTGTGTCACTTTAAAAATATTCTTTTTTAAAAATATTGCACTTCAACAAATTAATCCCGGCTGAGCGCCCCGGTAGGCTAGTTGGTAGCGTGCTAGCTTATCAGTGCGGGGGTCGTGGGTTCGATTCCCACCAGAAACTCTGGTCTGTTTTCGCTACAACGAGCCGAAGGCCTTCGTTGCTAGTGCTCGGTTAGGGAATTAAGATATAATTTGTATTTATATGTTTAATAAATAAATAAATAAATAAATAAATAAATAAATAAATAAATAAATAAATAAATTAATCCCACTACTCTCTTGTTAGTTTTAATAACTATTTTAAAGGGTTTAGTAAATTAGGGCGTTAATGCACATGTTTATTTTTTTACACATAAATGAAATATAATTTGGTAATAAAAACAAAAAATTGCTTGAGAAATCTCCATACCAAAAAAGGACCAAAAGCCCTGAATGTGCTTTTGTGCATGATAGAACATTTTCATTAAAATATTATTAATGAGGACATTAAAGACCATAAGGCAAGATATCAAGGCCACTCACAGAATATTCGCAGGACTTCCCAAATTGGTCAAAACATAAACATTTAAATCAGCCCAAAATTTTACTGTACTCACACAGCACCAAACCTTATATATTTTAACTACACTCAGAAAAAAAAGTTAGTAGAAAAATTTGTAAATGGTTTTCAATCGCACTCTACTATTTTAGTACTGATTTTTAGTAAAAAACTATTATTTACCAAATCTTTTTGCTATTCACATTTTACAAATTACAGAATTTTTACAGAATATTTACAAATTTTTGTTGCTAATTTCAGAAATCATTTTACAAATTTTTGAAAACCGATTTGCCAAAAGTAGCAAAAAATATTACTAATTTTAAAAAAGTTGATATTGAAGGAAATGTTATTTCTAATTAAAACTTACACCTACAAACTTAAGTTTCCTTAAAATGTTACAAATTTAACCTTCAACAGAAATTACCAAATTAAAACAAAATTATTAATTCGTTTTTTAAAAAATATAATCAAAATTTTTGATGCTTGGTAAGAAAAATAAATTCAAAGCTTTTTACTAATATTAATAATATTTAGTAATTTTTTTTGCTGATTTTAGCAAACAGATTTTAAATTCCACTTTACAAAAAGTCTACTAAAATTTAGTAGCGGCTACTAATTTCGTTGTAATACAGATCAGCAGACATGTGTTGCTAAGATTAGCAAAAAATACCGCTGGGCTCAAATTAGCAGAATTTCCCGTAATAACAGCAAAATGTTTAGTTGCCATTACAGACTTTTTTTGGTGAGTGTAATTTTATACATTCTTCTACAAAAAAAATCGTCTGCAAACGGGACCATCATTTTGTTGGATAAGTTTATTTGCTGTCTGCACCTTATTCAATTTCGTAGCATGAAATAAAAATTAAGATATGGAACAAAATGAGAATAATTTTGGTGAAAAATGTACCAACACTACTGAATCCCAAACATCTATAAAGCCATGTTTCCGTAAAAAAATTATTATTTATGTTATTTAAAAATACAAAAAAAAAAAAAATTTACATTGTGATTTTGAAGTTTAACTCAAACAATTCAAACGCAAATAACTCAAATTTAGAAATAGAAAACGAGATAATAAGTTTGTTTTTTCGAATTTTATAAAAATATTCCATATAAATTTAAGTAGATATATTGCTAAGTAGTTATAGATATAGCTACTTAAAAATTAAGAATGTATAAAAATTTTGCCAAGCCTAAGAAATTATTGGCTTTTATCTTTTAAATGTAAACAAAAATACTTGTCAAAAAAATATTTGAAATTTTTGTATTTTTAATTTGATAAAATATCAAGTAAAGCTAGAACAGGGCAAACAATGTAATTTCTCAATTTCGAAAAAGTCAGGTAAGTAGGGATAGTCGTTGTCTTTACAAGTAGTTATAGATATAGATACAAAATTGAAAAAAAACCTAATATATGATTGTCTAAATTCACAAATTTAGACAGTAAATTATTTAAGTAGTAAAAAAAAATATTTATATAGAAAATTTGATTGTATCTTAATTAAAGTAGTTGTAACAAATTACTTTTTAAACTAAGCTTTCCTTTGCGCCAAAACATAAAGTTAATTTGAAGCTATGTTATACCTAAAACTATAAGAATCTGGCACTTGCTTTCAACTAGCAGCATAAACGGTGAGCCCAATAAACAACTTCTCTTGAATTTAAAATACAAGCCACTAACTCTTTTTTTATCTCTTTCTATTTTTTTTCTCCAAAATTCTAACTCCTTTTATAAATTTCTCGGTCTACGAGCAATTATAAAAACGTTTGACAAAAGGGTTAATGGTATCCACAATATTTAGTCACTATACAGTCTATACAGCCTAAATATCAGCAAAACTCCACTCCAAACCCCCCCCCCCCCCCCTTTTACAATGATCATTAATGGAAAAATATATGACATGCAATTCCATATATTTCCGAAATTAGATGTCTTTTGAGCATGCATATATGCTTCCATAAATGTTACATATTTTCTTATATGATTCATACACGTGCATATATATGCATACATTTAACAATTTGGGGAATACATGAGGATATATTTTTATTTTTAACCGGGTATTTGGAAAAGTGATATTAATAGGCTAGCAGTTTAGAATGGGCGCCGTGTGATAAAGCCATAGGCAATAAAGTCGTATGACCTTATTTCACAGCGCATTGGGAAATAATACCATATGGCTTTATTTCCACAGAAGGAATGAAATCAATTCATATTCGTTTGTCAGTTGAAGTGTAAAACTGCAATTAATTCTAATAGTTACATATGTATTGCCAAAGGAATGAGTTGTTATTGTCAAGCTTTGAAAAGGTATGGCATACAGACGTTGGAAGGTGGCCGGCGCGGCGCCTTTGCATTTTGATTGCTGCTCTTCAATATATTGAAGCATTTTTTTCTGGCGACTGGCTATGCGAAGAACCGTTAGTTTATATGAGCACGGTTTTCTTCCCAAGCGTTGTGCCCAATTTTTCGTGCCATTCATTATCAAGGATAGCATGCACATTCATATATTGTTAATTTTTAAAAAATCGATTCACATTTCCATTTGTTAACTGAACTTATTCTATTGTATTTTTATTTGTAATTCAAAGAAATCAAATACACTACAAAAATATTGTACAAAAAATTATAAAAGGTGCAATAATGCCATATTGGCTTTATTTCACTTCTCCGTTGGAAATAAAGCCATATGGCATTATTTCTTAATGCTGTGTATGGCTTTATTAGACGGCACCTTTAAGAATATCGAGAAAATCGCACATATACTCCTACAGGTAGTCAAACAAACACTGCTAGTATCGGGTATAACGGTGCGTATGTTGAATAAATTAATGAATCTTCAATAAATAAATACCCTGCCGGAAAAATGGGGTCAGTTGGGAATTGGAACCTGTCCCAAGATAGCTGATAACTGAACCGGTTCCGAAAAAACATATCACGGGATAGGTGAAAAGAGCACCGGTTCCTAAAGTTCATATCACGTTATCGGTTTAAAAGTCACGACTTGTCCTTTTAGACCAGTCCTGTGACATGTCACAGAGGGCAATTGACCCCTCCTAGGACAAGCCCATGTTAAAGTGATCGCTCCCGTGACCGGTCCCTATCACAATGAACCGGTCATGTGAAGTGTCCTGGGATAGGTCCTTTTCCCGCAGGGTAGTTATTAAAAACTAGCCATGTTACGTGCAATTTATTTTGTAAATTAGGGTTGGCGCAAATATACAGTTAAAGTTGGATATTTTTCGAAAGACATTTTTAAATGTTATAGATTTTTGTTAGTAAGGCCAAATTGCAACTATACAAAACTTGTAGACGAAATGCTGTTAATAAAAATGTCTCTTCAAAGTATGAAAGAAAAATTGTTAATAAAATATTTTTAATTTTTGTGCCATCATTAGAATTTTTGACTTAAGTTTGAAATTTTCAAACAAAATTTCCTCTTAAAGTAAAATTTTTGTAAAAATTTCTTACTAAGAGCTGACTATAATACTGGTCCTGTATATATTTATATTAAAATAACTTTTTATACCTGGGATACACTAACATTTTAAACAAAAACTTATGTTTATGAAATGATTCTATTATATATGTGTATACACATAAATATGTATATATGGGTGAATTAAGAAATTTTGATTAGTTTTTGGGCCAAGATTGTTAGATCCAAAAAGTGTTTATATTTCAGTTTTTCTTTTTGAAATCGAGTTTTTAAAAAATCTGAGTTGGCGCAAAAATATTTTTTTCACAGTATGGAATTGCTTATCAAAAATATGCAATTTTTATTTATTATATTAGCGATTTCGCATATAAAAATGCAATTAATTATGAGAACAACATTTTAAAAACTGGTAAAATTTTTTATTTGAGAAAATATGGTGTGCAATATGTTCTTCATCCCAACTGTTATTACACAACAGTTGGGATGAAGAACTTTCCCAGCTGGTAAATATCAATGAAAATTGCTTCATTTTATTTTTTAATGTAAAAACCGCAGTTTTCTTTGAAAACATGAAAAAGTTATTGTTTTAATTAAGCAGCCAGTGTTGCTATATTACAATTAAAAAAAAAATTGTCTGAAAATAGCAACATTTATTTAAAATTCTAAAAAATCGTTAAAAGTCGATAGATAAAATTTGACACATCACCTAAAGAAACTACTATATTCCATTAATGAATTTCATGTGACGCCATTAAAGTCCGAGTGAAATTTTTACATGAAAAAAACTATTAATTAGTAATAAACAAAAACTTAAATTTTGAAAAAATCTAAGTACTTTATCTACATATAAAGCTTCAAAGTTTGAAGTTTAGTTACCTAGGGGTGCGAGGAAGGCACAAAACTTGAAAAAATCTATTACTGAGTAACCCGTGTATCTTTCAACCAAATTGGAATGGTGTAAAAATTTTAAATTTCAGATCAGATCAGCTGTTCTGTCGATAGAAAATAATTTGTCAAAAGCATTCTGTTTCACGATCAAAATCCATTTAAATTGTGGGAAATAAGACAAATACACCGGGTTTTTCAAAAAATTGCATTTCTTACCCTCTTTCGTTTCTCAAAAACTGGTCACGTGTTTTGACTCGACGCATAAGTATGTATTGTATAGCCTCTGTGTAATATTTTTCAATAACAAAGGGATTATTCTATAGACAACTCGTATATCAACTGGCCGTTTTTATTGGGACCGAAATATATATTATAATAAATTTATATATATGTATAAAGAAAAGCTTCAGTTAGCGAAGTAGTCCATAAACAAAATATATAATTCTAAAATATTATAAAGATTATGTTCCTAATTTACAGTTTTATGTCCATTTTCCTCTTAGGATTACGATCAAAATGCTTTGGTCATAATCCCAGCATCCAGTATATTAGTTATGTCTGAAACATTTTCGGACATTATCCGAAAATGGGACATTGGAATAATGTCCATTGTGATTATGGAATATCACCAGCGAATGATATTCAAGGCAGGATCACAGAATTAAATGGAATAATAGTAAAGGTAACAGTTTATTGTATGCAATGAGGGAATACATTAATACAGTGTATTACAAGAATTTAATAACCACATAACAAACCGCTTAAAATAATTTTGAAAGATTTCATACAATTGTGTACATGTTTCGAATCCAATTTGAAGCAAACAATTTTGTTGAAGAAATTTACAGTTATGAACTTTTCTTTACTTTCGTCACTTTCCTTCAGAAACCCTTCGCCAGAAATATATTTTCAATGTCTACAATGTTAATCTAAATATGTCAATGTTACATGCTAAAGTGTTTGGTGTTGAAAAGTGCAACAGTGTTTTCAAACATTTTACAATTTTTTATCTCAAGAAAATTTTATTATGGATTATTTCTGGTATACTGGATTATAATTTTAATAAAACTATACATTCAAAAAACCGTTTCACAATTAAAGTCATTTTAGCATGAATGAACTAAAAGGTTTGTACTTTGTATTATTGTAATTTTAGTTAAAAGAGCTAATACACTAAAAAAAAAGTTAAGAAAGTCAGCAATAAATGTTGCTGAGTAAGAATAATTTAAGTCAAAAGGTGATTGCAGAAAATTGTTAATGTCAGCAAAATCGAGTTGGTAAAAATCAGCGAGCTTTTTTTGCAAAGCAATTAGTAAATACCGCAAAAGTTGTGATAACAGTTCATCTATTGTAAGTAAAAAATGCTTGTTAAAAAAACATTTTTCCAGTCTGAAAAAACACAAAATATTTGTAGAAAAATCATATTTCAGGTAATTTATTTGCTAAAAATTTATACCCAAACATTGTTTGTTTTTGTGTGATTCTGAAAATAATTTACAAAAGTGTAAATTATTATCGGCAAAAATTTATTGAAAATCTAACAATATTTAAAAATATTTATAAATTAAATATAAAAAAAAAATTATCTGAATTACTGCATATTTGTTTTATCTTCGCTTAATTCCATAAAGGTTCACTATTTATAAATATTTTGTTTAAAAATGCACATTTACACTTTATGTCATATGCATAGACATTTTGTTGATTTTTATAACACACTTATAAATCAAATTAACATGTAAAACAGTAAAAAATTTTCTTTATAAGACTGTTATTAAAATTAAAAAAAATCTGTGCATATGGCTGTATGTCATTATTAAAATTATATATTTTATTTTGTCTATAACTTAAATCATAAACAACCACTTCAACAAATCGGAGTTAACACAATTTTTTTATTTAATTGCGTCAGCCATAAATGTGATTTGAAGGCGTTGTTCGTTTGCTAGTCGATTCATGGTGAAATGGTAAACTTTACTGAACATTTTTGTCATTGCCACATGTAACGTTTTTTTTTTAACTAAAAAAACTTACACTGAAATACTAAATAGCAAAAAAAATCACCCTTTATATATAATTTTTATGAAACTTTATAATATCACCCATATACATGAGTAATATATATACATATATAAGTTTATTATAAATAGAAATATTAGAAAGTAGTAAAATGTAACTAACAAAATAAGTTTTTTGAATTTACCATCAAAAAATTAATAGTATCCCTATGTTCACCATTACAAATACGTTTTGTACAACTTTTCATAGTACACAGAAAAGTTATATGTACACAAAATGTTTCTTTTACAAGAATTTCAATATTGTTTGCAATACGACTATCATGACACATTTTGTTCTCAATTTAACAAGTTAAATCTTTCCCTCAATTTTCACAATTTTTAAGTTGACACGTCAACATATTATCTTATTTTCTTATAACTTAACAAATACAAACTTTCTCTTCCATGTTACTTGGTTATTTCGAATATTTTTTATATTATTTAATATAGCGTTAATCGAAGGACTAATGTATACTGCTATGTATTTTATTTACATTAATATTTCTTGTTTTGAAACCTGCAACAAACTAAAATATTTTTACATTGAAATATGTTTATTTGCTTAAGGCGACAGTTAGATTATTTGTATCTCTACAGATAGAAATATATCGAAAACTGATATTTAGAAGAGTATAACATCATATTAATTAGTTTGTAAGTTAAAACAGCAAAAAATTCAATTGAAGAGAAATGCCAGTATACTGACTTTTCATTTAAATCACGTGTTATTTGTAATTTATTTTAAAGTTTTGTTAAAACAAATGAAAAATCAGTTAACAATAAATTACAATAAATAGTTTATTGTTTCTATTTACTTTTTAATCTGCGAAATGTAGACATACACACTACAAACATATCCTTTGTGATTGGCTTTATGTGTGTGTCAAGTTCATCAAATTCTTGTAATCCGAATTCAAATAAGTAATATAAATAGACATAAAACTAAAATGTTAACTTAATATATGTAACATAAAAAAATAAGTCTCTCTTTTAGAGTAAATCTTTATTAATTTAAATGAAAAAAAAATAATTTACTCGTATTTTGAATAAACGTACAAAAAAGTAGAAATAACTCATTCTTTGAGTGATGGCCCCATCAACTTACCGTATTTTTCCACACAAATTGACAATTAAAACGCAACAAGTATTGCAGTTGTGAAATAAATTCTATATTATTTTCAAACCGTTTTTTCTTACTCTCTTGTTTTTTGTTTCTATTTCTCTTAAAAGAGTTCCCACATCAGTGATGCAAAAAGTGGAACAGTTTGGCCATTTGTGTCACTTTTGAATGTTTCATGGCCTTGTGGTACTTTCTAATCTGTTTTGGCCCTTCAGCTCAAAATTCAACTACTTCAAACTGTTCAGTACATTTTTCAATGTAATTTTCTCCCTATTTCGGACACTTTTATTTACAACAATGTTTTGTTTGTCAAAGGAAAACTCTTTACGGTTATTTGCAAATCGGTTTCAAATATAAATACTTTAAGTATATCAAGTAAATACAAAAAACGAAACAAAGTAGACTGTCAAATAACAGTAACGGTAAAGGTAAAAAAAATCTTGAGAAATAAAATTTTGTATTGACAAATAAATTTACTATTGCTTATGAGTAAATGGTATTTGTGAAACATAAAGTGTGTAATATTTAAATGAAACAAAATTAGACAAGTTTATAAACAGGTAAGTTTTAATATATACTTATATATATTAAAGTAATAATAAATACTTTTATATTTTTAGAGATAATTCTCTTTGTTTACTAACGAATAAATAACGTACTATAAAACCATCTTAGTATGTTGGTCTCTAAATTTTTAGTAAAATTATGAGTTTTTTTATTGTTTTTATAAAAATTAAAATGAAAAACCAAAAAAAAATTGGATCGTTTCACCCAGAAAACGGTATCAGCTGAGGCCACCAAATTTATTGCCAATCTAATTCTTGCGGTTACGACAACTATCTTCATATTTAATTATATTTTTAGTTGTGAAAGACAATATTCAGTTGTATAATTAAATATTTATAATCGACATAAATATTATTACGTTCCAGAAAATTTTGTTTTAAGAAAATTTTATTTTTAGATATTTGCGGTATCGAACCTAGTCATCCAGATTCAGCATCACAATTTTATTTAATTTTCTTTGATATATTTGTTATTTAAACATTTCAATATTTTATTTTAATTACAAAAAATATATTTTTTAAATGTTTGCATTTACCGGGATTTGAACTCAATAGTACAACCACTTATAAATATTAATGTCTAATTTTGAATTTAAATAATTTTTTAGGATAATAAATATAGCAGAAAATTCGTTCACAAATACCAATCGTTAGTTAGGCTTCTATAATCAATACAATTGACAATTCGGCTGGTTCAACTGAAACCCTAATTTAATGATATATTTACCACTTTCGAATATCGACAATTTTTTAATAAATTTTATAAATTGTACTAATTTTCTAGTACATTCACTAAATAAATGTTTGCTTTTACTGAACGCAATTTCTAAACGAATTTTATTTGTAAAGTTGATTAGAAATACCAATAATTGGATAAGAGTACCCTTTTTTTGTTCCTTTTCACTCTTCTTAATTCCTAATGCCATATTTTTGGTATAATAATGGGTTATAGGTTACTCCAAATAGAATAAAATCCTTACAAATAATTGTTAGATCGAATTGCAAGCAATCTTTTCTCTGGGTGTTGAAAGGGAAGGAGACCTTGGAGAGAAAATAATATCTACGGTACTCTTTACACTAAAATTAATCAAACGTATTCTAGTTGTCGTCATCGACACAAGACAATGTCGTCTTGGGATTTTTTTTTTAAATTGGTATTCCCGTTGTCGTTATCGAAAATAATTGATAACTGTCGACAAGTATTTGGTATTCTGTAAGAAAATGTGACGACGATATTGTCTTGAAACAACTCTGATTTTGTCGACACAATTTTTAGTAACGACTTGAGGAAAAGTAATGAGTGAAAAAAAACGGAAAAAAGGAAGAAACATCAAATTTTGAAATGCACTTGGCCGACCGAGAATAATGTGAGAGGGATGGCAGAAGGTAAAGAAAGCATGATCATATAAAGTGCATTATAAAAATAAAACAAAATTTATTTATAGGTATGGCGAGACTTAAAATTTAAAGTTAAAAAGAAAATGGTAGCCAATTAAGCCGAGTGTAATGCTAAAGGTGGTGGAAGATTCAAGCAATTTATATTGAGCCCGCTGGAGGAAGCTGTGGCAAATCTTCTACAGTTTCAGAAACAGCTTAACCCTAAGTTAAAGTCGTTTCCAACAGTGAGCTGGTACGACCCCTGGGCTAAAAATCTTAATGTAGCTGCCAACTTTATTGTTTAGCAAATAAATGTGGACTTGATTCCGGTTTTCAAATTAGGTGCTGTTGTTTCCAGCACATCTTTGAAGGCTGTTTTATTCAGCCGAAAGTAACTTTCAAACCTTTTAAAAAAATTAGAAGATTAACATTCTTTAAAGTAACAGACTTTGATTTTGCTACTCACTTGTTATCCGGCAGATTAAAGATATTGGATTTCTGTATGAGAAGTCTCCTTTCCAATACTAGATTTTCTTTATTTCTTTTAATAGTTCATACATTTGGTCTATTTAAGAAAAAACAATTTTATTTTATTTAATGGTTTTTCGATTTGTATTGTAAAGTATATATTTAAATTTTTAAGTTGTGTTTACAGTTTTTTGTTACTTTCATTTTTCCCTTATTTACTGTTATGGCCCGTTCAACATATCAATCAGAAATTATTTCGAGACACCTAAACAAATTTCTCAACTAAAACAGCAACATAAAAGGAGTCACACCTACATACAAATATGTCGGTTAGTTAGTCCCAGCAAATACATAATTTGTACTATAAAATGATAAAATAGTTGAATAGGATACAAAACTAAGTTAAAGCTAACGTCACCAAATGCTTTTGACCAAAAAGCGAGATCCGGTTACCGAAAAAAAATTATTTTGGTAAAAAGAGGGATATTTAACTTTTTTCTTTGCAGGCAAATTGTTTTAGGCAGGCCATTATAGGCTCGAATTTTCCTCATTTAAACCCCCATTTTTATCATGTTTAGAAAATTCATCCGGGAACAAACTTCTTAAATTTCAGGTTTCCAAACAAAACGCGTTGGAAGACATTTCTATAACTTATCAATGTAGTAGCTTGTATAAGTCATACAAAGCACAAAAGGCTGGAACTTGAAGAAATAAAAAACAAAGATTTAACGCATACTCCAAGCAACTCATATTTTTATTTGGACAGACCGTTAAGGGGTAGACTTTTCCTCTTTTAAAACTCCCATATCTATTACGTTTCTGAAGGAAATTTCAAAAAGTACCCTCTCAGCGAAATATCAGATATTCTCAGGAATACATATTTTTAATTTCAGATTCCTTGCCAAAGGGGTTTGGGCAGACCATCAAAAGAGATTTTTTGCCTTTTTGGCTCTTTCTGTAGGAATTTCCGAAAATCCAGTTTTATCGGATGTCAGAGAAACCTATATAACAAATTTTAGCCTACTAGTTCCAGTTGTATAGCCTGTGAGATAATGAGTAAGTCAGTAACTTTTACTTTTACAAAAAGTAGTACTGGCAAACAACATTTTCACTTTGTAAGGACTAATATTGTTTTGTAGAATTCGGAATTCTTTTTGCCAGTAATATTATCACCAATATTTTAACCATTCTGTAGAATTATATTTTTTAATATTTTATTACATTTAAACAAGAACTATTTTAGTAAACGGCTGAGGCCGAATAATATTGTTGCTTTTTATTTATTTATTTTTATTTGTTAAGATTTAAGTTGTTAAGATTAAAGTTTACAAATAATATTACATTTACAGGAACTGGCTCCAGGGGTCTTCGTCCTTTGTTGCTTTTTAAATTAGTGGTTTTAATAAAAAAATTAAAGGAACGTCGAATTTAAGTTTTTTGGTTTGCACCAATTTTTTTGAATTACCGACGTTACAAACCAACGATTGGCCTCTGTTATCAATTAGGTAACAAAACACCACTGTCAAGATTCTTAATCCACCTCATGCCAACACATAACCGACCATCGCCTTTGCCTTGCCGGTACTGTGCTGATCGTATTTTTTTTTGTCTGGTTAGTTTCATATATGTTAAGTAGTGTCGAATAGTCCTTCTTCTACTCTACAAATGTAAACATAAAGCTACATTTGCATTTATTTCAATTTACGAATTAAATATAATTTCATAAAATAGTATTTTAAATCTACTAGTGTTTATGGGTTTGCATAAATCTATTTAAATGCACGAAAAAAATGTGTATAAAATAGGAAAAATATTTCTATAAATATAAAAAAATGAACATTAACATTATGGAAAGTAATGGAGTTGTTGGTCACCATTATTACCGCAAAATGCATGTAAACATATATATACTCTGATAAAAACATATAAATTTAACAAATAACAACAGTAGTAAACAAAAGTATTCGTTTTTTATTTTAAAATAGTATTGTATTAAAACTTTTGGTTTTAAAATTATGGTTACCTGCTGGTATAATTTGATTTAACGACATAATGGGCATTTATTTCCCCGTCTAGATTAAAGATAAATATAAATTATAAATTCTAGCATACCAGTAATACATTTACCACATAATGATTATTTTTATGTTAAAGTTCTTAGAACGAATTATACATCTAATCAACCAATTACAAGAGTTCATAACTTATTTAATAAAATTAACAATAAGTCCATAGAAATTAATTATTTGCCATTAAAATTCATGCAATCTAAGAGAATTTTTAAAAACATTGTAAGTTACTTAATAAGAAAATATTGTTTGTTCTAGCTTAGTCCGCAAGTGTTTTTGTATATTCATAGACGAAAATAAACTAAATGAAATGGAAATGAAATTACGTATAAGAATGTATTTTTAGTCGGGTACGAGATCATAGGTTTTGTTTTTATACATATAAGTATGTATTAAAAAAATCAACTATAAAATATAAACTTCACTATTAAAATATAATTTGGCACGGTTAAAAAAGAATTGTTTAAACATATGTAAAAAAATAATTTTAAAAACACATGTCTTTAATATAAGCTAATAGCTAATTTGGACATACGGTAAAAAAGGAGAATATGAATAACACAAAAAAAGAACGTAAGTAAATTTGATCTAAACTCAATAATAAAAATCAACTGTATGTTAGCATAAATAGCTTTTTCCGTTGATTTGTGAGTTAAATAGCGATATTTATAATTGGCATTTCGGCACCAACAATGTTGATGAAAGTCGTAGCGGACCAGAAAATGCATTCCATTCAGCTTGTGTCTAATAACTTTTTCTGTGTATTCTCCATGATTACTAAATAAATATAAGAAAAATTTTCATTTGGGGGAAAAAAATGTATGATCTCGAACCATACTAAAAATAAATTTTCATACATATAAAATATATATATAGTAAAATATAACTAATTAACTTTTTTTGTAGAATCCAATATGATATCAATTTCGAATTATAAATCGTTTTCATCGCAATTCTCTGGATTTCGATGTGACAATATAAAAGATGTGAATATTCAAAAAATAATATAAAAACTTAAAAGCAGTCCGAAATAAATTTGTTGTAAAGAAAAAGCTCAAACATCGGTTTAATGTGTTATACCATAATACTACAATATTACCATTATGTACACCTGTATTATAAAAATTACCACGTGTTTTTGCGCTCGAAATCTACTTTTAAGTTGATTTCGAGTATATTATAAATTCTCTACTAGTAATAATTCCTAACGAATATTAGTGAATAAACAGAACAACAACGTGCCGTTAAAACACGTCGAGTATTGCAGCTGTAGGATTAAATTTATTTTATTTTCACAACGTTTTTCTTATTCCCACATTTTCTGTTTTTTATTTTCACAACAGAGTTGCCTTGTGTACTAACGAATACTCTTTTGTACTAACGAATGTACAACGTAATATAAACTAACTTCTTACATACGATGAATAAATATTTGTTGAAATAATACATTATTTTGTTGCTTTTTATAAGATTTATATGTTATAACCAATGAATAGATGTTCTTAGTAGGCGAACAATATACCTCTAGTGTACTCTTTGAAGTTAAATACAAATGACATTTTATGCAGTCACCATCGTACGTCGTTATTTTGGGCCTACTTTCTTTCACAGCGACAAGCGTTATACGGCGCGTTGACCTGGGCGACCAGGGCATCATCGGACTCATTCTATTCTTTTATATTATATCAAACAACAAGTCATAGGCGAAATTACTTCTACTCAGTTAATGAATGATTTCCCGTACAAATGAGCCTTTTCCCATCGATTTTTAGAATTTACCCTAGCAAATATTCACAATTTGTTTCCAGAAATAGAAACATTTTCAGTTGGAATAGTAATCCTGTCAATTTGTGATTTGCAATTCAAAGATAGTTGCCAGGGTAAATTCTTAAAATATACGAAAAAGCTCAAAAACAAAACAAAATCTCACCGATTTGTTTCTGCATATTTAAAAAGAAATGCATAAACTAATTTAAATTGCATATTTGAAGCCCCTTTTAGTGATTATTTATTTAATTTATTTGTCTCTGGAATTTTAATCCTTACAGACGTTCTAGAAACTAATTTAAAATTATATAACAATAACTTAACCATGATTTCAAAATAATTTAGAAGTATATAACTAAGAGTTCAGAAAAATAATAGAATCAATTTTACACTAGGATTAAGTAAAAAAGATTATAAATCTGTATAATTGGCTAACCCAACGTTTACAATGGAAGTTCGAAAAACTCAATACAATTACGAATCTTTACTAATACACTCACATTTTTTACAATGGCAGCTCCAGTGGCAGCAAAATTTGCATGCGAGTAAAATTTGGCATATGCATGCCACTAAATGTCAAAACGATAAACAATGTCACCTTCTTAAGAGATTAATGCAAAATTACTGGATTACTGTAAAATTGTAATTAAAGTATTAACTTTCTAAATGTATTATAATGATTTATTTCTTGAAATGTGCATAAAAAACGAAAGTTTGTTTATTATCACTAAATTTTGATAGTTTGGTTTGCACAGACAAAAATGCTTTATTAAGTTGGTAAAATTCAACTCTAAAACTTTTAAAAAATTTGCAGAAATCTGAAGACAAGTCCATTGAAATGATTTCCCAAGGTCAGCAAGAAACCATACGATAATTTACAGAAACGTTACAGTTCGTATTTAAGCAATCCATGACGAAATTAAAAGTGTTGAATGATATAATACGTTGATGTTTATGTTATTAAATAAATTTGTTTACTGGGTAGATAAATATGCTAAATTCACAACAGATGGCGCACTGAAATACATAAAAAAGAACCGCATTAATCAAAAATTTACGATTTGAACGATTTGATTAATTTGTAAATATGTAAACAAGGCAATTAATGAAAAAAATGCAAGCAATATACCAGTTTTTTATGATATAAACTATCAGCACAGAAAAAACTTTATAGCTGTGTCACGAATAAAAGGCCCAGGAATATTTTAAAACTCTTTATCGACCTTTAACGATAATGAAAATAGTCAAATTCAGAATATATAACACAGCGGCACAAAGGCAGTTCATTACTGTTACACAGTTCAACAGAACTGTGCTATTTGTGTATTTTTTTCCAGTTACTTTAGTATTTTTTTATTTGTTAAGTAAAATTTTAAAATATTTGTTTTAATTTTTTGTATATATTATTCGATCCTTCTGTTTTAATTATATATTTATTAAGTTTCATCAGGCTCAAGATCATAATTAAATGTTTCTAACGAATAGTAAAAACTATTTTTTTTATATATAAATGGAAAAAATTGTGAGGATCAGCGCTAGAGGGAGTGCGCACTTTCGACTCAAGCGAACCAACCAACTCACAAACAATATTTAGATTCAAACAAGTTTTTTATAAAATAAACATACTTAAAAATTTTGATGAGAGAAGTGCTAATTTTGTTCCTATTGAAAAAAAAAACAACTACCTAGTTTATATTTCCTTCCACTTTTTAAAGTGTTTTTGTTTTTCAAAAATAACTGCTTTTCATTTTTGAGCTTAATTTTATAGCCGCATATTTGCGTGTTTTAAGTGCATGAAACTCTTTGTCCTAGATGTTACATATGTTTCACTAAATATATAGTGTCAATACTTTGTGAGCAAAGTACAACATACGTAAAAAATTAATCCCATAACATATTTCATTGTTAATTTTTGTATTAATCTGAGATTTTGTGTATACAATTTGCCACCATTTATTTTACCTCAATAACTTTTGTATGATTTTTTTTGGGGCTTTTTTAGTAGTCCATACATAGTCATATTCGAAGAGCATCAAATTGGGTTTATAAGTGCGCCAACCACAGAAGTAAAAGTATTATTATTACCATTTTATCATAACATGATATGGCAACATGGAGTATTATGGTTTAAGATTTGTAATGATTATATATTGATCCTAATGATCATAATATGATCATATGTACATATATATATATATTAGGGCGGGTCGATTTATTTTTCGACAATTTCCCTATGATTTCCGTATTCTATGGGTTATTCCATGAAAATTTGCCGAAGGAACCATACCTCTATCGTTAAAATCGAGTCCCCTACTTTTTGTTGGTAGATTTTTTCCCAAATTGACGTTCGTATGAAATATTACCTACACGTTCACATCCATAACTCAAAAACTATCGATCATGCGATATTGCTAAAACAAAATAACACATAAAACCAACTTTTTGATTTTTTTCCCTTTTTATTTTTGCTCTCTTTTTTGGGTTTGCATACGATTTATAAAGAATAATTCTTCGCTGACGTCATTTTGACAACAACAAATACACAGCAATTCTAATTGGACGAAACAATCAGCTGTAGTTGGCGGGGTGGGGATTCCAGTGTATGCTAGTTTTGTTTAAGCGTCATTTCAGTGAAGTGTTACTTGAAATAACTAACAAATAATCAAACTGTTTTGAAATTTAGAAACATTGCTATAAAGAAGATTTTACATTACCGAAGAGATATTGTCGACCCAACGGAACTTAGAGTTTATAAAAAATCTCTTATAAACTTTAATTGTACGGAATATACAAATATGATTAATTTAAATGACGATACCATTTTATTCGAACCACCGTTTACGCAAAGTTATTCGTGTGAACATTTGGAGGGATATTTAAATTACGAAGTGCCACCGTTCGATGATCCACAAATTCCTTTACACATTCAAGGAACGGAAAGACATGTCCAATTGCTGGCTGCCACTGCTAAACGAGTTGCAGGAAAGAATGTAGAAGGCGCTATGGCGACGACATTAGAGATCCGTACGAAAACACCCAGACTTGAAAGCAAACAAGACTTTCAGAAAAAATAATCTTTTTTTTCACATTTTGTCTTTTACTACACTCAAATTGAATATTTTTTTTTTGATAATAGGTTGATAGATACTTTATTATCTCTTAATTTGAATTTTTGTAGAAAAAAAAAATAAAAAGGGAAAAAAAATCAAAAAGTTGGTTTTATGTGTTATTTTGTTTTAGCAATATCGCATGAATTAATAAACCGAATTCGATAAATTTGGGCTTAAACTCTTCGTTTTGAATTGTAAATTGAATTAAATAATGGATTGAGCCAAAAAAATGGCCATGAAAGTAATATTCTTGGACAAAATCATGAAAAAAATGGAAAAAGGCTCCAAAATTTGGACAAAAATGCCCGTAACTTTTGAACCGTTGGACCAATGTTGGAGATTTTTTTTGTAAATTTATTGTAACCTGATCGATAGTTTTTGAGTTATGGATGTTAACGTGTAGGTAATTTTTCATACGAACGTCAATTTGGGAAAAAATCTACCAACAAAAAGTAGGGGACTCGATTTTAACGATAGAGGTATGGTTCCTTCGGCAAATTTTCATGGAATAACCCATAGAATACGGAAATCATAGGGAAATTGGTGAATTTTTTCACTCCCTACAAATCGACCCGCCCTAATATATATATATATATATATATATATATATGTATATATATGTGCACGGCGCAAGTTACTATGAAGACATTTTGGTGCTTTGGGGACTGTCCTTAAAGTTTTCGTAATTCTACAGTTTACACTGAAGACATTTTACTGGGTACAGCGAATATTATAGGGACTTTTTTGGCTGTATATACAGATGTCTTCAAAGTATTCGCAATGAATATATATATATATGTATATATATATCCAAATATAGCCAAAAAAGTCATTATAATATGCGCTGTATCTAGTGAAATATCTTCAATATAAACAGCAGAATAATTAAAAGTGTGAGAACAGTCCCCAAAGTAACAAAATGTCTTCATAGTAACTTGTGGAACGAAAAACCGTCCCCGCAACATGCGCTGTGCACATATATATTTTATTTTGTGTATATAATATAATAGGGTTTAGAAAAATGTTTAGTAGAGTTAAAAACAAAAAATTCTTTCGAATAAAAAATATCACGAAAAAATTTGTCTGTGAAAAAATATAGAAAAAATTGTATTTAACAGAGATGGATTGATTTAAATTCAACAATTATTCCAAAAGTATTAAAAATATCGCGAATATGAGCGCGAATATTACGAATACCACCGCTAACAACTTGTTAAAAAAAAGTGTAAAATTCGAGAACAGTGTAATTAATAGAACTTGCTATATCGAGGAAAATGTTTTGGTATTGGATATTTTTTTAAACACAAATGGGATTTTAATTTGAATATTATTTCTGTATTGTTAGACTTTATTTCTGCATAGTGAAAATGATTTTAAAATCAACTGTTTGGTTTTTTTATTGATATTGAACCAAAGCAAAATGGGGAATTTTAAAAGAATTGTTGGCCAATGCGAAAATGTTTATGTGTTTCAAAGTCATTTTCTGTGATGTAATTATAAATTCAACTATTTGGAAGTAAGCTGGCACATTTTTTTTTCACCAAACCAGCGTAAAAAATAGTAAATAAATATATTAAGAAAAATTTGAAACTAGTTTGCAATTTTAATTTGCATATTTGCATTTTCTATTTATTAATTTGCATTTTTTTATTTTAAAATTTAAATAATTTTGAATTACAACTTTTTTTATCTTATTAGAGGCCCTATAGTTAAATGATATTTAAAGCTTAAAAAAGTGTTAATTTCGATATATATTAGAGTTAACTTTCAAAATTAGATTTTTCGATATCATAACTTTTAAGAAGGTTTTTGTATCAATAAAAATAAAGGCGTATTTTTTAAATTCTAACTTCTTCCCGTGCCTTCAGGCAACTGAAATCGCGGATTTTCAGAATCAGACATATTAATGTTAAATGTGTATATTTTTTTTTGTATTTTGCTTTTGTAATGCAATCGAATCAGCTAAAAATATACAATCAACAAGTATTTACACCTAACAACTTGTTGATAAAATTTCGGGCTTGAACAACTCGTGTTTAGTAAAAAATAAATGTAATTTAAAGCTTTATCTGCTTTGGAAAGGAATATAATTAATTGATATTGTATAGGGTCCGCCAAATAACTTTTTTTTTTTTTGAAAATGCTATAAAAAAAAACTACTGAATATTTTCTCAAATTTCTCTTTTTATTTGAAAGTACAATCCTTCCGGTTAATAATGGAAAATAATTTCATTCAAATGGCTGCCTCGGCTGGCCGTTACAGTCAATGGCGATCGCTATCGGGCCATGTTGGCAACATTTGGTTTCCACACAGCCGAAGCTACACTCAATGTTTTGCGCCCTGTTTTTGAAGATCGCATTATCAGCCGCAGAGCTGATGTCGGAGCTGCGATTTGACACCGCCGAGAAGCCAGAGACAATTGACAATTGGTGAAATACAGCTGCACACAATCGATAATGTGCTTAAATATTGGACCGATCGTGTAGGCTACTGCATGGCCAGCCGAGACAGCCATTTGAGTGAAATTTTTCCATTATTAACCGGAAGGATTGTTCCTTTAAATAAAAAAAGAAATTTGAGAAAATATTCAGTAGTTTTTTTATAGCATTTTCAAAAAAAAAGTTATTTGGCGGACCCTATATTTATATTTTACAAGAATAAATATTATTTATTATTTTTAAATATAAATAAATTATTTTGCACTCTCTAAAAATTTAAATTTTAACCCTTTCTCACATGAGAGTATTTTTTCATTGTGTATAAAAAAAAAGTTTTTTAATTATTTTAAAATTACTTCTTTTTGGACCACTCTAAAGATGCATTTCGAAAATTAGAAAAAAGCTTATGGCCTAAGTTTTCTTGTAGAAGACAGATTTGACATATATTTAGCCGTTTTTTTATATGGAATAAGGGACCCAAAATACGCAATTTGAGTCGCCTAAAGGGAGGGATTTGGAAATTAAAAAAAAAACCGCATTACTTTTATTGATGCAAAAACCTTCTAAAAAGTGTTGATATCCAGAAATCAAAAACAAAAAAAATTAAAACGAACTCTAAACTATTTATACATTTTTAAATTATTTTTTTATTTATAACAAAATTGTTAAAAATTATTAACTGTAAGTTTGTTAACTAAACTTACTTAAGCTTATTATAATGATTTTCAATAAATTTCGAAGAAGTTGCGCCAAAAACTGCTTTTCATAAAATAAAGAAAATATAATTTAATGTTTTGCCATATTCTAAATAAATTCTTCTTGATTATTGACATTTTTTTAGACGACTGCAACTTTAAGGCGTTTTTGAAATTAAAGAGTGTTTTCGATCATTAGCTTTCACCATTCTTGGAGTCTATGGTGATTAATTTTATAAGACATTTTATATATTTTTAATTTTATCAGGCTCGAGATCATAATTTAATGTTACTAATGAATAGTAAACACTATTTTTTTTATTAAATGGAAAAAATTGGAAAAGGATCAGCGCTAGAGGGAGTGCACGCTTTCGACCCGAGCGACCACACAAATAACTCATGGTTTTATACAGGCATTTATATCACACACTCTAAGGAAAATTAAATTAAATTTTTCAGTAAGTGAAATGAGCTTTTTCCATCTATTTATAGAAATACCCTTTGGCAACCATCTTCGATTTTCGAAGCACAAATTGACTGGATTGCCATTCCAAATGTTAATGTTTCCATTTCTGGAAACGAATTGGGAATCTGACATACTTCTATTTTTTCTTTCACATCATATTTTAGTGTTGTTTAAATTTAAAATTACATACATTTAAAAACCATTCTCGTAATTCACCCAAATATTTTCAACACACTATTTTATATAAATAGAAAAATAATAAAGATTTACAAAAAAAACATAATTAAATTTTGTTGGTGTAAAAACTTTAAATTATCCCCTTCCAAAAGCATGGGCTGGATCTGCCACTGAATTAAAATGATCATAAAAGAAAACTACCACCCTATGACAATCCTTTGTAAAACTCATTGGTTTAAATCCAAATTTTCGCGGCACCGGAATCAAAATTACTGCTTCTTTTTATTCTTGCTGGGATATTCCTATATTTTAAACTACAGATAACGAAGTTTCGGGCTTTTAGCTTGTGTTCTATAAACTACATTTATTTTATAATACAATAATATTTGGTACATATTATGTTTTCGGTATCACAAATATCATGTTCAAGAATAGTTTAAAATATTTCATTTCAAAATTTTACATACGTTAGTGTTCATTACTTTATATAATTAATCAAATAATAACAAAGTTTTCTTATAAGAAGTAAATGTCATTGTATGAGAAAAATTTTATACGAAATTTGAAAATCTTTAGTTATAACACTCAAATAAGCTGCACTATCGAGGTGTTATGTGGAAATGAACACAGTGGTATATTTGACATAATTTTTGGAAATAATTCAGGCACTTATTATATTTATGTGATACATACAATGATATCCAGCTTAAGTTTGAACTTTGGACCACACAGACCCTAAATGGCGGTAATATTTGTGATTTTAATCCCCTCCAGATAAAAATGTTGTTTTTAAAAGCCATATGACAGTAACTTGTTGATAGTATATTTAATAGATTTTTTTTTGTATTTATAAACATGCCAAGAAACATTTTCACGAACTCTCCGATACGTACGGATTCATGAATCCGGCTTCTACTGTACGTTTACGGTTCGAAAATACGTATCCGTCAAAGCTTGTATGTAAACGGAACATTAACGGACCGTATAATTGAATTTTCGAAAACAATACGTTTTTACTCTGTTTTGGAGTATCCGTTTCTGTACCGTCAAATACGGACCACTGTTTTTCATCAGTTTTTCTTCCGTTGCTTTTCGATTTGCTTACTAATAAAAAACGAATACTTGAATATCCCTCAGGTAAATATTTATGAAATTAAAAAAAAGTTTTACGATGATGTGTGCAAAATTATGTTGATTTGCAAATAAAAAATATTGCCCGACATCTTAAAATAATTTTGTGAAAAAATTTGCAAATTTGCATTGTCTACCTCATCATATCGTAAGTACCACAATTTAAACCCAAAATTAAATAATTATTTTAGTTTTCTTCGATCTTCTCTATTCATATAATATTCCTTATTGAGCTAAAGATCCTTTATTTATAAAAAATTTAATTCAGGGAAATTCAGGGGAAATTGTCTGTTTTAAAATTAATAAATTAAAATTATAAACTGAAAACTTATATACAACAATTTTTTTTTAAAAAGGCGGTAAATCAAAAATTATTTTTTGTCAATATTAAAAAATAAAAATATCACAGAAAACAAAAATAACAATATTTGAAAAATTAAAATATTACATGAACAAAAATGTTTTATTTACATGTCATTTAACATGATAATATTTATCCTAGTTTTTATTAACTAAATGTCTGTAATTTTGTGCAATATTTGCTATATCTGTTTTATAATTAATTCGTTGTGTAGATGGTACCTTCATAATTTGTAACATTTCTAACATATATCTACGTCTGTAATTATTTTCCGTGTTTAAAATTGACGTCCTATCAAAATCAGGATAATGATTAAAATTCGTGCAATGTAATGATAATGCTGTTTTCTGTGTAGAAGTAGTGTTCCTGTATTTTTGATCAGATCTGTATCCTGCAATTCTTGTTTTTAATTTATTCTTTGTTGTACCTACATATACATTACTACAATTCTCATTATCATTTCCACTACAATGTATTTTATAAACTAAATTGGACATTTCAGATTTATCTATTTTATCTTTCGTTTTGCTAAATAATCTACCTAATGTGTAATATGTTCTATGTGCTACTATATATTTCTTATTATCATAAATTTTCGATTTTTCTAATCTTTCAGATATAAGAGGAACATAAGTTAGAGATTTATAAATTTTAGGTTCAGTAACCGTTCTCGTAACTAAATTATTCTGTTTTTTACATTGTCTTATCAATCTACAGATTAATTGAATTGGGTAATTATTATTTAACAAAATATTTTTAATCTTTTCTATATTAGTTTTATGAAATTCTGTATCGCTAATCTTTAATATCCTTTCAATCAAATTCTTAGCCGTATTAAGTATGATTCTTTTCGGGTATTTAGAAAAATAGTTAATAACTCTTCCAGAAGCTTTTGGTTTCTGATACCAATCTACTAATAAACTCTCACCCTTTCTTATTATCAATGTATCTAAATATGAAATTTAAGAATTACATTCTTTCTCAATCGTAAATTTTATATTGTCATGAAATGAGTTAAAAGTTGATAAAACATCACTAATTGAATCATTTGAAATAATGTAAAATAAATCATCAACATATTTTGTGATGATTTTTGGTTTCACATTTAATTTTTCTATACAAGAATCTAATAATTTTTCCATTACAATATCAGCTATAATTTGTTTGTTGTCTATCATACAAAATTTTAGAATACGTATAAAAAGGCTCCTTTCAATTCCTGTATAATCCTTTATAACATCCCACTTTTCTTTGATAATATCCAAAGCTATATCAATTGAAATACTCGGAAATAAAGATACAACATCAAGTGAAATTAATTTTTCATCATTTTGTATCTTTAAATTTTGTATCTTTTCTGTAAAATGTAAGGAATCTTTTACATTATATTTAGAGTTTTCAGTTATCTTTTTAAGAATGTTTGTAATATATTTACAAAGCTCATATGATGGGGAATTAATAAATGAACATATTGGTCTTAAAGGAAAATGTTCCTTATGGATTTTAGGTAACCCATATAATCTAGGTGCAACAGATATATTTATCTTAAGTTTGTTCTTTTCCAAAGATGTTATAATTTTTAATTTGAAAAGATCTTCAACTAAATTATTATGTATTGTCTGTAATTTGTTTGTTGGATCCCTATTTGATAATCTGTATGTGGTAATATCATCCACAATATCATTCATTCTTAAAATATAATAACACTTATTCATTGCAACAGTGGTATTTTCCTTGTCTGCATTTAAAATAAGTAGATCCTTATTAATTTTAAGAATTTTTTAGTTCTATCTACCTTATCTAACAAAAATTTATCCCTATTCGTTAAACTTTCCCTATTTAAATGGCTACTTAAAATATTTGTATATTTATTCCTCACTATCTCTTGTTCCTCTGTTCCTGTTAAAGTTTTTATAAAGTCCTCACCATCTGCTATTATTTTCAAAACCGGAAAATTCTCTCTTTTGACTGGGAGTGCGTGTTTCCGTCCCAGAGAAAGAACCCATTCTACATCAGTGGGAATGTGAAAGATCGATTTATTCACAAACCATTTTCTATTAAACTTAATATCTAATTCTTTCTGTTGTAAATTGATAAGACAATTAAATGTATTCTTATGTATCTCTTTTACCTGTAAACTCAATTTTAATGCTTGCCTACCCTGGTGTCGAATAAATGTCTCGAATGTGTCCTTAGTTAAATTATCTATTAAATTGGTTCCGATCCTTTCCAATTCCTTTAAAACTTGTCTCAAATATTCATGTTTCCTTTTTATCGCCAAATTTAGAGTCTTATTCTTCACAGATTCAATGAATCTCGTTATTGATTGATGAACTTTGTGGTCTCCGTTTTCCTCGAAAAGATTAAAAATATTTTTAGTTGAATTCCTAATAAACAACGGATTAAAAACGTTAAAGTTGCCTTTAATTTCACTATCTTGTCCCTCATAGTTTTGTACCAATTAATGTCCTTTCGTACTCCTGGGTTTGTTTTATATTGGAAATAATTCATTTCCGGTTATTCTGATGTGCTCTCCGATTCTTAATAATTATTTTAGTTTTCTTCGATCTTCTCTATTCATATAATATTCCTTATTGAGCTAAAGATCCTTTATTTATAAAAAACTTAATTATAAATATTTATTTATCCCAATATTTCGTCACCACATTGGGTTACTTCTTCAGGGGAAATTGTCTTTTTTTTATAATTAATAAATTAAAATTATAAACTGAAAACTTATATATAACAATTTTTTTAAAAAAGGCGGTAAATCAAAAATTGTTTTTTGTCAATATTAAAAAATATATAAAAAATATATACAGACAATGTAGCTCAGAATTACAGACATTTAATTTATAAGAATAAAATAGGAAATTAAATAGGTTCATAAAAATGTAATAGAATAATTTTTTTTTTCCTGTGTTTAATTTTTAATATTTTTTAAAATTGACAATTTTGTTGTTTCATTAATTTTGATTTGTTAAAAAATTTGTTTAAAATTAAAAAACGAAAAATCCCTGAAGAAGCTATCCATTGAAATAGCGAAATATTGGATAACAAATAAATAATTTTGTATAAAATAGACCTTAAGCTTAATTACTTATTACCTGGAATTTATATTGGTTAATAAATTTAAAGAAAAAAATATAAATTTGGTATTAACAATTAAAATAATATGCCTTTACACAAATTCGTTTTTGTTGAAAAATCGGTACGAATACGGATCCGTAAACGATCCGGCACTGACGGACTATTAACGGACAACTCCGTTTTTCATCCGATATAGCCGGTACGTAAGCGGTCCGTCATTGACGGACTTTTGACGGATAACTCCGTTTTTCATCCGATATATCCGATCCGTAAACGGTCCGTCATTGACGGTTTTTAAACGGATTCGAACAGTTTCGATGTACCTTAAAATCCGTTTCTGGTCCGTTTACGGATAAAGAAAACGGTACGTAAACGGAGTTGGATTTCGTTTATGACGGACCGAAACCGGTACGTAAACTGTACGTATTGTTTGTTGGGCATATTTACAAGTAAATAAAAAATAAATAATAAAAATTGTAAGATTCTAATATTTTATTTTATATGCCTGTGATCTTTATATTCCTTCAAATTTCTCATTGGCATATACCCACGCACTTTTGCATTAGAAGGAAAAAGACATAAAAAATCTAGTGTCATACGGCCTTAAGCATATAAAGCATGCACATTACTCATAAAGATCTTTTTATGTAAAAGAATTTTGCTTAAAAAGAGCTTTGATTTGTGTACAATCCTTCAATCCCCCACCCCTACGCTGCTTCTAAAGTTGCCACACTTCTAAAGGAAATATAAACTTTAACACATTGTTCCAAAATGTGGACGCCTTCATTTAGGTAGTGGTAGTGGTTGTAAATACTCCAGAAAATATTTATCTTGAGGTAAAAGACTGTTGGTATTTTTTTGGAGAAAACTCGTAAAAATTTTATTTTTTGACCCGGTTTTCGCGAAAAACTGAAATTTCACATATTCAAATGCGAATATCTCGGTAATTATAAGAAACAACCCATACTCTTTGTTCAATCTGTAATGGCAACTAAAAATTTTGCTGTTATTACGGAAAATTATTAAAATCTTAGCAGCACATATCTGCTGAAGTGTATTACAATGAAATTAGTAGAAAAAATAAGTAAAAAAAAATTAGTAATAGCTACTAAAGAATGATAAAATTATGTATAAAGTTGATTAAAATGAATTATCTTGAATTAATAAAATTTTTTATAAATATAAACTCAAAGAATTGTAAAACAAAGCTAAATTTTTTATTTGTAAAAAAAAGATATTAAAATGCACAATTAACTCAATTATTTTTAGATGGTTTTATTGAGCAAATCTTTTTTATTATATATTTTGAATTTTATCAGGCTCGAGATCATAATTTAATCTTACGAACAAATAATAAACACTATTTTTTTTTATTAAATAGAAAAAATTGTAAGAATCAGCGCTTGAGGGAGTGCACACTTTCGACCCAAGCTTCAAGGTCATCTTCAGCCTCCTTATGAACCACCCAACCCACAAATAACTCATGGTTTTGAACAGGCTTATATATCAAACACCTAAAGAAAATGACTATGCGAAATTCCATTTATAAGTTGTGAATAATTGATTACACGTACAAATGAGCTTTTTCCATATATTTATAGAAATACCCTTTGGCAACCATCTTCGATTTTTGAAGCACAAATTGACAGGGTTGCCATTCGATTATATATATTTATTATATATATTTTATTTCAAAAAATATTTAAAACCAAATTATAAAAAAGTCAAACGCCTAAAAAATAATAAAAACAAAACGAATTTACCATTTTTATATAATTTGCTTAATATTTTTAGTAAATTTTTTGCATTTTTGGGTCAAATTTTAATTGTTTATTTTTAGAACTAAAAATGTTTTTAGTGTTATTTTAAGTTGATGTCCTATTTTTGGACATGAGTTGGTTGTGAAAAGTATCTTCACTTCCGATCCCTTTTTTTTAACCTATGTAACATTTGTATTCAATTTAAGTTTGTATGTATAAGTTTTAAATATTAGAAATAGTATTTGCGACAATATTCACTTTTTTAAAATTAGTAAATTTTTTGCATAGTTAGCAATTGGTTTTCAAAAATTTTAAAAATTATTTCTGTGGTTTTTAAAATGTAAATAGCAAAAAAATATACTAAACAATATTTTTTTTAATAATAATCAGTAGAAAAATAGTAAAATGGGATTGAAAACCGTTTTCAAACGCGTTTAGTAAACGGGCTGACTGTTTGGCTAACTGCGGAACCCGCCGTAATTTTGTTGGCACTGAACCTTTCTGTAGCCGGGTAGACATACTTCAGGCGAATAGATTCATTGCTCCATGTTGGAAACTCCTAAGCAGTAAGGGCTTGAGGACCTTAAATGGATTTTTTACAGCACTTCGTAATCTTTGGTATCACTTATGGATCAGCAGCAGTCGGATACAGACACTTGTAGGCTCTGTGAATTGTGAATTGGGTGTTGAGAACATGTACTCCGCGTATATCATGGGGTTCGCGGTAGAAGACAACAATTCCTTGGCGGATATATTCCCTTAGAAATTTTGGAACTAAGGAAGGTGATTCGTTCATTAGGTTCGTCATATTTAAGAAAAATTGAGGCTGCACTAAAGATCTATTTTTGGTCGCGGTGCATATGTCCTAAATCAATCATTTCAATACTACATATTACGCGACGAAATTCGGGAGAACCTACTGTGCATTTATATGTATAAACCGACATAAAGTTCCTTCCGGTCTTTTTGTTATAATTTCATTGTCCGGGCAAAAATATCAGCAAGTGCGTACTAGGCTGTCTGATAAGTTTTTAACCTATTCACGAAGTTTTTTAATTCAATGTAGTTTTCCTGCACCGTGCAATATAATGAGAAGAGTATTAATACATTTATAAGCTTTTTAATCATAAAAATACAGTGTATGGATACATTATTCTACTAAATTAAACATTGATTCCGGATTCTTATACACTTCTTTATAAGTCAATCTGGAGATATCTGAAAAAAAAACACGGTCTGTATTGGATTAGACACATATTTATTTAATAATCAGTTTAATAATAACGATGTCTCCCGCAAAATTATTTAAAAAAACATATGTTTTTGTTTTATCAAAATAGATGTAACACTCGTATATGTTTTATTTTTTATTATATAAAATACCACATGTCCTGGTGTGACTTTGCAAAGTGTTCTTTAATCTGAGAAGTATGTCAGCATGTTGATAAACCACACTTTACATTCTGGACTTTTACCAAAATCTAATTAAAGTTGTAACAAGTCGAATACTAATCTTTACTACATTTTCATTCCATGTAAGAGGACACACACATATACAACATTTAACTGTCGTTGGCTATACATAAAAACATACACTCACATTCACACATGGGTTTCTTTTATTGTCTTATTTAATTGAATATATTAAAAAGAATTAAATTTTTCTTCTTTTAAAGAAACTTAATAAAAACTAGATGTAAGCATGACTATAGTTAAATAATTAAAGTGTTCAGTTAAGTAAATTGTTATATACAACTATGTAGCTATTTTTATTAGACAAAGTCGTTTATATTTATAAGCGGTCAATCTTAAGCGCGATTACTTAATTAATTACAAAACTAATGTGTTATTAATAACTACTTACTTTTTAATTACTAAAAAGCATAAGAGTAAAATTTATTATTTACAAACCTGTAATAACTAATTTTTTAAACATTTAGCACACGCATAACAATTAAGTTTGTTAACTACATATTTTTTTATATGTTTGTCATGCAGCAGGTAAGCAGGTGCACAAATTTTGTGTGTTTTTCCGGCAGCAAGTTGCTCAATTTAACCTGGATTAATGGACATACTCCCGAGCAGTTTGGAATAAAAATGTGAAGGTACTTCTAAACTTCTAAATAGTATGAAGAAAAATTTCGGAAAATTTCAAGAAAACACTTTCTCGGGCTTGTGATAATTTTAAAAAATGAAGGTAGGCTTTGTCGAGCTTTGCAAATTTTTTTTTTCGTATTGCGCTATCTTGCTTAGTTTTTAAAATATGTCGGTATCTTAAAATGGTCGGTATCTTGAAAACTAAGCGAGGTGGGGCGAAACGGGGAAAATTTTTGCTCTGCAAGAGTATAAATATATTGCGATAATAAACATAGGTCAGGTCCGGGAGACATCCAGAGGTATCCATTTTATAAAACAGCCTAAGCAAGTAAACCATCCCTGCTTTTTTGAGCAATTGAAAATAGTTTTTGAGACATAAGTACGATTTCACTAGCATTAGTAGGATAAATGCTTATGTCAGAAAATTTCATTACCGTTAAATTAATGATAATGAAATTTCAATGCCAATGAAAAAGTTCCAAGTATAATATAATTAAACCCAACAACATTTTTTCTACTAACTTATATTTTTGGATGTAATAATTACCCAAAATATTCAGGACACCCTACACTGTACCCGCTGGTTTAAAATTTGTAAGTCTTTCTATTAGTTTTTGTTAAATCTTTTTTTAAAATTCGTCTCAATTACCACCTCAATAATGATTTTCCCACCAATAAACCAAAAACTGTTATTAAATGTTAAAGTTATTTTTACAATCAAACAAAAGAGACACTACGATGGAGATGCTTGGATTCAAAATCAATGACTGTGAAAACTTTAATTGAAAAACTATGGAAATCCTCATTGTTTTTATATGACTTGAAAAAAAAACTTCAAGTGAACGAACATTGAAGAAAAAACAAGTTTTTTTTACCTGGTATTACATTCTCAAAAAAAGTTTTTTAATAAAATAAAAAAACGAAACTTAAAAACAATCTAATATTGTATAATGGTAACAGTGTGGAAAATGTGAATTGTCTGCTTCCTTTTTTACATACAAGCATAAATTTAGAGTATACAGTATTGCTTATATGAATATACCGTATTGTTTGTATGAATATTACCACTACTTATACTCCGATTACACTAGCTTACAGCCATTTTGAGCATCGATATAAAATATGGTTTTTATGTATTGGAATAAATCTCGGCTCAAGAGCAATTATTTAGTTTACTTATAGTTTCAGTATAAAGGCAATCAGCTAGGAAAATGAAATTTCGGCGCTCTAAATACGAATTAAAGGCAAAATTCCTTTTTATAACTACAGGCTCGTGTTGGATTTCTATTCTCTATTATATTTCCAAATTTCTTTCAAATCGAAAAGGTAAGCTTTACCCAGATAACCAGTTTTGAACTAATTTATTGTCTGAAATTTAAATTAATAATTTCATTTTAAACTCTGGGTTTTATCGCATAAAATAGAAGCAGTTATTCATGTGCATGTGTATGTATGTACGACTTTAGCTCACTTAGGCATAAGAATATAGAACTACATATCCATACATAAATACTTAAAAAATACTTAAAAAAAACAGAGAATATTTGTGGTATTTCATTCACTCATTCATGCGTAAACTTTAAATTTAAAAAAAATACGCACACATTATGTACGTAGATACGTGTGTAGTTTATTCGCAAACGATTTTTAACTTTACCGTTCCAAGCGTCCCTTAAATATTACACAGGTACAGTGGAGCTGGTTTTTAGCGAAAACTGGGAACAATGAGCATTTGTAAACATAAAGAAATTTTTTGTCAGTTTTCAACTGAAATTTGGTTGGTTCGATTAAAATCGTTTGGTACAACTCAATATTGTTTTTACAAGAAAGCTCGGGTAATAGCGGGTTGCAGCATTTAAAAAAATTAGGAATCAAATTAGAATATACTTGTGCTATCCAAATTTTTTGTTGTAGCAACAGAAATACACTTTCCAATTCATTTGACACTTTTTCTCTGTGTGTACACTATTTTATCCGTGAAATTTTTTAGCTGACCACATTCAACAAAGCAATAAAACATAAGCTTTAAAATGAAAACATTAAACTTTCATTTGAAAACTGAATGCAAATAGGAAATAAGACATTTTAGATCAAGTTCATTATAATGGTGCTGTACTGTACGTACATACCTATAATATTCGGATACTGTAGTAACGTACCATCATTTAAGACTGACAGGTAACTAAGGCTTACACACACGCATGATATGTGTGCATTAGGCTGTCCCGATAATTCGCAAATTTTTGAGTTTCATGTGGTAATAGCAATTAAAAGATGCGTATTGATGAGCTGATTATGAAAAATATAATTTTTTTTGTGGGTGTCTCAACGGTGCAATCAGCGCTTTAAAACGGAATTAAAGGGAAAAAATAAAATTTTTGAAAGGGGTTAACTATTTAAAATTTAAAACGTTTTCTGAGAAAAATATCCAAATTTTTTTAACCTTTTTTTAAAAATACGACATAGAAATTCTTAAATAAATTTGTGGTAACCCTGGAATGATAACTTACATTTTTTTTAATTTGTGCGCTGCTACATCAATTACGGATCCGAATTATCGGTTCTTGAAATTGTGTCGTCATATGACGACGTTAGGATAATAAATGTATTTTTATTTTTTTCTTAAACAGCTTATCAATACGCATCGTTTGATTCGTATTAGCGCGCAATTCGAAAATTTGTCAAACAACAGGACGGCTTAATATACATGTTTGTGCATGTGTAAAAATATGTATGTTAGTGTGTGTATCCGTGCTAATATAAGTAATATATCTGATATATTTTTTTGTTCTTCTCATTTTTATGGTTCGTTGCATTTTCAATTATCGTATTTAAAAAGTTTTTATATTTTTGTGATTTTTTTATTCGACATACAATACATAAATTCATTTTTATTTAATGGTTACAATAATAGCATAAAAATACTCTGTTTTTTATATTTCAAATATAAATCGATAAATTAGCAGTTCCCTTATCAATATTAATCATCAGTATACATAATTCAATTGTTAAATAATTGTTAAGTTTTAATCTGTCCAGTAGAGTGGTGCAAATTTGTAAATCTTGGCTCGAACAGCTATTCGTAATGTCCATGGTTAACATTGAATAACTTCACTAAATGACGAAAGTTGGCTACAGGCTTGCCAGATACTTTGTTTCGTTATTCCCAAACAAATCTCAAAACATCCAAAAAATCACTAATTTCAAAGAGGGAGCTAAAAATGCTTTATAAAATCTGCCCAACAATAATATCTGCTACATAATAATCTGTGTCATAAAACTTTGGCAATGGGTGCGATATACTCATGCATTACCTTGTAATGATGCATTATTTGCAAGCATAAGGCAATGAGTTACCGATCATCGATAACGTAATGCATGATTTAAGAACGCAAAGTAATACTTGAAATATTTTAAAAAATCTAATTTTCTTTGTAACCAAACACGAAGCGCAACTATTCATTTGTGCTTAAAGCAATACAACATTATATGCGTCGATAGCTCAGGTGGTGGAGTTCTCGGCTGACAATCAGGGTTCTTTGGTTCGATTCCCATCATGGCCGAGTTATATTAAATAACGGTTAAAATATTTGTAATAAATTTTTAATACATTTCTTTATCAAAATCTATTTTAAAACACATTGCTTTTCCCATTATTGAACCCATATAAGTAACTACTTACTTTATCACCTCTAAAGTAATGGGTTCATACATTACTTTGAGGCTCATCACCTGTAAAATTCATTAATAAAGTAAGGTGTAAAGTGATGTATCGGCTGTACATTTACACATTATTTGGTAATGTGTAGTTTTGCTGGCTTTGTTAATCACTTAAATTCTCAGATTTTTTTATGTAAATTAAAAAAAAAAACGCAGAAATAAAATGAAATTAAACAATATTTTAGATTTTGGGACATTTATTTGATAAAAACTCGGGCTCCAAAGAAAAAAATTGTGATTTTTCTTTTAAAAAATTTACGAAATTCTTGTGAAAAACAGGTGTCGAAAAATATAAATTATCAATCCGCTTTAAAATTGTTTCAATTTCAGTGAATTGTTCGAATTCACTTGAAATTAATGACGCGGTGCTAAATAGCGTAAAATATTAATTTAATTAAATTTTCATACTTATGCTGTTTTATTTTCTCACAAAATATGTTTTCCTTTTTCTGCCCTTTTTGACAAAATGTGTTTTTGTACATACCCAGCAAAAACTGACCTCAAGAATTAATGAGTTTAGTAATCTAAACTCCAAAGTTTTAATTTTAACTTTTTTAATAAGGGATGTCTCCAGAGGTAAGGTGTTATGCTTACGTGCAAGCTAACGAAAAAATAAAGAGTAAAGGGTTACGAGTATGCATATTAATGATTGAGTACTAATAACCAATTATTATTTATTTTCCTCGTAACCAATTATAATTTAACTCTAAGTAAGCGACAAGGTAATTCGATGAAGTGTTGTAAATCCGGATACTAACCCGTTTTTTGGAAGTATGTAAATTAACCCTTCGGCAGCCAATGGTTGATAGATGTTCCATTTCAAGTATTTGTAATATTTGGCCCATTTTTTAAACGATTTATTTAAATGAGGCTTGTATCGGCAGAGGATAGTTGTTGCTTTCACACATTATTTGCCATTTGGATCAGCATGGTCTCAGAGCCAATAGGATCACCACAAATTTACAATGATATATATATTTGAGCATAATTTTTGGAACACATTTTCTCGAGTACCATTGAAAAACACAGGATGGTCCATTCCTTTAATTCTTAGAAACATTGAGATATTTGAAATTGATTCACTTTAATGCTTACAGAATACTGATACAATTTTGGATATATGTATCCTATGGGTCGTCAAGTGTCAAAAAGAAGAAATTTTTGCTCAGTTTTAAACATTTTTTTACTTGCATTGAAATTTAAGTAATTTTTATTTGTTTTGATTTTTATAGATTTTTTCTCCTGATTCCAAATTTTCCTGTTCACTTACATGTTAATTTGTTTTATTAAACTATTTTAATTCATAAATAAATAAAATACACATTCATAAATAAAGCTATTTAAACTATTAACAATGAGTCATTAATATTTATACTAAAATAATATAAGAGGTAAGCCATTACAGGTAATATAATTCAAAAGAATAAAATAAGTAACATATTATAAGTAAGTAAAGCATACAGTAATGATATGTCAAGACCATGTTTTTAATTAAAAGCGAAAATAGGTATCAAATATGCCTCTTAAATACCTTTAATTTGATACCTAGTTTGTTGGCATTTAAATTTTATTATTATGCACAACAAGGCATTTTGCAAAACAGGGCAGAAAAAAGGTAACATTTTAGGTAATTAAAAATATTTGTTAAAAATTAAATTCGATTTCTAACAATTTTTTGTTTGAAATGTTTGTAAATTGTTCATTTTTCATATAAAAATTATTTAATAATAAAAATTGAAGATACAAAAAAAAATAACAAAAAGTTTTTATATTTACAAATTTCATTGTTGGTGCCTTTTTAAAAAAATTTTATTTGTACTCATAAAAAAAATACAAAATTCTGTTTGTAAAATTAAACACCTTTCAGAGAATATTTTTCTAAATACAATTTTTAAAATTTTTTAAAAAGGCACCAACAATGAAATATGAAAATACAAAAAACTTTGTTAGTTTTTTGTAGTTTAAAAAAAATTGAATTTTTTTGAATTTTTAAAAACCACTAATAATTTCAAAACCACAAACTTGTTTGTATTGAATAAAATTTTTCTTTTACTTTGTTAATCCGGGTATGGGTTGTATTTAAGAAACGCTGGGACCCATATTGTACATCCTCCTTGTAGTTCTCGCATTTCACAATTGTAAATCCATTGCAATATTTTCTAAAACTCTTCAGAAGATTGTTGTGTTATTTCTAAAGATTTTATTTTTTTGTTGTCACAAAAACTTTTATGTAGAAATTTCACTACAGCCAAGTTAATAACGAAATATTTTAACAAAAGACTACATTTTTCACTGTGTATGGAAATTTTAATAAATATATATTATATTTTACCAAAACGTAGCAAAAAGATACAAATATTCATTTTAAAGTGGTCAGATGAAAATGGTTAAAAATACTTTTTATATAAGTAAAGTAATACAAATGATTTACCAGCCATAGTGACAACAAGCAAAAAAAATATTACAAAACAAAACTTTATAAAAAAAAATTGTTTAAAATGTTCTACTTCTTGACAAATTAAAAGTGTGCTAAAAATGTAACTTTTTTTAACAAATAATAAGTAAACAAAACTCGCTTAACAGCTTTGAGGTCGAGACTGACAGTTATGCAAAAATTAATATCACAAAAAAAAGGAATTTGAAAACGAGAAAATCATTGTTGGCCAGAAAATTGCTCGTGCTAAATTAAACTCTTTTTTTTATTGTCCACAGATGGAAAAAGATTCGTATGAAAATATTCATAACTAAAGGGTATAAGCAAAATATTTTATACAAAGTTAAATGGTAATTACATAAAAACTAAGAACAGTAGAAACAAAGTTAATATCTCAAGCACAGGATTTTTTTTAAAAGGTTGCTAAAAATAAAGGAAACGTTAACCACACTAAGTTAAAAGTAGTGAAGTGAATTTTCACTTTCTCGCTATAAAAGCTATTATTAGGTTATGGACAAATGTATTAGAGCTTATTCACAACTGAGGGTCAATTCTCGTTCTGTGATAATGTGAAGTGAAAAAAAACTTTTCATTTTCGTTTTCATAAGCACTTTTCACTCGAACTTTTCACAAATACATAAATTGCGATTCTCGTATGTATTATGAAAAATATGTTTCATTCGCACTGTACCCATGAAAATTGTGTAAGTGTGTTATCCAAAATTTAAAGCAAATGTCAAAACAGAGAAAAACGTAAACAAAAGTGAATTAAGTTCGTAAAATTTATTTTAAATAATTATATAAAAATATCTGGATTAATTGTATTATTGGATATTACTCAAAGAATCCCGGATGAACAAAGGTGAGACAATGATGTTACAAGCATTTCATTGCAGTAAATAATTTAATAATTTATAGGAATTTTTTGAGAGTGCTGAGACGCATACTTCGTGCTGACCTCAATCCATTCGAGATGACAACCGACAAGCACTTCATGGATTTATATCGACTTACTTTAAGTGAACTATATTTGGTGCGCGTATGAAGTCTAATATTACTTAAAGAAAAAAAATTTCATAATAAATATAAATAAACTATAAATAAATATGTCATACTTTTGCCATTTTTCACTGTCCTTTTGGGTCCCACTTAAACTGTTAAGGCTCGCCGCTAATTCGTTACACTTTTCGTCTCTAAATTTGGCACCATCTGCAGTTACAAATCTGTAAATATGGGATTAATAAAAGTGTGATTATGGTTATTAAGCTACTTACTTATCGTTTGCAATGTCCACATGCTTTTCTTAATAATTAATTAAATACTCCTTTTGGCTTTCGCTGGCACGCTTTCCTCTTACAATCTTCTCCATGTTTATTTCACTTATAAATAGTCTGTGTAAACAATTTTTTCATATGAAAACATTTTGACAGTTGTTTGCACTGTTACACAAAACAAGAATCGCCAGTGCTGTGCAATCGTGAAAAAATCTTGTTTCGTTCCACTTTTTTTTCATATGAAAACGTTTTGATATTTCTTTACATTTTTTCACAGAACGCGAATCAAAAGTACTATGAAAACGTGAAAAAACTTTTCATTTCACCGTTTCACAGAACGAGAATTGACCCTCTGGATCGCAAAGGAAAATGTTTTTTTCATTTTTTATACATTCTATATAAATTACTCGTAGGAATACAAATAAAAACATAATTGCAAAAATTCGTACTTTGTTTACAAAGCATATATTTTTTTTTTGACTCAAGAAAAATAAATATATGGATTTTTTTTTAATCTTCATTTACATACCCGAGCCATTAGGGCCTTATGTGGTTAATTAAAGCTACTATTTAAATAACAAACTTCTGGATAAATCATATAATTACAAATTATATCCTAAATCCCTAACCGAGCACTAGCAACAAAGGCCATCGGATCGTTGTAGCGAAAACAAACCAGAGCCTCTGGTGGGAATCGAACCCACCAAGCTACCAACTAGCCTACCGGGGCGCTTAATTTACTTCCAAAAAGCAAAATAAAGACCTGTAAAATTAGAAAAAATAAAAATTAATGCAAACAAAATTAATTGAACGTCAAATATATAAACAGTCAACTGTTGCAAAATATTTTTTTGTCTGCCTACTCAGTTGTGTTTAATCTCTTTTTCTTAAATTAGTTATCACCAGGGAAACCGCAAATATGCTCTAAAAAAGTGTTTTATGCGCATAAAATATGCACTAAAAATATAAAAATATGCCCTAAAAATAAAAAAAATTTTTGTTAAAAAATCAAAACAATTCAATTTAACATACACACAATATATTTTGTGCTACTTACTGTAGTATATTTAAAGAGTAAAACGTAGAGTTTGTTTTTAAATGAAGAATCAATTTAATTTCATAGAAATATATCTTTTAACTATTTGAATCAGTCATTCAAAAACCAAACTATAAAAAAATTCAGACATTCACTGATATTTTCAGTTAAGCGTAAAATTTTCTGTTTCTAAAAATAGAAATTAAAATAATTCCGTTTTGTTTTTTGTGAAAGGAGTTTAAACACAAATTTATTTCAATAAAAATTACAAGAAATTATTCAAATATTCATACACGTATAGAAGATCAAAATATATACATCTGTGTTGTGTTTTGTAATTTCGTACAAATAAAAAAAAACATTCAATTTAAAAAACAAACCACAAAAATCATTTTTCTACCATTTTGTCAGTTAAAAATTGACGGTTATTTTAAACCACTTTCGATTGTTTTTACTGCTTTTGTCGATTATTAAACAATGATTAAAAATAAACAACAAAATGGCCTGAACATAATAAAAAATCAGTAGTCCTCTCTTTGTTTATATTTTCGATTAATTTAATATGTATTTTAGATTGTTTTTAAATAATATTGTGAGTGCACAAAAAATTTGCGTATTAAAAAAATAAGATAAATATAACAAATAAACCGAAAAAACAAAGGAATGCAAAACAATAGGAACTAAATTTTTAAAAGGTATTACGAAAACTGTAAATTTTTCCATATTTTAGTCAACTATACATATAGTAAAAAAAATATATATATTTTTTTTTATTTGGTTAGATGTCTCTTCCGAGCTCTTTCGTGTCTGATTTTCGCGTTTTTATTGTTTTTATAAATCTTTTTTTTGAACGGTTTCTTCTTTTTGATTGAAACAATAATTCGAATAAAGAAATAGGAAAATGTTTAAAAATTACATCATACCAGCTTTTAACTTTTTGGCTGGTTTTTTTTATAAAAATGAAGGTTGTTGTTCCAATTAAATATAAAATTTTGACTTAAATTTTCAAATAAAAAACGCTGTCTGTTACACCTAAGCATATTTTTGTACATTGAAAAAGTTCTTTCAACATCAATTGATGTAATTGGGGGCGAATTTAAAAACTAGTACTTCTTTAACATCATATGGCCAAACTGATATTTTTGAAGATCCAGTCAGCTGTTTGCTAATTATTTTTATTACTTGCAGATCATCGGTTTTTGTTACAATCTTTACTAGTTTGTTCTTATTGTCTTATTATTAATATTTTTGATTGTTTCTGTTACTAATCCATGTTTCTCAACATGTGGTGGTTTGAGAGGGGGATTGGGAGCGTTAACAAATATTAGTTTATAGTATATTAAAACAAAACAAGTAAAAAAGGGCTAAATTCGGCTGTGCCGAATCTTTGAATACCCTCCACCAATATCCTAAAAAGATGTTCTCTTCTGTTTTTGATACAAATAATATAAAAAACTTTAAAAGTAAAATTATGTAGGTGAAAAAATTTTTTGAGGTGAAAAACTTTTTTAGATGTGAAAAGAACTTTTTTGGTGGAAAAAAAAATTTAGAGGTGAAAAAAAAATTTTTTAAGTGAAAAAATTTTTTGTGGTGAAAAACAATTTTAGTGGTGGAAAAATGTTTGAGGTGAATACAAAATATTAACTGCTAAGCGACTGGTGAATAAATATGAGAAAATATGTTATGTACCAGTCGCTACTATGAAATTGTACTAAATTTGTAAATGCAATTTAGAGGCACCTTTACATTTTTACTAGTTTTTTTAAACATGGACTGCACAAAAAACACATTTTAAAGCATAGTTTTTGTCAAATACTCGATTTCGTTCCGGCTAATGGGAACTAGCTCTGCAGCTGAATATGCCTAATGTTTTTTTGAGAATTGAGGGATTGATAAATGTATATTTATGTTAATTTTTTCTTTTATAAAAAAATACAGATGAATAAAGTGCGATATTGTGCTCTTAAACATCTAAATGAATATTGATTTAGAAAATTAAAGTATAATATACACATAAAACATATATTTTGCATAGCTTTTGGCAAACATTCTTTTATGTTATGAACGAAATAGAAAATCTATAATACCCTGTTGTATATTGTAGCAGAATATGCCTTAAAGGGAGAATTTTTTTCAAATGCGCCACCTATTGGGAAATAGTTTCAACTAATGTTCTTTCTTTAACAAATTAATGTCTTTGATTTATGTAACAGAACTTTTGTTATTTAGTTTTAGTAATGTTATTTACAGAGGTCTGCTCTGTTAGCGACTCTAATATTTCTACTTACTTAACAGAAAAAAAAATAGATACAGAAAAATTGTACCAATTTGTATGGAAAATTTAGAGGTATCTTCACATTTTCACTCATAACTTTTGAACCGCTTGACCGATTTTGCTCATTTAAACACCAAACTGCTCGGGATGTTTAATAATAGGCAACCCCGCTTGAGTCTTCGCGTCGTGATCGCCATTTCAACGGACAGACAGACAGACAGACGGACAGACAGACAGACGGACATCGCTAAATCAACTTAAAATTGCATAAGGATCACGAATATATATACTTTATGTTGTCCTAAACCTATATTTCGACATGTTACAAATGGAATGACAAACTGATATATACCCTCACCATATATGGTGGAGGGTATAAAAACAAAGGATGCATAAGAGAGGTCAAAATATGCCCTAAAAGACACAAATATGCTCTAAAAATGTAGAAATATGCTTTTACCTTAAAATATTCTCTTAATATTGAAATATGCAAAAATATGCTCTTAAGGATAAAACATGCTAAAATATGCTCTAACAAATCGATGCCATAATTCTTAAATTGTTCTGAATCGGAAAAATAGGTTATTCATGGGTCCATTAGACGAACAGGAAAAAACATGATGTTGCATATTTGCGGTTTCCCTGGTTATCACTATGAAAATTCAACGAATTGTTACCACTTTTTCAAATTCAATATACTCAGTATTATATTATGTAATTTGCTAAGTTAAATAGAAAATAAATTTATTTTTCAATAAAAAGTGTATTTATTTGTTTTATACATTTATTCAAATGATTTACTACCATTTCTCTATTTTTATAGTTTAATTTATTTCCTTTTAAACTTAACAAAACCTAAAAACTATTTATTTCTATTATTATTAAATTTTTGTTTTCTCTCCAGAGTATTGAAAACCTAAATCCAAAAACGGTTAACTGGATTTTTCATTTTTAATAACCCGTTAATCATTTTCTTTGTATAAACCGTTTTTAAAAAAAACTGACATTTCGAAAAAACCGAAGTATGCATTTTGGAAAAGGCTGGTTTTTTCAATAATCTATTTCGGTAAAAAAAAAATATTTCAAAAAATTACTTTGTTTTTTTTATTTAACTTTTCTCTTTGTTTAAAGATATCTTTGAATTCGAATTACACAAAATATGTGCAGAGTAAAAGCAAATAAAAAATCAAAAAAAAAAATAATCAAATCAAATAATTAAGGAAATATTAGTTTTCCTGGATCGGTAGTTAAAATTCCAAACAATTATTTTAACTTATTGTCAGTTGTTTAAATAACATTTTAAAATAAATAACAATAACTATTTGATTTAAAAGAAAATTCAATAACAGTTTTTTTAAAATATATATATTTATTTAAAAGACATGTAAATGAAGAATACATTGAAAAATACATTTCTTAATCTTACTTAAATGAATTATAGAAAAGATAAGAAACCCTTCGAAAATGTTTTTGCTTAAAATTTTACAACAAGAATCGTCGTTTGCCTTATCAACCATATATAATTTATTTTTGCACTTGGTTTTACAATCAACTGTTTAACATACCTGTAAATTATTGCAAATTTTCCGTTCGCGTACTTTTTTAGAAAATTTTCATTTTGAGAGTAAATTTGTCTTACTCTCTGTAAGTTTCTTACTGAGTAATTCTTACTGGACTTGACTGAGAAAAGTAAACAAATAGACCTACAATTATCAAACATGAGCACCTCATGTTTGATATTCTATTTCGATATCAGTCAAACGGAGTATTCTACTACTTCTACGGATCTTGAGCAGTAAAAAAGCCTACATATTTTAATCAGAAAACAAAATAACTGAATGCTTGTATTTTAGTCTCTTTAAAAATTATTAATAATTTTTACTTACCATTCTTATAAAATCATTCATAGAGTAGTTTTAAAACTGTAAAAATATATATTTAATTACTGACTAAGCTTCCAAACAAAATTTAGTACAGGGTGTCCGCCGGGAAGTTATACTACTTTGTTTGTTTATAATTTTTGATTAAATGAAAAAGAATGGATCTTATATTGATAAATGTTTTATTTAATGTCGGCAATTATGTTTGGAATACAATATCAGATAAATGTCCGCACATTTTTCATTATATTCTCATACATTTCACGCGGTATTTCATTAATTTCATTACGAATATTTTGTTTGAGTTGCTCAAGCGTTTCTGAATTGTTTGCATAAACCTTGCTTTTCAGATATCCCCACAAAAAGAAGTCCGGAGTAGTCAAATTAGGCGACCGTGGACGCCAATCAACATCGCGATTTCTTTAAGTAACTTGTTGTAGAAAGAGGTCTCGCAGTAATTCCATTGTAATCCTGGCTGTATGCGATGTGGCACCGTCTTGTTGATACCACATGTTAATCAAGCTCAAAGCATGCAGTTGTGGCGTTAAAAAGTTTTCAATCATATCACGATATCGCTCCCCATTCACAATTACCGTTACGCCGTTTTCAAAGAAGTACGGTCCAACGATTCCTCCTGACCAAATTTCACACCAGACTGTCACTTTTAAAGGATGCAAAGGTAACTGATGAATAATTTGAGGGTTTTCCATTGCCAAGAACCGACTATTCTGTTTATTCACATATCCATTCAAACGAAAATGTGCCTCGTCACACATTAAGATTTTTTCATGAAAATCGGAGTTGTCATGGGCGAGCTGTTTTAACGATTAAACACGTTAGTTTATCAACTACGGCAGACACCCTGTATTACTAGCCATTTTTTGCGTACACAACTAACAATCACAAATTTAAAACTAAATTTCGTTTATAAATGATTGGTTGTTGTTTTTAATTCATAACAACGCTTTGTTGGTGGAAAAAAATTATATAAAAGTTTAGGGACAGCGGTGTCCCATATGCGTCAAAAGGTTAAATCGTATATTTTTTTTCTATTATTGTCTTATTAGCAATCAAACAAGTGGTTAAGTTGTTTTTATAATAGGTACACTGACGTTTCTAAAATACTATGGCTGAAGTAATATTTTTTACAGTTTCTTTTGTCTTTATATACACCGGAAAAAATGTTACAAAATTTTAAGTAATTTAATTTATTTTTTTAAATTCAAATACGATTTCTAAAAATTTTTTGTTTAGAGTGACCCCGCCGGCTTCTTCACGCCGTGAAGATGTCCGTCTGTATGTATACAGACGGACATATCTTAATCGGCTTCAAATTTCATAAGGACCACGAATATATACTTTACGAGGTCTTCGCTCTATATTTCGAAATGAAAAACTGATATAAATACTGTCTTTTTGTTAAAATAGATTACTTCCAAAAATTTCAAAAATATTGTAAAATCGTATCAAAGTACAACTGGTTCCATCTTAAAACCAGTGGCATACCGACGAATTTAGTTTAAAACCTCAGAGTATGAACTTGTAATGTTAGGTAAAGTTCGCTTGAAGCTTTTTCAACTTTCCTCTTGTCATTTGTATTTTAGCCGTCCATGGGGGCCAAGTTATCTACCTCCATAGAAGTCTTCCAGTATTGTTATTGAAACTTTCTCATTGGTTATTCGTCGGAAACTACCCCTCGTAGAAAATGAAATGGTTTGGCAAATAATCCGTATATTTATAAAAATCATAAGTGGGCCATATACGATAGGCTGGAATGATAAATCGATTAATCTCACATTCCTTAGTTAAAAGACATTGTTATATTTCATCAGCTTTCGACATTAACTCTTGTTGTTTTATTACCCCTAGATAGTTCTCAACATTATTAATTTTTTGTTAAATCATTGCAAAAACTAAAGTGGTGGCAATTTAATCAATTTTTTTATTTCTGTTTGACAGACATTTCTCTATAAGCATTCATGTGTGCGTATGTGAATGTGTGTGTGTGGAACCCCATATTTTTTGTTTCAGCTCATGGAAGGATACAAATTTAGTTGTTTTTTTTTATTTTAGACATTACCACAACATATTTAAACAAAAAAACTAATTTAAAATTGTTGTATTCACATTTTATGGGGATTTAGTTTTTTTGTTACATAGAATATGGATTTTGAGCACACAAATAATATAAGTACTCATGTGTGTTTCAGTGTTTTGCTACCAAATTTTTATTATTTCGAATAATCGGAAATTCAAGTAATAAAAAATATATATGCAAACAAACACTAAGAGAATAATCTACATTGATTGAAATAAGCATTGCATTTGATTAAAACTTCATTACACTCCAAATCTAGTTTTAACTAACCGATTTGTTGTTTCTGAAATCCGATTATATTAGTATTCGGTTTAAAGTGAACACCGGTTAGTTGCCATAATAAAGCATGTAAAATGCACACTAATACTTGTGCATATATGATTTGGGTGTGTGTGTGTTTGTATGTTCTTTTTCCATTTTTGAGGTTTTGCGGTATATGATGTTATTTTAAGTGGATTTTAGTTATATTATAAAAGAATATAGAAAGCGTTTAACCCTAAACTAAATATTTATGTTTCGCAACACATCAGTAATATTCAAGACAATAAAAATATGCGATTGATTTTGGTGGTATTCTACAAACAAAATATCTTTGTTTTTTTTTAAGCACTATGTAACAGTCTGGAATTCTACACCATTACAGTCTCATTGCAGTGTCTCTAAGTGTTCAAGCTCGAAATTTTTTTAAACAGTTTTGAGAACTTTATGGATAATTCACAATAATTAATTTTTGAGATCTTAACGGGATTGTTAAAACATTCTTGACGGTTTTCCGACATGATTATACTCAGATTAAAGATAAAATTATTTAGAATTCAAATCCATTAAAAATATAAAAACTTTAAATATTGACCCATTAAATGCTTTATTTGGGTCAGGGGCTAAAAACAGACAGGACAACAACACGTTAAGAAACTTATATAGAACTTTTCTGACCATTTTTGTTCAATAGTGGAATTAATGGACAATGTAAAAAAATTATAGGTTTTTGAAAGCATGACAAAACAAATGCGCTGCTGTATCGAAGCATACTGAGATACAGCATAAAAATAAACGAAGAAAGTGAGAGTTTACTACTATCTCTTACAAGCGTGCAGGTTGCTAAAAATTTAATTTCAAACAATCTAAACGGGTGTAACCAGGTGTTTGGTTATTGCTTTCGGTGCCACTCACGGTAAGTTAATAATGTAATAACGTAGACATGAAAGATCAGCTTACCAAAATCACAGCTTTTGATATGACTTTAAAACTGCGTTAACTTTACTCTAAATTACTGCTTACAAGTGGGAATTCGCCAAATATTGTAAAAATTATAGTATGTGTAAGCAGTTTTGAAAGAATTGTTTTAATTTTTTTCTCCCTTGCAAATCTGCGTTTCCATTCATATGTTAATATAATTAAGCAAAGGATATTTTCGAAAGCCAAAAGTTTCGATTAAATAAAAGGAAATTTTAAGAGACATGAAAATTATAAAAAATTGATTTTTAGAAAGCTTTGACTCAATCTGCCGATTCCGAATAAGAATCTTAAAATTTTGCATTATTTAAAACGTAAAAATTTTTGGATATCACAATAATTTTGTAAACTTTGTACTGTACAGTAAGTGTTTGCAAATAATTAAAATTTATTTTAAAACAAAAAATAAGTAAATTTTTAAAAATATATAGTTCTATCTTGTCAAATAAAAATACGCCTAGTTTCTTAATGGTTGTTTATTCAACAAAAAAAAATTCAAAAAAAAAACATATTTTTTGGTGATTAATACGGAACATTTTTGCCCAAACTGTCGTTGACGACAATGTATATTTTCGCTTATATATTCATAGACGATAAAATGAAGCACATTATCACCCATATCATCGTCAACATCAATGCGAGCAATAATGACGACGTATACGATTTCGCTGATATTTGTGTGAAAAAGTCACCGACGAGCATGTTTTTTTCTTTTTTGTGTATAAAAAAATCCAATGCTTCAAGAATTTTTTAGACTCCGACAACACTTTTTTTTATTTAATACACATTATTTTTATTTCTGAGTTTTCTTTTAAAAAACTTTCTAGAAAAAATTGCTTAAACTCCTCAGATTTTAAAATTATAACATAATGATTATTATAGTAGGTAAAATATAAATATCAAGTTATCTTTTAAAACTAATGTTGCCTATTCTAAAATCCAGGTAAATATCTAAAATTCTGCTATTTCCTTATTTGTACTTTTCGTTATTATTTTACTTGTACTATTTTTGTCTAAAATCTAAAAAAAAAATATAATCTAAAATATTTCTGAATTCAGTAAAATGCCTTAATAGGTCTGTGAAGTAAAAGTTTAAGCCCCAGTTTTTAAAAAAACGGAGACTATAAGAATTTTTATATTTTAGAAAGTTTATGTCCTGACATCATTGGCATCTTTTAGAAGAAATCAATTTAATGAGTTAATTAATTTTATCTACATTTTAATTATCTGTGTGTTTTTTTGCAATTCCACATACAACCGTATTAATACTTGCCATGATGAAAATCATACAAAAGATATACTACGTATAAGAGTATATGCACATTAGGGTGTCCTAACATTTGGAAATCGTATATAATCGCTTTTAAGTAATGCGTATCAATGAGTTAATTATGTGAAAAATAAAAACATGAAAATTAAAAAAAAAATGCACTACGAAGGGAAACTTTAAACGCGCGTAGCGAAAGAAAAGTACACTCGAAATTTGTTTCGTATTTTTTCCACAATCAACTCAATAATACGCATCGCTTAAATACTATTTCATTAAAAATTTTAAAATTCTTCGAAATTCTAGCAACTTTATGTTATACCGAATGCACACTTAATGGCATTTTTGGGTCCAGAAATGAGCCGTAATGATAAAATGTTTAACTGAAGAAAACACTCTTCATGTCGATCATTCGGGATTCAATTTTAAAAAAATAGTATTTAAAAAAATAGATTTTACATTTTTTTATATAATCCATTTAGTAAGGGATTGGTGAATATTGATTCAGCAATATGTATTATCATATGATATTAAATGTCGATTGTTGTTCTTCATTTTCATTGAACAGAGTTATTCTATTCACCTACTATAGACACACAACACATACCATTGGTAATACACACATACCCAGTGTTAAAACAGTGTGTCCTTATATTTTGGACTATCAGCAATTAATATACCTGATGAAACTACGAATAATTTTAAGTGTGCATTTAATGTATGGACTCTGAGCTTTTAAAATCATGTCAACTTATTTCGACTAGATGAAGGATGTAGGATATTCTGCCAATTAAAGTAATAACCACTTATTTTTGTAATTTGAAAATAATATAACATTCCTTAATCGAACTTGCAAAATTTTAACATATGATGTTTACATCATACCTAATTCATTCCATCAAAAGAATCACAGAATTTTCAGGAAATTTTATCTGGAGTACAAATAAAGAAAGTACACTCACCAAAAAAAGTTTGTAATGGCAACTGAAAATTTTGCTGTTATTTCGGGAAATTTTGCTAATTTGAGCCCAGCGGTATTTTTTGCTAATCTTAGCAACACATATCTGCTGACGTGTAGTACAATGAAATTAGTAGAAAAATTAGTAGCCGCTACTAAATTTTAGCAAACTTTTTCTAAAGTGGAATTTAAAATCTGTTTGCTAAAATCAGCAAAAAAAATTACTAAATACTATTAAAATTAGTGTTATCGAGCATCAAAAATTTTGATTATATTTTTTATAATCAAAGGCTTAAAAAAACTTCTTTTTTTCAATAACTATAAATTTCACGTTTTTACCAAAGAACTATTTTTTAGAGAAATGAATTTACTAAAAAATTAATATGTTCAAAAACATTTTTTATCCTCAAAAAGCGGTAATAGCGAGCCTGAAATATTGACCTAATATATATTTTTTTTTTGGTGTTACTAATAAAATTCTAAAAAAGCGGATTTTAGGCCCACCCCAATGTACACTATACCATTTTTGAAATGTGTTTCTACCATGGATGGTAGAGGTTTAAAAATCTTAAAAATTGTTAAAAAATAAACGAATTTATCATTTTGTTTTAATTTGGTAATTTCTGTTTTGAAAAATATTTTAGTCAATTTTTTTTTACTTTTAGGTTAAATTTAATTGTTTTTAGGGCTAATTTTTAGAACTAAAAACCCCTTTTTAGTGCTATTTTAAGTGGATGTCCTCTTTTTAGACATGAGTCGGTATCTTCACTTCCGATCCCTTTTTTAATCCTATGTAACATTTTAGGGCAATTTAGGTTTGTATGTATAAGTTTAAATTATTAGAAATAACATTTTCTTCAATATCGACTTTTTCAAAATTAGTAATTTTTTTTTTTGCTAATTTTAGCAAATCGGTTTTAAAAAATTTGTAAAATGATTTCTGAAATTAGCAATGAAAATTTGTAGATATTCTGTAAAAATTCTGTAATTTGTAAAATGTAAATAGCAAAAAGATTTGCTAAATAATAATTTTTTTACAAAAATCAGTACAAAATTAGTAAAGTAGTACAAATTTTTCTACTAACTTTTTTTTCTGAGTGTATAAATAAAAATGTTACAATATAAGTATTTAAGACTGAAATCTATGATTATTCTGTGACTTAACCAGTTCAAAAATTAATTCTAATAACAGTCAAATGAAACTAAATTGTTTTTATTAACGTTAAGGATTTTTTGTTAGAAATTTTACTTTTGCAAATTTATCCGTAACGTGTGAGATCGTCTTAAAGTTAAAATCAAAATTTATATTTGTCAATTTAAATTTTTTACAAAAAACAGTGAGGTTTAATTTTCATTTATTTCTGTTTTTTAATTATAATTTTTCGGGTTTATAAAAGATTAGATAAGCTTATTTACTTTCAAAAAAAAAATTACAACACATGCTTAAAGGAAGTGCACAATTCAATGATTTAATATTTTTTATTAAATATACAATTTTTTAATAAGATAAAGAGATGTAGAACTACTTGTGTGCCAGATTTATTTGTTATGGGAATGAAACCTCAACGGAATTAAATATCACCGGCATCAGCGCCAAATTCACCCTTCTTGTCACTGTCGCCTGTGAGTCGTCTATAAGCTGGACGATGCTTACCAGTTTTGCTGGGACTGCTAGAGCGAGAAGCAGCAGCAGCGCGGGGACAAATGTGCTTACATTGAAATTTGCTTGAAGATAATGTGATAGTAACTGGTCAAAGAGAAAAAATAAATAACTTTCAATTATCAAAAGAAGAAAGTAAAGAATAATATGTAGTGTATGGAAGGATAAGAAAAACATCAGCATATAATTTAACGGTTTAAAAATATTTAAGTAATGATGAAAAATTTCTGACCCTTTCTGGAAATGTCAGTGATGACTTACAAAAAATATGTCATAATTTATTTTATATATTGTAATCCATATATGAACTGTCCTACTGATACTTTTACATTTGAATAAAAATATCAGCAGGTGTCTATAGTATTTTGCATATGGACGGGTAGCAAGTAACCTTGATGGACATACCATTGTCAAAGTAATAGGTTTTATAATAGAAATAGTAAAAGCTTAAAACTTAACAACAAAACTACCCAGTCTGCAAGTTTTCGTTGCAGTTCTTTATTACGAATTTTTTTCTCGAATCGTCTCCGAAGAATAAATCTTTTTCGAAACTTTATAGAGTCTAATTATGCATTAACAAAGTGATGTTTGTGCTGAAGTTTATAAGTCAATTTATATAAAAGAACTCAAAAAATAATTTAACATAAAAGGTAAAAAAGAAAAAAAGATTGGTAAAAATGAATCAGATACCAATTAAATAGAAAGCCAACCAAATTTTTAAAGAAATTTATGGATATGATGCTGATACTCGTACAAATCAAGACAATATAGAATGAGATATATAAATGTAAATGATTTATTTTCGATACGATTTTAGCACAATTTGTTTACTGTCATAAATAATTTGATTTATAAAATTTTTTGCTTAAACATACTTGGAATTTTTTCATTGGAATTGAAATTTCATTAGCATTAGGTGAGTAATGCTAATGCCAAAAATATTTTACTATTTGGTAATGAAATTTTCTGGCAATTATTCTGCATTTATTCTACTAATGCTAATAAAATCATACTAATGTCTCAAAACTAATTACAATTGTTAAAAAGAGCATTAGTTTAATAAAATGGGTATGTTTAAATTGCTTTACTTAGGCTGTTTTATTAAATGGATCCCTCTGGATCTTTTCCGGACCTTGCCTGTTTTTATTATCGCAGTATATTAATACAATGATTGAGCAAATAACTTTGCCCGTTTTGGCCTATCTCGCTTACTTTTCGAGATGCGAATATCTCAAAATTAAAAAAATTTTCCCTTTGATAATACAGGTCTGCTAGGTCCGCGAGGAGTTCCATGGAATTTTTATAAAATCTATTTTTATTATCACAGTGTATTAGTACTCTTAAAGAGCAAAACTTTTGCCCGTTTTTCCTCGACTCACCAAAAAAAGTCTGTAATGGAAATTGAAAATTTTACTGTTATACGAGAAATTTTGATAATTTAAGCCCAGCAACACATGTCTGCTGACGTTTAATACAATGGAATTAGTAGAAGAAATACGTAGGCGCTACTAAATTTTAGTAAGCTTTTTGTAACGTGGAATATAAAATCGGTTTGCTAAAATCAGTAAAAAATTTAATAAATATTATTAAATTGCTGTTTTAGTAAATTGCTGTAACATGAACTCAATGAGTTGTAAAATATAGCAACATTTTGATTTATAAAAATAATATTAAAAAGCATAAATTAATTATTTTTAGATACACTTGCTACACTTTAGAGGTGCTAATTTCTTTTGAAATTGCCTTATGAATTTGAGTATACAAATTTATATATTTGTTATCGAGCAACATTTTTTATTTTATTTATTTTAGACAAATTTTAAGGTCAAATTTAATTGTTTTAAGGGCTGATTTTTAGAAGTTTTCAGTGCTATTTAAAGTCGACATCCTATTTTTGGACATGATTTGGCTGTGAAAGTATCTTCACTTCCGATCCCTTTTTTTAACCTATGTAACATTTTAAGGCAGTTTAAGTCTGCATGTATAAATTTTAATTATTAGAAATATCGTAACATTTCTTTCAATATCCACTTTTTTAAAATAAGTAGTTTTTTTTATTAATTTTAGCAAATCGGTTTTAAAAATTTGTAAAATGATTTCTGAAGTTAGCGACAAAAATTTATGAACATTCTGTTAAAATTCTCTAATTTGTAAAATGTAAATAGCAAAAAAATTTCCTAAATATTAATTAAAAAATAGTAAAATGGGATTGAAAACAGTTTACAAATTTTTCTACATTGCTTAGTTTTTGAGACACCGGTATTTTTAGAAAATGGCCAATATTCCGAAAACTAGTGCCCGTAATTTCAAACAATAGATATCTATTGATTTTCGTTCATCTAAATTACGGGCATATGCAAAACTTGACAAAATGTACCCTTCGATAATACAGATTAGGTAGGTCCGCGAGGGGTCCGGTGGATTTTTTTATAAAAACATATATGATAATATAAATTAACACATACCGATAATACAAATTTCGTTGCCAATTTTATTATATTTCGTTCCTCATTTTTTAAAATGATCACGAGCCCGAGTGAGCATTTTCCTGATTCCAGAAATTTATCACCGTTTTAAGGATTTTTAAAAAGCAGGTAAGCAACTGTAATGATTAGTTTTTGATTGATTAATTATTAATTGTAATGGAATTTAAAAACATTGCCATTAATTAATGAAATCAAACAATTAAAATAATAGAAGGTTTAGTTGCGTTGGACTTCCTTGCCCATGTAATGAGTATTGGCGCCTAAAAATGAATAATTACTAATACTCAGATTAGATTATATATCGCAACAAATTATTTGAAAACGCATTTTTGCACGGGGTATATGCACAACTTCATGATGCAAAATATCCAGTATGAAACGAGTAAAACCAATATACATACTTTCAAACATTTTCTCACAGGGAAGGTCATCGGAGTGGTTTACTCCGATTTTGAAAATATTTTAGATATTACAGGAAAGAATAAACTAATTGACACATATTGTTTTTATCGGCACAATGTCCTATTTATTGGGTGCAACGTAGGGATCTAAAATTTACAAAAGTCTGTTTGTAACAATATATGTCACAAAATTTAAAGTAATTAAAAATATTTGTTAAAATGTTAAATTCGATTTCTAACAATTTTTTGTTTGAAATATTTGTGAATTGTTATTTTTTATGTAAAAATGCTTTGAAAATAAAAATTGAATTTACAAAAAAAAAATAATAATAATAAATAAAAAGATTTTTCTATGATATTAAAAAATTCTATTGTTGGTGCCTTTTAAAAAAATGTTTACTTGGTTATAAATATTAAACGGACTGAATATCGCAAAACAAAAAACAGTGTTTTGTTTGTGGAAAGAAGTGGCATGCATGCCAGGTACTTCTAGTATAAGTCTCCTCAACTACGGTTTGCTTCGTCACCTTTACATAAATCATAATATGTTATGGGATACGCTTATAAATAAAATATGTAAATAATAAAATATATATAACATATAAAAAAATATATATAAATTGCCAGCAATGGCAACTCTTCACTATCAAATAGCAAAACAGAACAGTCTATCACGTTAACATGTGATTTATGGTTCTAGTACGAAAAGTCTACACTCACTTTAAAAAGTCTGTAATGGCAACTGTAAATTTTGCTATTATTACTGGAAATTTTGCTAATTTGAGCCTAGCGGTATTTTTGCTAATCTTAGCAACTCATGTCTGCTAACGTGTAATGCAATGAAATTTGTAGAAAAAATTGGCTGCCGCTACTAAATTTAAGTAAACTTTTTGTAAAGTGGAAAAAATGGAAAAAAATTTATTAATAAATATTATTAATATCAGTAAAAAATTTTAAATTTATGTTTTTTTTTGTCGAGCATCAAAATTTTTTAATTTATTTTTTTTTTCAAAAAATATTTTAGACAAAATTAAAAAAATCAAAGACTTAAAAATTGTAAAAACAAACGAATTTATCATTTTGTTTCAATATGATAATTTCCCCTGTAGTAAATGTCGATAGTGAAACTGTACTGATTCACTATTGACTTTGTCACCAGTACTACTGACTAATTATGCCGCAGCTAACGCTTTCTGCTGTAGACATTTAACATGTGCGTGTCATTGCGAATCTACACAACTATTGACTAGGTGTTGACCATGGAATCAGAGTTTCACTAGTACCCCTGAACGAAATGTCGATAGTGAAGCTGTACTGATTCACTATTAAATTTGTCACCAGTACTACTGACTTTTTATACCCCAGTCAAAGCTCTCTGCTGTAGACATTTAATATGTGCTTGTCATTGCGAATCTACACAACTATTGACTAGGTGTTGACATTGGAAATAGAGATTCACTAAAATATTTTAGTCATGCTAGTCTACACTTTTGGAACTCTTTACTATATTTTCACACTAGGAAGGAAATAAGTTTAAACAGGTGCATTTATTTTGCTAAATTGGATATTTTATTAATATTTTTTTTATATAAATTTCATTAAATTAAAAAAATGTTCGTGCAAACCACTGGTTATCATAATTAACCACTGGTTATCATAATTTTAAATACCATCTAGTTTTTAACAAAGTATTTATTCCAACCTATGCTTAAATTTGACCATACAAATTTCTATGGTAAAGAGTCTTATCCAATTTTTTTCTTATTGAGATTTTATATATTTTTCAAACTTTTTACCAATTAATAACAAATAATTGTTAAAATACATTGGCGCATACATTTTAATAATCATTGGTCAATGCAAACAGTTTAATCTTTCGCTATATCGCGTTTTCGTTATACCGAGTATTTCCTATAACGGGATTTAATTGGATTAAAAAGTGCGTGAAAATCGCTCGCGGAGTAACAAACTTTTAAATAAGCATATTGTAAGTATTGTAAAAGTACGTAAAAAACCGCGGAAGTTACCAAACAAACAGGTCAAACATTATTTAAATCATTATTACAACCCGTATTTTTGATTCAATATTACAAATGTATACAAAATCATACACGGCAGTTATTTTTCTTCTAATTTTGATACACCAGTAACATAAATTACTTTAATAGACTGTCCCAAAATTACAATAAATATATATGTTTCTTAAATTGTATACGCAAATTATTCCACGGTTGTCTGTCTAAGCACGAAATACTAACAAATAGTTCAAATAATTCACTTGTATTATAAAATTTTACCAAACGTCCCAGGAAAACTTTGGTACTGTGTGTGATAATGCTTCATGCATTACCTAGTAATGTTTACTCCTTACATATATCATTATTTTTAAATATAAAGTAATGTGTAACCGATAATTGCATTACTTAGTAATGTATACCCCTTATCCTTATAATTCAACAAAAAGTAATGAGTTACCGATATTTGGTTACATAATGCATTACTTTGCAATGTATACTCCTTACCTTCAGCACTATTATGAAATATAAGGTAATGAGTTAGCAATAGTCTGTTAAATCACGCATTACTTTGTAATGTATACTCCATACATTCTGCATTATTTTGAAACATGACGTAATAAGTTACCGACAGTTGGTTATGTAATGCATAACAATTTAACATTAAATAATGACGTAAATTTTGTATAATATTCGATCTATCTGTTTTAATTATATATTTTTAATTTTATCAGGCTCGAGATCATAATTTAATGTTACTACCGAATAGTAAACACTAATTTTTTATTAAATGGAAAAAATTGTAAGAATCGGCGTATTTTTCAGTTAGTGAATGATTACCCGTACAAATGAGCTTTTTCCATCTATTTAAAGAAATACTCTTTGGCAACCATCTTTAATTTTCGAAGCACAAATTGACAGGGTTGCCATTCCAAATGTTAATGTTTCCATTTCTGGGAAAGAATTGGGAATGTGGCATACTAATATTTTTTCTTTCACAACATATTTGAGTGTTGTTTATTATATTAGATTATAAATTACATCATGCCCTATGTTCTTGTATGTAGATTTTGTATATTATTCGATCTATCTGTTTTAATTATATATTTTTAAAAATGTATAAATAAAATAATGACTCTTGAAACTGAAAATTAATTAAAATCATACGTAGCAAAAAATCAATATTTGATATTAGAAAAAAATCTTTAAGTACAAAGCGTCGCCTGAATAATTTGTTAAAATTTATTTAATTCTTCTAAATTTCATCATGTTTTGTTTGATTTTTTTTTGTCGCCTTTTTATAATTGTCAAACGAAAATGACTGCTGAGCTGAGCTGGCAATAAATATTTTCGAAATCAAGTCATCCACAAAGAAGGCGTTTGCTGCAATACATGTCCACATATTTGTCTCCATTCTAGACTATGGGATGTGAATTTATTCATATTGCACTCTACTGTAAAATCTTAAAATACTGCCATTTATTGAAACAAGCCTTTTTAGTTTCAGAAACTCTAGCATTTGTGTTTTTATTAGTTTGTATTTCTGTAGAAAATATTAAATTGGTTTGAAAAATTAAAGATTTTAAGGGGAAAGTTAAAATTAAAAAATGAAAAGACAGTGTAACCAATTATTGTTAACCTCTTCGTAATCATTTAGGTAACAAATTATTTTTTACCCCCTATCTGCAAAAAGGTAACTAATTACTTTTCATTTTTTAATAAGCATAATTGTAAGACTGAACCCATTACTTTGAGGCTCAACGCCTATAAAATTTATCAATGATGTAAGGTGTGAACTAATCCATCGTCCACTATGGTTATACATTACTATACCTATTTTTTGGTAATGAGTGGTTTTGTTGGGGTATTTAATAAAATCATTTCGGGTAGTATGCAAAAAGGCATGTTGTAGCATTTAGCGACCGCTAATCTTAAAAAGGGTAATCTATGTTTGTTTTGATAACACTAGCGAAAAAAAGAAATAAAATATTTGTAACAATTTTTTTAAATAAAAATTCCTCTTTTATAAAAATCTATTTTTAGACACATTACTTTTTCCATTCTCGTAACCTACTTACATTATCACCTACCTTACATTATCACCTCTAAAGTAATGGGTATATACATTACTTTGAGGCTCATCGCCTGTAAAATTCGTCAATGAAGTAAGGTGTAAAGTAATCCATCGGCCCCTATGGCTATACATTACTTTACCCATTATTTGGTAATGTGTGGTTTTGCTGAGTACTTCTTATTTTGACACTATTGATTAATTATTAGGTTAAATTTAATTTTTTAGTACACATAATTACTGAATAAAACAATAATTAAAAATAATTAAAACTCAATTAAATACTCAACTACTTTATATTTATAATAATCAACTTTTTTTTTTTCATAAATTTCTTTTATTACAAAATATTTTTGTAAGAATTTTTTAGTTAGTTTAAAACTTTAAATAATAAACATCAATTTTTTAATAAAAATAGAAATACAAAAAAATTGTGTTTTGGGGTTTAGAATTGCTAAAATCCACATCGGAAAAAAACATCGCTTACCTTCCCTGTCAGTAACCTGAACAATTGGCAATTGTTGCACGAAAGTCATTTAATGTAATTAAAGCACTTAATTTTACCAATTAATTAATTGATTTTGTAATGGTCCTTCTGAATCTGCTACCAAATACATACATACACATACATTCTTGCTCGCCATTGTACATACAAGGTTCGTTACCACGGCAATTCTTTCTGTTACTATAGAATGGAATGTACATTTGTAACAGTTATTTCATATATAACACCCTTGGCGGATACAATGAATTCTCATGATAGTAAAAAATATTTTCACTTTGTCAGCAATTGAAAAATTCGCTTCCATCAGTTGGCTATAAATAAAATTAATTTTATAGAAAAAAACGAAACAACAAATTAAATTTGCAAAGATGTTATTTATTCAAAAAAGTTTAACTACATAAGTGTTGAATTTTACACATTAGGACAATTGTTTTAAAAGTATTAAATAAAAACTATTGTATTATTTTATGAATATTAATTTTATTTGCAACTTTTATAACTTTTGTTATTAGTTATTATATTAATTATATTAATTTTATTTATGATTTGGAAATTTTTAAATATTGCTGTTCCAAACTGCAAAATAAGACTTTACGTCTTGTTTATGAAATAAAGTTAATAATATTGATGTTCAATGTTTTCAAATTTATAAGGCTAATAACATTTTTAACGACTAAAAATATTTTTTTTTAAAATTAGGCTTTTTGGAAAAGAGAATTTATTCCTTCAGGATTGGCGGCTATGTATCAAGTCACTCTATATAATACCGTTTTCGTTATTTTTAATCAAATTTGGTTTTCTTTTTCCAATGTGGAGATGTGAACTTTTTTACAATTTTGGTAACTTTTTGGCAGTCAAATATATATAACTATTGATGTATCTGTGTTTTTAAGTTTTATTTAACAGTAAAGATTTTTATACACGCGATTTTATTCGTTGATTTGTTAACACTGTTAAATTTTTTACTAGAGTATGAATTTCGTTGAACAAAATATGTTAAGCAGCTCTGGATTATCGAAATATCCATTGGTGGCATTCTATCGATGAGAAAAATTAATTGAAGAGTAAACTTAAGTGTTGATGTCACAAAAAAAATCAAAAACCATTAAATAAATGCACAATGGTTAAGTAAACATTTTTACGGACTTTCAACGGATTAGAATCAGTTTCGATGTTCCTGAAAACGATACCAGAGTTGGATTCCGTTTATGACGTACTAAAAACGGTAAATAAACGGAACGTTTTTTGTTTTTGGGTTGTTTCAGATTTTTATTGAAAAATACTGCAGTCAGTGCAAAAGGTGAATCCGTAGATTAATCATCTGAAAGCGACAATGATAGAACGTTATTAAATTTTTCATAAAATTTTGTTATAAAATAATATTTCAAATACAAATTTAAATAATTAGAAGTTTGATATATTGAAGTACACAGAATAAAATTACAAAATTCTGTTTGTAATATTGAACATCCTTCATAGAATAATTTTGTAAATAAAAAAAAAATATTTTTTAACAACAATAAAATTTGTAAATCCAAAAAACTTTCATCAAACGTCTTTCATAGAATAATTTTGTAAATAAAAAAAAAATATTTTTTAAAAAGGCACCAGCAATAAAATTTGTAAAACCAAAAAACTTTTTGTTATTTGGTATAACTATTGGTGGAACCGCGGAATCGGCATAGAAAACTATTAGTCGTTCTGGTGAGAGCGGGGCTTCATTTATGGGATAGCGACTTGAGTCATCTTTATCGCACCGGTTTTCGTGATCTTTATTTTTTCGCGACATCCGCTTTCTTCCATTTCGTCCGACTCGATCCCCTACCCAATAGGAACTACCAAAATTATAGCGTTATTTAAAATTTTTAATTGTAACCACTTAAAGTTCATCATTAACCGAAACAACGCCACCTCACCCAAAATATTGGTATATCTAATAAATATTGAACATATAATATATTCTTCATTACCTTTACCACCAAAAACCAACAGTTTATCGAAGATCTTGTAATTTGAACAGAATATTTGCAGAAAAAATCTAATATTACACAGAACAAAATTACAAAATACTGTTTGTAATATTGAAAATCTTTTATAGAATATTTTTGTAAATACAAAAAAAAAAATATTTTTTAAAAAGGCCCCAATTTGTAAATACAAAAAACTTTTTGTTATTTTTTTGTAACATAAATTTTTGTTTTCAAAGAATTTTTATATGAAAAATAAAAATTTACAAACATACCAAACAAAAACTTGTTGCAAATCGAATTTGAATTTTAACAAATATTTTTAATTAATTGAAATTTTGTGATATATTTTTTTCACATTAGTGCAATCAACTGCTAATTTATACGATTTTGCTAATGGGACCAAAATATTAAGATTAGCAACCGAAGTTTTTATTATAAAAAAATTTTAAAATGTATTATATTTTTGCTTTTTATTTATATAGATATTTATATTCAAAATTAGACAACAATTTAATGTAAGTAACTGTGGTGTAGTTGCTAGAGACAGATACTGGTAGTCTTAGGGTTCTGAGTTCAAACACTTAAACATTTTTTTTATTTGTTTTTTAAATAATTTTTTATAATTAAAATTAAAAAACACAACTTGGATTCTGTTGTAGCTGCAGTGTTATTTTTAAACAAAAATAATCAAATTTCAAACTAGAAAATATTCATGTTTGAAACTTGACTAGAAAAAGTTAAATATAGTCCAGAGCCCAAGCCCAGAGGAAAAACAATGACCTGACAAATGGAAGTTCGCCGTTGCTAGCCCAGTTCGCGTCGTAAAAAATTTTATTTTTGAAACTAATTTTGTGAAACATATTTCTATTAGTAGAATATCTATTTATAGAATGTCTAATTATAGAATATTATAATCTATAAATAGAAAAACAATTTATTCTTAAAATAAAAATTAGGAATTTGTAATTAAAATTCGGTAATTATTCAGGTGGTACAAAAAACAAAGCACTGACAAAATAAATTATTATAAATAAAATTTCAATTTGTCAACCAACTAAATCTCACAGAGTTTTAAAGTGATTTTGCAATTTTTGTTTTAATATTAGAAAATTTCAAATGCAATTCGAGATTTCTATTTTACATTAAAAGGATTTAAACAAGAATTGCGATTTTTCACTAATAATAGATTTTGATTTTTTGATCTTTTGAATTTAAAGTAGAAAATATCTTTGAAAACAGAAAACATTTTTTGATAAAACTATTCCCTTTTAATATTTAAACCATTTCCTATTCCATTTGGAAAATTCATATCGCCGAATGAAAACCGCAGTTTCCATTGCTATTTGATCACTTTCAGGGCGAGTCAACATTTTTATAAATTTCGCAAAATTTGAATTAAATGGTGTAGTCTTACAAAACTCATACTCAGAAAAAGAATAATTTTTTTTAAGTTTAGTTCTTTCGTTAATCAAAAACAAAATGCTAAAATATTTCTTCAGAACCCGTAGTTTTAGACAAGCTAGGGCCTGGGTAGAGCTTAAACAAAAGCCTTATTAAAACGTATATTTTCGTTCTTTCTTAACATCTGAACAATCAAACACGTGGTTATGTTCATTTATTAGGAACAATGACGATACTAAAATTTTCTTTTTTTCTTCTTTTTTTTTAATCCAGGTCGCGATTTGTATACTACCTGAGGTGATGTAGTTAAGTCCATTTGGTAAATCTTTATAAAACAAGAAGACTTTTTAACTATTTGTTACTATTTTCGCGCATAAAATTAAAAATATACATTTATTTTAATTTTATGTTAATGTATAAAATTAAAGAAATTAACTTGACCAAGGTAAGTAGAAAAATAACCGTAAAGCATGATTTTGTATCCTTTTGTAATATGTTAGTGAGTCAAAAATGCGGATTGTTTACAATATTTAAGACATGATTGGTTACAATTTTGGTAATCCGCGAGCGATTACCACGAGCTTTTTAGTCTAATCAAATCTCGGTATAGCAACTACTTGTTATAACGACATCGCGATATAACGAAAGATTAAATTATTTGCAATGACGAATGATTCTGAAAATGTAACAAACAATTTGAGAATAAAAACTGTGTAAAAAAGTTTGAAAAATAGAAAAAAACGAAATAAGAAAAAAAAAATCGATAATTATTTGTTAAAAAAGTTTCTAATTTGGGAGTGCAACCACAATTTGAGTTCTTTTTTACATTTTTAATAAACTTAGAAATTTCGGAAATGTTAAATTTCACTAACAAAAGTTGTTGTGGTGTAATGAATACTTCCGTATAACGAATTTAGGCCCATTCGTTATAATAAGTCACTTGAGCCAATTTGTAGTTGGGCCTTAATGTGCTAACAACAGAAAATAAATTAAATATGCAGCATGTAAGTAATATATATAATTTTGTTCTATTTTATTAATAATTATTTTTAAATTTTCAATTAAATAATGTCAACAATGCGGATGACTGGACATACAAAGTTTTGTAAATCACACAAACACCCGAGTCTAGTAAAATAATATTTTTAACAACTCTGGTTTTTAATACGACGATACAACAAAACAATACAGTACTTAGTACACCTTGTGAACTGCTTTATAACATCAGTTTTTGAAATCAAATGGCTTAACATGTTTTTGCTCATCTAACATCTATATTTAATTTCTACGGTTTTATACTTTCTCCATGTTTGGTCAAACATATTTTACTTTAATCTAAAATGGCGCATACGTTCTTATGTACAACATTATGTTTGAAACATAATTTAGCTGTTTCTGTTAATGGCTCATGTGGTTAATGAAATTAATACGTTTTAATTAAACTTTATTTATTTTAATTTATTTACCACATTAATACAAAATAAGGCAATATCAACAAATTGATAGGAAAAAATTTATAAATTTAATTTTTTAATTAGCAATCACACAAGTGAATATCGGATTTGCGATTGTAAAACAACAAATCGTTCTTGGTTAACTTACTTTATATATTAAACACGAGCCATGATTTAAAAATTTCAATCCAGTTTCAAAAAACCAACGTTAAAATGTTTAGTTAAAAATGTATTAAACACTTCTTTAAGAAATACCAAAATAGTTTTATTTGAACTTTCTTTAGTAGTAGTATAGGGTGGGCCATTTTAAATTTTAAATTTGAATCGGCTATAAAACAAAACTAATTATTTTTTCAATTTTCTGGATTTATTGAAAAGGTTGAACTTTGTCATTTAAGAATCCCAGCAAAACCACACATTACCAAATAATGGGTAAAGTAATGTAAAGCAATAGGGGCCGATGGATTACATTACACCTTACTTCATTTATGAATTTTGCAGGCGATTATCCTCAAAGTAATGTATATACCCATTACTTTAGAGGTGATAATGTAAGGGATTACTTATATGGTTACGAGAATGAAAAAAGATTTTTAAAAAAGAGGAATTTTTATTAAAAAAAATATTACAAATATTTTATTTAAAATATTTGTAATTAAAAATAATGTGGTCAAGGTGGGAATCGAACCAGGGAAATCTGGTTGCCAGCCAAGAATTCTACCCACTGAGCTATCAACACATATAGTATTTGATTGCTTTAAACTTAAATGAATTGTTGCGCTTCGTTTTTCGCTAGTGTTGTCAAAACAAATATACATTACCCTTTCGCTTTCAAAAACTCAAAGTAATGTATCTAAAAATAGATTTTCAAAAATATTTCAATTATTACTTTACATTTTTTAATCATATATTACAAAATCAATAATGAGAAACTTATTACTTTATGCTTGCAAATAATGAAAAAGGTAACGAGCTATCATTACAAGGTAACGCATGATAATATCGCACCCATTACCAAAGTTTTGCTGGGATGGAACACAATATGATTCATTTGGCTACCACGACTTGGCCATTTTTCTTCGCAAATGAGCAAGGAGCCGCCGTTACTGTCAACGGTGAGCGTTACCGTGCCATGCTCAACGATTTTTTTTTTTTTCAAACTATTCAAGAAAATGACATGGACAACATTTGATTGCAACAAGACGGGACCACATGTCAGACAGCCACCGCAACCATCGATATTTACGCAATATGTATTTTTGAAAATCGAATAATCAGCCGAAATTGTGATGTCAATTGGCCGCCTCGGAGCTGTGATTTGAGCCCTTTGGATTATTTTCTGTGGCGAGCCATTAAGGATAAAAGTAACGCAAATCATCCAGAGGCAGTTGAAGCGTTGAAACATGAAATCTAAGTTGTCATTGAAGAGATTCGATCCGAAAAGTAGCAGTAGTAATAATTCTTTACTTAAAATGTTTCTTTTTTCTTTCTAAAAGTAAGATAAGATCTTTTTAATAAAAATAAACGGCTGTAACATTATTGTTAGCCGGAAAAATGAGTTCTACTCGATATAATTCAAAATTTTAGTTAGTAATTGTGTTCTAATATTAAAATTTTTCATTACATATTTTAAAATTTTTTCAGGCTCGAGATCATAATTTAATGTTACTAACGAATAAAAAACACTAATCTCTTTATTAAATAGAAAAAGTTGTAAGGATCAGCGTAGAAATGTGCACGCCACATTTCGACCTGAGTGACCAGGTCATCACCAGCCTCCTTATTAACCACCCAACCCATAAACAACTCATTATTTTGAACAGGCTTATATATCACACACTCCTCTAAGGAAAATGACTATGCGAAATTCCTTTTTCACAGTTAGTGAATGATAACCCGTACAGATAAGCCTTTTTGCATCTATTTATAGAATTACCCTTGGCAACCATCTTCGATTTTCGAAGAACAAATTGACAGGGCTGCCATTCCAACAGTTAATGTTACACAACATATTTGAGTGTTGTTTCTTATATTAGATTATAAATTACATCGTGCCCTATGTTTTGTATGTAAATTTACATTAATATTTTTCGATAAGTCAAAGCATTGATTAGATACTGTAATAGGCAGTGTCATTTGTTTTTACCATTTAAAATGGTAACTATTTCATTTTCTGATATTGTTAACTTATTAAACCAGTGTTGTCTATAGCCATTCAAAATTGGGCATTTTCTAATAAAATGTCATATTTACACAATTCCTTGCGGCTTATTACTTTCTTTCAAAATGCTTTGAAAACACAGGTTTTGTTGTGATTATCATACCAAGATAACAGTATTCATTAACCCTTTCAATGTCATTACCGCCAAACGTCCACTTTTCATTCTTAGCAGCTCTTCCACCACTTTTAAAAACCATAATCTGGGATTTTAACAAATTCACCTGCAGATTCTAATAACTGCAATTATTTTCTAGATTTTTAATCATCTTTTGTAGCACCCCAGTAAAAACATGGTAATGACATATCATTACTTCACACATTACTTTGTAATGAGTACTCTTTACACTTAGCATTATTTTCAAAATAAAAATAATCTAATACCTACACTTAAAAAAGTTTGTAAGTTAAAATAACTGAAAATATCATTTAAAAGAAATGATATTTCATTTAAAAACCGCTCTACTTAATTTTCATTTAAATTACATACCATTTGTTATTTATTTTTAAATGTTGATTAATCAACTGACACATCCGTAAGAAACAACTGATTTAATCAGTTAAAATAAATGACAAAATATTACCCACCAATCCTTAAAAAATTAATGTTTTTTTCATTTATTTGAAATTATTTCCGTTTTTGTATTTTTGTTTTTTTTAATATAATCGTACAATACAAAATGTATGTATGCATATGAAGCTATAAACACTATTTGTGTGAATGTATTTGTAAATGTATGTGTGTTTATGAAGTTCTTGTAAATTGTATTGAAAAATTTTGTATATATACAACCAATTTAAATAAAAAAACAAATTGAAATTTTTTGAATAATTTTTTTTGAAACAGACAGCAAACAAAATTTAAATTTGTAATAACTGTTACGGACACAAATAAACCACAAGTTTCCGTTTTGTGGGTAAATTTTCATTAAATTTCAAACAAATGAAAAAAATAAATGAAACTGAAAAAAATCGGTAAATGATAGTAAATTATTTCGAATAAATGTATAAACAAGTTAATATAGATGTTTCTTTGAAAAATAAATGTATCTTCCTTTATTTTTAAATGGAACGGAAAACTTTTTTATTAAACTACAAACAGTTAACTACATAATATTCTGAGTGTATAATATGTTACTTTTTTCATTATTTTGAATTAAATAATAATAAGTGACCTGTAATGGCTTACCTTTTCTATTATTTTAATATAAATTATGAGTCATTGCTAATAGTTTAAATAACTTTATTTACTAATATGTATTTTATTAATTTATGAATTAAACGGGTTTAATAAAAAGAATTAAGATGTAAAATTACATACAATTTAGTTCAGAGTAGTGGCGTACTAATTTATTTTAACTTGTTTTTGTTATGACACATCTTATATTATTAATGTTGGTATGTAGATCACGAATATGACAAAAAATAATAAAATAACTTGGGTCAAAAATGGAGTGTTAACTGTAGTTCCGAAATATTTTTTATATACATAATTTGAAAATTGTAAAGAGACAGAAAATTTTAGAGACTGAATTTGGAATCATATGAATGGACCAGGTCCTACTAAAATTTTGATCCCCTGTGTTGTTCAATAGGATTCGGAAAAAGTGTTTCTAAAATTATGTAAAAATATTTTTTTTGTGAATTTGCGGTGATCCTATTGGCGCTGAGACCATATTGATCGAAATAGTTAGTATTATGTCCTGTCGATACAAGCAAAATTTAAGAAAATGGGCCAAACATGACAGAAATAAAAAAATGGGACTTTCATCAATCATTGGCCGTCAAAAATTTTATTTATATATTTCCTTTTGGAAGAAAAGCGGATAAGAAATTTGGATTCACAAAAATGCATCGCATTACCTTGTCGCTTACTCAAAGTTAAATTATAATTTGTTACCAGGAGTTAAAAAATAATGTGTTACAATATCTAAGGCTTTTTACACTTGATTTTTGTTCGATTTATAAAAAATAAACGCGTTCTAAGTGAGTTAAGTTATCGGACTTTTGATAAAACGAACTGTTTTAATTGCTTTCAACATTATTGGTGTTAAACGCATTAAATTAAATGAATCCACTTGTTTTAAATAACAAAGAATTTGTTCACTTGTGACTAAAATTGATTTAAAATCTTCGCTATTTAGTCTATACTTAGAGAGTATTTTGAGTATTTATTTTACAACTCCAGTCTTTAAGTAAATACATATTTAAGTTAATAATTGATAAGGATTATATTCAAACATAACTTCGTATCTCTACGTATCTCATAACAACATAATAACAGTGTATCGCAAATATTGGATATCGTTTAAACGATTTCTGTTTCTTAATTTAGGCATTTTAATTATTATTGGGTATTATTGTAAAAAATATTTTAAACTTAGAGTCGACTTTATTTCTAAGCTTACAGTTTTATTCATTTTATGTTGGCGAACCCTATGTTAAATTTTTTTAAACATTTTTATTGGCTAAAAATAAATCAACAAATTAGAATAAATATGAATATAAATTTAAAATATGTCAAGTCAAAGTATACTACAACCAAGGACCCTATAAACCAGGATGAACAAACAACAAATTTTTAGCCATCCATGATGCCAAATGGTGCGACTATAAAAAATTCTTAGCCAAGACCACGAAATTCTTAGCCGATTTACAGAAACATTTAGCCGCTAGCGTTATACCTTGCTTAAGAAAGGGTATTAGTATTTTTTTAAAGAATTTGATTTAAATTAACTTCAATTTTTATAAAAATAAAATTAATTTTCATTTTTGTAAAAGAAAGCCAAGGAATATTTGCTTTCTATAACAAAAAGAGAACGATCAGGAGGCTTACACAAAACAAAAGAAAATATGTTTTAAGCATAGTAATTTGTTTGGGTTCTATATCTTATATAAAAAAAATTTATTTTTCTCGACAATGAATTCCACATGAAAATTTTATACAATTTGTTTTCGCACAAATTTAATATATAACACTATAATTTTTCTAGTGAAAAAGTGTCATTTTAGGTTTGTTTGTGTCTTTCTCATAAAAAAATAATATTATTTACGGTTTGAGGTCATTAAAGTTTGAGTAAATTTTTTCAGGGGAAAAACAATTTACTATGCTTTGTACAAAATAACTGACAAAAGTAATACGAAAAATAAAACTTTCTATAAAAACCTTAATTCCAACAAATTCGTTGTAAAAGTTTATTTGCTTTTAATTCCAATCATTTTTTAAAAACAGCCTGTAAATGCCTAAATTGTTCAATGTAACATGTTGGTGGTTATAAGCTGACACCATTTCTTGGACAATTTTTAAGAACTTGACATTAGAATGTCAATCGGCTAGTGAGAAGGGTCAACGCATGACCATAATCAGTTCTTTTATAAAATAAGAATTATTTTTAAGTTGAAATACTTTAAAATTAAAACAAAGAAGTCATTTTCTAAAAAATTTTACAACTTTTATTAAAATACAGAGTTTCATGCAATAAGGTCTTAAGGATTTTTAAGGAATTTTAAAATAATCAAAGAAGAGAAATTTTTTCAAAGGAAAAAATTTTTCTTATTTTTTATTTAGTAATCATACACAGAAAAAGTTATTTAGACACTAGCCATACGGAATGCATTTTCATGTCAGCTAAGACCTTCATCGACATTCTGCGTGCCCCTGAAAGTGCTTATTGTAAATATTTCTATTTAACATAACTCACAAATGAAAGGAAAAAGCTTTTTATGCTAATATGCAATTGATTTTTTATTGAGTTTAGATGAAATTTACTTACTAGTTTTGTGTTTTTACATTCTCCTTTATTACTGTATGTCCACATCAGCAATTAGCTAATACGAAAGATATGTGTTTAACTTGTTTTTAGACATGTTTAAACAATTATTTTACCATACCAAAAAATAATTTTCTAATCTCGAAGCAGAATAAAAATACATTTTCATACATAGATGTATAAAAGATCAACTATAAAATAAAAACTTTACTATATAAAAAAAGGAGTTTACGATTTTAAGCGTGAGATAGCGAAATTTCGATTTCTCGCTTTAAAAGGCCTCGTGGAATGTTGGAACTAATTCCTGCAGCCATTTTGAAAATAATAACATCACACAGAAAACGGATTCGTAGTTGCAACCAAACTTTTGTTGTGTAAAAATAATTGATTGGATTATAATATTCTATAAATCGAATCTATAATCTAATTCACGCGAGGTAAACATTAATCTTATTCACGCGAGTTACACAAATTTTATTTTAAAGATTTTGTATGCAGCGAATTACTCTAGAACCTACGACCTTCTGTTTGCCAGGTTATTGCTTTTCTTTTGGGCTAAACTCTTTATATCTACATTCTTTTGGTCAAATTCTAAACTTGTATATTTTTAAGGTTTAAAATTTGAATATTTTTGGAACTACCAACCTTCTACCAACCTGTCAAAATTTCTTGACAGTTTATTCATTAGTGAATAGTTACAGCTGTTTTCGTGATGCTACTTTTGCGATTTTTTAAAAAAATGAATTCAAAACAATTTCGTGTGTTGAATTATCATTTCTTTTTAATGGGAAAAAATACTGTTCAAGCTAAAGCTCCATCCAAATGGTATAAAAGTGGTCTGCAGACTGTGAACCTGGTCGTAGTACAAACACCGATAACGCCGAACGCTCTGGTCGCCCAAAACAGGGTGTGATACCGGAAAACATCCAAAAAGTTCACAAAATCGTTTTGCCAGACAGTAAAGTAAAGTCGCTGATACCTAAAACATAACGATGGAACGTGCAGGCTTTATTTTGCATAAAAATTTTTATATGAGAAAGTTGGTTTGGAATTGGTTGCCGCGTTTCCTCTTTACCAAGAGAAGACAATGTGCTGTGCCACAAGTCGTTCGCGAATAACACTTTCAGGTGCTTTCACACCTACCATATTTGTATACCTTTTTCAGACCTCAAAATAATGCTCGCAAAGATATTTGCTTAGAATAAAGATCTGATTACCGAAACAAAGGCATATTTTGAGGCCAATGATGAATCATTCTTTAAAAAATGTATCGAAATGTAAAAATGGCGTTGGAGTGATTGTATAAGTCGAATTTTGCCAAAAAATTGTTGTTTTATGGTTATCCTGAAAATCAAGATTAAAAATATACAAAACTAAAATCATAAAAATAAATTGTGCCAAAACTAATCATTATCGCATTTTTATGGCTTTATTTAAACTTGAAGTTAGGGTTTGAAAACAAGTGTTATTACTATGTTGTTTGAACTTGAATTAAACTGTGATTCAAGGCTTCAATTAAAGTATAATCTTACTGTTATGTTCGATTTGAATTCCAGTGTCCGTTTTGAATTAAAGTGTAATTAAAGTAAAATCAAGGCTTGAAATTGGAATACATGACATGAATAACACTTGATTTCAGACTTAATTCCAGCAAAAATGTTTATTGAGTAGTTGATTGAATTAATGTTGATAAACAATTTAATATTATATTAAAATTTATTGAAAAACTAATGTTTTAGATAAAGTATAATTTTTATTAAAATAGAACTAATATTAGAGAATTGCTGCCAATATTTTGTTCAAATGCCATAAATTATTGGTTATTGGTGTTAATGGTAAAGTAGCAAAATTATATTATTTGATGATATGACAATATTTCGATTAATTTTATTTATTTTCTTTTAATACTTCAATTGAACTTTTCTGATAAAGAATTTTAAGTACTTATAAATAAAAGTTTTAAATAATCTAACAAATTTGCTATATCCGATGTAATTCCAAACAGTTTATTTTCTGTGTTTGTTCCTTATTTTTTTTTTTTGTATGAAAATGATAGTTTTTTTAATTTCTCTAAATATAAACGAATATAAAAAACTGTTCATTTTTCGTTTACGCAAAATTCCGGGAAAAAATCCATACAAAAACGGAATTTGCTATATAAATGGCATCATTGCTGGTATGTTAGTCTGGCGCCGAGTGGTCATAAGATATTTCAATTAGAGTATTCAAAAAACCGGCCTTTTTGAAAAACCGGTTTCGGTTTTCTTCGAAAAATCGAATTTAAAAAAAACCGGTTCAGTTTTTGCAGAAAAAACCGGTCAACCGGTTTTTTCGTTTTTTTTTAATTTGAATAAAAAGCTTATATAATTTTTTAATTGCAAACAAAAAAAAAAGAATTTTAATATATAAAGTAATAAAAATAAAAAAATACATTCTTTGAAAAAAATATTTTATAATATTTTTTTATTGTATTTCATTTTAACATTTTATTTATTGGTTTTAATATTTTTTGATATAATATCTTAAAAATTAATATTATAAAACTAAATGCATATCAAATGAATAGAGGTCATAAAGTTTGTAAATTGGTAAAATTAGGTACGTTAGTAATTTGAACGTTTAAAACGTTTTTCATTAAATAATTTTTTTTTAATATTACATTTTAAATATGTAAAATGAAAATATATTTTTCACTTTTAAAATAATATTTTAGAAATAATGTTCAATTACAATGTTTCGTTTTAAGAATATGTTGGACAAATAGTCAAAAGACAATTATATAAATTTTCCAACTTTTCAGTTCTTTTGTCGCATTTATCAAGATATATGAAATTATAATATAATGATGAATTATTTTGTACAGTCTCTTTTTTAGGATTTTGAATACTATTTATTGTGTTATTTAGATCAGAAATTAAACTATTTGAATTTTAAATATCCAAAGTTAGGTCTTCATCGCAATCTATCACACTTTCATCTAAATCTTCATAACCTAAAAAACGATTTTAAAAGAGACCAAGTAACCCATTTGGTGATGTAATTAAAAAAACCGGTCAACCGAACAAAAAAGACCGGTTTTCGGTTTTCTTCGAATTTACAAAATATTCGAAACCGATCGGTTTTTAAAAAAAAAGAAACCGGTTGACCGGTTTTCGGTTTCGGTTTTTGAATACTCGAATTTCAATGCATGTTTTATTTTAAGATTTAATGATATATGATTTTAGTGATAAAAAACTCAATAATATAGCGTTTTTCATTTGGCCAGTAAGTAGGTTTCTCAAATTTTGAATTTATACATTCATAATACATTTCCTCCATGTGCCGGGTTATCTTGGGGATTTGTACAGAAAACTGAGTAATTCGGTATGTTTATGCAACTTTTTGGTGTAATATGGATTTCGGAAACTAGTATTATGTCAGTGGAGTAGGTATTTAGGAATGTTATTACATGTTGTTAAATTGATTTTTTTGAAATTGTTTGTTGTAATCAATTGATCGATTGGCAACAAATTTTGCTACCATTATGATTCTGTTTTCTGGTATTCTGATTGGATTTTGAGAACTCTGTTCTTATGTTAATAAAAAAATTTTACATACAAATTTATAAATTTAATATCTTTAAATATGAGCTTTACTTGGAAGTGAGAAATGTAGTGAATTTTTCGTTCTTTTATTAAAAAAATTATTTTTGCTATTATTTTAAAGAAATACCAAAATTCTTTATATATAATTTTCCTTTGTTCAACATTTTTTACTTCACAATTGGCTATTAAGTCTATTTTTGTTTTTACAAAATAATTTTGAAATATTTTCTAATAAATTATCATCAAAATCCTTTTATCCTTTAAATTAAACAAATAACCATACTAACGAGTGTAAATCCTATTTAAATATACAACAAAAATACAATCATGCTTTCTTGTTCGAATACAGACATTCGTATATACATACAATTAGTATGTGTATACAGGGGAGCACGTTTATAACGACCACAGTTATAACGTACTATGAGTATATCAAACTGTTTTTTGTGATTTAAATAATTTTATATTAATTTCGAAACAAATTGCTACGTTTACTAAAGAACAAAATAAAAATAACCAGAGCTAAACATTAACCATTATTAATACAACATAAATTTAAAATTTTTATCAATTGTTATGCACTAAGCTTTGTTTTTTTGATAAATTAGCAGGTCTTGAAGAAATTGCATTAAAATTACTTTATTCACAACTTACAACCATTATTTTAATAATCGCATGACAACTCTTTCTAAAACTTTTAAATGCCAACAGCTTTTTCACAAATGCGCTGCTGACATTGTCTTCAAAATACAATTTTCTATCTTAAAGATAGATAGACATCAAGTGCAGACATTTAAAAATATATTAAAATAAAAATATTATTTTTATCAAATTTAGAGATTATATAACTGGTAAAAAACGATTACCTGAAATTTTTGTAAACAAATACAATTTTTGTAAACAAATACAATTTGAACGAAATCTGTTTTCATTATTATATTGTGCACCCTGCTCTACCTTTATCAGCAAACACATAATTTATTTGTTAGCTTTTGTTGTTTTTAATATTTTATCAAATTAAAAATACAAAAATTTTAAATAAATTTTTTACAAATATTTTTGTTTACGTTTAAAAGAGAAAAGCCAAGAATTTTCAAGATTTGGCAGCATTTCTATAAACTCTTAGCTTTTAAGAGGATATGTATATCTATAACTACTAAGCATGTCTATATCTACTTAAATTTGTATGAAATATTTATATAAAATTCGAAAAAACAAACCTTTTGTAAATATATTTATCTCTTCTAAACTTATAGAAAACATGCAAAAATAGTAATACTAAAATCAGTTTAGTTTTTGGTAAAATTTCGCAAATTTTACTCGTCTCGCCATTTGATCAATATTTGAGAATTATATAAATCCTTTTGCATATTAATAGATAAACAATAAATCATAACTTCTGATATGAACTTTATGTTAAAAACAATGACTCCATTTTATGATATACCAATCCTCATTCATTGGAGATTTTGGTAAAAAATTTAAGTGTTAAATACCTTGTTCTTAAAAACCAATGAATCATTTGTCATTTGAATTGCTACTATTAATGAGAAATCTGATGCTAATTAATCTACATACCTCTAGCAGTTGTAAAATTTTCAAAATATACAAAAACGTGTCCAAAAATTGCGACTTCCTACATTACCCCACTTCCGGGAATAACCCATGTTTGAAGCATTCAAATAATTAATTTAATATAACTAATTTGTATTGTATAAGTATTTAAATTATTATGATTTGGAATAACATGATATGCCACAAAATTAAATGTCTTTAAAGTTAAAAAAATATGTAAAATAAGCCTTTAATGAAAGTAGACTCTTAATAGTCGCAATGGGTGTTTAAAGATGTCGAATATCTTATATTCTCAATGCATACCAGGAAGCCAACAACATTTAGCTGTACTGCAGGACTTTCATACTTTAACAAGGCATAAAAAATTACGCCAATATGTGGCATATCCCTGACTGAATGACCAGAAGACATTAGAAATTATTACTAAAACAAATGTGGCTCACCTAATTTTTGTAGAAATTCTATTAAAGATTTTTAATTTTGAAGAGAGTGAAAGATATTTTGCAGGTCTTTCTTACTCTGTATATTAGTAATAAGTGCTGACACAAAGGTTCAATCACATATCCGTCGCTGAAAGAACAGAAGGGCGTGAAAATCACTTTTAAAAAGAAATGCGACCTATAAAGTTTTTGCAGAAATTTTGTTAAAGATTTTTTATTTTGATGAAATTGATGTTTTGCAGGCTTTTCGTACTCTGAATAGTAGTAATAAGTGAAGACTTACAGATTCTATCACATATCCATTGCTGGAAGAACATAAATGTATGAAACCATTTTTTTTAAATTAGCTTATCATGCATATCATTAGTCATGCTTTTTATTTTCTTCATCCTGAAAGTTTCATAGGCCTTGCTAAAATCAATGAATTAAAAGATTCGGAACTTGTGCAACTTTGAAGCTGGCTACACAAATAAAAAATAAATTTTATAAAAAAATTTAAAGAAGTTAAAAAGGTGTATTATTGTATCGTCGTATTAAAAAAAGGAGGGCTGTTATTTTTTTTTTTACTGCAACGACAATTTTATGTTGGGTTTTCTTTTTGCTAGTACTCTAAAAATAGGTACAAATGTTGTATTTTACTATCATCTCTAAACCAATTTATTGTAAAGCAAAAACTGGAAAGATGTTTTAAAATTGTAAATCGTCCTAAATAAGCGTTTAGCCAGTAATTGTTAGTGGTTTGTTTGTTAGAATGCACTGTGACATTTCGCTAAACCGTCATAAAGCTGTCTTGTGACATTTCCAACTGGGAATGTGCCATACTTGATTGCGATTTATAATAAAAATAAGAAGAAATGTTATTAAAAAAAAGTAAAATTAATTTTTATGTTGTTATTTAAATTTAACTATTGTACTAGTGTATAGATTTCCCAGTCAATTTGAGGTCGTTATAACTGCGCTCCACTGTATTCAAAAATATTAGCATTCTTTACAATTTGTCCATTATCGAATTATTGCTAAAAATCACAAGAAATGGAAGTGGAAGCAACAACATCAACTAGTACCTATGGAATAATAAAAACACAACTTAATTTGAATTTTGCTCAAAAAGGATCGATTAGCAATTTTACAAGAAAAACAATAACAAAAACAGCAGTTGGAGATACAGATGTTCGAATATTGCATGCACGTTGTACATATTCCATCTTCAGGCAATCATTTGAGCAAACAACAAGTATTTCAGACACATTTGCACCATAAAAGTTATTAAAACTTAAATGTTTTTATATTTTTTCTTGAAGAGTATACACCGTTTCAAACTTAGTATTAAAGCCTGAAATGTTACAGCTATTTAAAAATTTATAGCAAATTCCTAAAATTTTGAGTTCGTTTAATAATGAAATATTCTTAAATCGCGCTCTAAAATATTTTAAATAAAATGATTTATTTACTATAAAAACCGTCTAAAAAGTTCTTTGGCTTTGAGAAAGTTTATGAGCGTTGTAGTGTAATGGTTAGCGCATTGGACTATTACACATAAAGTTGCCGGTTCGATCCTCAGCGAAAGCAATATTGGACATATAATATGTGAGAGCTTTATATATAGGGTCCGCCATCTAACGTTTTTTTTTCAACTAGTGCTTATTTCGTGAATGGTAACATTTAGCTCATATCTGATTTGACAGATAATTAGTTTTATCCTTCCGCTGAACGAATATGGTTGTATATACGCTTGAACAACGCTGGGAAATATTGCGTCATTACTTTGAAAATCATGGTAATGTTGCAGAATGTCATCTTTTCAATGTGATCTTTTCAGATGAAGCTCATTTTGATCTTGGCGAGTATGTAAACAAGCAAAATTGTCGCATTTGGGGCACAGAAAACCCGCACGCATACATTGAAAGGCCGATGCACCCAAAACGAGTCACTGTTTGGTGCGGATTTTGGTCCAGAGGCATAATTGGGCCATTTTTCTTCGAAAATGAGCAAGGAGTGGCCATTACAGTCAATGGTGATCGTTATCGGGCCATGTTGAACGAATTTTTGTTCACAAAAATTGAAGAGGAGGATATTGGCAACATTTGGTTTCAACAGGACGGTGCTACGTGCCACACAGCCGAAGCTACACTCGATGTTTTGCGCCCTGTTTTTGAAGATCGCATTATCAGCCGCAGAGCTGATGTCGTTTGGCCACCTCGGAGCTGCGATTTGACACCGTTGGACTATTATTTGTGGGGTGCCGTCAAAGATAAGTGTTACGCCGACAAGTCAGAGACAATTGACGCTTTAAAGAACAATATTCGTGAAGCCATTGGTGAAATACAGCCGCACACAATCGATAAGTGTTACGCCGACAAGCCAGAGACAGTTGATGCTTTAAAGGACAATATCCGTGAAGCCATTGGTGAAATACAGCTGCACACAATCGATAATGTGCTTAAAAATTGGACCGATCGTGTAGGTTACTGCATGGCCAGCCGAGGCAGCCATTTGAATAAAATTATTTTCCATTATTAACCGAAAGGATTGTACTTTCAAATAAAAAAAGAAATTTGATAAAATATTCAGTAGTTTTTTTTTATAGCATTTTCAAAAAAAAAAAAAGTTATTTGGCGGACCCTATACCTGCTTCTTCAGTGTTCAAGTAAGAATAACATAAGCTTCAATAATTTCACCAACCCTTTATTAGATGGCGGGAGACAACTATTCTAAGATTTATCATCTCGCGCAATTACTGTGCTGCCTGATTTGAAGCCCTTTATCCTTAACCACCTTTCATATATCCTCTATCCCTTTCCCAAAGAAAGCAGCACATTAATCAGGAGAAAGAATTTCCTGAGTATTGCTTCCTTTAAAAACAATTTTCAGGTTTTTTGAACTTTTTCCAACAACTATAATGAATTTTTATATGAAAATATGAAAAACTTTTAAGATTTTTTTGCTTTAAAAACTGCTTAGTCTTCGTTCTTTAAAAAAAAATCCTGAAATTCTGCAAATACTCAAATCCATCTAATAAAAATACTGCCCACATTAATTGAAACGTAGCGTATACGTAACATGACCAACTCTTTTTAATAATACATAAAAGTAGGGAGGGATTAAGTACTCTGAAAATTTCAGTTTTGTATATGCTAACCAACATATCCAAATTGTAGCCTGAAACATGCAAATTTTATTTTATTATTTAAATATATACAAAAGGCTTTCCTTTAAATCCTTGTAAATGCGAGAGAAGTGAATATAACTAAACAGGTCTTGAAGTGTTATAGAGTTAAAAGTAGGGAATAAGTACTCTGTAATTTTCAAGTTTGTATCTGCTAACAAACATGACCAAATTGTAGCCTGACATATGCCAATTTTAATTTTGTATTTTTTTCCGACATGTCTAATTTGTATCTGAGAATTATTACGCTTTTATATTCATTAGCGCCGACACTGGAGTTCATTGAAAAACACAAAAAACCAATGAAGTATGCTTATTTTCAATACCACGTTATTTTTCGGGTGTATGAATTAAGTCAAATTTTATATTTTTGATAGAAACTATAGCCCTTCAGCTTTAAAACAATGCTTTGATTATGTAGATATCTCTAGCAGAAAAATTTTAACAGCTCAAACAACTACGCACAAAAACAAGACTTTTAAGTTTTTTTATTTTGCGTGAATCGGTAGTGCCGTGTGCAAAAATAAAATTCTCATGGATTTTGGTTCTGGGAACCCTTAAAATTTTAACAAAATCCAAAATGGGCCAGCAACAATTTTTCATTTTTTTCGGTGTTTTCATATAGAATGACTCTTATAAAAAATCCCTTCAACGCTAACGAGGTTATGATGTTGGCTTTCTTCTTACTTTTTGAGAACTGTTAAAAAAATGTTCAAATATGCATGAGTATGAAACAATCACACAAAAATTATTTTTCTAATTTTTTTTAATGTGTTTAAAAAATCTCCATTAAATACATGAAACTGCATTAAAGATGTGTAGAAATACTTTTATTGATGCATAAAAAATGATTTTTTTTACTAATGCATTCTCAATATATAAACGTTTTATTAAGGAAAATTTCAATACAAAAGACAATTGCACAAATTATCATAAAAATTTTGAAAAATTTTAGTTTCTCTGGGAAATATAAATCACAAAAGTACTCGGAATCTACGTGATTTTCTGCAGAAAAAATTTCTCTGAATTTTAGATTCCCCGGGGAAAACCTCAAAATCTGTTTGTTTTTCTATAGAAAAATTTTTCGTAAGCTGATGGCTTTTCTGTTTGAAATCGTCCTCAGAATCTCAGATGTTTTCTTTAAAAAATCATCGGAATCCTCAGTTTTCAAAATCCTATAAACTTCACTCAAAAAAGTTTGTCAGAAAATATTTTGGTTGCATAAAAACTTGTCAACTGGATTATCGTTTAGAATTTTGCCCTCAAATTAAAAGTTGGATGAAGTAATTAAACATTGTTTTAAAATCGAAAGAAAAAAATATTTCCAATAAAAACTTAAAAAAATTATCTGCAAAAACAGTAGATTGTTCCAATTTTGTTGGTTGTTTTAATATATTTGTTACAAAAATTCAGCTAAAAATATCAGCAATTTAGTTATTTTAAACTTTATCGCCTTTTTAAACCTTTGTTTTGAGGCTAAATTATTTTTAAATGAAAATTATAAATGAAAATATTTTGGAATTTGAGGTTTTCTTCTATAGGAATAAGTTCTCATAATCTAGGATGTTATCAATAAGAGCAAGTCCGCAGAGTATAAAGGCCAATAAATTTCCAACAACTTATATTGGTGGAATTGGGCTGTTTTACTAGCTTTATAATGCTTAGAAAAATATAAAGGGAAAATAACTGACGAAACACTTACGAAATGGTTACGAAAATGGTGGAAGTACGTTAAAATTATAACACAATTCCATGCAGTATCCAGCGTTTCATAAGGTTTCATTTGGAAAACGAAAGAGTAATTTTTGTAAACCGTTCAGCAATAATTGAGAGTACTTAGTGCTAATGCCAGCGTTATATGGCAATGTTTTGTCTGTTGAAAATTTCCAAAATATGTGCGCAACTGTTGGCAGAATTTCACAACATAGTGTCTTAGCAGTGCATAATTTAATGTACCATACACACCAGCGTATTGCCATAGATTTTGTGTTGGTATCACAATCAACTTCTGGTTTAATATTTTGCTTATTTTGGATGCTTTACTTGATTTTTAAATAACATGGAAAACACTTTGCCGGACGTCATTTGTTCATTAGTTATTTTACAAGTGCTACAAGAAATAAACATTTTAAGAACACACAAAAACAAGCAATGTCAATATTAAAATACGCTTACCTTTAAATTTATATTGAATTGGAATTATAAGAAAGCATCCAAATAGGCTAGTACCATTTGGAAACTTCTAATGTTTACCTTTTTAGAGTGTAATATAGAAAAAGCGGGAGGTTTCCGTCAAAAGCGGAAGAAGTTTCCAGGTTACTTATACGTAGTGTGAATTTTTTTGGCTTTTCTTAAAAATTTGTAAAAATTTTGTCTACGGAATATTAAGTGACTGAGCATAAAACTTTTTGATTTCGATACAAATGTTTATGTATTTTTCCGAAAGTCGCATGGGTCATCTAGTGGCTCAAATGATTTGTCAAAAATCAATGAAGAAATATGAAAAATATATCAAATTCAGAGGTTTAAATGAAAATTCCAATTAAAACTGTGTAAATTATAAATAAAATAAAAACTTAATAAATTTCAAAATTAAATCAAAAATTATAAAACAAATATTATTTAGAAATGGTGTAAAACACACTATAGATGGAGCATATACTACGTGAGGTAATTTTACGGTTGTAACGCTACATTATGCTGAAAGGACACAGGATATACAGGACTCGCATACATATCTTACCTATACACAAATACATGCATACAAACATCGATTTACATACAAAGATGCTGTATAATTTCTTACAAAACATTATTCAGTAAATTGTTAAAAGGCGATGATGGAGAAAAAGAAGATGTAAAAGGGTTTGTAACGCACGTACGTATGTTTTATTTACGTGTCTATGAAAAATACTATTCCAGCTACGACAACAGCATCAACATTAGTAGTGGCAGCAGCAACAACAACAACAACAACAAACATCTTATCAGGTGAAAACAGGAGGCGTTTGTTTAGATTTACGTGTTTGGGTCAACAACATGAATATTAAGTAAGACAGTTCAAAAGCATATTTAAAAGTAATATATTTTCTATTCACTCTCACTTTACTTTTACCTTCTTGTTTGATTTTCTGTTCTTTGATTGCAAACAAATGTAAAACAGAAGTCTTTGTATGGATTGTATCTAAACTGGGACGCATTAAAACACTTTACCATTTTAGGTAGGTCAAATCTCTAAAGACTATTATATTCTTGATATTATTTTTAAAAAGTTAAAAAATATATTTCAAAATAATACTAAAAAAATTTACATCTTAAACATAATAAAACTTTAGTAAAGATCGGTTTATAGATATCCAATAGTGTTCATTTTAAAGGACAAACATTTTTTCTGCAAATCAAAGTTGCTTAAATAAAATTTGAAATCCAAGAGTATTTTATCTTCTTGCATTTATTTTTTGGTAACGCTATGAAGTCACTTGGAATTAGTTAAAGTATTCAATTTTAGTTTAACCAATCAAATGTTTTTTTTACTATCCCAAATTTATTGAGCCAAATTTTATTGGAATCTTATATGATTCTTATCCAAAATAATTTGCAAAATTGTCTTACAAAATATTAAAGTATATATACAGAGTAACATATCAATTTATTGTGATGTTGTGAGAACGTCATAATACTCGTATATTGATTACGAGACTCAATTACGCTGTCAATTTAGTGAATTAAAAAAAAAAATAAAAAATAAAAATAAAAAATCGATTTATTTTAGAACACGTAATTTATAATTTTTTAAATGTTTTTGATAGAAGGAGGACATTTTAATAGCTTCCAGAGAGCCCTTATTTTCGAGTAAATTTATGTTTAAATTGTGTATACGCAATCACAATGTAATGTTTAATAGTTTCAATTCGCACATAAATCAGTTAAGTCAATTAATCAATCAATTGTATAATGGTAAAATTAATAACAAATATATTTTGGATCTTTTTCTACTAGTAATTCGAAAATAAAATATTTACTGCTAAAGTCGTCAGCACAAAGTTCGAATTTTAACTTTAATTTTACTAAAATAATAATATTTTTTTAAAAAACAATCATATTTAGGTAAAATTTATGTACCACATCACACTTATAAGGGAATCCGCCCAACGCTTACCCTCCGAAATAAATGAAACTCGGATTTATGATAGAGTATTAAAATCAGAGGTTGAAAGTCTAAAATCCTAAACAAGTTAAAATATGTACTTAGGGGTTGAGTATAAACGTAATGTAATACTACTAAGACACTGATTCCCAAAATATGTATTTTCGTTTATTTTGTCAAGTTTCAACTTTCAAATTCCATACAAATTTAAAAAAAAAAAATAAATAAAAAAAAAATTAAAATATATATTTTGGTGGTATTGGTAATACTTGAATTCGAATGATTTTCACTAAACAAAACTGTTAAATTTTTTATTAACACTACTACATAGATCAACAATTTTTGCTACAACATGTAATTAAAGTTAAAACGTTTTGTTTAGAACAAACAACATGTGATCCGTTCAGAAGTGAATTGAGCCCACTGCCTTGCTGCAAGTGTATCCAAAGCTATATGCATTTATTTATGGAATTAGTAGACGCTAGTATGAATAAAATGAGATTTTGATCATTCGGATTAGATAAACAAATGGTTGAGCAAGGACCCTATAAACCAGGATGAACAAACTACCAAATTTTTAGCAACCCATGATGCCAAAAGGTGCGACTACAAAAAAAAAATCTTAGTCGAGAAAACGAAGTTCTTAGCCGATTTACAAAAAAACTTAGCCTCTAAAAACTCCCGCCTCTTAACTCAAAGGGCAATACAGCTCCTGTCAACAGGCTTCTTTCAAAATGTAAACAAGCTGCATAATTAAGTTTGTGTTTGACATTGACAGACTACCGCGTAATTTAATTTGAGGATTAAGGAGAATATGGAAAGAAGCAGTTTTCATAAGAAAAATCCATTAATTGCTTCCTCGTCCGCTCAATTCTCCAGATATTGCCCTGAGTGACTATTTCTTGTTTCCAAACCTAAAGAAATGGCTTGGCCGAAAGAGATTTGATTGCAACGATGAAATGATCTCACAAATAAACCTATTTTGCTGACCTCGACTAATCTCATTTTTTGGAAGAGATACAAAAATTGGAGAGCCGTTGGACAAAGTGTATAGAGCACAATGGAGACTATGTTGAAAAATATACCCATTTTTTATACAAAAACTTGTGTTTCAAGTTATATTAATTTGCTGTTTAAACGGTTAAAAATTGATCTATTGAAGAAAAAGTAGAAGGCCAATAGTTAGATGGACAAATATAATGATAAATGATTTTGTACATAGATAGTAGGTGATAACAAATACTATTCTGAATTAAAGAATAAAATGGTACCGATTTGTTGTTGCATATTTTGCTTAAAAAAACTGTTTTTGTATATTTTGCCTTTAAGTGCATATTTTGCATATTTAATGATTTTTATTAAATATTTTAAATTTTTTAATTTTAGAGCATATGCCCATTTATGTGAATACTTTAAGTGCATATTTTCAATTTTGAGTGCATTAAATTCCCTGACCTGATGATAAATCGAGTAAACCTTAACAATAAAACAGAAAATCGATGAAATTTGATTTTGTTCAATTGACTACTGAAAAGCTCATATGATTTTCAACAGGAATGCAATCTATATAACTATATGTACAAATGCATAAACTATTTGTATTTTTTTATTTTTTATTTTCGTATTTGTTTTGTTTGGCAGAAATTGAATTTCAATTGTTACCGAATTTGTAAAAGTTCATCTAGACAATAAATAACTAAACAAAACAATTATTAAAGTACATCATGACGTATGAGTAACAACAATTATGCAGTTAGTTATTTGTCATACGTACATATTGATGTTCAACTGATTTTTGTTTTTAGCAATAGAAAAATAACATTTTTATGAATATTTTTAAAACTAAAAGTTTATAAAAAATATTTAAATAGTTAATCCAACTAGCTGACTTATTATTTTTTAAAACAATTTATATGGAGTTTCCACAAGACGATTTTGTTTTTGTATGGAGTTTCCACAAGACGATTTTGTTTTTGTATTGCATGTATTTTGTTATAGCATTTTCGTTCGTGTGGATCAAAACGTCATCTGGAAAAACCACCTTAGCTAACATTTATTTTAACTACTGTTGGAGCCTTATGAAAATCAAACAAAAGCCTTTCTGCTTTTTTAAATTTAATTTTAATGTCAAAGTAAACATTATTTGTTCATTAAATGTAATTGTTTTTAAAATTAAAATATTTTGATAATTTTTTGTAATGCCAATGTTTGACAATAACCGATATAAATAATAGTTTTTCAGAAAACTTAAAGGATTTTCATTATTTTTACTAAATTTTTTTATGCATTTGTTCTAAATTTTACTTACAATGAGTTAACTAATAGTTAATTAAACACATTGTTGTTGTTTTGTATATAATTTTTTGATAGTTGTTTTTTTTTTCAATAATTACATTATTTAATAAAAATACATCGTAAATATACACTTACAACGGAACTCTACCAAGTGAGCATTCAGATTTCTCTAAATTTTGAATTGTGATAGAGAAGATAAAATTATCGAACTTATCTGTTTTTCAAAATTGTTCAAAACTTTTAGATTTTTAAATAATTTTCATGTAGAATTGAAAAAAAATTTGAAATACTTTTTATTCTTACAATTCCAGTGGAACAAGTACGAAAAGAAAAAATGAAAAATGAAATGTGTTTTTTTCAGACCGATAAACTTAACAAAGGGTTAACTGTCAAACATTTATCAACAGTACACTCTGACAAATCATCGTGAATAGATTGACGCTTGAACAATGATACCAAAATATCGAGATTTACTTTAAAAATCAATCACCAATTCGCGCATCTTATGGACGACGAAATTGTGTTCAGCGATGAGTCTCATTTTTAGATTAAAGGGTTGGTAAATAAACATAATTGCCGCATATGGAGTGAAACCATTGGATCCAGAAATATGCACCGTTTGGTACGCTTCACACGCTGGTAACATAATTGGACCTTATTTCTTCAAAAATAAAGCCGGAGCTCGCGTTACGGTCAATGGAGATCGTTACCGCACCATGATCAATATTTTTTGTTTTAAAATATGGATGCGATTGATCCGGGCGAGATGTGGTTTCAACAGGATGACGCTACGAGCCATACGGCGACCGCAACCATCGAATTATTGAAATAAAAAATTGTTGTATTGATTTTTCGAATAAAAAAACGTGTTTGAATTAAAATTTATTTTTTTGTGTTGTTTTTTACAATTTAAAGTTCTATTGAGATTAAAAACACCCTTTAGTACAAAAAAAATTAAAGTATTTGTAACTCATTCAAATGAATATCTTAACTTTGCATTTTGATTGCTTCCTTAGAGTAAAGTAAAAGTAGTGGCAATTCGAGCAAAAAAATTTATACGATGCAATATTTAATCATATCCAATTTGACATTCTTTAATATCTGCACCTGATCTAAATTAATCCGAAAAATTGCAGATCAAATTAGATCCAACAATATATTGTATGGAATCTAGTTTCTAAAATAATATATAAAAATTTGTTTTATATAATTTTTATACAATTTTATATAATTATAACATATTGTCGGGACTAATATATACTGGGTTATCCATTTTTCTTTGACTTAGCTCCACAAAAAGTCTAACGACGTCAAATCGCATTGAAAGCCTGTTTCTCTAGTACCTAATCAGCACATCTCCGGCGTTGTGAATGGTCCGACGGCTTTAATTGTTGTGTGAGTCGGACTTTTAATGGATGGAGGCGCAAATTCAAATGCTTAATACGCCGTTAGAGCAGTAAGATGGGCCTAATTACTGAAAACGCCCTAAAATCGGCAAGTTCAGATTATCCGGAACACTTTTACTAACAGAGGCGATATTTTCAGCAGTGCGCACATTGCGATGATGAACAGGCATGACCACATTTGTAACGCTTCTATTTAAATTTCTTTTAATCTTTACCATATTAGAAAATATTTTTAATAATGGACCATATATTGTTATATTTAAATATTAGTTAGCATATGTTAATACATACATATGGTTCTGTATAAGCCATATATAGGTATATATGAAAAATGAAATTAGGCAAAATTTTGCAGGATTTCGTTATCAAAATGCAATCGCTTACAACGTTATTCGCGGCTCTGCTTCTTATGTATTTATATATGATACTTTTCTACTCGGGAATTTGCTATAAAATATTTAAATACTTCCGTCCTATGATACGTCTATATTAAATTCATCGAAGAAACTATCAAAAAAGAAGTGATGCCTTTGCCACTGTAGTGATGTTTTTATTGCTTCTATGGCAGCACTATTTTTGCTGGGTTCTTAAACACTAACTTATTTATTTAAATACATGTACAATAAACACAATATAAGCTAATTAAAAACGAAGTAAACAACTCAAACCTTTAGGAAATGCATACCTCTGTTAAATACATATAAATGCATCATAAAAAATAACAAAGCTTCATACATTTTTGTTATAACACAAATGAAAAGAACACATTAATGTTAATTCAACACTAATTGCTATTATTGTATTGTCTTTTCTGATTTTGTCACATATACTGGGCAAAATTATATAAAAGCCATATAACATTTTTCTGTACCACAGATAATTCTACTTGGATAGTTACTGGAAAGTGCTAGAGTTTTATATAGGACAAGGGTTTCAAGGTTCAATTGGCCAATACCAAATACAAGCTAATTAAAAATTTAATTTTTTCTATATTCTTTAGCCATAGTGTATATTTATTGTGTTATGGGAAATATTACAACAAAAAATACAAAAAAATACATTGTGTATGAAATAAATATTTGGATGTATTTGTGAGCTTATTTTTATTACGCATCGTCTGAATTTTGATTTACAAAAGTTTAATCATCAGCTTATGCCATATTATGTGGTGACAATTATTTGTTGTTCTGCGGTCAATTATAAATATTACAAAAATCTTATTTATTATTGATATTAAAAGTAATTATTTATGATAATATTAATATTCTGATTTATAGCTATTATTAAAAAATGTAGTACATACACATATGCGGCACTTCACACTAATTGCCCAGCTTTGATAAGTTAAGTATGTATATTCGAGACACGTAAGACTTTTTGTTAAACATGGTAATACTTTTCTACTAATAATAATTTATTGAAATAAAATTGATAAACAGATGAAAACCACATTTTTTGATAAATAACATTACATTGATTTTTGTTTAAATAAATATTAACAAGAAAAATTATGAACTTGAACTTAAATAATCAAGCTTATGTCAAAAATTTATGATAAAGTGTCGAAAAAACAATTTCTTGTTATAATTTTTTAAAATTAAAATTATAAGTAGTAATAGACACATGGCAGAGTACGATAAAAATGCCTTATATACTTTTAGATATAACAGTGTTTCCCAACCTGGGGCGCTCCCCCACAGGCTGGCGATTTCAACAACTTTGTTGGCAAAAATAAAACTTTCTTTGATAATATTGTAATAAAACTTTTATGTGATGTTATATACCAGCCGCATGGTTTGCAAAAATTTTTTAGCGAACATATTTGAGGATATTCTGGTTGTTAAAAAAAAATTGTGAACGGCGAGAGTGATTTGTAATTTTGTTTTCAACGCTTGTAAAATGAGGAGTAAATATTTTAAGTTTAGTTTTATCCCTACTGCTCAGGATGCTCGTTTGAAATTCTGTATAAGATGAACAACGAATATGTGTTGACATCTCATAACTGACATTTTTACAACCTGAAATAAGAATGCCAAATGACTTCATTTAATGCCAAATGCTTCATTTGATGGTTGTCAACTTATAACCATTGATATATTACTTATGATATTTTGATGCGGGGACAAGAAGGTTTTTAAACTTTTCAATGGGGCATGGCAGAAAAAATTTGGGAGGCACTGCTGTAGACAGGAACAATAACAACACTGATAAATGGTTTGAGATTTAAGCTTTTGCACAAACAATATTATTAGTCAGAAAAAAATTATAAATTTTTATTGAATTAGTTTAATGCCTCTATCTAATGTTTTTTAATCTATTCGGTATCTCAACAGAAACACTCAGATTTCGATGAAATTTCGATATGTTGCAGAGAAAAAAAATCTAAGATCCTCCTGGTTTTTCTTAAGTGCCATATCGACGGTTCCTACTCATTAACTGCTTAATAAGGCATTGAACAAGTTGATTGAATCATATTGTAACCTAAATACTATTTCTAAAAGACTCTAACGTTGGCAAGACCACAAACAGATAAAAGTTAGCGTTATGACGCCGTCGCAAAAATATTTTGGACCTGCCGACAAATTTTTTGCTAAAGCCGACATTTTCCATGCTCGTTTTATGCCGGATTGCTATCGAGACAATGTTAATGATGAAGAATAACAAATTAATTTAAAGACGGAAACAGAATTAGCTTAAGTGACTTAAGCTAGGTATAAACAAAGCCTAAGTTAAGCAAGCCGATTGAGCCTTTATTCAAGTAGAATTATTTCGTAGTCTAAACAATATCTCGCCGTATTTTTCAGACATCGCTCCTTCTGACTTCTGCTTGTTCCGATCGATGACACATCTGTTCCAGCAGAAGTGCACTTTTTATGAACCATGCAAAAAATAGGTCGGTGATTGGATTGCCTCAAAAAATGTGTTGTTCTTCAGAGCTGATATCCAAAAGTTACCAGAGAGATGATAAAAAAAATGTGCCGAGGAATAGACAATAATTTGAATAATATATTTGTAAACTTCGAAGAAACGCTTTTTCTTAATTCCAGCTCCCAATATGTAGAATAAAATAACTTAAAACATAACTTAAAACAAACAAAAGTTTTATTTATACACTATTCTGCTAAGTTTTTATACAAATTAAATGTTTTAAAATATCTACTTTTAACTATTATTGTATAAAAACGGCTTTTAAAAATCTTAAAATTACACTTAAAATAGTTTGAAAGTTAAAATAACAGAAAATACCATTTACAAGAAATGATATTTCATCTAAAAACCTGACATACTTAATTTTCATTTAAATCAATTGGCTTTCGATATTTATTTCCAAATGTTGTTTAAACAACTGATACATCCGTAAGAAACAAATAATTTAATTATTTATTTGAAATTGTTTCCCTTTTTGTATTTTTGTTTATATTTCAATATACAAAATGTTTGTATGTCCATAGACACCTTTTGTGTGCAATTGTTTGTGTGTGCTTATGAAGTTCTTGTAATTTAATTTTTTTAATACTACTAGAGTGCCAACAATTTGTATGGGAAAACGTTTTTAATATGATTTTTTAAGTTATTGGGTTATTAATGTCAATGCTGAAAATTTTGGATAAATCAGACAACATTAACCCATCACGATCAAAATATGCTTTTTTTCGAATAACTAAAAAATTTTTTTGAATATTGTGTAATAGCACATAATTTTGCCTGTATTAATAAAAAAAATTGTAATATATGATACCCGTAATATTGTAAAGTTATTATTTTTTATTTTTTCGAAAAATTAGACATTTCTAACGGGGTGCGCCGCGAAATAACGTTATCCGATTTGGCCTAATTTTTAACCTTTTTTAAGCCCTGTGTCAGAAATTCAAAATGCTGGCACCCTAATTTTCAAGCCTTAATATAAGTTTCATTCAAAGTCAGTTCTTTTAGAACAATTATTACACCTCGAATCAAAATTTATTACGAAAAAAAATTATTACGACTGAAAATTTATAAAATAAAACTGTGTAAATAAAGCGTTATAGATTCTTAAGTATCAATATATTTAAAAAATATTAGAATGTCACTCATAATATTTGACGATTAAGTAGTTTGGCTTTCATTAAGTTTCAATAACCAATATTTAAGGAAAAGGCCTCTAAAATTATTTTATTCATGCCGATTACAACAAAAAGTTAGAAAGCTTTATTTCAAAAATTATTGAAATTACAAAAAAAAATATATAGATTTTTTTTTTTAATTATGTTTTAACACACAGAAAATTAATTGTTTAGAATTCTATCAGCACAACCAAAATTTAATTGCTATTCAAAACCCTTAAGTGTAAGTAATTAAAATTCTTCAAAAAAAAATAATTATTAAATATTTTTTAAAAAGTTCATTAAGTAAAAAAAATTCGTGCAAATTTAATTTTGGAGTAGACAAATCTTCACAAAACCATCCACAGGCTCAGTAAAATATTCATAAGGCTCCACAAAATCTTTAGATTTGTAACTTTCACTAAAAATTGTTGCCTATTTCTTATTATTTTTATACAAAATTGATTGTTTTTTTTTCACAAGTTTTTTGTAATTTCTTTTGCACATTATATATTTTGTTCAAATTTGTATATTTACCTTTTAAATTCATTTTTGTTTATATTTTTATAAATAAATTTAATTTTGCATGCAGCTATGCATATGCATGTATTTTCAACAAAATAAAACAATAAAAAAATCAAGAACAAGCAGAGTTTTGCAGCTGCAAAAAAGGAATGTAAAAAGTATAGGCGCTGTGTTGACATGTCACCAATATATGTCGTCATCGCACCATATACAGCAACGTGCTCGGTGTTCGGCAAGGAAGGCTCGTTTGCAGTGTTTACAATATAACGTCGTTATTCTATGTTTTTTAGCTGGACATATTAAGCAAATAGTAGTGTTTGATTCAGGAGACTCCAATTGTTGTTAAGCAATCTTTATATTGAATATTTCGCATATCATTTGTTTAAGTTAGCGTTGCAAAATTGGTAGTTTAGGTAGTTAGGTTCGTTAGAGTACTGCTCCATGATTTATTGTCGGGTTATGCTGACGTTTTCAGTGTTCTGACGTGCAACATTGGTCTTAATTTTAGCTTTTTTAGAACATTCAAAATCAGACTTTCACCACTAGAACAAACATACTCTGATTCGGATGCACTAAACTCATTTTCAATATTATTCTCAATTTCTGATCCGCTTTCCTGTTCTACTTTGAATTCCTCTTGCATCATTTTGCTTAAGAAGTCGCGCACATTTTTTCTATATATTCATGGATATTTAAGAGATGACGATAAAAATTATTATTTTTCGAATAGAAATGTAAATGAGAAAACGTTTCATTAAAGCTAAGAACTCGTAGAATTTACGACTCTATTTCGCTTGTTTGTATAGCAATAAAACACTTTTTTTTTGCACACAACACACAACTTTTTACTTCAAAAAAAGAGCTACAATGACCTTCGATTCAATGTATTTCTTAAGGTGTTGGCTGCCAGCATCCAATTTTAGTTTTTGAATCGTAAATTTTACGACTGCTTATGATTCTAGGGTTAAACAAAACAAATTATAACAATACAAAAAATATATATACATATATCATAAATGTTGTTTGGACCCACTAGAATGATTAAAATTACTGTATTACAAACTTGAAGTATAAGGTACTTTTATGATTGGCTCGGTGGCTCGATGCTTTTAACTCTGTACAACCTGTAGAGTCCCAACAACACTTAACCTTTGTCCAGCGGAAAAATTTTACAACGTTAAAAGGCGGTATGGGTACAATTGTACCCTTATATACATAACACGATGTGTATGGCTTTTCCTATTAATATAATTAAATTATTCTGTTCTTCTTTAATAAACAAATGATAGAACAGGCCCGTGGCTAAAAAAAACTTATTTTACGTACACATGTATACATTTTTTGCAATTCCAATCAGATATGTTTGACGTTTGGTCAGTACATACTATGTAAACAAAACTCTTATTTTGTTTGCATTGTTGTTGTTGCACCAGTGCTATCACCTTAAACATATAAATACACTTGAATAGTACTTTGTTGTGATAACATACATACAGGGGAATACCCGTAAAGTAAAAACAAGTAGTAGAAAAATTGAATACCAAAAAATCTAACTCTCACATTAGTATCAGTGTGTCTTATTGACTTGCGTGCGTTGTAAGAAGATATTTCGGTAAATTATTTTGATTTCATACTATGAGTGGTATTGAAACGGAACAACGCAACCGCGTTTGTAGGTAACCGTAATAACATCAAACACTTATTTTAGAATATTGTTATATAAAGAAATTTTTTAAAATTTCTACAAAAGATTTACATCCGATGAAATAAGGCAACTAATTGAACATTCTGATGATGAAGAAGATCCCTTTGTTGCATCCGACGACGACTCTTATTTTCCACGTGTAGATAATGACGAAGAGTCAGATGTTGAACCTGAAATTATAATAGAAGCTGGAGAAGAATATGACTCAGATGAAAGTGCTGAAGATGAACTGGTAACTCCAAATATAGGCAGTGTTTTGATCGGTAAAGATGGAACAAAGTGGTATAGTGAACCAATGCCTAGCGCACAAACCAAATCGCGTAACGTTTTGCGTCAAAAAGGTGGACCTGCATTAAAAAGTATTCTGTTTACAGAAAGAGATCTTTTCAAGCACATTATAACTCCTGAAATGTGTGACATTATATTGAGGGAGACAAATCGAAAAGCTAAAAGAGTTTATGATGGTAATTCTTCTGCGCAGTCATCTGCATTTTTGGGTATTCTAATTGCAGCTGGTGTACAAAGAGATAACAGAACCAACATGGATGATATGTGGAATGCAGATGCTTTACCTCTTGTACGTCCAGCAATGTCTCGAGACCGCTTCAAGATGATGCTAAGATTTGTCCGATTCGACAACGAAAATACACGTGCAGCGCGAATACAAGAAGATAAAGCTGCACCGATTCGGGATATCTGGACAATGATGAACAAAAATTTAGAGAATGCGTACAAACCATATGAGTGTATCACAGTAGACGAACAATTATTTCCTTTTAGAGGTCATGCCAAATTTACTCAGTATATACCTTCTAAGCCGGCTAAGTATGGCATAAAAATATTCTGGGCTTGTGATTCATCAAATTTCTATCCATTACATGGTCAAATTTATACCGGAATGTCGAAAGACGGTCCAAGACAAACAAATATTGGTGAACGAACTGTGCTGGACTTAGTTCAACTGTATAAGGGCTCTGGAAGGAATGTGGTTACAGATAATTTTTTCACATCCTTACAATTGGGCAAGGTCTTAAGTTCTTGAAACATGAGTTTAGTTGGTACAGTAAGAAAAAATAAAAAATGTTTACCCAGCAATATGCAGCCAGCAAAGGAAAGGCCTTTCAACTCCACCAATTTTGCTAATAACAGTGATGCCACAATCTGTTCATACGTGCCAAAAAAGAAGAAATCGGTGATACTACTATCAACTATGCACATGACAGGAGAAGTAGAAAACACGGATGCTGCTAAGCCAGAAATTATAAAATATTATAATAAAACAAAAGGTGGAGTAGATGTCATGGACAAAATGTTGGGCGAATAAACCGTAAAACGACGAAAAAAGCATTATTTTATAACATGGTTGAAGTTGCTGCTTTGGCCTCCTATATATTATATAGAAGCCACCACCCAAACAGTATATCAAAAGATCAACGACGAAAGTTCTTGAAAGATCTTTCAAAACACCTATGTATGCAATCAGTCAAAGACCGTAGTGGCAACAAACTTTTAACAGGTAAATATTTTATTCGAAGTGCTATAGAAATGGTACTTGGACGACCTATAGTGGCAGCACAAAGTCCAGAAATTGGTTCCAAAGTACCCTTTGGTAGACGGGGAGCATCAACGGTGGTTGGAAGATGTTATGTTTGTCAATGTGAGACACGCAAACAACGTAAGACTAGAAATGCGTGTGCAATCTGCTTGAAACCTGTGTGCGATGAACACTCTATTCAAAGTACCACATGTTTTTCATGCAAGGAAACACCATAAAAATATATTGTTATTTCCTAAATATTTGGTCATATAGTGTGTATTCGTTTGTTCTTTTCAAATAAAACTAATAAAAATAACTCTGCTTTATTTTCTTGTTTTTTTCTTACGACTTATATGAAGGTACAATTGTACCCCTTCAGCCTTTTAGGGATATCAAGTCAAAAAAGACTTATTTCGGTATGATATAATCAAAATCTTTTTTTTTTAGTTTCAAATATCCGTAATAAAAGTTTAGAGATGTCAGAAAATTTTAGATATCTAGTATTAACAAAAAAAAAGTTATTGCAATTTAAAAACGAAAAAGGTACAATTGTACCTCTTCCGCCGGACAAAGGTTAAAAAGCATTCATTATTATGAATGACGTCCTCTACAACAATTTTTAAGAAGACCCAGCATAGCTCATAAAGTATTCTGAATGGACTAATGAACTTTGATTAAAAATTTTATTAATGTAAGAAATTTATTTAATTACGTTTCTCTCACCCCGAATTACCTAATTCTTATATACTTTTCGTTTTACTTAGTATTGTATTATACATCCTAGAGTGCATATTATAATAAACTCACATACAAATGTTTTAAACCCGCCTAAGGCACAACATGCTTTTGGCTAAAATATGTAAAAACTGAAATTTAAAAAAAGCTTTATACTTAAAAGAAAACAGCATTAGCGGCAAAAATATCAGTGTTTTCTTCTGTTTTATAATACCCTACAATTTATGTGGAAAACATATCAAAATATAGGTATAAATTACAAAATTAAACATTTTTATGAACAAAACACAATTAGTAACAAAAAATAAATTACTTCTAAAGTTTCTCCAATATTTTTTGCCATTTTCAAGCTTATCTCGATTCGAATTGAATTGCACGCTAATTGTATTATATTTAGGTTGTATTTTTAAATAAACAACAAGTAAAAGCAATTTTATTTGGTTTTACCGAATTTTTCTTAAACCCTCTACATGGAATGATAAATATGAATTTGAATTGGGTACCATACATTATTATAATAAGTGTACTTTTGAGGTCAAAAGTACACTTTTCAAATTTTTTCATTTAAAAAATTAATCAATTACTTAAATAAAATATTAAAGCCATTGAGGATGTACGAACTGCAATAGGTACTTCTGATAATGATAATACTGAGGTAATAAAATATAAAACTGGCATCCATTTCTGCCATTAATAAACAAGGATTTTTCTACAGTATCATATCCCCTAATTTCTCCAATATCTACCAATATTTTTTTTTTTTTTATTTTATTTATTTATTTAGTCTATGGAAAATAACATCCTTACAGACTATTATGATAACAATAAAATAATGATAAAAAATACAAACATATGAGGGAGTAATATAAATTTAAATAAACTAGAAATTGATAAGAATGTTATTTAATTATTAAGGTAAAGAATAATGTCTCTTTTAATAGTATCTAAGCTCTTATAAAAATCAAAGATATGATACAATTGATTAAATTCGATACAAATACGGCGAAAAGGATCAGAATTAGCATAATTTGTAGAAAAGTATTTAACACTAAGAAATAGATAGTATCTTGATAAGCGATGTGGAACATTTATGTTGAGTTTGCTAACTAGAAAATCTGAATGTAAATCTCCATTAATCAAATTTATTAAAAAAGTAACATTTAACATTTTACGGCGACTATAAAGTGTAGGAAGCTTTATAAGCGCAAGACGGCTTTTGTAGGGAGGTAAGTGCACAGTAGGATTCCATCCAAGTCCACGGAGGCAAAATATAAGGAATTGTTTCTGAACGGATTCAATAGAATTAGAGTGTACGTTGTAGAAAGGATCCCAGACAACAGAACCATATTCAAGAATTGGTCTCACTAGAGTAGTGAACAGCTTTTTTGTAATGTAAGGATCAGAAAATTCTTTTGCCCCAATACACCAACTGCCTTATTAATTGTCTTAGTAATATGATTTCGGAAATCCAAACGTCTATCCAATAAAACACCAAGATCATTAAATGTTTCAACCATCTCTAGCCGCATACCATTCATCATGTACAAACCATTAACAGGAAAAGATCTTGAAAACACCATGTATTTGCATTTTTTTACGTTAAGGTCCATTAGGTTCAAATTACACCATGTAGTAAAATTATTAATATCGATTTGCAATAACCTTTGCTCAGTACAATTATTAAAGGAAAGAAGTATTTTGACATCATCTGCATACATCAAGCATTTAGAATATTGTAAAACCGATGGAAGATCATTAATAAAGTGTATAAACAAAAGCGGACCTAAATGACTGCCTTGAGGAACACCAGATGTGACATTAATAACATTAGATTGTACAGTACGAAATTTAACACACTGTTTACGGCTTTTTAGGTAGGAAGCAATCCATTTAAGAAGCGTCAAACTGAAACCAATACGGTCTAACTTATATAGTAATAAATCATGGTTTACTCTATCAAAGGCTTTACTGAAATCAGTATAAACAACATCAGTTTGTTTTCCATTAACAAAGCCATCATTGACTAAAGTTGTAAGTTCCAGTAAATTGGTTATTGTTGAGCAGGATTTACGAAAACCATGTTGCTGTTGTGAAATAATAGAAGACGCTTGATATGATAATGCCTCGGTTATCAATTTTTCAAATAATTTTGGAATTGAACTTAATTTAGCTATTCCTCTGTAATTTGATACTACGGATTTACTTCCAGACTTAAAAATTGGAGTTATAAAGGATTTCTTCCAAACATCAGGAAAATATGCCAGTCTAATTGAATTATTGTAGAGAAATGTTAGAGGAATGTATAGAAGATTTGCGCAACGTTTTAACACACAATTTGGGACTCCATCAGGCCCCGCAGCATACGACCATTTTAGTTTTAACAAGTTGCTTAAAACAGTTTGTTCATTAATAAATGAAATATTTATAGATGATTCCGGGATAATGAAAGGATATTGAGAAGTGTTGTTAAATTTAGTTGTGGAGTATGTTGAAGCAAAAAAATCAGCAAACATATTACTTATAGAGATATCGTCTGATGCTTCGATGTCATCTAATTTCATTGAGGATGGAAAACCAATGCAGCGTCGCTTAGAATTAACAAACGAGTAAAAAGACTTAGGGTCGCTTTTTAACTTAGACTTTATATTATTTAAATAATCATTATAAGCAGAACGATTCGATTTGTTATATTCAGCTCTAACTTTTATATAGTTCGTGTAGTTGATCAATGATCCATGTTCTTTATATTTCTTAAATAGCTTAGTTTTTTTATTTTTTATGCGAGAAAGAAATTTTGAATTCCAAGGAGGACCAGTACTTTTTTTTGGAAAAGTCTTAGGAACAGATTTAGTAAAACAATTGTATATAACTTTATAGAATGACTTCAGCATCAGATCCAGATTATCATTACATAAAGCAAAAACATCATTCCAGTTGATTTGTGACAAAGCAGAAGTGAGTGCATTGTAATCGGTTCTCTTAAAGCAAAGCTCCTTAAACTGTTTCCTAACATTACTGCAAACTGTATAAGAAAATAAACAGGTAATTTCTAATGTTGGATGATACTGATCTTCAGGAAATGATATAGGCGATGCTCTTGAAATACAGAATTCGTTGGGTTCACTAACGAAAACAAGATCCAGTAATTTACCAAACTTATTGACAACATTATTAATTTGGAAAAGGCAATTGGAAGACAATCCATTAACAAATTGAAATGACATACCTTTGCATCTTTAATCTTTTTAGGCACAAAAGTACATTTGATGTTCTAATTGTTTCACAAAATGTACTACAGGGTGAGTCATATAAAATTTTAAATTTGAATCGGTTATAAAAAAAATACTTATTATTTTTTAAAATTTCTGGTTTTATTGGAAAGTTTGAACTTGTCATTTAAGAGTGGAACACAATATCATTCATATGACTACCACGACTGGTTTGGCAGTACTTCATCGTTTAATTTTTTAATATATATTTTCGAATTTTTAAAGTTTTTCTCTATGAAATTAAAGTTTTTGCATAGAATCTTTACGGTAAAATGTATCAAAGTATACGGGCTTTAGTGTATATTAACACCATTTAAACAAAAATTTTCTACAGTTGTTTTTGTTTTTTGGTAATATTCATCAAGATAATTTTTGAAATTATTTTTTGTATTTTCCACTTCAGAATATGTAAGCAAAAGATATATTTTGTTTTTGTAGCTAGGTTGAAACCGAGAGATGTAAGCGATTTTTGACTAACGCTCACGCACGAAAATTTTATTTCTACTCACGATCATTTTAATTTTTGCTCACGATTCAAAATATTTCGAAAATTTAAACACAAAAGAATTTATTTTTTCACTTGAACCACTTATTTTAGTGTTACCATACTTAATATACATTTACAAAAAAAATCGAAAAAAATAAAAAATCTCCAAAAAAAGAATAAAAGGAATAATCACGAAAAATCGATTCACTCACGCACGAAATTTTTTACCGCTAACGCACGATCATCTGATTAATTTAAATTTTGGCTCACGCGTGATTCACGTGAATCACGAAATTTCGTGTCACGTGCTCACCTCAAGTTGAAACTAGTATTTCGACCCGGCCAAAGATCTCATCAGAACCCAAAGTTTAGAAGGGCTAGAGCCTCATGACTACTATTTTTAAAGGCAGAGCACAAACAAAAAACTATTACAAATATTTTCTTTACTTAAATAAAACAATAAATACTGGCCGCAATTGTTTTCAAATGCATAAAAAAGAAATTGAGAAGAATGCAATCAGGTTAGGAATTATAAATTAGAAAAACAATCTAATAAAAGATATGACGGTTAAAAAATGAGTGGATTTCATGTGTACAAAATTATTCGTGACTAAATTTGTTCATGACATTAAATAGGTGTAAATGAAAAAGACTAAAAATAATCAAAAATAATCGTTGAAAGTAGTCGGATTATTTTTTGATTACTTTTGATTCTTTTCTGGTAATCGTTAGTAATCTTGATTAGTTTTAGATTATTTGTAATCGTAATCAATTAGTAATCGTGCAACCCTAAACAAAATCGTAATTATTACTTCACCTTTCAAAAAAAAAACCAGTAATCTAATTACTAATCATTACTTAACAGCTAATGATTCAAATTGCTACTGGCAAAAGGAGTTTGGCTTGCTGTTATATAAGTTTAGGAAGTACATATTATCAAATGTAGTGTATTCAAAAGTTAGCATAACCGAATATAGAGCTCTTATGTATTTTATTTTGTATTGTGTTGTTGCAAGGACATTCAACCTCAAAACATCATTGCAAAATCAACCTCATGTGTTGAGCGTGAAGGTTTGTGTACGTTGGTGTTGATAAAACATACTTAAACAAACACATGTAGTGTAATATTCAGGTACATATGGGTGTATGGGTAACCATAAAAACACCTGTGCATGTACAAAATTTACTTGTTGTATTTCAGTAGTTCCATATACCTACAGGGTGGCGCAAAAATAACCTTCCGATGTTTTTTGGCTGTAATTTAAAAAAAAATTAAAAACTTTGATTCTTCTTGTGGATTATTTTTATTTGGTCTTTTAATTTTTTTTACATCAAGTCGAGAATATGATGTCATGTAAATGGCCGCCGCCACAGTTGATTGTCAATTGAGCCCTTTTTATGGCATTTTCCATCACTTTGGCCAAAACTTCCGGCGATAGGTCCTCACATTCTTGACGGATATTGTATTTAAGAGCTGCAAGAGTATGAGACTTGTTGACATAAACCCGCGACTTTAAAAAGCCCCACAAAAAGAAGTCTGGAGCGGTCAAATCAGGCGATCTTGCTGGCCAGTGCAAATCGCCAAAACGGGAGATTAGGCGCCCGGGAAATGCATCCTTCAGCATATCGGTTGTGGCACGTGCAGTGTGTGGCGTTGCACTGTTCTGTTAGAACCACATGTTTTCCAATTCCAATTCATCAAGTTGCGGCATAAAAGAACTCGTTGATCATTGCTCTGTAGCGCTCACCATTCACAGTAACCGTTTGGCCCGCGACGTCTTCGAAGAAAAAAGGTTCGATGACTCCTCCAGCGAAAACAGCACACCATACAGTGACTTTGAGCTGGTCTAATGGCTCTTCGTGGGTTACACGCGGATTTTCAGTGCCCCAGAAGCGTAAATTTTGCTTATTTACGTACCCGCTAAGATGGAAATGGGCCTCATCACTCATGATTATTTTTGATGAAAATCATCTTCATTATTGCTCAAATAAATAGTCACCAATATTCCGCGTTCTGGAGCAGTGTAGCGTAACATTGTTTATTAACGTGTATTTCGCATGTGTTTACTACACAAATGTCAAAACAGAACTGACATTAGGGGCCAATCGCAAAATTTATAGCATTTTCTGATAGGAGGATTACTTTTGCGCCGCCTTGTACGTTTCGCATTAACTTACTCGCTGACAACGGTGTCTCGTTCATTTATATCTAGATAAACATACGCAGAATTATGGTATACAATATCCATACCATGTCAACAGCACGTGCTTTGGCATCTTGGTTTCACAAAATAAAATGCAACTTTAGTTAATATACATAAGTACTACAGTGTATATATACTGATAATCATAAGTTGAGAACTAGTAACTGTCAATTTAATTTTACAATTAAGGATTAGCATGACAAAGGTCTTCTGTATAATGGAGAATCGTGTAAAATTACTAGTATAAGTTTGCAACTTCAATTTTAAGTTATCAATTTATGTCTATCAATGTATGGAGAGATTTTTTAAAAAAATACGCAGAGCTCTTCACACAATCAAAAATTAGGTACGAGTACATTGACACTACTACGAATTTATCTGTCTCTATTAATTTCATTATTAACTAGCTGACCTGGCCAACGTTGTTGAAATTTATAAATTTTTTTGTGTTGTACAATATTAATCTATATTTGATTTTTTTTTAAATCTTAGTTATAATGGGTTATTCATTCCATAATCGAAAATTAACCTTTCCATCACCCTCCGTTGGTGTTAGTATAATTGTGTGTTGTTTTCGGGTTTGTTAATGTTTTTCCAAACACTCAATATAAAATTGACAATTGCCGAAGCATTAACCAAGATGGGCATGGATACTGTGCGAAATTCGAAAATACTAAGTATTCTATCCTGCTGGCTCTGATGGAATATTTTCAAATTTTATACTCTACAATTTACTAATACAAATTTTCATATTTCTATGCTTTAAAAAAAACCAATCTATATATGTTATGATCTAAAATCCTGTTGAATAGCATTCTATTAATTTTTGCCTTAATAATTCCAGTTTATTTTTTTAATTTTTTTGATACAAGTAATGATTTAAAAATATGCCTTTAAGTAAAAATTGATATAAATATGTATTTTTAGGGCTTTGAATAATACAAGTTTTGTGCTAGATTATTAAAAATTACAAAATTTTGTTGGAGTAAAAAATAAGAAAAAAATGTTTTTTACTTGTTTTTTTTCTGGCTTATACATCTTTCTAAAAGGAAATGAAAAGGACAGAGCCACTCGGCCCCGTAAATAACAAAGAAAATATTTTTCTCGACTTAACTAAAAATTGGCTTGTTATTTCACAAAAAAAATATTTTTATTTCTAATTAATTTCCGGTTTGCTTTTATTTGAATATACTCTCAATATATTTTCCGTTACCGACGCACATAGATGCATTTAGGGCGATCTATGCGGCCAATTTTTTTTTTTTTTTTTGGTGTAAATGAATTCCAAACCTAATATTAAATTAAATCTCATATGATTTTTATATTATTTTTAATTAAATAAACAAACATTAAACAAGATATTAATAAATATTGTTTTTAAATGAAAAACCAATTGACATACATACAATAGAAATATACCTTTTAACTATTTAATTCGGTCATTCAAAAAACACTATGAAAAATAAGGAATTTGAGTAAAAGTTGATATCTTCAGTTCAATGTTGAATTTTATGTTTCGTGTTTCTAAAAATAGAAATTAAAATAATTCATTTTCCTGTTTTTTGTCAAAATTGTTGTTTAAATTCAAAATTATTTTAATACAAATTACAAGAAATTTTTCACATATAAAAACATACAAACATAGAAAGTAGCGTGCTAGCTTATCAGTGCGGGGTCGTGATTTGGTTTGATTCCCACCACAGGCTCTGGTATGTTTTTGCTACATCGAGCCGATGGCCTTTGTTGCTAGTGCTCGGTTGGGGTATTAGGATATAATTTGTAATTATGTATATGATTAATAAAAATAAAAAAATATATATTAATTACAACTCATGTTCTTTCTTTAACAACTTAATTTCTTTGCTGTATTCTCTTCATTAGACAAACACACTTTAATTTTTTAAAGATAGAACATTCGTTGCAACTATTTATCAATACGTGGCGCATCAGAAAGAGCATTCTCACCATAAGACATATTCTGCTGCAGAGCTAGTCCCCATTAGCCAGTAACAAAATTGAGTATTTGCCAAAAACTATGCTTTAAAATATGTTTTTTGTGCAGTCCATGGTTAAAAAAACTAGTGAAAATGTAAAGGTGCCTTTAAACAATTTGATAGTAGCGACTGGTACATAAAATATTTTTTCATATTTTTTTTTATCAGTCGCTTAGAAATAAATATTTTGTATATTTCACCACTAAAATTTTTTCACCACAAAAAATTTTTTCACCTCAATATTTTTTTTCACCTCAAAATTTTTTTTTTCCACCACCAATAAGGTTCTTTTCACATCTAAAAAGTTTCACCTACATAATTTTACTTCAAAAGTTTTTTATATTATTTGTATCAAAAACAGTAGAAAACATCTCTTTAGGATATTGGTGGAGGGTATTCAAAGATTCGGCACAGCCGAATTTAGTCTTTTTTTACTTGCATTTCTTTTAATTTGATAGGGAATTCAGGATAAAAATTTCCTAACTCTGTTGTGATTTTTTATAAAGTAATGGGTGATTAAAAAATATTAATACTGTTTATTGATTTAGCAGTCTTATTCCAAAAATTATTCAAAGTTATTTCCATTTACATCAATTACCCTTTGAATATGTTTTGGAAAAGAATTAACAGAATTGATAAGCATACTAATAGCAATTCTTCTTATCTCCACAGTTACAGTTATTTCCAATTCTGCAAATGTTTTCGAAATTGTGTATGTGTACCTTTAAAATATCCCCATGCGATTTAAATATCTTATGGGAATATTTAAATTTTAAAAGTGGTTCAAAATTGACTCGGAAAAAAAAATAAATTTAAAAAAAAAATGCAAAAACAAGAAATAATCTTTGAGCCTATAGAACAGGTATGCTCATTTCATAGCACAATTGCGCGTAGCTTTTTCACATATATTCTTATCTCTTTCATTTAGTCGTCAACGGGACTGTACAAAAGGAATTTACCCACAAGAGAGAAGTTCTCGCTCACCATTTTTTAGCACTCTCTTAGAATACGAGCAAAGTTTTGGCTGGCAACTTTTAGTACTGTCTACCAGTGCTGCCATGTAGTCAATTCTAACTGTTTGTCCTATTTTTGTAATGCTTAAGATTTTTCAGGTTTTTTCATAAAAAAAAACTGTTTTTTTTAATTCATGCATTTTTTTTTTAATTTTTCATATTAAAACTTTTACTACTAGGTTATCTATTTTTCGGTTTCAAAACAATATCATGGGCAGAGTTTAAAATCAAAAGTCAATCATCGAAGCTTCTGATGCACGAGTTGCAAAACTTCTAATACGTTGATTTAAGCAGGGACTATGAAACTTTCAGGATGTACAGAGTAAAAGCATCGATTCAATCATTACCCAAGGACCTACAATTTTCATGGTCCTTTTTGAACTTGTCTCAGTGGCTTGGTGGGTCGATGATTAGCTTTTGGTTTTTAACTTTGTACTGTTCCACAGTACTTAGTCAAATTTTTATTATTTAAAAAGTTCAACAAAAACAATTAATAAATATAAAACATTGTCATTTGCATGTTCAACAGCTTTGTTAAATTCTTGTTAATTTATTTGTTCGCACATTTTAGTAAAAAGTAGTTTGGTTTTGTTGACATAAAGTTTCTTTGTAAGATTGTAGACAAGGCGTTTTTACATAATGTCTATTTGTATTGTTAGCGGTGTAATGACAATGACCGCTATATTACTTACAATTTTCTGTAAAAATAAACGACAGAATCTTAAATTTTGGATTTAAAGATAACTTTTTTTATTTAAAATCAAAAAGAAAATTATATTGATTTTCATTTAAATTCTTCTTTTATGCTCGATATTTCAACTTAAATCGTTAATGATTATCATGGGAAATGCTTAATTTAAATAAAAATATCGCTGTTGCCCTTCTAAATTTATTATAAAGCTTTTATTAAAAAAGATGCATGTAAAAAGAATAAAAACGTAGCACCGATCCTAGAGGCCTCATACTTCTAGTTATGAGAGGTATTACTCTTTAACTCTCCAGAGTAGCCTCCCTTACACAATGCAGGTCACAGAACAGGGATAATAAAGTTGGTTTTATAGTTATTTTTGTGGTACTATTGCAAACTAAAAACTATTATGGTAATCCTGTGACTCAGATGGTACTTATTAGAAATTTTCCTATTTTTGAGTTACTTTATTCTTTTTATAAATTTTTCCTTCAAACTATTGTTTGAAATAGCAAAAAATCAGTTTTAAATTTTTAAATTATTAAATGTTGAAAACAAAATAAAATAAATGATTAAAACATATACCACAGAATTTATGTGATATTAGGAAACAAGTAATAACATAACAAAATTACAAATTTTGCACAACTTAAAAATCAAATAAACAAAATCGAGTACCAAAACCCAAATTCATCAATCGAATGAAACAAAATTGAATAAACAACAAATCGATAGAAATTCAAAATTTGTCAATCAAATGAATCTGTTATATATGTCTCAATAAATCAAATTGAATAAATTGATTATATAAGTGAAGTGAATTGGATCAAATTTGTTAATTTATAGGCGAACTTGAGCTAATCTGGGAATAGCTTTGATTAGGCCCATAGAGTGATAACATAGAGTGGTTCGTGGTCTAACCTTCTGCCTTATTAGCAAAAAATGCGTTTCTCATTTTTTGACTTTTTGGACTATGAAACTTTTAGGATGTACAGAGTAAAAGCATCGAGCCAATCATTAGGAGATTTTGGAGTAATTTGGTAAAAGTTAAAGAAAGTGGAAATGTTCAAAATTTTACCCGAAAAAATAAAAATTTGTAACTGGTTTGCATTGAGAGACGTCATACAAAATATAAAAGTATTACAAAAATTAAAAAAATTAAAAATCTGACGCCAATTAAGTTACCCAGCAAAATAAAATGAATGTTATTCTTTACGAATCTCTTTTTCAGAATATCTAAGAAGTTAATAGTGCAAATTTTTCAATGTGTTATATGTCATTTTAAGCAACTTCAAAAATGTTGAATAAAAATTCCATTGCAAAGCATATAAATTTTTTAATTTTAATATTTTTTTACAACAGTTAATAATTATAGTAAAAAAAAAAACAATTATTTGGTCCATAAATGGTTAAATCCTGCAGTCATTTAATGCCTTATTGAAAACATATTTTACATACTAGTGATATCCACTTTGTCCTGGTCGGAATAATAATTCTTGGCGTGTTCAAAATCACATTTTTAACTTAATAAAGCCACTCCCCTTATTTATTTTGTAGTTCCTATATTTAACAACTTGCGTAAACTAATGAAAAAGTCCATCTGCTCATCACTTTTTTATAGCACCGAAACAAACTACTTTCTCCCAATGACACGCCAATGTTAAAATCATTAATGATTCACCGAAATTTTCACAACTTCGTGTTCAGTAGATGTAGTGTTTAACTACTTCTTTCTCAGCTCTTATTTTGCTGAGTACATTACCACACTTCCCAAAATATTCTTTGGTACTATGAAGGTCGAAAAAGTTCTATTTTTTAAATCGGTTAGTACTATTTTCAAAATAAGATTTATCATTCCTGTCACAAAATAACACAACTATATGAACTATATGCAGATTTTTATTTCTATCTTACTCTGGACTTTAAGTTTTATATGGAAAAATTTTGACAAATGTCACTTGTTTGATATCTGTTTCATAATTAATGGGATAAATATTCAGGGGTAACTCTATACACACAAAAAACTCAAAAGACTTCTAAAATTAAAAGTTTTGTTGAATAAAAAAATAATAATCTATTGAAAACTGGAATGTTATGTTGAACAGGCTTCCCTTGTAGCTCTAAATTTAGGAAAGGGTAAGGCTATAAAATCCTTACAAAACCAACATGACTTACGTCAGCGATAGTAAATGGGGTATGGTCTTATCGTTGGTCTTGGAGTGTGCGATATTTCTGATGCTTTAAAAACCATCAATAGTTGAAAGTTAAAAATGGCCTTTCAATTATTTTTAAAAACTGAGATTTTTCCTAATTGGGAAGAGACAAATTGAATAATCAACTGTGCAGATTATTCAGGTAGCAAATGGGGTACGGTCTTATCGTTGGTCTTGGAGTGTGCAATATTTCTGATGCCTTCGGTAGAAAGTTAAAAGTGGCCTTTCAATCATTTTTAAAAACTGAGATTTTTCCTAATTGAGAAGAGACAAATTAAATAATCAACTGTGCAGTAACAGTCAGGCTGCACTTAACTTATTTTCTTCTTAATTAAAAAAAAAACAAAAAAAAAATTTACTGAACTTTTATGGCCAATGACTTGAGGCAAAATAAGTCTTTTTGGCATCCTGCTGCGCCGTCTAGATGCAGATTTAAAAAATAAAATAAATTTTTAAGGTTTTTTTTTTTTTAATTCCGGTGTCACTATGTGGTAGCCCTGAAATAAAAATTACGTTTTTTTTACTTGGAGGGTATACCCAAACTTCTAAACTATTTAATGGATTTAACTGCGCTATTATATAGGTTACAGATCGAAATATGTCGGTGCTTGAATTAGCGTATTCATATAATTGGTCGACATATATGCGTATTACGGGTACTAATTTTCGGAATATATAGTTGGCGGTTAGGTGGTGATCACTCGAAACTGCTTTAAACTGTAAGTACTAACAATTTTTGTTTTCTTATTTCATATCCCATTACCAGTTAATAACATTATTTTATATTTAGCGAACATATTAAAGAAATAATACACCAGCAATGCGTTGGTGTTTGGCTAAATGAGAAGTAATACTAGGAAGTTGTTTTGATTATTTTCCTTTCCCTTTATCTTTTCTGTATCTTTAAGTGTTTTACTTTTATATACATTGTATTCTTTACTTTGCAAATTTGTTGTGAGAGACACATGCATAAATACGCAATAATTCAGGGGGGCACTTACACACAGGAACGAGTGTATCTTTTAGTTTCAGTTATTTGTTAGCTTTGAAATTTAATCAACGGCTTGTTATATACTTGTAAAAGCAAAAGATGCATGTATTGAAAGTGTTGCACATATATAACGAATATTATACTCCTTAGTTTACTGAAGCGTTTCGCTAAAGGATATTCCTTATAATACTAGGTAAGTATGACAGAGGGAAAGAAGAAGTACGAAAACACATAAAGATGAAACATCCCAACAAGAAAATTATAATAATTAATGCAATGTAGGTTTTAGCAAGTTTGTTCATGCCAAACAATATAGGTTTTAATTTTGTATGATTTAAGAAAGTGCTACTTGTTTAAAATGCCAGCTAGTTAAATAGACACATTAAATTTAGTTACGAAATGTTATAATTATAAAGTTTTGCTGGGATATTTAGAAAAAATTTAACAGAAACAAACAATAAGGCACCTAATACTGTGCTGCTGTTGCAACAGCATCATTCTTCATCTGTATTATCATAGTCAGGCAGAACATGTGTTGGGGTGTACTTCTTGTTAAAAATTTGTTACGATTTCTGACACTTTTCTTATGCTGGTACTTAATCAATTGTAATACATATATTGTAATACATATATATAGTACACTATCAAAGTGCAGTGATACCCTGAAATAGCGGACAATGACAATCTCGCAGTAAAACATTATAATTTTTTTTGAAGGGCGGTCTGGGTAATTTACAATAGACTACGTAATAAATATATACACTGGGTTAATCAAAAAACCGATTGGCACACGCAAAGTCTTCACATATCACAATTTTCAGATAGGTATTATACCGCGTTTACACTGGAACATTAATCTGATAAAAGGAGGATTATCTGCTTAACTTCAGTGGAATCATTAGCATTTAAGCAATTTTTTATTAGATAAATTCTACAGCGTAAATTGACTATTAGCACAGTATAAAAAATTAATATTTTTGAAGCTTTTATTGTACTATAAACTTTTGTTTTAAACTTTAGAAACATACAGGATGGACAAAATCGAGCCATCGATCCAATACTCCAACTTCCTAGTTTTCTAGACTTGAAACATACAGGATGGACAAAATTCCACCCATCAAGCCAATACCCTCGCTTCCTAGCTACCTAGCCACAACACTTAAATTCTAAAATCCTTGGAAATTAGTTGTTGTGGCTAGGAAGCTAGGGAAATAGCTAGATGGGTGAAATTTTGTCCATCCTGTATGTTTCTTAGCTATTTGAAAAATTTTATAACTCTTATAAATAGAGCGAAATTGTGGCTAATATTTGTGCCCCAGTGAAGAAACCTTTTTTTAGTGCGTATACCTGTTTTTTTCCTTAGGCCAAAAATTATACTTAATAGTTCTTAGAAATTGCTATAATTTAATAAAATAATCAAAACTGATATATTTATTTTTTGCTAGGAAGAAAATGGTCATGTCTTCGTTGAGTATTGTTATAAAAAAAAAATATTGTTATAAAAAAAAATTAGTTGTGTGATATGATGTGCCATCCTGTGGATACCAAAGATTATCGAAGTTCGTAATCGTGGCGCTTGCCGCTGACTGAAATGACGTTTCGGCCAGCATTTAAAAAAAACAAAATGGACCAATAATGCCACTTCAAATTACACACAAAATTAACACTTTCTGTGGATGCATTGGATCCTCGGATTTTCCGAGTCGATGTTCTTGGATTAAGTTGCACACTTTCGGCCACAGCGGCCACATTATCGCACTGTAGGACGACGGAGACCTTGAGTGTTGTCCTCTTACAAGGCAGTCTAACTAACGTTTTATACAAACTTGCATACAGCACGCGCAGTGGGTTCTTCATTTTATCAAAAACTTATTTTCAACAAACGCACAGCTTCGACAACACATAACTCACTTTGGAAATAAGTTTGCAACATTTCCCAACGTTGTTCAAGCGTAAAGCGACTCATTATGGTCCGCGGAGATATGATACTGACTGTTAATCAATATTTTGAATAGAAGAAATATATTAGTCAAAATATCATATGATTTAAAAAGATATCTGTACTTGGACCACCCTGTAGGTTTTTTGTTTTAAACTTTTGGGGCCACCTTAGCTCAAAAGCTGTTTTGGTATATGGCTTCACCGAAACGCAAAATAGGGCAATTATATTGTGTGTCCTGCTCTACTTTTACTAACAAGCGCATAATTTATTTGTCTGCTTTTTTGTTTTTAATTAAAATTTTAATCATTTTGCAAGAATTTTCCAGACTTGGAAGCACTTTCATAACTACTTAATTTAAAAGCTAAATTTATAAGTTCTATTTTCGAACAATACACTCAGAAAGAAGTTAGTAGAAAAATTTGTAAACATTTTTCAATCCCACTTTACTATTTTTGTACTGATTTTTAGTAAATAAAGTATTATTTAGCAAATCTCTTTGCTATTTACGTTTTACAAATTACAGAGTTTTTACGGAATATTTACAAATTTTTGTTGCTAATTTCAGAAATCATTTTACAAATTTTTAAAAACTGATTTGCTAAATTTAGCAAAAAAAAAATACTTATTTAAAAAAAGTGGATATTAAAGGAAATGTTATTTCAAATTAAAACTTTCACCTGCAAACTTAAATTGCCTTAAAATGTTACATAGATTAAAAAAGGGATCTGAAGTGAATGTACGGACTCATGTCTGAAAATAGGACATCCACTTAAAATAGCACTAAAAATTTTTTTTATTTCTAAAAATCAGCCCTAAAAACAATAAAATTTTAACTTAAATGTAAAAAAATTTACTAAAATATTTTTCAAAACAGAAATTAACAAATAAAAACAAAATGATAAATTCGTTTATGTTTTAACAATTTTTAAGATTTGTAAGCCTTTGATTTTGTTTTTAATTTTGTATAAAATATTTTTTGGAAAAAATAAATAAAATAAAAAAAATTTGATGCTAAATAAATTTAAAATTTTGTACTAATATTAATAATATTTAGAATTTTTTTTGCTGATTTTAGCAAACAGATTTTAAATTCCACTTTACAAAAAGTATACTAAAATTTAGTACCGGCTTCTAATTTTTCTACTAATTTCATTGTACTACACGTCAGCAGACATGTGTTGCTAAGATTAGCAAAAAATACAGCTGGGCTCAAATTAGCAAAATTTCCCGTAATAACAGCAAAATTTTCAGTTGCCATTACAGACTTTTTTTGGTGAGTGTACTTTTAAACAAAAAAGTGATAAAAATCACCATACCTTGAAAAGCGAAAAAATCAAATGCACACTTAACATTGCATTATTTTCTAAGATTAATTGAAAATGGAGTTTTGTGAATTATAGAAAAATAAATTTTTGATTTTGGTCATGAGCTAAATAGGTTTGTATATCTTGACAGTTGTAAATTAACCCTACCCAATAAAATAAGATGTCATAAGAATTATTTGATCTTCTGAAATTTTTTGAGCTTGAGGTTAGTGTTTTATTAATAAAAATATTATTTATTTTTCAATATTTCTCTACTCCATTGTGTAGCATCTTCAAGAAATAATAAATATGGTACACAGTGGTGTAGCAAAATATTGTAAAATATTTATTTATAAAAAACCAACCTTAAGCTCAAAAAATTAAAGAAGATAAAACTCAAAAAAGCTTAAATAAAAAATAAAAATAAGAATAATTTTATTAATTGTGCAATTTTGCCCATTTTTCGATAGAGTCCAAGATTTTCAGGAAACAATTCTAACAAAAGACCTCATGGGGCTTCAGAAAAGAACTAAAAGTGGCAAAACGAAGAACCCTATTGTAGTAATAGCTTATCTGAGTGTAGAAATAAAAAATTAGAATATATTGAAGAATAAGGGTGAAATATATTGGGCACCTATTTTTTTTTTAATTTTTACGAAAGCTGAGCGATTTATTGTGCCATCGGAGTTCAACCACCAATTTCGCTTAAATTTGGATATGTGATAGAGAAGAGAAAATTAATGAAAATTAATGTTTTTGCCCCAAGAAGTAGATTTGTTTGCTTGTAATGCAACAAGTCTGAAATTTACGAACTTTTTATTATTTTGTACGTGCACACAGAGAAAAATTTTGTTAGTTTTCAACTAAAATTCGGTTACCGCAACTAAAACCGGAAAAATAACCGAATATTGGTTTCCAAATCAATCAGGTTAACACAACTGAATTTTGGTCGTAGCACCCAAAATAATAAGCATACACATATGAATTTGGTTGTGGTAACCAAATTTGTTGGTTGTCACAACCAAAAGTTCAATCTAATGTAACAAATGAAATAAGCTATTTTGTCAATCGAAAATTGTTAAAATTTTGAAACAAGTTGAGTTCAAAAGTTTCAGATCTTATTTGCTTAAACATTTTTCGAGGTATCTTAAAAAATTGTCTGAAAATTAAGACTTTTCCAGAATTTATAAAAAAAACGCAATATCTCGACAATCCATTGTCAGATTTCAAAAATGTTTTTAAATTCGTGTTTAGCATACCTAATAAGAAAAATATTGTTTTTTTTTTTTTTTTTTGTTGGTTTGTTCTAAAATTACGAAACTTTGATCTCAAATCTGCCCGACTTAGCGCCAGAATGCTCAGTTGGCTACTATCTGCGACTTTAAGTGACACATTTTTTATTGACTTAAACTCTTAGGCTCAGTTTTTAGGATATATATGACCTTTAAACTCGGTTTATCACAGTTTGCAACTTGAATATTGATTTTGAAATTTGTTTGAATTTCTTTTATTTTAATGAAGACCAAAATTGTATGTAAAGAAAAGTTGTTCAGACAGATTTATGTTAATAAACATGGACATGGCAGACAAAATGCGTTTTCGGTTTAACTAAACCAAGTTTAAGTCGCATCCCAAAATCTCGGCCTTAGTAAAATTTTAACGGGTAATTTTTTTTCTGGCTTTAGAGTTACCCGATTTAGCTTAAAGTAGAATTTTCAGTGCCACCCTAATAAGGATCAAAAAATAAAAGCATAATGTCTTAACCATAATTGCTGAACATTTTTATTGTTCGTCAGCCATGATGGGCGTTAAAACCTTGTGTGACTTGTGGAAATTTGCCAGATAAATAAAAAAAAATGCATTGGATTTTTTTTTTGGCAATTTCGCAGGATTTTGGTCGTTTTAGTCAGTAAACATTGCTTGTCACATACATGCAAGTACATAAGTGCATACATATGCATGTACACTGACAAAAACATGTTGGTAATTTTATATAATTAGAAAGCAAAGTCGGAAATCAAACTAGTTTTTGTCAGAAAAACACTGGAAAAATAGGTCACAAAAGTTTGTAATTTGACATTTTCTAAAAGTAAAAAAAATTTAGATTGCATTTGAGCTGATTAATGGAAAATTAGTAATTTGGAACTACTTTCTTAAAAAGTTCAAATTTTGAATTAGACCTACACGCTAAATGTACTAAATTTTATTACCTCCCACTCTTAACAGTTAACTTGGCCTTTCCGATCACAACTGCAAATCTGTTCCTTTCGGAGGAAATCGCCTACATATTAACAATTATTGATCAGAACTTTAAAAAATAAAGGAATTAAATTATGCATTTCAAATGACATATAAATTTTACTGAGATGTAGTTTTTTCCTCTATGCCATGTTTTTAACCATTTTTTACAATGTAGTATTGTTGAACATAGTTATATGATGCATGGTTCACTTAAAATTTTAACAAATTCTAGGAGTCTTAAAGATCACATACATAATTTATTATCATAACATTTATGCACCGTAAAAATTTTAAGGAAGTAGTAACAAGCCAGAAAAAAAATCTACCGTAAGGCTGAAAAGTTATCTTAATACATATATTTATTTTGTAAAAAGTAACCCAAAGTAATACAGATAAAGAAAGTGCTTATCGAATTGAAAAGTATATTTTGGTGGCGACAACCAATAAATTCAGTTGGCACAACCAAATTCAAATGTGATTCCTGAACATTTTGGGTATATCAAACAAACAATTTTGTTGTGGAAACCAATATTCAGTTGTACCAATCGATTTTAATAGTAGTAATGTCGTCTTTTGATCTTACGCCTACTAATGTAATTAACCTAGAGTATTCAAAAAACCGGCCTTTTGGAAAAACCGGTTTCGGTTTTCTTCGAAAAATCGAATTTTAAAAAACCCGGTTTCGGTTTCGGTTTTTGCAGAAAAACCGGTCAACCGGTTTTTTCGTTTTTTTTTTAACTTGAATAAAAAGCTTATATAATTTGTAATTTTTTTAATTACAAATAAAAATAATAGAAATTTAATATATAAAGTAATAAAAATAAAAAAAATACATTTTTTGAAAAAAAAAATTATTTTATAATATTTTTTATTTGTATTTCATTTCAACATTTTATTTATTGGTTTTAATATTTTTTAATATAATATCTTAAAAATTAATATTATAAAACTATATTAAATATGTAAAAAGAAAATCTATTTTTCACTTCTACAATAATATTTTAGAAATAATATGCAAATGAAATGTTTCGTTTTAAAACGATTTTTTTGTTTGCTTTTGATAAAGCTAGAAGTGGAAAATACTCTTTCACTAATAGTAGATTTTGGACAAATAGTCAAAAAACAATTATATAAATTTTCCAACTTTTTAGTTCTTTTGTCGCATTTATCAAGATATATAAAATCATCATATAATGATGAATGATTTTGTACAGTCTCTTCTTTAGGATTTTGAATACTGTTTATTGTGTTATTTAGATCAAAAATTAAACTATTTGAATTTGGAATATCCAAAGTTAAGTCTTCATCGGAATCTAGCAGACTTACATCTAAATCTTCATAACCAAACGATTATAAGAGTGTTCGGTAAAAATAAAAGAGATCAAGTAACCCAGTTGGTGATGTAATTAAAGAATCCGGTTAACCGAACAAAAAAGACCGGTTTTCTTCGAATTTACAAAATATTCGAAACCGATCGGTTTTTAAAAATAAAGAAACCGGTTGACCGGTTTTCTAGATGTTAGATGGAAACGCTTTAAAACTCCTGTAATTAAAGCTGAATACAGTGCTGCTAGAAAAAATGTTAACATAAACATAAGAATTGCGAAAACTAAAAACTACTGTAGACGTTTTTGTGATGCAATAGATTCGAAGCACACATAGTAAACCATCCAAGAAATTAGCATTGGAAATAAAGATAAGACCAACTGCCAAACAGATGCTAATGAACTAAATTATGTTTTCACAAACATACCCATTGTTCCAACAAATAATAGTTTTTACAATTTCCCAGCTGTAAATATTTTATTTTTTTATTTTGTTTTTGCACACAACAACACTACTTTGTGCTGTTGGCTGAATTTCCACCTTAGCCGGTAATATATGGTATAGCATAAATAACACACAATTTCATTTCCGATTTGCTGCACGAACAAGCCAAAGGGGGAACTTTAACCCCCCACCCTAAAATAAAAATCTCTCAAATCGCCGACACACTTTTTCCCTTCTCCACCAAAATCCATTGTCAGAACCCCGTAATTTTTCTAAAAGTTGAAAATTGTTGCGAAAAATATAAAAAAATACAACAACTAAAAGAGAAGAATCCATAGAATATGTTGCACAGCACCTTCTCTAATATTCAATTTGAGCTAGATAGAGCCTATTTGCACGGTGACTTTTTTGCAATTCTTGTTTGGTGGGGAACGGAGTAGAAAAAATATACACGGTTTTAGTTTTTTGTGCATGTTTTTGTTATTTCTCTTTCGGAAACATTTGTATTATTCTCTTGTTGAAAATGTGTAGCAAAAAACACCGTATAAATAGACATAACTTTGGAAGCAACTTTAAAAAAACATGCAACCAATTTCATCTTGTAATTTTAGCGAATTCAGTTTGGCATAAATACATTTCTGAAAAAAGGAAAAGGAATTCCCACATCATAACATTATTAAGGAAAATTCCCAAAATAATGTTTCTAAAAAAAGTAATAAATAAAAAAGTAAAATTTTAGTCCGTGTATTACAATAAAGTACTATATTATCGAAATCCAGTTTTAACTAGATTTCGAGCTTAAGTCAAAGGCATACTTAAAAACTTTTTCGAATATCTTTAGATATGTATCCTACTGCTAACATTAGTCGAAAATTAAAATTTTACAAATTTATAAATATACACACATGGGTCAAAATTTGCACATCATTTTCGTTAAACAGTGAACTTCTGTGCAAAATTTACAAATATTTTTAATATGTTCTTCTATCTTTTATTTTGAAGGAACCCTCTTAAAAGGATACACATTTAAAGTGAACCATGGTTTTAACTAGAGGTGGGCATGTGACACGAAATTTTGTGATTCACTTGTGTTATGCAGCAAGAAGGCTTTTGTCTTTATGTGTTAAATATGGTAAAACTATATTCAAGTGGTTTAAGTGATAAAATAAATTCTTTTGTGTTTAATTTTTCGAAATACTTTGAATTTTTGAAGTGTCAGTATTTCGTGAGCGAAAGCAAAAGTTTAAATTACTCACGTGATCGTGCGTGAGCGAAATAAAAAAATATTCGTGCGTGATTATATAATGTTTGGTTCATGATCATGCGTGAGTCGAAAATCGTCCACGTGCCCATCTCTAGTTCTAACCATATGTAGAAAGACGTACATGCGTTACTACAGAAAGTATGTATGTTTTCTAAAAGTAACTTTAATTTTTATATTTTTTATAGTAAATACCTATAAGGCATTCAATTATAAATGACTATCCTTAAACACTTCTTCATAATTTTCTTGACTTTTTTAAAATTTTTATTAATATTTTTGGTTAATGTACTTGAATAACACCCCGATTAAAAAAATTGATTTGGTGCCAGATAAAATTATATATGGTGCTTATATAATTATTTATGGCCCTATATTACATAATATATAATTACATGTAATTTTATGCAGAAATTGGTGGATATAATTATATATGATTATATATAATTATGATTATATATAATTATATACATTTAGATATAATAAAATATATTTAGATATAATTAAATCCGAAAAATTGGTATATCTAATTTTATATAAAATATAAAATTTTATATAAATTAACCCCTATATAATTTTACCCAAATTTTTCTTTTTTCACTAAATGCCATGCAAATTATAAACAATTTTCTGCAATTATATATATATATTTTTTTTATTTTTATTAAGTGTAAAAGAATTAATGACAATAAAAAGTAAATAAGAAATTAGGTAAATTTTATTCAAACCACTTCTATAACCTTTTTGATTAAGTTGCCATTCTGTAATAGGTGAAAGGAAAAATGTCACGGCTGCTCATTTTCGACTTACTTTTTAATATTTAGCAGAAATATTCATAATTGTTGGGTAAAGCTGCATTGATACTAAAACCCATTCACTTTCTGAATGATTGTAATTTGTTAGTTAACATTATGAAATAGCCGCCATTAAATTGGGCAATAGCTCAATAGTCTTCGACACATAGGAATTTTCTTGTAAACGCCTAAGAGCGTGATAATCTTAGAAACGCGATAGGGACAGTCGTAATTTTTCGCAATTCCGCTTGTAGTGTAAATCTAAAGTATGTTGTATATTTTTACATATCGTCATACGGGCAGCATTAGGTCCTTATGCAACTTTTCTGATGATTTTTATAACATTGTGATCATATTTTGGATAAAAACTTTCTCGCCAATCCCTTTCCACATTTCTTAAAAACACATAGCACTTTTCGCTGGCTGCACGATGATATATTTATGTACTTGTAAATTACATACAAGGATGCATAAAACAAATGTCTTTAAGAAGTTTATTACAATTATTAGTTGATAACTAATTTCATCTTAAAATTGTAACTAGACGTCTCTTCACAAAAACTTGATACAAATATTTCAATATATTTTAATATATGAAGAATTTATTTTTATGACGATAAAAAAAGTTTGAAAGTGTTTGACAATCTCTCTAGAAATTGAAGGGTTTTTAAAATATTAAAATGATAGGGTTGTGCGATATAAGGTTCGTCGACCGATGTGTAATATAAATTTAAGTTTTTTGACTCATAACTCATGTTATCGATCGACGTCATAAAAACCATACATTGCCTAAATTCGTTTCAATTCATACGTATGTTTCAGACAGAGCTTTAAAAATTGATTTAAAAAGATTTATTTTCAAACATTCAGAAAAGATTTTTTTTTTTTAATTTGCGAATAAAATCTTTTAATTTGATCCGCGAATAATTGTAATTTGTTTAATTCAAAACATTGATTTTCTGGAAGTAAATTTAATTTTGTAGTTAAAATTTATTGTTAAGCTATTTGCAAACTGACTTCGTTTTAAAAGCAAAATAATTTGATGGAGAATTTTGGAAGAAGATCCAAAAGTGATTTGAAAAACAATAAGTCTCATACTAATAGCTGTTGAATAAAATTATATATTTATATATAAAGTTTCTTACTCGGAATTATAAAAAAAACCAAAAAAGGTCGAGAAAAATCTAGTCTTACATTTACAATATTATTTCGTTCAAAATAATCAGCCTGAATATCTATACGATCGTCTCATTATCTCAAATTCCGAAAGATGTAAAATAATAAAGCCACTTAAACGCCGTAGTTTAATTTTCAACTGGCAATTTTTCATAAATGCAATCTGGCTTTGGAATTCAATCCCATACCAATTACAAATTACAAGAAACGCACAAAATTTAAAAACTAAAATTAATGTTTTGTATGCTATTTGATAATTTCTTATTTAATTATATCGTTTTAACCAAAATATTGTGTAAATTTAAAATTATTATTTGATCTAGAATTTAGTTTATTTTTTTAATACTTCAATAATTGTATCATACAAATGCATAATTCTATACTGTAATAAGAGACATTAGTCTTCTGTATAGAATTTCAAAAAAATAAATAAACAATAAACAACAATAAACAAAATACAAAAGTATTAAATTAATCGAAAATAAATCAAAAATAGGACTACCAATTTTTCTTTATGTTCAGACCATTTTTTGTTTATTGTCAATCATTGTTTAATAATCCATAAAAGTAGTAAAATCAATCGAAAGTCGATTAAAATAACCATCAATTTTAAACTGACATAGGGTAGAAAAAAACGATTTTTGTGCTTTGTTTTTTAAATAGAAAACTTTTTTTATTTGTATGTAATTTTACAAAACACAACACACACAGATGTATATATTTTTATTTTCTATGTGTGTATCTATCAGAGAACTGCAAAATCAACTTTTTTCTTGATTTAATCATACACAAAAATAATAATTTCTTGTAATTTTATTGAAATAATTTTGTATTTAAATAAAACAAAAAAAAAAAAACAAAAAGGACATATGAATTTCTATTCTTAAATAAAATTTTTATAGTTTGTTTTTTAAATGACTGATTCAAACAGTTAAACATATATTTTTCTATAAATTTCAATTTTATCTTCATTTAAAAACAAACTATACTTATTACTTTTTGAATATACTACAGTCGGTAACGGAAAGTATATTATGAGTGTATACGAACTTTAATCTATTTCTAGGCTAGGCCATAAAGTTGCACAGTTAAAATTAAACTTTGCCCGTTTTAAATTAAAATAAAACTTGATTTCCAAATAAGTTTTTATATAATAAAAATTAGACTTGATCTTCTTACTACTTTTTATTTTTTAGAGGCGATCATTTTTATAGGTATTTCAATTTAGACACGACTACTTATTAAACTCCAAAAATAATGTGATATTGTTAACTACTTATTTTTTTATTGCTAATAAAACACTGATCAAATTATAGCGCTCTTACTAGCCATTTCTTGTTGTTTGAATACTTTTTCACTACCTTAAAACCACTTAAGGTTGTAAATTTCAGGTCTGTAAAACACCATATTTTAAGATTACGATTGTTTCTGAAATATTTAATGTGGCTAGTAAGTGTGTTATAATTTTAAGCAGTACTTTAAGAATATGAGTAAAATAGTTTAAACATTTTCCCCAATTTAAGTAAAATTTTACTATAACTTTCCTTTAAATGAATAAGGTTGTATTTCTTGATTTTAGGAAAAAAAAGCAATTATGTTTAGTAAAAATTTATCAATTTTTTAGAAAAACATCTAAGTTTTAAGAAATTTGCAGACTAAAATATAATAAAACTAGGTTTAGTAAAAAAAGAACATAATTTAGTAAAATCGCCTAAATTTCTTGAAAGCTATTTCTTAATTCAGTTTTTAGGTTTACCACTTTCCAATTTTTAAGAATTATTTTCTAAAAATTGGTTCAGGCAATCAAAAACAAAAAGTAATAATTTCTTTCCTATGTAATAATAAAAATTTATTTGATTTTAGAAACTGATAAACTATTTCTACGGAACATTTTCATGCGACTTAGTTCAGATAAATTTTAATAAAATATTATTTTTTTAAGTAAAAGTTATCTAATTTTTGATATTTTGTTTTTCTTAAAAAATTTCTTCAGATAAATTAAAATAAACTTAAATTGAGAAAAACTTCAGTATTTATTGGAAAACGTTTAATTTATTTTCAACATTTTTCACAAAAAAACAATAATTTAAAAACTAGTTAATTTTCCCAATTTTAAAGAAAAAAAGTTTAATATATTACGTAACAAATAAAAGTATGCATTAAAAAAAATTCTCGTGCATGATTGTAGTTTTTGGTTCGTGATCGTCAGACAATAATCGCTCACGTGCCCATTTCTAATCTTAGTAGCTTAAAATGTATTTTAAAATTTTTCTTTAATTAGTTAATTTAAGAAGACAAAGGACCCCAAGTGTTTCTTAGCCAGAGATGCCGTGTGTTACTTAGCGCTTCCCTTTTGTAGTTCTCTCACGAAGAACCATTAATAAACTACGAAAAGGATCTGATTTTGTCACAATTTATAACGTTTCAGGATATCCAGCAGTACATTTTTTAAATCGTTCACCTTTTGCTAATGAAATTTAATTTACATTTTAAATAGATGATTTTAGTATAATTCAATTTAATTTAAAGACAAAAATGGATAGGAAAAAGCTTTTGAAAAGCTCCGATAGTGGAAAAATACTTACACAATGAGTGTAATCACTTCAAAATATATGGAAAAATATATTACCTTTACCAAAGAAACAGTTTAATATTTGTTAGCATTTTTTTTATAAAATTCTCACTTAAAAGAAGTGCTATTTAACTTGATGTTAGAAAATATTTTTTTTATTTTTAGTAGGTTAAGTCCTAGTTTTTAGTAAAAAAAATTAATAAACTTATATAAAATAAAATTTTTCTTAAAGTTAAGGAAACATTTCCCTGCTAGCAATAAAATTAAAAATGATATATGAACTAATTAGGATGAAATTTTACAGTTTTCTAATGAAAATTAAGTTATCAATAGTAAAATTTTTTCTATAATTCAGAAATTTTGACCAAATTTTAAGTGAAATTGTTTCTTAATTTCAAGGAAAATTGTATTCAATTTTGGTAAAAAGTGTTTTATGCGCCTTTTTCATTTCAATGTTTCTTCCAAATAAGTTAATTTTTCTAAATTGTAGTTAATTGTTTTTTTTTTTTTGGTTCATTTTGATAACTTATTTAATATATTTTTTTAATACATCTGGTAAGCCAAGTCACAAATTTTGTTTTTTTTTTGTATGCAGCGAAAATGTTCAACTACTTCCAAAAAAAATCTTGTCGAATAAAAATAATTAATTTTGACACCGAATTATATGCAGAAGATCCTATTTCAACTACTACCCAGCAAAAAAGAGCTGAGGGAGAAGTAGTTTAACACTACATCTACTGAACACGAAGTTGTGAAAATTTCGGTGAATCATTAATAATTTTAACATTGGCGTGTCATTGGGAGGAAGAAGTTTGTTTCGGTGCTATAAAAAATCGATGAACACATGGACTTTTTTATTAGTTTACGGAAGTTTTTAAATATAGGGACTACAAAATAAATAAAGGGAGTGCCTTTTTTATGTTAACACGCCAAGAATTTTGAACACGCCAAGAATTATTATTCCGACCAGGACAAATCGAATGGCACTGACATGCAAAATATGTTTTCAATAAGGCATTTAATGACTGCAGGAATTAACCATTTATGGACTAACTAAATAATTGTTTTTTTTTACTGGTAGGGGTGAATATCAACATTTTGGAAGTTGTTTAAAATTACTTCTTACAAATCGAAAAATTTGCACTATCAACTTCTTTGGATGTTCTGAAAAAGAGATTCGTAAAGAATAACATCCATTTTATTTTGCTAGGTACTTATTTTTTAGGTGCCAGAATAGAATTTGAATAATTTTTAGCATTGTTTTAAACAAATGACTTGGCTTTAAGAGCTATATCAATTTGTTCGTGTAGATAACGAATGTAGAATATCATTTTAGTTAAAGTGAAGTATTTTACGGTTTAGTAAATGTTATAAAATTCTACAACTCAATTTTTTTTAAATGCTCTTTATCTCGGCGATTTTACTTTTTTTTAATTTTTTCTTTATTGATTCTGAAAGGTCTCCCTTTTCAAACTTTCCAACAAGCCTAAAACCAAAAAACTCCGACCACTGGTTCAAAAGTTAGCAATTTAACCCTTACTACCCTCCGACCACCAATCCGAAAATTTTCAAACCGCTGCCATTTCGCACACTTGCATTTGCGGGGATGGTCTTTATGGACATATTTTCATGAAATGAGCCAAGGAATACGCTGGTGAAATTCGGAGGGTCGTGACTGAATAACCCTGTATATGTCTTATACATATCGTAACGTCCTCCTTCGGTGTTAGACTCATTGATATAACACAACAGGACTGTAAACTAAAAAGCCTCAACAATTTCGCCAACTCTCCATCAGATGGCGTCCAACATCTAAACTAGTGTTGTAAAAATAGTTTTATTAGTTTCAAACTTAGTTTTTTTTAAAGGTATATCAAAAAGTTTTAATCTTGCTCAAACACTGTTTTGTTAACCCTTTGACACATAAGGGATACCGGTGTCCCAAACTGTTGTATAATTTTATTTTAAAACGAAACTTACATTTTGTTTTTAGATTGGCAGCACAACATATCTACTCTCTGAAAGATTTTGTATTTATTGTAATTAATAATTTTAATATGACATTGGAACACATTTGTCCCAAGTCATTTCTGAAAATGTACTAAATAAATAAAATATTTTTATTAAATATATATATTTATCTTTTATTTAACCTTTCTATTTTCTTTTTAATAACTAATCTTTGAGCTTAAGGTTATTTTTTACATAAATATTATTTATTTTTTAATATTACGATACTCTATTGTGTATCATCTTCAGGAAAAAAAATTTATGAAAAATTATAAACAAAATGAAAGTTTTGAAAAAATTTTTAAATAATGTCTGTTAAATAAATATTTTAAATAAATATAAATTTCTCTCATATCCATAAAAAAAACTGCGTGAAACGATTAAATTACAGCTAAGTTCAAAATTTAATTGGCATATTACTGATCTGCAAAGTCTATTCGAATTGACGGATCGCGATCCCGATGCATCAAATCTTTCTTAACTTGTGGTTCTGTGTAATTATTGAAATTGTGTGCGTTCAATTAAATGAATTTACTTGTAAAAAATAATAAATACTTAAATCGTGTTTATCAAGCTATTTAATGCAGAATGCCTTATAATATGTGTATTAGAGTAAACCGAATGTTAAAATAGATTTTTATACCTGTACAAGCTCTAAACCCTGTCTAATATTTGTACATTACACAAAGCCCATGACACGGTGTAATAAGTTTGTGCTTATGTTAGTAACAATAAAAACTAGTGGAAGCTGATTTTTGCCTTTTAGGTGGGTCTACCTTTTTTCACCAATCGCTTAGAACTAGTTTTTTAGTCGATTTAGAAATGTCCATCCCAATGTATATCTTTCCGACTGTCTGCCTGCCCTTGCGTACATCTGACTGCCCATTAGAGTGTCCGGAACTTTTTGCACTTGCGAATTTCTCAAGAGCGCTTAAAAGACATGTATTGTATAGCATATTATGGGAAAAATAACGAAAAAAATGTTCAAGTGTACTTAAGGCTGGCTACCAGCCATTAAATTTGACAAAAATAATTGTTTTTGGCCAAATTTTTTGAATTTTTGACAAAATATTTCTCAAAATTTTGGAGGCAATCCAATCATCGAGTCATTTTTTTGACAGCTGGGACATGCCATGTGTCATTCACCGGAATAAGTATTGTTCGAAAGGAGCGATTTCTTAAGTAGCTCTTGACCGGTCTTGCACCATGTTACCGAGCATTGTCATTTTAACCCATTAAAGCTATTTAAATTTGAAGCCAAGTACTAATTGATAATAACCCAGACTGGTGCAGGGTACTGTATATTATGCAAGCCCGACTTTAAATTTTTACTTCTTTTTTCTACATTTGTGAGTTTTTATAAAACAACTAAATTTAAATATTTAGTTATTTCAATTTAAAGACTTTGTTGCCTTTTTAGCTGCATATACCCTTGTCCTAACTGTCATTTTCAGTTGATAAACTTTTATTATAACTTGAGTTTAAAGAAATTCTTGCTTTTTAGACTATTAAAAAAATCAGGGGTTATACTTAGATCTGATAGCAAAATAGGTTGTGCAGCAATATTCCCTTTTTTGCAAGACAAAATTTTGCAGGGAGTGTTTATTTGTTCATATTAACCTTTCGGTTCACTCTAGTATGTGTGCTTATTTTTGTTTAAATATATAGAAACAAAACTCCCAAAGGACATGTCCGAAAAATGTCGCGTCTATTGTTACAATTGGAAATAAACTGCAGTGAAATCAATAAAAAATTAGTTTACATTCAAATGTGAATTGAACTGCAATGCCAATTTGCTACAATTTGTATTTTTGTTACTTACTCAACGACAAACCGACCCTACATTATTGTTTTCTTGTTTCATTTTTTTTTTAAGTTTTGTAAATGTTGTGATATTCTTTTATATTTTTTTGGGGAGCAAATGAAGCTAAAATTGTATCAACTTAAATAAAAAAGAAGTAAAAGATATAACGACATAACGACATCATAACAATAACAGACTATGTGATGAAAATTTAAATTTATTTTTATTTTTTTTTTAACATCTAATTTGACGAAGGTCTTTTAAAATAAAATCAAAAAACAAATTTAACATGAGTATTACATTAAAATATTAAATTATCAATTACAAAAACAAACAAAAAAATATTGGTACAACACATAAAAATTAATTCAAATAAGCTCACACACAATCTATACAAAGTAAATCAGCTTATTTGGTAAAAACGAAATTAGCTAAATCATGTCTCATTACAAAGTCTTGTGGGAAATCTGAAAAATACACATGTTCAAAAATGACAGCGCATATTTGTTAACTGCCAATATGTGTGAACTCTACACAGAGATGATAATTGACTTAACTCATAAAGGACACGTCATAGACCCACTGGACATTTTTTAACCCAATTATGCTGATATAAATATAAGACAATGCTTTTATAAGACATTTATTTGCCTTTAATTGTCCTCAGGTGAAAATATTGACAACCAAATTTGAAACTTTGACAGGGTTTGAATCCCAAGGAGTGGAACTATTTTACGAGTTTTAATTTTTTGTTCACATTTGATTTGTAGACTTAGTTGATCTTATCAAAAAGGGAACACTTTGAAAAGAAATTCCTAAATCGCCTTTTTATCCTAAGCAAAGAAACATTAAACGTCTTGTGTGGTGCTTCCTTGGGTTAAATTTTGATCAATACATATATTTAAGCTAGAGTTCGCGGTTAATTGCACTGATTATAAAACATTTTTTAACTCAATTGTTTCAAACAAAATTAATTAATTTTAAAGTAAAAAACAAAATTATTGAATTTAAAGTAAAAAAATAAACAAGTTAAAAAAGCCTTAAAATTGGCTGTGCCTTCACCAATCGGTTAAACATGAAGAAAATTTTCCAAAATTAAAATCCTATTCAAAATTTATATACAAAAAAAAATTAGAAAAGTTAATACTTTCTTCTACAAAACAATAAATATATTTACAAAAATTAATTCTATTTGTCATATCGGTGAAAGTTTTTTAATTCTTGGCGCCTTTTAAACATCATTTATATACTCTAACTTTCTCACCATTGTAATAAAAACTAAATTTTAAATACTCGTAGTCACATTTATTGATGGACTATACCTACATAAATTCGCCTATATGCCAAGCATGGTATATAAATTGGCGATATATTCCACAATTTGTGTGCAAATAAGGCTTGTGACTATAAAATTTGAAACTAATATTATTATTTTGTAAAAATATCAAAATTTTAATGTTAAAATCTGGTTTAAATGTATAAAGTTTAAACTATAAATGTACGACTTCTTATGCGGGTTCAGTTATGGTTAAAACGGAAATGTAAATTCTAATTTAAACCAGAGTATAAGAAAAAGACTTATGAGCAATATCTCAATAAGCTGTCTGCTGTTTTCTTTCTATTATAACAAATAAACCACATGTCTTTAACAAAACTATTTCATGCCTCTGAATTGTTACGATTTTACCATTTAAAACCGTTGATGTACTTAGTTTTATAAATTTTTCATCATTTCTATCAACTAATTACCTTTACCCCTAAAATATAAAATTTTAATCATTTCTTTCAACTGATAAAATACCGTTACCGTAAACTAGTTACCTCTAAAATAACATGTGGCAAAAGTTTCTAAGAAAACTTAATTTATATAAATATTGACGAAAAGCTTTGCGACCTACCGTGAGCGTTCGGTGTAAAATTTAATGTATAAATAAAAATATTATAAACAATAGACAGCACAACAAAATAAGAAAAATTATATGCTTTATAAACATTTGCGAAATATTGCTAAATTTAAAATAATATATAAGACAAAAAAGTTAATGTATTTATAATCCTGTTTTATGTATTGAAAATCAAATGCATCTAAAATTTAAAAAAAACACGTCCGTACACGGACCAAAAAACGGATTTTAAGAAACTTCGAAACTGATTCTAATCCCTTTATATAGGATCAATGACGGACCGTTTAGGGACCGATTTGTCGTGCAAAAAATGGAGATGTCCGTTGAAGATCCTTCAATGACAGACAGTTTACGAATCGGTATCCGGTCCGTATTCGTACCATTTTTTTACAACAACGGAGTTGTGTAAATGCCTAATTTTTTTAATTTTCAATAGCAAATTTTTGGTTTTATTAAAATTTATTTATAAAGATATTTAAAAAAAAAAAAATCATAAAATAACAAAACTTTTACAAATTTTGTTTAATACTGTATTCATCTCCAGCACAATAAGCATCCCTATCCATCACTGCGGTTGTGACCAATTGAAAACTATGAAAAAATAAAAAAAAAGCTTTTAATTTAGGTTTAATTGGTGGTATTTAAGACATGATGAAGCACACAATGCAAATTTGCCCAATTTTAATAAATTTTCAAACAATATTTTTATTTGCAAAAAGCCATAAATTTGGACATATCATCTTAAAGTTATTTTAGCTGTGTGATGCTGAATGTAACCATAGCGCGCGACCCGTATATGGATCACAGATATTCAAAAGAAACGAAAATAACTGATGAAAATTGGTGAAGCCCGTATATGACGGCACAGAAACAGACACACCAACACAAAGTCAAAACGTATTGTTTTTAAAAACTAAACTCTTCGGTCTTTTAATGTTCTGTTTAAGTACAAGCTTTGAAGGATGCGTATTTGCGGACCGTAAACGAACAGTAGAAGACGGATTCATGAATCCATACATGTCGGAGGATTCATTTTGTTATTTTTGTCTTCTTTACAAACCAAAGTAAAATAAAACTTTCAAACTACACCTATACGTCACCTATACGTTAGGTCGGCTAATTTTGGGACCGCCCTCGTATTTCTAAATTTGCAAAACAAAATTTAATAAAACCTATAAATTGCAAAAAACCAGTTTTTTGTAAAATGTCAAAAAATGTGCTTTAAAAAAGATGAACCTCTAACAAAATATGAATTTATAGAAAAATTTGTATTAAAATATGCTAAAATATGCATTATGACATGCATTTATACCAATAAATTTTAAAATATTAACGCATAGATGTCATTTTCTTGAAAATTTTTTGATTCGCAAAGATATTTAATTAGCGTTACACGGTGTTACAAAAAAAATCCCTGGGATATTATATTAATTTTCTGATAGGTATTGTCGTGTAGAACAAAAATCTGTTTTTGAAATTTTCCAGGCACGTCAGAATTTTGAGATACGGGTAAAAAACCGGTTTTTCGGACCTCTATGCCTTTAATAACGGGTAACTCAGTTGGTTCTCAACCGATTTTAATTTTATAAACGGATTTGGATAGAAGAGACTTATACCTTTAAAATGATATAAATGATTATATGGTTTGATCCAAAAATATGTGTGTATTTCTGCACCAAAGTCATTTTTTTACCACTTTTTTCGACATTTTTTAACTTTGGCGATATTTGTACGCACTTTTTTTATATGGGAACCGTACAGCTTTATAATTTATATTAGTAGCATATTTAGTTAGGAGTAAAATGCAATTTACGGTTTTAAAATCCGTTAAAAAATTACTAAGTTATTAAATATTGTTTCAAACCAAAATTCTTGCAAAATACAAATTTCTTAATATAATATTCCTACGCATTATTTTATACAGAAATTTTACTGAGTAAAATTCAACTTTGTTTTAAAAAATCCGTTAGAAATTAAGAGAGTTATTAATTTTGTTTTTAAACCTAAATTTTTGCATAATTGCTTGCACATTATTTTTCTAGTTTTTTTTTTGCTCCCTTTCTAGTGTTGTTTTGCTAGAAGTTAGCAGGTAAAATTTTGTAAATGCAATGTGGAGCAAATTGGGACAACAGAGTTTGCCAAACTTTTTTTGCTTGGAGTCAGATTGTTATTTGTACAGAACTTTACATTCCGAAAACTGAAAATGTTTCTTAAAAAAGATTTTGGAGGGGTTTTCTTAGTTAATATAAAATAATGAATTTGAACATAAGTGGTATTTTATTTGCACTGTATATTTTTTGATATATACTAACTATAATAAATGTGATTGATATACTCTGAGGACTATAAATTGTAAATCACTGTTATATTAAACTCAAATTAGAATTACAACAACAATTAGCAATGAGAGCTTAAATCATGTAAAAGTATTGTTTTTTTAATTTGTTTTGTTTATCACTTTTGTTTACTTAAATAAATAAAAAAGTTAGCCATTTGATAATAGTGAAGTGCAATTAAAATTAAATTTGAATTTATCCCGATAAATAAATTTTATTAAAAATAGAAAATCTGCGACAGACGTAATAAATTTTGTTATATTTGTGGTTTATTGGTAGATATCGATCATGGACGTGATTTTAGAAACAATAGTGGAGTGGTGGAAATATATAACAAACTCTTCAATCGCTCTTATAAATTTAGTCGCTGGTATGAACCTGAATTTATTTGTGATTATTGCTGAAGAACATTAAAAAAGCCGTCAGTTACTTTACACTTTTCGACACCTATGATTTGGCATCATCAGCTCTACCATAAACCAGATGATTGCTATTTTTGTCAAACCAATACAAAAGGTTACTCTTTTAAAACGCGCAAAAGTGTCAAATACGCAAATATTTTAACTTTAACAAAACCGATATATGTAAGTGATGGAGTTCCCACAACTAGCAAAGCTGCTATTGAAATTGAAAAAGATTTGCAAGATGAAGAGTACCATCCACCTAAGTATTCTTCAATGGAACGGCATCTAATTTCCAATGCAGATTTCAGCGATCTTATTCGTGATTTACATTCGTCAAAACGACAATGTGAAATTCTCGGGTCACGATTAAATCAGTGGAATTTGGTGGATCAAGATTTTCGTGTAACAACTTGTAGAAGGAGTGACCATACAGTGTCTTGTTTATTGCGGAGATGTACCCAAATTATTTTCGGCACTAAATCAAAACTATAAGGCAGACGAATGGCGACTCTTCATTGATGGTTCATGTAAAAGTATGTTTAATCCAAAAAAAAATTTTATTTCTGTTTTATAAAATCTGATTTGTTATCTCTAGGCTTGAAAGCAGTTTTATTACATAACCAGAATAAGTTACCATCTGTTCCAATCGCGTATGCTGCAAACACTAAAGAAACCTACGAAGTGATGACAAAAATACTTAGAAATATATTATTTGGAATGCAAGGTGGTAACACAAAATATCCTTGTTATTTATGTGAATGGGATAGTCGTGCACCAAATCGGTATGAACGTAAAGTATGGCCATCTCGTGAATCTCATCAAATAGGCAGGCAAAATGTGTTAAACGTCCCACTAGTGAAAGCCGAAGATGAGATTCTGCCACCACTGCATCTGAAGTTGGGATACATGAAACAATTTGTTAAAAAGCTTGATGTAAACGGCGATGCTTTTTGCCATCTTAAACAAATGTTCCCAAAACTAAGTGAAGCTAAAATAAAAGGAGGTACTAAAATATTTGTTTCCAATTGTAGTACTTTTTTATAGTTATATATTTTTCGATGTATTTTAGGTATTTTCATTGGCCCTCAAATTCGAACAATTATAAGAGATGAAGATTTTATTAATAAATTAAATTCAGTGGAAAAGCGTGCATGGAAAAGTTTTGTTGCACTCCGTGATAATTTTCTTGGGAATTACAGAAGCGACGATTATGTCGCTGTTGTAAATGAATTTTTGGATTCGTATGGTAAAATGGGTTGCAATATGTCCATAAAAATACACTTTCTACATTCTCACTTAGATTTTTTCCCAAACTATCTGGGACAGTTCAGCGATGAGCAAGGTGAACATTTTCATCAAGAGATGATCGCCATTGAGAAGAGATTTGAGGGAAAAAATAAAATAAAAATGCTTTCTGAATATTGCTGGTCACTTCAGAGAGAAACCGATGACACGGAATTGAAAAAAAGACGGTCCAGCAAACATTTTTGACCAAAATGGCTAAAAGTTGTTTTTTTGTTAAAATAATATAAAATTTTAGTAGTATTTATTTTTTTGACGATTTTATGCTCAACAAATCTGGCAACACTGCTCACAACTAAATACGCTATTTAAATAAATTATAAAACTTTACGGTTCCTTTATAAAAAAGTACGTAAAAATATCGCCAAAGTTGAAAAATGTCGAAAAAGTGTTAAAAAATGACTTTGGTGCAGAAATACACACATATTTTTGGATCAAACCATATAATCATATATATCATTTTAAAGGTATAAGTCTCTTCTATCCAAATCCGTTTATAAAATTAAAATCGGTTGAGAACCAACTGAGTTTCCCGTTATTAAGTGCATAGAGGTCCGAAAAACCGGTTTTTTACCCGTATCTCAAAATTCTGACGTGCCTGGAAAATTTCAAATACAGATTCTTGTTCTACTCGACAATACCTATCAGAAAAATAATATGATATCCCAGGGATTTCGACTTTATTCTTTTTTGTATCACCGTGTTATTCTCCAATTGACACCAATAAGCATGTATGTTATTCCCATAAATTTCCGAGTACTAATAATAACGTAATATTTTGCAACGTTGAACTGCGCTTTAATTTGATATATATTTTTCACGATCTCCCTAATAAATAATCTACATACAACGAAAATTATATACAAAATTGAAATTTTTACTTTTATTAAAAACCATAGGTTACTTAAGTTAGGAAAATATCAGCTTTATAAATTAATTAAATCTCAAAATAAGGAGTCTGGGACAAAAAATTAAAAATAAAACGTAGATAAAAACATTCAAATATTTATATAAAACACATGTATTCAAATAATGTTTGTTACCAAATTCCTAAAAAATAGCGACTTACCTAATGTCCTGTTCATAGTAAAGCAACAGTAAACAATGGAATGGTTGCTTAGTGATCAGGACGTTCTGCAGATAGTCGCCAACGGACGGTTGTCGAAATTGTTAAAGGTTTTTAGTTCATAGCCTTGTTATATTATTTTAAATAGGTGGGAAGGACATTGCGGTGTATTTATATGAGGTATAGAAAACACATACACATTATTTTTCTAATTTAGTGCTGCCGTCGCAGCGGATCGAACCTGCAACATTTTGTGTAACAGTCTAATGCGATAGCCATTACACCACAATGCCTTCAAATTCTGCTGTCCGCAACTAATGTTTGCTCACTTGTAATCAGTTTATTTATAAGCTTAATTGGCGCATAAAATGAAATCGAAAACCGAATAAAAACATAAGACACAAACAACACTCGAGTTTAACAATGTTATATGACAAAGTGTCATAAATCATAAATTGATGGCTTTTTCCACATTATTTTCAAATAAATTGGGGGATTTTGTGTTTGTTTGGTTGAATAAATCGAATAAATCGATGGATGGATGAAAGAATGGATTGATGGAGGGGAGGTCGTTGTTTATTTGATTGGGTTGGGTTAACTATTTATATTTACCTTAAAAAATGCTTCTACAATTTTAGCGCTGCTGTCTGGAATTGAGAGAACGAATACGGGCGACTTTAAATGTATGAACCAGGGCAGTAACTTTAATGCACTAAAAAATGAAACAAGAAAATGAAAATATCTAAAGATTGAATATTATACATTAAAAACCAAAAATTTGCACTATAAATCCGAAAATATGCACAGAATTTTTATAAATCATATTTACAATCAAGATTTAGAAATACTTCATATATGTTGTGTTTACATTACGCTCGAAAACTAGTTTAATCTTGTACCATAAAATCAAAATACAGTTTAAGCGATAAGCAATAAAATTCCAAATGTACAAAAAAAATCATTAAACATTCATTTTTAGCAAAATATGCACTCACAATATATTTTCCGTTACCGACTGTAGTTCATTTAAAAAGTAATACGTAAAGTTTGTTTTTAAATGAAGAATCCATTGAAATTTATAGAAATATATTTTTTAACTATTTGAATCAGTCATTCAAAAAACAAACTATAAAAATTTACAGACATTCAGTAGGAGTTGATATTTTCAGTTAAATGTAAAATTTTATGTTTTCTGTTTTTAAAAATTGAAATTGATATAATTCTTTTTTTGTTTTTTTACCAAAATAGTTTGTATATATACAAAATTATTTTAATAAAAATTACAAGAAATTATTCAAATATACATACACAAAAGAAAATAAAAAAAAAATATATACATCTGTGTGTGTTGGGTTTTGTAAAATTTCATACAAATAGAAAAACATTTTAATTTGAAAAACAAACCAAAAATCGTTTTTTCTACTTTTTGTCAGTAAAAAATTTATGGTTATTTTAAACAACTTTCTATTGTTTTTACCACTTCTGTCAATTATTAAACAATGATTGAAAATAAACAACAAAATGGGCTGAAAATAATGAAAAATCAGTAGTCCTCTCGATTTTCAGCCATTAACTACAAACCTGCATTTGCATGAAATTCGCTGCCCTGATAATGAAAAACTCACATTAAATCCAATTTATACAACTTTGTCAATGATATTGACAAATGCGTGTGTTATACACACAAACATTCATCCACTTATATTCGATCCCTTTTCAATTTAAAATCCTTTTTAGGAAAATCGTATAATAACCCTTCTTTTATTTTGTTGACATTTGATATTTCTAATAATAAAAATGATATCATAATAAAACATATGTAGGGACAAATTGATCAAACAAAATAGGCATACATCAATAACACCTGATGATATTCTGTCACCTTCTTATGCAAATTGAATTCTCCTTAAAGCCAGTGACGAACGCGTAGGTAATTCCTTTAGGTTTAGCATCGAACAAGTTTTCGCATGCATCGTGTGAATTGAAATTAAAATAAAGTGAATTGGTATAAAAGTGTGAACTCATTTTTTTTTATTTATTGTGATTTTTATTAGGTCTATTTGATGTTCAATAGATAAAATTGAAAAAAGTATCAAGACCATGCGTGGGGCCAACTAATAATAATTAATTGATAATTTTATTAACATTTCATTGATATCAATTGTAATTGAATTATTTGAATTAGGGTTTATTGGTTTGTAAATTACATTGCAATTAATAAGTAGTCAATTAAAACAACATAATTACAATTGATAGGTAAACTTTTTGAAGAACGTTGAAACCAGGTATATAAATTCTTATTCAAAGGAAATAGTATTAGCATACACCGATTATACAAATAGCCACGGGGTGACTTTTTTAAAAGAATTTACCTAGTAAAATCCATTTCACTTCGATTACGTCCATTCGTTCATATTGGAACTATATGAAATGGAACGGGGAACGAGTGGAATATGAATAATCAACAAAAGTCGCGGATTAGAGTGCGAAACGAAATTTGTATTAATTCGTATTTTCACATAAATTGGTCAAAAAATAAATAGTCACCCCATAACTGCTTTATAACAATTAGTCCTCGAAATCTCTCACGGTCAATGCAGGAAGAGGCCTCGAGGGAAACTTTTTTATAAACAGCTACAGGGCGACATATTTTCTTTTTTGCAATTTCTATGATACACGCAGGGATGCATATTTGTACCTGGAGAAGTTTGGTACATAAAACGAGCAAAATTGGTCCTGAGCTTAAAAAGTTGTGTGTGAAAGTATGAAGATACCCCTATATTTTCCCACAAATTGGTGGACCAGTGGCTTAGAGATGAATAATATCTTAAGATTATATATTTTTCACCAAATTGGAAGAATAAGAAAATCACAAAAAACACATTTTTGAACCCCCTAGGTGGTGCGAATCTCCTTCGGATGTATCTAATTTTCATCAAAATCGGAGTGTTTAGGTTAAGGTACTTTCTTTGTTAATTTAAAATTAAAGGTTCAATTCAAAAGGTTCAAAAAGAATCTACGCTCAAAAAAAGACATGAACCAAAACTTAATCCAAAATTTCCTTTAAAATATTTTAAAAAATTTTCCTAAATTTAAGTCAAATTTTATTTAAACTTAGAAAAATTTTCTTAAAATTAATAAAAAATTCCTATGTTTGTGTAAAACGAAATAGTTTTCATACTTAGAAATAGTTTACATGTTTCCTAATTAATATTTGTTGATTTTTGGAAAAAAGGTATATTAAAAAAAAAATAATCAATTTTAAAAAAAAAACATTTTAGTTTTTATACTAAAATAATAACACTAATTTTAGTTAAAAACAAGTAAGAGCGGCTAAATTCGGCTATGCCGAATCTTATATACCCTTCACCATGGTTGGGAAAAAACTGAAGTTTATATATGGACATATATGAAATGGACAGATTTATATACGGACGCCTTTAAGAGGAAATTAACCATTTAGTTTGGAGATAAAACTTGGACTCGGGAAGATTTATGGTTCCAGAAAATATGTATTTTAAAAAAATGTATGTTTTGGGCATAACTTTTTTGTATCTGAACCGATATTTCCGAGTTTTTCAGCAAATATGTTATACTAAAGATTTTCGATCTTTTGCTATATAAGACGTATCCATAGGTCATAGAATAGTGTTTGTTGTTTGTGTATAAAAGGTTAAGAGGTGAAAGAAAAGAATTTCAACAAATCGTTAAAAAAAATCACTAGAACTGCATGTGTTTTATTTCTACAAAATAGTTTGATTTAGCTGGCAAATTTGCATTTAGGATTTTATTTCGCTTTTTTATTAGAAATATTTGTAATTTCTTTAGCTTAATTTTAAAAATTTGAAGGAAAATAGTTTATAATTTTTTTTATAAATTATTATAAGTTATGACCTAAAATAGTTGCACTCAAAGGTAAATTATGTATAAAATTTTCTTAATATGTGAGAAATAAAATGGTTTAAAAATCTTTTTATAAATTCTTTTAAATCGGTGCAAAAAATAGAAATAAAACCGTTTGTATTTTGTTTGTATCAGAGGGTTTTTATACAAATTTTGATGTTTTTAGCCTATTTATGGATTATTTAATTATTAATATAAAATTTTATTTAAATTAATTATTAAATGTAAAAAAAAAACAAAAAATAAACAAAAAAAAAATCTTAACGAACCCGCGACCCTTCCACCTGTGGTGAAAGGTATAAAAACGTTTGTATTTTGTTTGTATCAGAGGGTTTTTATAAAAATGTTGATGTTTTTAGCCTATTTATGGATTATTTAATTATTAATATAAAATTTTATATAAATTAATTATTAAATGTTAAAAAAACCAAAAATAAGCAAAAAAAAAAAGTCTTAAGAATATAATAAAAAAAAAATGTAAAAAAAAAGTGAATTGACCTCACCGAGATTTGAACCTCGAACCCCACGGCCTTAGAGAAAAAAAAAAGTATTTGTGACACAGCGTCTAGACAACTGAGCTATTGAAGCTCACACAAAATCATCGTCAATAGAGGTACATATATAAAAGTCTTCGTTCATTAGAGATTTGTTTAGTTTTTATTTAAATTACAAATCTTTATATGTGTTTGTTGTTTGTGTATAAAAGGTGGAGATGAAAGAAAAGAATTTTAATTATTAATATAAAATTTTATATAAATTAATTATTAAATGTTAAAAAAAAAAACAAAAATAAGCAAAAAAAAAGTCTTAAGAAAATAATAAAAAAAAATGTACAAAAAAAAAGTGAATTGACCTCACCGAGATTTGAACTTCGAACCCCACGGCCTTAGAGAAAAAAAAAGTATTTGTGACACAGCGTCTAGACAACTGAGCTATTGAAGCTCACACAAAATCATCGTCAATAGAGAGAAAAGAATTTTAACACATGGATGTGTTGTTATGCTCAAAATTCTACATACATATTAAACAAAAGGGTGTGAAGATAAATACGTAGGTTAAATACGTTTCACAACTATTGTGAATGATATAAATAAAAAACAAATAGTAGTGTCGCCAACTTTTTTTTGCCTAGAAAATGCCAAATTTGACAAGAAAAGCGCTGAAACATATGGAAAAATAAAAATTTGAGATTTTACATGACATATTATTTTGGACTAAAATTTTTGGACATTTAAGAAAAAATAAATGGGGATACCGCTTGTCTGTGGAGAGATATGAGGTAGTGGATTCCAACGATGTATTCATCTCCTCCAGAATCGCTCTAGGTTTCGAGTTTTGCATTGACAAGAAAATTTATTTTTGAAATTTCTCATAACATTATTTAAAATTAAAATTTTTGGACATTTAAGAAAAAATAAATGGGGGTACCGCTTGTTTGTGGAGAGCTATGTGGGAGTAGATTCCAACGATGTATTCATCTCCTCCAGAATCACTCTAGGTTTAGAGTTTTGCATTTGACAAGAAAATTTATTTTTGAAATTTCTCATAACATTATTTAAAATTAAAATTTTTGGACATTTAAGAAAAAAATAAATGGGGGTACCGCTTGTTTGTGGAGAGCTATGAGGTAGTAGATTCCGACGATGTATTCCAACGATGAATGAATCAACTACCTCATAGCTCTCCACAAACAAGCGGTACCCCCATTTATTTTTTTCTTAAATGTCCAAAAATTTTAATTTTAAATAATGTTATGTGGAATTTCAAAAATAAATTTCCTTTAAAATGCAAAACTCGAATCCTAGAGTGATTCTGGAGGAGATGAATACATCATTGGAATCAACTACCTCATAGCTCTCCACAAACAAGCGGTACCCCCATTTATTTTTTTCGTAAATGTCCAAAAATTTTAATTTTAAATAATGTTGTGAGAAATTTCAAAAATAAATTTTCTTGTCAAATGCAAAACTCTAAACCTAGAGTGATTCTGGAGGAGATGAATACATCGTTGGAAGCTACTACCTCATAGCTCTCCACAAATAAGCGGTAACCCCATTTATTTTTTCTTAAATGTCCAACAATTTTAATTTTAAATAATGTTATGAGAAATTTCAAAAATAAATTTTCTTTAAAATGCAAAACTCGAATCCTAGAGTGATTCTGGAGGAGATGAATACATCGTTGGAATCAACTACCTCATAGCTCTCCACAAACAAGCGGTACCCCCATTTATTTTTTTCTTAAATGTCCAAAAATTTTAATTTTAAATAATGTTATGTGGAATTTCAAAAATAAATTTTCTTTAAAATGCAAAACTCGAAACCTAGAGTGATTCTGAAGGAGATGAATACATCGTTGGAATCTACTACCTCATAGCTCTCCACAAACAAGCGGTATCCCCATTTATTTTTTCTTAAATGTCCAAAAATTTTAATCCAAAATGTAAAATCTCAAATTTATATTTTTCCATATGTTTCAGCGCTTTTCTTGTCAAATTTGGCATTTTCTAGGCAAAAAAAAGTTGGCGACACTACTATTTGTTTTTTATTTATATCATTCACAATAGTTGTGAAACGTATTTAACCTACGTATTTATCTTCACACTCTTATTAAACAAAGGGATTTTACTGGAAAAATTAGAGGTAGTCCTGGTTTTTTGCTAATATCTCAGCCATTTATTAACCGATCTGTCTGATTTTTAATAGCAAACAGAAATGGATCACATGTAACAGAAATAAAAAAGAATCAAGTCCTCATCATGTCTGGGTTCTTCGGAAAACCCATTTCAACACACAGACGGACAGACGGACAGACGGACATCGTTAAATCAACTTCGCTCTTCATATGGACCCAGAATATATATACTTTATAGGGTCTAAGATCAATATTGTAGAAATTACAAACGGAATGACAAACTTATATATACCCTTCCACCTATGGTGAAGGGTATAAAAATAGAACATAATTAACCCCCATTTAGTTCAAAAAATATATCTAACTTAAAATGAGAAAGTAAGTGAACTCAATGCGTGTTAATTTTTTCTCGCGAGTAGTAAAATTAACTAAACTTTAGAAAATAATTTCAAAATTCAGTTTTTAAGTCTTCTAACTTTTAAGAATTGTTTATTGAAAATTGGCAATTAAAAGCAAAGAGGAGTAATTTTTTTATGTAATAACAAAAATTTATTTAATTTTTGAAACTGATGAACTATTTCTAGGAAAAATGTTCATTCAATTTAGTTCAGCTAAATCTTAAAAATTTTGGTAAAATATTGTTTTATTTTTTCAAGTAAAAGTTTTCGAATTTTTGAGAAACAATAACCTTAGATATAGAATTTTTTTGTTGGAAGATGAATAACTAATTTTCAATATTTTTTCCAAAAAAAAGAAACAATAAATTAAAAACAAACTAGATAATTTTCCTAATTTTAAAGAAAAAATATTATTAAAGAAAACAAATTAAAGTATCCATTAAAAAAATTATCATGCGTGATTGTAATTTTTGGTTCGTGTCCATCTTTAATCTTAACAGTCCTTAATATTGATGTTTAAGTAGCTTAAAATATATTTTAAAATTTTGTTAGAAATGTGAAAATTTTCGAATATGCGCTTACATGTAGTAAGTTTGTTTGCTAACTACAATACAAAATGTCGTAAGCATATTTTATACATTACGGCATAATGTTTTTTCTATAATTAATCGAAGGCACTTAAACTATTTTTTTCACTAAATGATTAAAAAAAGGTTTAAATTTGTATATGTCAATTCAAGATTAAGCTAAAAGTGTATAAACTTATTACATTTTCCATCAATAACAAGAAATGTAACTGTGATATTTTATATTTTTGCAACAATTTCCATAAATTAGTTAATTTAAGATGGCAAAGGAGCCCCAGTGATCCTTAGCCATAGATGTCATGTGTCACTTAGGGCGTGCCCTTTTGTAATTCTCTCAAGAAGAACCATTAATTAACAACGAAAAGGATCTGACTTTGTCACAATATATTATATTATGAAATTTAATTAATATTTTTTATATACATGAGTTTAGTATAATTCAATTTAATTTAAAGACCAAAAAGTATAGCAAAAAGCTTGTTGAAAGCAGTGTCCTCACAAAGCGGAAGTCCTTCGAAAGTTGGAAATACTTACACAATGAGTGTAAAGTACCTTAAAATATATATATATGTATGGTAATGATAAAGGTATCATAGAAACAGTTTCATAGTTATTAGTAAATTTTTAAAAGAAGTGCTTTTAACTTGATGTTAAAAAATATTTTGTTATTCTAGGGATTTAAGTAATAGTAAAAAAATTATCTAATCAACTTAAATAAAATAAAATTTTTTTAAACCAAGGAAACATTTCCTAACTAACGGTAAAATTTAAGATGATATATGTACTAATTAGGAGGAAGTTTTACTGTTGTCTAATAAAAATTTAGTTCTCAATAATTTTTTTCTATAATTTAGAAATTTTTGCTAAATTTTAAGTTAAATTTATTCCTTAATTTCAATGAAAATTTGATTAAATATTGATAAAAAAATGTGTCTGACGCCGATTTCATTTAAAAATTTTCTCCAAATAAGTAATTTTTTTAAATTCTAGTTTATTTGTCCGGGTGTTTTTGAAAATAGTTCTTTTGCCTTAGACATTTATCGTAAAAAAGGAAGTGATATTTGAACTTGAAAATAACACTTTTTCCGCTTTTTTCTTTTAGTTATACTACTGATTATATTGTCATGTTTTTATTTTGATTTCGCGAATTACCTGGTTGGCTACAATAGTAAAAATTGTTGAAAATTCCTTCAAATATTGCGAAGAAAATTAAAATAAGATTGGTTAACCGACAAGAAAAACTGTTTTTGGTTTATTCGAATTTATAGAAAAACCGAAACCATTGGATCTTTGTACTGAAAACTCGGTTTTAACACTCTGTACAAAAACATTCCAGATGTGTTTTGCTACTGACGTACATGTTTTTTGATTTTTGATTTAAATAAAATAAAAACAACAACAGAAATTTTTAAAATTACTAATATGTACTACATGTAAATAGTGCACAATAAATTCATTCGAACAAATTTTACTTTCATGTTGTTGATAGTTTGTTTGGATTTTGTTTGTACATTTGGAATACACTAAAGATGAAAAAAACAAAAATCGAAACCTCCTGCTGGGCTGTTAATGCCTGGCATGTGGCAGTAAATTCACACATAACAAGTTTATTCAATATGTACATATGTACGTACGTGATCTTTAGGGTAACCCATTTATTAAAAAAATTTATTAAAAAATAAAAATATATATAAATATATTATTTAAAAATACAGAAAAAGGCAATTTACCTAGCAATAAAAATTAAGCAGATGTTTTTGTTAGAACAGTATTTCAAGAATTTTAAAAATATATTTCTTGATTTAGTGTTCAAGGAATCGATTCGCAACATTATTTTTATTGATGTAATAATTTTCCACTTTATTGTTGATTCTCTTGATTATATTTTTCGAAATAATTTCAACCAAATGTGGTTAATTTATTTTATACTTCACGCATTAAATCACAATACAAATTATTTAATTGAATCAACCTAAATAAGGCCAAATAAATCATTGTTACACTTTTTTTAATATCAAATTAAGTGATCATAAAATGATTTAAAAATTAATAATTTTTTAAGCGAATTATTTCAAAGGATTATTATAATTATATTTTTAAAGCTCGATTTCATTAAAAAAAATATGTACACAAAATTTGGATATGTGATACAGAAATGAAGTCTAAGAACAGCTTCCTAGCAAAAACAGGCTTTTAACTACTTACCAGTCTATTTACAAGCTTAATTACTTTTGCTCGCGATGTCCCAAAAGTAATGAGTGGTCATTTAATTCTCACTTACAAAAAAACACAAAGTAACCCTCTCGCTTACGCGCAGCCAAAAAATGATGAGTACTCATTACTTTTTCGACATCGCGAACAAAAGTAATTAAGCGAGTAAATAGGCTGGTAAGTAGTTGATACCATGTTTTTGCTAGGTTTTTTCATTTTTGAAATTAAGAAGATGCAAGAGGGGAAAGGAAATCTGTTTTTTTTGTTCGAAAGCACGCAAAAACTTGGTTTTCGAAATAACAATATTGTTTTCCTCGAATTAGGAAAGTTGACAAGGTTGCCATATTGTTCAAAAAGTACCAATAGGAATTTTGGGAAAAAGTTATGATGAATAAGTGTATCCGGAAGTCGTTGCAGTACTTTTCCATTAAAACTGCCAAAACACTTATAATTTTTTTTTACTAAAACAACCAAAAGTAACCTTATTAACGATACCATATTTGCATATGGTTTCCTTCTATTTAAACTTATCCAAGTTACAGCAAAATCAGACTGCTTAACTTGAAGTAATTATAAGTAAAAAATAATATTAAGGGAATCCCTAATGTGCATACAAATGTCCAATGGGCATAGTTTGCAGTTACATATGTATGTGTTGATAAGTTTGAAGACACATTTACACATTTGACATTTCAAATAACACATGTGGAAAACAAATCAAATTAATTATTATAAATATTTTCTTTAGGTATATATATGTAAATTGTTGTAGCTGACTTAAATTTCCAGGTGTTGCCGATTTTTAAAATCGTTTTTACTCGAAATTTGTACCAATAGCCCTGGTACTCTGTGATTTTGACATATTGGTATATATGTATGTACAAAAAAAAGAAACTTAATGAACTTTTCTAATGAAACTTGTTTCGTAATTTTTTTTGTTTTTAAAGATTCAACATACTCATAAAAATTAAAAATCAAAAACGTTTATATATAAAGAGGTAGCAAAATACATTATTACAGTTACCCTACACTGATCCTAGGTTGGATTGGCCTTGTATGTGGCTTTCAATTATTTTATTAATCAAAAATATAAAATTAAATACATACATATTTTAACCTCTAACGCTAGAGCAGATTTATTTTATAATTTAAAAGTTTATTTTTCAAATGTTGGACTTTTTTATAAACATTTTTATGTCAAAAAAAACAAACGTTTCAAAGAACAAAATGATATTTTGTATTATTTTTTATTGAGGTATTGGACAATGTATATTCATACACAAAAATATTACAATACAGTGAACATTACAATACAGTGCTGTTAAACATGCAATTTTTAAAACTAAAGTATTTATTATATGCACGTAAAACATGTATTTGTTCATATTTGTTGGCAAATAAGTTGTGTTACAAATCAAATATAAAATTAATATTACTCATTTAAAGTCTATAATGCCATTAGCACGGCGACAAGCATTGCCACTCAATAGTTCTAATGGATAGAATGTACTTTCTTATTCGCCACCTAGCGACAAAAAATTACAAGTAATGTTCATTCTTTAGGAAATCAATGTCTGTTAATAAAATATGTAAATTTTTCTTTCATTTTATTTTTATTAAACTTGTTTATAAATATTAAAGAACACTTTTCTCTAAGTACATCAGTGTTGTCTTTAAACAAATTTGGCTTATTATAACACTTAAGCCAGGTATTGATGTGAAAAGAAAATTCTAAACTTTTTAAGATTAAAAATATGTATTTTTTAAAATTTCGTTTTACACCAAAACAAAGCCTCGCAGCAAAAATTTAGTAATAACCTACCCCTGCCCACTGCATTACTTCTAAAGTGAAAATAATTATTTACTAATAATTAGTCATACAGCCATTGATATTACATGTCAGCTTCTTGCATACTACATTTCTTTCAAAGTGAAAATAATGAGTTACTAGTAATTTGTTTTAACAACTGGTTTTTGGTTTTTTGATTTACATATATCTGGTTTTTAATGATTTTAATTGAAATATCTTGTAAATTATAAAAATTTTTGTGCATATGTGTATAAAGCCTTCCACTATACGTCTTGAATCCATAACATGATACGAACTACTTTTCCAATAGAATCCATTTTTATAAAGAGTTATCTAAAACTTGTAATATTATATTTTTTGTATGTAAATTAATAAAAAAATATATATATATAAAGGTTTTACTTACATTTAATTGCTTTAACATCAAGTATGCAGTTCTAGAACCAAAATAAAGAAATTGGTTCCCTATTTTTAAATGTAAGACCCAGAGCAGGATTTTTTAATTATTATTTGGAAATATGTTGAAAAATTTTTGGCATATAAAGGATTGGGCATTTTAATACTTCTTTTAATTCCATTTTGAATTGCAATTTTGAAAGAATCGATTAATTCATTAAAGTTAAAATGTTTCTTTTTTTTTGTGAATTAAATTAGTTAAACGTATGTTGTATTTAAGTTTTTTTTATCATTATAAATATTAAATAATTTTATAAAAAAATATATACAATATATTATTTATTTACACACCATTTCGAATTTAATATCAAAAATTATCAATTATTTGCAAAAATTTAGTTTAAGAAAACAAAAATTTAATTTAAGAAATTTTCAATTTAATTTCAGATTTATCAGTTAAATTCAGAACTTATTAATTTCATTTCAGATGCTTTAATTAATATCTAAAATAGATTAAATAATTTCTGAAAATAGTTGGTACTTTCTGAAATTAAATTAGAAATGGTGTAGTTATTGCACTCCTTCCATTTATCAGTGCTGTAACGACCTATAAACTCCTTATATGTATCCTCTCTACCTATTAATAATGCGTTATTTCCACCGCTTATGTAACGTGTTAATAACTACCGTCAAGCCACCAGTTTTTAGTTATCACCATTAACTAGTTATTTTACACCTTAATATTAAGGTTGTAGGTAGCTAATTACCTGCAATGAGCATGCATGTAAACTTCAACCAGTTACTGCTCCTTCTAAAACCCACTTAAGACAATAGTATTTGGGGCTTTCTTAAGTTATAACAAACAAAGCAAATTTACCATTTTTTATATACTTGAAAAAAATAGTAAAAGGGGTTGTGTATGATGAATACAAGCATCTTTTTCTAAAATTATGTTTTAACAAAAATTTAATTGTATTTTCACCAATAAACTAACTTTGCACTAATTTCTTTAGAACTCCGTATAGTAAAAGTTAGTATAAAATACTATCGACAGTGAGTTTATCTGGTTTGGGCTTTATTTTAAGTACTTAACATTGAATTTGAATTAATTGCTGACAAAAAAATACTCCATAAAATAGTGAGTATAGTCTTGTAAAGCACTTTATTTAAGAAAAATTTAAAGTAGCTCTTCAAAAAATCACTTCTTAATTAAATTTATTACAAGAAACATCTAAAAATTGTTGATAAATATATTTTAGTAATTTATTTACTGAAAATTTTGGCATAGACATTGTTTTTTTATCGGATTCTGAAATAATTTACAAAACTTTGTAAAATTTTAAAAAATCCAGACTGCAGCATATCGACATGATTTAATTGGAAATATAAAAAATGTACAAAAATAATTATAAATACAATAGAAACAAAATTATATCTATTACTTACATCCCAGAAAAAAAAAATACTTTAACAAATAATGGGTTTTAGAACGAGCAGTAACTGGTTGAAGTTTGCCTGATAAGCTCGTTATTTTAATACAGGAAAGTCATTGGAGGTAGCTGGTCGCCGAGTAGGGAGTAAAATAAATAGTTAAAATAACTAGTTATAGATAAAATAAAAACAACTGGTTACAATTCATATAATAAGAACTAATTTTTGTTAACAATTTGAAAAAAAATTAAATAACAAAACCATAAGTAGATTTAAAGTACCAAATAAGTAGTTAAAATAATTTACTGGTTACTCATTATTTTCTATTTGAAAGTAATGCGGTATGCAAATAGCTGGCACGGAATATAAATAACGGTATACACAGAAAAAGCTGAATCGAATGCATCCTTCATCAAGCTTCAGCCATCATCAACATGTTTCGCGTATAATAGTGTCAACAGTAAATATCTCTTATGGAAGCTAAACTCACGTTTATTTATTGAGATAAAATTCCTTACGAACTCCAGCTTTGTTAAGTAGTATTTATTATAAATTTATATTAAATCAGCTGTCAGCTGACAAAAAATCATAAACTTAAAATGCGCGGGTTCCGGAGAATAGGTGGCTTTTGTGGTACACTATAACTAGAATCATCGATGATAAAACAAATAGTGATTCCACAACAGACTCTGATCAAATTATCCACGGCTATCCAAGTTCTATACCGTTAAAATTTTTGAATATTGTTTTAATTAATGTGCATAAAAGGAATATAAGATTAAATTTTAAAAAATTTCAGTAACTTTGAAGCAGTTCTAGATTTTGTTACAACTTATAGAAAAAAATACATATTTCAGTCAAAATATCAAAATATTCTTGCTAACGGCTTGTATGAGTAAATTTCTCAAATCTGATTTAATTTTTATGAAGATTACGAATCTGCAATCGAAATTGAAAACAATTTTTGTTTTTGAATTATTCGCGGTTTTTGAAAATTCAACAAAATTCGATTTTTTTTGTGATACTTTCCTAACTACATATCTAAAAAGGCTCTCATCGAAAAATCCAGCTTGTTATACTCTTGCAATCTACTTACCAGGGGCTTTCATTAGGCATGATATTGTTTTTAATTTTTGAAAGGATATTAGTTATCCTTACAACTGAATGTAAAATTAGATTTTTTTAGTTTTTCGCTATTATTTAGCGTAAAAAAAACACTGTCGCACATAAGAAGACATTCCGTGGGCATATAATTATTCAAAAAAGGATTTTTTGCAAATATAAGAAAATTTCTTTATGAAAATTGAACATTTTTTGTTCGCGACTTCGAATTTAATTTTGATTTTATATTCGCATTGTATTACACCCAAAAATATATTATATTTGATGAGTCGCGATCCTAACAATTATGTATATTTAATTTTTCTCAATTTTTAATTTACTTAAAATAATAGAACAATTACAACTTTGAAACTTGTACAGCCATATTCTCCCAAATTTCGGATCCGAAGACATATGTATGTATGATTATATATGAGACCATGTATGGTCATATGTTGATCCATGTATGGACGTATATTACCATGTAAGAGCATATACAAGCCCACGTCTGATTATGTATCTTCAAATATATTTCGATTTTAAATGGGTTTTTTAAAATTTTACGAAATTACAATTTAGTAAATACTGTTTGCTATCAAATAGCTTAATTTCTCGTTATAATTCATTTGTGGTTAATTTCATGAATACCATCTGAAGGCGGGCTTGCCAGTTAGAGGGGTAATCTATAGATAAATCGGCATTTTGCTAATCAAAAATGTTTACTAAAATGGCTTTCCGAGTTGTAAGCCTTCCTTTATTAACCCTTTACAGTAAAAAATATTTTATTTGTCAATTATTAATAAAATATTGAAGTTTAAATATAAATAAATGTAATCAAAAATAGTGAATACGCTCGTTTAAAATTATATTAGACCTAGATTTCGAAATCTAGTTCGAGCGTAATGTTTACGCATCCTAAAATGTCTGGTAAGTTTGTAAATAATTTTAATAACAATCGCCCACCAAAATATAATGCTCGATCCACTGATTAGTCGAATATTATTGACAAATTTATAGTTATCAAAAACTTGTTTAAAAGAGACGCAACCTTATTTAACTGTAAGGGTGTAAAATTATTTTTTGTTTGTTCAAAGGTTCGCATTAACAGGGGTAAAATTATTCAGGAAATATTTTAAGTTTCTTAAAACAATTTCAGAAATTGTGCAAATATTTTGATTGGATTTCTGAAATAAACTGTTTGCCAAACATTTAAGAACAAAAATTCAGCTGATTTAGTTCAAGATTTGTTGAAATACAAAAAAAAAAGATCAGAAAAAAACAAAAATTTTGGAAAGTTCGTATTAAAAAGGAATATTATATCATTTTTTGCTTCACAAAAAAAAAACAAAAATAATTGTAAACGGGTACAATATATGTTAAATTTTTTTTCAATTTAAACGATTCATTTCCGTGTCAAGCATGGATTCATGGCTGGAAGATTTACAACCACAAATTTGTCTGTTTTTACTAACTTTTGTATTTCTTCATTTGAAAAGGGTGTTCAAATTGATACAATTTACACAGATTTCGCCAAAGCTTTTGATCGTGTTCCACATGAACTCTTATTATTAAAGCTTTCCAAGATTGGCATTCATTCTGAAATGCTAACTTGGTTCCGGCATTATTTAACTACTACAGTATCTGTAGATGGAATTTGTTCCGATTTTTTCATTCCAACTTCTGGTATTCCTCAATTTATTAATGATATAAGTTACTGCTTTAAAAATTCCCAATTTTATGCAGATGATCTGAAAATTTTTAAGACAATTTTTTCTCTAAGGGATATTTCTGACCTTCAGGATGATTTAGATAATGCAATTTCCTGGTCAAATCGAAATGGTCTACCCTTTAATTTTTCTAAATGTTTTCGAATGTCTTTTCATAGACGTCGCAATGTTCTTCCTTCTGAATATAGAATGAATGAATATCTATTAAAATCTGTGGATCAAATTTTAAACTTGGGTGTGGTTTTTGATATTAAATTATAGTTCACAAGTCATTAAAATTTTATTATTCCCAAATCATATTCTCTTCTTGCATTTATACGCCACAAAAAAGTTGTGTATACTTCTTTTGTAAGATCAAGGTTAGAATATGCTTCTTTCATCTGGAATCCAACTGCAGCTATTCATGTAGCTCGTATTGAGAAAATTCAAAGAAAGTTTATTAAGTTTGTGCTACCATTTACTAATTATAATTCTTATAATGTTCCCACTTTTTCAATTCCCTCATATGAAGGTAAATGTGAATTTATTTCTTTGAAAACTCTTGAAACTCGTCGTGGTATTGCTGCCTTAACCTTTTTGCATGGTATTATTTGTGGTGTTATTGATTCAACTGAATTGTTAGATTTAATTTCAATACATGTTCCTCCAAGACCATTTAGAAATGCTAATAATTTTTTCATATTGGTATACATGCAACTGATTATGCTTTAAATGAACCACTTAATAGATCTATGAGGTTATTTAATATGTATTGTGATCAATTAGACATAAGTATATCTCATTCTTTATTTAAAAACTTATAAAATAATATATTTTAATTTTATTTTTTCTAATGCTAGTCTGTAAGGAAATAATGTATCCATAGACGGAAAAAAATAAATAAATAAATAAATAAAAATAAAAAAATAAATAAATAAATAAATAAATAAATAAATAAATAAAAAAATAAATAAATAAATAAATAAATAAATGAATAAATCCGACTTTACTATAATTATGCTAATTAAAAAAAAATATTTAGTAAAATTTTGTGCTATCTTGCAAATTATTTAATTTTTACATAAAATGTATTAAGTTTTGTTACTGATTTCTGAAAACATTTTCCAATTCTTTAAAAACCGTATTGATAAAACTATAAAAAAATTTTACTAATTAAAAACAGGTTTATTGGTGATCCTTTTTTCGGTTTCGCATTAATATAAATTTATGCTGATGTTGCATCACTTTTTAAGTCGATTTAACGATGTCAGTCCGTTAGCAGGTCACAAAAATATAAATATATTTTGATGAAATTTGGTGATTTCCAAAGGTACTCGTACATTGCCCAAGGATGAACGCTATTTAATTGGGTTAGAATCAGTTTATATTCAGACCCATCTTCCATAGAAGGGTCCTTTCTGAATTGGTATTAAACTGTATTTAGGCACGCAAAACCAGATTTATCTGATTAAAATTTGGGTTATGCATGTAATTCGGAGCCATAAGTCACGCCTCCAAATTTGTATAAAATCGGACCATGTTCGCCATACCTGGTATTTGCTTTAATGAGCTTTAGTTAAACTATAGGCAGCAAATATAAAGATATTTCGATGATATTTAGTACATAAGCTTCTATTGGCCCTGCACCGCACCCTTTTGAATTTCGTTAGAATTTGTGAATTTAGACACACATAATCAAAGACATCTGCTTGAATTTTAAGTTGTGACTGTCATATGGATGAATGATGAATCCAAATTTAAAGCAACTTGGCCCATATTTGCCCCTAGTCGCCATCCCACCGTCCCGGTATTTAACTTTTTTCGGCAATATCGTTCAGGTTTTATCTATATTTCCTCACTGGTCGTAGAAAAAGGATCAGGTCTACGGTATGCCCGACTTTAATCTTTTAACTAGTATTTCTGTGTATTCCCCATTATTAGAAATCTATAGTACAAAAATTCGGTTAATACAATATAAGTTCGCTTAATACAACAGAATTTCGGTTAAAACAAAATATTTCAAATGTATCAGGAATACTTTGGATTACGACAACCAAATGCAACCAAATAATTCAGTTGGCAAGAAATTCGGTAGACACAACGAATCTGTTTTCGCTGTGTATATGTCGAAAAATTTCAACTTTGATTTACTATAAATAGTATACAATTAATTAATAAATTGTATAAAATAAAATATATCTTTTTAGATTAATAATATGGAAATCCGATTTTTAACTAAATTATACTTATCAAGTTTTATTGTGGACGAACATTTTTTGCAGTTTTTTATAATACTAATGAAGCATTTCCTAAATTTGAAGATGATACTAATAACACTGCACAACAATTTCAAACTTTTTCCAAAATTACGGGGTTCCGATGATTGATTCTTGTTAAGAAGACCAAAAAAAATATACGAGTGTCGGCGTTTTGATAGTTTACATCAGAATTTCATTTTAGAGGCGGTTTAAGTTCCCAGACCTGGCCTGTTTTGTGACTCCTTCCAAAAACTGCCTTATCTTAAGTAGCATTTCTCACATAGCATTATTAAGATTAGTTGGAAACGGGTTATATATACCACAAATAGAGCGGCTTCGGAATGCGAGTTGCATTTAAAACTTTAAGAAAAATTACAAATTTGGAGGAGAGTTTAATTTTAAAAACAATTATATTCTTTCGCTGATCCTGTGAAACTACGATAATCATAAAATTTTAAAACTTCTGCACCAGTTTATTAAAAATGTCCCTCATTTTATATCAATGGACCATATCACAGAAACTGAGAAGGACATGTCATACGAACAATTTTTTGTTAGTATAGTGAAATCGTAATACACTTCGATAATTGGTCAGGTCCGGAAAGAATTTCAAGCTAGATAATAAAAATATTGTGGGACATTTTCATAAATATTTTCTCATAAATATGAGTATGCTTTTCGATTGAGTTTCATAGAACAAATCTGATAAAGTTTCTTGAAATAGCATGTAGCATTTGGGGAAGACAGAGTTTAGACACTTGGTGAGATTTGTAGTAAAAATTTTTAGACTGAGAATATGAAACAATTGTCAAAAAAATTATTTTCACGTAGTATAAAAAAATTATATCGAAAATAGTTATTAACAATAACTGAATTACAGAATTACCAAATTTCACGTCATATTTAAGAAAAAAAAATAGTAAAAACTATAATTTTTAATTTTCATTTAACTTTATTATGCTCAATACAAATTTGTCAAATATGTTTCCCTAAACACAAATAGTTATTTTTATCAAGTTGCAAATTTTTTCCTTAAAATTAAATTCGTGTACAACTTGTCTTCCACAATATTTGCGCAACAATAATGAAATTAAAATTTTGAAGTCTACTCAAGCTCGCACAAGATTAAAATTGAAAGCGTCCGTCATTAATAACAGTTTTATGGAAACTGAATACAGTTCAAATTTCTGAATAGCTAAAACCCTCCTTAAACAAATAAAAATATGGGATTAAAATAAATGATACTTGTATGGTATACATACAAATATTATTTGGTGCTTAAAACTCCTATAGTAAAGGGAAATATAGAAAGTAGAATTTAATTCAGCAAATATATTTTACATACAATATTCTTGTTCGAAACTTATATCTTCTCTTTGAAACATATTCAGCAATTTTAACTATTTAAACTCGAAAGTTCTCTGTAAATTAAATATTTTTTTATACCTCAGTTTTTGTGTCAGGTAGCTGAATATGTTGGTTGGAATAAATTCTGTATTCTCAAAAATTCGAATAAGAGACACTTCGAAATTATCTATTATTGTCAAATTTTCGAAGAGTCGGAAAAGATTCTCTTAAATGGTTGTATGTTGCAATAGTTTGTGTGCAACATGTTGAAAACATACAGCCTTATCAAACGTAACCCTGTTTTTTCAGCATGTTGTATGGATTACGTTTAAAGTTGGTTTATCTAAGAAAATATTAATGTAGGTATTACAGGCTTGTTTTTGATGTTATGTATTTTTCTACTTTTATTATTTAAAAATTAAACAAGTTGTTGCAACATGTTCAAAATTTAAATACTACGTAAAAATATTGTACAAACACTTAATAATTCGTATGTTGTTGCTAAACTCATAATTATTCTAATAGGACTTCTGGGTAGACATCGTTGTCATTGTCGCCGTTGTTTGTCGTTCCTGTCAAATGTAGGCATATGAATGAGTTCGTTTATTGAATATTTAAGCAAATGAAATGCTAATAGACTGGCTGTTACCATGTGTGTTGCAACAATTAATATTTTATGCAACATAACAACAAGGCAAAAGTGAAATAACGTTTGCCTAGGAGCATGTTTGTTTTTTTTTTAGCGTACAGTCCATATGTATGATGAATGCATTTTTTTTGAAAAGGCTTTTTTAATTGCTAAATTTAAAGGAGAATACAATTTGTTTTATGAATTGTTTTACATTAAAATCCTTAACTTTAAATTCTACAATACATTAAATTCTCCAAATCAACATTCTTTCTATCAAGGTTGGTTATCGGTACTTTTTAATACAGTTTTCCGTTTAAAAACACTTTTAAATGAATAACCGATACCAATACCGAAACTGTTGAATTTTAAAATATAGGTTGTATTCCCGAATCTTTTTCTTAACTACCGCTGTAGTACCGGTATTGAATCGATTTTAAAGAAATTCTGATTTTTACCTTTTTAGCAAACAATATTCATTTGTATTCCAAATGTAAATTAATTTAATATAACATAGCTTATTAGTTTTTAATTTGCGTTATTAGTTTTTAATTTACAATATCACATAACTTTTAATGAAAATAAAATTTTTTTGATACCGGTATGGTAATACCAATGAGATTCGGTTACCGATACTTAAACCGAACCATCAAATAATCAGTACCGCCCAGTGTAGAAACGATTGTTGATACAAAAATAATTTCACATTACGTTACAAATAACTAGTTGCTTTTCCATTATTTAAATCAAAAAATAAGGCGTAACCAATAATGATTTTATTATAAATATTTTAAATATAAAGACATGTTTTAAATTCTTCTTGTAGTTTTTTTCGAAAATCTATTTTTACACTCAATATTTTTTTAACTCTGGTAAAAACAAAAATATAAGGACGATCACATTTAAAAATCAGTTTTTTTTTTAAATCTATTTGTATACGTATTTTTTCCATACTGGTAAGCGAAAAAGGTAGCCATATATTTTTTAATTTTTCTTATGCAGTTTCGTAAGTATGACTCATTAATTTTGATACCTTTCTCTATAAAGGAAATAAGAAAAGCAATAAGAAAAGTAACTAGTAACTACTGCCACCAACAATGCAGCAATAGAATATGCAAAGTTTAAATCATCGAGACAATCATAAAGCCAAAAACCCACCAGACCAAAGAGCCTAGCTCCGACGCAAGCACTACAAAACTTTAGAATATACAGAGTTAAAAGCATCGAGCCAACCATTAGCCATAATTTTACTTCTCTGCATATACAGTCGATTTATAAAAAGTTTGAGGACGGTCTCTAAAGTAACAAAATGTCTTCATAGTAACTTGTGGAACGAAAAACCGTCCCCGCAACATGCGCATGAGAGTACTTTTTCACTATGTATTTATAAAACAATCTCTAAATTAAAAAAAAAAAAATGTGTTTTGGATCACTCTAACGGTGCATTCTGGTGCAATCTGACAAGAAAAGTTTTAGGGCCTAGGTTTTCCTGTATAATCGAATAGTGATATCAGATTTGACATATATTTAGCCGTTTTTTTTTTGTATGGAATGAGGGACCCAAAATCTCCTAAAAAAAGTCTCCTAAAGGAACGAGAAGGAGTTCGAATTTCCAAAAAAATACGCTATTCTAAAAAAATGATGATATCCAGAAATCAAAAACAAACAAAAATATGAAAACGAACTGTAATATACGTATATTTATAATAATGTATAATCTTCCTATACCTGCTGTGTATTTATGATCCAATTTCATATGTTAAACTTCATAAATATTATTTTTGTTTTTCCTGAGTTTTCTCTCATTTCCTTTCGCGCCAAAGTCAGTTATTTACATTTAGTTAATGTTGTTATGTATGTTTGTATTTACATATATGAAAACAAATATAGCAAAATATTTAGATTCCGACCAGATTTTTTAAATGTTTTTCTTAGGTTGCCTAGTTCTTCTTGATTTATATATTCCTTTAAAATGAGCTTAAGATCTTTTTTATAAAAAAAATTATTATAATTATTTATTTAATCCAATATTTCGCCACCACTTTGTGTGACTTCTTTAGTGTAAATTTTTTTGTAATTAATAAATGCAAATTTATATTTATGTAACAATTTTTATTTTTTATCAATACCGGGACCAAATATGCCGTTCAAATAATCCTTATGTAAGTTTTAACTATTTTTGATAGCATTTTAAGAAAATTGATTTACATTATAGATATAAAAAACTTTTATATTACCAGTGAGATTACGTTTCCTTACCAGAGAAAGCAAATTGTGAGAACTTTGAGCGGTATGTAATTAAAAGACCATTATGAATGGAATACAATATCAGATAAATGTTCGCCTCTGTTAGCCTCACAAATGCCAGCCTTTTTGAGCACATTTTTCATTACATTCTCACACATTTCGAGCGGTATTTCATTAATTTCATCACATTTTGTTTGAGTTCCTCAAGCGTTTCTTGCATTAACCTTGCTTTTCAGATATCCCCACAAAAAGAAGTCCGGAGCAGTCAAATCAGGTGATCGTGGAGGCTAATCAACATCACCATTTCTTGAAATAACTTGTTGTGGAAAAAGGCTCGCAGTAATTTCATTGTAATCCTGGCTGTATGCGATGTGACACCGACTTGTTGATACCACATGTTAATCAAGCCCAAGCATGCAGTTGTGGCATTAAAAAGTTTTCAATCATATCACGATATCGGTCCCCATTTACAGTACCGTTACGCCGTTTTCATTTTCAAAGAAGATCCAATGATTTCTCCTGACCAAATTCCACACCAGACTGTCACTTTTAATGGATGCAAAGGTGATTGATGAATAATATGAAGGTTTTCCATTGCCCAGAACCGACTATTCTGATTATTCACATATCCATTCGAATGAAAATGTGCCTCGTCACTCGTTATTTTTTCATGAAAATCCGGTTTGTCATGGGCGAGCTGTTTTAACGATTAAAACACGTTGGTTTATCGAATATTTTTCCATAATAATTTGCCACGTGTTTACTTTACGACTGCCAAATATGACTAATGTTTACCAAAATGGCGGCAAAACAAAGTAGTATACCTTCCCGGCGGAGACCCTGTATATGAATTTTTTAAATTTTCCTCTAATTTTTATATCTTTTTTAATATAATAAAAATTTCAAAAGTTACAAAACTTTCTGAACCAAATGTTTTCTTAAGAAGTCTTGTCTTGACTGAAGTTCGGAGATAAGATTTTAAAATTGCAACTCTAAACTTTTTTCTTAGTCACCCTAGTACATATATTGAAATTCCTTTCGATGATATCAATCCATATACCAATACTGGCAAAACGCTTTTTGCAAACTAACTATAGAAAATATATGTTACATAGAAAAAGAAAATTTTTGTCAGTTTCCTACAAAAATTCGGTTTCTGCAACTAAAATCGGTATCCACAACAAAATTTGGTAAACACAACTGAATTTTGGTTGTAACACAAACACATTTGAATTGGGTTGTGCCACATTTTATTTTGTGTGCAATAGGTGTTTTATGTTTTCATAGAAGCAAATAGTAAGGTTACCCATTAATTTATGTTTTAAAATAATGCAGAAAATAGGGGGTATTATTATTTTTAGTCTAAAAAATGTGGATACGCTACTAGGTAATTTTTTTATATAAGTATGATACATATCTTTGAATTATATCGTATATATAAATTGTTTTTTTAATCAAAAATTGAAAGTATTGGCATCTCTGATTTAAAATTTATTGATTTGTACAGTGCTATAAAATTTCCTACGGTTGCATTGTTTTATGTTTGTAATCAGAGCACTTGTCAGCCACAACAAACTCATACAATAGAAAATATATTGACATTAATATCCTTCTAACTGTAATGCGACTGACTGACAGTGTATGTATTTGAGACTCTATCAAACTGTCTGTGGGGTGTGTATTTGTTTGGGTTGTCAAGCATAATTTTATTAAATAATATGGTATATAAATTAGAGGGAGCCAAAATTCAAAAACACTTAACATTATATTGAAGCATATATAAGGCTTTTAAGCTAATATATGTTACATTTATGACGCAAAGATAAGATTGGTTGCAATACGAATTCAAATTTTTTTTCATCACTTTTTTAATTTGGAATTACCTATAATCCATTAGTTAATAAAGGAAAAATATTGTATTTAGAATTAAATATAGGGAAAAGGAACTAAAATCCAATACTTTTATCTTATTATTGGTTTTCCAATCAACTTCAAAAATAAAATTCGGTCAGTAACTGCGACAGTTAAAGCAATCAATATTAAGTGAATGTACTAACACATTGGTACGATTTATCAAATTTATTAAAAATAAATTACAAATACGGTTATCCTGATCAAATTTACCATTAAATTAGAGTTTTAATAGAAACAACCGAATTGTGGATTGTATAAACGCAACTAATGATTGTTATTGGTAAACGAATTTTAACTATATATATTTTCCTAACAAGCCAGTTAAATTTAAAATTAGCCATCAAAGGCTGCTACTCCGACTTTCCGAGTTTAAACCCTGGAAAAGGCAATAATTAAAACATTTTGTTTAATTAAAATTAAATATAGAAATGTTTAAATAGCAAATAAAGAAAGGAAAATTAAAAGTAGTTGTAATGTTTGCCTAATAATAATTTTCGATATTTTTTTTTGCTTTGTTATATTCTTTTTTAAATTTTTAAGATTAAAAGAAGATTTTTTTTAGAAAATCTTAAGCATTGATAGAAAGTATAACGATTCAGTGAAGGTTTCTTGTAAGAATACCCTCCTCAAAAACCCCTTGATTTTTAAGACTTTTTCCTTTTGTATATAAGCGCGAGAACTACGTGGACATGAATGCAATTTAATATTCTTTTGTGAGTCGTGATTATAAATTCGTGTGTGATTATAAATTTTGGCTCGTAAGTGTAAATAGAAATTTACTCATGCGCTCATGTTTAGTTCTTACCATAAGGTGCGTTTCAAAATTTTAACATCACTTTATTTTTGTTCTGTTTATGCAAAAGTACAAGGAGTATAGAATAGTACCGTTAACTAAAATAATTGTTACTCAAATGTTGTTCATACACCCATCATTTGCTCTAATTTGTTTTCCGGTTCAGGGCTTTATCCATTGACTATTTTTATTAACTGTTTTATAGTGTTTCTTGTTTTATATCCCTCCAAGCATTCAAAATTGCCAATTTCAGTTCTCCCACGGAATTATATTTATGGTTTTCAGAATAAACTTCCCGCAAAAGGAGTCCCCACTTATTCTGCATAATATCAAGATCTGGTGAACGTGCCACCATTATATAACAGATACTTTATGCTCGTCAAACCATGTCTTAGTTGATCTAGATTACATCGCTGTCTTGCTGAAAAATAAAGTTTTTTCAATATGCGTGCACAGATATGGGACAAATAGTTTGAGAGCAGTCGCTGGTTCCCCTGACAGGGTTCCACTAGTGCTAACCTCCACGGAAATTTATCTTTGAAAAATACATTGGCTCCTTTCTCAAATCTCCCCAATAGTCTCTTAAACCATCTGAAAAAATAATCTTCAAAATAAAAAAAATTGGTCAAATTGGTACAAGTTAGTTGAAAAAATAGTACCTAATGCCAGTTAGTAAACACGTGATTTTTACAAAATTTCAATCGTGTTAATTTATGTAGAGCTTTTTGTAATTTAGTCGGTCAATGGCTCTTAATCCTGTGCTTTTTAACTCATTCAAAACCAATTCTATTTTCAACATATTATCGCTCCGTAAAGTATTTGAAGCCATTTTGGGAACTTGGCGAATTTCACGAACAGAAAGGGCTTTTGGTCGACCAGAACTTTTATTTTTTTTTCTTCATTATCGCAACCTTTTAAATAATGTTGATCTACACAAAGCCTTTTTGAAGTTCAGACAAACCTTAACAAAAATTTGATAAAAAGAACAATGCGTTAATGATTACAGATTTATAAGCACTGACTTTATCGTTTTGACGCATTCCAAAACACACTTTTTTAATGTTTTGGTTTATAAGTAGAACTAACGGTACATATTTATGAATAACATTTGAGCAAAAATTATTTTAGTTAACGGTACCATCCTACTCGTATACTCCTTGTACTGCTTAAACAGAATAAACAATAAGTGACCTTATAATTTTGACTCGCACCTTATTTTCACTTGCAATAAATGTTGTTTTTCTTGTGTTTTTATATTTCTTAAAATATTTATTGCATGTAAGGACATGGAATAACTTAAAAACATATGAAAGAATAATCCTTTAAATACAAAAATGTATAAAACGAGGGATCGTTTGTTTTACACGTATTTATGTTCGTGGTCTTTTATTCTACTAATTTAATACATGCCCTAAGGAAAATTTATACGAATTGCTAACAATCGGGTCTCTTTATACAAGAGAACCTCTAATTTTTTAAATGTCATTGTCATAGGTGAACATAAATCAATTCCTTGTGTAATGTCACACAAGTTGGGAAGAACATTTCTTAAAAAGTCAGTTCTGTAAAATGTCCTAAAATATATCGCTGCACCAAGATATTGATTGTGACAACCGAATTTTTTACCAACTGAAGTCGGTTGTAGCAACTGAAATATTTAATTGTCGCAAAATAAATGTATGCCTGATGAAAAGGCAATGTATCGTTTCAACCGAAATTCTGTTGTATTATACAAATTTTGGTTGTCAATAACAAATACATATATAGGTTGGGAAGAAATTCGGGAGATACAATGAATCTGTCTTCTCTGTTTGGACATAGGAAAGTCACAGAACTCTGATCCGATGTCTTTTTCCAGAGTAGCTTCGTGACATCTGAAAAGGTGACAATTTTCTCCAACTCCGACATATAAATGTTACAGGTCCATTTCATATAAAAAGATCCGTTTGGTGGCAGTTGGTGTAAATTTCCCATAGGGTATATTTCGTTATTTTTTTAAAGTTGTTGCTGTTCTACACTGACATGTTTCTGACAATCTTATTATATTTGTTAAATCTTCTTCATTTCGGTTAAGAGAAAAGGAAACAACGACAACAACGGCAACAACAATAGCACGTAAGATAACCATCACAAATAGTTAAAAGATATGAATATGAGATGAATTGTACCTATAACAAAATAGATTAGAAGCAAAAATAAGGCATATATAAACTGTTTATTTTAAGAGTGGCTTAAGTCCCTTTTTTAACAAGATATATAATATTTGGTGTATTAATCATTACAATATCAAAGTGCTCTATTCAGTGATATTTTTATCTTTTGAAATTTTGTGCGAGGTAAATAAGGAATTATGTATATTAAATTCTTAAAATTCGTATTGATTGTTTTAATGTACTCGTATAAACGGAGTCACCATATTTTAATCAAATTGCCAAATAAAGTTGATATTATTGATTTGCTTATTAGATATTTAACGTTCCTGAAGTATTGGTTCATTCCTGCACCAAGAAAAATAAGGTGGTAGAAATTTTACAAAAAAAAAAACTAGATACTTATTTATTGTTTACACCAGCAGGGACTGCAATATACATATGTATATACACCATGGTCTTACTTAAGCGACTTTTAACACAAATATTTTTGTTAAATCGATAATAAGAAAAACCTTTACGTTAAAATCAATCGGGGTCTAAGACGGTATATCCCCCAAGGATATCTTCCGGGACTATTAAATTTATTGTTTTCCATTTTAACAGTAATGTATCATACACAGAAGAAAAAAATTTTAATTTTTGATGCCACTGTAATTCAATTTTTTAACACATATTTTATTTTTGATAATTTATAAAAACAATTAATGTTTTTTTAATAAATTAAACTCTTTTTTATATTAAACTCTATCAGTATGTCAATTTAGACCAAACGTGGACTTACCCCACTTTCAAAATAAACAGTTCATATGTATATTCAAATCTTATAATAGACGAAATACTTTAGATGGTGACAAAAGTAAGCCCATACAAATTGTACCTATTGACATATATGAAATTCAGTGTTGCTTACATATCACAAGTAAAACAGAAAACTAAAAAATACAAAGTGAAATTGAATTCAAAAGTATTAAAACTGAATAAGAACATCACAATTATTGTTTTAGTGTTGAAGAATGGAACGATGCGAAATAACGATGTAAACCGCAATAGATTTGAGTTTAAGGAACAATATAAACAGGTTCCTGACGAAAAAGGTTCCGATGTAAGTGTTTATTATTATATATAGTAACACATAATTAAATATTACACAATCCGTAAAATCACATACATAAGCTGATGCCATGATATATCATGGAATCTAATCTGATATAATTTGATACGAAAACTGTGTTGTTCTCATTTGATTTAATTATATATATATAATTTATCAATTAATTATATATATAATTTATACAATTTTATAAAGAGACCCAAAATAACTTCTATAATTTAAAAAATGTCACAAATTAAACCTCATAAAATCAAATATTTAATTTATCCACTAATGCTTTCAACACTATTACATCCAACAACCACACAATTTTGCAAATATTTTTATTTGTCCCGGTTTGTACTCTTAAAATTTGTGTTATTCTTTTATTTTTATTTAAAAACAATTGGTAAAAAGTTCCCTTAATTAATTTCAATTGTCTTGGCATCATTATAAAATTAAAGTAACTTTAAATTTAGCACGTCGGCAGACGAAGAGTACCGCTTTACATTAATTGACATATCAGAAATATTTGGTATGAAGCAATGAAACTTTTGCGTTCCAGTTATAGTTTTGACATTATTATATCTGTTTTGAAGTCGTCGCTCCATGGCATCGTGTTCTTTTTGAGTGCATAAAACTGTGTTAATGGCAATTTCCTTGCTTTGAATCCACGAAAACAAATGTTGTACATTTAAGATCTGGTCAGTATATGGCCTTTGCAAACTTGCCTTAGTCGCCATGCGTTTTAGGGTTCCCCCTAACGCATCGCATGGGCCCTTACCGTGGGACGTCGCAAAAAAGTGCCACTCGACCTTGCAGTTTTGTTCTTCTTCAATTATGCAAAGATTGTAAAAATTTTTTTTATTCTTGTACTGAGAAGCCGCGCCGTCTGAGAAAAACGTTACTTTGTCGATTGCATCGAATTTTGATCTTAAGAATTCAAACAGTTTCATTTGAAATAAATAAACGGACACATAATTATAAGCTAAACTCTCCGCGACAACAACAAGGCTTACGGTCTGTAGTTCGTTATCTTCGTTTTTGAAATAAATGCAAAAAGGATGCACCGTGCACTGGTCGTTTGCCCAGTGATAAGCCTGAATTTCATCCTGAACGAGAAAAGTGTAATTCTCGGCAAAGTCGCTTATCACAATGAATTCATTTTGGTCTAATTTCTCCTTACTTTCCTTTAGAAATTTCGATTGCATCTCGGATATGAAATGGTGCACCTTCAGTTCATTCAACTTGAATCCGAATTCCTCGATGAATTTCGGAATCTGCTTTATCACGGTCTCAAGGGAACATCTGCCGCTGCTAATTATCCACTGTTTGAAATGCACCTCCTGAATTAACAGCTGTTCAAACTTTTCCGCCAAATATTGCTCTAGCTCGTCAATCTTCGGACAATTGTCGCATTTGGACAGATGACAATTTTCCGTGGGGTATGCGCACAACGACTTCGACAGGAGGTCCCTATATGTTTCAATTTCACCGTGAAATACTTTAAATTTCTTGCATGGAAAGAACATTAATTTGATGTTTTGATGAAACATGCAAACGCAGACTGAATGCGTTCCGTGCCTGTCTAATGCCAGCACGCATTCTTTTGGTCGTAGGATGGCAAACTTAGAAAATCCCACTTTTTCTGCTGGGTATTTCTCTTTGAACTGATGGTATGCTTCGGATAGATTACATAATAATAATCTGCGCTGCTTGTGTACTTTTTCTCCATCTTCACGTGTGATAACATAGTCACGTGTACCTGGGCAGGCGCGGCTGTTGTCATCATTGCAGTAAAAATCTTGAATCAATTTCACCGTTGCTTCGCTGAGGGTCCTTGAGCCAAATTTCTTGGTGGGAGTCGCCAATATGCCCTTCTGTCGAACTAATTCTTTGCTTCTTCTCGCGATGTAAAAAGATGTTTGAAACTGTTCAGAAATCTTGCGTATAGACCATGATTGAGGCAGCACAGATAAAATGAGATATTTCTCCGGAAAAGTGGTCGCTAAATTGAATTTTCTTTTCAACTGCTCAATCATTTGTTTGCCGTCATCAACGTCATCTGCTTGACTGCATTCGTTATCAGAGCCTTCATCAAATATTGTCGCGATTGCACTCATAACCTTGCCTGTTTTATCTTTCCTGTATTTTTCACTTCGCAACTTTCTTTTTCTAATAGGCGTTTCACCTAAAGTGGTAATAGCCTCATTCAAAGGACTCAAAGACATATTGACCATCGGAATGTCTGCCTCACTATCAGATGAAACATTTTGTTCAATTGTCATTTCACTCTCGGATTGTGGTTGCATTTGTTTCAATGCATTTGCTTGTTGAGACAAATCGATTTTACACTTGGGGCAAATGAATTCTGCTTCTTCACCGTATTGTATATTTAATTCATTCATGTATCGCTTCGAAACACCAGTTAATTTTAATACTTTTATCTTTTTCGAACGATGTCCACTCTTGTTAAACGGATTGCAGCAAAATTTATTCATTTTACTTTAAATTGTCTTTACAGCTTCACTCTTTACTTTACAAAAAAAACACTTTAACACTTTCACGTTTAGTATTCAACTGAAATTTGACTCAGAGTGTCTGAAGTATTTATATTTATTTTTTGGTAAAAAATAGGTAAAAAAATAAGCGATATTTGCTTTTCTTTAATAGGAAAATTTGCGTGAACTACTGGTCATAAAATGTTTTTTAAAGAGGGACTTAATTGGTTACTGCCAATAAGCCGACCACAGGTCATAAAATGTTTTGTAAATTTTTTAAATTACCAGGTAATAAATATTTCGCCATATTTATGGAAAATCCGTGTTTTATGACTTGTTTCTGCACGTCTCATTTTAGGCGAAATATTTAATACCTGGTAATTTAAAAAATTTACAAAACATTTTATGACCTGTATCCTCAGTCGGGTTTGGTGTGCCATTACATGCCACTGCTGCTATTATCCATAGATTTATGGCCGATCTTGTGAAGGCAGGCAGACCATATTCACTACCCACTCAACTTGGGGCTCTTAAAAAAAAATTGATTTTTTCTTCATAAATGTATTTTTAACTGTAAAATAATTTTTAAAATGTATTTTTAATAATAAAATAAAATAATGTTAAATAATTAAAAATAATTCAATTATAAAAAATATAAAAACAATGAGAACAAGGTGGTCTCTTAAATGCTCTTCTCCTGTCCAAACAAGGAGTCGGGGCCCATTTTTTTATTGCTGATTCTTAAAGCAAAAATTATGAGGAATCCAAAAAAAATAAAATTAGCCGGAAAATTTAGGAGCTTCTGTGGAAAATCGGAAAATTTAATTTTCATGGGAAAATTTAATTTTCATGGGAAAAAAGGTAAATTTCTGAGAAAAATTAGGAAAATTTTATTTTTCAATTAAAGCCTGATTCAATACCTTTCCAACGAGCTATCACTCGTTGCGATCGCTTTAGTTTTTTTTTTAAAACAACTTTCAATGAGGTCTCTTATGAAGAATTCTTCAATTTTGTCACATGACAGTGGTGTACACCACCACTAAACCAGTCACTATAAAAAAAAAAAATATGTAGGTACATTATTTTTTGCTGGGCAATCGATTGAGACTATTTATTTTAAAATCGGAGAGGGGTCGTCCAAAAGGTGATCGCTTTCATATGGAATTGCTCTATATGTAGTATTAAAAAATAATACTATATAAGTGTTTACCCGTTAACCATGAACAACGCCGTATTCCAAACCACATCAAGTTGATATTACATATTTTTTTTCTCATAAAGAAACGGTTATATTGACAGCACTTTTTTATGCGCAATAAGCTTCTTTACAAAAAAAAATACATACTCGTATTCTTCCTAATTTATGATCAAAAGTTTAAATCGTATCTTTATACATATAAATTTATCTAAATATGTATGTAAACTAAGGTATACCACCTCATTATTATCAAGTGCACTTCTCATACATTTATTATGGAATACACGGTTTTTGAGTTCTTTCATACTTTTTTTTTGTATTTGTTATCGTTCATACTTGTTTAACATGTGTATTTTGTAAGTAATTCTGTGTGAATTTCCTTATTTACTTAACTTAAAATCCAGGTGTAAATTTTCACTTGTTTATTTTGTTTTATTTTTCATCATCTTGTTATGTTAACTTCATCTTTATAGCTCATAATAATATTAATTCATCACTATATTTTAGTCAGCGTGTTGTTGTATAAGTACAATATGATCAAAAAGTGTTTTATATTCCACATTTTAAAATATTGTCACATTGGAGATCATTTATTCCTATATAGTCGATTTCGTCGGTCTATTAAAATAATGATAACGGTTCCAAAAAGAGATCGTTATAGCAATATAAAGAAGTATTCTATTTAAATTGCAACTTATCTAACTGTTAACATTTTTTTAATTTAAAGACAGATTTTAAGACTTAATATATTAAATTTAAGGCCATGTATTATACAGAGAAAACAGATTTATTCTGACAACCGAATTTCTTGCCAGCCGTAGGCTTTGTTTAGAGACACCGATATATTTGGTTGCGGCGATCAAAATTCGGGTAATACAATAGACTTTTCATACCATATGTTGCAATTGTATCAGAAATACATTTGGTTGCTAGATCCAAATAATTAGGTTGCTTTAACTAACACATTCAATTGGCAAGAAATTCGGTTGACACGAGGAATCTGTTTTCTCTGTGTAACCAGAGAACCCTCTAGTGCAAATACACTAACAGTCAAATGCATAACCATTTTGTGTATTCTTATATTTAATAGCCTTATAATATATATTACTTTTTCTTGAAAATGTTTGACCATATTGTATGTGAATACGTTTTATACGGTTATATTATTCCCTATATAAATATGTATCATATGTTGATTCATTTTTCTAAAGAGGCGTTGATTCTTAAAAACAAAACAAAAATACGTAGTTCAGGTTCTAAGTGTTTGTTTAACTAACCGTTTTAGGATTATTAAAACTCTCATAATAGCAAAATTCATTAAGCTTTCTTGGGACTTAAATTATTGCATAACAAATTAAGGAATAATTTTTTATGTATTTCTAATTATATTTAAATACATTAATAAACATTTTGGCGCGTAATGATAGTTAAAAAAATGATTCTTTAGGAGTTCTAACTTCTAATTTTCTTAAAAGTATACTTCAGGGGGGCAATTCCGAATTAAGTTGCTTTGCGAAGTGATAAATAATTTATCATTTTCACTTCACAGTTATTTTAACTTAATTTTTTTCATTTTCGTTATGAAAAGAAATGTTGTTATGATGACTATCTGTCAATTTTATTTAATTTCACTCGTTCCGTTAATTAATTAATTCTATTTTTTTCATTTAAAATAAGCATTTAATATAAAGAAATGTCTTTATATGCGTTCACGCAGAGAAAAAACATGGTTGCAACATGATCACTGCTACTATATTGTGCTTGCTGCAATCGGGTATGGTTGTCACAACCATATTATTGGTTGTCTAACCATCAACATGGTCGCTACCATCATTATTATAGTAAATATTTCACTATTTTATAATTGACACCTCGTATTTTATAACATGATTGGCTGTAACCATACTGTGGTAACAAAAATTCTGACTATGAAAAAAATATGTTAATTATGTAACCATAAAATGCTGTCAACAATCAATGAATAATAATACATCAAATAAAACATGACTTTGACATTTACAGTCCTAATACGAGTATTGTCTTGTTTTCATAAAAACCAAAATGTCTTAAAAAACAATCATATATTGTTTACTAAAACTGAACAGAAAATACCTTTCATGTGGCATTAAAACATTTCATCAATTGACCTATTAAGATCCAGTTTATTTTTTTTTTTTAACTTTAGAAGATTTTTTTTAGGGTTTTTTTCGAAAATTCATACATGTAATATTATTTACAATAATCAATTCATTGTCAAAAAGATTCTATATAAAGATTTTATATGGATCATATTATGATAATCCAGAAATCATAATAAAGTTATGGGGACCATACTGTAATAACATTTTGAGTATACTATGAGTACATGCAATCATATTATAATAAATTCAACATCATAATATGTTTATACAGAATCATAATATTGTAATAATTGAATCATAATATAACTATAGGGACCACATAATGGTAAAATTATGGATATTTTATTATCATAATATGATAATCATAATATAGTACGACTATGGTTGGCACAATCATAAACCCAAAAATATATGATGCTCTTCGAATATGATTCTCCCAACCACGTTTTTTCTTTGCGTGTTTATGTTTCTGAAAGAGAAACAACAGGCGTTTTTTTGTAGTGTTGCAAACATAGATTTTTCGGATGCGATTTGTGTGTTTTTGTTTTTATGATTTTTATTTTGTTTTTATAAATACTCTAATTCTTTTGAAAATCAAAAATTTCGTAATTAAATTAAAAAAACCCTGTTGGAAAATATATAAAATGTTAAAAAATAATCAATTTACAAAAATTCGCGTACAGTTTTTTTATGAATTTTTATTCGGTGAAGAAAAAAACTCATACGATAAAATTTTGATAGATAGTTTTCGCAAAAGTTTAATCAAGAATCCGACTCTTTGCGATTTAGTAAAAATGTTTATATCTTCACAGCTTCACACACTCAGAATCAGTCCCAGGCAAGTAGAAGTATACTTTAATCGTTAAAGTCTGCTTTAAAATTAAAACTAGCTGAAGTTCGTTTTATCAAATTTAACAACACTTACAATCAGCTGTTTTCCGTTAGTAAAGTTTTTGTGAAAAAATGTTTTAATTGCAAAATATTGAAAGGAATTTTCCATTAGTTTTATTATTTAAATAAATTTTAAATAATAAAAATACACTCTTTTTCCTTTTTCAATAAAGTTTTACCTTTTCATGTTTTCTTTTTTCAGCTATTATAAAATCAGCTGATCAATGGTGCCAATTAACACTGGCTTTAGTTCTGACCAAAATAGCAAAATAGATAATAAAAAGCTTTAAATTTAAAGTCAATTTTGAATAGGCCAACTTTAGTGCGGGAGTATAATTACGCGCCAGTGTTTATTTGTTTCTGATTATCCATTAGCTTAATAAAAGTCTACATTATGGTATTGAGTATTAAGATAGGATAGGATTCATTGTGACCAGATCTAAAAAAATGTTGCAGCTAAATCAGTTAAAAGGATTGCTAAAATTTGATACATGGGTTTTAATTAATATGTTTATTTTTCATAATTTTTACATTTCGTTGCTTTACAATTTTTTTTATTTTATTTAATTAAAACAAAATTGATTCAAAAACAACAAAAAATATTTTATTAAGAAAAATATTTAAATTTTGTTTTAAATGGTTAGTTTATTTAGACAAATTAATTTATTTTTTCGATACCATAGAATTTTGTGACTGGCAGCTACGGATATACATTTTCGAAAAGCCAAATCAGGTGATAACTGTGTATCCTATACAGTTTTGTATAAGCAGTGTCTTTGAAATTTTTACCTTTTATCTTAATACGAAAACCAACCAAAAGCAAGCAAATTTGCTAAATGGAAAAATTGCGGCTAAATCAAAACAAAAAATGCTTAATTTGGCTGCTTAAATGGTCACGCTGATTGATCTCATTGTTAGAAATTCTTCATAAAGTCGATCTCTCTCTGTGCCAATAGAAACTTATGTAATACTCTAGCCGATGAGGACGAACAATCAGAAGAAAGACTGTTTAAAATAGAAAACGTTCTGGCTAAAGTATTTAAACTTTCGTATAAAAATTAATATATTGATCCCAGTAATTTATTACTTACTAGATCGCTATAATTTAATTGATTTTTCATATTTTTGAAATTTATTTAGAAAATAAGAAGGAAAACTGGGGATATTTTTTGAGAAGAAATAAAAAATCAATAAAAAGGTAGTTCTGTAATGACAAAAAATAGTTAAGCAGTTATTGAAATTTGCAAAATATTTTAAAATCTTTTCATCGAATTTTCAGTTTAATTAAATATACCTCACAAATTCTAGTTTTTTGTTTTTGTATTTGTGCATCATAAGATGTAATTACTGAAACCCTTTAATTTTTTAATTTTGTTGAACAAAATTAAAAAAAAAAATGATATCAGGGTTTTTAATTGCTTTAAACAAAATTTTGCATTTTAATTCATACAGAAAAATTTGTTTACGCTATTTTAGAGGAGTACCTTTTAAAATTACAAAGAGGAGAATAAATCTATAAATGTCATTATGTAGCTAAACACGTCTACTTTTAAAAACTATCAACAAATAATTGAATTAAAAACCCACAATAAAAAAAATTAATTTTGCGATCCCCTTTAAAATTTGTAAATAATTTCCGATTTTTGATAGGAAATCAGCTTTCTAAGGACTTAAAAGTAATCAGGTCTTCTTTTGTTTGGCTTACAATTTGAAAATTCCATGCATGTGACAATCTGTACCGATTTTCTTTTTCCCATACCTTTTCCACCCTTGACTCCATACTTGGTACATTTATTTACATAAATATGATACAGAAATGTTTCCATCTATTAGATACAATGACCACTATTATATTTCAATTAAAAAACATAAAATACTAATAATATTTCATACCATTTTCTTACTGTCCCTATTTTAATTCACATTCGACTATTGGAAATTATAATACTTTTTATTGTTGTTTTTTTTTAATTGCAACAACAAAGTTTGAGTTGTTGCATAAAATGAAGAATACTTGTACTATAATCTAAAAATAATATTGTTAGTTTCTTTCCAAAATGTATGTGTGTTTTTTTTACTTTAAATTTGTTGCATGTAAGTGTCCCTATTTTTTCGCACATAACTGTACATGAATCCGTCCAACTAGTAGGTGTTTCTTAAAAATATTTCAAATATTTAAAAGATTTTTGTTTTAATATCATTATTTGAATATTTTATGATGTAAACTAAAAAATCCTAAAAAGATAGTTAAGAGGTATGTAGCTGATATTATTTGATCCGACAAATAGCAAATTACATCCAGCAATAAATTTGGGAATTTAGTAAGGTGCTAATATATCCGAAAAATTTCAGATCGAATTATATATAGTTTTATATATAATTTTGTATATTATAATATACGAATCTAATCGTATCTTATTTTATAAAGATATAAAGGTTATATATGACACAATATAAGGAGATTTAAAAAAAAATAATGTAATATATAACTATATATGGTAATGTATACTGACATATGAAAGTATATTAGATAATATATTTTTAGACAAGGCCACATATGATTATATTTTACCTTCTTACACGGTAGTAACAGTACAAAAATGATTTATGTCTGAAACTGAAGTTTTTAAAGAACACTGCTATAATAAGCAAGACTCCTAACCCCTGACATTCCTAAATAGAATATAAAACATAATACATTTTTGATATTAAAAGAAGTTTTAATTTTTTTTTTTTTGGAAAGTTTGACATTTCAGATAGAAAAATATGATCAACAAATTTTGCATCTTGAATAATGAATCTGTTTTAAATTAATAGTTCAAGATCTTAAACCGAAAATAAATTAGCAAGTTATGCACAAGGAGTGGGTGCGGGCTAAGTGTTGTGTACGTTGTATGTTATTGTACAACATTTGAACCTTTTTTTAGTGTGATGTGTTTAATTGTGTTAGCAAATTGAAACCTAATGGAAAATCGTCGTTAAAGTAAGATAAATCTTTGAACAACTCTGTTTTTGTACTCTGTTGTGAGTATTTCGGTTGAAGCAATCCTATTTCAGTTGGGACACCAGAAATCCGGTTGTGATAACCGACTGTTTCGGTTGCAACAAACGAACGATTCGTTAAGAACCAAATTCGGTTGGAATAATAAATCTTTCTAAATCTGTGAACTTTTTTATTAAATACAGGCATTTTCCAATGCACCAAGTGTACATGTCATAATTCTCATGTTTAATACGAATACGAGTAATATATAATAGAACAGGTAATTATCACAAATCTATAAATAGATTTTGACAAACATATCATATACATGACATTATTGTCTTCAAATAGATGTGTATATCCAGAAATATACCCAAAAAACTAAACCGAATGAATACAAAGGCTTTTAATGGCCATTCTGCAGCAGCATATATAGACTGATTTAGCCTGCTGTGGCATTTGCATTCAACTGAAAATAAATAATAGACAAATGAAATTGAAAATAAGAAAAAGTCACAACTTGTGTTTAAAAAAAATGTGGGAAAATTCATCCACATGACACTGTTATGCAACAGTAGGCCTAAAAAGAATATAGGGGATTCCTAACGTTTCATTTTCAACATTTTAAAAATTTTTTAAATTTTTTCAAAACTTTTAAATTCTTTATAATTTGTAATTTTTTAAGTGTTATTTCCTGAAGATGCTACACAATGGAGTAGCGAAATGTTGAAATATAAGAAATATTTTTACAAAAACATGCTCAAAAATACAAATATATTTTTCGTAAATTTTTGTACATACAATATACAATATTTTGTATATATTACAAAACTTTCGTATATTTAAAGTTTTATAAATTTATAAATTTTGTAAATAATACGAATATGATGTCGTTATTTATTTAAAATACAAAAAAATGGTAACATCATAAAATTTTTGTACTCGTCCGATGGTAAAAAAATTAAGTTTACAAATTTCGTAAATAATACAAAGTTTTGTTTTTGCCCAAAATTATTTTGCATTTTAACGAAACATTTTTATTTTTATAAATATTCAAAGTATTTTTATGAAATTTCATAAAATATACAAATAAAAATTTTCTACTATTTACCATGTCATTTGTAAATTACAACATTTATCTCAATGTCAAAATAACGAAATTTTTCGTAAAATGAACTTCAGTTTTCGTGTATTTTTCCTATCGATAATTATGAGTTAAGAATTAAGAAGTTATAAACTTACAAATTATTTATTTCGGTTGCAAAAGACTGCGGCTTTTAATTTGCATTATTTTTTTACTTTTAGAAAAAAAAAAGTACTTTAGAAAAAAAAAACTAAAACGTCATCATATTGATCGAAGTTTGTCATAAATATATAGAAACTCTTACATAAATTTAGAATATATGAAAAAATTTATTCATAAATATGAAAAAGTATTTTATAAATCTTGCTTAATGTTTTTTTTTTATTTTTGATTAAAAACTAATTTAAGAATGAACAACAAAACCAGAGGAAAAACTGACCTTCAACAGAATTCCTCTCTTCATTTACGTTTTTTTTTTGAGTCCACCACACACGAAAAGGCAAAAATTAAATTCAATAGTATCATTTAGTTCTGATTTTTCTCTTATAAAGTAGATATTTTTGACAACATCAAAAAATTTTATTTCAAATGAAATTAACTCTTTCCAAATCTATCACGGGTTTCTTACTTTAAAAACAAACAAGGTTAAACATAAAGCACAAATATTTACATATAAATTTGATATTTATAACCATGGTTAACTTTTGTTATTTTAATCAAGTTATCAGGGTCTACATAGCAAATTGTATAAATTTTTAACTTACAATTTACCAAATTCCTAAAATCGTAGTTATCAATACCCAGCAAACATAAATGGATGTGATTCTTAAGGAATCAATTTTCGTTGATTCCAAAGTATCATTCAGTTCTGATTTTCCCATTCTAGAGTATTTCTTTTTCACAACTTGCAAAAATGTGATTTTAATGAAACTTAGCTCTTTAAAAACTATGACAGGTAACTTATTTTAAAAATAAGGAAAGTTAAACGTTAACAATAAATATTTTCATATATATTTGATCTTCAGAACTATGGTTAAGTACTAAACCTTTGTTATTTTGAAACAAGTTATCAGGTTTAAGTCGTTTGTATTAGTTTTTAATTCAGAATTTGGAATAAAGTAATTTAAAAAATAAGACTTAATAAGTGAATATGAATTAATGAAAATTTTGTAAACTTCCGAAATGCACTTTTTGTACGTTGCACCGTTATTTGTCCATAAATGTATTCAGATGAACCCCAAAGGTCATAAGCTGCCAACTACTATTTATCAAACAGTTTTACTTAAGAATGACTTTTATTGGAGAAAGTGTTTAGAATGCTTAACTAAATTTGTCAGTTTGCTGTCTGTTACGTCAACTTATGATCATTAATATAGAAAATTTTATATTGATCCTACATAACTGTTTCTATATGCGTTAAAATCTAAATAATAAATTTAAAATTTATATGGGAACATCAAAAGATCTAATTTTTCACTAAACCATAAGAAGGGCTTTAGATGCAATGAAAAAGGATCATAAAAGAAACTTCCACTCTATGACAACCCTATGTAAAAATCATTGGTTCCGATCCAAATTTTCACAACATCGGAATCAAATTCACTGCTGGGTATACGAAGTAAAAAATTGATTATAGTAAAAAATGCAAGAATTACGAAGAAAGTAATTTTACAAATAAGGCCCGCTTACCCGATTATACTGTTGAAATTTAAATTCAACATTTATTGGAAACATGAAAAGATCTCATTTTAGATGCAATGAAAAGGAATTATAAAATAAAACTCCCATTCTATGACATCCTTATGTAAAAATCATTGGTTCCGATCCAAATTTTCACAACACCGGAATCAAAACCACGGCTTCTTTTTCTCTTCTTTTGCTACCTTTTTTTTTTGCTGTGCATCTAATGGATTGACGTCAGCACTCATATAATTATTTGAACAATTAATTATTTAAATGCTAATTCGTTAATTTCATACCTAGTATTGTGTACAGTAGAAGCAACCTTTTATTCAATCAACAATTTTAATAGTTGAAAGTGGTATCTACAAATATGGTTATCCTAATCAAATATGAAATTAAATTGCGGTTTCAGTAGAACCTACCAAATTGTAGATGGTTTTGATTAAAAATGCAACTAATGATTAGTATTAGCATATGAATTCATAACTGTTTTTAATTCAAAATTTATAAAATCCCGCGATAGGCAAACATTTAAAAAATATTTTTTTGGTAATTTTAATTATACATTCAAATAAAACAAAGAAAATTATAAGTAAATGTGGTGCAATGAGTTAGAGTGTGAACTATAAACTTGAATGCCTTGGATCTATATGGAAAAATAATTTTTTTGAAATATAATTTTATATAGAATATAATATTAAATTAGACAAGTGAATATTAGCCACCCAATCTCATATCGAGGAAATAAAAATGTAGATTATTTTGTATGGAAACATGACTAAAAATCAAGGTTGGCAACCGTTTCATAGGCTAAGTGTTGTTGGATAACGGTATTTTAAATTTTATCTGAATTTTACGTTATTTTGTTAGGTTGTTTATCGTTAAAGGTAATTAAAATTATTTTGTCAGGTTATTTTAAGTTATGTTGTTAATTATTGTTTAAAAAAGACCACAAGCAAATGTGTATTAAATAAGAACTTAGTTAAGAATCACTGATTAAAATGACAAAAACACACAAACAAAACAGTTCAAGTTATTATGCATCCAGGCGAACGGTCAGACAAACGTACGAACGTGATGCGACATTCCTTTTGACGACAAGCGAACATGATGATTTGCAAGTTCCAAAATTTTTATCATGAAAATTTTAATAAATACAAAAAACAAAACAAGGCAGCATTGAATTGAAGCGTTAATTAACCAAAGTCAAAATCTCACACGTACGTTAGGCAACACTCGATGATATGACCATTTAAGAAAGAAAATCAAGGAGATTCTACTGCATCACAACGCACAATAAAACAAAATCAGTAAATGCAGTATCATCTTCTTCGTCATCATCAAGAGTAGTAGCATTTTGTTGATACTCACATTACCGAATGCAGACATATTTCGAGTTAGTGTCTTTGTATCAAAAACATTGTATTTGGATTTTATCTGCCCTTTAGAGAAATGATGACGATGATGATGTTGATGACGATTATGGTGGATACTAAGGCCACTCGAGATTACGACAAAGTCAATGACGTTTGTTGCCTTTGCCTATACCACCATCTTTCTTGTTATCACTGTCAGTGTTGCCTACCTGCTGAGTTGTTGTATTCCGTGCGACAAAGAATTCATTGGAGCGCACTCACATCAGTGATAATCATCAGCATCCACAAAAGTCACTGTCGCATCGTAAACACAAAATCTAAAGTAGAAGAATAAGTAAAAACAAATGTATGTACATACAGAGAAAAAATAAATTCATACTATTTATGAATATTGTATAAAAATTTGCCAATGTACTAATTTAGGAACATTTTCATAAACTCAGCTTATTAAATAAAACTGGGAAAGTTTGTCTTCTCGTTTATTATGAAATGATTTTTAAAATATATGTAGATATACCTAATGATTATGAAAAAGTACTTAAAAAATTTGCACATGTATAAAATCTTATTATTCAGAAACGAGTACATAAATAAATATAATACTAGGAAATTTGTTAGGGAATAATTTATATTATAAATAAATTTTATGTATCTATTAATGTATAAATAAAATTAGGTAAAAAAAAATATGAAATCTAATATGAAGTATTTCACAATATTTTGTAATTTTGAACCCGTTCTTGAAACATATGAATATGTTTGTGTTATGTATGTCCGTCATCAAATAAAGTACGGAATTAAAGAAACGATTTTAAGTTATGAAACTTTCATAATATTTAAAAATTTAGACATATTAAATATGATTTGTTTCTTTATGAACAAAGTTCGTAATAATTATGATCGAATGTATAAAATAACACTGGAGAGTTAGGAAGAATTCATAAATATTAAGTAAGCTTCATATATAATATGAACCTTTAAAATTATGAACAGGTTTTATAAATAATTATGAATTTATTTTTTTTTGTGTGTACAAACATGTAGATGTGAAAGTAGGAAATGTCAAATACAGCCATTGTCTATGTGTATAGCTGGGCGGGAAAAAGTATAGTAATCATAATTTCGAGTGCATGGTAGTCATTTTATATTAAAAACAGTTACTTACACTTTTTAGCGTACACCTTTAGTATTAAAAAAATAAAACACAATTTTGCAATATTTTTTTTTATGGGGGCGTCATTTAATTTTATAAATATATGTAACGTGGCACAACACAATTAATATTATATTTATATGTATTTTAAGCGGAGAGAGCATTTTTTAAGAGAATACGAGCTATTAAAAAAGTTTATAAATACTAATCTATGTAATATATAAATACATATGTCGGTATACATTACTGTACGTATATAATTGTATATGACATATTATTAAATATTAAAATTAGATATGCTTTATATGATAAGATATGTATATGAGCCTAATGTTTTTTTTTTTTTTTTTTTTTTTTTTGAGGTGTAAAACTTTTAGTTAAAATAAAACATGGATATACGAAATGGTTTTGTTTTTTAATTTTTATTTCATAGCTTAATATTATTAGTTTGAATTAAGTTATTTAAAACAATTTTGGATACATGTGTACCGCAAGCAATATTGAATTTAAATTTTTTATTCGGCTAATTGTGACAGTCAAAAATTAATGTTTTCTATCATAATAAAATAACCTTTCCCTGATGAGTTTTCGGATAATTTTGAACATGAAAAAATTATTTCCACAAAATTTGCTTCCATTTGACAGTTTATTCTTATTGCAAATGTAGGACAGTAAAATTACTCCATTTACTAGACTTCAATTCGAATAATATTTTTTTTTTTAATATCGTAAGTCTGTATCCAGAAAAGAGTAAAGGTTGTAACGGTTACAGTTAAATTATATTTTTAGTCCTGAAAGCCATTATTCAGTTGTTCTATAAATATTTGTATTGCACATAAAAATGGATATATTCCACAAAATTTTATGTCTTCAACAATTTTATTATTCGATTATTCCAGTATCGAAGAAGGACATTAAGATTCATAGTTTAAACTCTTACTCACTGTACCACGACTGCTTTTAATATTATTTGCAATTTATTTATATTAAATAACTTTTTTTTAAATGTTTGCCTTTTCTGGGATTTAAGCTCGGAAATTGGGAGTAATAGGCTATCTCTCTACACTCTCAAAATTGTTTGTAAATTTACCCCTATAAAGTTGGTAAAGGTTTTTGTAATATTACGAACATTTGGTGAATACACTGAATACACATTTTATAAAGTAAGTTTGTAAATATACTAACTTAAAAATAAACATATGTATTATTTGTGATAGTACCCTAAAATATTTGTTAATGTATCAAAATTATTTATACGTGCATAAAAAGAATTTATTACAGAAAAAAATTTTTTGGGCTGTTTAATTTTCTATATAGTGATTGTAAATATACTTATTTTTTGAGGATTTTTACGCATTTACAATGGATTTTTATTTTTTTTTGTACAGTTACACACAAAACGTGTTTCTTTTCACAATACTAATCATTAGTTGTATATAGAAGCAATACAATCCACAATTAGGTTGGTCCGTACACCTGTAAAAAAACACCTTATATTATAAAATCTTCTACTTATCATTATACGTAATATTTAATTTTTTAATAAAATAGATATTTAGCAATACTTTAATTCTGCATTAAAACATTTAAAAAATCTGACCACAGACTTGAGACTGTGCGAGTATACATTTTGTATATTAAAAAATAAACAAAAATACAAAAAACCGAAACAATTTTTAATAAAATAATAATCATTTATTTTTACAGAGTTGGTATGTAAAATTTTAACATATATTTTAACATGAATAATCATTTGTTTTAACTGATGTGGCAGTTAGTTAAAGAACATTAAAAAATAAATTACTAAAACCATTTGATTGAAATGTAACAATTTAGAAAGAACACCCAGAGAAAAGATTGGTTACAATTCGATCTAAACCATTAACATTTATTTGTAAGGATTTTATTTGGAGTAACCTATAATCCATTATTATACCAAAAATATGGCATTGGGAATTAAAAAGAGGAAAATGACCCAAAAAAGGATACTATTATCAAATTATTGGTATTTATAATCAACTTAACAAATAAAATTCGTTTAGAAATTGCGAGCAGTAGAAGCAACTATTTATTTAGTCAATGTACTAGAAAATTAGTACAATCTATTAAATTTATTAAAAAATTGTCGATATTCGAAAGTGGTAACTACAAATACTGTTATCCTGATCAAATATATCATTAAATTTGGGTTTCAATTGAACCAATTGTGGATTGTATTGATTTTAGAAGCCACTAACGATTGGTGTTTGTAAACGAATTTTCTGCTATATTTATTTTCTTAAAAAATTATTTAATTTCAAAATAAATCATTAATATTTATAAGTGTTTATAAACTAGTGGGTAGAAAGCTAGCCTAGCACTCGTAATTTCCGAGTTTAAATCCTAGTAAAGGCAAACATTTAAAAAATATAATTTTTTTTAATTAAAAAAAAATGCAAATGTTTAAATAACAAATATATCAAAAAAAATTAAATTAAATTGTAGTGCAGTAAGTAAGAGTGTGAATTAAGAATCTGGATGCCTAGGTTCGATACCAGAAAAATCTTAAAATAAAATTTTTGTTAAAACAAATTTTTGGGGAACGTACATCCAGAGAAAAAATTGGTTTAAAACCGTTAACATTTATTTGTGAGGATTTAATTTTATTTGGAATAACCAAAAATCCATTAATAAAGCAAAAATGTTGTATTAGGAATTAAAAAAGGGAAAGAAACCAAAAATCAATCCTATTGTTCAATTATTGGTATTTCCAATCATCTTTAAAAATAAAATTCGTTTGGTATTTATGTGCGGTGGAAGCAACCATTTATTTAGAGAAGATATTAGTAATTTGGTACAATCTATCAAATTTATTAAAAAAATTGTCGATATTCAAAAGTGGTAACTACAAGTATGGTCATTCTGATTAAATATATTACTTAATTAGGGTTTCAGTAGAAGCAACCGAATTGTGGATTACATTGATAATAAACGCCACTAATTATTGGTATTGATACTAACATTTATTTTCCTAACAAATTGTTTAAATTCAAAATTATCCATAAAAATTAATAAGTGTTTCTGGTGTAGAAGGTAGATAGGTAGCTCAGCACTCAGAATTTCCGAGTTTATATCCCGGAAAAAAGTAACATTTAAAAAATATTTTTTTTAATTAAAATAAAACATTCAAATGTTTAAATAGCAAATATATCCAAGAAAATTAAAATTAGTTGTGGTGCAGTAAGGAAGAGTGTGAACTATAAATCTGATTGCCCAGATTTGATACCGGAAAAAATTCAAAATAATTATTTTTTTAAATAAAATTTTGTGGAAAGTAATAATATTTTTATGGAATATAAACATTAAATTGTACAAATGAATATTTGCTTTAACAACTAAAAATATAATTTAATATGAAGACAGTTGTCGTAACCGCCAGAATTCGATTGGCAACGAATTCAGTGGCCTCAACTGATACTGTTTTCTGGGTAAATGTGATTATATTTATGATCTAAAATCGAACTAGATATTTACTTTAAATCTGACTTGGTGAAGAGAAGATCGGCTCGATAATTTCAACTCTGTACATCATATTGTGTCATAGTCCTTGCATATATTCATACGAAGCCCAAAACCAAGCATAATATTTATTATTTAATAAAGACAAGAAGTGTAAGTTGGGTGCGTGAAACAGTGATACGCAATTTAACAATAAAAAAATTTCACAAACTGCAAAGAAAATTTTCGAATAATAGAGTAACGGAAAACTGGTTTAATGTCCTAATAAAATACTATACAATTTTGAAATTTGGCTTTAAAAAAATTGTCAGAAAGAAGAAATTGTTATAAAAAAAGATAAATTTTAGAGTCAAATAGTACTTTCTTAACCCCTCATTATGTGAAACTGCAAATCCTAAAGAATGTTGTAAATTTAATAGTAAATAAAAGGGTCAAAAGCAAACCTGCAGAATCTGAATAGTTGTTTAACTAAAAAGTTCCTAAAATAATCGTGCACTTTCGATATTGAGAGTAACTGTACAGATGTCCGAAGAAAACCAATAACAATGAAAATATTTTCGAATTAATAATAATTTTTAAAAACCCGATAATATTTATAATAAGAGATAAAATGTTTAGTGATTTCTTCTATAAAACGCTTCGTTCCATTTTTTACTTTTTTGTACTGATTTAAGATTTTAAAGACTATTATTATATGACTATTTGTAGCCGGAAATTTATTTTTCATCTTAAAATTCCAACAAGTAAAATCAGTATATTCGGCTTTGCCGAATTTTTACGGATCAAATAAAAAATTGAATTTAAAAAATTTTGTCGAGGTGAAAAAATATATTTTGAGGTTAAAAAAATTGTTAGACATTTTTTATGGTAAAAAAAATTTAAGTGAAGAAATTGTTAGTGGTGAATAAATTTTTTGCCTTGCTTTCACCTTCACCATTTTACCGGACAAAGGTAGATCGTCTTAAAATTGCAATAGAATTAGGAATAAATAAACTTTATAGGATTTTAAACCAATATTTCTATATGTTACAAATGAACTGAATAAAAAAGGAAATTAAGCCCAACTTTGTTTGCGGTCTCAAAATTTATTTAACAAAAATTCTAATAAAGGGCAACAGAGTGAGAGTTCTTAAATGGCAATAACATTAAAATCAGTTAACCCATCTTAGCTGCACAATGGCCGCCGGATTTGAACACATGGTTGCCAGAAAAACATGTTTTAAGTTTGTATTTTGTTCTGCTCTGTTTTGAATACATTAAAAAAATTTAACTCTTTTATTTTAAGAACATTTTATAGAAATATTTTAGTGTAAGGAAGCTCGATCCAAATACAATATAAAAAAAATTTCTGCTAAAGTATAAACTCTCCTTATGGAATTGATGTAAATAAATCCCAAAATTTTGTGAGCATAATTTGTTATTGTGAAAAGTAATTTATCTTTAAAAGTACTTGCTTATTTATATTATAAACCAAATTAGAGTTTTTAAGATTTTAATTTTGAAATATACATTTTTTTTATACACACCAAAAATTTGGAAAATTACTAAGAGCTCACATTTAATTAACTAAACGGCTTAATTGCTTACTGGGTTATTTTCTAAGACATCAGTTCCTTGGGCGTTTCCTAAAGGAAAAAGTCCTAAGAAATTAAGAGTTTTTCTTTGGGAAAAGTTGTCAGAATCTGTAAGCGTTTTTAAGGAAATATTCTTAAGAATATAATAATATTTCTATAAAAACCTTATAAGAATTTGAAAATTTTCTGCAAAAAACTACTGAGACTCTGAAAGTTAAAAAAATTCTCGTGATTTTAGTGTAAAAGTCCTCGGAACCTGAGGATTTTTCCAAGGTTATAAATGTACTCAGAATCTAGGGTTTTTTCTTTACGAATTTGAAGGCTTTGCAACGGAAAAATTGCCAGAAAGTCATCCAAATCTTTGGAATTGTTTTTACACATAAAAGGCCTTACAACCTGTAAAATAAATAAATAAATTTTCCGTTACCGACTGTAGCTTATTAAAAAAGTAATACGTAAAGTTTGTTTTTAAATGAAGAATCAATTGAGATTCATAGAAATATATGTTTTAACTATTCAAAAAACAAACTATAAAAATTTACAGACATTTCGTAGGAGTTGATATTTTCTATTAAATGTAAGATTTTATGTTTTCTGTTTCTAAAAATTGAAATTCACATAATTCTTTTTTGTTTTTTTACCAATATAGTTTGTGTATATACAAAATTATTTCAATAAAAATGACAAGAAATTATTCAAATATACATGAACACAAAGCCAATAAAAATATATAGATCTGTGTGTTGTGTTTTGTAATTACATACAAATAAAAAACTATCAATTTGAAAAACAAACAACAAAAGTAGTTTTTTCTTACTTTCTGTCAGTAAAAATTTATTTTAAACGACTTTCTATTGTTTTTAGTACTTTTGCTGATTATAAGACAATGATCGAAAATAAACAACAATAAAATGGGCTGAATATAATTAAATATCAGTAGTCCTCTTTTTGATTATATTTTCGATTAATTTAATATGTATTTTAAGTTGTTTTTAAGGGAATTATATTTTGAGTGTATTCTTTATGTTAAAACTCATTTCACTCAAAATATTAGAATCGTCCGAAAAAATTTAAGTTAAATTGAAATTATTCGCGGTTTTTGAAAATTAAGCAAAATACCATTTGTTGTGGAATTTTTCTATTTATAAACGTTTCATCGAAAATTCCAACTTGTACTTTTGTAACTACTTACCAACTACTTATCAGTTTTTAATTAATTTAATATAATATTGTAGAACAAATACAACTTTAAAACTTCAATGTTACCTCTAAATAAAACTTTAAATTTCTTTTACCAGTTTTTTTCCATAATGGCATATGTGTAGAGCCATATGTGTATGTTGTGGAGCCCGTACGTATCTTTAATTTTTAAAAGACACATATAAATTTGTAAGAGTCTTTAATTTGTTATATAAAGTTGTTAAAATTATTGAAATCAGTGTTTTATTTATTTGAAAGAATTTGCTGTATAAATTCTGTAGAATGCTATACAAATTCGGTTGGAGTTACTTTTTGTATTCGAAAATATTGTGAATATTGTAGTTCAAATGAATAAATAAATTCGGTCAACACAACATATTTGTTTTCTGTATGTATGTATTGAAAATTTTTCAATCAATTAAAAAATGGTTTGCATATTCGTCTTTAACGTTAGAAAATATGTATGTAACAAATAATATGAATTAACTGTTAGTTATTTAGACGCTTTTTTGAAACTCGAAAACTGCCATCACATACGAAAAATAGGGAGAATTAAAGATATTTTTAATTTTTCAACGCCAACTTTAAAATCGAGAATATTTCATATTCAGCCCACTATAATGTATGTATCTCTTCTAACCAAGTCATTTACACATCAGCGATAAGAAAGCTAATATGAAATTTAATTTAAAATTGAATAAACAATATGAACATATTTTGTGCAGTCATCTAGAATAGAAACTGACAAGTGGAGTAAGCCAAAATAAAAAACTTCAAGTGAAAATTACATGCATACAAACACTGATTCGAAAAAGGCATTAAAGCCATTTACAGGGGATGAGGAAAACGTGAATATATGATTTATATTATAGTTATTAAGCATATAACAAATTGTATCTATGCCAAAACAAATTATTACACAAAATGTCTTAAAACTGTGGTTAAAATTAAACATAACATAGAGGACACTTGTCACTACTGGAATCGCAGTTTTAAAATTTTCGTGTCGGTATTGATCAGAGCGTAGTAAGCAACTACCGTTATAATGAAAAGGTATTGCTTACCAACCATGGTTTCGAGGGGTTACGTATGAAATACAGATCAGATGTGTATTATATAAAGGAAGAAATCCAATACATATTTTCAAACAATTGAATCGTTATAAATCTTATTTTATGCATGCATGTATAAATATAAAAAAATGTAAATATAAAAACATTATAAAAAAATTTATCGATTTTATTCTCCACTATAGGAAAGGGGTGTATTAATTTGGTTTTTTCATTTGTAACATATCGACTCAAGAAAATAGGATGTAAAAGGAAACGAGTAAGCTATTCTTTTAGTTTAATACATAACCATAGAACATGAATCTATTTAATTCTGAAGTAAAATAAATAAATTTAAAAAAATAATAGAGAGCTAAAATGTGATCTAGGTGGAAAAACTTTAACAACCGGAATTAACAAAATCTTCAGAAAAATTTGATACATATTCAGAATACGAGGGCGGATCAATAAGTCCGTGAATTTTCGAACTTCCCTCGTAGTTATATGCGAAGAAAAGTGGTTTACTGACTTTCTTTCTGGCCTTACAAGCACGGAAGATGGTGAACGATCTGGACGCCCAGTTGAGGTCTCTACACCCAAGACAATTAAAAAAATTCAAGATATGGTGTTGGCCGATTGTAGATTGAATGTGCGAAAGATTGTGGAAGACATAGGCATCTCACATGGCTTAGTGGTTTAAATTCTGAACGGAATAGTGTGACAGCTTAGTTTTCATGGCGAAAATCCATGAAGTAGACTACGAATTGCCCCCTCTTTCGCCTATTTCAAAACCTAAAGATATGGCTCGGTGGAAAGAGATTAAGCTCCAACGATGAAATTATTGATTAAGCAAATGCCTATTTTATGGACATCGAAAATCCTGCTGTTAAATGCAAAGTAAATGACGGAACTTGCTTAAAATTTGACTGTAGTCTATTATCAGGTGGTACTTAATGCATTTAATATAACTACTAGGAAAGTTCGAAAAGTCACGGACTTATTGATCCTCAATCGTATTTCAATTGTAACATATCGACTCTAGAAAATAGGATGTAGAAGGGAAATGAGTAAGCTAGCCTTGAGTTTAATACATAAGCATAGAACATGAATGTATTTAATTCTGTAAGAAAAATAAATATCATAAAAAAATTAAAATTAAAATGTGATCTAGGTGGAAAAACTTCAACAACCGGAATTAAAAAATGGAAAATTGAAAAAGATTACAATTTAACAGGGTCATTTAAATAGATCCTCTCAGTAGGTTCCCTAATCAATGGCAGTGTTCCACCTTCTGTAGATGGCAAAATGCTGAGAGGATACTAATGGTGGATAGTATAAGACATTCAGCCGGCCAAATATATCATTCTCACTTGTTTTATTCTTTTCAACTTTGTTAATATTTGAAAGTTACATGATTTAAAACAAGAACATGTTTATGCATAAATTAATATTATGTGCATTTACGTATACTTATATATAGCATACATTAAGAAAACCACTATTAAATCCAGGACAATATTAAACAAATCTATGACCCAAAATGTTGGAGTAAAAATTTTTTTTTTTTTTTTGTTCTTAAACAATACACTAATGTTGGTTTACTTTTATGTATTTAAACCAGGAAGTGATAAGATCTTTTAAAACTGATGCCAGGAAATGCTACTTAGCCTAACTCATTCACCTTATATTCCAGCAAAACTTGCTATTACCAGGTAATGGGAAATTTATTTAAAAAAAACATAAATTTTAAGTACTTTCACTTTAACATGGGAGTGTCATTGAAGGTAAATGGTTAACCAAATTTTACGGTTTTACGAAAAAGGTAAATACATAGTTACTTTTAATATTGAAATCACTGGTCGGTAAAAAGTGATAAAATAAGAACATACTTGTAAAGAGTAAAATAAATCATGTAAGCTAGTAGTAAAACAAGAGCATGGACAACTAATAGCTTCAATTAAAAATTTAGAAAAATCGCCTAACAATAATATAAAAAATTCATTGCTTTTCATTTATGTTCATAATTGTAATAAAATCGTACTTAACATTATAAGTTGTTATATAATACAATACCAAAAACTCATTATTTGAATCCTTCTTAATCAGTTACTAAACATTATTTGAAAGCATCTTAATAAGTAGTGAATGTCGGTTACTAATTACTTCATAACTTTCAAGTACGTAGTGATATATACCAATATTTGTACTTTACTTTACCAGGTACTACATAAAATAGGTTCAACCCCTTACTAAGATTTTGCTGGGATACTTTTGTTTTTGTTTCATGGGATCTGATATTACACAATATACTGCATAACCTAATATATGAATTGAAGTTTACACGCAAAAACCAAAAGCGTTTTTAATGTCAGAAAATCCTATCATCTAATCCAAATTGTGAGCATTCCATACCAATAGCGATAGATCTAAAAGTAGAGAATAACATTCTCTTTCTTTAAGAATCCAAATAAAGGTTTTCTGTGGGGCCGGATTTTATCTTCTGGGGTATATCCAATACCGGATTCGCTGACATATGAAAGCGGCCAAAAATATTTTTTCACTGTAACTGATTTAAAACTAGTTAGCTCAAATATTGTGGCCGTTGTGACTGTAATTGGAGAGAATTTTCTCCTTTTTTGCCCCTCCGCGTTGGATTTTTCAAAGCTTCCGTCTTAGCTGTAATGTACACTGGAAAAGAAGTATACCAAATTTCAACTTCCTAGGTCCAGCGGTTTGGCAGGCCGTTAAGGGGAAGGCTTTTCGCCCTTTAAGTCCAATTTTTACAACACCACTGGCCAAAATATTATCAAGGCGTTAACACATACTCCAAAGAAAGCACATACTCCGCGAAAGGGGTTTTCCCCCTTCCCGAAGGAATTTTAAAAAACCCCGTCTTAGCGGATGTCTACGCCGGAAGCCAATGTACCGAATTTCAGTGTACCAAATTTCAGCTTCCTACCATCTGCGGTTTTGGCTGGGCGATGTTAAATGCGTAAGTGAATCAGTCAGTCAACAGAAGACAAGAGAATATTGGCTTTATGACTACCCGTGTAAAAAAGATTAGATCTGATCAGATCTACTTAAGTCTAATTATATATGACTAAATCTAATTAGATATGTACATATCTAAAGGGATTCGGAAAATTTGGTAATTTTTGTGGCAACTCTAGTCATATGAAAACATATCTGGTGTCAGATTTATTCATATTTAATAACAGATATAGTACCGATTATTTAAAACGTTTTCAAAGACACCAAAATAAAATTGTATATAAAAACAAAGGTCTTCTTTAGTTTCCTGTTGCTTATTAAATCTGATGGACACGTATTAATGTTCAGAGCAAATTGGACCTGATTATATATGGTACGCTACACAGTGGAATGGCTTCACATTTTTGTGTAAAAACCATAAGGACTGGTCTTAGGCCATTGAAAGTTTGCACTGAATGTTATATTGGCTTAATTAAGAATCGATTTTTCGCATAAAATCGATTTTTTCGCATAAAATGTTTCCTATCCAAGCAAAGGTCTTCATATTTGGTACATACATTTAGAATAGTTTGTAAGTTAAAAAAACAGAAAATGCCATAAAAAGAAATTGTATTTCATAAAAACTTACTTTTCATTTAATTCAAATAGTTTTTTAATTATTTTAAAATATTGTTTAAACAACTGACACATCCGTAATAATCGAATGATTAATCAGTTAAAATAAATCTTAAAATTTTACCTACCAATTTCGTATTCATTTATTTTAAATTAATTCTGTTTTTGTATTTTATTTTGTTTTTTGGTCTACAAAATGTATGCACGCATGGCTGTTTATGAAATTCTTGTAATTTGCATTTATGAAGTTCTTGTAATTTGAATTGAAAGAATTTTGTAAATAAACAAATCGCGACTTTTTTTTGTAAAACAGACAGCAACAAAAATTAAAATTTGTAATAACTGTAACGGACACAAATAAACCACAAATTTCCGTTTTGTGGGTAAGTTTTTTTTATTAAATTTCAAACAAATAAAAAAAATAAATGAAACTGAAAAAAAAAAGTTAAAATAGATATTTCTTTGAAAAATAAATGTATGTTCCTTTATTTTACATAATGTTCTGATTAATTTTTCTTATCCACAATTTCACAGCGAACAATGAATGAAACGAAATGTCAAATATCAACCTGGAGCTAACTTCGTGCAGAATGAAAAACAATACGAGTTGTCTAGAACAAGCAACTTCGTACCACTCTTTTTTACCCTTTCCCCTAATTATTTGAAATGACTCAACACATGAGTAGTAGGGTATTTTTAATCTAATGTAATTAACAAAATTTAAAAGACTTGTAATTAATTTGCGTATACTCCTTATATACCAGATTGCAGGTTCTTAGTTCCCGCGGCTTAAGGTACGTGATGATGTGTCAGTAACGTTATGTGTAAGAATTTTCTCAAAATTGAAATAGCCATGTAAGATATAATTTTAATTTACCGGACGATTAAGAAAAACAGACACAAACATATTCATCCTTACCATACAAATATTTTAAGTCAAATTCTATTTCAAATTTTAAAATGTTGGTTAAATTATTCTTTGACTTGGTTTATTTCGTAAGCATTATTTTCAAAGAGAAATTATTTTGTAGACTTCTCGTACATAAACTGAATACAATTTTAAATATAAAATGTTCTTTTATAATAAGGCCCATTGATTTGTTTGTGTATTTTTTTTTTGTACCATTATTGGCAACAAACTTTTGATAACATTTTAGTAAAACAAAATTCATATTATATATTGAACAATTTATAAATAGCAATCCACTTTTTACTTTATGTTTTCAAGTACTAACAACCCAGCAGCTGCTGGAGTAGAGGCTTAAGTTCGCTAAAAGAGTGGGCAAAGTGAAAAGAAGCGAGAATAAAAATCAGACATATATTCAATAATAAATCCTAAGCTTTTCCTGTTCTTTGAACTTATATAAATATGTATTCATGCCAATGTATTGAAAAATTCTCCTTCCCACTTGTTAAAAAAATTAAAGTTACCTATACATATGTATGTACGTTTGTGTATCTGGCTTTTCATTTCTTTATTTTCTTTTGTTTTTGTCTGTATTCTATATAAAGGCCAACTATATTGAACATAAAAAAACAAAACAAAGAAAGGAGCTAAAAAATAGAACATAATAATCAATTGAAAAACAGCTATAATCCGATTAAGGCTTCTTCAGAATCAATTATTTCACAATCGCAAAACACTTTGGAGCTTATTAAAAACTACTACTGTTGATGCTATTTTAGTTGTTGCTGCTTCTACATAAATACTACGATAAAATATTTTTTCAAAACATATAAAAATAAAACGAAAAATAAACTTGGCTAAATCACTCTTGGCGCGTACGTAACCGAGTTTTAAAGAATGTAATGTTTTTGTAATGACGATATCTCTAAAAATTAAATAAATAAGAAATTTATAATAAAGATAAACATTCCGTATCAGAATGTATAATTAATTCGAACTGCTATAGGAGTGGACTCCTATATGGAATAGAGCTGTATTTTTTACATGGTGTAGTCATAAGATAGGAAAATTTACCCTTGTGGCATGTAAAAGGAGAAAGTCGGAACGAGTCACTGCACTCTCATTAAAAAATCGGTTCCGTGATATATCTATAACTATTTACTGTTATATATTTCTTAGGAGAGTTCATTGGCACTCTGGAAGTTGGCATAAATTTCCAGCAGATTACTTTTATCGAAGAAGTTTTGATCAGACGTATAGTTTATTTTCGAGTGATAAATTAATCATAAGTCAAATATTTTTAATTTTGTTGAATAATAATACAGTTATCTGCGAAAAATAGGGACACTTGCATGCAACAAATTTAAAAGAAAAAAAAACACACATGTTTTGAGAAAAATCACCAATATTATTTTTAGGTTATAGTACAACAACTCTTCATTTGTTATTGCAATTCAAAACAACAACATTAAAAAATAATGTAATTTCGTGTAGCAAGTTGTACGAAATAACATATTAAAAATATTTTATATTTTTTTGATTGAAATATAACAGTGTTCATTGTATCTAATAGATATACCCAAATCTTATTTATGTTATTAATTACACCAAGTATGGAACCAAGGAAAAAAACTCTGGTTTATGGAAAATCAGAACAAATTTCCAAATACATGGAATTTTCAAATTTTTCTGTGCGAGACTACTTTAATAATATTGTTAATGAATTATAAGCCACATTAGATAAGACCTGATCACTACTAAATCCTCAGCATGTTGGCCTTCTACATAAAACCGTAAATTCAATAATAATGTGATCCTCCGAAACTCTGGGTTTTCAATTTTTTTTTTTTTATTTTAAAGAGCATCTCAAGTTCAATTTTCTTTATTAGGGGCTTCAATCAACATCAGGATTTTTAGTTGATATATAAAACAATTGAATAATAAAATCCAGGGTATATACCGATCACCCTGCAGAAATCTTAAAAGTTTTTTCGTAAATCAGTTTTTGACAAAGAGTTTGTAAATTGAAATTAAAAAACAGCGAAATGTATGTTCCATCGTATATACATATGTAAAGATATTTTATGATACACCAGATTGATTTCAATTAAAAGTAGCATAATTTTTCCGTTTTTATTTTTATAAATTCAAGTCCAAAATTAATTAATTAATTTTCATTAATCTTTAGAGGGTAACTAAACATAACTGAGTGAAAATTTATCATACATTTTGATAGCACCCCTATAAAGAATTCGAATAAAATCTGCACCAACCTGCATATATAAACTACAGGGTGGCGCAAAAATAACCTTCCGATGTTTTTTGGCTGTCATTTAAAAAAAAAAATGAAAAACTTTGATTCTTCTTGTGGATTATTTTTACATCAAGTCGAGAATATGATGTCATGTAAATGGCCGCCGCCACAGTTGATTGTCATTTGAGCCCTTTTTATGGCATTTTCCATCACTTTGGCCAAAACTTCCGGCGATAGGTCCTCACATTCTTGACGGATATTGTCTTTAAGAGCTGCAAGGGTCTGAGGCTTTTTGACATAAACCCGCGACTTCAAAAAGCCCTACAAAAAGAAGTCTGGAGCGGTCATATCAGGCGATCTTGCTGGCCAGTGCAAATCGCCAAAACGGGAGATTAGGCGCCCGTGAAATGCATCCTTCAGCATATCGGTTGTGGCACGTGCAGTGCCGTGCACGGGCGTTGCACCGTCCTGTTGGAACCACATGTTTTCCAATCCCAATTCATCAAGTTGCGGCAAAAAGAACTCGTTAATCATTGCTCTGTAGCGCTCACCATTCACAGTAACCGTTTGGCCCGCGACGTCTTCGAAGAAAAAAGGTCCGATGACTCCTGCAGCAAAAACAGCACACCATACAGTGACTTTGAGCGGGTGCAATGGCTCTTCGTGGGTTACACGTGGATTTTCAGTACCCCAGAAGCGTAAATTTTGCTTATTTACGAACCCGCTAAGATGGAAATGGGCCTCATCACTCATGATTATTTTGATGAAAAATCATCTTCATTATTGCTCAAATAAATAGTCACCAATATTCCTCGTTCTGGAGCAGTGTAGCGTAACATTGTTTATTAACGTGTATTTCGCATGTGTTTACTACACAAATGTCAAAACAGAACTGACATTAGGGGCCAATCGCAAAATTTATAGCATTTTCTCATAGGAGGATTACTTTTGCGCCACCTTGTACATTAATTATATTTTCACATATATTTAACCCTAGGTCCCTAAAATAGGCAATATGGGTATCACAATTTCGGTTTTCTCGATTACTTTATTGCTGCCGAGCAAAAACAGGGTTTAAACACCTTACCAGGCTATTTACTCACTTAATTACTTTTGTGTGTATAATCTCATAAAAACGCATTAATTTTTGACTCCAATTTTTACCTCTCAAATGTGGCATTGGGCAGCTAAAAATACGTGTCTATTGTTTTCTTCTGCTTTAAAAAATATCCTAAGTTTATAAAGATCTGCGATTCTTCATCATGAGACGCCCTTGTAAGTCGGGCAATGAAGATTTCTTTACTGGGATTATGGGTATCTTCATTATAAAAACGGTCATTAAAACTGGTCTTAATGGGCATTGGAAATATGCCCATTTCGTTTTGGGGACTATGGACAAGATGATGCTGGTCATATTCCAGAGGAGTAGGAAAAATGTCCGTGGTGTTTATGCCATGTCATCTTTTCTGATATACATGTTAGAATGAAACTCATACAATTCAACTTCTTGGTAAAAACAAGGTATATGTACTGTATGTACTGAATACTGAATGCAAAAAACTCTAAAAAAAAATAAAAATAATGGTGTTAAAAGTTCAATAATGATTGTTGCGTATACTCACGAGCAACGGATCTTTTTGCATTAACATTTATACATTTATAGTTCGCCAATTGACGCTCTCGACCTAGAGATTTCAAAGTTTTATTTTTGGTTACGTGTTAATCCGCTGGAGGCGTAGGATAAAATTAGTGAAAATTACTAAAAGTCACACCAATTAATTTTCACTTAAAAAATTAAACTGTATCTTAATTTAGTATAACAATGGTTTAAATTGAAAACAATCTTTGTCTTAATATATGACCATATTTGATATAAAAAAGAAAACTTATTATTTATATATGAAAAATATATGTATTCATTGGATTTAAAAAAGTCCAGTGTAAAATCAAAGTTTCTCTTAACAGCAATGACAATATTAAAATTGCTTATTGCCACAAAAATTTTAATAATTATTTTTTCCTAATGAATATGTCATTTTAAAGTTCTGAATCATGAATACATTATTCGTATCATAATATTCTTGTTAAGGAAGCATAAAATGAAAAATTTATTGAATAATTACTGAGTTTCAAGTAATCAATGCATAGTTGAGTTTTTAATTGTGCAGATGATGTACTTCTCTTATTTATTTCAATTGAATGTGCATGTATGTATGTTAGTGAAAATATACTTGATTGGTATTGGGTAATTAAAGTTAACACATTTTGTACGAGAATGTAATATTGTTGTGTCTAAGGATACGTACCTTCATACATACCAGCAAACTTGTTTACAATATAGTATAACAAAAAGTAATGACAGCTGCTATTTGATACACTGCTACTGCCATTTCCACACTTTTGTTTACGGTTCGCTTTAACATCTTGAAAGTTTATTATTTTATGAGTTCATGTCTTAAAGTTAAATGTTTATTGATTTAAATTGTACTTAACATTCAGTTTCTATGTGCTGCCGTTCCAACCCTCCTTCCTGCTGATGTTTAGGAAAAAAAAAACATAAAAATACTGGTACAAATTATTTCAAAACTCAACATCTTCATCTTTAAAGGACTTTGAAGTCTTATTTCGTAACAAAAATTTACAAAATAAGTTTGATGAAAAAATATTTTTTTTTGTTTTGAAAATCCACTGGTGGTTGTTATAAATATATTTTACCACACTATTGCTTACACCACCCCCGCATTTGAGATACACGTAATAAACGAACGACTCACTGACTGACTTGAAATAATCAGAAAAATAGCCCGTCTCCTTGGCAAAGTACTTGCACAAGTTTTTTTTAAAACTGTTACTTCTACGGATATTGTTTAACTTTCATTATCATCAAAATCAATTGTAGCAGAAATTTATTATAAAAATTCTTCAATATGAATAGAATTATACACCTAGTGCCCATTAAAAAGTTAAGTGGACACATCAAACAGAGGAAATAGCATCATCATGTGATTGTTTAAGAGCATAATGTTATGATAAAATCGTTTTTAGGATATAACTCTTTCTTAAGCAAGAATTCCTATATTGCCGAAATTTAGATGTGTGATAGAGAAGATAACATTAATTAAACCTAATCCTGTGTAAGTGGGTCAAAACCAAAAAAAAAATACTTTCATTTTGCTTTATCTTGAAAAGTTATTAATATATTTTTCTGAAACTTAAAACTTTTAATCATTCGAGAAGAGTTATATATTACCAAAAAAAAAAATAATCCTATAACCTAACAGAGCGTCCCCACAAAAAAGTAGCGTATAAGGTGTAAGTGGGTCAAAATTGCCCATTACAAATTGCATGATAATTTTAACGTTAATATGAATTTCTACTTGTACATCAGAGAACTGCATTTGCTGATTGCAAAACGTTCATACGCAATCAACACAAGAATAAATATGTGTTTGCTGAATATACTCCAACACACATATTTGTTGATGATTTTAAATCAATCAAACGATGTGCAAATTGTTTTTTCACTGATTTATAACCATAGGTCGTTGTTAAACCATTGTTTTATTCTGCTCATTTGAGCCAACAATAATTATTTTGATGTAGAATAAATCAGAAAAAACAACAAACAACGTGTATGAGTGTAATCATAATTAAAACAAAATAGTTTCTTATCTATAAAAATGGGGTGGTTTTGTAAAAAAAAAACATATTTCATAAACGTTATATGTATATTAGGGTGGGTCTAAAATACGTTTTTTTAGAATTTTTATTAGGAATACCAAAAATATTGTTCTTTGTGAATATTTTTTTTTTCAATTTAGGTCGACATCTCAGGCTCCCCAATCCGGTTTAAGTTAAGTATTGCCCAATTTTCCAATCAAAATAGTTGAAAAAAAATTAGACAATATTTAAATTTTTCCGGATTAGGCAAGCCTGAGATATCGACCTAAATTTTTTTTCCAAAAACATATTTATATTTCACAAAGAAGAATATTTTTATGACTAATAAAAATTCTAAAAAAGCGGATTTAAGTCCCACCCTAATGTAAACAATATCATTTATAAAATGTGTTTCTATTTCGTTTTAATTATGAATACACTCATACGCGTTGTTTGTTGTTTTTTCTGATTTATTCAACGCTGACTTTTTGTTGAGTGATTACATTTGCATAAAACATAATCGACAGATGATTCACACTGATCCCAATTACGTGTTCAGTAACATGATGCTGATTTTATTCTACAGTGAATTTTGTTGAATTATTAAATGTGAACAAGAATTTTTGTGTATGATTAAATCAAGAAAAAAGTTGATTTTGCAGTTCTCTGTTGTACATTCATTTATTTTATTTCAATTTATATGATATTTGAATTTAAATGAAAAATATTTTGCAGTTTCGAATTTTTGCAACATTTTTTTTTTTTTCATAAAAATGAAAAACTCCGCAGTTTCGAATTTTTTCAATAAAAAAATACTGTCATTTTAGAAATAAGAACTCAATTCAAGAAAATAATTTTTTAAATATATTATTGAGAAATTCAGTTTACAATAGTTTAGAATACAATTTCAAAGCGTGTGGTTGTTGTAAAAAAATGAAATTCATGTTTTGTTATGTGAATCAGAAGATGAAATAGCTAACAATCTGTCAACAGATAAAGATGATAGTGTCATATCAGATATTGATTTCGTATAAAATCAAAATGTATCCGATTTCAGTGAAAGTGATAGTGATAAAACCAATGATAATGAAATCACAGAGAATTTTATCTCTAACGATGGAAAATACGTTTGGACAGGCCAGATTCCAAATTTAGATAATGCTGGAAGACGTGCAGCTGAAAACATTATGGATACTAAACCTGGACCAACTCTTTACGCAATTACGAGAATGACTTCTATAGAATCATCTTTCAATTTGCTTATGCACAGGGAGATCGATTAAATTATCATATTTATGACTAACTTAGAAGGTAAACTATAAATTTACATTGGAGTATATATTTTTTTAAATTTAGGCGCTTCATATTTATTTTTGTAACTTAGGAGTTTCTGTATATGGCAACAACTGGAAGACAGTTGACGAGATATTTATGAAGGCGTATTTTGGTATCCTTTTGTTTGTTGGTGTATTTCGTTGCATGGTAAAACTTTGGAATATTTATGGGAAAATCGAAAAGGAAGACCTATTTTCTAAGCGACTATGCCTCTTTATAGATTTCAGAACATAACAAAAGTTATCCGTTTTGATAAAAAAAACCTATAGAATTGAAGGACGCGCTCGTGATAAACTTGCTCCAATAAGAAACCTTTGGGAACGATGGAAATATAATTTACGAAAACTGTATAATCCTGGTCCATGCGAAACAATTCATGAGCAATTAGTAACATTTCGAGGAAGATGTCCCTTCAAACAATTTATACCGTCAAAACCCGGCAAATATGGGTTAAAAATTTGGGCTCTTTGCGATTCGGACACTAATTATGCATCGTCAGTGCAGGTGTATACAGATAACGACAGAAATTGCCAACCAAAAAAAAACAAGGACGTCGCTTAGTTTTGGATTTGGTAAAGGATTTAAAAGGTAGAAATGTCACCTGTGAAATTTTTTTTACTTTCCATTAAATTGGTTTTAGCTATTACAAAGAAAACTAACAGTCGGTGGTACTGTTCGAAAAAAAAACAAAACCTTCCACAAAACCACAACATTACTCGCAATTCCTTTTTGATGTAGCCAACAATACCACAATTGCGTCATATGTGCCAAAAAAAGAATCGTTCTCTCATTTTATTGAGTACATTACATCATAGCGCTGAAATTGGCGGTGGCCATAATTCTTATTTTTCAACATGTTGGACATTTCCGCATATAATGCTTTTGTTATCTATACTACCATTGACGCTGAATGGAGCAAACAAAAACACTTTCGACGTCGTCTTTTTTTGCAAGAATTAGATGATTCACTTGTCTCTCATCAGTCCATTAGATATTTCATACTGATAGATATTTTTCAATTTCATAAAAACTGCAAAACTATTAAAATTCATGAGAAAAATCTCTATGTATATACGATTTTTTCTGAATTATTTCTGATAACAGAAGCAGCTCTTTTGTATAAATCACTTTTATGTTATAAGAAAAAGTGTTTTTTAGAACCAAAAAAATCATCTTTGCTTGCTTGATAATTTTTAACGTTTGAGTATAATTTTTCTCTTAATATTTTTGTAATCTGAATATTAGGATTATAAAATGGTTGGGGCAAAAACCGTCAAGTGACTTTCTTTTGCTATAACTTTTGTTTAAAGTTATAATAAATTGTGGAAAGTTCAGTTTTGGTCCAAATTGCGGCTCTTTTGGTTACATTTTAAATAACTGTGGAGTATCGTTGACAATTTCGGCTCGAATGTTAGTGCGGGGCTTGTTCTCGTACTCCAACCACTTGAAATATAAGCAGAGGATGAAGTCCGGGACAGTGAAAACGGGAGATCTATCTGGCCAAGTAAAATTATTGAAACGCAAGATTACATTGTGTCCCGTGAAAGACAATTGGTCCCTGCCTGTTGGAACCACATTTCCTCCAAATACAGATGGTAAATAAAGTTCAGTTAGCAGTTTTTGAGGTTTAATAGTGTTTTATGAATTACGCGCGTATTTTCCGCCCTCCAGAATCCATAACTTTGCTTATTGACGTAGCCGATTGATGAAAAATCATCCACTTAGTCGATGAGTTCCAAAATCGTATAGCGCTTCATTTCTATTCACTGTAAATATCATTTGCAAAAATAGCAGCACTTTTCAATAGGGTGATACTTATTGCCCCGCCTAGTATACATTATATTGTAAATTCTCTGCTTGAAAAAAGGAATCAGTTGGGACCGGTTCCGGAAATACAAATCACGAGACAGGTAAAAAGAAGACCGGATCCTAAATTATCAACTACTTGACCGGTTTAGAAGTTATGAAATGTTCTTTTGCGTTGGTTCTGTGATATGTTCTTTAGGATGAGTTGCGTGACTTGTTCTTTTAGACTAGTCCTGCGACATCTCAAACAGGGCAAGCCTAGGACAAGCCCTTGTTAAAGTAACCGGTCCTTTTCATTTTAAAAACCCGGTCCCATGACCGCTCTGTAACGATTTATTTTACTCACTACAAGTATGTACTTATTTAAGCCTCTATTTCTATCTACGGATTTCATTACTATAAGTAACTACCTCTTTTAGCAATTTTTTGGTAATAACTTATTTATGCTTATAGTTGTAAACTTTAGGTAAGCATTTACTGCCAATGTTATATACATTGTTTGTTTTTTTATTCCGTTTGTTATTACCCGGCAAAAGCACGTTTTGCTGGCTATTTAAAAATAATACCATTATAATGCTAATTTGAGTTAATAAAATTAAATAGGTGGGATTTTAAGATTTGATTTAAGGTCCAATATAGATTCTTAGCTCTCCAATTAAAGAAGATATTTGCAACAACTTGAACACTGAAATATTTTGGATTCTGAAATTAAATTTAACATTTTTATTTTATATAAAGAGTGGTTAAATTTTAAGGGCCGATGTTGATTTTGAATATAACAAACTATTAAGCAAATTATTGTCATTTCTTTTTATTATGATAATATGGTATGGTTCAATTATGTATGGAAAAAAATATCGGCCAAATGGCCGCCGCGACCCCGGCGGCACACTTCCATCCGATGGTTCAAATTTTTGATGACGCTGAGGCATAATTGAGGTTCTATGCTGTTATTGTTCCGAATTATCTCATCCTTTAGCTCTTGAATTGTTGCTGGCATATCGACGTACACCTTTTCTTTCAAATAACCCCAAAGGAAGAAGTCCAACGGTGTCAAATCACATGATCTTGGCGGCCAATTGACATCGCCTTCATGTGAGATAACACGGCCATTGAATTTGTCGCGCAAAAGAGCCATTTTTTCGTTAGCTGTGTGGCAAGTGGCACCGTTGAAACCTCATTTCGTCCAGCGTCATATCCTCAATTCCTGGCTACAATAAGTTCGTTATCATCTCGCTATAGCGAAAACCATTCACGGTAAATGCTTAGCCGACCTCATGCCACACTATCGCGAACAACAGCAATGTTTTTCGCAAAACGAATTGGGCGAGTATGCACAGGTGTTTTCATAGATCCGGTTTGCTGAAATTTGCCCACAATTTTTTCCCGATTGTGGACACATTTCGTAGATTATGCTGACCAAAAAAGCACGAAATGCAGTTTGATTTGAACGCCTATTTTCATAATAAGCCTGACTAACTTTAACGCGTTGCTCGATTGTGTATCTTTCCATGGTTCAAATTGCGTTAGTCTGAAATTGAGAAATGTCAAATCAAATGCAGAAAAGACTTGACGTTTAGGTGTGGTTCACATTCAACATCGGCCCTTAAAATTCCTAGGTTATATAAGAAACGAAATGCGTCTCCCCCTAATCCATTTAACGAATCACTTTATTTCGATGTGCTATTCATACCTAGATCATTAAAAAGAAAAGTTTTTCAAACTATAAACAAATTTCAATTGTAAGTTTGCATTTAGAATTTTTTAGGTTCGCGGTTATAATTTGATGGTACTATGAAATAGAGAACACATTCATTTTCAATAAATGTTGGAGAACTTTTATTTTATTCTTTCTAAAGCATAGTAAATTTTTTTTCGCGTGGAAAAAATTCACTCGCAAATTAAATTATGACAATGAACATTTTTTTCTTTTATACGAAAGAAAAAAATTTGTGTGAAAATAAGCTATACACAATTTTTGCGTGAAACTCATTATTAGAGTACAACTGCAACATGAAATTGAAAAAACTTACAATATTTAAGACGGAAATTCAATTTCAATCGATTCATTTTTGTCGCTTTCCAGATAAATTAAAATTTTTGTTATTTTCGTTCTTAAATTCCCATCTTTACAATGTCCCGATCCTAATAGATCGTACACTAGCTCTAGATTTTGGTTAATTGCTTAAGGCCAAAAATAGTTTAAATTTATTTTAAGTACATTAAAATAAACATTTATTGTGTAACTGTCTACCGACATATTGTTTTTCAATTAATTCCACTAATCCCAACGAATACTTTAGATTATCACACAGCACACGCCTTCAATACTAAAAGATAATAATTTACATGAGTAAGTAAAATTTGTTTAAAACCCATGTATGTTTACAATGTTTTCTCGGTATTCTAATTTATCTTCCGAAGACATCAAATATGGATGATGCATATCACAATGTATACTTCCGCTTAGCCTTTAAAAGACGGCATTTTTAATTAAATATACTTTTGCAGAACGTGTATGCACACAACAAAATAAGTAGGATGATCGTAAACAATTTGAATTAAATACATTTAAAAATTTCGAGGAGCTCTCAACTGTGTTAGTTCTCTACAATTGTGAAAATCCAAAAATTCGAAAATACATATCACGAGATAGGTGAAAAGACCTACCAAGTGACCGGTTAAAAAGTCACGACATGTTCTTTTGTGATAATTCTGTGATATGTTCTTTTTATGTGAAATGTTATTTTAGACCAGTCCAGTTACATCACCTCCTCCTAGGGCACGGTCATGTTAAAGTGATAGGTCCTTTTCATAAAAAAACATCGTGACTGGTCCCTCTGACAATGAAGCGGTCACGTGACGTGTCCCGAGATAGGTCATTTTCCCGCAGGGAATCTATAGCTTAATAGTTTTGTTATGTGTTCACTGAAAAATTTCTTTACAAAATATGTACGAAACCGTTATTTTGCTCCACGAATATATTTCGAAAAGTATACGAAATCTTTTTATTGTAGTTATTTTAAATTTACTGCATACAATTAATTTACTGAAGGTACTTTTTAATAAAAAGAATTTTAAAAAAAAATATTTTATAAGTTTTAATGTTAAACTTTTCCTACATTTAAAATGTCAATGTTTGGTTCACAGTTTCTGAAATTATTTTATATCTAAAAGATTATTTTTTAGTATCTTAGAGATTTGGTGAGTTTGAAAAATTTAAAAATACCGTTAGTTTCCTAAAACAACATCATGAAAAATCATTTTTTTATATGACATTCGAGCAACTTACGGTGCTTATGGCAAACAAGTGTTGAATAAAGTACATTTAATTTCATTTAAGTACAATATTTTTATGAAATGCAATTGTGGATTATTATTTCTTTTTGTGTACGTACAGCATTTTCCATCTAAAAGGTTCTCTTATTAATTTACTTTAATGCTATTCTCGTGCTGACAGGCAAAAATATTATTGTATGCATTTTTGTATGAAATGATGCATGAAAGTGTTATCATTAGTAACTGTTATACACTCCACGTTACTTTAATAAACTTATAACTTATTTTACGTCAATATACTTATAGAGTGCAGAGGAATAATTTTATTTAGAGATAAATTCGGTGACACCCAATTAAAGTTGCCCCGAAGAAATATATCGGTTGCTCCAACCAAAATAATTTTGCTTATCACAATAATTCTGTTTTCTTTGTGTAAGGATTATTTGACCAAAAATATTTCGAACCCTTTGTGTTAGCAAAATACATATATTTTAAATATAGCTTTATGTCTTACATGCGAGTTAAAATTGCTAGAGATAGAACAAAAACATCCCTAAATGGCTTAAATCATTGACAGTAGAGCTAGCTAGATGTGCTTTTGCTAATCTGTTGCAGTTTTCTCTCCCGTATAAAAGTTTCTTTACAATACACAAATTCATAGCCATAAAAATCAAAACCTAAGAAAAGTAAAACAACATTTCCTTATTTAAATGACACAAAGTGTAAGTAAGTATTTGTGGTGCAATATATAAAAATGCGCATTAAGAGTTTAAATTAAAACTAAAATAAAATTAACTGCACAAAAAATTCTTTAATATTCACACACATGCATACGTACATATTTAAACATGAACAAGTACGAATATGTAACATTCAATAAATAAATTTTAATTAATTCATTTAGTGGAATATGCATGCCAGCATGTACCACTACTGCACAATGTATGGATGTGTCTGTCTACGTACATATACAGATAACAACCCAGCTCTGTATACTTCAATTTTTTTATAGCCTTATGGGAGCTTAAGAACCAAGAATTATTTGAGTTATGGGTCAATGGTCTACATGCTGTCCATTTTCATGATTTTATTTTTAATTATTTTTAATTTAATTGTCGCGCCTTGCGTGTGTATTTATTAAAACAAAAAGCGTTAAAAAATTAAAACTTTTATGCATGGAGGTCATTAAAAAAATATTTAAATTGAATTTAATTTCTAAGAATCAAGATCATAAAAGTGAGATGTCAGTTATTTTTTGTTTTTCATAAAGAAGCTGTTAACATTGTTTGATGTTATTTATTTTCAGCAAAAAACACATCGCCTTGACAATTTACAATATGTGTGTTCCTTTACATGCTAGATTTTACTAGTTTTCTAGCCAAAATCTCGGTATAAGATTGGACCTATTTCAGGTATAACCTAGTAAACGGTTTCCTTTTCACTTTGCTTTACATTGAAACCTAAAGTAATACGTTACAAATATTGTGATACATCACTACATATTTAAAACTTATGCATTGATGTGTTAGCCGTACTTATATACAGGGTGGTCCAAAAACAAATATCTTTTTAAATCATATGTTATTTTGACTCTGATAGATTTTTTCTGTTCGCGCACCAAAATGAGTCGCTTTGCGTTGAACAATAGGGAATATTGCAAACTTATTTCCAAAGTAAGTGCTGGGTTGCCCAACCTGTCCACCACGCGTACGCAAGTTTGTGCAAAAATTTCATGGGACAGGCTTACTAGTGGACAACACTCATAGTTAACGTCGGCGTACCGATGATGATTTAGCTGTTGTAGCGGCAAATGTGAAATTCCAAACCAAGAACAACGACACGCCATCGATTTCAACAAGTCGACAATTCACGCACCAGCATGGTAAGAATTTTACACAAGTGTCTCGGATTATTCGCTTACAAGGTCCAATTGACTTAGCAATTGTAGGCAAAAGATTTGGGCTTCAATCGGACAGCGAATATGGCCGAAAAATCATCTTTTCTATCGAGGCGCATTTTTATATCGGCAGCTATGTCAACAAATACAATTGCCGCATCTGAGGATCGGAAAACCCGTGAAGCCAATGCATGCACAGAGAGTGTCAGTCTGGTTTGAATTTCGGAGTGATGGCATCATTGGCACTTTTTTTTGAAAATGAAGCTGGAAATGCCATTTAAGTCAACGGCGAGCGCTACACATCCATGACTACGGAGTTTTTTTGGCTGAAATGAAAGATATGAACTTAGATAATCTTTGGTTTCAGCAGGATAGCACATTATGTCAAACAGCTCATCAAACAATATATCTTTTGCGCATCAAGTTCGGTAATCGTGTTATCTGCCATATTGGCAATTTCAATTGGCCGCCTTGGAGCTGAGATTTGACCCCTTTAGACTTTTTCTTGAGGGGTGCTGTTATTGATCGAAGCTTTGCGAATACTCCAAAAACGATCCACACCCTTAAGTCTAATATCATCCGATGTATTCGTGAGACAGAAATATAAACTGTCATCAAGTCTTGGAAAAATGAGCTGACAGGTTAAGCTACTGTGAAGGTAGCCGCGGCAGCCACATGAATGAAAATGTGTTTCACAACTAATGCTAATATTTACTGTTTCTAATAAAGCCGTAATATACCAAAAGGAATTACGTTTTGTTCATTTTATAAAATTTTTAAAAAGATACTTGTATTCGAACCAACCTTTATGACGTTCAACGTCGAGAAGTTCATTCTATTAGAGAAATTTCGCTAAAAAAAAAAAACGAATTTTATCCCGTAATCAAATTTTCAACAGAAAATGGAGAAAGCTATCTTATATTCGAAAAAAACAATTGTCACTGAAAATATTTAATCAGTAAAAATGTTTTGTTATTCATACGATTTTAAATATTGGAGGAAAGGTATTTTTACTTTTAACTAAGTTCTTCATCACAATTTTTTTTACAAAATATACAAACCATCAGTATCCCACCATGCACCTTAATTCAGGGTAGCTACATTTTGGATCTAGTATCAAATTTACCAACCATCTTTGTTTATAAAATATTTTCAAAGGGAACTTTAGGCAAACACAAAAAATATCGTGTCTGGCCCTATGTTCCATCTGTAAAATATTTTTCTAATTGAAAATGATCCTTTTTAATTACAAAAAAAAAAAAAATTTAATATAATTTGGTTCTTATTTTACAATAATTTTTTTTTTATTATTTAAATTCCAAGAAGTGCGTTAAACTGAAACATACTTGCTTTGTTGTTACATATTTCTATGAGTAATTATTATTCAAAAAGTGTTTAGGTTTTATTGGTTTTATAACATTTTATGCGTCGTAAGTCTTACGCACAATTTTTAGTGCCTTCCATTCATTCACCCAATGGCTTTAGCTACGTTCAATTTACATTCGCCTCCCTTGTTTATGTTTCATTAAAATTTATAAGACAATAGTATTTTTTCTAATTCATTCACTTTATTTTTGCTATTAATACTTGCAACGGTTGTTAAGTTTAAAACATTTTAATTGTTGCTTTGCCTATTCACACTTAAAAGTGTTTGACCCCTTGTACGTATGTAAGTAGTGTAGAATGTTGCTTGTAATGAACATTTTTTTACCTTTAGTTTATAGAAGAATTTCACATAATTAGAAAACTTTCGAACTCTTCTGAGAATTTTTTGTATTTTTTGTTTTGTTATACGAAGGATATTGATACGAACGTTTCAAGTATCCTTGCACAATGGTATCTTATTTCATTTTCAATGTTCATTTGATTCCAGTTTAATCGAAGGAAATCTAAAGCTCTAAAGCAAGTTGTTTATTTTACATTCTACCTTTAACTTTGTATGTAGGTTTTACCTTCTCTAGCTAGTGATGACAACTCTTTAAAAATTAAAAGCATCAGACATTTATCACATTTTGTGGTAGCAAAAATAAATACAAAACATAATTTCTTTAAAACATCGTATCTATTCAGACAACTGAATTTCTTTGCCAACTATATGGTTTGGTTGGAGCGAAAGTTTTATTTGGTTGTTGCAATCAAATATATTCTTGGATCGAATGAAATATGTTTCCGAAATTTTGTTGTACTACTTTTTATTTTGTTTGGAAGGAATAATATTATTGTGCAGGACATTGTGTTAATATCTGGAAAATATTAAGTTTATAGGAAGGAAGAAGAGGGAGTAGTTTTTATGAACATGTCAGTACCCTCACGGACATTACCACCATTTCCGATTTGGGGATTATGGTCGAAAAATTTTTCAGGCGTATCCCTCACTATGACAAACATAATTTTCGTTATAATTCCAATTAAATAGATATATTTCCCATAGGTATTAAGACCATTTTAAAGAATGGTTGCTCGCGGGAGTTCATATCCCGTGGCCAAATTAAAAACATCGCGGAATCCCCGTGCAGCCGGGAATGGGTTTAAATACCTTACGTACATAAGTGAAAGCGAAAGTATAACTAATGGTATGGTCCCGAAACTCCAAAACTTTGAAAGCCATGCCCATAGATATGTATAGGAGTTGTATTCCTTTTCTTATTGGTAGTACAAATATTAAGGATGTTATTTAAAAACGTGATTATTGTAACGAATATCTCTCGAAGAGTATTCGAGTCCTTAATATATGACCAATATAAACCGATGACAATGTTAGATCCGATTAATTTTTTATTCATATTAAATTTATTATTCATATTTTTCCACCAATAACCACATTGACTTACAATCAAAATAAAATTTACAGCAAATGTTCTTGTCATCTGCAGGAGAATAAATAGAGTTGAAAGTTTGACGAAGATAATTACGAAAGTGGTGTATAAGCATTACGAGTTCGAACAACAGCGACAGCAACATCAATTTAGAAAAAAATAGTAAATATGTATGTATGAGTTTCCTATCCTTCATACATATCGCAACTTCCTACTTCGGTGTTCCCACAGCACTTAACCTAACCGAAGTAAAATAACATAACTGGTCTGTGAATTAAAAAGCTACAACAATTTCACCAACCCTTCTAATATTTATCATCTCATATTTGAAAACCTTAAGTTTTTACCACCCTTCATATGTCTTCTCTACACCCTTGAGTGTTGCTTTTGTTTAAAATGAAAATATAAAATTTGATTTGATCAATGGTCAAAGGTAATATTTTCTTAATCTGCGTTTTCAGAAGCTGCATCTCTGATATTTAATATTATTGTATAAATTTATAATTTTTTTCTAAATCCTTTCCAAAAATCAAGTTGGAACTTTTAGGAGTTACAGAATTTTTATTAAAAATGTCGATTTATGTTATGTATATTTTTTTCCATTTTTAATTATTAATAAAAGTGCTAATATTAATAGTTTCAAAATTATACCGTAATGACTCTCGGATGCAGTTCAAGACAAAAGAGCATATTTTTAAAATTAGCACTCTATTTTCATAAAAATTAAAATCTAAAAATTTAACCATATTTATTGGGACAATCATCATATCATTTGGAAAGAGTTTAGTCGAAAATTACGATTACTATTAATGCCTAGATATGGAACAACGGTAACTTGTTATAGCATAAAGAACTTAAACTTTAGGCTCATTGTACGTATTTTTTTAAATTATTGCATTGCGTATTTGAAAAGTTTCTACACTCCCTACACGATAGAGAGCTCAATTTTGTTTAAAATTTCAGACAATAAAAATTATGTTATTGTTTATAAAATTATCTTTAAGATAGATAAAAAATCTGTAAAAATTTTTATTAACAAATTATATTTTTTTATAGAAAAAAAATAATTTTTTATCTTCAAAGACTATTAGAAAAATACAAAAATTTTGTGTTCAAAGAACGCATACAATGCGACTGAAGTTTTTAAGAAAATAATTCTAAATATGTCAGTATGTCATCTTTGATAGTAATATCTGTTTTTGCTGGGTTCATGTTAACTTTTCATTAAATTGATAACATTAGAGAACTTTAAGTAAAAATGATGGTACGTTACACGGAATCAGGTCATAACTGAATTTCAGTTAATATTTTTTGTTTGTTATTAAACCTAGACATAAATCCTTAACAAAAAAAGAGATCTCTTAATAAAAAAGCGCTAAGTAGCTCCAAAAAAATAAACAAATTTACATCATTGTCTTCAAGTGTATAGTATGTGTAGGTTTGTAAATGTAACATTTACATTTTGAAATTGAGATACAGAGTTTATTAAAAATAACTTAACAACTTTTATTGCTGCTGCAAAATGTACAAAGAATAGTATAGTTCTAACAAGGACATATCGTACAGATATAACATCGTACGACAGTATTTAGTATATAAAAAGATGTACGTTAATATGAAACTAGAAATAATATGTGGTAATCAAATGAAACCAGAATAATTTCGCATTTCGAGAAAAATTTAAGTTCTGCTTGAAATCTTTAAGTCTTTAAAAAGGGGAAGAGCTAAGAAAATAAAAAAATTAGTACATATTTTTACTATACATCGTATCTAGTTTCATATATTAAAATTCTAAGATCTAAAAAAATTTAATATTTGTCTAATAGTATATTAATCCTTATTAGTAAATATTGCAATTGATACCTTGGCACTTGTTAAATGAAGATATAAACCAAAAGCAACCAACCTCCACTACAACCATTCACCGTCACTTAAAATTTTCTGAATATTCTGTTGTCTTTGAATATATTTTTACATACACAAAGGTTGTCGAAGTACTAACTTTGATATATTCTTGAATATCTATAATTTGTCTTTTCAATTTCTGATAAAGTTATACTTTATATTCTGTTACATTTGTAATTGTTATATAAAAAGGTAGGTGTGTTGTTAACAGGATTTAAACTTCATTTGGGAATTATCACCATCACATTTAACTTTTTATCTACCTTTATATAAGAAATGAAAGACTTTACTAAAATTGTAAGAAGGAATAATTTAAGATAGTTGGACAGCCAATTAAAAGGTAGGGCGAATTAAATAGAAATATTAACTAGATTAAAGATATAATTTTTACATGCAAAATGACAGTTGATACCATAAACATTGTATATTAACCAGGGTTGGCAGGAAATACAGCAATCGATTGAAAACCCTTTAAACTGAATACCGTGAAAAATAGTAGGATTGTGTTTCGTTAAGAAAATTTAATTTTTTTACTGTATTATGTTATAATTATTAGAATTTAAAACGTTTGCAAGCAGCAGGAGACGTTGAAAGACGATTTTGCATGTACGAAATGCTGCTTGAATACCTAAAAAAGAAGTAATTTTTGACTCTAATCATTACTGGTGATTAAAAATGGATCCATTACGAAAACCCGAAGCGCAAGAAATCAACGCCAAAGTCAAAGTAATTCTCTTCATTTGATATGGTTCCATCTATTATGAGCTGTTGAAATCGGGCAAGGGGATCACATGGAACCTGTACGGACTACAATTGATTCGTTTGAAGCGAGCGTTGGCCGAACACGACTAGACATGAAGCCGTAATATTCCGTCATGCCGTAATATTCCATTATAAAAACTAATTACAAAATAGAGGCTTGAAAGTTTTGCCTCACCCGCCTTATAGTCCAGACCTTGCTCCGTCCGATTACTATTTACTTCGATCGACACAACACGCCAGATATTTGCTGACTCTTGATATCTATTTATTACAAAAATTATTTTACTTATATTTTATCTTAAATTATGTTATGGTATTTAGCCATATATTTCTATTCAGTCAAATACATAGCCGTTTAAAAATACTCGGTCAAAGTGGGAGTAGTGTAAAAAAGATGATCTCTCGCAATATTTAATCACATTTAATTTAATGTTCTTTAATACCTGCTATTATATCTAGCTGATTCAGTAATATATTTAAGGATTTAGTAAGATCTACTTTTTATCCGCAAAATGGCAGATCAAATTAGATCAGATATAAATTTATCTGAAAAATGGGAGGTCAAATTAGATCCACCAATAAATCTGGGAATTTAGTAAGATATATATTGATACAATAAATGGCGGATCAATCTATTTTATGAACAACATATATTGTATAGAATCTAATTTATAAAAAAGATTTTGTAAAAAATAAATTTAAACAAAAAATTAAAACTTTGAGTCTTAAAAAAACATAGCCTTCGGAAGGATTCGAAAAATTTGTAAGATTTAAAACAAAAAAAATAACCACAGGACGTTTGAAGATCATATGTAATTATAGCCTTTTCGACCTATTTCATCTCAAACGTCAATCGGGTAGCTGCTCGGTGCTGGGGTAAAATCGGTGGCAACTCTGTTAGAGAACTTGTAATATTTGGCGTGAATACTTTTCTTAAATGTTCTACAAACAGATCTCCTTTTTCAGTATCATTTCTAGCCCAACCTCCGTCTGATTTTCTCAAAGGAGGCTACATAAGACAGGTCTTTTTAAATTTTTCGTTGCACGCCATAATGAGTAATCTGTTCTTGATATACTTACAAATAGCTAATATTCTATCACAACTTTTATTCTATCACATATTTGATACAGATAACATATAAAAATATATGGTGTTTTATCAAAAATATTTTTTATTTATTAATCGTTGTTCAATTAAGGTTTTGTCTGGACAGGCTTGGCTTAATAGTTTGTATTAGATTTAAGATTTGAATAATTATTATTAGTTCACATTATACTAAGTGAAGGCTCAATAAATACATATGAAATAAAAATAAAAAAAATTAAATATATAATTATATATAATTCAAAATATTGCGTCAAATCAAAAACATATTGTTATATCATATCAAATATAGGATGTGTAATGAACACGTGATTTAACACTTTTACATCCTTAAAAGACGATTTTTGTGAGCACTGTTTTCCAACATCACTCTGTTTGAATAGATCTGGAGGAGGACAGCGGGAGCCATATAGTATGCTAGCTTTCAGTCGTGCGGTAGGGTTCGGGTCCTCTCCCAGCCTAATCCTAGATTTTCACTACAGATTTGTTACAGACTCCCTACTTATTAAAAAAAAAACAACTCGACATTAATAGGACCAAGATGACCATAATAATAAAACAAATCCCCTGAATGGTCATAAAAAAAAATACAAGAAAAAGTATTTGAGTAAAATACTACAAAAATATTGGCATTCCCGATGTTATGGAAGCCCTTCGCCTCAATACCCACCCTTAACCTTCATCCTAGTGGCGATTAGAAATTGGTCCAGGACCCTCTGTTAAAGTTACCCTAACCCATCATCACATTAAAAGACCTCGAAGAGTTTAGTTATTCATAATACAATTCATGATTGGTTTATTGTAATAATTCAACCCATAAAGGTTAACAAGGTAGTTAAACATAGTTAAAATTAAGTATTTATTTTAATGATAATTACTCTCCCATACCCTTTTCGAAAATTCAAGCTTATATTAAAAAAAACTAATGATATGAAAAGCAAATTCCCGAAGAAATTTCTAGTTATTCTAAACTATAAATATAAGAACAAACTACTATTATATATGAAAAAAAAAACAAATGTTTTTTTTCTGACCCTATTAAATAATTCAGTCTTTCGAAATTTGGAAACAGTGTAAAATATATTAAAATTTATCCAGATATAGATAACGGTTTTGATATGATAGCACTAGGGTATTCAATCGGTCAGTCGGTATTCGATTACTCGAAAAATTTTCATATATAAGTCTGCGAATAATGAAAGGTAATAATCAATTCAAATAAATTTATACATTTAATCGATTAATAACACTGAGAAAAATATATATAAAAAGGTTGGAAAAATATATATTCATAATATCCCGAAGAAACATACAATTCATAGTTTTTTTTTTTTTGTAAAATGTTATTCCAAAGTGGAAGTAAAAAAAAAATATCTGCAAATAAATTTTTGACCAGATCGTAATAGTCAATGGAAACTAAATATCTTTCCCAACAGTATACACGTTTTAGGAACCAGCTGAGCCAACTCACGTTAACGAAGTTAATCAGAAAGTTTTTTTTTTTAATTACTAAAATCTACAGTAGGTTTGAAATGTCCTAAGCTTATAAAAAAAATATATTTAGATAAGTTACCCGATCAGAATGTATTATAGACATAAATGTAAGCTTAACGTTACAGACGGAAAGTTTAGCCGGATGGCCTGCGGTGTGATTGACGGAATTTGTTTTTGTTATTTCCTTTTTTTTATATTTTTCCTCTTTTAAATCTTTCGATTAATCGATTAAGTCTATAATTTTATTCCGATGAACTGGCGAAAGAAGAAAAAAAAGACGTATTTTTTTTGTTTGTTTTTTAGCTATTAATCGATTAAAACGATACTTCGATTAATTGAATACCCTAGATAACACAAATATTGAACTGACGATACAAACAAGGTATATTTGTAACCATGTAATAATGTTTTACATACTCCAGAAAAAATCAATGTTTATGAATGAAAAAGTAGAAGCAATGTAATAGGTAAAAAAATTGTAAAACAAAGTTCTGCTAAATGAGAGATTACAATAAATTAATACGGTTTTTTTCTACAATTGTTTCTACTTAGACATGTTCGAATCAAACTCACCAAATGATTATTAGCATATATTGATGAACGTTGAGGCCTCCACGATCACTTCGATGATGATAATGATGTTTGATGTACGTTTGCTAAATGATGATTGATCTGCAGTTGATAAAACTTTAGTTTGCTTGCTAAAAAAAAATTAATAAATATTATTTTTTTCTGGTTGCATTGGAGGTTACACTGACAGCCAAAACTTTCCACTTACTACGCCACTACAAAATTTGATGCTTTTTTTTTATATATATCTTAAAAGGCAAAGAGCTCAAAAACCGTTCCCTATATTGATAGTAGTTTATATGGGCAATAAGCAAACATTTAAATGTCAGGCTTTTGAACTTTTGTTGCACATACCACTATATAATATATATAATATAAGTTCAAAAGCCGCAAAAAAAATTATTGGGAAGCACCACCATCCCTTTACCGTATTCCCAAAAAGGAAATAAAAAAAAAATATTGTTCCTCAAGAAATATTATAATATTGTGCATGGTAGAAAGAATATTAAAAACCTGAACGCAAAATTGGAGGAAAATTATCAGAAAGGAAATTTTTAAGGGTAATCGCATAAACCGCCCTCTACAGATGTGATGTAGGATATGGTATCGAATTCCAGTCAAAGAGATACAAAAATATATTGTTTTTTGCATTTTTCTATTTATTTTATTTTTTTTTTTAATATTTCAGAGCAACAATAATGATGAATTTTTAATATAAGATATAATTAGTTTATAATAATATAGGTACATATAATTACCCCAAAAAAGCTCCTTGTATCGATGGAATCGGTAACAAGATGCTCTTGGAGTTACCCCGTATAGCATTAAAGATAATTCTAATATTATTAATACCCACACATTGACTTTCGCTGACGATACTGCAATCTTAAGCGTCCACGATGACTCAAAAATAGCGTCTAGAATGTTACAGACTCACATTTCACAATTGGAAGCTTGGTTGGATAAGTGGAAAATTAAGGTGAATGAACAGAAATGTATCCACATTACTTTCACACTGAGAAAAGAGACGTGTCCATCTATTAAAATTAATAATCTGAATATACCCCAACACACATGTGTGAAATATCTCGGTATTCACCTTGACCGTCGACTCACGTGGAAAAATCATATAGATCCGAAAATAACTTACTGGCAAAAACTCTAAACTAGGCCTTACTGGCAAAAACTCTAAACTAGGCCTGGACTGCAAATTACTCATTTACAATTCGATCATGAAACCCATATGTTGCTACAAAATTCAGCTCTGGGGTACTGCCTTTGCGTCCAATATAGAGAAAATTCAGAGAATGCAAAATAAATTCTTGAGGACGATCACGAACGTACCCTGGTATGTTAGGAATTACAACATACAAAAAGATCTAAATGTACCCCTGGTCAAAGATGAAATTATTAGACACTGTCAACGCTATTTAACAAAACTGGAAACACACCCCAACATACTAGCCCGTAACTTAACTAATAATCACGGCCACCAGCGTCTTAGAAGGAGGGACACTGCGGATCTGGTCCGCTAATAATAAGGAGAAATAATGGTCTCAGTTAAACCACATAACATCAGTCTGGCACTGGCTGGACTTAATAATTAATATTTAGTTTTAAGATTTGGATAATTATTGTTAGTTCACAGTTTTTAAAAGTGAAGATCCAATAAATAATATGAAATATGGAAAAAAAATTTGTAAGTATGTATATGCAGTCCTGTATGAGACATATACATATAATTTTATATAGTGTTATATATAATTTTATATGATATCATATATGTTATTATATGTTATCATATAAAGCATTTAATTTTATAAAGATCAATATATAACTAGATGTGTTTTTACATGGCATAATACTTTTTTTAAGGTAAGCAACAGTTTGGAAATTCTTCCTTCCAATTAATGTGTTGCTTCTTTGGAAAGGGGATAAAGGAAAGATAAAGCTTACAATATGTCAACAATGTAATTGCGTAAGATGATAACTCTTAGAAAAGTTGGTACCCTCAATCTGATGGAGATTTGGCGAACATGTTGAAGGTTTTTAGTTCATAGCTCTTTTATGTTTTTTTACTTACTTTTTATACCCTCCACCATATATGGTGAGGGTATATATCAGTTTGTCATTCCGTTTGTAATATGTCGAAATATAGGTTTAAGACCCCATAAAGTATATATATTCGTGATCCTTATGCAATTTTAAGTCGATTTAGCGATGTCCGTCTGTCTGTCCGTCTGTCTGTCTGTCTGTTGAAATCACGATCACGACGCGAAGACGCAAGCAGGGGGTGCCTATTTTTACCCAGATTATTGAACATCATCCCGAGCAGTTTGGTATTTAAAATGAGCAAAATCGGTTAAGCGGTTCAAAAGTTATGAGTGAAAATGTGAAGGTCCCTCTAAATTTTCCATACAAATTTGTACAATTTTTCTGTATCTACTTTTTTTCTGTTAAGTAAGTAAAAATGTTATTAAGTCTTCTTATTGTTTGATTACATTTATTGTCTTACATAGAGAATAATAACATTCTTAGAGCTATATGTGTGTTACTCTGATAACTAAGTTAACGTAAAAATCAACAATGTTAAAGTCGCTAACAGAGCAGACCTCTGTAAATAACATTGCTAAAACTAAATAAATAACATTACTAAAACTAAATAACAAAAGTTCGTTACATAAATTGACAAAACATATTCATATTACAGTTCATGCAAAATTTAGTATATACGTATATCATCTTCAGCCCCTATGGTGGAGGGTATTCAAAGATTCGGCACAGCCAAATTAAGCCCTTTTTTACTTGTTTTAAATTGGTGTTGATAATCGAACCCGCAACGTTTTTTGTAATAGTCCAATGCGCTAACCGTTAAAGAACAACACCCGCAGGGTATATAAAGAAATAACGTTACTGACTAACTGAATCATTCAACACTGCCTTGCCAAAATTGGGTGACACTAGGAAGCTGAAATTTGGTATGACATCGTTTCAGATGAGATTTTTGAAAATGTTTACGGGAAGGGCTACAACGGGGAAAAGCCACCCTCTTAGCAGCCAGACCAAACCGCTGGAGACTTCCTCCTGCGGAATTATTATGTTGATTATATCACATATAAGTTGGTTTGGTTAAATTTAAAATTAGCTGAGCTACTTGGAAGCGTGCTAGCTTATTAGTGCGGGGGTCGTGCAATCAATTCCCACCAGAGGCTCTGGTCTGTTTTCGCTGCAACGAGCCGATAGCCTTCGTTGCTAATGCTCGGTTATTAGGATATAATTAGGATATAATTTGTAATTACATGATTAATATTAATAAAATAAAATAAAAAAATAGCTATCAGAATCTAAGTAATTGTAGTGCTGCGAATTTCCGAGTTCAAATCCCGGAAAAGGTAAAATTTATTAAAAAAAAATGTTTTTAATAAAAATTTATTTTAATGCTTAAACAACACATATCGCTCCTTTGCGGGAATACCGGCATAATTGAAAAAATGCTTCCGAGATAAATGCTTTTAAAATTTTCAATTGAGCCTAACTGCTGAGAAAAATAAATAACACTTATGGTCGCCACTCAATGAGAGAAATATATATCAATATCATTTATATGTTTTACATTATGGTGGTACACATATTTCTGCATCATTTACTCAAAAATCGCGTTTCTTGAGTTATGCCGGCCTTCTCGCAAATGAGCGATATAGCAAAGAAATTGAAAATTAGTTATAGTGAATCTGAATGCTATGGATCAATGCCGTAAAATTTTTAATTCAAATCATATTTTGTGGAACGTAGTAATGATTCTTATTTTTAAATAATTTAAAGTGTTTTATTTTGGCCAATTATTTGTTTTTAGTGCATATTTTAATGTCTTTAATGTTCGCATCATTAAATCTACCCAAGTAAATATATAAATAACTAGTTTTTATTAAATCTGAAATTCGATCCGACTCAGTTTGTGACTTTTTAGTGATTTAAAAAAAATAAAGCATTAGTACAATTTTTTATTTTAATTTTGAGGTATTATCTACGTGGTTTCATAATATCTACTCAGGTAGATACTTATTTCATTAGATCTCAAACCTGAAAATACTTCCGGTTCAGCTATCAATATTTTAGTTTGTTTTATAAAAAATTACTTTTTGGTAGCCCTGTTGTATATGATTTAAAAAATGTCAGAAAAATCTAATGATAAATCGGAAAATAAAATTAAAATTTACATTACTTGTTCTAGCATTTAAACATCTAAAACATACTATTTGCATAACAAAACCAAGAGACACTTCGTGACAGTTGTTTTGATAGACACTACAAGTAACACCTTCGTCCTTTGATAAGATTATCAAAACAAAATATAATTTACAAACCAGTAATAAAATGAAGTAAAATAAATGCAAAGTAAAATATTCTAAAAACGGAAACTCCCAATAGCAGAAATCTGCTTTTAACGAAAAAATTTGTTGCACTTTGGAAAAAATCAAAATTTATTTTTAGTGGTGTTTTAAGAATAAAACGATTACATTTTAAAATGTAATCATTTATAAAAAATATGGTAATTTTTCATAATTATAATATTTAGTGTAAATAATGTATTTTCCATTAATAGTTCTATTGGCAATAATTTTATGCATAGGCACACATTTTATATAACTTATGCGTTTTTGGAAGTTTTTACTGTGTTAATATATTCAAAATACGGTGGTAACCTATGGCACAAAAACATCTAACTTCACAGAATGTTGTGTTTGTGAGTTGAAACAATATACATACGTACATAATAAGTTTATAGAGGAGAAATTTATCTTTTATTGGCTAACAAACCACAGGATGAATGTCCCAGTGGCACATGTTGTACCTACAGCTGTTACTCTTGTTTTGAAAAGTGATGAGTGGCAACATAAAATTAAATTAATGTATTACATTATTATTATTTATTGCCCAGTTGGTGACAATTACAAGCAATATTTATAAGAAATATAGAATTAATTAATTGAAATGTAAGAAGGCATTTCAAAAAGAAGACGTTTGCATTTTGTTTAAAGTTGGTTACAACCTCTTACCCAACAAATTTGTACCTTAAAACAGAACCATTTTTGTAAAAATGAGGAAAGCAGCTTTTGGATAAACAGAAGATTAAAAACGAAAAATATTATATGGAACATTTTTTAATGATATTATTGTATTATATCGGACAAGTAGGCGTCGCCATTGTTGATGATAATTTCGCGCATTCTTGTCGGATATTTTCCTTGAGAAGTTCTAGAGTCTGTGGCTTGTTCAGATAGACCCATAACTTCAAGAAACCCATATGAAAAAATACTGGAGCGTTTAAATCGGGCGGTCTTGCTGGCCGCTGCAAATGGCCAAAACAGGACATTAGGCGGACCCTTTAACATGTCAATTGTCATGCGAGCTGTGGTCTGGTAACACATCCGCCATAAATGACGCACCGTGCAGAATACTTTGAATGGATGTAATGGTTCTTTGTAAATGATAAGTTGGTTCTCAGGGCTTCATTCACAATAAAATGGGCTTTGAGGCTCATGATAAATTTAGACAAAAAATTGTGCAAATTAGTCACGAGTATTCCGCGCTCGGGAGAACTACAGCGTTCCATGGCCTGTCGACGTGTACTCTGTTTACTTCACATATATTAAAACAAAACAGACAGTTGCCGTCAATTCAAAATAATATGCGTGATTGTTTACATGCTAGTTTTAACAATATTTACGAGCATTTTCTCTTAAATTCATTTTTGACGTGAAACTCGGGAACGCAGTTGGTTCTAAATGGTGTCCCAAAATTCACGCACGATTTGAATTTGCCGCAGTTAAATGTTGCCAACCAAAAGAAAAAAATATTCCGGCAGGGTTAGTAAGAATGAAGCATAATATGATACAACTTGTTTTGTTAATCGTTGATGCATTTGTGGGTTCAGAGAAACAACCTGTGATTGTCAAAGAACAAATGTACCCACGAAGTGTCACTGTTAGTGCGGATTTTGAGCTGAAGCCATAATATGCTCATTTCCATTAATCCAGAAAAATGACAGACATTCGGACATCGCTAAATCGACTTAAAATCTCATAAGTATCAAGAATATCAATACTGTATGGGGTCCTAGACTTCTACCTTTTACAAATGGAGTGACAAACTGATATATACCCTCATCATGTATGGGGTATAAAAACTGTGTTTTTCATTTAACTCAAATCTTGCGTGAATCTCGCTATTATTTTCTTTCATTCTACTTGAAATTTATTTACAGAGTTTTCATTGTGACAACCTAATTTATTGCCAACTGATTAGTTAGGTTGCAGCAACCGAATTGTTCATCTGTTCAAAAAACCATTCGGTTGGCAAGAAATTCGGTTGTTACAATGAATCTGTTTTCTCTGCGTAAGGAAATTTTTTCGTACACTTAAAAAAGTTTGTAAGTTAAAATAACTGAAAATACCATTTAAAAGAAATGATATTTCATTTAAAAACCTATCTACTTAATTTTCATTTAAATTAAATGCCATTTTTTATTTATTTTAAATGTTGATTAATCAACTGACACATCCGTAAGAAACAAATGATATAACCAGTTAAAATAAATGTCAAAGTTTTACCTACCAATCCTTAAAAAATAAATGTTTTTTTTTTCATTTATTTGAAATTGTTTCCGTTTTTGTATTTTTTTTTAAATACTCGTACAATACAAAATGTTTATATGTATATGAAGTGAATGTGAATGTGTTTGCGTATGTGTATGTATGTGTGTTTATGAAGTTCTTGTAATTTGTATTGAAAAATTTTGTATATATACCAATTTAAATAAAAAAACAAATTGAAATTTTTTGAATATTTTTTTTTTTTGAAACAGACAGCAAAAAAATTTAAATTTGTAATAACTGTTACGGACACAAATAAAACACAAGTTTCCGTTTTGTGGGTAAATTTTTATTAAATTTCAAACAAATGAAAAAATAAATGAAACTGAAAAAAATGGTGTACTTTTGAAGTTCACTATTTTTTGTATTTGAACCTTATTAAAAATTATAAAAAATGAAAACCAATAAACGCATTTTGATGAAGTAAAAATAAATATTAAACAGAATTTTTCGCTGGTCTGCAAAATAAAATGTTTTTTTAAATTACATTTTTTGCGTGAAACCACTACATAGTACTACAGTTTTGCCAGTCCTGTCCTATGGTTATGACATTTTAATAGATGATGCAAATGATCACGAACTATCGATTTGCACCAGCAATATTCATTGTACAAAAACTGTTTTCAACAGTGTTTTAAAAAAAATACAAACCAACAAATTTTAAGTTTTTAGGAAATAAAAGGTCTGCAAAACACCGACATCATAATAGCTTAATATTTGGACTGAATGGGTACATGTATCTAAACAATGTCTAATTTAAACTTGCAGAAATTATTTGTATAATTACATATTAGAAGCTATAATGTACGAATTCTGGTTTGCAATGAAATTCATACAACCTGAATTTCCTTGAGTTAAGTATGTGTATGTGTTTTGTTTTCATAATATTACACGGGTCAAGGACCTGTCATTATTAGAAATTATAAAAATTGTTGCATTAATCCTGAGACATATATTATGTAAGCATCATAAATATAATTTAATTTAAAATAAATTTATTTTAATTTAAGTCTAAGATAAACACATGTATAAACTAAATGCTAACTACAGTGAACGTGTGATATTTCAAACACCATAGTTAAACCACAATTGAGCCATTAGACACGCCTGTTTTCATACAATAAAATATTATGCTACTTAACATGAAAGCGCTGTGAGTAATGTGATGATTTTATTATTATACTCTACTCAACAACTGAGTGCAATAACATCAACAGCTACAACAACAAAAAAGTCAGCAACAACTACATACAATAAACTCTAACTGCAATCGCCTGAATGTTTGCCTACCGCTTGGCTAGTTGGATGGATGAATGTTTGCTTGGCTGGTTTGTTGGTAATACAATGGAAAAAGGATAAACATGGTAAAGGTTTTTTTTTTTTAATATAAAAGGACAAATATGTATGCAACGCAGCCATATACCACCGAAACTCCAACATACCGAACTATACTTCATCATACAGAACTCTATATTGTCCTACAGTTGTGCCATTAGAAGAAACTGAAGCATTCAGCAACAAAATAACATTAACAACAATAATCAGCAGCAACAACAACATTAGTAATTAAGATATTTCGCATGGTTACATTTGAAGTTAAATTTAAATAAATGCCTAACGTTATTATATTGTATTTAGTATTTATACAGTAGAATACTAAATAATTGCACAAAAAGCATTTAAACTATATTTAGATTAAAACAAATTAATCACAGTAAGTCATGGGGCTGAATACGGAAATTTTTATTGAATGATATCGTTCGAAAACTGTTTTTCAACTACAATAATATTAATAATCTAGGACCGAACTGAAACAATTCCGTCTAAATGTTTTATTTTCAGATATAAAGAACTATTCTATTTGAAATCGTAAAAATATAATCACGAAAGCCGTTATTCGACCGCACGAAATATAAGATAAAACTAACACAGAACTAGGTCTTTTTCTGTCTCCAGACTAGTTTTAACATAATACTTTAGTTTAGGAAATACAGCAACTATGTTGCAGAATGAAGGGCCTTAGAGGTAATTTTGTCGACATAAATAATAGAGATTGTTTTAAAATAAAATTGATTTGCGGTAATCGATCTACCAGACTACAATATCACATAATTAAATTGTGATAGATTATCCTACAGGACAAAATCTCCTAGGTGCAGTCCCGTAATATAAGGATCTTTCGGATTGCTTTATGGTCATAAACTTTCCTTGGATGCAAACAAGAAATAAATAACAAAGGGAAGTATTGAAATTAAATGTGTTTCTGATTTAGTCAGAGGATTTTTTTCTGTTGTAGGAAAAAGTCCCCAGAATCTGAGGGATTTTTATGGAAAAGCCTACCAAGTATATGGGGGTAACTATTTTTGTATTTTGTTATACCCTCCACCATATATGGTGAAGATATATATCAGTTTGTCATTCCGTTTGTAACATGTCGAAATATAGGTATAAGACCCCATAGTGTATATATATATTCGTGATCCTTATGCGATTTCCAGTCAATTAAGCGATGACCGTCTATCTGACTGTTGAAATGGCGATCACGGCGCGAAGACGCACGCGGTGGTCTTAATATTTACCCACATTATTGGATATCCTCCCAAGCAGTTTTCGATTGCAAATGAGCAAAATCGGTCCAGCGGTTAAAAAGTTATGAGCGAAAATGTGTATTTTAGTTATGAGCGAAATGTGTATTTTAGTACAATTTCATAGTAGCGACTGGTACATAATACATTTTCTCATATTTTTTCACCAGTCGCTTAGAGGTGAATAATATTTCCTATTTACCTCAAATATTTTTCACTTCTAAAAATTTTTTTCACCTCAAAATTTTTTTCCACCAAAAAGTGGGTTTTCACATCCAAAAAAGTTTTTGACGTCTAAAAGTTTTTCCACCTCTACAATATTACTTTAAAACTTTTTTACATTATTTGTATCAAAACCAGTAGAGAACATTTTTTTAGGATATTGGTGTAGGGTATTCAAAGATTTAAGCATTTTTTTAACTGTTTTTAGATTATATCTCTATGTTTACAATCGAAAATTAAGAAACTCTTTCAAAAGTTGGTAATAAATACCAAATATAATATCTGAATTCCACTTTAATAACTGTCTTATAATTTTATTAACCAATTTGTTGGGTAAGCTACATATTTAATTGATGACTACCAAATCCTTGTTAATAGTTTTGTTTTAATAGAAATTCGTTGGAAACATCATTTTGAATTGGGTGGAAAGAATTTAATTGGTTGTAGATTTAAAAATTGGGTTATTAACACAAAATATTCAGTATAACTTTATACATTGTATTTTTGTAAATAAAATTATGATTTTTTCTAAGATCCTTGTGGCAGTGATAATGGTTTTCTAACTGAATTATTTTCTGTGTGTACCAATACACCAAGATTAATTTGGGCTCACCAAGAGAAAAAAAATATAAACATTTATTCACTCAGAATATTATGTAGTTAACTGTTTGTATTTTTCCGTTCCATTTAAAAATAAAGGAACATACATTTATTTTTCAAAGAAATATCTATATTAACTTTTTTATTTTTTTTTACATTTATTTAAAATAATTTACTACCATTTACCATTTTTTTCAGTTTCATTTATTTTTTTCATTTGTTTGAAATTTAATAAAAATTTACCCACAAAACGGAAACTTGTGGCTTATTTGTGTCCGTAACAGTTATAACAAATTTAAATTTTGTTTGCTGTCTGTTTCAAAAAAAATATTAAAAAAATTTCAATTTGTTTTTTTATTTAAATTGGTTGTATATATACACAATTTTTCAAAACAAATTACAAGAAATTCATAAAAACACATGCATACAAACAAGTTCATACAAAAAGTGTTTATATCTTCATATGCATACATACATTTTGTATTGTACGAGTATATTAAAAAAAACAAAAAATACAAAAACGGAAATAATTTCAAATAAATGAAAAAAACATTTATTTTTTAAGGATTGGTAGGTAAAATTTTTACATTTATTTTAACTGATTATATTATTTCTTACGGATGTGTCACTTGATTAATAAACATTTAAAAATAAATAACAAATGACATTTAATTTAAATGAAAATTAAGTAGACCGGTTTTTATGAAATATCATATCTTTTAAATGATATTTTCAATTATTTTAACTTACAAACTTTTTTAAGTGTTAGTAAGAATATTATATTATTTTCTAAAACCAATAATCCATTAATAAAAAAAAATTGTATTGGGAATTAAAAAGAGAAAATACAACTTAAAAAATATCCTCTTATTCAATTATTGGAATTGTCCAATCTACTTTGAAAATAAAACTCGTTAAGTAATTCTGTACAGTAGAATTAACTATTTGTTTAGTAAATGTACTAGAAAATTACTACAATCTATCGAATTTATTAAAAAATTGTCGGTATTTGAAAGTGTTAGCTCCAAGTAGGGTAACCCTTTAAATTAGGGCTTCAGTAAAACCAACCGAATTGTGGATTGTATTGATTATAATTAGACGTCACTAATAATTGTTATTGGTAAACCAATTTTATACTATATTTTTTTCCTAACAAAATATTTAAATTCAAAATTAATAAGTGTTTATTGGTAGGGAGGTAGAATAGTACTTCGAATTTCCAAGTTTAATTCGCGGATAACCCAGCAAGGTTCCCAATATATATAATTCGGAAAATACAGAATCTACTGTAGGTGTAATGGCATTATACTATGGGCCAAATAATTTGAGTTTTGTTGTCGTTAATCGTCAGGGAAAACAAATTAGATTTTTTTTGTTGATTTTGCTTTTTACTCATATTTACTTTTTCTCTTTTTTTATTTTTCACTTTTGAGCTTTAATGTAACTTTTTCTTAAGATTTTTGAGCTTTAAATTGACTTTTTGTCATATATTTGCCTAAGTGCTTTTTTCTAATACAAACATATTTTTTCTGTAAGTTTTATTCTATTCAGTTTTTTAAAAAAAAAGTGTTTTTCTTCCCATCTTTTTTACTTCTGCTTTTTCAGATAATTCATTACTTTAAATACATTGAATTTTGCTTTTTCGTCTTCTCTGTTAATTATATTCAGCGTTGCCGTTTTTGGTTATTTTTAACCAAAATTGGTTTTTTTCCAATATGGAGATGTGAACATTTTTTTCATTTTGGTAACTATTTTGGCAATCAAATATATAAATTGTTTTTATGAGTTTTTAAATTTTATTGAAGTAAATATTTTTACTATTATAAAAGTATGTAGCTCGTTGTACAGAATATGTTAATCAGCTCTAGATTGCCAAAATATGCATGACAGGATTCTGAATTGAACAATTTTAAGTAAGTGGTGGCAAAAAAAGCAAAAAAAAAAACATTAAAGATATGCACAATAGATAAATAAGTGTGCGTATTTTACATTGTGAATTCAAGAATATTGTTTAACATCCCAAGAAAAAATTTTTCGGACTCTCCGACATAATATTATCTAACATATTACTAAAAAAAAAGTGCCGGTTTTTCACAAAAAATCAAAATATTGGCTTTTGTAAAAATGGCTAAATTTGTGATTTTTACCGCATTTGTTTGAAAAAATGTATTATCTTTGATTGAGTATAAAAAAAATTATATAAAATTAAATAATTTTTTATTTCGGTTTTTGTAAGTCTATAATATTATCTAACATATTATTAAAAAAAAAGTGCCGGTTTTTCACAAAAAATCAAAATATTGGCTTTTGTAAAAATGGCTAAATTTGTGATTTTTACCGCATTTGTTTGAAAAAATGTATTATCTTTGATTGAGTATAAAAAAAAATTATATAAAATTAAATAATTTTTTATTTCGGTTTTTGTAAGTCTATAATATTATCTAACATATTATTAAAAAAAAAGTGCCGGTTTTTCACAAAAAATCAAAATATTGGCTTTTGTAAAAATGGCTAAATTTGTGATTTTTACCGCATTTGTTTGAAAAAATGTATTATCTTTGATTGAGTATAAAAAAAAATTATATAAAATTAAATAATTTTTTATTTCGGTTTTTGTAAGTCTATAATATTATCTAACATATTATTAAAAAAAAAGTGCCGGTTTTTCACAAAAAATCAAAATATTGGCTTTTGTAAAAATGGCTAAATTTGTGATTTTTACCGCATTTGTTTGAAAAAATGTATTATCTTTGATTGAGTATAAAAAAAAATTATATAAAATTAAATAATTTTTTATTTCGGTTTTTGTAAGTCTATAATATTATCTAACATATTATTAAAAAAAAAGTGCCGGTTTTTCACAAAAAATCAAAATATTGGCTTTTGTAAAAATGGCTAAATTTGTGATTTTTACCGCATTTGTTTGAAAAAATGTATTATCTTTGATTGAGTATAAAAAAAAATTATATAAAATTAAATAATTTTTTATTTCGGTTTTTGTAAGTCTATAATATTATCTAACATATTATTAAAAAAAAGTGCCGGTTTTTCACAAAAAATCAAAATATTGGCTTTTGTAAAAATGGCTAAATTTGTGATTTTTACCGCATTTGTTTGAAAAAATGTATTATCTTTGATTGAGTATAAAAAAAAATTATATAAAATTAAATAATTTTTTATTTCGGTTTTTGTAAGTCTATAATATTATCTAACATACACTTAAAAAAGTTTGTAAGTTAAAATAACTGAAAATATAATTTAAAAGAAATGATATTTCATTTAAAAACCGGTCTACTTAATTTTCATTTAAATTAAATGTCATTTGTTATTTATTTTTAAATGTTGATTAATCAACTGACACATCCGTAAGAAACAACTGATATAATCAGTTAAAATAAATGTCAAAATTTTACCCACCAATCCTTAAAAAATAAATGTTTTTTTCATTTATTTGAATTTATTTCCGTTTTTGTATTTTTTGTTTTTTTTTATACTCGTACAATACAAAATGTATGTATGCATATGAAGCTATAAACACTATTTGTGTGAATGTATTTGTAAATGTATGTGTGTTTATGAAGTTCTTGTAAATTGTATTGAAAAATTTTGTATATATACAACCAATTTAAATAAAAAAACAAATTGAAATTTTTTGAATATTTTTTTTTAAAAAGAGACAGCAAACAAAATTTAAATTTGTAATAACTGTTACGGACACAAATAAACCACAAGTTTCCGTTTTTAAAAAAGGGCTTAATTCGGCTGTGCCGAATCTTTGAATACCCTCCACCATAGGGGCTGGAAAGTATATACGTATATACTAAATTTTGCATGAACTGTAATATGAATATGTTTTGTCAATTTATGTAACGAACTTTTGTTATTTAGTTTCTGTAATGTTATTTATTTAGTTTTAGCAATGTTATTTACAGAGGTCTGCTCTGTAAGCGACTTTAACATTGTTGATTTTTACGTGAATTTAGTTATTAGAGTAACACACATATTGCTCTAAGAATGTTATTATTCTCATAGTATGTAAGATAATAAATGTAATCGAACAATATAATAACATTTTTACTTACTTAACAGAAAAAAAAAAATAGATACAGAAAAAATGTACAAATTTGTATGGAAAATTTAGAGGTACCTTCACATTTTCACTCATAACTTTTGAACCGCTGAACCGATTTTGCTCATTTTAAATACCAAACTGCTCGGAGGATGTTCAATAATCTGGGTAAAAATAGGCACTCCCGCTTTGGTCTTCGCGTCGTGATCGCCATTTCAACAGACAGACAGACGGACATCGCTAAATCGACTTAAAATTGCATAAGGATCACGAATATATATACTTTATGGAGTCTTTAACATATATTTCGACATATTACAAACGGAATGACAAACTGATATATACCCTCACCATATATGGTGGAGGGTATAACAATAAACTTTAAATTTTGGTTATTTTTTTCTAATTTGGTAACTTTTGTTTTTAAATATTGGTTGAAAAAATTTTTGTTCGTGGCAACACTGCTTCTATTATTCTTCTTTTATCTTTTCAAACGAAGCGCGACTAGTTCTAGGATCTAATCGGTGCTTTCGATATCGAACGAGCTATCGTGCCGAACAAATATTCGTTACCTATCGAGTCGCCGAATGATTATTGTACCGAAATTTTTAACAAATTGTTTTCAACGAACGTACACAATTACAAAAAACATGTAGCCAAACATGTAGAAAAAACGTGTAAACTAACATCCCAGCAAAGCTTTGGTAATGTGTGCGATATTCTCATGCGTTACCTTGTAATGATAGCTCGTAACCTTTTTCAGTATTTTCAAGCATAAATAATAAGCAATAATAATAAGTTTCTGATTATTGATTACGTAATATATGATTTATAAATGTAAAGTAACAATTGAAATATTTTTGAAAATCTATTTTTAGATACATTACTTTGTGTTTTTTTGTAAGCAAAAGGGTAATCTATATATGTTTTGACAACACTGGCGAAAAACGAAGCGCAACAATTCATTTAAGTTTAAAGCAATCAAATACTATATGCGTTGATAGCTCAGTGTGTAGAGTTCTTGGCTGGCAACCAGATTTCCTTGATTCGATTCCCATCTTGACCACATTATTTTTAATTACAAATATTTTAAATAAAATATTTGTTATAATTTTTTTTAAGTAAAAATTCCTTTTTTTAAATCTATTTTTAACCACATTTCTTTTTCCATTCTCGTAACCATGTAAGTAACCCCTTACATTATCACCTCTAAAGTAATGGGTATATACATTACTTTGAGGCTCATCGCGTGTAAAATTCATCAATGAAGTAAGGTGTAAAGTAATCATTCGGTAATGTGTGGTTTTGCTGGGATGTTTTTCTTGATGTATATTTGTTAAAAAAAACAGATAAGAGGAACTTATGTTTGGCAAATATAGAATTTAATATTGAACTACGTAGTATTAATTAATTGGTGAAATATTTCTAAGCTGATGTGGACACTTGCTGTGAACGAACTTCTCGAGGAGCTAATGGGCGGAGCGGCTGGGATAACTGCGTATGGACCACACCTAGGTTGGGTGGTATGAACTTTCTTTTGAAACACAATGAAAAGTACTTGGGGATTGTTTTGGACAGCAAGTTGTCATGAAAACTCAATATTGAGAAAAGTGTCAGCAAGACTACAAATGCAGAGTGCATATAGAAAAATGCTGGGCAATACTTGAGGACTTTCATCCGATATTACTTTATGAAGTACTGGAGAGTGCTCAAAAGCTTGATCAAATTTGTAGCGCCGGCGCGCTGCGTAGTACGCCAACTGTTCAGTACACGCAGAGAAAAAACATAGTTGCAACATGATCACTGCTACTATATTATTCTTGATGCACTCGGGTATGGTTGTCGCAATCAAGTTATTAGTAGGTTTTAACCTTCAATATGGTCACTTCCATCATTATTGTTGTAAATATTTTATGATTTCACGACTGCTACTTTCTATTTTATAACATGATTGCATGTAACCATACTGTGGTAACTAAAATTCCGATTATGAAAAAAAATAAGATAATTATGGAACTATAAAATGCTGACAACAGTCAATGCATAATTATAAATCACGACTATTACATTTTCAGTCACCCAAGTAAAAATGATAATATATGTATGATCATTTTCACCAGGAGGTGTTATTTTCGGAAATGCATTATATATTTGACATTATAGCTCACACTAATCAATTGATTGTCGAAAATATTTATTGTCAATAAAATTCTCTATAAAGTCTTTATATTTTTTAATTCTTTTTTATAAAATCAATAATATTTTTTTTTCTTAGAAAAAATGTGTTTATTAATTTATTTAATTAAAATAACGACTTTCATGTCGAAAAAGTACTTAGAAAATTATTAAAAAAAGTCTTTTATAAGGAAAAGTCTGTAAAACTCAAGAGTTGTTTTGTATGAAAAGATTTCTTATACAAAATACTGGATTTTATAAATTTTCTGCTAGAAATATTTTTAGATTTTATGGACTTTTCCCTAAAGTTAAATTCTCAAACTCTGCAAACTTTTTCTTAAAAAATTCATATATTCTTAAAAACTTATATTCTAAGGCCTTTTATTGAATGAAAAATCCTTAAATTCTAAATATTCTTAGATTCTAAGATTCTAAGGACTTGTTCTAAATCAACAATTCTGAGACTCTAAGGACTATCTTGCAAAACCTTAAAAATGTCCGTTGAATCAAAGAATTTTTATATTTAAAAAGTCCATAGAATCTAGAATTTAAAATTTTTTTAAGTATTGTTCTTTCAAAAAGGCCATGGAATCAACGACTTTTCATGAAAATTCCTTAATATGATAAAAAAAAAATATTCTTAAATTTTAAATTTAAAGAAATTTTTTATAGTTTCGAATCATAATATAACTTCAGGGACCATATTGTGATAAAATTATGGTTATTTTATTATCATAATATGATAACTATATTCTAGGACGATTATAGTTGGCGAAATCATTATCCTACAAATATATGATGCTTGAATTTGTTGGAGGGAGTTGGTGCTGCGGGTTTTTGTCGAGCACTAGGTATCGAGGAGTCGTATAAACTTCCAGATTACTCAGGCAAAGTTCTGACGGCCTTGCTTTTGTCCCTGATTGTCCGCCTATTTGTCATATTCATCGATTGACCAAGGATAGAGTTTATGCTAACGGGAGATTGCAGATATATTGAGTTCGTGGAAAACGGGGCATTGTGGGTAACGAGATTATGGACGGTCTGGAGAAGAGAGGGCTCCAATTTCCTGACAATAAACATTTCTGTGCCCCTCCAGTTTTTAAAACGGGACGTAGACTTCATTGATATGGGCAGGTCTGAGATGGTCATTATATTCAATAAAAATGTTACAATTTTGCTCATTCACCCTCTTGCTATTGAATGATATTATCTCAAATTGAAAAATGTCAATATAGAATGTTCGATTTTGAAATAGGCGATTCAAACCTTGATTTTTGATTTTCCATTACGTCATGCCTTTTTTAAAAGTTACAGTTTCTAAAAAAAAAGTTAGCAGACTTTACATTAATATTTTTTATTTATTTATATTAATCATATAATTACAAATTATATGTTAAAACCCAAACCGAGCACTAGCAACAAAGGCCATTGGCTCGTTGTAGCGAAAACAGACCAGAGCCTCTGGTGGGAATTGAACCCACGACCCCCGTACTGATAAGCTAGCACGCTACCAACTAGCCTACCGGGGCGCTCACTTTACATTAATAGAATTCACAGTTTAGGTATAAATTAGCATTTATAAAAATGTTTAGTTTTTTATGGTTTGAATTTCAAAAAATCATGCTCTTTTACAACGATACCACTTTAAATGTTGATTCTCCTACTGTTTTTCTATTACATTAATTAAAACTTTGTAATGCGAAGAAAAGTTGAAAGATTTACTTTTTTTTTAAATGACTCCATCCCAATGTGTAGTAGTGTTAGTAGGAAACGTCATAAAGAAATGTAATACTACACATCCAGGCAAACAATCATCACACACAAGAACCATTTAAACTGGCAATAATCTAAGCCCAAGAACAAATGTCATTTCTGAATAACATTTTTGCTATTCGTATTCGAAATTCATGGACTAACAATAAGAAACCAACACAAACACACATGTGAATGCATGTATATTCTTGTGTATGTAACCTATGTACGTCGTGGTTAAGTCGTATCTTTGCTTCCGTTTCCGTTTGTTGCATTATTTGTGTGCATTTTAATAATAAATAAAATTCCTTTTTAAACAGACGAAACGAAAAAGTGTAAAACACACTCGAACTCGCCTCAAATCACATTGCACACTTAATTCAACAACATTAAAAAGATGCAGAGCACTTAGCGCTCCAACTAACGCATTGTTATGCTTTAAACGAAATAGAGCAGAGCTAGCCAGTTGCACTTAAGTCTGGTTTAATGGAGTGCATGTTTTGTTGTTGTTTCTTATTTTTGTTTTGCTTATTTTGTGAAATGTTGGATCAAATATGGCCACGACAGTATGGCGGTGTACATTAAGGTACCTAAAAAATTTATTTAGGCACCTTAATCTACAAGTGTATCAATCGATTATTTAACTATTTTCATGCAGAACCCGAATATTATTTTTTTTTTGCTTTTAACTTTGTATTTGTATACGTTTTACTTAAATCAGGCCACTAGAGATGAAATATTTTGACAGAAAAGTTTCATCTTGAGCATTTTTTTATTTGATATGGAACATGAAGTGCCTTAATGTACATACATTGTTCTGTGTGTAGTGTGCTCAACCACGAAGAAAAGCTTATAAATTAAAAGAAATTTTCATTGTACACATAGTTACATATTTATGCATTGGTGTTTGTACTTATGTATAGGTTCACTTTTAATGGTGCCTATATATGGAAGGCGTCTTTTTGCCATTTGGCCACCGAAACAGATGAATACATCCTTTGTAAATATTAAGTCTCAAACCCGATGTTTACTTTGTGTTGTGTGGCCTGGTAGATTTCATTGTTATTGCATATAATTTTTGCTACTGATGCCAGAAAGCTCTCTATAAATTTTAAACTCACTATGAGAAGGATTTCTTTCGCGTCAAAAAACATTGCAACAATACAATGTGATGTTAAAACAAACATACAAATAACCCAACCGCAAAAAAAACCTTAACTCTGCTTAGTTTAAGTTATATTTATTTCTTTGTATTTTCGTATTGCTGGTGCCAGATCTGTAATTAATATATTCGGCGGTATTGTTGAGCATCACTTGATAAACGAGTTGGTATATCAACCAGAGACGCACAGTGGGTTCAACTGTAGGCAAAATGGCGCTTAATTGAGGGAAGCCGTAATTTAAAAAAAAATATATATTTTTTATAGACGAATAATCGATTATACATAAAAGGACAGAATTTTTTTTCTTTTCGTAAAAATAATTTTATTCGCTATTTTCGCTGTAACTTTTAAATCAAGAGCGATAAACTAATGAGTTAAATTGAAAATCAAAGTATGTATACTTAATGCCCTATTAAAAAAGAAGAAAAAATAAATTTGTATTTATACAAGTGTTGCGACTGTCAGGTAGACAACTGAAAGCGAGTTTTAAATAACAACTTTTAAGAGTTAATCACTTTTGAATCAATATAATAAATTTATTTTATTTTCAAATATTTCACATAAATTTTACTTTTCAAAAGAGAACGAAAACTAAGTTTAAAAAAATTTGTTACTTCACCGTCTGTTCGGTCAACTCAGAATGATTTCTATAAAATTAACTGTATGCTGTTTGAGTAAAATGACCTTTATATGACATTAACTGAAGTTACAAATTTCGAGAGTTTAAGAATGTTTTTAAAAAGGGAATAAGATAAAAACGTAAACAATAGAAATAATAAATTTACAGTGGTGGCGGTAACATTCCCCCCCTTGTAAGCGAATCAGGAACTGTTGAGCTCGCTTCTCTAGTATTACCGACATCCAATACAACAATCTTTGCTACAGGCCTTTCTAGAATTGTGTTGGCTGTTTTGACTTTGACTCTGCGTACTTGTCCATCTTTAGCTAGGACGGTGTTGACTATTCTCCCTTTAGGCCAACTGCTCCTAGGAAGGGTATCATCTACTACAATGACAATGTCTCCAACCGACAATGGTGGTCGTTTAGTAAACCATTTGCTCCTACGTATTAGGGATGGGGCGTACTCACGTATCCATCTCTTCCAAAACTGATTTGCAAATTTCTGTGTTTGATGCCAACGATGGCGTAAGTTGTAATCGTCTGTGCATAAACCGCTATGCACCCCGTAGGTGAACCCAATAGTATTGGTTTGGGGTTAAGGCATCATCTTCCTTAACGGAAATTTATTATAAATTCTTTTTCCCAAAGAGCACATCGTAATGATTCATCGTTAAACTTAAAGGACGGGCACATGGCATAAAGTATTGTTTTAACTGAGCGTATGAGTCTTTCCCACGCGCCGCCCATATGCGGTGCCGCAGGTGGATTAAATCGCCAATTTATTTCATCATATTTTTTGGAAATGTGTGTTAAATTTAAATTTTGATTTTCTTCTCGGAACATCCTAGCAACCGCCTTAAAATTAGTACCGTTGTCTGTGTATATTTCGAGTGGAGCTCCTCGCCGACTGATAAAATTTTGAATGCACATAATACACGAACTGGTGTCAAGGCTATGAGCGATTTCGATATGGATTGCACGTACGGTTAGACATGTGAATAAGACTCCCCATCTCTTTTCTGTACGTCTGCCTACGCACACAAATAAGGGACCAAAAAATCTATACCCACATAAGTGAACGTGCGCTGGAAGCTTGCAAGTCGGGCTGGTGGTAAAAATGCCATCTGTGGTATTTTCGGCGCTGCTAGGTTATTTTTTCATCGTTGACATTCATTTACGTATAGAACTCTTAACTTTGGGATGTAGTAAATTGATTTTATTCGATTTATTGTTGCTTCATGTAGACAATGATGATAATTTTCGTGATGGTATTCTACTCAGAAAGGTAATACAGTGAGTATTTGACAATATAATTGGGTTATTGCACTTTAACATTTCTGCTCTTCCACACGCTCTTAGTACACCAACGTAATCTAAATAAACGTTTAATGGTTTAAGTTTGCTGCATTCGTCGATTTCTCTCTTGTTTTTCAAATCCCAAATTTTATCAGGATAATCGCAGCTTTGGACATGTTTGATAAGTGCAAACTTAGCAGTTTGTACCATTTCAAAACTTAAATATGGTCGTCTAATTTTGCGTAATTATGCTTCAAGAATTTTAACATACAATACAAATTGAGACATCGCTCTATGGAGAGCTCTCCAGCAAGAAAAATTTTGTAGATTCATTTTTAAATCTTTGGGGTTTTTTGTTTATGTGCAAAATATAATGACGAACTTCGCTATTATCGGGAACGCCCCAGTCCGAACATTCAGGCCAATCGCTTTCATCACTCTTTAGAAATGTGGGACCGTTAAACCATATACTTTTGTCGGCTGCGTTAAATTTAGTTGCTAAGTCGGCTGGGTTTAATTTTAATGGGACCCATCTCCACTGAGTGATGTTAGTTCATTCCAATATTTCTCCAACTCTATGCATAACAAACGGCTTTAGGTTACAAGGATCCATTGCCACCCACTTCAGAACTGTTTTGGAGTCGTTCCATCAGAAACAAGAGTTGCAATTTATGCGGGTTGCGTTTAAAACTTTGGTTGCCAGTCGCACGCCGACTAATGCAGCTTGAAGCTCCAGCCTTGGGATGGAAACAGGCTTGAGCGGTGCCACTTTCGATTTTGCGGAAACAATTGATATCTACATCTTCGAAGTGTTTAATTCTGAAATAACTCAAAGCAGGGTATGCTTTCTCTCCTGCGCCAACAAATGTATGTAGTTCTATATCGGTAGATGACATCAGTAGAGTTGAATAGCAACGTGGAATGATGACTGATGAGATATTTATAATGTTCGAAAGCCATAAATGCGAATTTTCATAGAGCTTTTCAGTTAATTTGTCATCCCATTTTATACATGAGCGCCAGACATCTTGTAACAGAATTTTTAAACCAATGGTGTGACAAGATAGGAAACCAAGAGGGTCAAAAATAGCCATAAGGACCTGTAAAAGTTTTCTTTTGGTTGGCACCACTTGGTTTTAAAAAAGTCTCTTTTGAGCCTAGCAAATCTAAATTTGTATTGCAAAACGTCATTGTTGGATTCCCAGTACATACCAAGAATTTTTTCGATTGGCCGAAAAAAATTTTTAATAACTCGATCATCTTCGCACAGGTGCTTCCTGACTGCCTTTGAGTTGGTGGCCCAATCGCGCATATGAAAACTTTTTAACTTGAAGTGCCAGTTCCAGGGCTTCAGATTCAGAATCCACACTATCGATAAAATCGTCCATGTAGTGATAGTGTTTGATGGCCTTAACAGCTCGAGGATGTGTGTTGGAGAATTCTTCGGCGTTTTTGTTTCAAATAAAATAAGCAATGCATGGAGCGCAACACGTACCAAAGGTCAAGGCACGCATAACGTAAACACTAGGTTGTTGAAAATCATCGCCATCATCATACCAAAGAAATCTTTGTGCGTGCATATCATCGCTGTTGACGTTGATGCGGTGGAACATCTCGGCGATGTCGCCACAAATAGCAACTTGACCTACTCGGAACTCGATCAAAACATCAAAAAGAGAGGCGAGTAAATCTGGTCCGCTCATTAAAAAATCATTAAGAGATTTGCCATGTATTTTGAAGCGGCATCCCACCGCCATGTGATTTTGAAGCGGCATCCCACACAAGTCTCACCTTGCCCGGCTTATTAGGATTTAAGTTCACGAATACGGGCAGATAACACACGCGTCCAGAGCGATTCCGAACTTCATTGGCATTTAATTTTCTAGCGTAGCCTTTAGTAATCAATTTATCAATTTCACCTTGCATCGTTTTTGTTAATTCTGGATCTTTATTAAACTTTTTTTGAAGACAGTTTAAACGGTGTTGAGCAGCATCGTAACTTTCCGGTAGTTGTTGTATTTCATTCTTCCACAGCAATCCCACCTCAAATTTACTATCTTTTTTCACACTTGTGGCTTCCAGAATTTATAATGCCTTTTTATTATCAGCTGATAATATAGCATTCGCTGGTGGTGACACAAGATAAAAATACTCTTTGACTTTATCATGAAGTTGTTCACATGCACAGCGGTGAATATTAAGAAACGATGCAGTGCCTACTTCTGTACCATTACCATGTAGAGCCCACCCAAGTAGTGTTTTGGTGGCGATCGGTTGATTCCATTGACCTTCTCGAATGTTTAGGGGAACTGCTACTCTCCCAGTTATTTAAACCGATTAGGATCGTTGGCTTTGCGTTTTATACGATTTTATAGGTAATCCTTTTAGGTAGGAGTTTCGTCTGATTCTAAGATTGAAGTAGCAAACTAGGGTTACTTACTGTGTGAACGTTATAGAGAGTGTATTGATTGTTGTTTTGTATATAAGAGACCACCAAACTCATGGTATTGAAAAGGCTTATATATCACACACTCTAAGGAAAATGACTATGCGAAATTCCATTTTCAGATAATGAATTATAACCCGTACAAATGAGCTTTTTCCATTTATTTATACAAATACCCTTTGGTAACCATCTTCAATTTTCGAAGCACAAATTGACAGGGTTGCCGTTCCAAATGTTAATGTTTCTATATTTTTATAAAAAGTGTAAAAAATGATAACAAAACAATGCAGTACAAATAAGTAAATAAAACGCATAACAAACAAATAGTAACGCTTAAAATTCAATGGTTTCAGTCTTTTTACATATAATTTAATAAAGTACGTATTTTGCCACATATATTAAGTATTTTAAGATACAGAACAAAAACTACACAGACAGGTTACCAATGATATATGTCAACAAAAATTTTGTTTGCTTTGTTTACTTTTTTTAAGAAAAACTTTGAAAAAATTTAGAAATTTATTTTTTGAGTTGTATTTTGGTTGGACTGAAAAAAATGTTGACAAAATGTATTTTTTCTTGATTCTTGACGAGCTTTAAAAATTATTGCAAGTCAAGCGAAGCCAAAGCCGTTGGCAAACCCTAGATGCCACAAACATTATTTCCGAATATTTTCTTCATGAATTTTTCGACGCCGAAGTTCAATTTAACTCAAAACGAAAGATCCAGGCAATTTTTTAATAATCTTCCAAATCTTATGTTTTATACAACATAAAGATCAATTCAATTGATTTTTGTGCATTTGGTATTTCATATGAAAAATTTTCGAATACAAAAATCATATGTCAATCCCAAAACAGCAAATGTCTGATTATTTTAATTACATTATTTTTACATATCCATTCTAAATTAAAAGTATCTAGACTTAGAACAGTGATAATAATAATTCCGAAAATGCGGTAAGGTTTTATGACGAGTTTTAATGTACATATGCAGTCGCTGAATCCGAATATGAAGTCAATGTTTTCGGGTCACGTCAGGCTTGTGTGTTACTATTGGGTGGGGGGTGTCGTCCTAACCCCCGCATTTTAGGGTGGGGTTAGATAACAGTAGTGGGTTAGGACTTGTCCCCCTGTAACACAAAAACCTGACGTTACCCGACAAAACTAACTTCGGTTTCAGCGACTTCGAAAATATTAAATACCGTCATGAACCGGACTTTAGTTTCTTTGAAAATCGTTGTACAGTGTTATTTGAAAGAACCAAATTAATTTGTAATCTTGTTACGTAAAAATTTTAAATTTTTTACTTTCACACTCATACACAAAAATATTTCATACACATACACAAACATATTAAAAACAAAAAATAAATAATCGTATATAAAAAACTTTTTTTATTTCAGTGGGAAATATATAATACCTTAATACTGTTGCTGTATCTTATTTAACTTTCAGCACATGTCTTTAATCAAAATCTGCGAGCGAGCATTGAAAAATCAGGATAATTTACCAACTTGTACATCATGTGTGAGAGTGTGCGTTCGTTTGTGCAGAACAATGTATATAGCATACATAAGCAGAATTTCAAAAGCTTAAAAAATGGATCTTAAGATAGAAAATTTAGCTGCTTAAAGCAACAAATGGGAATATTTTACTTTCACACGTGAATTCCCAGTAAAATTTTTAGGAGTACTACAGAATTAGACAAGCTTATTGCAGTCCAATATATATATATATATATATATATATATATATATATATATATATATATATATATATATATATATATTTAGTGTGCATACTTTGAAGACATCTGTATATACAGCCAAAAAAGTCCTTATAATATGCGCTGTATCCAGTAAAATGTCTTCAGTGTATATAGTAGATTAATGTAAAGTTTGAGGTCTGTCTCCAAAGAATCAAAATGTCTTCATAGTAACCTGTGAAACGAAAAGCCGTCCCCGCATGTTGCGGGGACGGCAGCACGCGCCGTGCACACATATATATACTAGCATACACTGGAATCCCCACCCCGCCAACTACAGCTGATTGTTTCGTCCAATTAGAATTGCTGTGTAATTGTTGTTATCAAAATGACGTCAGCGAAGAATTATTCTTTATAAATCGTATGCAAACCCAAAAAAGAGAGCAAAAATAAAAAGGGAAAAAAATCAAAAAGTTGGTTTTATGTGTTATTTTGTTTTAGCAATATCGCATGAATTAATCAACCGAATTCGATAAATTTGGGCTTAAACTCTTCGTTTTGAATTTTAAATTGAATTAAGTAATGGATTGAGCCAAAAAAATGGCCATGAAAGTAATATTCTTGGACAAAATCATGAAAAAAATGGAAAAAGGCTCCAAAATTTTGACAAAAATGCCCGTAACTTTTGAACCGTTGGCCCAATGTTGGAGATTTTTTGTAAATTTATCAAAATGAGCTCACCTTTCCAACGCGCCTACTGGCGATTAAACCCGATCGATAGTTTTTGAGTTATGGATGTTAACGTGTAGGTAATATTTCATACGAACGTCAATTTGGGAAAAAATCTACCAACAAAAAGTAGGGGACTCGATTTTAACGATAGAGGTATGGTTCCTTCGGCAAATTTTCATGGAATAACCCATAGAATACGGAAATCATAGAGGAATTGGTGAATTTTTTCACTCCCTACAAATCGACCCGCCCTAATATATATATATATATATATATTCATTGTGCATACTTTAAAGACATCTGTATATACAGCCAAAAAAGTCCCTCTACTATGCGCTGAATCCAGTAAATTGTCTTCAGTGTAAACAGTAGAATAATGAAAAGTTTAAGGACAGTCCCCAAAGTAACAAAATGTCTTCATAGTAACTTGTAGAACGAAAACCCGTCCCCGCAACATGCGCCATGCACATATATATATATATATATATATATGTGCACATCACATGTTCCGGGGACGGGTTTTCGTTCCACAAGTTACTATGAGGACATCTTGCTACTTTGGGGACTGTCCACAAACTTTTCATTATTCTACTGTTTACACTGAAGACATTTTACTGGATACAGCGCATATTACAGGGACTTTTTTGGCTGTATATACAGATGTCTTCAAAGTATGTGAAATGCATATATATATATATATATATATATATATATATATATATATATTCATTGCCCATACTTTGAAGACATCTGTATATACAGCCAAAAAAGTCCCTATAAAATGCGCTGTGTCCAGCAAAATGTCTTCAGAGTAAACACTAGAATAACGAAAAGTTTAAGGACAGTCCCCAAAGTAACAAAATGTCTTCATAGTAACTTGTGGAACGAAAACCCGTCCCCGCAACATGCGCTGTACACATATATATATATATATATATATATATATATATATATATATATTCTTTGCCCATACTTTGAAGACATCTGTATATACAGCCAAAAAAGATCCTATAATACGCGCTGTATCCAGTAAAATGTCTTCAGTGTAAACAGTAAATTAATTAAAAGTATGAGGACGGTCCCCAAAGTAACAAAATGTCTTCATAGTAACTTGTAGAACGAAAAACCGTCCCCGCAACATGCACTGTGAACATATATATATATATATATATATATATATTCATATATATATATATATATGCCGTGCATATATATATATATATATATATATATTCATTTTGCATACTTTGAAGACTTCTGTATATACAGCCAAAAAAGTCCCTATAAAATGCGCTGTGTCCAGTAAAATGTCTTCAGAGTAAACACTAGAATAACGAAAAGTTTAAGGACAGTCCCCAAAGTAACAAAATGTCTTCATAGTAACTTGTGGAACGAAAACCCGACATTTTGTTATTTTGGGGACTGTCCTTAAACTTTTCGTTATTCTACTGTTTACTCTGAAGACATTTTACTGGACACAGCGCATTTTATATTTAAAGTATGGGCAATGCATATATATATATATATATATATATATATATATATATATATATATATATATATATATATATGTGCACAGAGCATTTTGCGGGGACGGGTTTTCGTTCCACAAGTTACTATGAAGACATTTTGGTACTTTGGGGACCGTCCTCAAACTTTAATTATTCTACTGTTTACACTGAAGACATTTTACTGGATACAGCTCATATGTAATATGCGCTGTATCCAGTAAAATGTCTTCAGTGTAAACAGTAGAATAACGAAAAGTTTAAGGACAGTCCCCAAAGTAACAAAATGTCTTCATAGTAACTTTTGGAACGAAAAACCGTCCCCGCAACATGTGCTGTGCACATATATATATATATATATATATATATATATATATATATTCATTATGCATACTTTGAAGACATCTGTATATACAGTCTAAAAAGTCCTTATAATATACGCTGTATCCAGTAAAATGTCTTCAGTGTAAACAGTAAATTAATTAAAAGTATGAGGACGGTCCCCAAAGTAACAAAATGTCTTCATAGTAACTTGTAGAACGAAAAACCGTCCCCACAACATGCACTGTGAACATATATATATATATATATATATATATATATATATATATATATATATATATATATATATATATATATATATATTCATTTCGCATTCTTTGAAGACATCTGTATATACAGCCAAAAACGTCCCTATAATATGCTCTGTATCCAGTAAAATGTCTTCGGTTTATACAGTAGATAAATGAGAAGTTTGAGGACGGTCCTCAAAGTAACAAAATGTCTTCATAGTAACTTGTGGAACGAGAACCCGTCCCCGCAACATGTGCTGTGCACATATATATATATATGAAGACATTTTGTTACTTTGGGGACTGTCCTTAAACTTTTCGTTATTCTACTGTTAACACTGGAGACATTTTACTGGATACAGCGCATATTACAGGGACTTTTTTGGCAGTATATACAGATGTCTTCAAAGTATGAGCAATGCATATATATATGTATATATATATATATATATATATATATATATTCATTGTGCATACTTTGAAGACTTCTGTATATACAGCCAAAAAAGTCCCTATAATATTCGCTGTATCCAGTAAAATGTCTTCAGTGTAAACAGTAGAATAACGAAAAGTTTAAGGACAGTCCCCAAAGTAACAAAATGTCTTTATTGTAACTTGTGGAACGAAAAAGCGTCCCCTCAACATGCACCGTGCACATATATATATATATATATATATATATATATATATTATATATTATATAGTATGTATTCTGTATTATTACTCTAAGTGTATTACTTAAATCATACACAAAATACTGTCAGATTAATTTTATCCAACGATTCCCAACAACTTTTGAAATTTTTTAAAAGTATTAATTTCAAAGAAAGTTAGGAAAAAGTAATAGAAAACTTTATTTAGTTAAAAAAAATTATTTGAATACGCTCAACATAAAATTTTAAATAGCAGCACAATTTACACCCAACTTCCTGTAGTTCACCCTACAAATGTTATCATAAAACTTTTGTGGTAATATTCATAAAATATTGCTATTTTTACGCGAAAAGTTTGCAAAAATCATGTTCAAATAAGCGAAAACAAAACTCTCACACCTAATCATATTTATATAGAGAGAAATATATAAATACGACGGAACGACCAATGCGACCGACAACAAACAGCCAGACTTATAGTTAGAAAAAGATACTCGTAGCATGGTATAATATGGCAGTCGAAGGTAATGTGCATCCAACATTAAAAACTCAGTTAATTGCAAATAATTTATTAGTTGTGTGATAATAATTTATTAGCTGTTGCTGCTATTTTGCACACCAAGTTTAAGCATCATTTAAATTAAATAAAAATATTGTACAAGTATTTTCAAAAATTACGGAATATACTCGAACTCACTTCCCCCACGCTCTTATAAACCAAAGAATTAATGGCCAAACATTGAAATTCAATTTGCAAGTAAGTTTGGCACCACCCTTTATATTTCTCACTTGAAAATTACCAATAGAAATAAGAAAGTTTTATAGATGGCCAAAATCGATTACATAACACTGTATCTAATATAGGGTGGGCCATTTAAAATTTTAAATTTGAATCGGCTGTAAAAAAATACTGATTATTTTTTCAAATGGCATGGATGGAATGGAACACAATATCATTCATATGACTACCACGACTGGGCCATTTTTCTTCGAAAATCAGAAAGAAGCTGCCGTTACCGTCAACGGTGAGCGATATAGTACCATGCTCAACGAATTTTTGTTTCCAAAAATTTAAGAAAATGACATGCACGACATTTGGTTTCAACAAGACGGGGCCACAAATTAGTCAAAAATATTTAAGAATTCGCTTGTTTGAATTCTTATTTGGAAAAACACAGAAAAATCAGTGAAGGCTTGTCAGCATGGTTGGCATTCAAAATCTGTTCATAATAACGGTAGTTGGCTACCACAGCTACTTTAACACCGATATGAAAATTTTAAAATGTCTATTCCATTAAACCGTGTATAACCGGATTTATTGCTCTATTTTACCGGCTCAATTTTGAAATATCTGAAACTACCCTTATAATAACGCTAAACTACCGAAACACCCATGTATACCGGTATTTTGCAAATATAACAAAATTTAACTGGTAATATTATGAAATAAGCCTCGTGATATTTGAAAACACATGTCACTATTGCAACCGCAGCTGTAAAATTTTCGTATCGGTATTGATTACAGCGTGATAGACAACTGATAGACCATGCTTGTCAGGAATATACGTGATTTTTATATCTTTTCTAATACAAAATCTCTTTAACCCTAAAGCTTTATCCTGGTGGTGAAAGAGTCATAGAACAGTGTCAGTTCGATCAAACTTTGTTTGCGAATTTCGGAAAAACTACTCATACTATATTTTTAAGAATTTGTTATTGAATTTCTGTAAAAACAGCTTTTGCTTATTTAGGCATTTTTATTTTTTTTATTCAGGACAGTGTCATATAAAGAAAATTAAAACTAAATTTATCGACTATCTACACTGCGTTTTTAATGGTTTACTTCCACTCAACTCGTCAGACATTTTCTTTTTTAAGTGTCGTCAGATTCCCAATAGAATTAACCATTTATTCAGTGTATGTGGTAGAAAATTAGTGCAATCTACCAAATTTGTATGGTAAAATACGGCACGTTGTTATTCTGTTTTTTACTTAAATGTTACTAAATAAAAAACACCATCTTTCTTAATAAATGTAAAGAGAATATGCAAAAAATTGTGAGGGTGGTTTGTGGTTTGTTTGTACCTTTGAATAAAGGCTCAAAAGGCATGATATATTTCTGGTTCCAAATACATGGAATTATTGTTACAAGAATGTACTACGGTCTAAGCAGTATTCAATAAAATATGTTTTATTATATTATTTTTTTAATTGATAAATGTCCTACCTCCCATTGAAGGGTACTATCTATTCTTAAATGATATTTGAAGAAATAAAAACATAGATACCTGGCTGTTACTTAGGTAGCTAATATATAAACATGAACTACCTCCACAATGTTTGCATAAATTAGTAAAATAATTTTCTGAGAGCAAACTAAATTTAGAAATTAATCTAATACTGTTATTATTTATTTTTCTTTTAATTCACATCATTTGACCGCAACTGAAATACTAAATATAGGCAACATTTTTCATAAAGTTAATATTTTAATTTTTTAATAAAACTTTGAATATACGTATAATTAGTGTTCGTTATTTAATTAGGCACTTATTGAACCTGTTCAATTGAACTATACATCATCGAATTTCAAAACGGTGTGGGGCAGCCGATTTCCACTTTTTGTTCCTTGACAATTTATAAGGATATGTAAATTGTTTTATCAATTTTGATTTTAGTTTATCCTTTTTGACGCCTATAGTTATATAAGTTCCCTTATAATATTCCTTCATCCTCCCTTTAGTTATATAAGTTCCCTAATAACTCTTCCTTCATCCCCCCTTTCTTATTGTTATTACTATTCTTAATTATTTATATATTACTTTATTACTTTTACTTTCATATAATAATTCATCACCTAGTTCTTTTAATACTAATTTATTTATTAATTTATTATATACCAATTCAATTATTATTTTCTTTAATTGTTAGTTATTCTTATTTTCTTCATTATATAAAACTAGAATTAGCTTTATTTTAAAACACTATTAAAGAGCCCTATATTGAAAAATCTGAGTCAGTTGCTATTTCAAATTTGTAAAGAGTTAGAAATCGAAATTTAAAAAGTAATTTATAAAAATTAGTATTTAGAACAACATAAACACAGTTTTTAGTTGGCCATTAATGTGTTAATCAAAACATAGGAGCCAGTCTTATTAAGGTTTTAATTAAGTGATCAATTAACATTTCCAATAACTAAATCAACAAAATATTTAAGAAGTTCACAAGTTGCACTTTGTGTGGTTTTGTTGTATCGTTGTATTAAAATAACAGTGTTGTAAAAATTTTTACTTCTATATGACGACGATTTTCTTTTAGGATTTCCTTTTGTTAATATTTAACATATGTATGTTGTATGTTTTTTAAAAAAATAGTATACCCAAGGACCTTGGTAGACCCCATAAGAACACCTTAATTGTTAATCACAAAGCCTGTTAATTTAAAATATTTTGTTTTACATGTTATATTGTACTTTTTATAATTATTGTATTTTTAAACGGTTTGGGCGGGGGAAGTGCTGGTATTGATCACCCTTACCAGCGCCTGTTGCTAACAAGGAAAAAAAAACTTATAGAAAATAACTCCTTCTAGGAGGAATATGGTGGTGTAAGGAAAACAAATACTTAAATTATTAATGTTGAACTTTTTAACCATAAAACAAAACAAAAATTTAATTAAGATGGAGTAGCTAGATGCTTAAAGTTAAAGTATGATTTCGTTTATATACAAAATTCCACTTGACTTGGTGTAAACAATTGAACAGTATCGTAAAATAATGAATTTTAGTTGTTGGTTGGTTGTAGTTATTTGTATTTGGAGAGTTTAAGGATGGGAGAATTGTAGAGGTTTATGATGCCAGGCATTGGTTATGCCTGGCTAAATCCAAAACATTACATTAGTTTAACTTCAGAGAGTTGTTGCTGTTGTTTGCGTTTTATGAAAAATAAAAACGGAAATAGCATAAAAGGAGCATTAATGTGAAAGCAATCGCTGACTACTGATAACAATTTGTTGTATATAAAACTTCAACAGCATACATAGACATAAATGCTTGTACAGAAAAACCATGAACACACACACATACAGATTCCTCGCGTTCTAGTATGTAGTTAAAAGGGGATCCCACTAATGCACATTTCCGTCTCATAGACGTCCCCTGAAATGCTTTCCTGCCACTTATACAACTCCATTTTACCAGTCAACACTTTACATTAAACGCCCTCAATATTTATACAGTCAAAGTTTTCACGGCGTTACAATTTCATATGTTTTCAACTCGTATGGAGAAACGTTAAGGAAAACTTTTATTTCGTATTTAACGTAAACTTTTATTTTGCTGTTGTGTTTCTTTTCTATTTTATTTATTATTTCGATCTGTGGCCGCTATTCATTGCAAATAGATTATGTTACCAAGAGCTGTGTTAAAAAAAAAAAAAAACAAGTGGCAGTAGCAATAGCAGGCGAAAATACAAAAACAATTTTGAACTAAAGTTTACACTACCACAATACAATCGGTTACACATCCCCTTCAGCAGTCCCACATGCATAGAGAGCTTTTTCATTTAAACTAATTAATGGATTCGTTACAGATGGTCATATACATATAAATAAATATAGTATCCACTCGAAATATTATGACCATATTGAAAGAAGCATAGTTTTTGGATTCCAGATATAGGTAAATTTACTACTAAATGAAAGGTATTTGAAAGACATTTCTTGTTATATACATTGGTTTCCCAATAAGTATTTAGATTTTGTACCTTTATCTAGTCTTCTAGTTCAAATTTTGACGCTATGAGTGCATTAAAAAAATTTAATTTTTGGCAAAATTTTTGCCTTTAAAGATTTTAGAGAATTTTTAAAAACTTGTTATAAAAGGTGGTTAAATTTTAAGGGCCGATGTTGATTTTTAATATAACACTATTTACGAAATTGTTGTCATTTTTTTTTATTATGATAATATGGTATGGTTCAATTATATATGGACCATCCATTCGATAGTCCAAATTTTCGATGACGCTGAGGCATAATTGAGGTTCTATGCCGTTAATGTGCCGAATTATCTCATCCTTTAGCTCTTAAATTATTTCTGGCTTATCGACGTACACCTTTTCTTTCAAATAACCAGACCAGATCTGATCATATCTAATACCATTTATGCTAATTTTTAAAAGGGATCTGATTTGTTAGATATGAGCTGAACAGATTGTATTGACTGATATCTGATACCAAATACGTTCATATCTGATATCAGATATAGTATCAGATCTTATATATTTGAAATATTTTCAATCGCATTAAGATAAAAATTTATGTTAAAATAAAAGTATTTCTTAATTTATTACGGAATCTGATTAGATTGTTTAGGTTCAGGTTCAAATTTGTCACCAATTCAGATCTATTTGGATCTAATACATTTAGATTAAATGCGATCCGGTAATATCTAATCTTTTTTACACGGGATAAAAAAAAAATTAAAAATGTATATTGCAACCTTGGAACAATAACTTTAATAGTTCTTTATTTCATTTATATTGCCAAGATTTTCAGCGGTCACATTCTCTTTAAAATGGATTAAATTGTTGAAATTATTTCAGCACTTTTTTTGGCATTTATTTAAAAATAAAAATACAAATAAATACAGATTTAAAATACTAAAAAAAATGTTTTTATTTTTTTACAGTTAATTGGCTGATAGTTAAAATCTAAACTAAATGGAAAGTTTTTATTTTTACAGCTTTTGTATTCAAAATTTATGTCATTAGAATAAGCATAATATTATTTTGGAAATATTATTTTGCTAGAAGCTAGAAGAAATTAATAAAGGAAATATAATTTTTTTTAACGGATTTCTGGTTAGTTTGTTTAAAGTTAAAATGAATGAAAAAAGGATTTATTTTTGACGGATATTGCAAGCTATTTTATTAAGATTAGACAAAAAAATTTTATTTATTTAAAATTATTTAAAATTAAAATGGTTTTTAAGTAATTTTCATTTATTTAAAATTACATTTTCAGTTAACTTGAGTTACAAACTATTTTGAGTGAACACATAACTTTGAGATATTCTGTATGGGAACTCATAAATTAATATGTTGAACGCCATCTACTTTAGGCGACTTTATTTTAGCGCCGCTTTCGCCTATATTTTCAATATTTTGAATAGGCGGCAGCTCTGGATCCAAAGTGTAGGCAATATGGGTATTAAATTTATTGTTTTTGGATTACTTTAATTCTATGAAGAATAGGGGTATAACTTTTTAAAATTTTTTTTTTTTTTTTGGAAATATCAAAATATCCCAGGTCATGAAAAAGTATAAGTAAATCTGATATTGTTTCTTCGCGAACGCCATGAATTTCGGAATTTTGGTTTGTTTCTAATTTTGTAAAAAACTGAGTATTTATATTTATATTTTTATGTCCTCAGTTATTCTTATTCACGAAAAATATTTTTCTACCACTATGATAGAGAAGTGTGTCGAATTCGCGATATATTACTGTCAGTTTGTGCATTCTATAATGAATTATATATAAGTACCGAATGAAAGCTAGTCATCGGATAATACTCGTAATTATCCCAAACAATTAGTAAATAATCATCTAATCTAATGCTGGGTTTATGAAATATTCTTCTATAAAATATTAATACAAGGAAACTTAAAAAATTATAATTTTTTTAATATTTTCGAAATTGCTTTTTGGTTTTTTTTGTTCCAAAATCAACAAAAAACATGTTTTTATTATTAGTACAACTTGCCTATAACATGATTTTTTCGGCAAAAAAATGGATACCCTAATGTACAAATTAATTTAAAATTACGTTTATTAGACATGTTCTTATACAGACATGTTCTTATACAGACATGTTCTTATACAGACATGTTCTTATACAAATAAATCCGCAGTATTACTCATCTTTACTCCGTGTATGTTTAGAGTCAGGCTTGATTTGTAACCAGCATTTAACTTTTTGGCTTTCAATTTTAGACACGAATTAAAATATTATATAATTTAGGCCCATTAATATAACTTGCCAATAGCTTAAGTTAGGATGTTAATAGACAGATTATAAGTTTTTCGTTATATAAAGTATACTTTAACCTAAAAGTGAACGATAAGCTAAAGGCAAGTTCATCTTACCTTTAACTTTTAACGTAAGGTTTATTAAGTTGAAGTTGCCATATTTTCTGCTCTGCAGTGTAGTTGCCGTGTAGTTTTTTTTTGTCGGTTTCCTTGCTGTTTGGTTTATTTCTGTGTTCGGCATCGACGGTATTTTTAAGAACCATTTAAATATGACAAAAGTAATCGGTTTTTGCTCTGGTAATGCCATATTTGCAAAAAAAACTTTATTTTATTTTATAAGAAAATTGTAATAAACAAAAAAAGTTAAAGGTCACTTTATTCCTCTCTTTAACTAAAGTTACTTTTAACTAACACGCACCTCAAAGGCAAGTTATAATAATGGGCCTTAATAAAATTTAATTTGTTATAGTTTGCATGACACTATAAAAACCATTATCTATTGTAATATTTTGAACTGGTTCTGTATTTTCATGTATACATTTAAGTTTTTTTTTGTATTGATGTTAAACTGAGCATGCAAAACTAATTATTTTATGTTTCAATTGCATAAATATACATGAACATATTTATTTTATTTATATAAACCGCATCAGTATTTAATGAATTTTCTATAACACCATTAGGAAAATTCCAAAATGTTGTTTCAAAATATTGGCTAATGGGCTTTTGGTAGGGCTCAGATAATTCCTGCATTAACATTATGCTTGAAATCTATTGCTGTATAATATAATACATTAACTAAATTTCGAACATATGTGAACGCAAGGCAGCACGAAAAAAAATAACTTAAATAAAATTTACAAAGAATTTTATAAAGGAACCTGGATTTGTTTAAGAGAAAACTAAATTAATAGTATTTTTATATATTTTTTTTTAATTTTAATTTTAAAATTTGCAAAGTTTTTATATTAAAACATGTCTGATTTTTCGCACACAGTTTTGAATTACTTTGGAAAACAAAAATCTTTATATCCATACTGCATATGTGTTGAACCCAGTGTTAAAAATGCTCTTTGGAGCTATTCGAAAAACATTTTTGTAGTATGTAAAATAAAGTTACATGCTTTATATCCAATTTGTCCACCTTTTATTCATTTAATGGGAAATAAATTGAAAGAATGAAAAATTTTGCAACTTTTTATCGCACACTTTAACCCTAAAAAATACATGTCTACTAAATTTTCTGATTCTAGAACATATCGATGTTTCATTAAGATCTTCAGCCCGAAGATATCACTATGTAGTTTCATTTGTCTTGATAATTGAAAGCTAATTGTAGTCACAACAGTTAAACGTTGCGTTTTAATGACCTCAATACGGGAAAAATAAGCAAAACATTTTTGGAGAAGACCTTTCCCCTTCCATCGATTAAAGATTTCGAAAAATTCAAATTTATTATAATAAATGGCTTTACCTTAATCCACCATTGCGTTTTAAAAATGCAAATTTTTAACTTTTTAGCAAAATGGGTCATAAAAGTTGCGCGTTGCAATAATTATAATTCACATTTGACTTAATGATTTAAAAAAGAAAGAACTTAAAAGAACTATGTCTTCCATGCACGTTTATTTTTTTTTACCAAAAAGCATTGATGGACCAAAATTAATTAAACAAAAATTTTCAACAACTTTTTTTAACCAATATATATAAATATTGCCAAATAAAATTCCTGTAAAAGTTAAAGATCGGCTCTACAATTTTGTTGGTTATTTTTTCCATATTCAGCCCATTGAATTAGGAGTATTACTTCTATACTTTTAATCGGAATACCATATTTTGGTAAAGGTGCATGTTATAACTTTTTCATATTTTTTCGCACTTTTCATAAATTTAATAAAGAATTCCTTTACAATTTTCTACACTAAAATTTGTAAATTTCATTATTTTTATTGATAAAATTAAAAAAAAACTCTGTACTAAAATTTTTAATTGGACCATCAATATCTCGTTCTCTATTTTTGAGTGGTGTAATGAATATTGAGAAATATATAAAAAAATATTTAAACTGTTATTCATCATTCTGTATTCACGATGTTTCGATTCCCACCAGAGACAACAAGTCGAAAGTCTTCGTTGGGTATTAGGAAATAATTTGTAATTACATGATTAATATAAACAAAATAAAATCAGAGGGCGCAGGATGAGCTATATGGTTCGAATTCTCTATAAATTTTTTAATTATAATTTTTTCTTTGTTTTTATTCAGTATTTTTGTTAAGAATACTTGGGGAATTTAATATGAAACACAATACTATCGAACAACGTATCGATATAATTTAATTTTTCAAATCATAGATATATTCGGCGAACGCATTATTTCACATACAAGTGGTTTTAACTGACCTGACTGTTTTCTTTTGATATATATTTGAAAAAAGAGTGCATGTAAACAGCCAAAAACCATTCCCATCTAAAAACTTAATAAAAAATAAATAAATGTGATTGTAAAAATACAACTATCAGTAAACCATTATTTTGTATGTACATTGTACAAGTAAGTACTTCTTTGACCCATTATCAGTAGGTCATTTTTTTGCTTTTCAAAGTAATGTGAAAAGTAATAACCTATCATTACACGGTAATCTAAACAGTAACGACCTCTCTCAACATGTTTTTTGCAAGGTGCGAAATTTTTCGAATATAACTGATCACGTATGAGCGAAGCAGAAAATTGTCACCACGATATAAATTTTCATATAATTAACGGTATTAAAAAAAATAAAAATAATAATAATGAAAATGAAAATTAATAATAATAGCAATAATATAATAACTAACAATAATACCTAGATATTATTATGCTCATTACTGTAACATTACTGGAATGGAATGATTCTAAATAAAATTAGTCTCTTTTCTACTTGGGGTAGTGTATGTGGATTTGTGTCTAGCTCCCCAACAAACGATACGTTCCGTTTACATATCGTTTTCGGTCCGTCATAATCGAAATGCAACTATGTTTACGTACCATTTTCTGGATCCGTATACGGAGCAGAAAACGGATTTTAAGGAACATCGAAACTGATTCGAATCCGTTTAAATACCTTCAATGACGGACCGATATATCGGATGTAAAACGGAGTTGTCCGTTAAAAGTCCGTCAATAACGGACCGTTTACAGATCCGTATTCGGTCCGTTTTTCAACAAAAAACGGATTTGTGTAAATGGTTTTTTTTTAATTTTAAATATCAAATTTTATTTTTTTTTAGATTTATTTACAAAACTACTTAAAATAAAATAACAAAACTTTTAAAAACTAAATACAACAAATACCAAACAAAATTACAATCAAATACCATATTTATCTCCAGCAGCTTTAGCATCCATCAATTACTCGGGTTGTGGATCATTAAAAATCATGAAAAAATTAAACAAAAATTTAATTATGGTTAATGGTTGTATTAACGATGATATAGCACACCATGTTTTGCAAATTTTTTTACAAAATCTATTATAAACTGCCAAGCAATATTTTTATTTGCAAATCTGCATAAATTTGTACACATCATCGTAAAAATAGTTTTAAATTTCATAAATATTTACTTCATGAATATTTAAGTATTTGATTTTGATAACGCAACAAATCCAAAAGCAACAGAAGAAAAACTGATGAGAAATGGTTTTCCGTATTTGAAGGTACAGATACGTATTTTCGGACCGGAAACGTACAGTAGAAGCCGGATTCATGAATCCGTACGTGTCGGAGAGGCCGTAAAATGTTTCTTGGGTCACTACAACAAATTTTATTAAAATATTTTTACAATTGCGTCTTGTAGCGTGCGAACAAGCATAGTTGTTAATATTTATATTGGTAGTAGGTCTAATTATTGACCGATTTTAACTAAAATTAACAGGATTTTGTAAGGTAGATTAAAAAAGCTCTTCGGGTAAAATCGAACGATTGTGAATATCGGGAAAAGATCAAACGCCCAATTGACTAAATTAAATATGCATGATTTTAACTCAAACCAGCTAGAATTCCTTAATTAAACTCCAATTTTAATACTATTAAGTTTTACATTTTTTTGAAATAACGAAAATTCTTTTAACTTCTCTGACATATTTTATATAATTTGTAAATTTTAAATCGGGATAAAAAAATAATTTTTCCAAAAATTATTTACCTTTTTTGCATTATAATTACTTCTGTTAATATTTAACACAGTAGAATATTTTTACTACCACATATAAATAAATTTTCTGTATTATTTAAAATAATATTACTCATACGCAGTGTGCCGTTCTTACAAAGTTAAATGATACCGGTTTAAAAATTAATAAAAAAGTATTTAATGCAAATGAGTTTTAATTACAGTTTTAGTCACACACACACATGCCATTGTATGTTTATTAAAAACACTGCAAGAAAAATTTGCATAAAATAACATGATTCGATCATCATTTGTATTGTTAGGGCAAGTTTTTTTATTCTTCTGCCATTAAATAACGTTTTCCAATTAATTAGAAAAAAAATTATTTTATTTGTTTGCATTTTTATTTTAGTCAAATCGCAACTTTTGGAAATAATTTTTGCAAACAAAATTTAACGTTTTAGAAATTTAATTTGAAACTTTAAAAATTATATTAACTTACAAGTGGTAAGTTGTGAATTCATTGCATTTGATAAGCATTTTATAAACATTTGATTTTTCAATTTTTCGTGCCAATTTTGCTTTTTTTCTGCCAATTTTAACTTTTTTGCGCCACTTTAAACTTGCCCTGATTATCATAATTCTATTGCTATGATAAAATTTAAATCCGTTTTCTCTGTGTAGATGTGTACATTTTAGAGCCACCAAAATTATACATATAAACTTTCTAATCCGTTGAAAATTCGTTAAGCTTATGGAATATGTATACAAAAAAAACTAGAGGCAAAAAGGTATAAAGAAATAAATCCATTCTAATATAACATTGGACTACATTTATATGCAGGCTTGCCAGACTTGGGTTTTTTCAACTTTTCATTTGAGAACGGGGGATATGAGGATTTAAAAAAATGTTTTGGGGCATTCGTTAAATATTTATATATTTTGAAGATTATATTAATTAAGTATAATTTAAAGAAAAATAACTTTAATGAAAGGTACAAATTTTCCCTTTTATATATTTTTTGGAAAATTTTTGTATTGCTTTTCATACAATAATTCCCAGAATCCAAAATACTGTTAAAAAAACGTTATGTTGATTGTGATTAAAAGTCCTTAAATTCCATTGACATTAATCGACAAACTGTAGACCCTTAAAAAAACAATGTTGCGACAAACAAAGTTATGACTTCTTGAATTTTGTTACTATGAGTTAATATTAGAAAATAATTATTTTCTTTATTGGCTTCCATTGCTTAGAAATAGATTTGTTGTGCTTTTTTTAAAAAATAATACAATATAAACTTTGTTTGTATAATACACTCAAATAAAATTTTTATTGTCTACGTTTTTATACAAAATGCTTTTTTGTTGAAAAAATACAAAATTTACGAAACAAAAGATTTGTAGTAGCGATTTAAAGTTAAATTAAATATTTAAAGTTTAGAGAATATTTCAAATTAGAATAATTCATAATCTTATTGAAGCTAAGCTATTTTCTATTTTTATACCCTTCACCATAGGTGGAAGGGTATATATAAGTTTGTCATTCCGTTTGTAATTTCTACAATATTGATCTTAGACCCTATAAAGTATATATATTCTGGGTCCATATGAAGAGCGAAGTTGATTTAACGATGTCCGTCTGTCCGTCTGTCCGTCTGTCCGTCTGTCCGTCTGTCCGTCTGTCCGTCTGTCCGTCTGTCCGTCTGTGTGTTGAAATGGGTTTTCCGAAGAACCCAGACATGATGAGGACTTGATTCTTTTTTATTTCTGTTACATGTGATCCATTTCTGTTTGCTATTAAAAATCAGACAGATCGGTTAATAAATGGCTGAGATATTAGCAAAAAACCAGGACTACCTCTAATTTTTCCAGTAAAATCCCTTTGTTTAATAAGAGTGTGAAGATAAATACGTAGGTTAAATACGTTTCACAACTATTGTGAATGATATAAATAAAAAATAAATAGTAGTGTCGCCAACTTTTTTTTGCCTAGAAAATGCCAAATTTGACAAGAAAAGCGCTGAAACATATGGAAAAATATAAATTTGAGATTTTACATGACATATTATTTTGGATTAAAATTTTTGGACATTTAAGAAAAAAAAAATGGGGATACCGCTTGTTTGTGGAGAGCTATGAGGTAGTAGATTCCAACGATGTATTCATCTCCTTCAGAATACCATGGTGAAGGGTATATAAGATTCGGCATAGCCGAATTTAGCCGCTCTTACTTGTTTTTTTCTCTATTTGGATTCAATTGACATTTTATTAGAGCTAAAATTTTTTTGTTGATACTTTGTTAAAAAAATCCAAAATAAAACACATATTTATTTACAGACTTTTTAAAAGTCGAAGAGTCAAATAAAATAAGTACTCGATTTTCAATGTCAATGCATTATCACCATTAAAAGGCAACAAGAAGACAAAAATTATGAGAGATTTTGTTGCAACGTTCGCTGGATTAAGTTAAACATTTACCTCTTAACCCTGAAATATCATACTTCGTCGAATCTATGTATCAAAACTAAATATGACTTTCCAGTATTAAAACCTAATATATTACTTGCATGTTCAATTATTTTTTTAAAATAAATAAAAACTTGGAATAAATTTTGTATTTTTAACATAAAAACAAAGAAAATATATATTGAAATAGTAAAAAATAAATAAATTCTTAAAAAAAGAAATTAATAAAGAAAATATAATTTTTTAATATACTCATAGTAAAAAAAGTGGTAAAAATTACAAGTTCAAGAAGCCATAACCTGTTTTTTTCGCATCAACTTTGCCAAACATTTTGGGATTTTGTTTTTCTAATGGTATACTTGCATCCTTCGTTTAAATCATTGAGACTGCATTTTTATGGTGCACTGTGTAATTTTGGTCTAACAATTTTTTGCAAAAGTATGTTAAACTACTAAAAATTTAAAAGCGAAAAACCTCAGAAAGAAAAATATTCATTCAAAATATGCACTAAAAAACAACACATTTTAAAACATAAAAAATTAAACAAATATAAAGTCAGCTAACTTATCTAAAAGTGAGTTTTATTTAGCACTATCCCGAGTTATTTTAATACAAATTTTAACCTTAGTTAATGTAGCACAAGTGTTATTTATTCTTAACTAGAGCCCCCCATTACCCGGGTTTCGGTCTACCCGGTCTTACGGCCTACCAGGTCTTACGGTCTAACCGACCTACCCGGTCTTTCGGTGTGACCGAGTAGACAGAAAACCCGGTTAGACCGGTCAAGCCGTAAAAATTAAACAGTGCGTACCTTTTTAATAATACAAGATTTAAAAAAAAATACATATTAAATGTTTTTTCCAAAATTATAGCACATTTTCAAGAGTAGTACCGTTTTAAAATTTTATTTTGTAAAAATAAGTACTTTTTGCAAAAAAGTAATTCTTGTTAAAAACAAGTAAGAGCGGCTAAATTCGGCTATGCCGAATCCTATATACCCTTCACCATGGTTGGGAAAAAACTGAAGTTTATATATGGACATATATGAAATGGACAGATTTATATACGGACGCCTTTAAGAGGAAATTAACCATTTAGTTTGGAGATAAAACTTGGACTCGGGAAGATTTATGGTTCCAGAAAATATGTATTTTAAAAAATGTATGTTTTGGGCATAACTTTTTTGTATCTGAACCGATATTTGCGAGTTTTTCAGCAAATATGTTATACTAAAGATTTTCGATCTTTTGCTATATAAGACGTATCCATAGGTCATAATACAGCTCTAGAATAGTGTTTGTTGTTTGTGTATAAAAGGTTAAGAGGTGAAAGAAAAGAATTTCAACAAATCGTTAAAAGAAATCACTAGAACTGCATGTGTTTTATTTCTACAAAATAGTTTGATTTAGCTGGCAAATTTGCATTTAGGATTTTATTTCGCTTTTTTATTAGAAATATTTGTAATTTCTTTAGCTTAATTTTAAAAATTTGAAGGAAAATAGTTTATAATTTTTTTTATAAATTATTATAAGTTATGACCTAAAATAGTTGGACTTAAAGGTAAATTATGTATAAAATTTTCTTAATATGTGAGAAATAAAATGGTTTAAAAATCTTTTTATAAATTCTTTTAAATCGGAGCAAAAAATAGAAATAAAACCGTTTGTATTTTGTTTGTATCAGAGGGTTTTTATACAAATTTTGATGTTTTTAGCCTATTTATGGATTATTTAATTATTAATATAAAATTTTATTTAAATTAATTATTAAATGTAAAAAAAAAACAAAAAATAAACAAAAAAAAAATCTTAACGAACCCGCGACCCTTCCACCTGTGGTGAAAGGTATAAAAACGTTTGTATTTTGTTCGTATCAGAGGGTTTTTATAAAAATGTTGATGTTTTTAGCCTATTTATGGATTATTTAATTATTAATATAAAATTTTATATAAATTAATTATTAAATGTTAAAAAAAACCAAAAATAAGCAAAAAAAAAAGTCTTAAGAAAATAATAAAAAAAAAATGTAAAAAAAAGTGAATTGACCTCACTGAGATTTGAACCTCGAACCCCACGGCCTTAGAGAAAAAAAAAGTATTTGTGACACAGCGTCTAGACAACTGAGCTATTGAAGCTCACACAAAATCATCGTCAATAGAGGTACATATATAAAAGTCTTCGTTCATTAGAGATTTGTTTAGTTTTTATTTAAATGACAAATCTTTATATGTGTGTTGTTTGTGTATAAAAGGTGGAGATGAAAGAAAAGAATTTTAATTATTAATATAAAATTTTATATAAATTAATTATTAAATGTTAAAAAAAAAACAAAAATAAGCAAAAAAAAAGTCTTAAGAAAATAATAAAAAAAAATGTACAAAAAAAAATTGAATTGACCTCACCGAGATTTGAACCTCGAACCCCACGGCCTTAGAGAAAAAAAAAAAGTATTTGTGACACAGCGTCTAGACAACTGAGCTATTGAAGCTCACACAAAATCATCGTCAATAGAGGTACATATATAAAAGTCTTCGTTAATTAGAGATTTGTTTGGTTTTTATTTATATGACAAATCTTTGTATGTGTGTTGTTTGTGTATTGAATTTTAACACATGGATGTGTTGTTATGCTCAAAATTCTACATACATATTAAACAAAGGGATTTTACTGGAAAAATTAGAGGTAGTCCTGGTTTTTTGCTAATATCTCAGCCATTTATTAACCGATCTGTCTGATTTTTAATAGCAAACAGAAATGGATCACATGTAACAGAAATAAAAAAGAATCAAGTCCTCATCATGTCTGGGTTCTTCGGAAAACCCATTTCAACACACAGACGGACAGACGGACAGACGGACATCGTTAAATCAACTTCGCTCTTCATAAGGACCCAGAATATATATACTTTATAGGGTCTAAGATCAATATTGTAGAAATTACAAACGGAATGACAAACTTATATATACCCTTCCACCTATGGTGAAGGGTATAAAAAAGTATTTTTTTAAAAAAGTACTTTTGGTAAAAAATAATAACTTTTTAGTGCTTCTCTTAAAAATATAATTTAAAATAATGTACATTTTAAAAAGTACTTTTTTATAAAAACGTACTTTAAAAAAAAGTACTATTTTCAAAAAAAGTACTTTTTTAAAAAAAGTACTATTTTTAAAAAAGTACCTTTAAACAAACGTGCTTTTTGAAAAAAGTACTGTTTTAAAGTACCATTTTAAAAGTTGCTTTTATATGACTTGTGTTTTTTCTAATACAACAAAAAACTATAAAAACGTAAGTTGAATTTTCGTTTGAAAATTTCACGGTGTTTTTCGTAATGCATTTTTACACCGAAGCTCCAAATGGGTAAAAACTTTGCAGAAATATTCAAGACAAAAATTGGACCAAGAATTATAGAAATTTTTGCTGGTCGTGAAACAAAAATGTTCTGAAAAACACAGTAGAATTTACATTAAAATGTCCGGCATTTTTACACCGAAGCTCAAAATGAGTTAAGATTTTGCAGAAATTGTCTAGACATAAATTTCACCAAGAATTATATAAATTTTTCCTGATCGTGGAACAAAAATGTTCCGAAAAACATAATAGATTTCAGAAAGTACTAAGTTTTCAATATATTTACATGAAAATGTCACGTTCTTTTTATGAAAAAAATATTTTTTTTACAGAAAGTACTGTTTTATAAAAAATATTTATATTTGCAAGTAATTTCTTTAAAATATGAAAAAATAACTCGTTGAAAAAAAATTTGAAATGGCAAAGTGCTTTAATTTTGGAAAAAAAAATTAAAAAGTATTTTTGTTTTAAATCTATTTTTACAAAAGTACGCAATGACTAGTTTTTTCGGGTAGACCGGTCTACCCGGTCAGACCGAAAGACCGGGTAGACAGTAAGACCGGGTAGACCATAAGACCACGTATGATAACCGGTCTTGACCGAAGGCCCTATTCTTTACCGTTATTAAGATTTGCTTAAGAATATCTCTAGATAGTGTTAAATTTTAATACTTTTAAATAAATAAATTTTTTCTAAGGTCAAAATGATTTTTCTTTTTAACAAGGTTTATTTTTAAAAATAATAAACCATGAATATATATTAATTTTCAATTTTCAAAAATTAAAATAAAAAATGTTATTTAAAAACAAAAAATATGTACGAAGCTTTTCATTTTGGAGTGAATATTTATTTTTTTGCGGTTGTATCCAGCCTTTTTCTTAATTTACTATCAGCTTCTCAAAAAATAAAAACATGCATTTGAATGCAGTTAGGGCAAGATAATTATATTTACATGTTTGCAGAGTTATTTTGCGTGTATTTTTAATTTGGGCAGTTTAAATAAAGATATTTAACTTAATTGCCTTATTCAACTTTTTTTACTTAATTAAGGATTTTAAGGGTATATTTTTAGAATTGTTTGGGGATAAGGAAAAAAGTTATCAGGCAAGTCTGCTTGTTTTTTTTATGGATGATGGGTTTGTTGGTAATATAACTACATCCATACTTCTCATATGAGTTCAGGAATAAAAGTACATTTACACATTAACGTAAATCTTTAAAATTACAATTTTATCCATATCAAGTTTTAACATAAAATATTGTGTTCATCTGGTCAACTTAAAACTTGAGTTTGTGTGCGTATGTCGTTAGAGACCAGGAGGATACAAATTACTCCATTTGCGACTATGATAAAATAATTGAAAATTGTTAAATTTTGGAATATAAAAAGAGGTAAAAAAGTTGGTTGCTGAGCATAAGGAAAGCCCTTATTTGTATGGGTTAGTTTTAAATTTATAATAAGTCGTTGTTTAGTTTCCCTCGTTGTTTAGTTTCGAGATGATGAAGTCAAAGAAGTTCCATAGTGTGGACGCTTCAAAATTTGGAAATCCATTCAAATGATGCAGAAATAATTAAAAAGAAAGTATAAGAAATTTTAACGAAATGTTTTTGATACAACAGAGTATTTTTGACTTCAGATTTGTATTTAGGCGGCCAAAATACTTTAAATAGATTGTAATGGAAGTCTGTGTAAAATAAAAAAAAATTTTTTGTATATTAGTGTAGAAAGAGAACCAGACACTCGACTGCTACTAACCTGCTGCTCAAAAATCTGTTTTACTATCCTAATAATAAATGTTACCCAGAAGATAGTACGGCAGTATCTTCCATTTTTCATTAAGAAGAAAGTAATCTAAGTAGTTTTTTAAATCTGATGTAAGATAAATGGGCGATATTTGTAAAAAATGTCAGAAAAATTAAACTAATAAAAAAAAGGTTTTTTTCAGTTATATGTAACAAAAACTAAAAAACCGAAAACGGTTATATTTATGAATACATTTTTAGTACTAATTAAATTGCAAATACGTACTCGTTTATAGGCGCCTGCAAATAAAAATATGTATTTTTCTGGAAGTACTGGAATTAAAGATGAAGCCATAACGAAGATATGTTACAGACTTTATGTGGTTTTAAAACAACACTTAAATAATTGTAATATAAATCATATTAAACGTTTTTTTGTTTTATTATAAGAATACATAATTGGAAAATTAAAAACAAAACCGTATTTTGATATGATATTTCGGGAATGTATGTAGCAATATCGCCTATTTATCTTCCAGAAGAATTGCTTTCGAATTACATGAAAGTATTGCTTTTGAAACAAGTTTTCTAGCTAATGGGATATCTTCCGCAATAGGAATACAATTGTTGTCGCAAAAAAAATTTTCTCCCTGAAAAAAATTTTCTATGATCTCGAACCAGACTAAAAATACACTTTCACACATATAAGTAAAAGAAGATCAAATAAAAAATAAAAACTTCACAATTTTTATTCTTTTTAACCAAAGGCCGAAAAAAATTATAAAAGAATTGGACTTACTAAGTGGACTTCATCCGAGCTAGCCGCACCAGGCCTGAGATTATACTCAAATAAAAACGGCAAACAAATTATCTTTCAAATAAAGTCAATTTCATTCAATTCATCGGAGTTTTCTTTTATACCTGTAATAAACAAATAAAATTTTAATGTTTTTTTACGCTTAAAATTGCACGCTTCTGTAAATAAAAATATATTTGAAGGCTCTTTTGCCTCAGATTTCAATAATATACGGGGAAAATACGCGGTGGCTTTAGTGTTGTCCACTAGCTTGATTGTTGTCCACTAGCTGAAGTGTTGTCCACTAGTCCAGCCTCACGAAAACATCTTTTCAAGAAAAAACTGTTTAGGCAACGCAGCACTCACTTCGTAAATAAGTTTCCAATATTTCCCAACGTTGTTCAAGCATAAAGCGGCTTATTTTGGCCCACGTAGTATAATACTGACAGTCAATATTTCGAACAGAAAAAAATCTATCAGTATCCAAATAACATGTGATTTAAAAAGATACCTGTATTTGGACCATATTTCTTTTAGATGCGCCATATGAAAACAAATTTCGACATACTTCCTCATATAAAGCTCTCCGAGTTTGACCCATTTTTTATATACTTTTAATATAAAAAGTTTGTGCATATACTTAAGTATATAGGTTCATAGCGTGATCGCATATGTCAGGTTTTAACAGTGCATTAAAAATTGCAATACTTGCAAAAAAGAGGCGCTTCTTACTTTACTAATTAGTTAATAAATATATAAAATAATATTATATATAATTAAAAAAAAAAACTTGTGATATTAGTAAAACAAATTCGACCGCAGCACTTAAGCAATGTTCAATTCTTAATTTCAAAATTGAAATAGTTTAACTTTGTGACCACAGGAATTATTATAAAAAAAAGTGTAATGGAATAGAATAAGGTACACAGAAAAAAATAAGGTTGCCAACCAAATGTGTTGCCAACCAATTGGTTTCGGTTGCCTAAATTTTTAAAATAAAATTTTGTGCATTCCGGCATGATCTTATATTTGCAAGAAAAGAATCACAACTAATTCAAAAGAAGTCATAATCAAATAAGTTTAAAAAAATTATTAAAATTTTAAAACTATAGAAAAACAGTGTTTTCATCAAAATTATAAATACAGGTGGGCCATTTAAAATTTTAAATTTGAATCGGCTATAAAGAAAGTACTGATTATTTTTTCAAATTTTAAATTTTCAAAGGTTTTACTTTGTCATTTAAGATTGAAATACAATATCATTCATATGACTTCAACGACTGGCTCGGCAGTACCTCACCCGATCAACACAATTTTTCAATACATTTTCGATTGTTCGGCTCGAATCTCTTCAATGGTAAATTCGATTTCATGTTTCAACGCTTCAATAGTCTCTCGTTGGTTTGCGTAACATTTATCTTTAATGGCTCCCAACAGAAAATATTCCAAAATGCTGAAATCACAGCTCCGAGGCGGCCAATTGACATCACAATTTCGGCCGATTATTCGATTTTCAAAAAGAGTGCGTAAAATATCGACCGTTGCGTTGGCCGTGTGACATGCGGCCCCGTCTTGTTGAGACCAAATGATGGCCATGTCATTCTCTGAAATTTTTGGAAACAATAATTCGTTGAGCATGGCGCGGTAACGCTCAACGTTGACGGTAACGGCGGCTCCTTGCTCAATTTCGAAGAAAAATGGCCCAGTCGTGGTAGTCATATGAATGATATTGTGTTCCATTCTTAAATGACAAAGTTTAACCTTTCCAATAAAACCAGAATTTTGAAAAAATAATGAGTACTTTTTGTAAAGCCGATTCAAATTTAAAATTATAAATCGCCCACCCCATAGATACAAAATATGAAGATTAGCATAATTTACAGAACAGTTCCATAAAGGGGTTTATGACCCATAATTTTTTTGTATAATATATTTTTTTTTAATAATTTTTCGGTCACTATTCCTTCAATAGTTATGGTTATAATGACTGAAAATTTTTTAGTAATTTTTGCCATAATCTTCAAAGTATGAAAAATAAAACTTTGTGCCGAAATTTAAAATTTTTTGTCGTTAAATATTGACATCGTTTCAAAAATTATGCAGCCTTGTGGCAAAACACTGATGAACTCTACACTACATTAAAAGTACTCAGCAAAAAAAGACCTTGCCAAATAATCGGTTTTAGAACGAGCAGTAACTGGTTAAAGTTTGCCTGCTAAGCTCATTATTTTAACATAGGGATGTCATTGGAGGAAAAATACGAGTAGGGAGTAAAGCAACTAGTTAATGGTAAGGTAAAATAACTAGTTATAGGTAACGCAAAAATAACTGGTTGCAATTCATATAATAATAACTGGTAGCTTGAAGCTAGTTAATAACCGGTTGCTTATAAAGGGCATGATAATACATTATTTATTGGATAAATCCCATTTTAAATTGAAAAATCTACAAGTGCAATATAGATTTTCCATGGAATTTTCTAAATTAATTCAATCATTTCAATTAATTTGTTTTTGTATTTTTCCAATTTAAAATAGAAAATCCAATTTTTTCGGAATTAACAAGATATTTCAATTAAAATCATTAAAAAATAGAAATATTTAATATCAAAAAACTATTATAATGTCTAAAATTTTTTTTCTGTTAAGTTTTTATTTGATTTTAATTTGAATAGATTTTTGATAACAATTTGAAAAAAAAAATTAAAAAACAAAACCAAAAATATATTTTAACTGCCAAAAATAAGTAGATAAAACACATTATTAGTAATTAATTTTTTTCACATTGAAAGTAATGTAGTAAGCAAGGAGCTGACATGGAATATCAATGGCAGCATAATTCATTATTAGTAACTCATTATTTTCACTTTAAAAGTAATATAGTGGGTAATGGTAGGTAATTATTGGTAATACAAAAGGCAATGAGCTGCTATTACTAAATTTGTTCTGGGTATTATCACATATAAAAAAGTTAAATCAATGAAAATGCAATTTCTTAAAATTGTTGTTTTAATACGACCCTAATATAATTGTTACTAGAAAGCCGACCCATCCTTCTACCTTTCCTAAAAAAACTTGCACGGATTCCGTAAGCAGCAAAAAATTGGTAAATTTCAATATTGACATTCAATCTACTAACTTTTTTTAAATTATAAAAATACAAGCTTTTAAAAGAAATCTAAAGCTTAAAAATAAATTTCATCCTAGTACACACATTATATTTGTATCATCTATTATTCTATCATCTGCTCATTTAGGTATACCATGTATTATGATGACAATGATGGAGTACTAATGTCAACGTATGAACGGTAGAATCTACTGACAAACTAACTAAATGTTATACAACAATTACTTTTAAAGGTTTTTATGTAGGTAACATTAAGCCTTTAATAAAATTGTTTATTAGTTTTTCTCTTTCTGTTTACGCAGCATTTAATACAGGATAGTGAAAAATAGGATACAGAAATATGTAAAATGTTATATTTTAATGATTTATTTTTGGTGACTACCTTCAACAAAAAGGGTTGTATTTCACTCAAAATAAAATAAGTTTTATAACTATGAAAAGAAGTTATTATATTTAATGGTCCAATAAAATTTTTTATGTATTACTTTTGAAGGAGAATTCATGTCAATATAACACACCATTCACTTTCATCCATTTCAAATTCAGCGAGATTCATGCTTAATGTTTTATTTTACAAGAGCTCACCAGAGCATGAACTTTTGGACTTTATCAGCTTATTGGTTTCTAAAATATGACGAAACGAAAACTGAAAATAAAATCTAAAATTGTCTTTACAAAACCGCTTATAGTTTTTAAACTCTACAAATTTAAGTAATTCGATTTGATTTTACTTAAAGGATAAAAAATTACTCTCATAAATGTTATTCATATGGATGAATTACACTCTAATAAATTTCTGTTGAAATTTACCCAACTTATAGTAGGAAACTGTACTCCTACTATAAATTGGGTAAATTTACTCTGTGTGCGTAAACGAAAAAAAGTACACAAATTATGCGTTAGTTCGTACACACATAATGGGTAATTTTACATTGAAAGTGCGTAAAAATTAAATGAAATTTTAAAAGTAATTCGAAAATTTACTAAAATTGTGCGTAAAAACCTATTTGAAGAGTAAATATACGCATTAAATGTAAAAAATGCATTGCTATATGCGTAATTATATAAAAATGCGTATATTTACCAACGCATGGTTTAAATTAAACTGCAGAAAAATATTTTTTTTTGAAAGAATAAATTTATTTTATGTACGAGTATGTATGTATGTTTTAACAATAGTGAATTATAAATATAATACATAATATATTTTGAATGGGTATTTGCTGTGATGATGGTCATATTAAATTTAAATTCACAATATTCACAATTTTTATATTTATAAACTTTTTAAAAATAAATTTTCATTCTTAGCTTTTTTATTTTTTTAATATTTTCCAATGTCAATATATTTATTACCATTCTAAGTTAGTATATTTACAAAATTTGTGCGTAAAATTTTAATTTAACAAAAGAATACTAATTTTAGGCACAATGTGTTTAACTTTAAACACATTATGTCTAAAAATACTTTTTGTGTGTATTATTGTATATGAAAGTGTGTACAAAACATTTTTAGGTATTTTTTTGTTTATATTTACCGAATTTCCTTAATATTACATAAAAGTTTACCCATTTTCTTGTAGTACATTTACAAAAATTTTTTAGAGTGTACATGATAGTGATAATTTTTTGGGTGTTGAGTGTTAAACATTTTTAGTGATTATTATTTTTTTTTTGAAATCAGTGTGACTCGATTTAATGATGAATTTTATTATATAAGATAGAAAAAGTTATGAATATAAATATAATGCAAATTTCTCAGATACTGGGAGAAAATACATAAAATGTGCGTGAAAATATGAAATTGGAACTTTTTGGGTCTATCCAAAAAGTAACAAATACATTGCGAACGACAGGGAAACGATCGATCACGTAAGAAATTTTGTTTGCTCATCACGGTTCAAAATTTTCGTATTGACTTACTTGTGTTACGTTTTTTTGTAATTTTGTCAGCTTATTATTGTTAGAGTTATAGAGAAAACCGATAAACACGGTTTACATTTTTTAATTTTTGTATGCAAATCTGGCATTTAGATCAAAGTCGATACTGGATATCTAATATGGAATATCGAAAAACGGGTTCTGGAAACAGAAAGAGGATATTTACATTACATATTATATTTCTAACTAATTATTATTTTAAAATGGTCAGTTGGTCAAACCAATAATACTATAAGCAGGCGATTTGTCATTTCAAAAAAAGATTTTTTTGTTTTCAACTTATTAATAGTTTTAGTAAATATGATAAATTTTGTTAGTACGAGTAAATTGTAGAGAATAATATTCAAATAAAAATATCGATAACTGCCCACAAGATAGAATACGTATTTCGGTTTTCACCACAAACCCGTCCTCAGCATCAGAGCTTCGAAGAATAAATTTTATTTTAAATGAATTCCATAAAAAACGAATTCGATTTACTGTTAAATGGAATGAATTTACTTTTAAATATTCACACAGAATTTATTCTTCATTAGATTCAACAATTCGATTTATGTTATTTTAATACTGTAATTTCAGAAATACAAAAAGCAATGGTATCATTTAAAAATCAATATCTTGTTGAAAAAAATCCCCAAAAATTAAAAAAAAAATAATAATCACTCTCATTAAGAAAAAAAAAATCGCCAAATTTAAAAAACAAATTTTGAAAATATCGTTGAAATTAAAAAAAAAAGAAACATCGAACAAAAACGACAAATTTTAAGAGTTTTAAAAATTATAAAGAAATCGCCAGAGTTAAAAGATTTTCGAAATTTAAAATAAATTTGCTCAAGTTAAAAAAATCTTAAAATTTAAAAAAAAGTTTCAAATATTTAAGAAAAATTGTAAGCAATTTAAAAAAATTCTCAAAACTGAATATCAATACATGTTATATACCCTTTTCTATCTGCAATGCATAGTTCTCAAGGTAAACACTATCTTAAAATCTAGTCAAGTGGATCCTTGAGATTAGTGTAGTTTCGTAAATGGGTTTGTACTAGAGCAAACATTTTTCCTTTACTTCTCTTATAATTTATGAAAAAAAAACTAAAACAAAAAATTTGCTGAAAGTATATCTTGCAAATTGTATATCGCTAAATATAGGCCAAGTTCTCGAGATAAACGCAGTCTAAAAATTTAGCCAAGTCGGTGGAAATTTTTTTTCTAGAGCTTTTAGATGGATGATTAAAATTGTATTTAAACGATTTTTTCACTTATTTTCTCGCATGAATGAACAAATAATAAATCTATTGAATTCTCAAATTTGTAAACCAATTGAGTAAAAATCTATTAAATTTTTAACGGTTGATTATGGTGATTAAACAAATGGAATGATGGAAAACGAATGAAGTCTTTTAATATTAAATCAATTTAGACCAACTAAAAATTCACTTCATTCATAAAATTTTAATTTGAGAATATAATCATTCCAAGTCAATCAGAATTGAGGTTTTTAAGTAACTTTAATTCTGATTACTACACCTATACCAACAAACAACATTTAATTAAACAGATATATAGTTATTTTCTTAAAAGAATTTGTCGAACAACAACCACTATGCAAAAATGGTATTAAACAAAACAAAATGCTAATTTTTCAAAAGTTTTCCAAATTACGTTTGAAGTGAAAAAAAAACAAAAATAAAGAAATTGTGAAAGAGAAACAAAAAGAAAGCTTAATAGCAAATGGATTGGTAAAGGCTCGAAAGTAGAGTGATGAGGGTAAAATAACTTCCGTACTTTATATAATTAGGTATACATTAATTTCTTCTCCATGTTAAAACGTTAACAATCAAACAACATCATTGTAAAACATTCACATTTTACAAAAGTTTATAGTACCTACATACAGCATGTAAATGAACTTCATTAAGTGAAATATGCGAAAGTAAAGATGACAAAGTTGAAACAATAGTTTAGCATCGAAACAAATCGGATAAGAAAGTATTTTTATAGCACATGGTGTGGCAAAATAAACTATACAATTTTTAAAAACTTAGTTAATACTAACTGTTTTCACTCCATACATAATTGACATTAATACACAAAGAGATCATTTTTATTAAATTCCAACTAAAATTCGGTTACTACGACTAAAATCGATTGGTTGCGAATACTTATTTTTATAACAAGATTCGGTTAAGACAATTTAATTTTAGTAGTAACACCCGAAATAATCAGGAATCACATTTAAGCATGTTTGTGCTAACCGAATTAATTCTGTGTATTTTTTACATTTCAATTCAGTTGGCAATTTATATTTCTGTGTGTAATACTTATTAGCCGGTATCTTCACATGTGACACTTGCCCCATTCATTGCTAAGACATATCATAGTTTTTTTCGAAAACCCTCAATTTTTTGTCTACAAATAATAAATAGTTAATTTTATGTATATTATTTGATCTATTTGTTTTAATTATATATTTTTAATTTTTATCAGGAAACAGATCATAATTTAATATTACCAACGAATAGTAAACACCAATATTTTATTAAATGGAAAAAATTGTGAGGATCAGCGCTAGTGGGAATGCACACTTTCGACCTGAGCGACCAGGTCATCTTCAGTCTCCTTTAGAAACACCCAACCCACAAGCAGCTCATGGTTTTGAACAGGTTTATATATCACACACCCTACAGAATATGACTATGCGAAATCCCTTTCTTCATAGTTAGTGTATGATTACACGTAAAAACTGAGCTTCTTCCATTTATTTGGAATTATCCTTGTCACGGTAATCATACACTGAAATCACTTTGACAATTGCTTGCTATCATTTCAGTGCATGTGAAGATACCGATTTTTGAGACAAGTTAACAGGCATTAAATGTTCTCATAAACATAAATCAAGAACATGATTTTGTAGCACCCTGTATATGAAAACTGTATGGAGGTCAAATTTATGTAAATGAAAATCTATTTAAATGAATATTTCATGAGTTTGTTTCAGCAGCAAGCAGTAGTAGTAGTCAGGAGTAGTGTTAATGACAATCAAATTAAATATTTAAAATGACAATGCTTTCATCATTACACGTTTTAAGAACAAACGAAAAATTTTTCACAAAGATTTTTTACAATTGGTAAATAATAACAGCAATAATCATAAAAGTTTGCCTTACAATTATTTACCTGGAGGTTAACTTTGTATTGTTAGTCATGGAGTATCATAAAATCTTTGATATGCCCAAAATACTTTCAAATTTAGGAAGTTTTTGTTAAAGTATATTTACGGATATTCAAACCTATGAAAAAAGAATAAAATAAAAAATACCGATTGTTTCTTAAGAATACCATCAACTCGACTTAATGTTTTTGACATAAAATCCGTTTGTTTATATTCTTTACACACATATACACATTTAAACCACTTCACTATGGGCCACAAGCTGGCAAAGACTTTATTTCCTTTTTAAAAACTGTTTTTAATTTATATGGAATTATTGTAATTTTTATGGTCTTGTCAAAGGAGAGAGGAAATTGAACCATTGTTTTATGTCACTTAATTATTCTGGCACGTCACTGAAATTTTTCTTTTAACAATTAAAATATTATAGAATTTTTTTATTTTTATTATATGCGACCTAATAATACTATACGGGAAATAAATGGTCGATTGATCACAAAGCTGGTATAAAATAAAATTCAGTGTCTGAAAAAGTGGTATTTGCTGTAAAATTACCAGTGCCTCGATTAATAAAACAGTGACAGAACATTTACTGTTTTTTTTAGATATATCATGTAATTGAAGAGAAATGAACATAATAACAATGTTGACTAAAGAAATTAGGACCGCTATAGTTGAAATACTGACAGAACACGGAACTCATGCAAAAAATTTTGCTGTGTATACAAGACTGTCAATCGGTGTCGAAAACCACTGTCCCACAACTGTTAAAAAGCTGACATAATGCTGAATTGACTGCAACAATTTAGAATTTACAGAATTATAGAGATTTATCAGATTGATTTTTCTAAAGAAAAACTTAAAAACTCCAGGATTTTGATAAAAACTCCATAAAAAGCTCTGTGATTTTTTAATAAGATGATGATTTTTTTTTCGAATCTGAGAACGTTTTCTATAGGAGAAATAAAAACATAATAAACAAAAAAATTGTTGGAGTCTGAAAAATCCTTAAAATTTAAATACCCCAACTCAAATATTTTGAAAAAAAAAAATTTTGGATGTTTTTAATTACAATTATGGCAACTAACATTGGGAGATTATTTATAATTACATTCTTATTTTTGAAGATTTTTTTCCGAACTCTTCTGGAACCCCTTTGAATGCAGCTACGGACCCCAAGAGGGTTGGTTTAGATACTGACATATAGCTGCATTAATTAAAAAAGCTAATGACCATGATGAGGTGTCAATGACAGGCAAGTCAAGCTGCCCGCGAAATTCCTATTTAATTTAAAATATCTGTATGAAAAATGCTCTTCCTATAATAAATAAATCTCAGAAAAATTATACTTGTTTTTATTTATCAACTTTTATGTTCAGTTTTTTTACTACAATAGAGTTTTTTGGAAGAAATAGATTTTTTGTTAATCCTGCAAAGTTTTACTTTATAGACTTGTGCCGTTTTCGAAATGACAGGTTCAATTGACTTATCCAAAAAAGTCAACAAGTTTTTACTCTAGTATACCCCAAATTAAACTGCAACCGTACACTCAAAAAAAAATTAATTATAATTTGAAAAAATTAACTTATTTGGAGGAAAAATTGAAATCAATACAGCGCCAGACACTTTTTACCAAAATTTAATATAATTTTCCTTGAAATTAAAAAAAAAAAAATTATAATTTGGTAAAAATTTCTAAATTAAAGAAAAATTTTACTATTTTATTAGAAGACGAAGCAAAATTTCCCTTAATTAGTTCATATAACATCTTAAATTTTACATTTAGTTAGGAAATGTTTCCTTGGTTTTAAGAAATATTTTATTTTATTTTAGTTTTTTTAAAAACTGGGACTTAACTCCCAAAAAATAAGAAAATATTTTATAACATCTTTTGTATTTCTATGGTAAAGGTAATATATTTTACCATATATTTTAAAGTACTTAACACTCAATGTGTAAGTATTATCCGACTTTCAACAATATAATATTTACATTACATTTACATACATACATTACATATATTTTTACCTTTTAATTAAGTTGCATTATACTAAACTAATGTATTTATAATATAAATTAAATTTCATTATCAAAAAGGTAAACAAATTAAAAAAATCTGCTGCAGAATAACCTAAAACGTAATAAATTGTGACAAAGTCAGATCCTTTCGTAGTTAATTAATAGTTCTTCTCTAGAGAACTACACAAAGGGACGGCCTAAGTGACATACCGCATCTATGGCTAAAGAACACTGAGGGTCCCTTGTCTTCTTAAGTTAACTTATTTAAGGAAATTGTTGCAAAAATACAAAATATCACAGTTACATTTCTTGTTATTATTGGAAATTGGAAAAATGTAATAAGTTTATATTATGGCACTTTTATCTTAATCTTGAATTGATATATACAAATTTTAACTTTTTTTTATTATTTAGTGAAAAAATAGATTTAGTGCCTTCGGTAAATATAAAGCTTAATGGGCGCAAAGTCAATTATAGAAAAACCATTATGCAGTAATGTATAATGTAGTCAGCAAAAAAAAAAATATTACATATAAGCGCTAATTCGAAATTTTTTTATTTTTTGTTTTTGTAAAAAATATTGAAAATTAGTTTAACGTTTTCCCACAAAAACTAAATTTTTGCTCGATTTATTGTACAATAAGAAAAAATTATTCATGTTTTTTTTTTAATTTATCAAAAGATATTTATAGGAAAAAAATTTTATACCTAAGTTTTTGTTGCTCAAAAATTAGAAAACTTTTACTTGAAAAAATTATATTTTATTAAAATTTATCTGAACTAAGTTACATGAAAATTTTCCCTTGAAATAGTTCATCAGTTTCTAAAACCAAATAATTTTTTATTATTACATAGAAAAAAAAAATTACTATTTTTTGTTTTTAATTGCCTGAACTAATTTTTAGAATACAATTCTTAAAAATTAGAAAATGGTAGACTTTAAATCTGAATATAGAAATGGCTTTCTAAAATCTATTTAGTTTTACTACTCGCGAAAAAAATTACCACACATTAAGTTCAAGTGCTTTCTCAGTTTATGTTACACATTTTTTGAACTAAATAGGAGTAAATTATGGTCTATTTGAGGTAAACTTAATGTTATTATATTTTCTTAAAAATTGATAAATTTCTATTTCATATACTTGTTTTTTCATAAAATCAAGAAATATAACTTAATGAAAGATATGAACTATTTCTGAGTATATCAACTATTTCGTTTTTATTCTTTTTAAGAAAATTTTTCTATGTTTTAATAAAATTTGACTTAAATTGAGGAAAATTTTTAAATTATTGAATTAGTTTTTAGCTCATGTCTTTTTTTAGTGTAATCGGCTTATATAAATTAGCTGAGCTTCACAAATTTCCACAATTTTTGAGAATTTTACTTTTTATATGTTTTTCTAATAAACTAAATTATTAGAGATGGAAGTTTTCAAGAGATGATTTAAGCTAAATATGTGTACATAAGAAAATTTATTTAAAATTGCTCCCTAATTTGATTTCGCTTAATAGAGTTAGGCTATTATTCTTGTTACTTTAGGAAAAATAATAGAAAAGTTAAAAATACTTAAATAAAATTATTTTTCTCCCATTGCTTTATCATATTTTATTCCACTAAGGTCCGATTGCTGACTGATCTGTAAAAATTTAACCAAAGTTAAATTAAAATTTTATGTGGGAAACAACAACAAATGTTTCAGTTAAAATTTCATTTTGTAGCTACCGGGGCATTGCAACAATATGTTTAAATTGGCATTTATTTAGAACCCATCGAATTTTTCTGTTCCAAAGAATCAGTTAAAAAATCTCTAACATAGATAATTTTGTTTGAAATCGTTTCTGATTTTATAACCAGTTCAACGTCGGATTAAGTTCCGTTAAATATGTTCGGGACTTGTTTCATTGAATTAGTTCTTGTGGAAAGGATATGTTTGGGAATCGACTGAAAAAATGTCTCTGGAAACTTCTAGGATTAGGTATTATTATTATTGCTTTGCCATACAAATAAATGGGGTAATGGGATAAAAATGGGGTAATTTTCTACGTTATAAAGTTGAATAGTTTCTGCTCGGATCTCTCAATTTTCGATAAAAAAAATTACACAAAATGTTTCCTATTCAAATTAATACGCATATTTCAATCTGATCGCCATATTTCTACCTAATAATACATTTGTAACATTAGATGTTGTACTTCAATGAAAAAAACTCAATTTAGGATTTTTTTCTGGATTTATTTTATTTCGTTAAAATTCCCATATTTTTTTTATTTCTAAGTTTAAAAAAAATTTTGACTTTTATCTAAATTTAACACATACTGGATGATATAATTCAAAAGAAATAAATAAAATTTTTCGAAAGTACACACACAGGAATTTAATTAATTAATTAATTTAATTCCCTGAAGAAGTCACCCAATATGGAGACGAAATATTGGAAAAGAAAATAAATAATCATTATTTTTGTATAAAGATCTCAAGCTCAATTTAAAAGAATAATATAATACAAGTGCTTTTGTTAAAAGTCGACAGATATGTATTTCGCAATAGATTTCTTTTCTAAATGTAGGTTCAAAAATTATGAAAAAGAATGTAAATATATTTATTTAATAAAAAATTTTCTTAACTAAAAAGTTAAATTAAATAATGAACATTTCAAAATGACTTTAATATCTGAGAGTTCGCATCGATATACCTAGTCTTAATTACTATTGAATTTAGATATTTTTTGATATTATACATTTTTCAACGATTCTATCCCATAGTGTACATACTCCAAAACCACTGCTTACAAGTACTTAAAGCAAGTACAAGTACATTAGGATTTTCAAAAATACCCCTTCTATTTTTGTATATTTTGAAAAACAAAACAAACTTTTTATATACTTACGAATTGCGCAAAAATTTCATAGAAAAACCTCAAAATTCCATTACTGACAGAATAAAAAAAAAAAAACTTAAATGAAAACAATAAAAATGGATTCTAAAACAAGTACTTACTGTGAAAATAACACTACACAAATGCAAACACATATACATATGTACAACAAAACCGACAACCACTTGAGTATTTTACGTATTGTACACGTATGTACGTATAATAATGTATGAATGGAAAGTTTAAACGTATGTACGTGTGTGTAAAGGAATGGCGATTCTTTCACACTGATAAGCCAGCTGTTGGCACCGTTGATGATTGCCATTGAAATTGTACTTCCTGTTTAATAAAAGTAGTAGTGTTGTAGTATGTAGTAGTTGTTGTAAAAGTCCATAGTGCGACCCAAACAACCGCGTATTAAAGTTTTTTTGGGTACAATTCACGAGTACACATATTTTATGTACATAGGTATTGTACGTGGTTTGTAACATTGCAAAACCTTTGTGTGTATAAAAATTTGTACTCTTGAAATGTGCTTTAGTGGCTTTTATTTTAATTTTCAAAAGTGTTAACACTTTAACCCTTTTTATTTCTTTGCTTTTTGTGCTTAAATCGTTTACTCGCTCATTGGTAGTGGAAATGCCTCCATTTCAAGAAGTGTTTATTTGATTATTTGTGTTGAATACGTAACGCATTATTTGCACACATTTCGACTGCGTACGTGTTTTGTATTTGTAACTGTATAGACACGTTTACAAACAAATGTTTAAGCATATTTTGCATGAATGCTGAAATCCACGTTCAGAATAGGATGAAAAGATTAGCGATATATATTTACACATAAATATTTTCCATTTAACATCTCTGTATCATATCGATTTAGACCTGTTGTGTATTGGTTAGTTACACAGGCGTTTACGGATTCGATCCTCAGCAATGGCAACATCAATTTAAAAAAATATATGTATGTATGTTATTTTACTTCGGTATTCTTAACCGAAGTAAAATAACATAACAGGCATATGAACTATCGTAAAAAGCTTCAAAAAGTTCGCCAACTCTTCATGAGATGGTGCGCAACACCAGTTCAATGATTTATCATCTCGAGCAATCACCATGTTGCCATATTTGTAGCCTTTCACTATTCTTCATTTTGCATCCCCTTTTTAAGGAAAGCAATGCATTTAAAGGAAATAATTTCTTAAGTGTTTCTTCCATTTAATAAACAATATTTTCTTTCATCTGTTGTAACAATCGCTTATAGTTATAGACCATATTAAAGGACCAGAAAAATAAACGATTTATACTGCGTTTTCTTTGCCTAAACACAAAGAGAGAGGTGCCTACTATTTAATGGATAACTAACAAGGAAGCATCGTTGATATGTACACTCCTATTAAAATAGAATTCGAATATATGACAGAGCAGATCTGTAGCGGCCCAAGTTAAAAGGTGGAGTCAATAAATATTACCTTATTTTATAGAAACTAGAGTACTCAATACCCAGAATTGTTTCAAGAACTCAATACAAAAAAGTACTTACCCAGGCCATTCAGAGTGGTATTTTTGTATCCTCCACATGGTGAGGGTATATGTCAGTTTGTCATTCCCTTTTTAACATGTCAAAATATAGGTACAAGACCACGTAAAGTATATGTGTTATATTCTTGATCCTTATAAAATTTTAAGTCGATCTGCCGATGTCCGTCTGTCTGTTAAAACAGCGACCACGGCGCAGTTTGGTATTGAAAATTATCAAAATCGGCCCAGCGGTTAAAAAGTTTTGAGTGAAAACGTGAAGATACCTCTAAATTTTCCATACAAATGACAAGTAAACTATTTTCTCTTGTTTTTTAACCAGTCCCTTAGAACTGAATAATATTTTAAATTCACCTCAAACAATTTTTTCACCACTAAAATTTTTTTCACCTTAAATTTTTTTTCCAACCACAAAATTTGTTTTCACACATAAAAAACTTTTTCACCTCAAAAACTTTTTTTCACCTCCACAATTTCACTTCTAAAGTTTTTTAAATTATTTGTATCAAAAACACTGAGAACATTTTTTTCGTCATTTACTTTGGGTTTAACAGCTGTTCAAAACATACAACCTCGCGGATTTTTTTAAAAATGGAAAAAAGTGAATTTCGAGTGCTCAATCAAACCAAGGAAAAGCTTGATAAATACTATGGGAATTCTGCACCATCGATTTCAATGTTAAAAAAGTGGTTTTACTGACAATTGAAAAAATTCACGATGTTGGCCGATAGGAGATTGAATGTGCGATAGATTGCGGAAGACATAGGTATCTCACATGGCTCAGTGGTTTCAATTTTGAGAAAGCTTTCCGCAAGATGGCTGCCGCGTTTACTTACAATCGACCACCAACGGAATCGTGTGACAGCTTAGTTTCTATGGCAAAAATCCATGAAGTAGACTACGAATTGCCCCCTCAGTCACCTTATTCTCCGGATTTAAACCCCAGTGACTATTTCCTATTTCCAAACCTAAAGAAATTGCTCGGTGAAGAGATTTAGCTCCAACGATGAAATAATTTATCAAACAAATGCCAATTTTATGGATCTCGAAAAATCCTATTTTTTGGAAGGGATACAAAAATTGAGAAACGTTGGACTAAGTGTATTGAGCTAAAAGGAGATTATGTTGAAGATTTTTTTTTTTTTTTTTGCAAAAAAAACTGTGTTTCATTTAAAAAGTCACGGACTTATTGACCCACCATCGTATCTACGAAATCACCCATATTATAGAAATTAAAAACTTTAATATAGTATTAGAAATGACATATATTTGTATCTTTAATTATTTTAGGAATTTAAGTACATTTAAGGTTCTAATTGTGTGGCACAAAATATATTATAGTACTCGTATAAACTATATCATCCCCAAAAAATTATTTCCTATCAAACAGCCTTTAAAAGAAATTAGATCACATAAGTTGTTATATATAAAAAATAATAAAAAGGTGACATTTGTGAATAGTACCAAATGATTGAAAGAAGTACCATGGCACTTTTAAGGTTCTAATATTTCAAAAAGTACTTAAGTACAAACTTTATCATCCCTGTCCTTCAGTGTTTTGATACAAATAATGTAAAAAAATTAGATGTGAAATTATGGAGGTGAAAAGAAATTGTTTGAGGTGAAAAACTTTTTTGGATGTGAAAATAATTTTTGAGGAGAACAAATTTTTTTGGTGACAAATAAAAAACAGACGTACAAACAAAGTTGGCCCCCCCCCCAAAAGCTTGAACTGGATCCGCGCCTGGTTTTACCATAGCCATTTAACACACAAGGAAATATCAAAACAAAAAATATGTTGTATAATAAATTAATTTATTAATTATGTTTGTATTTTGTTATTTAAATTTGATATTAAAATTACTGTTTTAGTAATTAATTTTAGCATTAATTTATTTTAATAAACAAAATAAAATAATCATTGCATTATTTTGTGGCTTAAATTATTTTGAACTAAGGGTTTGAATACAAGTGTTTTTATTTTAGTATGGTGTTTGAACTTTAATTAAACTGTATTTCAACTTGAATTCCAGCAAGATTGTTCATTGGGTATTAATACATCTGTATGATTTCATTTAATGATTTAATAATCTAATAAAAAATATTTTGAAAAACTTGTCAAAATATAAAAAAAGTTTTCGAACGAAGCAATTTTGAATATAGTAAACAGACAAAAACTGGGAAAAAAATTAATAGTGCAAAGTTTAAACCAAATCACCAAAGTTACAGGAGGTTTCCACAAGGGACGAGTAGATATCACCTTGTATTTTCGTACGTCTGCAGCAAACGTAATCTGGAAACATCACATTAATTTATTTAATGTGCAAATGTGTTCAATTTTATGAACTGTTGAACTTAAAAAACATTTTACTTGGTTTTGTTGGAACTAGAACAGTTTTCTTTAAAATTTTGTCCTGTTTCTACAATTTTTTGTGTAATCGAATAGATTTAATGATTTTTGTTAAAAGGGTACGATTTACTTGATTAATGGGCGTATAAAATGCCCCCTGATATTAATTGCTGAATATGCGCGTTATAAACGCCCAGGTCAAATAATCAAATACATACATATGATGTGCCTGCTCTTTTGTGACAAATCAATATTAATTCTTTTATTTGTAAAAGTGCTTATAGTTTTATTCTCATATGACATACTTTTAAATGACTTTTTATAGTTAAAGTGCTTTAAATGTCATACACGTACACCCAGTCACATGCAAACATAAATGTACCCAGTCAAAAATTTCCAGTGGAACAAGAAGTCAAGTACTGACAAATCACTGGGCTTCGGTAAAATTTAAAAATAATTACTAGTAGAATACTTTTTTGGGACGCATAAAAAAGTTTCAGTTGTTTATATATTTCGCTAAGAATTGACTTAGACCGATATGCCAGCATATGCAAAAATAAGCAGAGCATTCCCTTCAAGAAATTGGTGACTGAAACTAACACTAAACAAAATAAAATATATGCCATTTCACTCTAGCATACATATATTCAAGAGTGAAACCACTAATGTTGCATTTTTTGTTGATAAAAAACGAAAGTTTTTATACCCCCCACCATATATGGTGAGGGTATATATCAGTAAAACTAAATAACAAAAGTTCGTTACATAAATTGACAAAACATATTCATATTACAGTTCATGCAAAATTTAGTATATACGTATATCATCTTCAGCCCCTATGGTGGAGGGTATTCAAAGATTCGGCACAGCCGAATTTAGCCCTTTTTTACTTGTTCATATTGTCTTTAAGAACTTGATTTGTTCTACGCATTGACGGGTATTTCCGTCAACACTACCAGCCAAATGATCTTTAAAATAACCGTCACTATTCTTGTAGGGTTAGTTATAGCACACGTCTGTAAATATGTATGCATCAGCAACAAAAAATTACAAATTGCTTTTTATTCTAGTTTTTGAAAATCTATTGTTAGCCCACCTAAATTTTGGTTTGCCTATATTGCAAATACTGTTTTCCCAGTGCTTTTGTGACACTTTTTGAATAGCCATCCGTTTTGTATAATGATGCTATAATTTGGGCTTGAGAAAACACTTTTTGGCATCACTTGTACCGCCTGTTAAAATGCCTTATCAGCCTTCCACTACTTGTATTTTTTTGATTGGGTACATACAATAAATGTAATCGTATATTAATGGTCTAGAAATAAACAGTCTGTCCCAGTGGATAATTTTTTTGTAGGCGTTTGATATTTTATTATTTTACAATTTTTATTGTGTTATGTTGTGTCAAATATTGACACATTAGTGTCAATTGTTTGTACATAAATATGTAAACACAAAATCCATATCAAAAATGCATCTGTACATAGAGTCTATGTCATAGAAATCCGCATCCACGTACAAATGTTATGTTTAGTCGCTAATTGCGTATCAATTAAGTGCAATACATGTCTCTATAGACTTTTATGAATTTTTTTTTTGTAATTTTTTTGTGTCACAAATGCGCAAATAATTAACAAAACTACATATTTTCCATAACAAATGGTCGGGAGAGACATTAATATTAGCAAAAACAATAACACGAGTGAAACAATACATGCATTAACGTAAAGTATTCTAAAGTTTGCTGTAACATATGTGTGCAGCAATTCTTTCTGTTACAATGGATATAATGGAATTAGGATGACACATATTTTGAATATTAAAAATATTATATATTTATACAGCACCAGTGTATATACTTTACTTTGCTCAAGTATGTGATGAAAACTATGTAATGTTGAAATTGTTTATTTATTAAAAAAGGATAAAAGAAAATCGTTTGAGTGTTTAGACGATACCGACAAAAAATTTTATCAGATTAGCGGTTTGTCAGATGAAAATACATTTAGTTCTGCCAAAATTTGAATTTATTTAATTTTGTGTACTTGGTAATTTTTAGCACTTTTTTAAAATATTTTTTTAAATAGGATGAGCGGGTCCGCTGATACAAAATAATATGTTACAAAAATTATTAACACTGTAAGACGCGCAGATAATACTAAATTTTGAAAAGCTATTGTATCGTTCGGTTAACCTAATTATGTAAAAAAAAAATATGTAATCTACAAGTTTTGTATTTCTTAAAAAAACTTGTAGATTTAAAATTGATGACACAACCACTGCATCAGACACATCAATAAATAAATGTATCATCAACCAGTCGCAATGGAATATACTCCAGAACAGCTGTATCAGAAGTATTGGTTATGCAAAAAGAAGTGATTGAGATAAAGAAACAGAAACTGGACCACGAGAAAGAAGTTAAGGATATTGAAATGCAGGTAATGGAGAAGAATGTGCAAGAAATGGAATTGGATCTCAAAGAACTGGAAATAGAAACTCAGAGGAGCTCAAAAAAATAGATATAGAAGGAGTTAAAAATAATGGAACTACAAATGAAGCAAAATAGACGAAGTCTATTAAATCTGACAATCTAGGCGTTAAATCTCACAATCTAGGCGGCCAATTTACCGGCCCCAAACATGAAATAAACTGTTCATCGAACTCGCTTCTCAATTGGGCAATTGTTTTGCGTTTTGTGTGGCACCGTCTTGTTAAAACCAAATGACAGCCAAGTCCAGCTCTTCCTTTTTGGGCAAAAAAAAAAAAGTTTGTAACAATCGCAGCAATTCCTGCGAACGTCGCCGAATCAATAATTCATGGTCATCAATAACACTGGCAGATACAGCTGCGATATTTTCCTCTGTCCACACTCTACGTATATAAATTCGGTGCGAAATTTAGTCACTGCGTTCCGAATAGCCACCTCAGAGGTCGCCCTAACTGACCATGAAATGGAAGAAGTGCACGATGCTCTTTCTTAACCGAGCATGAATTTTTATAATAAAATTGAATAATATGCAAGCGTTGTTAAATTACAGACCAAACTAAACATATTTGACAGTTACATGTTACATGAAAACAGCTGAGCCACCAAAAACAGTGTTGCCAAAAAGAAAGTAACTAAAAAAAAAAACACCCTGATCATATAACTTTGAAAAATACATCCTCGAATTTCGGGTCTAAAGATATATGGTCATATATGAGATCATGTATGGCCAAATATGTATGGTCATATATAATTTCACAACCGGTTCATATCTTAATGTTAACTATTTTTTAAACAAATAAATGACACCCTAGTATACGTATCAGCTTGTGTGAAAACAATGCTTACTAACAGTTTATAATCTCATGTGTACGTGAATATCGACGGATTTGTAATGATCGATGCTTTTTTAATGGGTTATTGTTGGAGCGCATATACAGTACTTTTCACTTGTAGTGACAACTCGTAAGATAAAATTAGTCATACGTAACTTGACGAATCAGCTGATTTAAACTATTTTATATAAATCTCAAACAAGCACTTATCCTAGGTCAATGTATTTTCTTTTCATATTTATATGACAGCTGATATTGCAGGAAATGTTTATTAAAAACAAGTGGACAATACAAATAAAAAAGGAAAATACAAACAATATAAATTCTTCAAATTTAGAAATTGTGTAAAACAAAGAATGAATAGCAATGAAGATTAGAAGTGTTATAATACGTTAGATGATACGTTTTCGTTTAAGTATAACTACACAGTATTTGCTCTGTCCTGTTACGCTAGGGTACGTTATGTCTACGTATGACAAATGGAACCTTTAAAAGGAAGGTATAACAAGCTACGAGGGCGGATCAATAAGTCCGTGACTATTCGAACTTCCCTCGTAGTTATATGAAACGAAACACTGTTCCCATCAAGTACCACCTGTTAATAGACTACTGTCAAATTTTGAGCAAGTTCCGTCATTTACTTTGCGTTTAACAGCTGTTCAAAACATACAACCTCGTGGATTTTTTTAAAAATGGAAAAAAGTGAATTTCGAGTGTTCATTAAACATAATTTTTTGCGAAAAAAAAGCCGCCAATCAAACCAAGGAAAAGCTTAATAAATAATATAGGAACTCTGCACCCACAAGTACATATTACGCTGAACGTTCTGGACTGCCATTTGAGGTCAATACAGCCGAAAATGTCGAGAAAATCCCTGATATGGTGTTGGCCGATCGAAAAGTAAAAGTGCGTGAGATTCTTGATGACATAGGTATTTCATATGGCAGTGTGGTTTCGATTTTAAATTATCACTTGGATTTAAGAAAGTTGTCTGCATGATGGATGCCGCGTTTGCTGTCAATTGACCATAATGCACGGGGGCACACGTGTGTAGTCTCAATGGTAAAATTCCATGAATTGGTACCTCATCTGCCATATTCTCCGGGTTTAGCCCCCAGTGACTATTTTCTATTTCCAAACCTAAAGAAATGGCTCGGTGAAAAGAGATTTAGCTCCAACGATGAAATTAATAATCAAACAAATGCCTATTTTATGGAACTCGAAAAATCATATTTTTTGGAAGGGATACAAAAATTGGAGAAACGTTGGACTAAGTGTATTAAGCTAGAAGGAGATTATGTTGAAATATATTTTTTTTTTCAAAAAAAACTGTGTTTGATCCAAAAAGTCACGGACTTATTGGATCCGCCATCGTATGATAAGACTGATGAAAAGGTTTCCTTTTTAATATATAAGTATCTGTAATAAATTTTTGCAATTAGTTGGCCCAGAACAATTGAGATAGTTTACACATCGCTGCTTTCTGAAATTCCTTCGTCACTCTTTAGCAAAAAGTCTTTGTTCACCAAACTGTCATTATTATCTTCCAAAAAATCTTTTCTTCCGCTTTTATTTTTGTCACTATTCATCATTTTGTTCAAAGGCGTATTTTTTGATGTGGCTTATGGAGTTTTTGCCTAAAAAAATTTTACGATAATACTGCATTGTAAAAAGAAGCTTTTGCTCTAGATCAGAAATTAATTGGAAAATAGTTAAAATCTTTTCAGGGGATGTTGTTGTGATGGTGTTAGGTGGTATAATGAAATCATGTTAATGCATGCAGCAAGTCTTTCAATTAATTCTTCATTTAAAACAAACTTTACGTATTACTTTTTAAATAAACTACAGTGTATGTTTTAACGTTGGCTTGCCAAGTTGTCCCAAACAGTACTAAAAAGTTCTTCAGGAAAAGTTCGTTAGAATCCAAATAAGCAGGAATACAAACAAACACGTGTCCGCATAAATTAAACATGGTAAATAAGTAATATGTGAATTTGTATGATATTGCAGTAACTTCTCCATATAAAGTATCCGAAAGCTTATGATCCTTTCGCAGCTTACGTACAAAAAAGTGATAATACTTTAACCCCATTTAGAGCACTCATATTTCAAAGGCGGCAATTTTTGGTATCCAAAATTTTTTCGCACCTAAATGTTTTTGCGGAATATAAACAAACACGTGTCCGCTTAAAATAAACATGGTAAATAAGTAAACATGATAAATAATAATTTTAAAATTAAAATTGCATTTGTATTTTAAAAAATATCCACAACACAATTTTCTCGGAATAGCAAGTTCTCAAACTAAAAGCTTTGACATTTTAATGTTAATTTTCTTTGCTGCTTTAGAATTTTATTACTAGATTTAACTTTTAAAATAACTAAATTAGTTGAAAAACATTTCACGTCGCCGTCTGTTATGTATTATATTAATATATTTTTTTTTTGGGGGGGGGGGGAATATATCTTGGATCCATCCTGTGCAAAACGGATATATAAATTTCAGTCGAACATTACAGTCTAAATATGCTTTAATTCAAAAATTTGTTTTAAAACAAATTATTTTCACAATTTGTTATAAGTTTTGTGGGATTTTAGCACATTTAATAACTTTAATGCAATTAGTGTTTTCCCCGGATAAATAGAAATTGTGCTTGTGCAAATTAATAATGAAACTGACACTTATAGAAACATGTTTATCTAATATTGTAAAACAAATGTTAATACATTGCTAGATATGTCAAAAGAACAGAGTAGTATATTGAAAGATTACAAAGCAAATTGTGATAATGTTTTCGTTGTTGTGTTTTCTTTGATATTTGAGGTTTTGAATAACGCTCAACAATTCTCATTGAGTTTGTAATTTAATCTGACAAAAATCTCTAGAAATTCTAAAAACGTCGTCTCCTGATGATATTCTTAGACAAGAATAAAATCCGGATAGAGACCAGCCTACAACAAATTATTTTCACAATTTGTTATAAGTTTTGTGGGTTTTTAGCACTTAATTACTTTAATGCAGTTAAATGCAAGTTTAACCAACACACTTAAAACTCGTGTATTGAAGCCCTATTTTCAAACTTAAAGCAAGCCAATCAAAACACGTTAAAAATTTTATTTTGTGTAGTTTATTTCCAGTAAACTTACTACTCGTATTTTTATTGTCTTGAGACGATATTGTTTTTAATGAACGAACATACATACATATGTTTGTATTTTTAGTATTGAGAACAAATAATATTTCTCAATTTGTATGCATTGGATTTTTATTGGAAAAAAATTATTTAAAATAAAATAATAAATAAATTTCAGAATTATTTTGTAAATCTATCTTTGTCTTAAATTATTTGCATAGCAGCATTTACGTTAGATGTGTAAGAGAAAAAGCGTATAATGTTGACTAGAGAATTCAAAATCCAAACCAAAAATCCTGTTAACCAGTGCTTCATTTTTAAAAGACCGACCGGTTTCGGTTTTTTATACTACTGAGTACGCTGAATTCAATGGTGAAAAGTACCACAAATTGATATTTTTTATAGTTTTGGGATAATTTTTGAATTTAAATCAATCCAACCCTGTTAAATACAATTTTCGCTATTTTTATCACGGAAAATTTTTTTCGACAAAATATAATTTTTCTTAACTTTATTGAATTATTTCAAAAGAGAGAGAAAGAGTGACGGCTAGACTTGAATACTGGTACAGTGGTAAAAAGTTAGATTTCCTGTTAGGTGACATTTGCTGGAACTTACAAGAAGAAATGATTGAAAAATACGAATAAATATAGACATTATTCTGTTTTCTATTGTTTTCATCACATTTTGATAAAATTAATCTAATAGAGTTAAGAAAAAAATTTCATTCATAAAAAAATATTGCGAAAGCTAATTGTTTAATAACGATTTTTTAGTTAGGGTGATAACCGATTATGTGAAAAGGCCGATTTCTGAAACTCTTATGTGGACTATATGGATAAATTGACTATAAGCGGTGTGGACTATTACCGATAAGTACTGTACTTACTCCTTGTAAAAAGTCATTTATGCAATTGAATATATATATATATATATATATATGTGCGTCTATATTTATATGTGTAGACAAATTTTATTTGTATCAAAGTGTATGTCAATTGTATTCATTAGTTATATTGTTGAGTTGTTTTCTTTGGGTGGGAAACATACCCATTAGTTTGGTTAGATAGTTTTTATTCAGTGTACTCGTACATAAATTTTTTATCTTTATGTTGTAAATGAATTTTTTCGCAAAAAATAAAAAAAACAACTCCAGTAATTTGGAACAGTCATACATTACATGATACACTCAGTGAAAAAACTTCATTATATATATGAAATACATAATTAAATTGGACAAAAATGTATGAAGAATTGTTATATTTATGAAATATAATGAAACTTTTTTTTTTTTTAAATATTTGTTAATTTATTATCAAAAATTCAGTTTTACATTTTTGTTTTGCCTCAGCGTCTAAAAGACATTATTGAGGCGAGTTGGTATTAAAATATGTACATAGAAATAATAAATTAAATTAATGAGTTTTGTTATATTTCATTAAATATTAGAAAAAAATAAAATAAAAAAAAATAATACAAATTACGATCTTAATAAAGAAGTATTTCTAGATTATTCAACAAATATTGTTTTAAGTTTGATTTAAAGGTCGAAATTCTAGCAATATTTTTTAAATTCTGTGGCAAATTATTATATTCCCAACAACCAATATATTAAATTCTTTGTTTTGTAGTTTAAAGTCGGCATCTTGCAATCCGTAAATTTGAGCTGTTTCTGGTGTTAAAAGCAGCTTGGTTTATTTCAAATGTTATTGTATTATGACCTATATTGTGTAACGCTTTAAAGACAAATACCAGCAACTGAATTTTATATAAACCATAAATAGGTAAAATGTTTTTCCCAACATCTCTATATAAGGATAGAGTATGATGCATAAGTGGCAGATCAAAGACAGTTTTAAGTGCCTTGTTTTGTACTCTCTGCAAAGACTTCATTTCAGTACTATTTTTACATCCATAAACCAACACTAAATAGTTCAGATGACTATGAATTAGAGCTTGGTACAGTATCATCTTCGTCTTTTTATCAAATTTATTCTTAAATTTATAAAGAAGTCCAACAACTGGAGAAATTTTCGTTTTCAGTTCGTGAATATGCAAATTCCAAGACAAATTATTTTGCAACGTAATTCCTAAATACTTAATGGACTGGCTTTCAAAAACTTCTTCACCGTCAACAAATATACTAAAATTACCAGCATTACCACTTGCACGAGGTTTAAACCTTAAAACTCTGGTTTTCTTCGCATTTATAACTAATTTGTTTAGGCGTGAATATTCAAATATTAAAGCCGCATCTCTCTCCATATACGCTTTTATAACCGTTTCAATGTTTGTCATAACTTCTAACTAAACAAAATATCATCAATATGTATACTTCTGTGAAAAATTGCATATATCTCGAAAACTGAAAGAGGTAGTGCAAAATGGAAATTTATTTAAGTCTAGATAGATACAGGGTGGCTCAGAAAGACCGAAGTGTGAATTCCTTATAACTTTTTATTTAAGACATATTTTTTTAATTTTTTGTTTTTTAAATACAGTAAATTTATAGGGAATATTTTTAGATTAGTTATTTAAAATGATATCCCGCAAGTGGTGCGGTGTTTCTTCAGAAAGGATCATTGGTCCATATTTTTTTGAAAATGAACGAGGTGTCGCCATTTCCATCAATGGTGATCGATATCGGGCCATGTTGGAAAATTTTGTAAGGCCAGCCGTGGAAAACCATCCGCAAATATGGTTCCAACAGGATGGAGCCACAGCGCACACTGCTAGGGCCACAATGGCTCTTTTACGCGACATTTTTCGCGTAGCAGCAATTTTAATTGGCCTCGGCGTTCCCCGGATTTAACCGCTCCAGACTGTTTCCTTTGGGGTTATTTAAAAGGGAAAGTTTATGTTAATAAGCCTAGGGCTATTGAGGAATTAAAAACCAATATTCGAGACGAAATTAACAACATAACAAAGGAAGTTTTGCGAAAGGTCATGGAAAATGTGTTGAAAAGAGCACAATGGCCACCACTTGCGGGATATCATTTTTAATAACTAATCTAAAAATATTCCCTATAAATTTACTGTATTTGAAAAACAAAAAATTAAAAAAATATGTCTTAAATAGAAAGTTATAAGGAATTCACACCACTTCGGTCTTTCTGGGCCACCCTGTAGATAATAATATTAAGCATAAATAATTATGAAACGTTTAATTTGACTAAAAACTATAAAAATTTTATCATATTAATGAACACTCATAAATATGATATGATGAAGCTTTTCCTTTGAGTGTACACAGATAGACAAACTTAAATACAATGATATGATGTTGATCCATTGAACTAACGTAGACTATTCCATTAAGTTTAATGGTAGAAATTAATTACATCATTATTTAATTATGCTATGCTCAAAATCGTTTAGATTTTTTGTAAACATTAAAATTTGGGTGGTCTTAACTAAAATGTAGAAAAAATATAAAATAGTGGTACAAAACTAGCCAAAAAAAGATTGGCAAAGCAATGGCCCAGTGCTTTTAACGGTGGTGCCTACTTTGGAAAAACGCAAGATATTATAAATTATTTTGCCAACCCCAAAAATATAACAACGGCCTGGGCTTGGCCGTTTCTTTTTTAAAGCAGAGAGCTTTGGCAAAAGGTGTTTGTAAATTTAGAGTACCAGAAAATTAATCCTCTTTTGCTTTTTAAAATTCTCGAAAAACACTAAATTTTTGTATTAAATACACTTTAAAATCACTTTATTTTAGATTATTCCAATGTTTTGAACCGCCAACAAAGTGCTTCTAAATTTGTAAATTTCTGGTTGGGCAGTTTTGAATGAAGTATATGTATGTGAAAAACATGTCTTCTCAAATCCTCTTTTAAAAACGTTACAAAATCATACACCTTTACGGCTGTCCCAAAATTAGCCGACCTGACGTATAGATGGCGGTAGTAGTTTAAAAATATTGATTTAGTGAAAAGTGGCCGCTCCTTTGTTTACGACTGTAAAATATTGGATGGCAGAGTTTAAACGAGACCGAACCAGCTGCCAAAAATTATAAGATGAAAAAGCGGTGTGCAAGATCGGTGCCACGTTTGCTGCCAATAGGACAAAAACTTCGTCGTGAAGATTTTTTAATAGACTTTTTAGAGGGTTTTTGCATTGAATCGTAACAATGGATCCACTTCTTCACACCTGAGACACAGGAATAGTCAAAGCAGTAGACTGAAATGGTATCGTCTTCAAAAAAGACAAAGGCAGTTCCATCTGCAGGCCATGGCGTGTGTTTTTGATTATCTTCAAAATGGAAAAACTATTAACGGCGGGTATTGTGCTAACTTATTGCAGCGTTTAAGTAATGAAATTAATAAAATAGGCCGTATTTGACGACAAAGGAAGTGTTGTTTCATCAACACAATGCATTAGTTCAAACATCCACTATTGCGATGGCCCAAATCAAATTTAGCTCCCCCGGAGAATTTGCTATTTCGAAATTTGAAATAATGGCTCGGTGGTAAAAGATTTGCAAGCAATGAAGATGTGGAGTCTGATGGCTATTTTAAGGAGCTAGGTTCTTACTATAATCAGGGTATCGAAGCTATTAATTATCGCCGTGAAGAATGCATCTAGCTAAAAGCAAATTATGAGAAATAAAAAGTTTCTCAAATTTGTTGTGTGTTCTTTCTTAGGTTGGCTAATTTTGGTCCCGCCGTTGTATATTATTTTCATTTCATAAATGGTTGTAAATTTTGTTATTTAGGAACTGGAAAAGTACTATTTGTTTGCATTAGAAATATGTTTTTGAAAATCAAGTACTGGCAAAGCATTTTTACCATCGTTGGGAGAGCAATCGTAAAACTGAAAAATATTTTTATTCACAATCACAATAAAACCAAAATGTCACTGTTCTTTTACCGGAAAAATAATATTCTTTTATATTAATTTTGCGTGAAAAAGAAATTTCACACAATTCTTACGTGAAACTCTTTATAGGGAAAAATTACTTTTTATATGGAGTATTGAAGTTTTTGCACGTCCAGTTAAAGCAACATACTGTGCTTAACTTAAAATTCAATTACCTAATTCGTTTCTAATTAAATCATTTATCAAAACTACCAAATTAATTAATTTTAATGATTATCATCACACTTACATAACAAGCAACACTTACTAAATGATAGAAATCGAGACCACACACGCGCCAATGTTTATACGATTTTGTGAACATTCATGAGATCATAATGCATAATGTATATACTTTACTTCAAACATACATCCAATACATTTATTGCAGTGTAGTGCTTTGTGGTATGCATTCATGTACCACCACTTAAAAAGTTCTTTTACAAGAATAAATTTAGCAGGTTGGGTGGGTTGCCATACCGATTATATTTATGCATCTTAATTCGTGCAAAAAAAGGTGCAGCGGTCGAAAGTTAGCGCCGCGTGACTTATTTGTTTGTTTAACAAAATAAACAATAATCAAATAAAGTAGATGGATAACAAGTGGTAAACACACAAAGACTATGTCCCAAAATTATATGGATTTAGCAATAAACCCCATTCGACAATAGATTTTTCTAACTGTCTTAGACTTAGTTCCAGAATCGGTTTTAGAGAAATTAATTCTAGTTTTAAGTAAAAAATCGTTTGGCTTTAGGGCACTCCAAAATTTTGCCGGAAAGTATCTATTACAGGTAGCCCATGGTACACAGATTACAACCACCTAAAATTTTTTAGAACCGTCTACCTCTATTCTAGGAAAAGTTCTTTTATCACCGGTTCCATGGAACAGGTAGTCAAAATTGAAGGTTTCACTTTCCAGAACCATTTCTACCACTGGCTCCAGAACCAATTCTAAACCAACCTGTTCCAGTCTGGAGTAAAAGAAAATAATAAGAGAAGCGTTGGTACAACATAAATAAGAACCTATGCTAATGCAGTATAAGGTGTTCTGCAACTTTTTGCATGTAAAATGTTGAAATTGAGTAATTTACCAGGTGTGAGCCAATCACACTCATACTTCTCATCAGACCTCTATTGTATAATATATTACTGCTAAAATCGCCAACTAGCATAACATCAATACAATCCATTGTTATTGCCGCAGATTTAGACAACCAATTATCCATCTTAATTTTTTTTTTTGGTCTATATATATCCTACGGGAAATGAAGCGTCGATTGATCCAAGGTGATAAATCTGTGATAGCTAAATAAGGGACATGTCACAAAGCTGGTGTAAATTATAATTCAGTGTCTTAAAAAGTGGTAACTACTGTAAAATTACCAGCGCCCCAACTATTGAACATTGACTGTAACTAGAGAGAAATAAACATAACACCAATGTGGGCAAAAGAAATTGGGACTATCATAGTTGAAATAATGAGAGACCACGGAACTGGTGCAATATATTTCACTGTGTACAAAATAATGTCAACCGCTGGCGAAAACCCCAATCCCGCGACTGTTTAAAAGCTGACATAATAATACACTGATTTAAACAGAACCGACTTTGTGATTGCAGAAATAATGGCATAACACTAAACTAGTTCATAAAGACGTGATTACGCAACTGCTTAGATAGTGACATATAACTGCTTTAATTCAAAATGAAGCCAATGTGCATGATGATGTGCCAATGACAGGCAAATCAACCTGCCCGTGATTGTCTAATAGGTATCACAACACTTAGGGATGTTATCCCTAAAAATAAAAAATTTGTTACTGAAATTTTCGATCAATGACTCTTTTCTCATAATATTGTCATATTTTTATTAGAAACTTGCGGATTTCGGCGTGCTTTGCTACGCATAAATTCGTATTTGTTGTTGTTTTTTATATGGACAAAATCAGATGTTGACATGAAAAGTCATAACTTACGAATGTGTCGACCGATTTTGCGCAAAGTTTAGATAAACAATCTTCACGACCATACGAACAATCCCTAAAAATTTTATCGAATTCGGTTTGAATGAATTCGGTTCGTGAGTTATAAAGTCACAAAACACTTGCAACAATTTTTTATATAAATAGATGACTTAAATTTTAACGACTATATAATTGTTTAAAAATTTCTTAAGTTAAATTTATGTCTAAAAATCTAAGAAGTTGTGACTAAAACACTGGAACTTAGACTTTATTTAATTAAATTATATTGATCCATTTTGCGAATTAATTTGAACAAACATTTTTCATTTGTTTCGATAGGATAATTGGTTTTATGATTTAATTTTCGAAATATAAAAAATGGTGTATAGGATCACCATTTTTTGTTGGAATGATCTGTTAAAGTTGATTCCTTGATTAATTTAAAACATATAACGATTACAAAAATAGAACAAGAGTCAAAACTTCCCGATATTTTAAACTGATAGTCACTCTGATCCTTTCAAAATAAGTTGGAATTAAGCTTGTCAATGTGATAGTTGCGTGTGTGTAAAATTTTATATAAATCCGATGAACCAGATATCTGCAATATGTGTAGTTAGCGCGGTTTTGATACGATTCTAATTAACTATAGAGATTAACATATCCATATAGGTCCGTAAAATTATAGCGATTTTTTTTTAAATATTTAAATAACAATTTTTAAAGGCACATCTAAATTTATTTTATTTCATCAAAATGTGTTTACGAAAGGTTAAACTAACATTTTCTGGAAGGCATTTATTTTAAAAAAGTAACAAAAATGAAAAAACTAATTCTTTATCCTCTGTATTGATAATGAAAAGTTAGCAACTTAAGATAATAACTGCTATTGGACAATATTGTAAAAATCTATTTTAGTTATTTGTTTAAAATCCATAATGGAATATTTTTGAATAACCCAATTTAAAGTCGTGAACTTAAAAAAAAAAATCTATTAAATTCGCACTAATTCTAAAAGATACAATTTTTTCTTTTTGATTCGCGAAATGTTAATTTTTAATTTGTTTAAAGTACTCGATTTTTATTAAAACATTGATTCATTTGTAATAAATTTAATTTTTATCAAATCAGTGTACTAAATGTAAGTTAATTTCTTCATAAACAATCAATTTTTTGATTGAATTATTTTTGAATATTGAACTATTGGATTTTGATTTATTATTATTGAAAAATATTTCTTGGGGCAATGGGATGCGATTTTAAGAGTAATATTAAAGGAAAAGTCGGAAAAACCTTGACAGCCAAAGAGCTAAACTTTTTTTTGAATTATTAGCGTGATTTGCCTCCACAGACCTATTTTAACCATACCATGTTTTGAAAATTTTTAATTAATTTTTTGTATAATTAAATAGCAATTTTTTGTTCTTCAATTTTGGTAAAATTTTAAGAATATTCACATTCTGTGATTGTAGTTTTTTTTTAAGAAATACAGTATTTTCGACCAGTTTTGTCAGTTGCAGCAGAGCCGCGAATAACGTTGTAAGCGACAAAATTAAAATTGTTGAGAAATTGAAAAAACGTTTTGGAACTTGTAGGTGTATCCCACTGACTAACTTCTTTAAATTCCATTTTGATAACGAAATATTGCATAATTTTGCCTAATTTCATTTCTAAGTCATAAAAGAGAGTTATTCTAACTGTAATCTAGAAAAAACAGGTTTTGTAAAAATTGTCGCTTAAAACGTTATTCGCGGCTCCGCTTCACTTGTTTCAAACATTTTTTGTAAGAATTTGTCGGTAATTTTTACGTCATTGTTATTTATTTTAACTGCATTTGTTAATTTATCTTAATCTTGTAGTTAATCTAGTTGATTATTTACAAATGTTATTGTTATTTTTTTTTTCAAATATATAATAATAATTTTTGCTAGTTAACTAAATGTTATATTCTTTTTGTAGCACCAAAGCTTTGTGTTTGTTACACGCCACAGTACACTCAATTCCTAGGAGTGTGTTTGGATATGTATGTGCTTTTTCTTGCTTAGTCGTTTGCTCGTTTCTTATTTAAGTTTTCTCTGATGAAAGGTTCTCCTTACAGCCTTAAACACCGTGTACACATACTAAACAAATACGTAGCGAAAAAGTACACAAATAACGAAATATAGATAATGACGGTGAGTAACTGATGTAATAAAATATTATAGAACCCTGAACAAAAAAATGGACTACAAAATTTGCAAAAATATCAAATATTTTTATAGTGTTCAGAGAACACCCATACTCGCACGCAATAAATACCCTGTAGGAAATGTCGATAGTGAAACTGTACTGATTCACTATTGACTTTGTCACCAGTACTACTGACTAATTATGCCCCAGCCAACGCTTTCTGCTGTAGACATTTAACACGTGCGTGTCATTGCGAATCTACACAACTATTGACTAGGTGTTGACATTGGAACCAGAGATTCACTAGTACATTTTAGTAATTGAAGTCTACACTTTTGGAACTTTTTACTAAATTTCGACACTAGGAAGGAAATAATATTAAACAGGTGCATTTATTTTGTTATATTAGATATTTTATTAATATTTTTTTTTTATAAATTTCATTAAATTAAAAAAAAAATCGTGCAAATTTATTTTTGGAGTAGACAAATCTTCAAAAGACTGCACAAAATCATCCACCGGCTCCGTAAAATCTTCATCAGGCTGCACAAAATCCCTAGAGTTGCAACTTTCACTAAAAATTGTTGCCTCTTTCTTGTTATTTTTATACGAAATTGATTGCTTTTTCACAAGTTTCTTGTAATTTCTTTTGCTTATTAAATATTTTGTTCAAATTTATATAATTATCTTTTAAATTCATTTTTCTTTATATTTTTATTAAAAACCTTAATTTTGCATGCAGCTATGCACATGTATTTTCAACAAAATAAAACAATAAAATAATCAAGAACAAGCACAGCTTTGCAGCTGCAACAAAGAAATGTAAAAAGTATAGACGCTTTGTGGACATGTCACCAAAAAGTCACCCAAAATAGTCGACAAAAGTGGTGACTTGTAGACACTTGACCCCAGGCTTCCTACAGGGTACCCATCAAACAATTTGCATAATACATGCAAGGGACCAATGCATTGATTAGACTAATTAATTTATGATTTCATTACCATTGCATTGAAAGCAATTATAAAGAAATGACAATGTTTTTGAATTTCATTACCATTTCTAATGCACTAATTAAAAAAAAACATTAGCATTATTAAACATCATTTTATGTGTTAATATTTGTGTTAATGAAGTTTATACACACAGAAAAATAAAGTGGCAACCGAATTGAAAAGTTTACATTGGTTGCGACAACAATAAATTCGGTTAGCACAACCAAATTCAAATGTGATTGCTAAATATTTTAGGTGTCGCAACCAAAATTCAGTTTAATTGACCAAATTTTGTTGTGGAGACCAATGTGCCGTTGTACTAACCAATTTATGTCGCAGTAACCGAATTTAAGTTGGAAGTTGACAAAATTGTTCTCGGTGTGTATGTATTGATGATCTGTTATTTGCTATATGACTGATATTTAGTTGCTTTTAATTTCTGCTGCTATTGCACAGCATTAAGATTGCACTGTACAACATATTCACGGTCCATGATGTTGTCAAAAAAGAACTACCGTTAACCTTATAATACCACTAACGAAAACACTTTAAACAGGATATTATAACTTAAAATACCGATGGCCTAACGAAATAATATAGAAATAGCATTATACGTTATTACATACCATATAAATGTTTTGTCAGCACTGAAATCTAAGTAAATCTGGTTTTAACTTTTTAATAATTTTTAAAAGTTTTTACATTTTCAATTTTGACCCTTATATATATTCACTAAAGTGTCTACTATGAATATGGTTTTATTCAGGAACTGAAACCGAACCCGAACCCAAACGGGTTCAGGTTCGCTGTTTGAAAAAGCTTTGAACCCGAACCCGCTGAACCCAAAAATATAACCAGGCTCGGGTTCAAAAATATAAAAAAATATTCTTGCTGTTCATGGCGTAAGATGTTTGATACAAAAATCATAAAAAATATTACATTTCTTGCATTCCGGTTTGCAGTGATGAACATATGTTTGAACAAGTTCTAAGCAAGAAGGAACGATTTTCTAAATCAAATTCTTCAAATAAGAGGGCTTTTTTAGCCTTGAAATTCATTTTCTCGCCACAAAGAACAAATTTAAAATAAGTAAACTTAAAAAAAATATATTAATTATAAAATTAAACGATTTTTTTTTTTGTTAAATTTAATAAAACATTTGTACTTTTTTTAAATGTTGAACTCGAACCCTGAACCGAACCTGAACCGATTTTTTTAGGGTTTCAGCCCTTGGTTTTAATATATCGTTTTTTTAACAAATGTCAAAATTTTTTAACCAATTAAAAAATGTAATGGCTAAAATTGGTAAACGCGATTTGAAGGCACTTTGTTTTGGCTTCAGATTCGTATATAGGAGCCAAAAATACTTTTGTAGTGTGTTCGAAGTATTATGTTTGCTTAAAATTGAAATTCATATGATTCTTTTTTGTTTTTTTACCAAAATAGTTTGTATATATACAAAATTATTTCAATAAAAATTACAAGAAATTATTCAAATATACATACACAGAAAGCCCAAGAAAAACGCAAGTTTTTTTGTTTGTATGTAATTACAAAACAAAACACAACACATGCATATGTAATTTTTAAATCTGGCAACATTCGAAGTGTCATTGTTTGACATTTGAACAATTGTTATTGTTTGCTAGTAGAAGGTACGAGGTTAGTAAAAATGGAGCGCTACACGAATGAACAACGCATTCTCATTGTGAAATTGTTTTACCAAAATGGTGAAAGTTTTGCGGCTACAGTTCGCAAATTGCGATCAATTTGGCGTCACAATAATGCTCCAAAAGAGTCAACTGTAAAGAGATTAATGGATAAATTTGCCGAAACTGGGTCTGTTAGTGATGTAAAGACAACAACGCGCCATCGACCAGGTCGATCGACAGAAAATGTCGCAGCTGTACGTGATGATGTCGCTCAAACTCCATCCACCTCAATTCGACACCGAGCTCAGCAAATTGGTGTCTCCAAATCCACTTTGCAGCGAATTTTGACGAAAGATTTGCATCTTCATGCATACAAAGTTCAATTGACTCAGGAGCTGAACCCACCTGACCATGGACAGCGAAGGGAGTTCGTTAATTGGGTATTGGAGATACAACATGAAAATGCTGATTTTGCCGATAAAATCATCTTCAGTGACGAGGCCCATTTTCATCTTGATGGCTTCGTCAATAGGCAGAATTGTCGCATTTGGGGTGAGGAAAATCCTCGAGTGATTCACGAGAAGCAAATGCATCCTCAACGTGTCAATGTGTGGTGGGGTTTTTGGGCTGGAGGAATCATTGGACCTTTTTTTTATGAAAATGAGGCAGGTCAAGCGCAAACAGTCAATGGTGTTCGGTATCGTGAAATGATAACCAGTTTTTTCTTGCCTAGAATTGAAGAAATGAATGTGGAGGGCATGTGGTTCCAACAAGACGGCGCCACATGTCATACAGCTAGAGAAACAATTCAATTGCTGCATCAGTCATTTCCCGGTCGTGTTATTTCGCGTTTTGGAGATCAGAATTTGCCGCCTAGATCGTGCGATTTAACACCATTAGATTTTTTTCTTTGGGGTTTTTTGAAGTCGATGGTTTACGCGAATAAGCCGACGACGACTCAAGCCTTAAAAGAGGAAATTGGACGCTGCATTAATGAAATACCGCAGCATTCATGCAAAACGGTCATTGAAAATTTCATTAAAAGATCGCGTGCATGCCAGCAAAGCCGCGGCGGCTATCTGCACGATATATTGTTCCATACATAACCTCATTCTGTCTACTTTATGATATAATAAAGTTTCACGATTTTTTTTTAAATATCTGTGTTTTATTTAAAATTTAAAAATTGCGTTCTTCTTTTAATTTTAAAAACAAAACCACAAAAGTAGTTTTTTCTTTTTGTCAGTAAAAAAATTATGGTTATTTTAAACGACTTTCTATTGTTTTTACTAGTTTTCGATTATTAAACAATGTTTGAAAATAAACAACTAAATGGGCTGAATATAATGAAAAATCAGTAGTCCTCTTTTTGATTGTATTTTCGATTAATTTAATATGAATTTTAAGTTGTTTTTAACGAAATAATATTGTGGGTGTACACAAAGAAATTAATGTGTATTCAGTTTTTGAAGAAATGAAAGAAGCATGTGAAATATTTTTATTTTCAAATTAGAAATATATGTTTTTTCCTACATTCAAATAACCGGAAAACCGGATAAATATTTTTAAAATTTTTGCATATATTTTCAATTAGTTCAAATAGCAACATATTCACATCGTTAAAGAAATCACATTGCAGTCAGTAGTAATAGTTAATTAATGACTCTGCCATTAAAAGAAAATTTAAAAAATACAAATTTTTAATTTTAAAAATTTAAAAACAGGAAAAATTAGCTTTTAAAAACTATAATCCAGTTTATACTGTACACTAAAAAACGTTATCCTAATTTATGCTTACAAATTTTTATAAAACTAGTGTAACATAAATACACTCAAAATATTATTGCGTTAAAAATAATCTAAAATACAAATTTTATTAATCGAATATACAATCAAAAAGAGGAATACTGATTTTTCATTATATTCAACCCATTTTGTAGTTTAATAATCGAAAAAAGGTATTAAAAGCAATCGAAAGTCTTTTAAAATAACCATCAATTTTTAACTGACAAAACGTAAAAAAAAACGATTTTTGTTGTTTTTTTTAATTGAATTTTTTATTTGTATGTTATTTTACAAAACACAACACACAAGTATATGTTTTTATTTTCTACACTGGCGGTCGTCATTAAAACCGCACTATACAGAAATTTGAAGAAAAGAAAAAAAGAGAAAAGGTGGTTTCTAATAATTTGTCCATATTTTTCAGTGCTCACGGTTTCGTGAATATGGAATAAGGAACCCCGGATAAGGTAGGAAAAACAACCCCACACCATCTGGCTTTCTGGAAACTTCACTCTTTTAACTACACTGTTAAACCTTGTTACATTCACCATCTGAACGACGAACATACGGCAGATTATCTGCGAGTTTGCTTTCATTAGACCATAAAACTTTTCTCCAGTCGTCGAGGGTCCTGTTTCGATATTTTTCGACCCAAGCCAAGCGGTTTGATTTCATCCGCTTCGTCAATAAGCGCTTTTTAGCCGGTCGTCTTCCATATAGTCCGCACTCCCGAAGCCTTCTACGCAAAGTTGCCGCGCTTAAATCCACATTATGGTAGCTCTTAATTTCCGCCCTTATTCCCACTGCACTTTTGAAGCGATCCTTAAAACTTATTCTTCTTATTATGCCGTATGTCCGGGTGTTAGTCTTCCGAGGTCTTCCTGATCCTTTCGTCCTTGCGAACGGGTCCAAATTATTTTTTTTTCTTATGAGCCTTACAATGGTTGAATGTGAGCATCCCACTCTATGTGCTATGCGACGATAAGGAACTTCCTTTTGGTCACGGGTCAATTGCTTATAGCGTGTAGGCATTTTTTAGGTTCTTACAAAAAAAGGATTTACAACCAAAGTGATGCGGCAAAAAATTGGAAGACTCTGCTTGATTCGTTACATAATGGTTAATAGGCAAATAGCCATAATATGCTGTTTTGAACTTTTATTGAAATTGCTGAAGAGTTGCCAATGGTGCGGTTTTTATGACCGCCGGTGTATATCTATTTTTGAATAATTTCTTGTAAATTTATTGAAAGAAATTTGTATATAAATTATTTTGGTAAAAAAAAAGGAATATGAATATGAATTTCTATTTTTAGAAACAGAAAACATAAAATTTTATAATTAACACAAAATTTCACCTCCTACTAAATGTTTGTTTTATTGAATGACTAATTGAAATAGTTAAAAAATATATTTCTATGAATAATGAAGTTTTTATGTATTGTTGATCTGTTATATTGTTAATGAATAGTATTAATAGCATGAATTTAATTGTTTCTTCATTTAAAAACAAACTCTACGTATTAGTTTTTAAATAAACTACAATCGGTAATGGAAAATATATTGTGAGTGTACTTAAGTAATTCCTAATACAAAAAGTTTACAATCAACATCTACACAAAATAAAATTCATAATTATTTATGAAAATTGTTCATAACTTCAAACACTCAAAAGAAAAGACATGAACTAAAAATTAATCCAAAAATTTCCTTAGTTTAAAAATTTTCCTCAATTTAAGTTAAATTTTATCAAAACTTAAAATATTTTCTTAAAAACAATAAAAATTTCCATATTTGGGTAAAAACGAAATAGTTTATATTATATATTCAGAAATAGTTCATATCTTGCCTAAATACAAATTATCAATTTTTAAGAAAAACATCTTAGTTTTAAGAAATTTGGACACTAAAATATTATAAAACTATATTAAGATAAAAAAAAAATATTAGAACATAATTAAGTCCCATTTAGTTCAAAAAATGTGTCTGATTTAAAATGAGAAATGATTCCAAATTAATGTGTGACGAAAATATGTAATGCCATTAATTGTCCCAGTCCTATAATATAATAACTGTTCTTGTTGTACTGGCTTGTCAAATCAGAATAAATAAATAAATAAATAAATAAATAAATAAATAAATAAATAAATAAATAAATAAATAAAGAAATAAAGAAATAAAGAAATAAAGAAATAATGAAATAATGAAATAAAGAAATAAAGAAATAAATAAATAATGAAATAAAGAAATAAAGAAATAAATAAATAAACTTATTTACGTGATTAGTAAAATTAACTAAATTTTTGATAGCGATTTTTAAATTAGGCTTTTAAGTCTACCCCTTTCTAATTTTTAATAATTGTTATCCAAAAATTAATTCAGGAATTAAAAACAAATTGTTAGAAATTGTTTCCTATACAATAATAAAAATTAATTTTTAGATACTGATGACCTATTTCTAGGAAAACTTTTCATCCAACTTAGTTCAGATAAATCTTAAAAGTTGTCTAATGTTTGGGAAATAATAAACTTAGGTATAGGATTTTTTTCCTACCATGTATGCAGTGTTCCTAACTTCCCAGTGTCTTTTTTTATAAATTCGATCATAATTATTATGAATTTTCTTCAAAATTAAAAAATCATATTTTATATGTTCGAAGTTTTAAATATTTTAAAAATTCATAACTTAAAATTGTTTCTACAGCTTCCCTCTTTATTTCATGATGGCGGAGATACTTAATAGAAACACATCCATATGTTTTAAAAATTGTTTCAGAATTACAGAATATTATGAAATACTTCCTATTTTACAGGTTATGTTTCTATATTTTTTAACCAAATTATTCCTTGATTTTTTTTTGTTTGTTTCTTTAAAAAATCAATTTCTTGAAATAATAAAAATAGCAAGGATGTGTGTATTTGGTTATGGTAAGGAGAATTTTCTAGCGTATATGAAATGGTACATAAAATAACAGTGGCGTGCCCAGGATTTTGTTTTGAGGGGGGAGGGGCAAAATATATTTTCTAAACAAATTTTTTACCTTTTTGAAGCATTTAAACAAAATTTACAGATTTTAAATTTATAAACTATTTTTTTATCTTATATATTACATTGACTGAGATCTAATGTATTCGTTTAATATTAAGTACATTTTGATTGTTTTTGTGTTGTAAAGCTTCTCTTCGATTATAGATGATTTTGATAAAAATCTATTATTATACAAAATTGTTTTGAAGAAACGTCAAAGACGTATTTACCGGAAAATATATTTGTCAGGCGAAAGTTTTTAGCAAAATGGCGCAATGACATAGAAAACCATTGGCTTTAAAATTTTATAAAATCGTCGGATGCAGCAAAAACCGGATATCGTAAATTGATAGCTCTTCCATTGATACCAGCAAATTTAATTAGAACTGGCTGGGAAGACACACTCATGGACGGAGATCAGAAATTTAATTAATTTTTGAACTATTTTGCGCATCACTAAAATATTTGATTTATATAAAATAATTTTTATTCTAATTCTTGTTCTTGATTCCATGCAATATAAATGCGTATAATGTTGTGCATATTCTTGGGGCCATTTTGCACAATGCCGAACTACATCGAATTTTTAAAAATAAAAAGCAGCACAGATATCGTGGGAACGTGGAATAGCCACGTGCAAATTTTTACACAAACTCAAAGAACATTTCAAAATCGATTAGATTGTTTCAAAAACTTTTGGAACGACTCCAAATGTAATTTATAAAGCATCAATTGAAATTCAAAAACACCAAATTAAATAAAATAAATATCTGTTGAATTTCAATAATTAATTTAATTGTGTTTAGAATTTTTTAATTGATATTTTTAAGTATCGATTGCGAATTTCTGAATTTTATTTGTAATTTTTTTAATTTTAATCGTATTCTTTTAATTAGATTTTTTTTTTAATTTCAGCTGTCATTTTTGGGTTATTTTTTTATTTTTATTTTTCTATAAAATAGCTTTATTTTTATACATATCTCTATATCTATGAGTACTTGTTTTCATAATTGGACTTTAACGGAAAACGAAATATAGCAATTATATTGTATGCCCTGCTCCACAATAACTAACAAACACATAATTTATTTGTTAGCTATTGTCGTTTTTAATATTTTATAAAATTACAAATAGAAAATTTTAAAATATTTTTGTGAAAAACATTTTTGTTTACATTTAAAAAAGAAAAGCCAAGAATTGCCAAGACTTAGCAACATTATTATTAATTCTTACTTTTGAACTACAATAACTACCTTGTAAATCTATATCAGTTAAGTTGTTTATGAAATTTTCGAGATTCTAGTTAATACTTAATGTGGTATTTGAAGCTCAGATTTTCAATTTAAGGAAGTAATGCAATTGAAAACATGATTTTTTTTTTTGTTTTAGAAAACGTTCAAAAAAAGATAAAAAGCCTTTAATTAAATAAAAAAGGCAATTGTTGGCTTTTTGAAAACGTGTATTTTTGGTTATTTTTACACAAATTATATCACGAGTGTGGAAATAATTAAAAATAGAGGAAGGCTAAGTATAGAGATTTCATCGAAAGAAGCGGTCGAATAACATTTTTTACATATTACAAGGTTCGGTAACTGACAGTAAATTGAGCAAATTTTTCTCATTTCTGCACAAATTGCAGCAAAATCTGATAAACCCAATTGGACTTGCAAAAAAAAAACAATTGGTCTTGCAAAAAAATCAATTGGAAACAGAAGAATACAAGCTATTTTGTATATATCTGTACTAAACATAGTAAAAAAATTATATTTTGGAAATAATTTCAGGGTTCCCCCCCTGTGCACGCCACTGATAAAATTTATTTATAATATGAATTGTTTGCTAACAAAATTTCCAGTATTATATGTAGCACTCTTTCCTAAATAAGATTTTGTAATTGGCAAATTTTTTAAGTACTTTTTCATAAATAATAAGTATATTTATATATACTTCTTTTAAGAACCATTTCATAACAAACCATTTCACAAACTTTTCCAGTATTTTTTAAGAGCTGTTCATAAATACAACCTAAGTATATGCAAAAGTTCTTAAATTAGTATATTTGCAAATTTTACATAAAATATTCAAAAAATGTATGAACTTGTATTTTCTGTGTATGCGTGCTTAGGCTTACGTTTATAGTAATGTTTGTTGGGTATAGTGACAATAGCTAAATAAGGAAAACTCACAAAAATAAACAAAATAAACATAATTTGGAAAATCTGTTTGTTGTTAACCATATGAAATAAATGTTAAGCGAGAATAACATTGTTGTACATTATTAATGCGATCTATTGGTAGTCAAGCATCGCAATTTTTTTTTTTTTATTTTTGAGTATTACTCACCCAATTTTAATTGAAGAGTAATAAAAACACATGTATTTTTTCTATGACCTATTGATTGCTAAAAAAAAATTATAAGAATTTGTGTCTTTTTTGTTAAAATGAAAATTTAATAATAACGTACACAGCATTTATTTCAAAAATTTTGTGCACATTTGTGTGCTTTCTATTCCCTTTCTTTTAGAACAAATTCATATTTCATCTTTCGTTACCCTATAGAATTATCTTTTGATTATGATACATATATTCAAAATTTTTATAAATTTTAAGGATCAATAAATAAAAATTTAAGTTACATTTTGTTACTCATCAAACTTGATCCCAGTTTTATTAATTGGCCAAGAGAAGCCGAAATGCATTTAATTGAGATGTGACAAAATAATGAATGCCTTTAATCATTTTGCTGCTTTTAATTTATTATTTCTTTTAAATATTTCTTATTTTAATATTGCCAATAAATATTTTTTTTCGTAAATCAGCTGTTTTGGCAAACAGAGGTGGTGTCAGCCAAACGGTTTCTGGTACGTGTGAACGCAAAAATTTTACATAGTCTGTAAATCACCAATTTTGACAGACAGTCAAACAAAAACATGTCGTGTATTGGGGCCTTTAGCATTTTATTATCATCTAACTGCCATGCCAAATTGCTGGCATAATTATATGTGCGGGGAAAAATAACTGATGTTGCAGCACTGTCCGGAAGCCGCATACCAGCAACTTTGAGAATGTTTTTTAAAGTTTGACAGAATAACACCAATGCAACACTAGTCGTGGTGATTGATGGAAACTAGTTTACATTTCAGGGCTGCCATATGGGAAATTGAAGAATAGAGTTTCCGAAATAATATTTTTGTTTGTGGCGACACAAATTCGGTTAATGTAACATAATTTCGTTTGGCCGACTCTTTAAATTCCCTGAAGTTTCGGGTGGAGGGTATTCAAAGTTTCGGCAAAACCTAATTTAATCTTTTTACGTGTCTTAACTTATGTAATCGATAGCCAAGACGATACAAAATTTATGTATCGGATATCCACAAAGAATTTGAATGTGTTACAGAACGTAACAGAAATGCAAAACTCCCTGCCGAAAATCAAAATTATATAAACAGCAGCTTTTGCTGTTACGTTTAGCATTTTACTTCATTCAATTTCAATAAAATCATTTATTAATTTTGAAACCCTCTATGTGTATTTCCTTTAATGTTTCAATGCAAATAGGAATCTCTAAAACGATAAAAAAAACCAACAATACCACAAAATTGTTGGACAATTATTTTTATAGAATTTACCTCCGTTTATCATAATAAAATAGAAAAAATAACAAAAAACAAACCGAAACAAAAAGCAATTTGAATTTATGCTTGAATAATATACTCAAGTCGAGTGTATTTAACTTTGCCAATGAAATTCATACTCGTATACACAAATAAACATAAATATCAATTTTATTAGTAAAATTTATTTGTTACTTTATTTGCCGTTAACTCAAATTGAGATTCAATGACCAAAACAATATTTGTCGAGACACAATCACATTTTCCACTTCAACGCTTTTCAATTTTCAATGCTTCCAACGTTGCTGACTCAAAGTATGAATGAAGTCGTATGAAGTTACTTTAAATCGCGCCACCTGTTGGCTTTGGAATCTTTTGTTCACTTATCCATGACATTTTTTGTGGTGGTATTTTAAACATTTTATATTCAATTTAATTATTAAATTATTTCATTTTTAAGTAAAGTACAGAAGCATTTTCAAAACTAGTATCAAATGATAATAAGTAGGGCTAGGAAAATCATGTTCGTTGTCAAATGTATTTGCGAAATTCAAGTGTCACAGGAAAATTGTAAGTTATACTTTATTTTGTTTCATCATGAAGATAAAATCACATAAAATTACAATTATTAGCATTCTGGCGATGATAAATGGTAATTTTTCTATTTTGAAACCACGTTTTAAAACAAAAATTATGAAAATAATATTTGCAATATTGAAAGCGTAGAAAAAGTCAATAAAAAGCTTTCTTTTATTTCCTTACTTATAACTTATAGTAAAGAAAATGACTACTTACCTAAATTTTTATAAGTAAATAAAATTTAAACTTTTGGGGCCATCTTTGTACAAAAGCTGTTTTCATATTTGGACTTCGCCGGAACGCGAAATAAGAGGGCGAATTAATAAGTCCGTGACTTTTCGAACTTTCCTCGTAGGTATATGAAATGCAACACTGCTCCCATCAAGTACCACCTGTAAATAGACTACTGTCAAATTTTGAGCAAGTTCCCTCATTTACTTTGGCGTTTTAGGCTTTTTTTAAAAATGCAAAAAAGTGAATTTCGAGTGCTAAAAAACCGTTAATCAAACCAAGGAAAAGCTTCATAAATACTATGGGGACTCTGCACCATCGACTTCAATGGTAAAAAAGTGGTTTACTTACTTTCGTTGTGTTCGCACAAGTACAAATAACGCTGAACGTTCTGGACGGCCAATTGAGGTCAATACACCCGAAAATGTCGAAAAATTCCACGATATGGTGTTGGCCGATCGAAGAGTAAAGTAAAAGTGCGTGAGATTGTTGATGCCATAGGCATTTCATATGGCAGTGTGGTTTCGATTTTAAATGATCAGTTGGATTTAAGAAAGCTGTCTGCAAGATGGGATCTCAATTATCCATAAAGATAATCGTGTGACAAGTTTGTCAGCCAATAAGGTGATGGCTAAACTTATTCCTAATTAAAATCTTTCTAAATGCTACTTAGAAATTTATAAATTCAAAACAAACCTAATAAATCCATATTCTGTAAATTTTTAATTAATATTTTCCGATTTCTAAAAAATACTTTATGTAAAAAAAACACGTTTATAAGTGCATGAACTTCTTATAATAAAAATAAAAATACATTATTGATACGTTTACTATAGTTACTAATTTTCATTAATAGTATGTATGCCAATTCTATTGACTACTGGCTCAAGTTATGTTTGGAATATTTAATTTATAAATTCTCTAAAACTGAGTCTAACAACTTTGTTTTTATCAATTCGTTTCAATTAATCAGGATCAGAATTTGTGTAGTAACGTATGGGGAATGAAGTATGAACTGATTTCCAACCATCATTACAAAAAGAAAAGAATTTACAATATCAAAGCAAAATTTTAGTAAAGTAAGGGTACTATTTCTGAAATTATTAGACTAAAGTTTAGTTCAATAGGTTTGAATTAGTAGCAAACGTGTAATTGAAACGTGTGTCGAAAATTAATTTGAAAATTTTGTGAAAATAATCCAACAAAAAACAAATATGAACTATTTTGTAATTTTTCTAAAATAAAATACAGAAAAAGGAAACTGACGGTTAACCGGTTAAGGTATTATTAGAAAATTGATGAATCGCTTATTCAAGTCAATTAATCCGAAAAATTTGTGAATAATCATGTAACGCAAAAAATCCATCAAAAGAACACAAAGTTTACAAATATATCAAGTTAAGTTTACTGCATTGGTTTTAAATGTGTTCGTTTGGGACAATGCAAAGCATCCTGCGGGTTTTTTAGAAGGAATCATAGGACACTTAAAAAGAAAGAATCGCTAAAGCAGATGAACGCAGTGTATACAGTGTTTTACCGCAGTGCAACATTTTGTTGATAAGGCCGGATTTTTATTAAAGAGAAATTAGAAAATTTTTTAAATAAACAAGAGCTGGCTTTAAACAAAATTCAATAAGAAGTTCTTAAAAATATTGTACGATTTTTGAAAGTTTGGCAGAACTGCCACTGTTTACTGGCACTTTCACTATTTGGTTTGGGCCTTAAAGTAAGAATCTGCCAGCGTTTCTGTTTTTAAAATATGCGAGTTTGTTTCTGCAAAAAAAAAAATCAACTAACAAATATCTGTGGACTTTTTACAAAAGCAGCCCACTAAAAAAAATATGAAAGATTTTTGTATTAAATATAACTTTTGAATATGTATATTTCTGTCAGGTCTTCACTTAGTAAATTATTATGATTTTTTTTTGGTGTTTCTGCAATTAATGATATTTAAGTTCTTTAAGAACTTTTCCAACATTTTTTGAAAAATAAATTTAAGTAAAATAAGTTATGAAATTCGTTTTTTATATTTTTTGAAGAATTTTTTACGTATGTAGCTGTTTTTAAGATAATAAAATTTTCAAATTGAAAGTAATTTATTATTATTATTTTATAGCATAATAAACTTCATTGTAGTTGTTTGCAAAATATCTTGCCACGTGTTTAATTGCTATGGAGTAAAATATACGTTCAAATATGATTCCCTACTTTTTCTAAAACTTTGGGTTCTGATGAAATCTTTTGTCAAATCAAAATACATTTCTCATACTAGTTAGAAATTATTTATTTGCTTTATTTTTGTAATACGAAGGCGTGTCAATAAGTCCGTGACTTTTTAAATTTCCCGCCTCTTAACTGAAAGGGTAACAGTTCTCCTGTAAACAGGCATCTGTCAGTTGATTCCTGTCAAAATTTTTACAAGCTGTGTCATTTAGTTTGTGTTTGACAGCCACTGATAACAGACTACCGGTTGATTTGAGGAAAAAAAAGGAAAAAATTGAAATTCGTGTGCATTATTCGTTAAGCATTATTTTTTGTTGAAAAAAACCATCACTCAAACCAAGGCTTAGCATGGTAAATACTATGGGAACTCTGCACCATCAATTTTAATGGTAAAAAAGTTAGTTGATAATTTCGTTGTGGCCGTATAAGCATGGAATATGCCAAACGTTGAGATCTCTAAGCCCGAAACAATTGAAAAAATTCACGTTATGGTAATGGCCGATCGGAGATTAAAAGTGCGAGCACGCAGAGAAAAAACATGGTTGCAACATGATCACTGCTACTATATTAAGCTTGCTGCAATCAGGTATGGTTGTCACAACCATGTTATTGGCTTTTTAACCATCAACATGGTCGCTACCATCATTATTACAGTAACCTTCTATTTTGTAACATGATTGGCTGTAACCATACTGTGGTAACGAAAATTCTGATTATGAAAAAAATATGATAATTATTCAACCATAAAATGCTGGCAACAATCAATAAATAATTATGCATAAAATATAACATGATTCTGATATTTACGGTCATAATATTGTCTTGTTTTTATAAAAACCAAAATTTGATCAGTTCAGTCAGTTTGTTTTTACCACAAAATGTATTCAAAAATAATCATGTATTGAATTCATTGCCAAAAAGATTCCATATAAAGATTTTATATTTTTTAATTCGTTTTAATAAAAACGATAAGAAATATTTTTAAAAAAAATAAATATATCAATTCGTTTTTTGTAAAAAGTTCTAATAATATTAATAAATTATTTTTTATAAGAAAAAGTCTGTAGAACCCAAAATTGTTTTTGTACGAAAAGGTTTCTTACACAAAATACTAGATATTTAGAAACATCATAATATGTTTATTTAGAATCATAATATAGTAATTTTTGAATCAAAATATAACTGTAGGGACCATATTATGGTAAAATTATGGTTATTATATTATCATAATATGATAACCATATTATAGTACGACTATGGTTGGCACAATCATAAATGCAAAAATATATGATGCTCTTCGAATATGATTGTGCCAACCATGTTTTTTCTCTGCGTCAGTGATTGTGGAAGCCATAGGTATCTCACATGGATCAATGGTTTCAATTTTAAATGATCACTTGGATAATAGGAAGCTTTCCGCAAGATGAGTGCCGCTTTTGCTCACAATCGACCACAAACGCATGAGCAGTTTCCATGGCATAAAGCCATGACTTAGGCAACGAGTTGTTCCCTTACCCGCCTTATTTTCTTGATTAAGCCACAATTCACAATTTCTAGTTTCCAAACCTCAGCGGAAGAGATTTGACTCCAACGATGAAATCATCTTACAAACAAATACGTATTTTAATGACCTCAACAAATGTTACAAAAAATTAGAGAAACGTTGTACAAAGTGTATTGGGCGTATAGGAAACAATCCCATCAAAAACAGACACTACCAAGTAATTAAGGGAGTAAGTAGCACGCAAAGGATTTCACTAGTTACCAGGCTATTTACTCGCTTAATTACTTTTGTTCGCGATGTCCCAAAATTCATGGGTGGTCACAGTGAAGAAATAAATGATTACCTACAATAGTAAAATAAATAGTTATTCTTAATAGAACAATAGTGTAAATCAAACTAGTAAAATTTGCTTACTTAATGGAATCGACAAGAAAAATTTTTATATATATTATAAAAAATCTTAAAAATATCTACTTTTTGAACTCAAAAATTTAAGTTCATAATTTAATACTATTCCTCATAGAAAGACTTTAAAATGTTAAATTTTTTAAAAAATCAAAGTTACAGCGAATAATTTTCTATTTTCTTGTAATTTTTCAAATTAAGTTAATAAATATAATACTAAAAAAACAACTAACAGTAGATCATTATCTTGGGTGTACATATAAGTACATCTTTCAACCATTATCAGTAGGTCATTATTTTTTTATTTAAAGTAATAAAAAAATGAACGACCTATCATTACATGGTAATCTACAGAGTAACGACTTGTAATTACCAAGTTTTTGCTGGGATGTGTTTCATTCAAAATGTCACGGACTTATTGACCCGCTTAAACAAAAATAAGATTTTCGAATTTGTGAGAAAATTTGTACAAACAATTTTATTCAGCAGTAAATGTGTTTTTAGGTTATATATAAAATGTATGATTTCTAAGCTTATAAATAGGTAAATTAAAAATAAAAAAGTTTCTGTAATAAGAGTTTCCAGGTAAAGCTATAAACGTAAACTATAAACTCGATGTATGTATTTATAAAAAGTTCTCATATTCTAAGGTTGAAAGTGTTTCAGAATCTGACAATTTTTTAAAGTGAATTATTATATTGTTTGAATTATTATATTGTTGAGAGAGGAAAAAGGCAGACTTTCTTTAGAATTAAGATGGCAACTGTCTTTTATATGATATAAATTTAAAACCCCTGGATGAAGAACACAAAAATATAATTTACATTATCTTTAAAAGAATTAAAATCAGAACTTTTATTCGTGTTTATTCTAAGCTTTACTTCCTTTACACAAAGTTAAGAAAACTTAGTAGCTTAAAGAATAAATAATGGAAAAATCCAAACTTTAAATTCTTTTTGGTGTTTTAATAATTCATTTATAAAAGTTCATTAACAATTTATGAACTAAACCTTGGTTATTTGAGATAAGTTATCTGGCTTCAATGAGTTAAATGATGATGCAGTGAAAACATAAAAAACGTAAATGAAGAGAAAATTATATTGATGATCATTTTTTCCTATATGTGTACATCACTCCGTCCCTTTATTTGATTTAATTTGCTTTATTTTTAAAAATATACAGAGGTTAAAAGCAATAATAGCAATCATAAAACCTCGAGGTATAAAAAACTAGAAAACAAATAACTTTTAAAAATTTGTGATTAATTATGTTCACATTTTTTTCTAAGAGAGCCGGCGAATTGCTTCTGTAACCCTCATTTGTTTAAAAAGTAACAATCTTGAAAACAAATAATTTTTGTAGATATTTTTGTTTTACTTTTTAAACTGCATTTTAAAAACTTGAATCCTAAGGCTTTCGAAATATCCTTTGCTAGAGGATATTTAAATGCTATTGTGTTACATTAGCCTTTAAAAAATCTTTAAAAATATATTTTTGAAAGATTTTTGTATATTTTTTACCCATTATAATTAATAGGATAAAATTATTCGAACTACTCGTTATTCGAAGTTTGGGCATTTTAAATTATTCGACCAATTTAGAGTTTTTTAGTTTTTATATAGTTGAAGGATTTTTGGTTGTATCTGTATATTTACAAAAACACTGTATATTTACAAAAATAAAGAAGCATAGATTTCAAGCTAATATAATACATTTATTTCGATACATTGTCCGATTAATCGTATATTGATTAACCGATTGAATATGCTACTACTTATAAAACATCGATTACGTGCTTTTACACAAAATTGTTTTCTTATTTCTTATATTTTTTTTTGGCAACTTTCAAAATAAATGTGTTTAAAAACGGTTCCAAATATAAAAATGGTAACTACTTTATAAATAAAATTAAAAGATATATGATGAATATAAGTACGAAAGGAATCGCGGAGGCAATGCGTAAGTTGTATCAAAAAATAGGGAGGGCATAGATGGGCTCTTCCCTATTTTTATGATATTTTAATTTTTTGTTTCGCTTAAGCGGTGCTCTTGATTAATTTTAGTTAGTTTGCCAGTAGACGACCACAGGGCACAGGGCATACCAGTGAAGTCAGAGGCAGCCAGCGCTAATGTTTTTCGGACTTTTTTAGAACTGCATTCATTGCAACTTTGGAGCTATTTTTTGGGAAAAAATATTGCAAACAAAACTTCTTTGCATCTGATTCTGCACTTCGTCAGCTTATTTGGCCCACTATATTTAAAACTATCCTCTTTCTGGTTCCGAAACTCGTTTCTTGGTATTTTATATGTTAGTATATTTGCTGGGTATTAGTACCTAGTAAAATAAGAACTGAGGAAGAAGTAGTTAAACACTACATCTACTGAACCCGAATTTCGGTGAATCATTAATGATTTTAACATTGGCGTGTCATTGAGAGGAAGTAGTTTGTTTCAGTGCTATGAAAAATCGATGATCAGATAAACTTTTTCATTAGTTTACAGAAGTTGTTAAATATAGGGGCTACAAAATAAATATAGGGAGTAACTCTATTTTAAAGTTAAAAATGTGATTTTTAACACGCCAAGAATTATTATTCCGACCAGGACAAAGTGGATATCACTGGTATGCAAAATATGTTTTCAATAAGGCATTAAAGACTGCAGAAATTATATGCTTTTCAATGGAATTGTTACAAAAATTGTATTATTATACTTCATAAGTAGGGGTTAATATCAACATTTTGGAACTTGTGTGAAATGACTTCTTACAAATCGAAAAATTTGCACTATTAACTTCTTTGTATGTTCTGAAAAAGAGATACGTAAAGAATAACATCCATTTTATTTTGCTGGGTAACAGAACATATTAAATTGCACTTAAATGTCCAGTATTATTTCTTTAATAATCAGCTTCTCCAACCAATTTAGGAAATAATAAAATGTTACTAAAACATTCGATAGTCACAATCATTTTAAAATGTAAAAATATCTTATTTTTTCCATATGCTAGTCTTGATATCCAAATCTTACTAAATATTTAATGGAAATACCTTTTATAAGCATTAATCAAATTGAATGAGAAAAGGATATTATACTTTATGTCACTTACTCTGACAATAAATATCATTTCATTGTGAATTCAAATGTCAATTTGTCCACTTTGTAATAAATATCTAATTTAAAGAACATTATTTAACGAAATCCCTTAAATTATTTATTGATGCAATTTAAAACTAATTTAAAGAACATTAACACCAGAAATCCAGGCACTGATATGCTGTAACTACCGTTTACATTCATTGCATACATTCACATTTACTCACATATTTATAAACCTAAAAGTTTTCTTACACATACAATAACATAAATTTTGTACGTGATGTAATTTTTAAACAAAATATTTATTTCAGTTTTAAGGTGTACAATGTGTACTTACTACCTGTAAGTGAAGGGTTCATTTTGAAGGTGGTATAAGTCAAATTTTCAATACATTTTAATGAAATTCTTATTTTGTGAAATTAATTTTTAAAATGTAATGTTTTCTTCCGATTTAATTTTTGAAGATTTATGAAGAAACAGAATAACAACGTGCCGTATTTTTTCATACAATTGCAGTTGTGAGATAGAATCTATTTGATTAACGTTTTTTTCATAATACTTGCTACTTGACTACTTTGAATGTAATTTGTGAACGCAATATTTCACTGATCATCTAACTTTTACTTTCCTTTTTTTCGGTAAACTTAACATTTTTATCATGGTTAAGTACACGAAAGAACAACTTATGCAAATTATAAAAATGTACTACCGAAATTCGGAGTCGGTGACTGCAACTTTAAAATCGTTAACTCCAATTTTCGGTCGTTATTCTCGCCCTAGTAGACAAGCAATAACAAGTTTAGTACAACAATTTGAGTCTACATATTCATTGTTTTATGCTGCCGTGCCAGTGAGATAACGGGTTGGTCAAAGTGACGAAAATATCGCTGTCGATCAGGCGTCCGTAGCAAACGATCCAAATTAGTCGATTCCGCGGCGTTCTCAAGAACTGGGCATCGCCAAGACCACTTTACGGCGAATTGTCCGTAAAGATCTTGGTTCACACCCATACAAGATCAAGCTGACTCAAGAATTGAAGCCGATGGACCATTTGACGCGAAGTTCTCCGATTGGGCTCTGGAGAAGATGCGCCAAAATGATGAATTTGATCACAAAATCATCTTCAGTAACGAAGCTCAATTTTGGCTCAATGGGTTCGTCAATAAGCAAAATATGCGTTATTGGTTTGGTGAAAATCCACATGTGCTTCATGAATCACCAATTCATAAATATTTTTATTGTATTTTAAGTGAATCATAAAGATTTAGAAATATCTCAAATGGTTTGCGTTTTATCTAAAAAAAAGTGGTCAAGTCCTTATTGGAAAACCCGATACAACGGAATGCAAAACAACTTATTATCTTGGGTTCCTAATTTTTTGTTTAAATAATTTAATTTTTTATTGTTTTTATTAGATTTAAATGTAAAACACAGAAAATATTATGTTGTTTGTAAACGAGGATGAAAAGGATATCTGTATTCTTTGCCATGTTTGCATGCAACAACTTATTTGGAAAATATTTTTATTTGTACAAACTCTCAACATCGCACTGTCCTTTATTCTCTCATTTTTTTCTGTTTACTGAGTATTTGTTTAAACGAACGCCATCCAGGTAAAATTTGTAGAAATTATCCAGTAAACAAACGGAACTTATAAGAAGGAAATATGTATTGATCTGGGTTTCTGTCCAATATTGTCAAACTATAACTGTTGAATATGGGGAGAAAGTGTAAGTGTTCATATACACTAAACGAAAGTGTTCATATACACTAAACGAAAGTGCTTCACCATAATATTTCAATGAAATATAAGTTTGCTTTTTACAAAAATTTACTTAAACAAATCTTTGAAAAAACTAAAAAAAACTGACAAAATATATTTTTTCTTGATTATCGACGAGCATTAAGATTTCTTGTAAATCAAGCGAATCAAGGTCATATGACAACACTGCCTACGACACACGCAGTATATTACACTGTACAACAAAAGAAGAAAAATTTTATGAATCGGGGATGGGACCAATTTGTTTTAATAAAGTTTGGGACGCATTTCAGGAATATGGTTTCAAAATTGCTAAATATGTTTCAGTTTATTTTTTCCTTACTATTCTTGTATTTAAAGTTTTCAATTTCTCCTTTCACAATTTCGTTTAAAAAAAATAATCTACAACGAAAATATGATGTATGTTAAAATATTACTTAATTTATGAACAAATCTCGGACCTGTGTTTTAATTTCCCAAAAAAGTTAAATAAAACTGAAAAAATAGATTTTTGTATACCTTAAAATTAAGAAGTCTAAATAAAATTTAGATAAAAAACTTTCATTTATGTAAAATACACGTTTTTAAATCAATAACGTTTTAGATCATTAAATTGAAAATTAAAAAAAAAACGATTTTAAAATACGCATGGTGGAAAATTTACCCTATAGTAAAATCATACGAAACGATTTTTACACAAAAATATTATTAATACTTCGTTCATACTGAGCCCCAAAATACATATTTTAATTATTCGTTGATGAATTCTACAGGCGATAAGACTAAATTACTTTAGGGATGATAAAATATGTGTGTACATCAGTGATCGGCACTCATAGCACCCAAAGGCCGAATACAATCGGCTGTTTTTAATTAAAGGTATTTATTTTTTTATTGTAGGTATCTCTTTTCTTTTTCATTTACATTTTAAATTAAAAATTTGAAATGTGAAATTTAACACTTTTCAAATCTATAACGGGTAATTTATTTTAAAAACATCCAAAGTTTAATATAAGTCATATATATTTCTATATAAATTTGACATTTATAACTATGGTTTTAGGTTAAGTGATTTATTTCAACCTTTAAATTTTAAAATCGTAGTTATTATTGCTAGATAAAAGAATTCATTGTAGTAAAAATTTCAAGAATTTCTAATAAAGAAATTTAATAAATAAGACCCCGATTACTGAATGTCCCGTTATAAATTAACCAACAGTCAAACTCAAACTTTATATAGGAAACAACAACAAATGTGTCAGTTAAATTCCCAGGTAGAAGCTAACGGGAAGTTGTGAAACTATCCTGTTAAAATCTAAATTACAAATTCAAAATATTTTTGGGAACATCAAAAGATCTTATTTTTCACCAAACCATAAGAAGAGCTTAAGATGCAATGAAAAAGGATCATAACAGAAAACTTCCACCCTATGACACCCCTATGTAAAAATCATGGTTTCCGATCCATATTTTCATAATACCATCAAGATGATGAAGATGAAACCACAGCCCTATCGGTCAACACATAACATTGTGTCTTGCATGCATTGAAATCAACCCTATTAGCAAGACCCTACTCGAAGATTACTGAAAGGTCTGGCTTGAGTGCGTAATTCATAATCTGCCTTTTGCCAGCAACCTCCAAGAGGCCTGACCTATAACCGAAAGAATGGAGTGACAAATGTGCGAAAGAGTAGATCGGGTTAAAGGTTTGATCCAGAAGATCATTTATAAATATGAGAAAAAGAAAAGGGGAAAGAAGCGAACTTTTCAGTTCCACTCATGGTACCCCATCTATAACAGCAGTATAGTGCGTTGTCTGAGAATGCTGGAAATAAATGTCATTACCGATACCAAAAGCAATAAGCTCTAATAGCTGTGCGCTGTGCCACATGCGGTCGAACGACTTGGAAATATTCAATATTGATTGATCTTTCATACTCACGTTTACCATTGTTTTGTTTGTTGTCTTAAGCAAAAAAAAAATTAAATATACATTTGTTTTTATAATTATTAATAATTTGTTTGTTATAATAATAATTAATATTGTTGTTTGTTGAATATTAGGAAAAAAAATTCAAACATGTATACATTCACAACACAATCACTGTACTTGTGGTTGTACCATTGCTAGAGGCTAAATGTTTCTGTTAATCGCCTAAGAATTTCATGGTGTCGCCTATGAAAATCATGGCATCATGCCACCATGGCATCATGCGTGGCTAAAAACTTTGTAGTTTGTTCATCCTGGTTTTAAGGGTCTTTGGATTTACGACCTATTATTAGTATTGAATCGGAAAGGGCATCAAAGCCGTTAAGAGTAGCCACCCTTCACATATTTGGACTCCTATATAAGAACCCGAAGTGAATAATGTGTGACCTGATAACGAATTTCACCCATACTGAGTGAAATTCTGTATCATTACAGTTCAAATGTTGCTGACACTAGTACACAACATTGTTTTCAATGTACAATGCAATGCCCCTATGAGAAATAAAAACAAATAGAAGGTGGTACCCTGGTGTGTAGAAATAGTGTGGATTAACCAAGGACCCTTGAAACCAGGATGAACAAACTACCAAATTTTTAGCTACGCATGACTCCATAATGCCATGAAGCCAAAAGGGGCGACTACAAAAATTCTTAGCAGAGACCACAACATTCTTAGAGACCACTACTATTGGGTAAAAAGAATCTGAATCTTATTTGGTTTTGATTGAATTGTTAATAAAACACCAAAAACCCCATTTTAAGATAAAAATGTTCAAATTCATCCCACAAATATGATGGAGAGTATCTAATGACCTCTAAAATCCCCAATCAAATGGTTTAGAATTTTGGATCTATTTTACTAAAACTATTATATATTAAAAATTAATCAAATAAATAAGCTCTTATTTAATTTTTGTTTGGCTAATAATGTGGTTCAAAATTTGCTTATCTAAGAGTATAACTGACTGTATATGCTTTTCAGTGGAATTGTTTGAATTCATAAGAAAGGGTTTATATCAACATTTTGGAAGTTGTTTAAAATAACTCCTTTCAAATAGAAAAAAATTGCACTATCAACTTCTTTGGGTGTTCTAAAAAAGTGATTCGTTAAGAATAACATCAATTTGCTGGGTGTAGATATATATGCATTAATGTAGTTATGTGGTTAATAAAAACACATGTAACAAAAACAAAAATACATACTAACCACTTGTGGTCGCCACAAGTACTATTTATGTAGTAGTGTATGCACATTTAGTCTGCTTATTAACCATTTGCTTTTATTTCCAGGAATATTTCATTACAATAATCACATCAGAAAATAAGACAAAAATTGTAGACAAACCCTTAATGAAAGTCCCATATATGCATGAGATTTGTATGCATTTATTCGTAAATCAGAATCAGCAAAGTTCTTGTATATTTTTTTTATTATAATTCTGTTTTTTGTTGCTGTTAGTTGGTAAGTTGCAATAGTGGGAATTGGAAATTTATCGGTCACACTTGAGCTCATTTGTGTTAATTGTGAGAATTTCTATGAGAACTCTTTAAAATTTATGTATGACCGAATAGAATTAATATTGGAATCAGTGATGTACTAACAGTTGCACAAAGGATTTTTTGTAATACATAAAACATATAAATCGAATTTATAATTGATAGCAGTTTTAATATACTTGAGACCATTCATACATAAACTGAGTTCTTAGTTTTTCATTTAACTTTAATTTTTTCGAAATTTATTACAACACTTATTAAGTGAGATCGAATTTTGAAAGCATTCTTAGTTTTATAACCTCTTTATCACATACATATTAATATTTTATTAAAATCGGAATGACCCCTACCGCAGGCCTTTCGTTTACGTTTTACATTTTATACAGTTAAGACTGGGTTAGTCAACTTCAAATATTTCTAAAAAGATTTGGCATTCATTATTATTATTAAGCACTAAACTTTGGTTATTTGAGGTAAGCTATCAGGTAGAGCCCCCTTTTACACGGTTTTACAGTCGACCGGTCTACCCGGTCAGAACGGTTTTAAAACCGGTCGACCGGTCTTTACGGTCTAGACCGGTTAACCGGGTTGTTCTAAAAAAAACTAGACACATTTTAATAAAAACTTTTATACTTTAAACACAAGGATACAGTGCAAAATATAATTCAAAAATAATGTCTAATCATTAACTATCAACAACTCAGCAAAATTTTGGTAATGGGTGCGATATCCTCATTCGTTACCTTGTAATGATAGCTCGTTACCTTTTTCGTTATTTGCAAGCATAAAGTCATAAGTTACTGATTATTGATTACGTAATATATGATTTATAAATGTAAAGTAATAATTGAAATATTTTTGAAAATCTATTTTTACATACATTACATTGTATTTTTTTTTTTTGTAAGCAAAAGGGTAATGTATGTTTGTTTTAATAACACTAGCGAAAAACGAAGGGCAACTATTCATTTAAGTTTAAAGCAATCAAATACTATATGCGTCGATAGCTCAGTGGGTAGAGTTCTTGGGTGGCAACCAGATTTCCGTGGTTCGATTCCCATCTTGACCACATTATTTTTAATTACAAATATTTTAAATAAAATATTGGTAATCATTTTTTTTTTAATAAAAATTGCTCTTTTTTAAAAATCTATTTTTAGACACATTACTTTTTCCATTCTCGTAATCATATAAGTAACCCCTTACATTATCACCTCTAAAGTAATGGGTACATACATTACTTTGAGGTTCATCGCCTGTAAAATTCATCAGTGAATTAAGGTGCAAAGTAATCCATGAGCCCCTTTGGCTACACATTACTTTACACATTATTTGGTAATCTGTGGTTTTGCTGGGATAGATAATGATTTAGATTTAGTATGGATTAGAACAAACATTTAAAAAATTAATGGCTTCATATAAGCTTTGTTATTGGATACTTTAAGAATTTAAGTTCATAACAAAAACTGTAAAATATAGAGGATAAATATAAATTGTTAAATTTCGTTAATGTTAGTCTAATTGTGTGCTGTTTTCGAGTTTGTTAATTTGTTTCCAAACACTCAATATAAAATAGACAATCATCAATAAGCAATAACCAATAGGGAGACCGTGGATACTGAGGAGGTTGGGTAGCGTTAACCGAAAATAATAAGTATTCCATCCTGCTGGCTCTTGTGGAATTTTTAAATTTTTATTCTCTATAGTTTACTAATAAAATTTTCATGTTTCTTTGCATTAAAAACAATTTATAAAAAAGAATATGATTATATGATCTAAAATCCTACTAATACTACTCATTTACAAAATAATAGATCAACAATACATACAAATTTCAATCGAAATTTTTCTTTAAATCGAAAGTAAGAAATTGGCAAACACTGTTTTAATGTTCTGAATTATTCAATATTATTTTGAAGCGAGTTAGCAAAACGCAAGAAAAACAAGTAAAAAAGGGCTAAATTCGGCTGTGCCGAATCTTTGAATACCCTCCACCATAGGAGCTGAAGATGATATACGTATATACTAAATTTTGCATGAACTGTAATATGAATATGTTTTGTCAATTTATGTAACGAACTTTTGTTATTTAGTTTTAGTAATGTTATTTACAGAGGTCTGCTCTGTTAGCGACTTTAACATTGTTGCTTTTAACGATAACTTAGTTATTAAGAGTAACACACATATAGCTCTAAAATGATATTATTCTCATAGTATGTAGGACAGTAAATGTAATCGAACAAGAAGAAGACTTAATAACATTTTTACTTACTTAACAGAAAACAAAAATAGATACAGAAAAATTGTACAAATTTGTATGGAAAATTTAGAGGTACCTTCACATTTTCACTCATAACTTTTGAACCGCTTAACCGATTTTGCTCATTTTAAATACCAAACTGCTCTGGAGGATGTTCAATAATCTGGGTAAAAATAGGCACCCCCGCTTGCGTCTTCGCGTCGTGATCGCCATTTCAACAGACAGACAGATGGACATCGCTAAATCGACTTAAAATTGCATAAGGATCACGAATATATATACTTTATGGGGTCTTAAACCTATATTTCAACATATTACAAACGGAATGACAAACTGATATATACCCTCACCATATGTGGTGGAGGGTATAAAAATATTTCTGATCTAAATATCTTGGAACTAATAGAATACAAAAATGTGTTTTATTTAAATAAAATTAAAAATTTGGGCACGAATTTTGACTCGGTCCCAGTTACCGGGGTAATTCCTAATAACTTGTGTATTTTTTAACGGATTTAAGTTTTTTACCTATATAGAAATATTATTTAACTTAACTTTTAATTAAAATATCAAAATTTTTTTAAAAATTCATCAATTTTTCAGACTTCAGAGCCAATGACGCACTTCTTCAAGATATCCAATTATCCCAATTTTGGGGAGAAGTAGTTTTACACCTAAATAAATATTTCTAGAGCGAACCTGTCTATAATTTACAATTTGTTATTTTTTTGGCACCCTATTGGGTAAATTAGTTGGTCTTGGATCGATATAATCTAACTACCTTCGGCAGAAATCTAAAACAATGTAAAAATTAAAACATATTCATTTATTTATTTATATTAATCATATAATAACAAATTATATATTAATACCCTAACCGAGCACTAGCAACAAAGGCCATCGGCTCGTTGTAGCGAAAACAGACCGGAGCCTCTGGTGGGAATCGAACCCACGACCCCCGCACTGATAAGCTAGCACGCTACCAACTAGCCTACCGGGCGCTCAAAAAACATATTCATTATAATAGTTTTATAATGCTATTTTCGTTTTTAATAATTAACAAAAATAAATACAGAATACAGCTATTTATTGTAATTTACTCTATAGTCTGGAACTGTGGAACATTAAACGTAGTTATGTTTTTAAATTGAACCATGTTGTGGTGTAATGGTTAACGCGTTGGACTGTTACACAGAAGGTTGCGGGTTCGATTCCCTGCGACGGCATTATCAATTTAGAAAAAATAATATGTGTGATTTTTATCTTCCTCATACATATCGCAACGTTTTGATAGCACTTTACCCCATCGAAGTAAAATAACAAAACAAGACTATTAACTAAAAAGCTTCAACAATTTTCGCCAACTCCCTATCAGATGGCGAGCAACAACCCTACAAGAAATTGCTGAATGAAACTAAAACATCCAAACTTATTTTCTAACACGCTTGCAGCAATTTGTATTTAATTGTTGCTGTCGGCGTTGCCATAGTCTGTTTTTTCGTACCTAATTTCGATAAACATTTTGTTAAATTTTCTATTTTATGTAATCTTACTTTGGCATCATTTTTATATACGTATTTTATCATCAGAGTATGTTTTTCAAAAGATTAGTTTTTTTGTCCTTTTTTAAAATAAATTTCATGCAAATATTTTGTTTTTATATACATATTATGAAATTGTGGGGTTTTTTAAAGAAGACTTTGTTAATAAAAAAATTTTACGCAATGGCAACGCTGACTATTCATCATGTTTACATCATTACTGATTAGTAAAATAATGTGGAGTGAGCAGTTCAGATATATCTTTTACAAGTTCATGAAGTTCACAAGTATGAGAGAAAAAAATATCACACGTACATGAATGTTTACATCAGTTTTTTCATATTGCCCTTAATAAAATGATAGAAACTCCTGATGTATATACCCATCAGCAATGAACATCAGATGATACATCAAATGACCGTCATTGTTCTTATAGGGAAATGTTCTAAGATTTATCATCTCGCGCAATTACAGTTTTGCCATAATTAAAATCTTTCACCAATTTTCATTTCTCCTCTATCCCCTTTCCAAAGAAAGCAACACATTACGAGTAATAGAAAGAATATCCTGAGTGTTGCTTCTTTTAAAAAAAATACCACTTTCAAAATAAGCCCTTCATTATTGCAAACCTAAATGGCCCTTATTATCAAAAGGTTGTATAGGTTATATTTGGTCCAACTTGGGTCATTCTTTCCTTTACTAACTAATGACAAAAGTATGTGTGTGTATGTGAGTTCAAACTTTCAGTATGTTTATGCCATTTAAAGTTAAAAACAATATGTATGTATAACATTTTTTAATACAGATATGTACTAGGAAAAGGGAGACTTGAAACACTTGATAACTTGAAAGAAAATCATAAAAAAAGATAATTTTAAAAATCACAAGTGCATGTGCTTATTACTAATGCATATCTTTATGTGCAAAAATGATTTTAGATAATGAGTTATCATGTTCGCAGTCTATACTTTTAGAGTGGAATGCAGAAAATTTTCTAAATTTTGTGATAAGGCATAGATTTCTTAAAGTACACATTTTCCCTATTAAACCTTTAATAAAAAAATGTCATGCATAATCGTGAAATAACAATTTGTTAATTTTTTGTTTTATTCTGGCAACACTTTTATTTAATTTCTATTCACTATCAAATAAATTGTTAGTGATTCATAAACTTAGTAAACGATTGACTCGAATACGATTTTTTTGCAAATTCTATGAAGAAAATTAGTTAATGATAAATGCAAAACATGATAAAAAAAATTTTTAAACATAACTAAGAAGTATTAGTCGAAAAGTAATATTTTAAAGACACTTTGTTACTATGTAGTATTCAAATGACGATTATGTTTTGATTACATCAACATCACTATTTTGTAGAATTTATTTTTGTTATATAGCAATTTCAGAAATTTTGTTAAAAAAAGGTTAAAATGACGCAATTTCGGAAGATTTTTGGAATTTGTTAGATAGAAAATGAAGGATTCTAGTTATTATTGCTCTTTTAAAAGTCATTAAATAACTGCAAACACTGCTTTTATGGTTTGAAAAATGATTTTCATTTTCCAAACTTTATTAGTTGCTTATTTTGGGCTTAAACCTACTTTAACAGATTAATAAATTTTTGCCAAATTAACGTAAAAACGTTGTATTGAATTGTTTTAAAACTTTATGTATTCCACCCTTAATTTTTAACCATAAAATATTAATTTCAATTACATTTTTTGATAATTTATTTTAATTTTTGTTGTTTTTTCTTTCGGGGACCCTTAGTAGAATTCGAACCAACATGAGAGTGCACAAGCCGACTTTCTTATTACTGGACATGAATCAGTTGTCAAGAGGACCTTTTATTCCGATTTATCCACTTCAACCTATCTATAATCTATATTGATTCGTTTTTCTGTCGAATCAATTAGAGAAGTTATTAACGATCATTTTTATATTTAACAAATATTTTAAAAGTATCTGTTTTAAAGAGCTTTAAAGTGGTGTAATTTTTTATGTTAAAACTGAAATCTTTATTTGACAACTTTATTTAATTACTAGATCATGTCGATTTCATTTTAAAAAATTAAACATTTTTAAACAATAAAATTAAAGAATATGAAAAGTTTTGTTAAACATTTAAAAAATAAATAAATAATAAATATTTTTCGCAAACTCAGAAACCACAAACAGGATTAACTGGAACTTTTATACAATTAAAACAAATTGAAAGTAATTTGAGGTTCAGGTGTATTGAGTTTTCCCTACTATTCAAAGAAATATAAACTTTTTCTAGAGTTCAACTCTTTAAACAAAAACTTTCTTACTTGTTTAAAATAAAAGTTCAAAATTAATAGTTGTGTGTTTGTGTACTAAGTAAAGTAATTACATACATACGGGCTTGAACAGTCTCAAAAGATGCATGCAACTAATTGTCAGTTGTAATGAGATGAATCCACAAAAGGGTTACAATTTGGATGAGGATGACAGACATTAGCAGTTACGAACGAAATTACGTATTTGTTCTTGGATTATGTAATTCTGTTCTCAGGTAAATAATTATTAAAATTTAAAAACTATCTTTAAATTGTGCATAATACTCGTAATAAATGTACAAAGTCGTTGTAAACATGCAATATTAACAACCATTCACAGCACAAATCGAGTAATGAATTATTGCATATTGCTAGCTTGCATTTGTTTTTTTTTTTAATAATAGCATAAATTATAATCATCTCTATGATTATCAGATATGTATCCCAGCAAAACCTTGATAATGGATTAAAACTGTATCAGGCATTATATGATAATAGAAAACATTTACGTTATTTTCAACTTCCTGTATTAATGTATCAATAGTCTGTTCCTCGATCTCGAACGAAAAACTAGCCGAACGAAACCAAGTCACTCGAATTCGAATCAATTTGGGTTTCTCTATTTCGAAAGCCTTCGATAGACTTGACTTACGTGTGTCAATTTTTGTTTCTTACGCATTTACAAATCACAGAGATTTGTTACAATTTTCTTTAAAAGAAGCAAAAATACTACTAAACTGCTTAAAGACAAAAACAACCCTGTTTAACAGTGATCAGCTGTATATGACAAATGAAATAAAAAAATAACAATAAACAAATCAATTTTTATTTGGAAAGTGTGTTTATTTGTGAAAATTTTTGTTATCGATTGGTTGTGGGTGAAATTGTTGTTTGGAGAGCTTTTCTGTTGTCTGTTGCCATATAAAATACAAGCGTCTTCGGATGGTCCATTGTTGATTTTTTCTAACTAAAATTTAAAATTCTTAATAAACTATAAATATCTGTATTATTTTGTACTTACTTTTTGTTATACATTGCTTTTTTTTACTTCATTTTACTATTGAAAATATCAAATATATATTTTCTCGTTCGAGCTGTTCGAAATAGAGAAACCAAATTTTGTATGAAAACAGTTACGTTTTCATTCGACTTGTCGTTCGAGTCATCGTTAGTTAGTGAAACCCAAATCAGTTTTCTTTTGACTAGAAAGCGAACGAACGTGTTCTTTCGAAATAGAGGAACAGGCTATAAGAATCTATAATTTCATTATCGTAATTAGAAAATTTTGGGAGATGATCGAAAAGGGTAGAATAGAAACATATGTAAACAACTCGGTTTGACGTTTCCAGCTGCATTGTCATATGCAATTAGCGGAGATTATTAGGCAGACCTAGAGTTCGTAAACAAATTTCATCTTAAATATAACAAATTGCTTTTCTGAGAAAAAAATTTCACTCGATTATAACGGCCTTAAAACGTAATAAAAAAATATTAAAATCAATAACTTTTTATTTTATATCACAATAAATCCACAAATTACAACAAGAAAAAAGAAAACCGGTTATACAAAATTTTGTTGTGATTTTTACTATTTGAGGAAATGTTGACAAATGTGGAGACAATTTTAAGAGCAAAACTTTTATAAGTTTTATGAATTTTCTTTTTTTTTTTTGCAAAAGAGATTTGAAACGAAAATTTTACTTTAGGTTGCACGCGACCTGAAAAGTAAACTAGCAAGATGACGATCACTTGGACTGTCATGAATATCCTTCAATAGTTTGTTAATTTTAGATGGCAGCACATCAATTAAATTGCTTTCAGTTTTGCCGTCTGCACTTTCCCAAGTATGATATAAGTAATCATTTATTACCTGTAGGCTATTCAGTTGGTCCCAATATGCCTTCATCAGTGAACTTTAAGCTGATATCTGCTAGCGGGTAGGCCTCCTGTGTTCCTTTTTGGCTGGTGTCATTTTGCCGTTGCAGCGCTGACCAGGCTTAACTCCAATCAATCAACTATACATCATGCTCCCATGTCATGCTTCCTAGTTTTCCTGTTCTCAATGATAACTGGCTTTTTTACATAAAGGGATATTTCAACATTCTGCCAAATCATAGCTTTTTGTCCCATATGTAAATTAATGCTGTGACTAATCATGAAATCTTCACCAATAAATACTTTGTCCACAATATAGGCAACAATAAGTACGTGATTGAGGCTTCTGTTTTCAATCGTTTGTTTTACATTTATGTTGGCAGAAGCAGTCTCCCTCGTATAATTGTTTAATAGCATTCTTAACCAAATCGGGCCTGATAATGGATTGTGATGCTCCTGTGTCTATAATAAAAATGTGTCCCAAGATGTATCCATAAGCAGTAAGATTGCTTATTGTTATGGAGATTGTGGGGCCTTTTTTAAGTTAACAGTTTCCCGTTTTCTGATCGAGAAGTTTCTATCAGTTTCACCAACTTACTCAATTCCATCTTGAATTGTTCCACTTTAAGTTCCTCCAATTTCATGATGGATTATTATATTGCAATCCCACTTCTGACACCAATTGTTACGATATTAACTATTAAAATCGTTGATTTATTTACTTGTTAAATAAATGGAGTTGTTATTCATAGCAACTCTATATTTAGAGAATTGCACAAAGAAATCTACGAAACTACACTTTTACACATTTAAATTAATTAATCGCCACTTTTATTTTGTCGAGTGGTTGCCGTATTAATGTTCTGTCTCAAACTGAAAATACATATCTCTGCCTGATCATTTATATATGAAAACAGACGTCTGGTGTAAAGTAGTAAAAATATCCAGATGTTATTATTTAGCTTAATTTAGTGTTATTTTGAAGGTTTGCGATATGATGTTGCTAACTGGAACTATCCAAAATATCTTTTAAATATAATGATTTTTGTAGTTAGAAAATGTTTAAGTCGCTTTTTAAAAAATAATGACCCCAATGTTGTTTTCTTTCATTGAAGTATGAAAATATAATTTGCATGGTAATATTGTCCAATAGTGTATTATGAAAGGGACTGTATATACAATGTTTTTATTTCTAGTTTGTTATTTCAATAAAGTCGTAATAAATTCAAAAGAGCAATGGAATACAGGTGTACAACATCAGTTAAGTTTAACACCCGTTTTTCCTATTTGTTTTTCTTTCTATATAAACTGGTAGTTATAACTTCTGTATATGCAAGTACATTTGCAATTTCATATGATATTCACAGCATATGCATATTAGGGTTGTAGCAATTTATATTTCTTGGATATTGAAGGATTACCGGGCAAAATTTGGTAACAATGGATTCAAAATATATACAGAGAAAACAGATTCATCATGACAACCGAATTTCTTGCCAACTGAATATTATGGTTGCAGCAACCGAATTGCTTAGTTGTCCCAACCAAACATTTTGCTGACACAATTGAAATATTTGATTTCAACCGAAATTCTGTTGATTAACCGAATTTCTGTTTCCAAAAATAAATATATCTGAAGCTCCAACCAAACCATTCGGTTGGCAAAAAATTTGGTTGTCATAATGAATCTGTTTTCTATGTCAATAAGCTGAAAATTTGGACCCTACTGAACGACTTTAATCCCCGCCACATCGCGACTTAATTTTCGGATTTTTAAAACTAATCAAAAAATGTTTTTGAATTGTATATTATAACACATCAATATAAATTAATTTGGTGAGCCCGAGTAAGCAAAAAAACTAAATCAGAAAAAGAGTTTTCGAGATATCTTTAATTATATCTGATTTTTTGCTCGATTTTGTATATCGGTCATTTTACGATGATTTTAGCAATTTTTTGGAGATATCTCAAAAATAATTTGAGCGGCTTGATGTTATTTTTCATATTTGGGCTTTGCATGCTCTAATTGATTAAAAATGATGGGTCAAAATTCGAAAATTATTTTTTTGATTTGTTTTCAAAATGTTTTCTGATTTAGCGCAAATCTTCAACACATATATTTTCAATCCAGTGCCACCAAATTCTGTACGGCAATCCACCGAACTGGTCAAAAAAAATTTTACCATACAAATCGATGTGACCCTTATGTATATAACACATAAGTTGCGTAAATACATTTCTTATTAAATTGTGTGCGTGGGGCGTGTTTCTGTTTATTGCATCTTCCTTTACACATTGCACCAATAAGTTTTGGAAATTTTTTATTAAAATTTTACACGATAAGATATAGTAGATGATAGTAGTTGATGAAACTTTATTTTTTGATTCGGGTTAATTTAGTTTTCCATGTTAAGATTTTTCAAAAAGTGCCCGGCATAGGGATGTTAAATGAGAATTTCAATTGGATACCAAGCATCATTAAAAATAGTACTTTTTCGACCAAATACACCAAAAATAGATTTTTTTGTACATTTCAAATATGCACAAAATCTTGAAATAAAATATCAAACCAATTTGAGAAGGTACATACATTTGTCGTACTGAATTATTTCTGACATCGATAAACAAGTATTTTTCAATGTAGCAGTATTTTGAAAAGATATATAGCTTTCTCCTGTAGTTGTGTGAAAACTCCTTCCCTAAATATCTCCGATAACTGCCATGTTACACAATTTAAAAGTATAAAAACGATGTACATCGTTAATGGTTTTAGGCAGCTAAATACTTTTGAACAGGGTCTGAAACCGAACCCAGGTTTGCTGTTTATAAAAACCTTGAATCTGAACTCGCTGAACCCAAAAATTTAACCAGTTTCGGGTTCAAAAATATAAACAAATATTCTTGCTGTTCATGGCGTGAGAAATGGTTGATAGGAAAATCATAAAAAATATTACGTTTCTTCCATTCAAGTTTGCATTGCTCGACACTATATCTAATCTTTTTAAGCAAATACTCCATCAATGTAGAGCTAGTTGCAAAAAATTGTTAACACCAAAAACTTCTTCTTTAACTTAAAAGCTAAACTTGAAAAAAACGTACTAGACTGTCAAAGTATATGGAATTTCAGTTATGAAATGGTTCAAGCCTTATTGGAATAATGAAGTTTTTGTTTGGAATTACTGGATGCTATGAATGATAATATTTGGAATATTTGTGAAGAATTCGTAGAAGTTTTTGAACCTGTTAAAATCTAAACGCTGAAACTAAAACAAGAACAAATGACTTAAGGCGATTTTTATAGAATCTCGCTTAGTTTTAAATTAGAGCTAAAAAAAGATGAAAAACAAAAACATTTTAACAAGAATTATATTTAAATATTATATTATACCACTTTATTAATAATCCACTATTGATTGGAGAATTATATCAAGATAGCAGATTTAAGTAATGCTTAGTCTCAAAGATGTTGAAAATACTAAAACTTAAATTTCAAAAACAATTAAAATTTTCAAAAATTTCCAAATGGAAAGAGAAGAAGAGTATTTTATGAGAGAATCAATATCTTGTTCTTCAGAATATGATGATTATATGCTCAAACAGGTTCTAAAAAAGAAGGCACGATTTTTCAAATCAAATTCTTCAAATGAGGGGGCCATTTCAGCCTTAAAATTAATTTTTTCGCCAAAAAGAACAAATTTAAAAGAAGAAAAATTAAAAAATATATTAATTATAAAATTAAACATAAATTTCTTTAAAAAATACACAAATTTTCTTTTGATGAAACATTTGTAATTTGTTTAAATGTTGAACCCGAACCGAACCTGAATTTTTTATTTCGATTAACCCGAACCTGAACCCATTTGTTTAGGGTTTCAGTCCCTGCTTTTGAACTCCTAATTATAGCACAAGGGGTATTTTAGTCAACATTAAAAAAAAAGTTTGTTTATGTCATGCATAAAAAAGGGGAATAACATTCGTGAATAGTATACCAAATGAGTCAAAGGAATGTCATAGAAGATTTATTACTTTAATAGTAACACAAAAAGTACTTTAGTACAAATATTAGCATCTCAGGTGCATAAGCTAAATGGATCAAATTCAGTTCATAAGTTTTTTGAATGTCTCGCTTAAATAAGGGAATTAAAGCTTTCTTTTTCACAACGTGTTTTGTGCTATTTCGATCACTTTCACCACATATTTTATCATACTTTTTATTTTTATATACAAAATTCAAATACTTTTTGAACATACGAGTTTAAAAACAACTTGTTTATTTGAATACATTACGTGATAATGGTAGCAGATATTGAAAACAATATTTTTCTTTTTTGCAGGTTAGGTTTGAAAAGAAGTAAAACTACTCTTCACAATAGTCTCATGCCCGAAAGCCGGCTCGTTGTGTGATGTCATATCGAATTTTACTGAGGGTCAAACAACTCATTTACCTCAAAGAGTCGCCATTTTTTTCGCGTTTGCGAATGGATGACTCCAATCAAGATAAGATTTGTTAAGAAAACTTTTGGCTTTTTAGTATCTAACAAGTCTCAAACCAGGCAAGTTTATTTGTATGTACTCCATACTGTCAGGGTACAAGGTAGTTCGATCCAATTTACTGAGGCTGCCCTGACAGTTCTTTGACAAATTTAAGCATTGAAATGTTAAAGAATTTTCATAGAAAAATAAAATGATTTGTTTATTTAAGTCTTAAATAAGTGTACATGACATTATTTTTATGAGAAAATTGTTACAATTTACAGAATATATTCTTGTATAATCACAAAAACATCATATAAAATTCGATTTAAGAAACAGAATCTAACTTTTACTGATCTAAAAAGCGTATGAATAAGTCAACCTTATTAATAGCAACTGATAGCATAATTTCATATGTAGAAAAGCCATAACTAGAGTATTCAAAAAACCGGCCTTTTGAAAAACCCGGTTTCGGTTTTCTTCGAAAAATTTAATTTAAAAAAACCAGTTTCGGTTTTTGCAAAAAAAAAACGGTTAACTGGTTTTTTTGTTTTTTTTTTATTTGAACAAAAAGCTTGTATAATTTGTTAATTGCTTTTATTACAAACAAAAAAAAAAGAAATTTAATATATAAAGTAATAAAAAAAATACATTCTTAAAAAAAAAAAATATATATATATATATATATATATATATATATTAGGGCGGGTTAATTTTTTTTCGATAAAGCATATAGCAAAAACGTAATCTATAGGTGATTCTGAGAAATTTTGCTCAAGAGACCATAGCTCTAAGTCGGATTTGGAGCCCCCCAAAATTTCAAAATATATATTTTTCCATATATACATAGAATAATTTAATTAAATTCGTCATAAAATCGGAATCAGAATCTGTATTGATACCAATATTTAGGAATTTTTTGTCGAAAAATAGCATAAAATTAACTTTTAACTAATAAATTCTGAATTTTTTTCGAGATTTTTTTTGCAGATTATGAAAGCTCAGATAATTTCCAACAACTTTAATTATGATGAATTTTTTTGTTTTCGAACTCCTTTTTGTAGGAAAATCGATCTGAAAAAATCAACATTTTCAAGGTTTCAACAAAAAACACTATTTATACATTTTTTTTTTTTTTTCAATTTTCTTTTAAATATTATTCTCGAACTACAATTTAATGTTTGTGGTAATATTATTTTTTAAGGTACTTTTTACTTTCCATTCGAGGAGTTTTCTTACGACTTTTTACTTTCCATTCGAGGAGTTTTCTTACGACTTTCTAATGTCACTGCCATAACTCCTTTACGATTCTTTTCTATAACTCGTTTTGAAACACTCGTTAATAATTGTACATGTTTTTCTGTTCCTTGTATGTGCATTGGAATTTGTGGATCAGCCAGTGGTGGTTCATCGAAATCTAAGTATTCTACCAAGTGATCATATGGAATCTGTCGAGTAAGTACTGGTTCAAATAATATATCGTCGTTATTCATATCAACCATATTGACATAATCGGTAGCATCGAAATTTAAGATATATTTTTTGTAAACTCTGAGTTTAGTTGGATCGTAAAATTTTTCTCGATAGTGTAAAATCTTTTTGACAGCTCTATCCCGTATTGCTTTTCGATCATCAAATAACATTGTTAATAAGATATTTTCTGGATGTGCGTAATATGAGTTGTTTTGAATTACACCATCTACAATATTACGAAAGTTTGGTTGTAAGTATCGTGTCCAACGTATAAATTTTAATAAAAGTGCACTGCCGTACACAACAGAGTTATAAAACTTCACATTGAAGTACATTGGCACATAAACTGTAATAATATAAACTGCCAAAGTTTTTAAATTGGTCGATGGTGTATTAGTTGTTACATAGAATCGTAGTAATCTACTTGCTTTGGTTATTCAACGAGAATGTGCAATTGGTCCTGGTTTAATGTTAGCTAAGTCAACTGGAACAATACCATTCGAAATTGCTTTAGCTATTTGATATAAGTATTTAACATCTATTGATAGTTCGAGCTCATGTTTATGATCCATAATTGCAGGCATATTCTCCAGTGGTATTGGATCATTAAAATGCAATTATTTTATTTTAACTTTATTCCAATCGAAAAAGTAAAATAATGACAATAAATAATGATAATAAATGATGACATTAAAAAAAATAAAGTGTTACATACCTGCAATTTTCACATTCTTGAATAGCTTTTAATAACTTTCCACTTGCTGCTCGTGGTCCACTGGTGACTGTTTTGTCCAATGCTTCATATAAATGACGAAATGGCAGTTCATTGAAATGAAGCAGACATATAAACCAGTGAATTGGTCTATTTAACTGTTTTTCAAATAATCGTAACACACCATTTTCTGTTCCAGTATTTGCTGGCTCACCATCACTGCATATGCCAATTAATTGATCAACTTGTTGAAAAATTCATTAAGTTTTCTGTGTTTAGTTTTTGCATCTTCTTGACTACCCAAATTAACATATCCAAGTAACTCATTATAGAGCTCTTTCAGAACAACTAAATGCGGTTCTTTTACCATAGTGGTATGAAATTTGTCATTAATTTTATCTTTTGTTAATGAGTCATCTTTTCTACCATCGAAAGAGAATGCAGTTATGGAAGAATTCGTATGTAGTGTACGAAGCACTGCATCTCTAGATTTAACTTTTTCTCTAGCCACTTTGGATCATCGGTACCAGTTGTAAGTGTTGGTATTGTTGTTGCTACTTCTTCAACGTCTTCCGTATATTCAGGTATTGTGAATTTTCTATCATTATGCTGGTCCATCATAAATTCTTTTAGATGTTCTGGAATCAATCCACACGAGCATTCCGTTGTTTTTATTTTGCAATTACATTTGCCAATATAAAACAATTCGTTTATTGAACCAACAAATTCTTTAAATTCATCTCTTTTGTTTCTATGTTGTACATGTTTCTGGTATTTATCAAGCAAACCAGTTATTTTTTTAAAACACTCTTTTTAATATTAATGATTTCAATATTTAATTTACACCAAATTTGGATCAATTTATCTGTTACGTGAGGAGTAAAAGTTTTATACGAGAACATTTTGTTTTCAAATTTAGCACGATCACTTAAAAAAAAATAATATTTTAAAATGTCACATTTAGTAGGCAAACTAAGATCATTTAAATCACTTGATAAACCAAAAACAAAAATATCTTGATGAGGCATGTTAGTCAATCTAGAGTCAAAACTTGTTGATGTTGTTGCTTCCATTTGCGAAGGTACCGCAGACGATTTTGATGGATCTTGAATATCCATAATAACTTTGATATTATCACTGCACTCTTTGATTGTGTCACACTAAATTTAAAAATAAAAAAAAATATTGGTATTGTAATAACCGAGTTTTTATTTAAGTGTTTTGGCAAACTGCGTGCGCATTGCACGATGAACGATTACGGTAGAAGGAAAATCAAGCTTGGCAACGTTTAGTGTTGGTAAACGTCATTATTTTGTAACGTCATTATTCAGTGTTACAAAGTTGTTTAATAAAACAATGAAAGGTGATAAAAATACCTTTCAAACAAGCCCAGATTGAGAAACCTACTATAGTTCTATCCGATTTTATGACGAATTTAATTAAATTGTTCTATGTATATACGGAAAAATTTCTATTTTGAAATTGGGGGGCTCCAAATCCGACTTAGAGCTATGGTCTCTTGAGCAAAATTTCTCAGAATCACCTATAGATTACGTTTTTGCTATAGTTCTTACAGTTTTTTATAGAAACAAAAATAATACAAGTATGATTTTCAAAAATTTTAAAATCTGTCATTTGTATAAACCGTTTAGTATGCGGTACATCGACGCAAGGATCTTCTTATTTCACTCTACTTCGACTTACACTCACCAAAAAAAGTCTATAATGGCAACTGAAAATTTTGCTGTTATTACCGAAAATTTTGCTAATTTAGGCCCGGCGGTATATTTTGCTAATCTTAGCAACATATGTCATGTAGGACAATGAAATTTGTAGAAAAAATTAGCTGCCGCTACTAAATTTTAGTAAACTTTTTGTAAAGTGGAAAAAGATTTGCTAAATAATAATTTTCTTACTAAAAATCACTACAAAAATAGTAAAAAGGGATTGAAAACCGTTTACAAATTTTTCTACAAACTTTTTTTCTGATACCGTGTATTATCTTCTAGACCTCGGGCACTATTAGGGCTGTTAAAAAATGTTAAAGACATTTGTTAGGTGCTTGACTTCTATCAGTATTTCCCAGTAATTCGGGATTGAAAAATGTCGGAAAATCCCGAAAACCTCTAAGTGGGATACAAACAGATATTGTAGGTTGTTTAAAAAAGGTCTGCTGTATTGAATAGTACTATTGAAAAAGAGTTGTTAAAATTTAATTTTTTCAAAAAATTACAACAATATGTAGATGATGTTTAATGTTATATACACTCAAAAACACGATATGAACCAAAAATTAATGCAAAATTTCCTTCAAAATAGTTTAAAATTTTTTCTCAATTTAAGTCAAATTTTAATAAAACTTCGAAAAATTTTATTAAAAACAATAAAAATTCCTAACTTTGAGTAAAAAGGAAAAAGTTAAATACTCAGAAATAGCTCGTATCTTTCCTAAGTAATATATCTTGGTTTTAGGAAAAAACAAATATATTACAAAAATTATCAATTCTTAAAAAGAAAAACATCTTAGTTTCAAAAAATTGGCACACTTAAAGATAATAAAACTAAGTTTATTTCAAAAAATAAAAAAAAAATTAACATAGTTTACTCCCACTTAGTTTAAAAAATGTGTCTAACTTAAAATGGCAAAGTAATTTTACTTAATGTGCAATAATTTTTTTTTTGCGAGTAGTAAAATGAATTAAATTTTAGAAAGACATTTCTAAATTCAGTTATAAAGTAGCACACTTTCTAATTTCTAAGAATTGTTTACAAAAATTAGTTCAGACAATTAAAAACAAAGAATAATAAATTTTTTCCTGTGTCAAATTAAAAATTTGTTTGGTTTTAGAAACTAATGAACTATGAAAGAGGAGCAACACTCAGGAAATTCTTCCTACTAATTAATGTGTTGCTTTCTTTGGAAAGGGGATAGAGAAAAGATGAAAGGTGGTGAAAGATGAAGAGCTTCAAATATGGCAACACCGTAACTGCGCGAGATGATAATTCTAAGAACAGTTGTTGCCCGCCATTTGATAAAGAGTTGGCGGAATTGTTGAAGCTTTGTATATTATTTTACTTCGGTGGGGTTAAGTACTATGGGAACACCGAAGGAGGACGTTGCGATGTGTATGAGCAAAAATTTTCATGTAACTTAGTTTAGATAAATTTTAAAAGTTTGAATAAAATATTATTGTTTTTTTAAAGTAAGTTTTAAATTTTTGAGATATAATGAACTTGGGTATAGAATTTTTTTCTAAAAATTTCTTCAAATAATTTTTTTTAATCGAGGAAACATTCAGTTTTTGTGGGAAAACGTTCACTTAATTTTTAATATCTTTTTCCAAAAAAATAAAACAAATAATAAGTTTAAACCAAACTAGTTAATTTTCCTAATTTTAAAGAAAAAATAATTGTGCATGATTGTAATTTTTGGTTCGTGATCGCGCTTGAGCGTGAGTAAAAAATCTATAATCTTAACAGTCTTAAATGTTGAATTAAAAGTAGCATAAAATAAACAATGTTGATTTTGAATTTTATTGTTTTTAAGAAAATGTTTCTAAGTTTTAATAAAATTTAACCAAAATTGTGGAAAATTTTTAAACAATTCTAAAGGAAATGTTGGATGTAATTTTAGTTCGTATCTATTTTTTGGGAGCAGTGTACGAATTGACTATGTTTTTGGTTGTTTAAATACCAAGGCGTTATAAGAGATCCCCAAATATGTATTAATTGCCGTATCCCTTCATAATTTTATTTTAAATTCTTAATAAACAAAATTGTATAACAGAAGAAATATTTTCTGAATTTTTTTATTATACCACATTAAAAAAAAGTCTAGTATCCTTGTTTAATATATACAAATTTCCTGTTAAGTTATAAATTTCAAATGTTTTCATTCAGGATGTAGTTTTTTTTAGCTGATAAACAACACGTACTATGGTATTACTAAGTAATACTATTTATATGCAGAACTAATTTTAATATTATGAAGAAAAAAATCTTCTCTGAAGACAAACTGGACAACCGGTCTTTCAAACTAATTATAACTATAATTTAAACTAAACTTGTTTGAGGAAAAACAGAAAATAAAATAAAAACAAAGTGAAACCTATATTAATAAAGCGCCAATGTGACGACAGAGAACGCGCGGATGCGCAATTGAACTTCCTGTTTTATACAATAGCAGATCCGAATAAAGCTTCTTTAGTCTTGTTACAATATTAAATTCTATATGTAACATAACATCCATACAAACATATATATTAAATAATAATGCTTGTAATAATGAATTTTCAGAATCCACAATGTTGACTTAAAACAACCATAACAATTGTGTGATTGCTATAACATTACATGGTGTCCATCGTTGTGAATACGAATATCGTTTGTTATTCTTTTTTAATTAAGAATTTTCAATATTTATACGTATCATCTTCTATTGGATTAAAGTAAGATTAATTTCGTACCCATTTAAGTAATATCAAATTTACATTGGATTTCGGTAGATTCGACGGGATTTAAAACAAATTTCCCATACAAAATGAAACCTAATTTAAAGTTAAAACTTCGCTGAAATAAAAATGAATTCTAATAAATTTTGCATACTTTTTATGGACTTTGACGAATACAACTCTGAATTTGACAACTACAGTATTTTTACATTTGTGTGACGTTTAATAAAAAAAGCAAAACCACGTGTTCATGTAAATAATACATTTGTATGTGATAATACATTTTTTTGTGTTTTTAGTATAACACATTAAATCGATGTTTGAGCCTTTTTCTTTCCCTACGGGAAAAAAGGGTCGATTGATCTAAGGTGATAAATCTGTGATAGATAAATGAGGGACGTGTCACAAAGCTGGTGTAAAATATAATTCAGTGTCTGAAAAAGTAGTAATTGCTGTAAAATTACCAGTGTCTGAAATATTGAAATGCTGGCAGCACATTGACTGGTTCTTTCTGGATATATCATGTAACTAAAGAGAAATGAACATAACGCCAGTGTGGCCTAAAGAAATTTGGACTGTTATAGCTGAAATACTTACAGAACACGGAACTGGTTCAACAAATTTTTTGGTATATAAAAGAATGTCAATCGGTGGCGAAAACCCCAATCCCGCGACTGTTGCAAGGCTGACATAATACTGAACTGATTTAAACAGAACAGACTTTGTGACCGCAGAAATGATGACATTTCACTAATCTCGTTAAAAAAGAAGTGATTAGGCAACTGTTTAGAAAGTGACATATAACTGCATTCATTAAAAATTAATCCAAAATGCATGATGAAGTGTCAATGACAGGCAAATCAAGCTGCCCGCGACTGACTAATAGGAATCACAACACTTAAGAGTTTATTAAAAAACACTCAGGAGGGATGTTATCTCCAAAAACCCAAAATTTGCTTTTAAAAATTTCGATCGACGACTTTTTTTCTTAATATATAAAAATTATTTTTCACTTAACTCCATTATGGACACTGTTTCATTTAAACGACTACATAATTGAAAATTTCTTAAGTCAAATTTAAGTCAAAAATACTAATAAGTTGTTACTGTAATATTGGCCCTTGGGCTTTATTTGTTTAAATTATTTTAATAGATTTTCCAAATTATCTGAACAAAAATTTTTACAAGTCTGTGATAAATTTGTAATCATTTTTAAGGAATAATTTTGTATTGAATAAAGTGGGATATGATTAAAATTATATTAAATGTTTCGATATAATAATTTGTTAGCGCGGTTTTGATACTATTCTACCCAATATGTTTATGTCTGTTACTATAGAGATATACATATCCATATAGGACCGTAAAATAGCGTTTTTTCTTTTTAATATTAGATTTTTTAAAAATTCAAATAACAATTTTTAAAGGGACATCTAAATTATTTGTATTTTATCAAAATGTGTTTGCGGAAGGTTAAACTAACATTTTCTGACGAGAATCCTTAATACACCTCGAATTCGTTTATGGAATGATATTCGAGTCAAAATTAATTCCAGCTTATTAATAATAAGAAGTTAGCACTATTTTTTTTAGCCCTAGAAAACCTGATACTGACTTAAAAATCTTATAAGTCTAAAATTTTTCTGAATCAAATGAATTTTTTGCAGGAGAAAACCAACTAAAATTTGAGAACTTCTATTGGACAAGAATCAGAATACCATAAAATGAATGAATAATACTTAGGTAAATTTTTGTATATACCTTTAGAAAAATATAACATTATGTGACTCTCCCTGTCCCAAATATGGTAGAGTTGCATATTTCGACGTCACAGCTTTTCATATTTACGTGATTCTAAAACTCGAGATGCGCTTGGACGATATGTAAGATTCATCTGCAGGAGGGTTTATATTAGGTTTAATTCCGATATAAGGTGCTGCATTCATGATATTTAAATATTGCGTATTTATTATACGATTTAGTTCTAATTCACAAAATGAACTTATAAAATAAAAATAAATTAGCTGATAAAATGTGACTCGCTAAATGGCAGCGAAGCCGAGATATTAACGAAAACTAGATATTTTCATGATTATAAACACTGCTCTATTTTAAGTAATATTCCAAAGTTCGTTTTTTTAGGTGGCGTATATGTAATATTTGGATTAATTAAATAACACTAAAACGCCACCAATTAAAAAGAAAAGTGGAAAAAGGATTATAGTCAGGCATGCCGACTATATTATGACTTGGATCCAATTTCGGGAACCAGTCGAAATTCAGGAAACGGCCTGATCCTTTTTTATGAACAGGGCAAACAATTTTTTTTGCAAATATTCAATTAAAGCGAAAATTTATGTGACATTCATTTAGAAGATTATGCGTATATTCTTAATATTTTAAAGCTTTCGAAACTTCGATACATTTTGTCAAGAACGTAAGGTAAGGGAAACCTCTTGAAGTTAAACCTTAATTTCTTATTATTTTACAAAATCAAACGTTCTAAACATAAAATCAAACAAAAAACTATGAAAATCAAATAAAACTAACAATTAAAAAAACTACTTTAAATATAAAAAAAAAATAAGATATTTGAAAATTGAATAACCACTAACTTAAAAAAGTGATTTGTGTTTTACTTCAAAAATTTATTAAATTTCATTGAACAAAAGGTTAGCTTAGTAGATGCAATGCGTGCTCTACTAAATAATAATAGATGCATTCTGATGTGAGTAGCTTATCCCCTTTTAAAAGAATGCGTTCTACCGTTTGGCTTTCGCTAAAAAACGCTATATTGGTAAAATGTCTTACGAATGCAATCACTGCGCGCACTCAAGTTTAAAAATTAATCAGCCGGAACATACATTTGTTCTGGAAAAGTTGTGCTACCACTACTAAGATCACCACCATTCAAAACGTTGTTACTGGGTGAAAGTGCAGATATTAAAGTTTTTCTATTTAAGATTACAAAATTAAAAACAATTATACTCTAGGTCAGAATTTTTATAACACATTTAAAATACAAGGACAAGTGCCTCTTAAGATTATTAATACCAAACGAAGATCCCAAATTTTTACCAGTTTATATTTTTGGTGATGAAGAGGAACAGTACTATCATATTTATACATTTGGTTATTTAAACATGCATTTACATTTGGTTATTTAAACATGCATCAGAAAGAATGATTACAATGACATAATTGTATGATTGCAATAAAAGCGAATAATGTTCCGCTGGGGGAATATAGATGTAGATTTAATGCTCCAACGGTCAATGAAGCTGCATTCGGTAGAAGATGCTTTTAAATAAGACGACAATAGAATAATGCGTAGAAGCAATAATACTCAAGACACACATGATTCACATCGGGCATACAAATTTAAATTCACAAAAAGCAGCATGATTTTTATTTGATCTTTACAAGGCTCCAACCTCACTTATCGTAGTTAAAATTAATTTTAGTTAAATTGTATTAAAAAAATATTTAATTAAATCGCCGGGCAAAACAACGTCAGCTGGTTGACAATAAAAAATAACAGATTTTTATTGTAGTATTTAAAATATCATATTCCGTTGATGTTAACATTTTTTGAAAATACGAAATTTTTCAGTTTTAACCACATTAATTTGTCAATGTAATTTTCTTCTATTCGTGAAACTTTATAAACGAAATTAATGTTTCCCTTATCCAATTTTCTCTTGTTAATAATTGCAGTTGTTGTTGTTGTTGTTTTGAACTCTTAGGATTAGTTTTAATATCAATATGTGTGATGTTTAGTATTTTCTTCTCTGTTATATGCGTTTAAGATGCATCAAAATCTTTATGCAGTGGCTAGCCGACTATGTATAAATGAAATACACGTACATACGAATATGATGCAACCAACTTACTCTATGAACGATTGTAACAAGTGCAAATCGTAGTCACAGATGTGTGCTTAAACTGGTTATGTACCATTTCAATACAGTTTTCCTTATGTGATCACATCTTGGAGATGTAAAATACGAGTACACAGAATATAAAAACAAAGAGTTATTAGCTACCAATTTCTTGTCATGGTCATAGGCTTGTAACCGCTTGCAACACTTATTTTCAAGAGATGAAAATAGAATTACAGCACACATGCACTGGCCTAAGGTATACATACCCCTCAGAACCTCCTCAAACACCACTACCTTGTGTTATATGTATTTCAAACTAAGATCATGTGACGTCGTGCATGTTGTACGTTTGGACAAAGAGGAGATGAAGAACCAGTGCTGCTGGTTTATTTGGATTTAATCATTCTAGCAGAGCTGTTTTTGATGTGTACAATTTGTTAACTTGGCTGACAAACTGCTGTAGTTAGTTTAAGGTGCGTAAAAAGTGCACTGTCGACTGCAATTGAACTTTTAGGTGCACTGACCACCACTATCATTTTATTTATTCATTCATGCGTTCGTTCGTTCGGTGTTCTTTCAATAAACAACTACTACTACTGTCCATGTGTTCGTCCATCATTTACTCACACAATTGCTCACTAACAACACCAAACTACGTAAGAATTTTGAATTCATTCATAAAATGGACCGTCGCGTTGACGCCTCTAATCAAGTTTAAACTGTATAGTAACCAAATGCGATGCAAGTGCACGTTGTTAGTTTGTATGTAATATATTGAAATGGATGGGCTCATAACCTTAGTGTGTCTACCTTTATATTTATTATCAAGTAGTTTAGGTACACTTTTAGTTCCTTTTGCAATTGTTCAAAAAGGAAGGGAGAAAACCTGATTGTATCGTATCTTAATTGATGCTGTGATGCTCTTATTCTTCGTCTTCTTCATCATTACTTATCGCTGTTCTGCATCTTTTTGTCGTTTTTCAATTGAACCAGTTTTTTTTTTGCCAACTCCACACAGAAAAGATCTTTGCGCTAATAATCATTTGATGGTCTTGTTTCCTTCCTATCGATCTTATAATTTCTATGTAGTCTACCATTTTATGTCCCTACATTCATTCATGCATACAACGACTGATGCTTCCATCCATCCATGCATCCATTCATTCCTACTATCTTTGTTCAAATGTAGTTTGTTTGACTATATGTAGCTTTTAAAAGACCGCTTATCTCTGCCCTCGTCCGGTTTAAGACTATTTTTATCTAGAAATCTTGGTAAAGAATACACGGTTGCCAACATGTTTCCGATTGTAATCAACGATGAAGCGTGCTGCAATTCTATATAATTTGAAATCGATTGCCACAACTTTACACTTTCATAATTTGTTGCAAAAAAATAAAAACAATATATAAAATTGAGTACAAAAAAATATTAAATTTATTAATCTAACTGGAATTTTCAAATTTATTATCTTCATAGGCAGGTAGTCAAAAGCTAATCTGTCGAAAATTGTTTGAGAATGTTTAATATCCCCAGTGATAAAATTCATTGAAATTTCAGGTGATGTTTGTTAACATGTTATGAGGGATATAACAAAATTTTACAAAAATCTTTATACAAACAAAACAGTACTCCATTAAGCTAAAAAGGGAGTGACATCTCTACATACATATAAAGGAATAACGTAACTGATTGACTCGCTAACTTAATCAACGGCTCCCGGCCCAAACCGCTGAAGCTAGAAAGCTGAAATTTGATATGTATGTTCCCTCTCCTGTGTAGACATCTGCTAAGACGGGATTTTTGGAAACTTCTACTAAAAACAGGAAACTAACTTAAAGGTATTGGATGGAAACCTGAAATATGTATACTTCCCTAGAGTATGGGCTAACATATTGATACGGTACATTTTAGAATTATCGCCAGGGACGTTTTAAAAACCGGACTAAAGGGCGAAATGACATGGCCAAAACGCTGGAGCTAGGAATTTTAAATCATATAAGACTGTATTATTTAAAATCTCAACAGCGAGCGGAAAAAAAGAGGGACAGTTTTCCACTTTGACGTCCTGCCAAAACCACTGGAACTAGGAACTTTAAATTTGGTATGTAGGACTCTACTCCGATTTAGACGTCCGCCCAGATGGTATTTAGGGAAACTTCTTCGGTAAGGAGCAAAAAGGGGGCAAGTCTCCTCCCTGACGGTCAACTCTAATTGCTGGAGCTGTGGAGTTTAAATATGTTATGAATATTCTTCCATCGGTGTAGAAATCTACTCCAACGGAATTTTTTAAAATTTCTAAGAAGCAAAAATGGGAAAAGCCTTCTAATTTAAGGCATGATTGGAGCTAGTAAGTTGAAGTTCGGTATGATCGTTCTTCCTCTAGCGCAGATAACCGCTATGAGCGAATTTTCGGAAAATCTGCTCAGACGGGATTTTCGAAAATTCCTACGTGAAGGGTCAAAAGTCTCCCCTTTGACGGCCTGCACACACCCTTTTGGCTAGAAACCTAAAAATTCAAATAAGTGTTCGCTAGATTTAGTAAGACGGAACTTTTGGACAAAAGAGAGTATGGGCCAACTTCTAATTTTTAGAAATTTCTACGAGAAAAGGTATTGCTTTTACGCTAATATCGTAACCCGCTTGTTCTACAAATAATTTTAGTTGGGCATTTCATTAGATTTTTTTTTTCTTTTAATGCAACTATCTATTTTGTTTTGTTTTTTTAAAAAAATGTTGATGAGTTAATGAGTTACGGTGTAAATTTAGTACAATTTGTTATCAGGCAAATATAATATACAACACTATTACTTTTCTAGTAAAAGAGTGACATTTTTGGTTACTTGTGACTGTTTTTCTTATTAAATAAAAAAAACTCTTTATTTTCAGAATCAAAATTACGATTTGAGGTCATTAAAGTTCTGGTGAAAATTTATCACGAAAGAAAAATTTAATACTTTTAATTCCTAATCCCCATTATATCAATGATCCATTTGCCTAAATGGGACTTTAGGTGACACATTTGTTGCTGTATCTCATATTAAATTTTAATTTATTTGGAGGATAAGTTTCAACGGGACATTTAGTAATCGGGCCTACAACATATTTTAAATTTGGTCGGTTTTTCTATCTTGTAGACATTTTAGACACATTACCCTACGGGAAATGAAGGGTCGATTGATCCAAGGTGATAAATCTGTGATAGGTGAATGAGGGACATGTCACAAAGCTGGTTTAAAATATAACTCAATGTCTAAAAAAGTGGTAATTGCTGTAAAACTATCAGTGTCCCAAATATTGAAATGGTGGCAGAACATTGACTGGTTATATCTGGATATATCATGTAACTTAAGAGAAATGAATACAACAGCAATGTGGAATAAGGAAATTAGGACTTTAGTAGTTGAAATAATGACAGAACACGGAACTGGTTCAACAAATTTTGCAGTGTATAAAAGAATGTCAATCGGCTGCGAAAACCCATATCCCGCGACTGTTGCAAAGCTGACATAATACTGAACTGATTTAAACAGAACCGACTTTGTGACTTCAGAAATGATGACACAACACTAATCTAGTTCAAAAAGAAGTGATAACGCAACTGTTTAGATAGTGGCATGTAACTGCATTAATTTCAAATGAATCCAATGTACATGATGAAGTATCAATGACAGGCAAATCAAGCTGCCCGCGACACTTAGGGGGATGTTATCCTTAAAAATCCAAAATTTGTTATTGAAATTTTCGATCGACGACTCTTTTCCCTTAAAATTATTAAAATTGTATTGCAAAATTCATCAAATTAAAATATATTAAAATTATTTTTCACTTAACTCCATTTATGGACACTGTTTCATTTACACGGCTATATAATTGGCTGTTTATTGAATAAAGTGGGATATGATTTAATTTATATTAAACTACTTTTGTTTCGATAGAATAGTTTGTTTTATAAATTAAATCGTGAAATATGTATATATCAATTACACCAATTTTTTTTTGGAATGATTTGTAAAAAATGATTCATTGATTAATATTAATTCAAAACTTCTAACGATCACAAAAATTGCATAAGAGTCAAAAATTCGCGAAATTTTAAACTGAAAGTCGCTCAAACACTCCACCCTAGCTCAGCTTATTTTAAAGTAAATTATAATTCAGCTTGTCTATGCAATAGTTGTGTGTGTGTAAAATTTTATAGAAGCCCGATGAACAACCAAATAATTTTCAATATGTCCCTCTGTGTAGTTAACGTGGTTTGATACTATTCTAAACAATATGTTTAAGTTTGTTATTATAAAGAATAACATATCTATATAGGCCCGTAAAATTATAGCGATTTTTTTTAAATATTAGATTTTTTAAATATTCAAATAGCAATTTTTAAAGGGACATCTAAATTTTTTGTTTTTTTTTATCAAAATTCGCTTGCGGAAGGTTAAACTAACATTTTCTAACGAGAATCCTCAATACGCCTCGAATGCATTTATGGAATGATATTCGAATCAAATTGAATTCATTTTAAAAAAGTGAAAAACAAAACTAATTCTTTATCATCCTTATAAATAATTAAAAGTAAGCAGCCACTTATGTTTCTAGCCGTAGTAAACCTGATCTTGAATTGAAAAGCTTTTAAGTCTAAAAATTTTTCTCAAACAAATGAATTTTCTGCAGGATAAGAACAACTAAAATTTCGAGAACTTCTATTGGAAAATATGGTTAAAACAAAAAATAAATATTTTTGAACATAAACCAAAAACGATCCTTTTGAATTCGATCTAACGTTTTGATTTGCGAAATATTAATTCTTAATTTGTTTAAAGTACTCGATTCTTATAAAAACATTGATAATTTAATTTGCATCTGCAATTTTTATTAAGTCAATGAATAAAATATAAGTTCATTTATTACATATAAAGTACATTAACTTATAAACAATCTATTTTAATTTGTGAATCAAAACCAATTCCATTTAATAAATTTTTAAAATTAAATTTTTTAATTTTCCAAAAATTCTATTTTTGAAAAAATATTTTTTTTGGCGATCGGATGCGAATTTGAGAGTAAAATAAAAGAAAAAGTCGGAAAAATATTGGCAATCAAAGAGCTAAACTTCGTCCTAGAGCATTAGCGTGAATAGGACTGTCTGGAGCGTACTTGCCTCCACAGACCTGCTTTTAACCCCACCTACATGCTAACTAATTTTCGTTTGCTCTGTGTCATGTCCACTTGCAACAGTGATATGTCACGAAACTATTCATTCCCTACAAGTTCAGCAAACTAACACATTGTGATTGATATGTAACCAGTTTTTTTTATTAATTACTTGTCCTCAGTCCTGTGGTATGTACATTTGAGCCACACATGAGACTTTTTATGTGTAAGATAATTTTAACCTATTCTGTTGCGCATTCACTTACACCAATGCAGTGATATGGTACCCTACACAAGGTCTGCGATATGTCGCGAGTAGCTTAAAAGGTAGAAATTGCCACCTCCTATAACAAGCCCATGTTAAAGTTACCGGTTACTTTCATATAAGAGAACCAACTCGAGACCGGTTTCTACCACAAAGTTCCGGTCACGTGACTAACTCTGTGACTGGTCCAGTTCCCGTAGGGTATTTGCTTTACATCGAACTCTTTCCTAAATTTTACACTGAAAGTCCAATCTGCTCAACAAATGAAAAATGAGCGAACAAGCGAAAGGAAATTTCTAAAAGCTCTGATAAAAATATAAAATAAAATATTAATCGGTTAAAACAATAGACAGGACTATTATAACCCCATTAATAAGGTGTTTTTCGGTGTGTGGAGATAAAAATTTGTTTTTTAAATATAAAACTTTAAAATACAAAAATTAAATATTAAAATCAAAATTTTTCAAAGATGGCTGATTGCCATCATTGTAAAACCGCCATACGTGGAGAGACAGGTATAATGTGTGAAGGAATTTGCAAAAAAGTTTTTCATGGCACAAAGAAATGTTCGGGGTTGGATATTTACTCGCGTGGAATACTGGACGCAACTGGCTATGTCCGTTTTTTATGTGATGATTGCCTTCAATACATACATAATGTGGATTTGGCACTTGGTGAAATACAGGAAAGTGTAAACAAAAACAAAGAAAACTTGGCCGAATACAAAGGCGAATTCAAAGCGGCACTAAAAGAAAATGAAATTGAAATAAAACAGCTTCTCGAAGCAATTGAGAGAAGATATGAAGCAAGGCTTAAGAAAATAGATGAAGCGCAAAAGTGGTGTGATTCAAATGTAAACGAAATTAAAAAAATATACGGAACTATAAATGAACACGAAAATAAAACTAAAGAAATGTGTAACACAATCGAAGAAAAGAATAAAAAGCTGTGTAATGAAATAAAAAAGGTTATAACAGAAACGAATGTCAAAACAAGTAAGCTATCATTTTCAGATGTTGTAAAAAGTAAAACAGTGTTACCAGATAAAAATAAACAAAATCCCCTTATTGTGAAACCCAAAGAAAAACAGGATGTTAAGAAAACTAAAGAAGACTTAAATGACAAAGTGAACCCAACAAATTTTAAAATTATAAATGTTGAGCAAAGGAAAAATGGATCCGTGGTAATTCAAAGTGAAAGCAGCGAGGAAAGAAAAAAAATAAAAGAGGCTTTTCAAAATGAAATGAGCGAAACATATGAAATTAAAGTACCAAACCAAGCAGAAATTAAAATTAAAGTAACGGGCATGACGTTTAAAACGACTGAAAATGAAATTGTTGAAAAACTTAAAAAACAAAACGATATTCTTAATAACAGCGAATTGGGGGAAATAAAACTATTTGAACACAAAAAAAATAATCAAACAATATTTAGCGCGAAACTTAAGATAGACCATGAATCATATATAAAAGTAATGAATGCACAAAAAGTGAACATTGGATGGGAAAAATGTAGAATCTTTGATGGCACAGATGTATTACAATGTTTTAAATGTAGAGGTTTTAATCATAAATCAACAGAGTGCAAAAATCAAGAAGTATGTTCCAAGTATCATGGTAACCACAAATCAAATGAATGCAGTAAGGACATTTTAAATAAATGTATTAATTCTTTAAAAATGAACAACAGATTGAACTTGGGGTTGGATGAAAATCACAGTACAATGTATAGAGAATGCCCGGTGTACCAAAATAAGCTGAATGCTAAAAAAAAAAGAATAGGTTTGACAGCCTAACAATCATGGCAGATAAACGGCATATACAAGGATTACTTAACAACTATAATCAATTAGAGGTGATAACAGATATAAAAAAGCCAGAATTTATTATATTATCGGAAACTTATTTAACAGAAAATGTAGAAGATCAGAAAATACAATTAAAAGAGTATAATCAACATAAAACATTATAAAATTCATCTAGAACAGGCGGTGTTATAGTATACTTCAATAAGAAATGGAACGTGAGAAAAATTGCTGAAAGAGTTGTTGATTTTAAAATTTGGATCACAGCATATATGGCAATATATGAAAGAAACGAATTTATAGTTATTGCTGTTTATAGATCACCGAGTAGTGCAGAAATAGAATTTATTGAAGCCTTTGAGGAAATACTTTGAGGAAATACTTTGAGGAAATACTTACTGGAGTAAAGATGGATTTTACAAAAATAAACTGGAATATGTAATAAATGATAACGGACTTAAACAAATAATGAACGATCTTACGCGAATAACGGCAAACTCAAAAACAATTATAGACTATATTGTAACAAATAATAAAAATATAACGGCAAAAATTAATACAGCAAATAAAATTACAGATCATGAAGCAATCGATATAATAATAAATTGTAACAATTACTCTAACGAAAATATAAATAAAGAAATTGAAACATTTAAATATAATGAAAATACGTATAATAAAGAAATAAAAGATATTCAACAAATTAATATTAATAATGATTTGAACAACAACGTATGTTTCTTTGATGAAACCTTGGAGAAGGCAGTTAAAAATTAACATTCAAAAGGATAATTAGAAACAACAATAAAAACAAATGGTTCAATAACGAAATTAATCAGTTAAAAAAGACAAAATTGATAAATATTAAATAGCAATAATGGAAAATACTAGCGAGGCATGGGCAAACTACAAAACAATTAGAAATTTTTATAAAATTAAAATTCAAAATGAAAAAAATATATACATAAATAACAAAATAAATAATGCCAAAGACCAAAAAGAAATGTGGAGGGAAATAAAGAACCTGATACTTAAAAAGAACCAATGTGTGATTCAAACTGTGATATTTGACCAAGTAGAATATAAAGATGATTTTGATATAGCCAATAATTTTAACAAGTACTTTGTTAATACACTCAGAATATTATGTAGTTAACTGTTTGTAGTTTAATAAAAAAGTTTTCCGTTCCATTTAAAAATAAAGGAAAATACATTTATTTTTCAAAGAAATATCTATATTAACTTTTTTATACATTTATTCGAAATAATTTACTATCATTTACCGATTTTTTTCAGTTTCATTTCTTTTTTTCATTTGTTTGAAATTTAATAAAAAAATGACCCACAAAACGGAAACTTGTGGTTTATTTGTGTCCGTAACAGTTATTACAAATTTAAATTTTGTTTGCTGTCTGTTTCAAAAAAAAATATTCAAAAAATTTCAATTTGTTTTTTATTTAAATTGGTTGTATATATACAAAATTTTTCAATACAAATTACAAGAAGTTCATAAAAACACATACATACACAAATACATTCACACAAAAAGTGTTTATAGCTTCATATGCATACATACATTTTGTATTGTACGAGTATATTAAAAAAAAACAAAAAACACAAAAACGGAAATAATTTCAAATAAATGAAAAAAACATTTATTTTTTAAGCATCGGTAGGTAAAATTTTGACATTTATTTTAACTGATTATATCATTATGTTTCATGTTTCTTACGGATGTGTCAGTTGATTAATCAACATTTAAAAAAAATAACAAATGGCATTTAATTTAAATGAAAATTAAGTAGACCGGTTTTTAAATGAAATATCATTTCTTTTAAATGATATTACATAACAGAATACCTGTGATAAACTCCAAATTTAAATTTCGTGCAATAACTTTAGATGAATTAAGAATAATATGTAAAAATTTGAAAAATAAGCCGGACTATAATAAATTTTCTAGTAAAATGATACTTAATGGCTGGAATATTATAGGAAAACCCATGCTAGATCTAATAAATAAGTCACTAACAACTGGAACATTTCCTGAATATTGAAAGGAGTCGATGGTAACACCTATTGAGAAGATTGCCAAAACAAGAAATTGTGAAGAATTTAGACCAATAAACACACCAAAGACATGCAAAAAAGTGGTAAAAGATCAATTGGAGTATTATTTAGAATCAAAATATTTATTATCAAAATATCAATCAGGATTCAGAAAAAATTATTCATGTGAAACAACAGTAAACTACATAACAAATAGAATGAAAACAGAAAGAAATAGAAAAATTATTGCAATATTCTTAGATTTCAAACGGGCATTTGAAACTATAGACAGAACTATACTACTGCAAAAACTAGAGAACTACGGCATCTATTAACAAATAGAAAGCAAATTACAAAATTTAATAATGTCAAATTTAATAAAATAGATAATGAATTTGGAGTACCACAGGGATCAATATTGGGAGACTTACTTTTTATTTTATACATAAATGACATGCCCAATGTAGTAGACAAATCTGAAATAATACTATATGCAGATGATACACTAATTTTTGCTGAAGGAGACTCGGACTGTCAATGTTATGAGCATCTGAACCAGGACATGGATAATGTGAACAATTGGTTAAAAATGAATAAACTGAAGCTTAACGAGAGTAAAACAAAAATTATGGAAATAAACACCAATAGCAATATAATCTTTAAAATTAACAACGAAATAATTGAAAAAGTAGAACAAATTAAGTATTTGGGCTTTGTAATCGACAAAAACTTGAATTTTAAAAGCCATATCGATTATATTTATAAAAACATTGGAAAAAAAATTGTTTTTTTTTAAACGTTTAAGGAAGCAAATATCGACATTGACAGCAATAAACATATATAACAAGATCGTTAAACCCCACTTTGAATTGGGTCAACAATATTATATTCGTGCTGTACAACTACCCAAATTGAACGACTCCAAAAGCTCCAAAATAAAGCAATGCGTGTGATTTTAAAAGCCAGTCGGTACACACCTATTAATTTTATATTGGAATCACTAAAATGGTTAAATATTAAACAACGGCTGGAATTAAATACCTTAAAGTTTATTCAGAAGATAAAAAATGGAGCAGCACCGGAATATCTAAAGGAACAAATAATATACGTTAGGGAGGCTCAACCATACCAATTGAGGAATATGGATAATTTTAGGCTACAAAGGGCACCAACAACTGCAATGCAACGCTCACTGTTCTACAAAGGATTACAACTTTATAACCTATTGCCGAACGATGTAAAAACAGAATATAACCCAAACAGATTTAAAAGACTTATTGTAGAATTTATAAAAAATAATACCTAGTAAAATAGCCAAAAGAGTTTTAGTATAAGTATAAATATTATGAAAATTAAAGTATTTTAAATACTACTAAATAAATAAATAAATAAATAAATAAATAAATAAATAAATAAAAAAAACATTATTGTTAGTAAAATTTGTCCATAATGCTTAAAAATACCGAATACAATCCAAGAAAAATATTTTAAAAAATCTCTAGTAAAGTGTTTAAAAATCGCTGGATTTGACAATAAAATAGTTAGTGCATCCATATTCAAATTTGATTCCTTATAATTTTGGGTGTTGTAACTAAAAGTCATTTGCATTAATTGAAATTTGTTGTGAAAATTAATATGCAGTTGGAGTAATTGAATGCAAAAAATTTTCATTAAGTTTATACAAAAATAAAAAAAGGTAAATCAACTTTCATTGTAGCTTCGTAGGACCTATCCCTGGACACGGCACGTGACCGGTTAATTATGATAGGGACCGGACCGGCTTTTTTATATGAAAAGGACCGATCACTTTAACATGGGCTTGTCCTAGGAGGGAGTCAAATGCCCTCTGTGACATGTCACAAGACTGGTTTAAAAAAACATGTCACAGAACCAATGCAAAAGGACATGTCATGACCTTTAAACCGGTCACGTGTTAGGTATTTTATTTGCCGGTCCTATTTTCACCTACCTCGTGATATACATTATCGGAAAGGAATAGGTCGCAATTCCCAACTGACTCCTTTTTTCCCGCGGGGTTGTTCACAATAATAATTAAACGTTTCCTTCTAAAAAAAATTTTTTTTTGATACAAGACATGGCGAATGAAGGGTTTTTTCGATTTACTTAATTACAGAGCAATTACTTAATTTTATGTCTGGCATAAAGAAAAAATCAAATTTAATTCAACAAATGTTAGTTTAGATCTGATAGAATTATTATTATGAATAAATTACTTAAATGAATAATTGCAAAATGTAATTGTACCTAATTTTCCGCTTTTAATTTTTATTACTATGCACAAAAAGACATTTTGTAAAAAAGGACAGAAAAAATGCAACATTTTTTGTCAGAAAAGAAAACGGCATTAATAGAAATTTGTTGCATTCGGTTACTACAACTGAATATTTATTTTCATAACAAATTTCGGTCTATGCATTTAGTTGCAACACCCAAAATTATCAGGATTCATTTGTCAATTTCCAAATGTAATTGAGATCGCCCAGATCTGATATTTTGACTTTTCTATATATGATACGGCTCTTTATGATTTGTGGAAAACCTCAATATGGCCCTTGGTGTTTAATGCGTGCCCACCCCTGTGCTATTACATATATAATTCTATCCTGTGACCTTTATGATTAAAAAAAAATTTGTAAAGAAATAAAACTGTGTTTTTATTTAATTCGAATTTTGCGTGAAATTTGCATCATTCTTTACACAGTCCAATATGCGCTAGTCCATCTTATACAATTCCTCTGATCACACAAGGTCCACCCATACCACTCACTTTGCAGTCCAGTAACTTTTAAAGTTCTAAATGTAAATTCCTCTGGATAGGTTTCTTATAAAATGCGCACAATCGAATGGTTTGATTGAAGCCACTGACGTAATTGTTTTTCGGTTAATTCAAACGAATTTCGGTTGAAACGATATACTTCAAACGGATCAATAGTGCAATTCTCTAACTTTTTTAACGATTTCGTTAACTAATAAATGTCGGTTGAGTTACCGAAAAAGCTGTTCTGTTTTTTTTTTTTGAAATAATTGACTAGATATACTGACAATTGTTGTTAATTTAAAATTTATTTGCTTTAAAATTTTATAAAGTAAACACAAAAATCTTAAGCTTAAACTTCAAAAAAAAATCTGATTATTTTTTGAAATTTCTGGTTTTATTGGAAAGTTTGAACTTTGTCATTTAAGAATGGAACACAATATTATTCATATGACTAAAACAACTGGGCCATTTTTCTTCAAAAATAAGCAAGGAGCCGCCGTTACCGTCAACGGTGAGCGTTACCGTGCCATGCTCAACGAATTTTTGTTTCCAAAAATTCAAGAGAATGACATGGTCGACATTTGGTTTCAACAAGACGGGGCTACATGTCACACAGCCAACGCAACGATCGATATTTTACGCACTGTTTTTGAAAATCGAATAATCAGCCGAAATTGTGATGCCAATTGGCCGCCTCGGAGCTGTAATTTGAGCCCTTTGGATTATTTTCTGTGGGGAGCCATTAAGGATAAATGTTACGCAAACCAACCAGAAACAATTGAAGCATTGAACAATTGAAACATGAAATCGAATTTGCTATTGAAAAGATTCGCGACGAATAATCTAAAATGTACTGAAAAATTGGGTTGATCGGATGAGGTACTGCCTAGCCAGTCGTGGTAGTCATAACAATAACATGAAAAATTTGAAAAAATAATCAGTACATTTTTTATATCCGATTAAAATTTTAAATGGCCCACCCTGTAATTATCGAATATTGCCAATGGAAGGACATAATTTTGTCGTTAAAAAGTTACGGAATCCCACTAAATGAATATATTTGATTGCAACAATCGAATAATTCGATAGCTGCAGCTAAATTATTCAGTTGGCACCAAATTCGGTTGTCACAATGAATCTGTTCAAAAACTATGTTGCCTACAACGATATCTTTGTGGTCAATTACACCTTTAATACAAAAAAACCGCTTCAATTCCGGAATCAAGTTTCAATACCAGATTTTGACACCAAATTTATAAAAACCGATCCAAACACCATAACCACTTGAAAGTGTTGGTTTTCATAACTGTCATCAAATACTGATACTGAATGTACTTGTCAATTGTATTTAGCCGCCATCAAGTGTTACTGTTGACATATTTATAAACTCGGAAAAAGGACATTAGTTGCAATAAGGAACACCACAGAAGTCCAGACATAATAGTTCCCAGTAAACATGATGTTTAATTTGTAGGTAATCTAAAAATAAAAAATACAAAAAACCGTTGAACCAACAAAAGTTCATGTTAAATAGTTATTCCTTGATTTTTTAATAAATTGACCTTGCCATAAGATGCAGGCTAATTATATGTAAATACGTATGGCGCATGTTTACGCACCATCGCAGCAGGGTGCAACACTGTCTCACAAACCAAACAACTGCAGGTTCGTAGTAAAAAGAACAGCTTCTACTGTGTGTGTTTGTATATGATTGTCAATAATATTAAATTATTTGTAATCAGAAATACATTAAGTCAATTTGTAACTGAAAACTGTGTGGTGGTGTCATTAACTAAGTCTCTCCCCAAATGCATATTTGTTTGTATTTAATATCGTAGTAGTAATAATAATACAAATAGTTTGACATTTTTTATCTAATAATAGAAACTTTAGTATTTCTACGTTTGTATATTTTATAAAACATAAACATATCGGTACCTAAAACACAAAAGGCCCTAAGTAACATTTAGATAGTTTTCCGGTGGAAGCAAAAATCATGTTTTAATAAAAAGTATTATATTTTTCATCGCAATTTTCTCCAATAAACTCTGTGTATGTCGGCAGGTGTTATCAGAAGCATTCACTGTAAACTGATAGCACACATGTAAAAGATGTTGAAAACAACGTTAATAATTCTACGCGTGAACTATTGTCAAATTTATATGGAATTTTCGAACCTAAATTGCCAAAACAAAATGCCCTAAATGCATTAAAGATGTTTAAATACGTAAAGCAGTTTTATTCTAATATTGTTTTGAATTGATAACTGGATCATTTTATTTTGATAATAAATATGAAATTTATAAGCTAACTCATTTTATTGATATGTATATGATACAATACGATATTTAGTTAATTTAAGAAGAAAACCAACAACGGAATAAAGGCCAACATTTATTAAAAATTAAATTAACTTTCAAAGGGAATTTCATAAAAATTGAGATGTTGAAATTTCTTTTTTCGAATTTTTCAATCTGTATTGGGAAGGTGCATTTATTTTGATTATATTTGCAATTCTTCGTGGAAGCATATGGACATTGTGGTGTATTGGTTAGCGAGTTTGACTGTTGCACAGAAGGTTGCGGGTTCAATCCCTACACACAGGAAAAAAATTTGGCTTGAATTCTATCAAAACCACCACAATTTTATCGTTATTCAAAAGTTTTAATAAAAATCCATCATCAGAATAGTTTAATTTTTTTATGAACAGAAAATTTATAAAAATAATAAAAACACTGTCACATCATCCAAAATATTGGCTTTACTCACCAAGAACAAATATTATTTTCTACATTACTTTTAATACTACTACTGTTCTAAGATTTATCATCTCGCGCATTTGCAGTGTGTTGGAATTTGTTCGTATGCCAATACACGTTTAAGTCGTGAAGTTTTATATTTCGTTAAACAAGTTACTATGAAGACATTTTGTTACTTTGGGGACTGTCCACAAACTTTTCATTATTCTACTGTTTACACTGAAGACATTTTACTGGATACAGCTCATATTACGGGGTCTTTTTTAGCTGTATATACAGATGTCTTCAAAGTATGTGAAATGCATATATATATATATATATATATATATATATATATATATATATATATATATATATATATATATATGCATTGCCCATACTTTGAAGTCATCTGTATATACAGCCAAAAAAGTCCCTATAAAATGCGCTGTGTCCAGTAAAATGTCTTCAGAGTAAACACTAGAATAACGAAAAGTTTATTATATATATATATATATATATATATATATTTATATATATATATATATATATATATATATATATATAGATATCTTCAAAGTATGGGCAATGCATATATATATATATTCATTTTTAATGGGAATTCTTCGAAAATGCTCATGTTTATTAAATATTTAAGTTTTATTTATTTGTAAAAACGAGTTTAAACTTTTTACTAACTTTTTTAAATTTTTCTCATAATTCTTTTATTCGTAGCAGAGTTGTATTTTAAGGCTGATCGCTTTAGCCAAATCTAATATTTGTATAATTTATTTGTCCGAAACTAATTTCTGCAAATATTGAGTAGTATCTCTTTGGTATCATGAACCGAAAATTAAACAAGGTACTCGATACCCACCAGAGTATAAAAATTGTATTTTATTATAACAATTTATTTAATCGAATGACAAATTAATATAAAAAAATTTATAGATTAAAAAAAAATCTCATTGTATAAGAAATTGTAAGTCAAAATAATAATGGAAGAAGTAGAAATATGTAACAAACTTGAAAATAAAAATTAAATCAATTCTAAAAATAAAAATACTTTAAGTATTTAAGTATAACGATGTCCGTCTCCGTATGTGTGTTGAAATGGGTTTTCCAAAGAACCCAGACATGATGAGGACTTGATTGTTATTTATTTCTGTTACATGTGATCCATTTCTGCTTGCTATTAAAAATCAGATAGATCAGTTAATAAATGGCTGAGATATTAGCAAAAAAAAACCAGGACTACCTCTAATATTTTTCCGTAAAATCCCTTTGTTTAATATGTACAAGGTGGCGCAAAAGTAATCCTTCTATCAGAAAATGCTATAAATTTTGCGATTGGCCCCTAATGTCAGTTCTGTTTTGACATTTGTGTAGTAAACACATGCGAAATACACGTTAATAAACAATGTTACGCTACACTGCTCCAGAACGCGAAATATTGGTGACTATTTATTTGAGCAATAATGAAGATGATTTTTCATCAAAAATAATCATGAGTGATGAGGCCCATTTCCATCTTAGCGGGTACGTAAATAAGCAAAATTTACGCTTCTGGGGCACTGAAAATCCGCGTGTAACCCACGAAGAGCCATTACACCCGCTCAAAGGGACTGTATGGTGTGCTGTTTTCGCTGGAGGAGTCATCGGACCTTTTTTCTTCGAAGACGTCGGGGGCCAAACGGTTACTGTGAATGGTGAGCGCTACAGAGCAATGATCAACGAGTTCTTTTTGCCGCAACTTGATGAATTGGGATTGGAAAACATGTGGTTCCAACAGGACGGTGCAACGCCACACACTGCACGTGCCACAACCGATATGCTGAAGGATGCATTTCCTGGGCGCCTAATCTCCCGTTTTGGCGATTTGCACTGGCTAGCAAGATCGCCTGATTTTACCGCTCCAGACTTCATTTTTGTGGGCTTTTTGAAGTCGCGGGTTTATGTCAACAAGCCTCAGACTCTTGCAGCTCTTAAAGACAATATCCGTCAAGAATGTGAGGACCTATCGCCGGAAGTTTTGGCCAAAGTGATTGAAAATGCCATAAAAAGGGCTCAAATGACAATCAACTGTGGCGGCGGCCATTTACATGACATCATATTCTCGACTTGATGTAAAAAAAATTAAAAGACCAAATAAAAATAATGCACAAGAAGAATCAAAGTTTTTTCATTTTTTTTTTAAATTACAGCTAAAAAACATCGGAAGGTTATTTTTGCGCCACCCGTTATGTAGAATTTTACGCATAACAAACACATCCATTTGTTGAAATTCTTTTCTTTCATCTCCACCTTTTATACATAAACAACAAACATATGCAAAGATTTGTCATTTAAATAAACCAAACAAATATCTAATGAACGAAGACTTTTTGTATATGTACCTCCATTAACGATGATTTTGTGTGAGCTTCAATAGCTCAGTTGTCTAGACCCTATGTCACAAAAATTTTTTTTTTCTAAGGACGCGGGTTTGAATCCCGGTCAATTCACTTTTTTTGTACATTTTTTTTTTTTATTTTCTTAAGACTTTTTTTTTTTGTTTTTTTAACATTTAATAATTAATTTAAATAAAATTTTATATTAATAATTAAATAATCCATAAATAGGCTAAAAACGTCAAAATTTTAATAAAAACCCTCTGATACAAACACAATACAAACGGTTTTATTTATATTTTTTGCTCTAATTTAAAGGAATTTATAAACAGATTTTTAAACTATTTTATTTCTCATATATTAAGAAAATTCTATACATAATTTCCCTTTGAGTGCAACTGTTTTAGGTCATAACTTATAATAATTTATAAACTATTTTCCTTCAAATTTTTAAAATTAAGCTAAAGAAATTAAAAATATTTTTTAATAAAAAAGCGAAATAAAATCCCAATTGCAAATTTGCCAGCTAAATCAAACGTTTTTGTAGAAATTAAACACATGCAGTTCTAGTGATTTTTTTAACGATTTGTTGAACATTTTTTCTTTCACCTCTTCACCTTTTATACACAAACAACAAACACATACAAAGATTTATCATTTAAATATACACCAAACAAATCTATAATGAACGAAGTCTTTTTATGTATGTCTCTCTATTAACGATGATTTTGTGTGAGCTTCGAGCTTCAATAGCTCAGTTGTCTAGACGCTATGTCACAAATACTTTTTTTCTCTAAGGCCGCGGGTTCGAATCCCGGTCAATTAACTTTTTATTTGGAATTTTTTTTTTATTTTCTTAAGACTTTTTTTTTGTTTTTTTTTAACATTTAATAATTAATTAAAATAAAATTTTATTATAAAAATTAAATAATCCATAAATAGGCTAAAAACGTTAAAATTTTTATAAAAACCCTCTAATACAAATAAAATACAAACGGTTTTATTTCTATTTTTTGCTCCGATATAAAAGAATTTATAAAAAAAAATTTAAACCATTTTATTTCTCATATATTAACAAAATATTGTACATAATTTCCCTTTGAGTGCAACTATTTTAGGTTATAACTTATAATAATTTATAAAAAAAATTATAAACTATTTTCCTTCAAATTTTTAAAATTAAGCTAAAGAAATTAAAAATATTTTTTAATAAAAAAGCGAAATAAAATCCCAAATAAAAATTTGCCAGCTAAATCAAACGTTTTTGTAGAAATAAAACACATGCAGTTCTAGTGATTTCTTTTAACGATTTGTTGAAATTTTTTCCTTTCACCTCTCCACCTTTTATGCACAAACAACAAACAATATTCTAGAGCTGTAATATGACCTATGGATACGTCTTATATAGCAAAAGATCGAAAATGTTTAATATAACATATTTGCTAAAAATAAACTCGGAAATATCGGTTCAGATACAAAAAAGTTATGCCCAAAACATAAATTTTTTTTAAATACCTATTTTCTGGAACCATAAATCTTCCTGAGTCCAAGTTTTATCAACAAACTAAATGGTTAATTTCCTCTTAAAGGCGTCCGTATATAAATCTGTCCATTCCATATATGTCCATATATAAACTTCAGTTTTTTCCCAACCATGGTGAAGGGTATATAAGATTCGGCATAGCCGAATTTAGCCGCTCTTACTTTTTTAATTTAAAATTTAAAAAAAAAAAATAAGTTGATGAAGTACAGTAAAAATAAATAAGTTGATGAAGTATGAGTTGTGTAGGCAATTTTGTATATGCAATCGCGTAGATAGGTCTTTTTGCGTTTAACATATAATCGGTCTTGTAGTTAGGACTGTTGAATTTTATTTAAAAAAATCACATTTACAATGGAATAGCGAAATATTGGAAAATAAATAATATTTTTGTTAAAAACGAAAATAAGTTCAAAAAATAAATTAGTTATTAGAAGAAGTAAAATTTTTTGTTGTCATGCTAACAATAAAGAATTTCAAATAACTCAAGAAAACAAAAATATCAATACTTATTATAGATGAGCATTTATTCGAAATGTAAAAAAGACGGCTTAAAGTCGTACGATTACAAATATATGGAAAATTTTATTAAGTTAAGTTAAAGAATTTATTAAGTTAAGTTAAATATTCGATTTCTTTTGAAACGAATTTATTCAATTACTATGCGATAGTTCTTATCAATCATTATTATCACTTATCAAATTAACAAATTCAATTGTGAACGCATTCAATTTAATAATTTTAATAATTAAATTAATTTCCTACTGAATTAATTTACCACTAAATTCGTTCAGCGAATTGAAAACAAAAAAAAATCAAAAGTTCCTATTTACCGTTCAGCAGATGGAAACTTTTATTTTATTTATACACTCAGAAAAAAAAGTTAGTAGAACAATTTGTAAACGGTTTTCAATATCACTTTACTATTTTTGAACTGATTTTTAGTAAAAAAAATTATTATTTAGCAAATCTTTTTGCTATTTACATATTACAAATTAGAGAGTTTTTACAGAATATTTACAAATTTTCGTTGCTAATTTCAGAAATCATCTTACAAATTTTTGAAAACCTAGCAAATCGGTTTTCAAAAAAATTACAAATTTTAAGAAAGTGGATATTGAAGGATTTGCTATATATAATAAAAACTTACACCTACAAATTTAAATTGCCTTAAAAAGTACCGACTCGTGTCTGAAAATAGGACATCCACTAAAAAAGCACTAAAAAGCTTTTTAGTTTTAAAAATCAGCCCTAAAAACAATTTTCGTTTGTTTTAACAATTTTTAAGATTTTTAAGCCTTTGTTTTTAATTTTGTATAAATTAATTTTTGAAAAATAAATAAAAAAAATTTAATCTTGTATTTATATCAGGGACAGAAAATAACTCTTATTTTTAAAAATTTACATCAAAAAAGCACACATAAAAAATGATCGTAGAAAATTTTGGTTCTTATAATTATGATACATAGGTGATGTACATGCAAATTTTTGTATGACCTTGTGCCTTTTTTGATAAAAGTCAAAAAATAACTTTTAATTTTGACTTTTATTTTTTAAGGCAAAAATTAAAAGTTATTTTTGACTTTTATTATTTTACTCAGAAAATAAAAGTTATTTTTTTACTTTTATTATTTTAAGGCAAAAATAAAAGTCATGAATTAAATATTGCATAGTAATACGCTAGTTTTATTGCCTTCAATGCTATATTTATTTATTTATTTTTGCTTAAAAAAATTAAAAGTTAAAAAATAACTTTTAATTTTTGCCTTAAAAAATAAAAGTTAAGAATTAACTTTTATTTCTGCCTTAAAAAATAAAAGTCAAAAATAACTTTTTTTTCTTGACTTTTTCGATAACAGTCATAACAGTTACGGTCCCTGATTAATATTAATATTATTTAGTAATTGATTTTTGCAGATTATGTCGTAAATACTGTGAAAAGTTAATGAAAAACAACAAGCAAAAGAAAATTTGTAAATTCATCTATAAAAGTTATATCTTTTGTGGTAAAAACAAATTTTGTTTCTGCACCTACCCCTTGATTTACACGATAGATACGTTCCTGAAAAAATCGAGTAAATTAAATAAGAATTTGTTGTGTGAAAAATTGTATAAATCAAAAAAAAAAGTTGATAAGCATTTAAAATTTAGAGCCTAGTCGTGTTTTGTGTCAAATTATTAATTTTTCAATTAATTAAGGGCAAATTTATTTTTGAGATATTTTACATTAGTGCTTTTATAGTAAGTAGTCTTGTGACATGTCACAAAGTGCAATTCATTAAAATTCAAATGAGCGGTCCATATCATATAAAAGAATAGGTCCTTGTCCCAATGGACCAGTCACGCGACATGTCATGTGACAGTCCATTTCCCACGGAATACATTTTAAATTATATCTCCCAATTCGTATTAATGTATATATTTTTATTGCACATTATGTATATCTGTTTATTATTTATATTAATATTTGTTAGTCAATTTGCGGCAGCTAACTTTCGTGTACCACTTAACTGCCAGTTTGTTTATAAATAACTTGTAGGAGCAAAGTATGAACAATAGACCTCCTCCAAAAACATAGGTATAATTTTTTGTTTTTTACGCATGCCTAATCATGAACCATCATAACTTAATTTCAGGAATTAAATAAATTTTTAGCCGGGTTTCGTATCGGGTTTGCTTTATTTTTCTATGGAAGGTGAAGCGGTTTAATGTACATATGTAAAAATGCACGAGGATTTTATGTACATGTAAAGATTATATGTATCATATACATATTTGTATGTATTTAGTTGATAGTTGATTTGATCCGTGGGGTATTTTATTGCTTTGATTCAATTTGATTGCCTACAGCTAAATTTTTATTACATTTATACTTTTTGTTTTGTTATATGTATTCAGAAGTATGATTGAGTAAATACTTCATCACAGAGAACTGATCCCAATATTATGGAATATTTATAGTATACAAATATACCAGAATTATAAACATGTATATAACATATACAAATTGATAGTAGAAGAAGATGTCATAAACTGTGGGGGATTAATCATTACATAATTGTCTAGCAGTACATATATTTATTTCGTATACTGTGTGTATATTTTTACTGCCAGTTAAATACTTACATTGTAAATCATTTAACTTACGTCGAGACATAATAAAACTATTTCAAATACATACCTTTTGTCGTCTAATGGTCTGACAACACCTTAAATTTTGTTGAAAATATTCTGCAAATGACCATTTAGTCATTATTTCATTTTCGTGACAACCAACCCCCATATAGATACAACAGGTATGTAAAATACAAAGGAAGTAAGAAAATTATTGTCGGTAATGAACAACCATTTCGAGTATAAGATTTTGAATTTTTAGCTGGTAAATTTCAACTTGTATTTTTTCTATAAATGAAATTCTTTAAATATTAGAATATAAGATTTTAAATGTTCCTTTTTTTTAAGTTAACAATTTTATTAATTGTTACTTCGCAATGTAATGTTTGTTAATTTAGTGTTATTTCAAACTAAATTTAATTGTATTTTTTCTTAGATGTAAATCTCTTTTATTATTTTAAGAAAGATTGTAATTATGAAATGGCCACAAGATATTCTGTTAAACACATATATATTTATAATTTGCATGGTGTTTAAACAAGACGTTCGCCGTTAGAGAAAAAGCGACTGCATATTTTTGGTTTTTGTATTACATATATTTTGTTATTGTTTTTTCATTCGCCTCAAGCAAAACTCGATCTGGAAACATCACCTTAACTTATCACAGTTTTATATTCACAGAATAAAATTACAAAATTCTGTTTGTAATATTGAACATCGTCCATAGAACATTTTTGTAAATACAAAAAAAATATTTTTTAAAAAGGCACTAACAATGGAATTTGTAAATACAAAAAACTTTTTGTTATATTTTTGTTACTTAAATTTTTATTTTCAAAGAATTTTTATATGAAAAGTGACAATTTACAAATATTTCAAACAAAAAATTGTTAGAAATCGAGTTTAAATTTTAACAAATATTTTTAATTACTTTAAATTTTGTGATACTTTTTTCTGTGTTATATGGTAGTCAAAAATAAAAATCTACTCCGGCAATTTATACGAAAAGCCCTTTTTTAAATTAAAAACAAAATAAAAAGAAAATTAGAAATATTTTGATTAAAAAAGAAAAACAATATTTTATTTAAATTTAAATTTCATCTTTGAAGGAAAATATGAAAAAAAAAATTAATTTTTTGTATTGAAAATATTTTCTTTTGAAAAATATACATACGTATACGTAAATACCATAGCGAAATAAGGTAATGGATAGGTTATTACTTTTCGAATTAATTTAAAATATAAAATAATGACTTACTGATAACGACTAATAAATAATGTCTTACAACTAATTGTTTAGATAAGTATTCAGTTTCTTTAAGTAATTTATATAAATATGTTTTGAAAAATTTTACAACAAAATAGAAAATTTTGCGTTGTAAAAAATGTTATTTCAAAAATTTTAACATTTCAAAGTGTTTCTAATGTGAAAAACAATTTTTTTAAAGTGGATTTAAACACAAATTATGGATTTCTTTTAGTAAGACAATTTTACACTAAAAAGGAAGGTTTGCGGAGTGGTTCTACTAGTAAGAAAATATTTTTGTTAAGATCTATTAGCAAAAAGTTACTAGGGACCTTGATGCATTCATGGGTTAAGTTAATATTAATCCTGTAGTATGAGACACACCTTAAGAGCTAATGAAATTATAAATATTTTTATATCAAATTTCGTATCATACTTATGGTTTTATTAAAAGAAACTACTTACTTTATAATTGTGATTAACCACTTATTGCTTCACTAATATTTACTATGGGAGTAACTAATTATTTTAATACAAATTATTCTTATCGATGATTTCAAGTAATAATATTTTAGTTGAGTAAGATTCACTATTATTTTACTAAGAGTAAATACTTTCTTTACTATTAAAAGTAACCACTTATTTCTTCGCTATAAGTAACCATGCTTTTTTGTAAACAAGAGGGTAATGCCCACCCATGAATTTTGGGACATCGCGAACAAAAGTAATTAAACGAGTAAATAGGCCAGTAACTAGTGAAACCCTTGTGTGCTGCTTTCTCTCTTAATTACTTGTTTATGTCTACCTTTGCTGGGAGATGTTCGACTTTTAAGTTGGATAGCATGTTACGTGTTTAACATGTTTAAGTTATAATTTCATTGATAATGGTGATTTAGAGCATGGAAAAGGAGTAACAGAGATGATACATAGTATTAGTGTTACAGAAAAGAGTCTAGAAAAAAAATAGGAAAGCTGCTGATGAAGATTATTTATTAGGATTAATAACAGAGTATTATATTGAGGGATATCCGGGAGAAGACAAGACTCCAGATTTTATAAAAGGTACTATAACAAAAGCAATGATATAACAATAGAAGGAAACAGTTTTTTTGTTGGTTCCAAAAAGTTTGCGAGGAAGCGTTTTATAAAAGTTGAAGCCATTGTGTATTACAAAGACAAGAAAACGGACATCTGTATTGTTTTACTAGATGATATGAATTAAAAAATTAAATTAAAAAAATGTAAAAAGTGACAGAAATTAAGGTCATCTGATGCAGAGAAAAAACATGGTTGGGACAATTATATTTGAAGAGCATCATATATTTTTGGGTTAATGATTGCGCCAACCCTAGTCCTACTATAATTTGGTTATCATATTATGATAATAAAATAACCATAATTTTACCATAATATTGTGTTATGATTAAAAACTTTATATATTATGATTCTAAATAAACATATTATGATGTTGAATTTTAGTTTAAGTAAAAGTCCATAGAATATAAAAATGTTTTTATCAGATAAATTTCTAAATATCTAGTATTTGTGTAAAAAAAATCTTTTCGTACAAAAAATCTTGAGTTCTACAGACTTTTGCTTATAAAAAAAAATATTTTATTAATATTATAAGAACTTTTTACAAGAAATGAATTAATAATTATATTTTTTAAGAAATATTTCTTATTGTTTTTATTGAAACGAATTAAAAAATATAAATTCTTTATAAATAATATAATATGTATAACAATTTTCTAAAAAAAAAAAACATTTAAAAAAATCTAAAGTAAAAAAAAAATAACTGGATCTTAATGGGTAAATTGATGAAATTTTTTAATGCCACATCAAAGGTAGAAAACCCATCTGACATTTGTCCAGTTTTAGTACACAAAATATGATTATTTTTTTAAGACATTTTGTAGTAAAAAAAAAACTGACTGAACTGACAAAATTTTGATTTTTATGAAAACAAGAAAAATTTTATGACCGTAAATGTCAAAGTCATGTTTTATTTGATGTATAATTATTTATTGATTGTTGCCAGCATTTTATGGCTGCATAATTATCATATTTTTTTTTTCATAGCCAAAATTTTTGTTACTACAGTATGGTTACAGCCAATCATGTTATAAAATAAAAGGTGTCAATCATAAAATAGTAAAATATTTACTATAATGTCGGTGGTTAAAAACCCAAAAACATGGTTGTGACAATCATACCCGATTGCAGCAAGCGTGCGTGTACATAACATTCCAAATTTGCCTTTGGAGAAAGTTGGTTACAATACATATTATGGAATGTTTTTCAAAGAATTTTGTCATTGTTGTGGATTACTAAAGAAAGTGGGCTAATATGATTTATTTGAAATCTAAGACTTTATCGGCTCTCATCTAAAAGTAGATAGAATATATTTCCGAGATTTGGCATACCGAAAACAGTAGTGGAATATTTCTATTTAACTAACAAATTGAATTTTAAAATTGTAGTCCAAACTATCTTAGAAGTAATAGTTTTCTGAGAGGCAGTTGACATTACCAAACTGATTTTAAATACATCGGAGAAGAAAGAGGCAGTATTGAATGCATTGTTAGAGTATCGAAATACTTCGGTTAAGGATTTAAGTTATTCACCGGTACAACTTCTTTCTTCTGATAAGTTTTTAGAAGCAAACCGCGAATATATTCCTAGCAAAAAAAGTGGCAGTGATTCTTTTAGTTTTACTTCTTTCAATATTCACTAATAAGCTTTTTCCACTGACCTACATCTTATATCTTTCATCAATTTGCAAAGATGTTAACATCTTCCCATAAGAATTATAGAGGCGAAAAATTCTACATTTTTTCTATATCTGTAAAAGATGACCCTTCCATCTTACATCTTTCGTTATTTTAAATCTCTTCACTACAAAAATTATAAAAAATCAATTTTCTTTGTGCCATCACTAGCAAATTGACATTGCAGAAAATAAACAAAACCAGAAATCCATCATCTTCCAGAATGGCCTTCAATATGTCAATGTACTGCATTAAAATTCGGGTTTGTTCTTGCAAAGCAACAACTACTCCAATAATAAATGCTTTCTTTAAATCCATTTTCTAATATTTTTATTTTTAACAAAAACTATGCGTTTTTTTTTTTTTGACAGCTGAATAAATGACAGATGAAAGATGAATAAATGACAGATGTTCATGTTTCACGTTTTCAACATCTTCCATGCGTTCCACAAAGATGTTGTTCAGTGTAAAGAGCCTATAAGTTTAAAATTAGTGATTGTGATAATAATAAGATGTTTGTCCAAAAAGCACTCCTTTCCTAGCTTCTAAAGCATTAATTTATGCCTATTTTCTGCATCTTAGGAAGGTATTCAACTTATCTTTAAACTTTAATTTTCCATGATTCGTAGTTTTTAATACCAAAACAGTTTAAATCAATTTTTATTAGCTATAACAATGGTAACCCCACCACTGTCAACTGCAGCCAACTTTGCTTTGATGCTAGCTGACTTTTTCTTATTGCTATTTTTAAACCGTACAATTAACATTAAATAAAATGTACAAGGAAAACATAATGCGTTTTGATTTCTGAAAGTCAAAGAACGAGTACCCGGAATAACTAAAAACTGCATACAAACGTGTAAAATCTTGAATTCGGGCGTTGTGGTGTAATGGTTAGCGCGTTGGACTGTTACACAGAATGTTGCGGGTTCGATCCTCACCGATGGCAATATCAATTCAGAAAAATAATTTGTATGCGTTTTATATTCCTTATACATATCGCAACGTGCTCCATCGATGTTCCCATAGGAGTAAAATTAACCAAAAATTTTGAACAATTTTCGCCAACTCTCCATCAGATGGCTGGCAATATCTGTTTTAAAATTTATCATCTTGCGCAATAACAGTGTTGCCATATTTAAAGCCCTTCATTTTTGACAACCCTGCATATATTTTTCATCCCCATGGGTGTTTCTTCTCTTTATTAAAAAAAAAGAAATCGAAATGCTAATATCTCGAAAACTAGGTGGTATAGTGCAAAACAAAACAATATTTCCGGGTCGGTCTTTTAGCATACTTTATTGTGTACACAAGTTTTTTTTTTACTCGAGCTGTAATTAGTTTAATTGAAATTAGTGCGGATTCATGACCGTTAGGACTCTGACTAAAATTTCAATATTAAAGAAAAATTCTACATACTGATTGGTGAAAGAAACTTTACATTTTCAAAATCTTTCTCATAATTTATTTAAAAATCAATTAGAAAATTTCAATTGATATTCCTTAATTCCCCCCCCCCCCCCCCCACCGCAATTTTAATATTAAGTTAATTTTTGTCAAGAGGTTGCCCTATAGACAGTTTTTGTTATGCATGTAAATTAAATTAACTCATTACGATGTCATTATTCAATATAGAACTCAAATATGTGCACTAAATGATGGCATGATTAAAATTGAAGAAATTTTAATTTAAAACTCTATGTATGTCACAATTGTTCTCATCGTTAGAAACATAAAAATAATAACAATATTTTCAATCTTTCAAATGAGGCTGATGTTAAGTTGTGAATGATTGAGTCAAAAAAAATCATATGATTTTGTTGAGAAATTTTTAATTTATTATTTAATTTCAGTTTTTCTTTATTGTTTTAGCTACTGTTAAAAAGCTCAACAGAGTTGTAACGATTGTTGTAATTACAACATATTTAAATATTTATCATTATAATTTAAATATTTGTGGCTGCATTTATGTATTATTTGTAGTTGTTGTTGGTCGGTTTATCGTTGGATGATGGTTGTTCTTGAATGATGTCTTTGTGCAACACATTACCATCAACATGATGTTGTTGCAATGTTAACACATGTTGTTGTGGTTGGAAAAAGGGGGTCGAATTGGTTAACAAAAAAATGCAATGAAACCAATAATAATAAAAACTACTGAGTTGGGGAAAAATTTTTAAAACTATTTGGGCTACACTTGAGTTATGTACAGATGTAAGTGCATAAATACTTGCAATCATGCATGAATATAATACAATGTATCGTACATAAATGTTTTTAATAATATCATATAATTCCATTATAAAACATCATAAGTGTTGTCCAAATAAAGTTATGGTGATGTGACAGTGCATAACTATAAGTACTCGTACATATGAGACAATTATGAATATGTACTTGTGAGAATACATATAAAACAACAAACATACATTCACTTGAATATATTGTAATATTTCAGTAAATACGTATATGTCAAATTTTTTTAATTCATTGTAAAGTGTCAAAAAGACGCATTTCACTACTAGTACTATTTGCTAGCAGCAACTGAGCCGCACATCCATCAGATACAATTGCTAACTGACTATCAACCGAACCAACCATCCATTCATGCTATACATACACGCATACATTCATCCCATCAAACAATTTGCAATGCAATAAGGACAGCGCTATTTCCAAAATCATTTGTAGGTCATAACAGCCCTGCGGGAAAAAGTCCTATTACAGGACACATCACATGACCGGTTCATTATGATACCCCTCCTGCCCTCTGTGACATATCAAGGAACTTGTCTACAAGAACATGTCACACAACTTGCCCCAAAGAACATATCACAGGGCTCGTACTTTCAAACTCCACGTGCTAGAGGCTTTTTATTTATTTAAAAAGCGGTACTGTTTTCACCTAATACGGGAGAAGCACTTTCAGCCCCAATACGTGAAAGAGACTTTTTATACCGATAACGTGATAGCTACTTTAGAAACCGATCCTGTTTTCACCTACCACAGGACTGGTACTTTCAGACCCATCACGTGGTATATACTTTTAAACCGTTCACGTGGTAGGTACTTTAGGAACCAGTCCTCTTTTCATCTATTACGGGAAATGTCCCCAATCCCAACTGACCCCGTTTTTCCGCAGGGAGATAACAAGGGATGGATGACTGACAAAAGCTATAATCAGAATAACAAGTCGCAATCACCATCTGCTTCTTTCTGGTAGTAAACAATTATTCTCAATCAATTCTTGTGCTTCTTAAGTCCAATCAGTAGTGAAGAACATTCCAGCATTGGAAATAAATCGGTCATTTTTAACCGGACAACGGAATCTCTACCTTAAATTTAAATATACCCATCATGCACCTAGGTCGTGTGAATATTATACAACCTTTCCAGTTTTCTATAATAACAAATTTAACTGATTTCAAAAATCGTAACATTTTTGTAATACACTAATACAGGCCAACGGTATATTTAGTTGTGTGAGTTATCTTTTGAAGTTCACTAGTTACTAGGATTTGAAAATTAATATTTTAAGTTTTGCAAAAACCTGGTCCGAGTCTTTTTGCACGCTAAAAATTAAACGACTTTAACCCAAAGTGAAGGCGAGAAATTGTAACACCAGCTATGAAGCGGCTAAGAGACACCCGAAACTTTGTTGCTACCTATAATTGAGTAATAAGCATTTTTACTTTATTATTTTTATTTTAAATTACCTTGTAATAGTATCATTCAACAAGATTAGTTAAAAATACAACGATTAAGTTCAAAAAGCAGTTTTTTTATTGAAATAACAAACAGACTAAGATTTTCTTTGAAAAAATATATAGCCAACCTCAATCAAGCCGGGATAAAGATAAAAATTAAAAAAAAAGTAATTTTGCAAAGTTTTTGACCAAAAACGTACCAAAACACTTTTGCCTCCAGATAAAAAATTTCTTTAAGAACGCATATTATTTATTTTTTTCTGAAAGCCTACTTTAGATGGGAAAAATGTTCCACACTTGCTAATTGGTCTTCAGCCATTTTTTTGCACAAATTTCAAATTTAACAATTTTTTTTCTGAATCCACCTCTGGAATTGAAAATGAAAAGTGGGCGCAGATACTCCAATATACTTCTAATGTTACTGTATATGTTTATTTTTAACACTGTGGATAAGACGGCAATAATTAAAAATTTTTGAAATTTTTCACAGCTTTTTGGGGATTTTTAGGATTTATTTCGTAATTGGTTCTACTTTGATATAAAATATAGCAAGAAACAGATTATTTTGAAATTTAGTTTCCATGCGTTTGAATTGAAAAAAAGCGCATGAATTCAAATCAAAACATTAAAAAGTCATACAAAATCACAAAACAAAAGTCAATTAAAAATTTATTTCATTTACTTAAAATATAAAAAAAAAACAATTAAGTAAAAATTAACAAATAAATAAGAAAACAAACAAGTACAAGTATAATATTAAATGTGTTATAATAACACAAAAAATAAATAAAAATATATAAATTTTAAAACCGCATAAATTTGAATTAGCATAAAGCAGGGCTTGAGTGTAATAACGTATTCAGAAATTTCAATTAAAAAAATGGAAAAAATGCTACATATAACGACTGAATTTGTTACACTACTTTCTTGTTGTTCCTGTCTTATTGTATATAATATAAAATATAACTATATATTTTAGACTAATATGAAGAAAATTATAATATTTAAAACAAAAGTAAGTAAAACAACACAAACAGCCTAATTCTCAATAACAATTCCCTCAATCAATTTTTCCCTATTCCTTGTTCCCCTATTCCTAATAAAATCTTCCCGGGGATTTTTTTCTCTTTTCCCTTATTCTGAATGAACTTCGAAAATGGGAAACTCTTCCCCGGGAAAAAAAAGTAGGTATTACGAATGGCAGTAAAAGGGAGAATGTGATCACAACTTTTGGAAATAATTCCGCCAAGGGAACGCTGGGAAAAAATGAAAGTATTTTATAATTTTATGAAGAAATGGTAAATATCAGCATTAATATTTTTTTATAATATTATTATGGCATTATTGTTAGGTCGAAAACAACAAACAAAAAATAAATGGATATTCTTTTGAACACAATACAGGCTCAACCTGGTATTGCTCGCGGGATGTTTAAAGGAAGCAAAGAGGAGCTTAAACTCGGAATTAAACTCGGCAGGAGGTATGTATAACAAAATTCGTCCTTTACAATGGACACAAATGTTAAAAGTGCAAAACATTTTTCAGGTATGGTGCGACCAGAAAAAGTATGTGCGGCACAAGGCGGCTCAGAACCTAAAACAATCAAAAGGAACTGGTGGAGTTTTCGGCAAATGAAGAGACTATATACAATTTAATTGGTATGAAGGAGTCTGTCGAAGGTGTGGCTACCACTTTTGGATTGGGCTCTTCTATTACCACCTCTTCTAAAGAACCTGAACAAACCGTTCCACCTACATTAGAGGAGTATTTAGTAGCAGACGATGGGCTAGAAACCAATGTGCTCGAAAGTGACAAAGAGACGCCGAGAAGTAGAGAGACACCGAGAAGTAGAGGACAAAATTAATAAAAATAATAAAATGTTAGATATAAAATGCCTTAAATAAGTATAAGCAATAAGTAGAAAGAAATGTGATAATGTGAACTACTCTGAATATAAAATATTTTTGTTTTTTTATTTTTTAGTTTTAAAATTTAAGTTTTATTTTGTTTTTACATTTTATTTTTGAATTGTTTTTTGTTAAGTTTGTTTTTTTAATAAAATGTAGGTTAGGTGGATGTGGTAGTAGCCTGCCAATCAGACTCACTTAGACTATAAAGTCCCTTGTGATACCACGGAAGCTAGTAAAATCATATCACTAGCTTCCCCCGTCGAACCATCCCGATTGCCTCAAAAAGCCCCTAAGTTGGCCGATATCGATATCTGCCAAATCAATCTGGTCCTCAAAGAAACATGAGCCATAACCCTTAACCTAACTGCTTGCCTTCCAATCAGACAGTGTTCCGTCATGACGGACACAAGTAGGTGCGTGCGCTTCCTATCCAGAAGGGGCCACATCTGTCTGCACCGAATATAACCACGGGCAGAGGCCCACCTGTCTCTTGCTAACTCATAAGCACTCTCCCGCAGCCGAAACTTGCAAGTGGCCAGAGGCATGCCCACAGATTCAAGTTCGTGTGGAACGTGTAAGGTAGTCCCTACAGTTCCCTGATATGTCCCTGTGGCCCTGTGCTGAACTGCTGAGGCATCTCGTTAAGAGATCTGCGACAGTCCAGGGCTGATGTCGAATCCAAGAAGACAGAATCCAGAGATCTAATGGTAGCTTGACTATCAGAGAATATATTAATCCTCACTGTTGTGAGGACATTATACCTAACCCAATCCGCTATTTTTCCTAATGGCCAGAATTTCAGCCTAAAAAACACTACAGTGATCCGGCAGTCTCCGCGCAATACTCATTTCTAGGTCCCTGGAGTAGACCCCGAAGCGTACCTGATTGTAGAGTTTAGAGCCGTCGGTATAGAAGTCCACACAACGCCCGCCATTGGGAGTACGTGTTTCCACGTATCCCTATGCTGAATAAGCGTCTGGTATCTCTTGTCGAACAGTGGTTCGGCCACAGTGTAGTCAATAATGCCTGGAAGTTCAGGCATCATGTAAGGAATTACAATGTGACCATAGTCACTGTCCGACCAAAATGACAGCACCCTCAACCTGACTGCTAAAGCTGCAGCAGTCTGTGAACCAATTATGTCCAGAGGTAGCAAATGCAAAAAAGCATTCAGCGCATCAGATGGGGTGGTACGAAGCGCACCCGTGATGCACATATCAGCCATCCGTTGGACCCCATCCAGCAGCCCACGGTATGTGGACCTCTGGAGAGCTCTCCACCAGACGATAACACCATACAGCATTATCGGTCGTACCACTGCCGTATACAGCCAGTGGACAATCCGAGGTCTCAAACCCCATTTCCTCTCTATTGCCCTCTTGCACGCATAAAGTGCCACTGTGACGTTCCTTGCCATGTCCTAATGTTTAGCCTGAAGTTCAGCTTCTTATCCAATAGTACCCCATGATACTTGGCACATTCCGCGAAAGGAATTTCAGTGCCTCCCAAGGAGATAGGTTTAACTGATGGAATCTTATATCTCCTGGTGAACAGAACGAATTCAGTCTTGCACGGATTTACCGCAAGACCTTTATCACGAGCCCACCTCTCCATAGTAAGAAGTGCCCCTTGAAGGACATCCGTGAGTGCACCCGGAAACCTTCCTCTAACTGCTAATGCGACAACTCTAACATTAACCCCCTCAAGTGACAACAGAACGCCATTTAGAGTGATGTGCCGTAGTAGTGGGGATAGTACACCCCCCTTGGGTGTGCCCCTACCAATAGTATATGCTGCTAATCTTCTGCTTCAGCTACCATCAGAAACGCTACACTAAACATTTTTATTTATTTTAAATTGTTTTAAAAACAATTTTTTATTCACAAAAATGATTTCACAATTTGCAATCAAAACAAAACAGCAGAAGCAAAACAGCTTATGTCGAATACTTGAAATTCCCTCTCCCTTCTTATCTTCTCCCCGTCTGTTTAAAATAGGAGGATTTTATTCTCGGGAAAAATTAATTCCCCAGGAACCCATTTCCCCGGGAATATTAGAACCGAGCTGAAACAAATGTTTCTGTTTAATCTCCTTTTGTTTTTTTAGTCTAAACACTATTGACTTCCCAACTTACCCCAACTCAACTGAACCTCTCCTTGGCTTGGATTCGAACAAATAACCATTAGTAATTATTTCTTTTATCACATAAAAAATTTCTGGTTTTGTTGTCCCGAAATGGTTTAACTTTTTAAGTTATGTAAAAAATAAAGATAAACGAAAAACCATTAAAAATAGTTTTTTTATCTTTCTGCCTGGGATTTTAATATTTTCAGTATAGTTTTGTGACAAAATTTTGTGATGATTTAGAATAAACTTAAGCGATACTCAAAAACAACTAGTCCGATTTTGTTGAAATCAATTTACAAAAAATTAGGTTTGCAATATTTTTAAATGATGTATACAACTGTCTTTAATGCGATCAATAGTTTCAAAAAAATAAAAATATGGTAAAAAATAAAAAATGGTAAAAAAAATTTTTTGAAGAAAAAAATCTAAACCTGCAAAAAGTATTAAATTTTATTTATTTGTAATGAAGCTGCATATCATGTGAATTAAACTACATACATATGAATATGAAAATCGATCCTTGCTTTACATTTTTATTTACAATTAATTGAAGGTATCGCATATTTTCAAGCACTGTGAAAATGGAGAACATACAAACACAGGTGCATTTTACGACACGGATTTTGGCAACGCCCCTTTACAAAATTGTTTGGGAAAAACCTTTATGACATTTTTATGATTCTCAGAATAAAAAAAAAATAAGTAATAAACAAAAGGTTGTTTAATTTTTACGATTGCGGTAGCAAACTAATAAACGCTCATAAATGTGCGTGCACGATGAATTGCTCTTCTTTTCCGTTGGCTACCTGTAACGGATGATTTCACAGGTCAACAGCAAAAACGGGCGTGAATAACCACTATATAGATTTGATGCATCATGGCAACCCAAGTACAAAAATGGTAAAATTTTCCAATTCTATGGATAATTTTTTTTTTTAATAATTTTTATATTATATTATTCCTTCAAATTGAGTTCAAGATCTTTTTACAAAAAATAATAATGATTATTTATTATTTCCTTCCAATATTTCGTCTCCACATTGGGTGACTTCTTCAGGGAAATTAAATTGGTGAAAGATACGGATTTTTGCAATTCAATGTCAGAAATTGAGAATAATGCATGGGATTCGTTTGTATGGGTTATTCAAAATTTCTTTGGAAATAAAAATGGTGTTGATTGCGGTGCGCACGTTGTTAACTCACTTACAGAATCTTGGATGCAACATAAGCATCAATGTACACTACCTGCGCAGTCACTTAGATCGTTTTCCTAAAAATCTAGGAGACTTGAGTGAGGAACAGGGTGAGCGATTCCACCAAGACATCCGGACAATGGAGGAACGATACGAGGCTCGCTAGGATGCACACATGATGGTTGATTTTTGCTGGAGTATTCAGAGTAACACTTCGTTATTCAGCAATAGTAGAAAATGGAATAAAAGAAAATTCCACATTTTGTAGTTTATAATAATTAGTTATTTATTTTCTTATTTTATTTTTTATAATAATAAGAAATAATTTTAATAATAAATATAAATTTTCTACTGTTTAATACATTTAAACTCATCCAGTTCAAATGTTTTTCCGAAGAATAAAATCATTATTGTAGGTAGGGTTTTGCCAAAAAATACACGAATGTTACTATGTAATGCATTTTCGATGTGAAAATTTGTACATAGCATGGGGAAAATGTTTTCAAAATTCAATCAATTGAAAGAAGAACATTAACTACTAAATTTTATGTATATCAAACAAAAAAACAAAAATGTGTGCAAATGAGCGAATTCACTTAATTGTGAATAAATTTGAAAATAATCAATCGATTTTTATGATCGATGTTTCATTTTGTTGCTATTACATGTGGCTTTGCAATTAACCTGAACAGTTTTTGCCGTTTTCGATTTTTAATGATTTTTTAAAACAAACAAATTTTCTATTTTTACGTAAAAAATACATTTTTGCTTCAATTTTTTATTATAACTCCGAAACTACTGAGCCGATTGAGCTGAGCAATATATAAATGGATGAAAGTTTATCTAAATTTCAATTTTTCGCAGTTTATTTTAATAATTTCGGACTAAACATTTTTTTAAAAAAACCTCTCCGTCGTATTTCAAATTTGGACCATATTTGTACTACTGGAACGACAATACATCAAAATTATATAGTGGTTTTTCAAGCCTTTAAAATTTTGTCCATTTTGTTGCCTTGTGTAATCACTCTAAAAGGAAAAAAAAACTGAACAAATATCGCCGTTTGAATGAACACAGCATTATTAAATATGATTAAGGCACGATAACTGAATATCCCGTCAAAATTTAACCCACAGTTAAGTTTAATTGTGCTACTATGCTCCCCCCCACCGACACAACGGACTAAATGTAGGAATCTCTTTTCATAAATAAAATACATTACTTATTTTAATATTTTTAAATGTTTATTTCAAGAAAGTGTTCACGCTAAATATACCACGTTCTATAGAAGAGTTGCCACATTTTGTACCCCAGTACTGAGCACATAACCCTTTATCATTTGACACAAGGGCAGACCAATAATGCCACACTGCTCCCATCAAGTACCATTTTTGAATAGACTACTGTCAAATTTTGAGCAAGTTCTGTCATTTACATTGCGTTTACCAGCAGGATTTTTCAAGGTCCATAAAATAGGCATTTGTTTGATCAATTTCGTTGGAGCTAAATCTCTTTCCACAGAGCCATTTCTTAATGTTTGGAAATAGTCACTGGGGGCTAAGTCCGGAGAATAAGTCGAATGAGCGGGCAATTCGTAGTCTACTTTATGGATTTTTGCCATGGAATCTAAGCTGTTACACGATTCCGTTGGTGGTCGATTGTGAGCAAACGCGGCAGCCATCTTACGGAAAGCTTTCTCATACACAATTAATCGTTCAAAATTGAAACCACTGAGCCATGTGATATGCCTATGTCTTCCACAATCTATCGCATATTCAATCTCCGATCGGCCAACACCATATAGTGAATTTTTCAATTGTTTTGGGCGTAGAAACCTCAACTGAGCGTCCGAACGTTCGGCATCTTCCGTACTTATAAGGCCACAACGAAAGTCAGTAAACCACTTTTTTACCATTGCAATCGATGGTGCAGAGTCCCCATAGTATTTATCAAGCATTTCCTTGGTTTGATTGAAGGTTTTTATTCGCAAAAAATAATGTTTAATGAGCACTTGAAATTCACTTTTCAAAGTGCACGAGGTTGTATGTTTTGAACAGCTGTTAAACGCAAAGTAAAGGACGGAGCTTGCTCAAAATTTGACAGTAGTCTACTAACATGTGGTACTTGATGGGAGCAGTGTTGAATTTCATATAACTACGAGGGAAGTTCGGAAAGTCACGGATTTATTGATCCGCCCTCGTATTCTTGAAAAGGTGATTTGATATTCTTGAAGAGGTGATTGTTTAACTTTACTCCAAAAAAGCCCCTGGTATTGACAACATCAGTAACACGATGCTTATGGAGTTACAACAATAATATTATCATTGGTTTCCCATTGATCGTGTTTGCCTTTATTCTTCTTCCTAAGCCTTATTAAAAAATTGTTAATGCATATTTATGACATTAACTTATTAACAGAATAATAAACTTAAAAAATATTTATTTTTTTATTTTAAATGTTATCAACATTCAAAATGAACACACACAAATTTCGCTAACTTTAAGATATATTAGTATTTTAGATTCCATCATATGTTAAAATCTAAGTAATCAATTTTTTTTGTATATGAATATTAACGAAAACAATTAGAACATTATTTGCGTTTATACTTACAAATATTTTCAATTCGAAATTTATTACTTAAATGTTGATGGTCTACTAAATGAGTTTTACAATATAAACTATAAACCAAATGGGAATTGTAAAGGTTAAAAATATTTTAAACCTTTTTACGAATGCTAAAGAAAACATTTCCTTAAATTTAAGAAGGTAACACTTGGTTTAAATAAGTTAAAATGTTTGAACTAAATCTAATGACGTTTTATATTTTGATTTTGTATTTTAATTTTTTATTATTTTTTCCTTTTTTCTAAACATTTAAGATGTTTTAATAACAAGAAATAAATTTATCAATGTTTTTAAAGAACATTTAACCTACATACAGAAAGAAAAATTAAGGGGAATGTCTCCCTATTTTTAAGTTAATGAATGATTTTCGAAAACTAAAATTAAATAAAATTGCAATTTTTTAAGCATTTTTATTAATCTTAAGAAAAACGTATAGCTTTTATTTTAGTAAGGTGTAATAAACTTTATTTTAGTTCATACATTTTTCTGAGTGTATGCGGCTTACTGTTGTAGAATAAAAAAAGTTTACGGATAAGTTACAAAAAACGAACATACATGTATTTTTCAATGAAATATTTATTTCAACTTTTTATACATTTGTTCAAAATAATTTACTGTCATTTACCGATTTTTTCAGTTTGATTTTTTTTTTTGTTTGACTGAAATTTGATAAAAATTTATCCACAAAACGGAAATTTGTGCTTTATTTGTTCCCTTTAGAGTTATTACAAATTTAAATTTTGTTTCCTATCTGTTTCAAAAAAAGTATTAAAAATTTTCCAATATTTGTTTTTTGTTTAAATTGTTTGTTTGGATACAAAATTATTTCAATTCGAATTTAAAATCTTCATAACACCACATAACATATAAGGCCCATAATAAATGGTGATTTTTTTAACCTTTTGGGTTTTGAAAATTGATAACACAGAAAATTCTTCCATTTTTGTCAAAAAAGTCGGTAATCATCGCACGGTGCCTTGCTCCATTGACTGTAACTTTGCGATTTTCATCGTTCTTGAAACATTGCATCTTTCAGGGTGCATTGGCAGCTCTTGAACTGCCACTGGCTGCTCTTCACACCAAATTCGGCAATTATTTTCGTTGATGTACCCATTGAGCCAATTTTCTAACACAACACAAATTTTGATAATAAAATTCAATGATTTGAAATGGAAAACCTTATACTCACCAAAAAAAGTCTGTAATGTCAACTGAAAATATTTCAGTTATTAATGGAAATTTTTCTAATTTGAGCCCAGTGGTATATTTTCCTAATCTTAACAACACATGTCTGTTGACGTGTAGTAGGATAAAATTAGTTGAAAAAAATAGTACCCGCTACTAAATTTTAGTAAACTTTTGTAAAGTGAAATTTAAAATCCGTTTGCTTAAATCAGAAAAAAAAATTTGCTAACTATTCTTAATATTAGTACAATCAAGTTAATATAAAAAACTAGTAAGCGCTACAAAATTTTAGTAAATTGATGTAAACTCAATGAATTGTTAAATATAGATAAATTTTAGTTTATTAAAGAAAAATATTTAAATGCACAAATTAATTAATCGAAATATGTAACTCTACCATATTAAGGATATGAAGAGTCACATAATGTTAAATTTTCCTAAAGGTATATGCAAACATTTCCCTAAATATAATTTCGATATTAGTTACTCAACCTGTGCTAAATATATCAGTTACATATTTGAAAGTGACAAACTTTCACGTAGTTACAGAATAACCCCATAAAGCTGCTAATTTCTTTTAACATTGCCTTACGAATTCAAATATACAAATTTTTATTTTTTTTTTTTTGAAATTTATTTTTTTTTTCAAAAAATATTTTAGGCAAAATTGATTTTTAGAACTAAAGAAGTTCTTAGTGTTATTTAATGAGGATATCCTAATTTTGGACATTAGTCGATTGTGAAAAGTATCTTCACTTTCGATCCCTTTCCTTCAATATCCACTTTTTTAAAATTAGTGAATTTTTTTGCTAATTTTAGCAAATCAGTTTTCAAAAATTTGTAAAATTATTTCCGAAGTTAGCAACAAAAATTTTTAAATATTCTGTAAAAGTTCTTTAATTTGTAAAACGTAAATAGCAACAAAATTTACTAAGTAATAATTTTTTTACTAAACATCAGTACAAAAATAGTAAAGTGGGATTGAAAACCGTTTACAAATTTTTTTTACTAACTTTTTTTCTGAGTGTACTAAGCATTTTTGGCATTGTAACATGTCGCGAATCCTTTTTTTACACTGAAAAAATTTACAATCACCCTTTATGTGGCAACAATATTTTGTGGTTAACGACAACCGTACCTTGTGTCGGCCCAGAATAACAACGTGATGCATTTCACCATACAAATTAACAATTAAATCGCGCCAAGCGTTGCAGTTTTGAAATATAATCTATTTTATTTTCAAAAAGTTTTTTATTATTCTCTTGTTTTTTGTTTCTAATTCTCTTAACAGAGTTCCCGTATTTTAAAAGTTTTTTGTAAACAAAAAACATATGGTGGGTAAAATTAGCATACGGTATTCTATGGCTCTTATGTTCTCTTCGTATAACCGCGAATAAATGAATAACTTACTATAAACCATCTAAATTTGTATTCAAATAATTATTTATTTTTATTGTTTTTAAAAAATGAAAATGTAAAAACCAAAAATAAGATTGGGTCTTTAATAAGGAATGGAGACACTGGAGAGTAAAGAATCTCTAAGGTACTCTTTACACTAAACTATATAGGACAGTTTGTGCAGTCACCGTCGTAAGTCGTTATTTTGGGCGAGTTTTCTCTCACAGCAACAATCGTTGTATGTCGCGTTCTAATTCTGGGCCGGCACTAAAAGCAAATTAATTACAATTTCATTTGTGTGAAGGAGGATGTTTGTTGTGTAACACTCCTCCATCCATATTAAAGAGCTAAAGTTTTTATTTGTAATACTTGCTTATCTAATAAGGTATGTACGTTTGTAGATGATTTTCAAATGGATCGCACAACGCATTGCATAACTAGCCGTACGTAAAATTCCTGAAATAGTTCTACGTGTCGCGTTCAAGAATAATTAAGTCAAATATCCATTAGCATATATCCTATCTTCCAGATATCAATACCATGAAGAAGAACCCTCAAATGGCAATTAAACCATAGAATAACTCACTGGTTCCTCTAGGTCATTGTGGATAGAACCTATTCATACTTCGACTGATTGCTACTGGTGAATGGATTTGTGGTCATCAGAAGACCAACGAGAAGAAGGTCTTGAACTAGTTACCGGAATATAACATCACAGAATTGAGTTATGATAGAGATCCACGGGGTCATGAATCCTGAGCAGAAAATCCATGTTAGTAGGTAAGCGACAATTCAGGCATTCACTTCTTTAATGATGGTTAGAAAATGGATGAAAGAACTGGGTGTGTCTTCCATAGCTGCGTCCTCTCAATTGGAAAATGCTTCCACCTACCGAATCACAGTAGCATCTTTCAGGATGAGATCAGGTCAATCACAGAATGCATTGAATTTATGAAGCAAATCTCTTTGAACTCAGTAATATCTGCCAATATATTTCTGTGCATGGAGGAAATTAACAACTTCCCAACCAATGGCAGTATTGATTCCGGGACTTGAAAACATAGTAGGAAACAAGATGGCTAAAGAATTGGCCAGAAAAGGATCTTCTCTGAGCGAAATTAACTTGTAGAATGTGAAATCATTTCAGGCTTTTAGGACTGAACAACGTGAATGCAATTTCACTGCTCATAGGATACTGCGCCAGTAGGTGAGACTACTACAATTCTATGGGTGGGTCGGCATAGGGGAGAAACTAAAGCACTTTTAAATCTTGTTAAAAAGGAACTTGGTAAGATGGTAAGTTTTCATACTTGACATTCAACGCTGTGAGCATATCTATCTCGAATGGGTCGTGAATATGAGGTGACTTGTCAGCCATTGCAAGCATTAGGGGTCAACACTTAACATATGTGGCGACAAAAGTGGAATGGGCTGGAGGAAGAAGTCTCCTCCAGTATGGAGTAGAGTTGGGCACGTTGAAGAACTCACGTAATCGTGCGTGAGTCGATTTTCTTCGAGATTTTTCGCGATAATTCCTTTTATTCGTTTTTTATTTATTTGATTATTTTTTATTTTTTTCGAAGTTTTGCATGTAATTTAGCAAGACTGTTTTTTTTTTTCTTTATGTATTACGTATGGTAACGCTTCAGTCAAGTGGTTCAAGTGTTAAATAAAGTCCTGTGTTTCATAATTTTTTGTAATATTTTAAATTTTTGGAGCGTGAGCGTGAGCAAAAATTTAAATTACGTACGTGATTTTGCGTGAGCGTGGTAGAAAAAAATCCTCGAGCGTGATTGTAATTTTTGTTTCTTGATTATGCGTGAGCGTTAGTCAAAATCGTCTCTAGTACAGAACTTCCTAAGAGCACATGAGACAGCACGACAAGGCCGGCTTTCGGCTTCCAGTATATGTACTATTTTTGGCAATCTAGTATCTTCACTTCCAATTCTTTTTTTAAACTAACCTAACCAAAAAATTGTACGTACATATATTTTTATTGTCCTAAACCTGACTTAACAGTTGATCCACATCAGTACTGCCTTTGGGTTTATTCAATGTTTTTGTTAAGTAAATAAACTTCATATTTATATACATTCTTGTATATTGGTATACACTTGGTGTAGCATCGAAATGAAGCCCCAAATGCGGTGGCTGGCTATGCTGTGAATAATATCGCAAACAAACAAGTAGCAAAACAAGTGCAACCGTCACACAATCAACCGTTCTTTAGCAAGCGTTTGTGACGTTATGAATGAGTGTGTGTTTGCATGTATGTGAGCCAGTGTATTTGGCATGGGAATCATCAGGCATCGCATAATTAATTCCCACGAATATATGTATATATCCATAAACACATGTAGCCAAGAGTAAGTATGATGTACCGAAAGGAGATTTTGTTGCTGAAGGAGGTAGGGAAGGAGGGCAAAAGCCGAGCAGATCAACACAAGTAAACCAAAACACATCTCATCACAGCTTCGAATAAAATTATTCGTGAAAAAATAAAATACACAAACAATATGCTACATCCATACATACAAATGATTACAAATATACCTACTATAGTCGTTCATACATAAAAATTAAGAAGAAACATGCTGCTTGAGACAAGGCAAAGTAATCACAGCAGTAAAAATTATTTTATTTTTTTCTGTGTTAAAGGAAGAGGAGAAAACCAACACATATCTACACATTACATATGTATATTTATTGTATTATAATAACACACATCTTTTTATTATATTTTTTTGCATATAAATACAGTGTCGATGTCGCAAAAGAGCTCCCAACAGGAGCATTAAATCTTTGCTGTTTGCAACTGCCTATAAAGTGTGAAAGTACGTATAAAAAATATATAGACAGTAGCGTATACCGATTCAGGGCTTAAAGGAAAAGGTGATAATATTTTAATTGATTATGTATTTTGTTTTAAATAGGTGTACTGTCCACGTAAAGCTTGGATAACGGGGTATGGTATCTTGTCTTCCGGCTATCATCTGTCTGGCGTGGTTCAATTATCCAGCATGCGTATATAATGGAGTAAACTCTACTTATGCTTCAATTCAATATGCCAGTTATAGGGTAGAATGAAATAATAAAATGAAGGTAAAATATACCAGATAGGAGTCAGCTCACGTTGACTTTCGGAGCAAAATTTTCCCTTCAATAGAATATTTCTAAACACATTAAAGCAACTCTAATGCTTGTAGTTTATAAATGAATTGCCCCTAAAACAGATTTTTTAATTAATTCAACCACATGATCTTAAATTTAACATTCCTCTGTTTATTAAGATTCAGCAACTCATAGTTTAATTATAACAAAAATAGGAGATAGTATAAGCATAAGTATGATTAAGTTTTAATTTAATTTTAAGTGTTGCCTTAAAAGTAATTATAAAAAAATAATTAATCATTTCATATTCATTCGAGGGTTAAGTGTAAATGACCCAATTTTCAAGTATACAAGTTAAATTATTTTTTATAAAAATTGTTTTTGTAAAGATAATTAAAAAAATTATTATTAATAGTTATTTATTAAATAAATACATTTTTTAAGGAGGTATATGGCTTAAGAGAGACAGCTTATATTAAGATCATTCAGCAAGATTCCCTTGGGAAACCTTATGGTACCTTAACGAACAAACAACAGGAATATTCTATTATCTAAGGGATATTATACATCGTGTATTGTGTGTACAATTAAGCATCCAGGCTAGTCACGGAATAATGGCTTTGCTTCCCTTACCGACTTTAAATTCCCGCACTCTAAAGGTATATATCCTACAATGATTAAGAGCGACGAATATACCCTAATTTGGACGGTAAATGTGGTATGAAAACGAGGCTTTCAATCTCAAACCTAGTTTAGCAGTCTTTCTACTGAAAAGTCTTAATCGATTGATAGAGAAATTCATTTTACGCTATCGATTCACATTTCTTGTTTTTCTATATGTTTTTAATTGAAAAATTTCATGAAAAAGCTGTTCGATGTTATGTTGAATAAAATGAAGCGTTCATCAAAATCAGGCTTATTATAGGTACAAGGGTGAGTCAATGAGTTCGTGACTATTTGAATGAAACACAGTTTTTTTTGCAAAAAAAAATTATTTTTTAACATAATCTCCTTTTAGCTCAATACACTTAGTCCAACATTTCTCCAATTTTTGTATTCCTTTTAAAAAATAGGATTTTTCGAAATCATAAAATAGGCATTTATTTGATCAATAATTTCATCGATGGAGCTAAATCTCTTTCAACCGAGTCATTTCTTTAGGTTTGGAAATAGGAAGTAGTCACTTGGGGCTCAATCCGGAGAATAAGGCGACTGAGGGGGCAATTCGTAGTCTACTTCATGGTTTTTTGCCATAGGTTAGTTCCACGATTCCGTTGGTGGTCGATTGTGAGCAAACGTAGCAGCCATCTTACGGAAAGCTTTCTCAAACCCAAGTGATCGTTCAAAATTGAAACCACTGAGCCAAGTGAGATGCCTTTGTCTTCCACAATCTATCGCACATTCAATCTCCGATCGGCCAACACCATATCGTGAATTTTTTCAATTGTTTCGGGTGTAGAGACCTAAACTGGGCGTCCAGAACGTTCGGCATCTTCCGTGCTTGTAAGGCCACAACGAAAGTCAGTAAGCCACTTTTTTACCATTGAAATCGATGGGACTGAGTCCCCATAGTATTTATCAAGCTTTTCCTTGGTTTGATTGACGGTTTTTTTCGCAAAAAATAATGTTTAATGAGCACTCGAAATGCACTTTTTTCCATTTAAAAAAAGGCACGAGGTTGTATATTTTTAACAGCTGTTAAATGCAAAGTAAATGATGGAACTTGCTAAAAAATTTTCAGTAGTCTATTAACATGTGGTACTTGATGGGAGCAGTATTGCATTTAATATAACTACTAGGGAAGTTCGATCCGCCCTCGTATTATCTCAGGCATACATGTAATACGTATTATCCAATTGTGAGAGTTTTATATTTAGGGCTTCAAAATTGATACGTTTAAAATCCAATTCGGTTAATCGATTAACCGCTTGCCCGATTTATCGTCCCTATTTCGATTAATAGCGAAACAAATAATTTTAAAGTCAAATAATTATTCGACCCGAATAATCGATTAAAATATATCGATTAACCGGTTAAATTTTTCCGTTGTTTTTTACTAAATCTTCCTAATTTTTTTTAATTTTGGGTAAGAATATCTCAAGAAGAGCTTAGAAAAAAACAATAACTTAAATGCAATCAAATTCTTTTAAAATCATCTGAAAGAGATCCATAAGAATAAGATAATAATTTTAAACAAAAATTTGATGAAGTGGGTATATAAAAAGATAAGTTGTTTTACAGTTCGTTCTTTGAAACACAAAATATAGCTGTTGAACTATTTTTTTCTTCATGAATCAACCCTCTGGGGTTGCCCCCTATAAATGTAGTGTATTGTGTTGATGTCAGCAAAATACGAAATGAGGGAGTAGTGTTTTTGGATAATAGACTTGAATTTCTCTATATTATAATTGTCAGTGAAGACCTCTGCAGGGAGTTTATTCCACAAACGACTAGTTCGACTTATGAAGAAAATCCTGTGGATCAGCCACACTGGTGTCTCAGAGCAAGAACTTTTAGCCTATAAAGGCGAATATGGGCACAAACAGAGAAAAAATTCGCCCTAAGTCCACGAACATCGCAGAAGTCTACGCCGAAACTGCCTGAAATTAAAATAAAAAAGAGAATTCAAGTAAAAAAACAATGTAGTAGACTTAACACCATATGTCATAAAAATCAGCTCTGCGTTCTTAATGATGAAAGAAATGCATATATTTTGCATTAAACGATCAATCGCCAATTTATGCGATTAATTGATCCTAATAACCGATTAATAAATTTTCGTAATTTTTCGAATAATTTCTAAACAGATTAACCAGCAGGGTCGAATAATTGGAAACACTAAGTTTGAAGTCAAAATAGGTAAAAATAAGGTAATTTTTAAGAAAGCAGGTGCAGAAATTTGTTCAAACTCTTGACAACGAATTCCTAAAAACCAATCAGGTATTGAATTTGAGCGACATTAAGTGTTGGTATAGTTTTGTTAACATCACCCAAACCAAAATACTTCATTTCATCAGTGAGAGTTGAATCTACCAAGATGTTGCAATTAAAATGTTAGGTAATTATAAGAAGAACGCGTTAGAACTTATGTTTTTATTTGATTTGTTAACCTTTCCGAGCTAAAAATGTTTATACTTGTTATATAATAAGGAACACTAAACCATTTTTTAGACACACATGCCAAGTCAACATTTATGGATTAAAGCTCTTCAATTTAATTTCTTAAATTTGAGCGTTTATGTGTACGACATTTAAGCAGTTAGTTAACTAATAGTTTAATTGAGTGAATCGTTCTATTGAACTAGTTTGCGAATGACACAAGTCAATAATGCCACTATCTAATATATTTTGCAACGCTACTGAACATAAATTTAAATCAAGTTTATCATATAAAAATTCGTTGTTTTTAAAGTCATTGCGCCACCTTAATGAATTCTTTAGAGTTGCATTTATTTTATGCATATTTTTTGTGTTTTTTGTTTATAAAAACATTCATACGCAATATATGTACATACTACATACATGGTATATCAGTATATACTGTCGTTTTGTCCAATTTGCAACATTCAGATTTATTTACAAAATACTACGTGGCTTTTTGTTTTTATATTTTTTCGCTCTCATCTTTACAGAAACAACTCACATGATGTTTTGTGTTCAAGATTTTTTTGTATTCCTTTATCTTTGACAAGGACACCATGTGTTGGGATTTTGTTATTTTCTTTCTATGATGTGAGTGTGTATTTACTTTATTTGGAGGCAAATTGCAATTATCGTACATCTCCTACTCATACGGCTTTGTAGGCAAATCTGTTTAGTAAAAATCAAGGATTTACTGATGTGAATGTTTGATGTTGAATATTTAGATTGAAGGTTTTTTAAAGTTACAATGTGCAACGTCAATTTTTTTTTTATATTTTAAAGATAAAAATTTCTAATTAAGCAGAAGAAATTTTGTATTAAAATTTAAAAAGTAGTACGTAAATGATAGAGCAATTATATTTAATGTTTATTTAAGGAAATCAAACTGTTTTTAAGGGTGGAAACGAAAAAAAAAATACAATTTTAAAATCAAGTTATTGTCAAGACTACGAATAAAAAAACATATCTAATATCAGTAATTAACAACATTATTCCAACGTTCCAAGTTTTTTTAAGATTTGGTGCTAAATGTGTCGAAATTTCTAATAATCTAAATTTTGTTGACGTAGTACAAAAAGAGTTAACACGTTGGATTATTGTCATTCGATCAGAGAAGCCAACATCAATTATAAGGAATAATATTTATAAGTTTTCTATTCGTCATATATATCGAAGGCCCTCCTTCGGGTTTCCCGTGATATGGGAAATCACATAATAGAAAAAAATATGTAGTTTATTGTTTTAAAATATTGTATTTTGTGTGGGTGTGAGCTGGCTAAATAAAATCTAAACTAAATTCGGGTATCTAAATTTCTATGAAATTTTAAAAATTGTTCAAAGATTTTGTCAAAGATATTTTAACATCTTTTGTCAATTTGGATTTAACGAGTGGTTAAATTTTAAGGGCCAATGTTGAATGTGAACCACACCTAAACATCAAGTTTTTTCTGCATTTCATTTGACATTTCTCAATTTCAGACTAACTCAATTTGAACAATGGAAATATACACAATCGAGCAACGCGTTAAAGTTATTCAGGCTTATGATGAAAATGGGCGTTCAAATCAAAATGCATTTCGTGCACCTTGTGATTTTCAGCATAATCGACCAAATGTGTCCACAATCGGGAGTATTGTGGGCAAATTTCAGCAAACCGGGTCTGTGAAAACACCTGTGCATGCTCGCCCATTTCGTTCTGCGGAAAACATTGCTGTTGTTCACGATAGTGTGTCATGAGGTCGGCCAAGCATTTACCGTGGTGTTCGCTATCGCGAGATGATAAGGAACACCATTTACGGTAAATGCTATGATATTGTAGCCAGGAATTGAGGATATGACCCTGGACGATATGTGGTTTCAACAGGATGGTGCCACTTGCTACACAGCTAACGAAACAATGGCTCTTTTGTGCGACAAATTCAATGGCCGTGTTATCTCACGTGGTGGAGATGTCAATTGGCCGCCAAGATCAAGTGATTTGTCACCGTTGGACTTCTTTCTTTGGGGTTATTTGCAAGAAAATGTGTGCGTCGGTAATCCAGCAACAATTCAAGAGCTAATGGATTAGATAATTCGGCACATTAACGGCATAGAACCTCTATTATGCATCAGCGTCATCGAAATTTTGGACCATCGGATGGAGGTGTGCCGTCGAGGTCGCGTCGGCCATTTGGCCGATATTTTGTTCCATACATAATTGAACCATACCATATTATCATACTAAAAAGAAATGACAATAGTTTCCTCAATAATTTGTGTTTTATTCAAAATCAACATCGGTCCTTAAAATTTAACCGCCTTTTAGATTAGAATTTTAGTACCTACCTCGTACGGGTTCTAAATGGAATTATTTAATTTGTATATTTTCTTTAAAAAAAAAAACGTGTTTCCAATTGTATTAATTGTTTAATTAAAAATTTGAGATTCCAATACCACATTAAGTTTTAACTGGAATCCCCGAAATTTCAGATTTATGAGTTTATTTTTATATCAATACATTTGTAGACTTTCAAAGTAGTTATAGTAGTTAAAAAGTAAGAATTTAAAAAAATGCTGCCAAGTCTTGGCAATTCTCGGCTTTTCTCTTTTCAATGTAAACAAAAATATTTGTCATGAAAATATTTAAAATTTTTTTATTTGTAATTTGATAAAATATTAAAAACGACAATAGCTAACAAATAAATTATGTGTTTGTTAGTAAATGTAGAGCAGCGCATACAATATAATTACTATATTTCATGTTCCGTTTAAATCGATATAGAGATTTAAAAATAAAGCTTTTTTATAAAAAAAATAGACAATATTGCCTTAAAATGACAAAAAAAAATCCGAAATAAAAGAATACAATATAAATTAAAAAAATTACAAATAAAATTCAAAACTTCGCAATCCAGAATTAAAAAGATCAATTAAAATTAAAAAAAAATACCAAACGGAATTAAAAAAATTATTGAAAGTCAACAAATATTTATTTTATTTAATTTTGTGTATTTGATACAATTTAAACGTTTTTGAAATGGTTTTTGAATTTGAGTGAAAATTTTCATGGCTATTCCACGTTTCCATGATATCTGTGCTGTTTTTATTTCTAAAAATTCGACGTAGTTCACGAAAAATTGTCACAATCTTTAAAATCTAATGTATGACCCCAATCTTAAAATGTAATTAAGCCTCATTTTTTGGGGCGAAATTTCAAAATGAACATTAGCACTAAAAATTAGGGACTGAAACCGAACCTGAACCCAAACGGTCTCAGGTTCGCTTTTTATAAAAACTTTGAACCCGAACCCGCTGAACCCAAAAATTTAATCAGGTTCGGGTTCAAAAATATAAAAAAAATATTCTTGCTGTTCATGGCGTGAGAAATGTTTGATAGAAAAATTATAAAAAAAACATTACAATTCTTGCATTCCAGTTTGCAGTGCTTGACACTATATCTAGTCCTTCTTTTAAGCAACTACTTGATCAATGCAAAGCTATTTGCAAAAAAATTGCGAACGCCAAAAATTTCTTCTTTAGCTAAAAAGCTAAACTTGAAAAAAGCTACCCAAAGTAGATGGAATTCCAGTTATGACATGGAATTATAGAGTCTGGCTTAGTTTTAAATTAGAGCTAACAAAAGATGACAAAACAAAAGAATTATATTAAAATATTATAATTAAATATTATTAAAAGAGAATTATATTTAAATATTATAAAAAGAGAAAACCACTTTATTAATAATCAATCCAATTTTGATTGCAGCATTAAATCTGGATAGCAGATTTAAGTTAATGCTAAGTCCCGAAGATATTAAAAATGCTGAAAAACATATTTTACAAACAATTGAAACTTTCGAAAATTCGCAAATGGAAAAGAAGAGACATTTATGAGAGAATAAATATATTGTTCTTCAGAAGAAGGGACAATTATCTAAAACAAAGAACAAATTTAAAAGAAGAAAACTTTAATTATAAAATTAAACGAAAATTTCTGTGATTTCCTATTAATAAAACATTTATACTTTTTTTAATGTTGTACCTGAACCCGAACCCTGAACCGAACCTAAAATTTTTATTTCGATTAACCCGAACCTGAACCCATTTTTTCAGGGTTTCAGTCCCTGCTAAAAATATGATGAAAAAATTACCCCTTTGATGAAATGAAAAATGGTCACAAAATATGCAAAGCAAAGAAATGTAGCTTATGCACAGCATTATACGCATTTATATGGAATCAATAACATTAAAGTTAAATATTTGAAAGAATTAGAATAAAAACCATTTTATATAAATCAAATATTTTAGTGATGCACAACCACTGCCTTTCAAAATAGTTAAAAAATTAAGTAAATTTCTACTCGCCGTCCATGAGTGTGTCCTCGCAGCCAGTTTTTATTAAATTTGCTGGTAACAATGGAAGAGCCATCAATTTCCGATATGCGGTTTTACCAGCATCCGACGATCTTATAAAATTTTTGAGCAAATGATTTTCTATGACATTGCGTTTTAGAGCTTGGCAATTTTGAAACCTGCTAAGAATTATATTTGTTCTTTATGTATGAAAAACACAATTTTCGCCTGCGACGCCAACTTCTATAATCTCTATATATAAAGGAATAACGTTACTGACTGACTGACTAACTGACTAACTAATTCATTCAACATCGCCCAGCCCAAACCGCTGGAGGTAAACAAAATCCTGGCCAAGCTGCTGATTGTTGTTAAATTTTTGGTTATCTATATGTATAAAAATGAGTTGTTATATTGTATTAGAAATTGATGCTCATTGTAATGTGTGAACCGATTTTAGTGAACATACCTGTATTTGTGCGTATATGGTGGATATGTGTCAATATTTGCAAGCTTAATTTTCAAATTTGAAGGGGAAAGAAATGGAATGAAAAGGGAACGAGTGGAATTGGAACACTAGACAAGGGAAACGAAATGGAGTGAGAAGGGGAACGAGTGGAATTAAAATACTATACAAGTGTGAACAAGTGAAATCGATACACTAGACAGGGTAATGAAATGTAATGGAATAGTGAACGAGTGGAATTGAAACAGTTAACACAGGGAACGTCTCACTTGAATAACCCATAAGCAGGAAATTCGAAACTTTGAATTTAAACATTCACTTCAAAAATAATACTTTTAGAGTAAAATCTGTAGTAATAATATTTTCGTCGCAACATATTCCGATATTCAAAACTACGAATTATATCCATTATATCATATAATTAACGCTCAATGTAATGCAGAACATAAGTTTCGCCAAGCGAAAGTATTTTGTAACACTTACTGTATAATTACACTCAAAATAGTTTTTAGTATAAAATAACTGAAAATGTAATATAAAATTAATGAAAAATCCCTTAAAAGCCAGTCTACTAACTTTTCATTTAAGTTAGAAAAACTTTTTGGTTATTTGTCAGCGTTAATTACTAAACCCTTTATTTATACAGTCAACTAATTAACGTATAAAGTAATTTGTTTCCTTTTATTCGTTTTTTAATTGTCAACAAATTAACTACTGAATCGGTAAAAATATAAAGGGTAGTTAAATTTAATGGGCCGATGTTGAATGTGAACCACACCTAAACGTCAAGTGTTTTTCTGCATATCTTTTGACATTTCTCAATTTCAGACTAACTCAATTTGAACCATGGAGAGATACACAATCGAGCAACGCGTTAAAGTTATTCAGGCTTATGATGAAAATGGGCGTTCAAATCAAAATGCATTTCGTGCACTTCGTGATTTTTTTTGGTCAGCATAATCGACCAAATTTGTCTACAATCAGGAGAATCGTGGGCAAATTTTAGAAAACCGGGTCTGTGACAACACCTGTGCATCCTCACCAAGTTTTTTTTGCGGAAAACTTTGCTGTTGTTCGCTATGGCGAGATGATAAGAAACACCATTCACGGTAAATGCTATGATATTGTGGCCAGGAATTGAGGATATGACCCTGGACGATATGTGGTTTCAACAGGATGGTGCCACTTGCCACACAGCTAACGAAACAATGGCTCTTTTGCGCGACAAATTCAATGGCCGTGTTTTCTCACGTGGTGGCGATGTCAATTGGCCGCCAAGATCATGTGATTTTTCACCGTTGGACTTCTTTCTTTGGGGTTTACGTGGATAAGCCAGCAACAATTCAAGAGCTAATGGATTAGATAATTCGACACATTAATGGCATAGAACCTCAATTATGCCTCAGCGTCAACGAAAATTTGGACCATCGGATGGAGGTGTGCCACTGAGGTCGCGGCAGCCATTTGGCCAATATTTTGTTGCATACATAATTGTACCATACCATTTTATCATAATAAAAAGAAATGACAATAATTTCCTAAATAATTTGTGTTTTATTCAAAATTAACATCGGCCCTTAAAATTGAACCACCCTTTATAAGATGTATTTCCTTCATTTCGCTCATAAAAATTAACTACAAAGTCTGGAACAACAAACGACTTTTTATTTGTTTTAAGTAAAACTGAAAACTATTATTAGTTTTATAGGGATTAATGAAACTGTATACCCTCCTATCCCCTTTGACGAGCAGTCCAAACCCCTTTGGCAAGAAACCTGAAATTTAAAATATGAGTTCCCTGTAGTATGGGCTAAATCTCTTAAAAGGCCGGGACGTAATAAAAATGAGGGTTTAAAGGAAGAAAATCTCCCTCTAAACGGCCTACCTAAACTGCTGGACGCAAGAACTTTTAATTTGGTGTAAAAGTTCGTCCACCGGCTTAGACATCAGCGGGATTTTCGAAACACGGATTCTTGAAACATCTTACAGGGAGGGGCAAAAAAGGGAAAAGTTTTGCCCATTTACAGCCTGGCAAAAAATTTGGTTTGTAGGTTCTTCCTCCATTCCTACGTGCGAACAGGGGCAGGGGTTCAAGTGCGAAAAGTCTTACCCTTAACTGCTTACCAAAACTGCTGGGCCTAATAAGTTGAAATTTGCTATGAAGGTTCCTCCTCCGGTGCAGAAATCAGCCAAGACGGGATTTTTGAAATTGCTTACGGGGAGGGGCAAGAAGGGGGATAAGTCTCCCTTTTGATGACATGCCAAAACCTCTGAAGCTAGGAAGTTAAAACTTAGTATGAAGGTTCCTCCTTTGGCATAAACATCAGCTAAGACGGGATTTTTGAAAAATTCTTTGGGGAAAAGCAAAAGATGAAAAATTTCTCCCCTTGGCGGCCTTTCATAACTGCTGCAACCATTTGCACTTAGCGATATTTTGATTTGACAACCACAGTTTTTTTCTAAACAAACCACCCATCTAAAAATCGAAATATATATGAGCATACATGATCATACATGGGCCTGTATATGATCATACAGGGCATACATGGTCATATACGTCCATACATTGTTCAATATATGACCATACATGATCTCATATATGATCATATATCTTCGGATCCGAAATTTGAGGGTATATGGACGTATATGATCATATACGAGCATACATGAATAATATGTGAGCATGTATGATAATATATGCACATATATCACCATATACCCTCAAATTTCGGATCCGAAGATATATGGTCATATGTGAGATCATGTACGGACGTATATGACCATGTATGCCCATGTATGATCATATACAAGCTCATGTATGATCATGTATGTTCATATATATTTCGATTTTTACATGGGCAACATAAAAAATAACTTCAAATTAAAAACATTTCCAAAAAATCAACAACATTTTCTTTAATTTTTCTTTTGATTAGATTCATATTTTATACTGGGCTTAAATTTATTTTTATTATGATTTTAATTCTTATTTAATATCATTATTTTGTTATATTTTTAGGTTTCTTCTTTAGTCAGTTGTTGACCAGCGTTGCCACTTTTCAAAAATCGACAAAATAAACAAAACGCCATGTTGTACTATGTAAGTCAGATTTTATGAGATTTCTTACAAATCTCGAGAATTTGGGGGATTTAATTTGTATAGGGAATCTTAAGATTTTACACGAGGTTTTCGATATAGTGGAATAGGTGATAGTCGAAGTCTCGGGTTTTGAATGCAAATGTAAAAGAGACATTTATAGAATGTTTTAAGAAAATTTAAAAATATAAAATAAATTGTTAGCAGTTGTACCTAACTGTTATCACTAAACCTTTTCTTTATCTTTATTTACTGCATTAGCTCTGGATTTAATCTGACAAAATTACCGCGGGGGCCCAATTTTACCAAAAAGAGTTTCCAATGTCCAAATTGTTTTTGATTCTGTTTATCTGAGTTCCCTCGGACACAACAAAGGCGAATCGCATAATCATCAGGAAACAAAAATTAAAACAAGACTATTTAGATCGTATACACAGCGATGAAAACTTTAATAAGATGAGCTTTTTAAAATTTTTAAACATACAATAATTTTGTAAATAACAACTTAAGGTTTTGTCACGGTAAACCTGAAAACGCAGTTTATAAACTGACCGAAAAGAAATAATATGTATTTTGATATGAATTCTCAAATTATAAACTTTTACCAATTTGTTAAACATAATTATACAAGTGATCTTCACATAACCTATCACTTGGCATTAATGATAGTTTAATTAGCTCTAAAGAAAAACTGAATGCAGCTTTTAAAATTAATGAAACCAACTGCATAAAGCCTCAAGGGACTGCCGATTTAATGTGAAGAATTTACCGCAACTAATTTGGAAAATTCCCTAAGGAATATAAATCATTTAATAATCAAATGCTGTTATTTCACATAAGACAGTAACTTAACCAATTTAATGAACTTAATTATTATACTTACACTTGCAAGTAGAAAATAAAACAAACTTTCTTTTTTTTTCTTTGATGTACTTAAAAATTTTTATTTTAAAAAATTCGGAAATATTTTTTTTTATTATTAATTAATATATAAACTGTACAATTACATAAATGATTTACACTGGCAGCCATAAATAATGAAACACTTATATATTTTAATAAAATTTCATTATTTGTAGGGGAGGAAAATTATAATTTATTGTCATTTCAATAATTCAAAAACAAAAAACTTATGGGGATTTACACCTTGACTATTCTAATAAAACAGGACAATTTTGTCATATGATTTGTCATGACAAGAAAAGTTTTATTAACTTGTTTGCCCTTAACTGGCAATTTTTTTTTTTGTTACCCAATATATTTTGTTTGTCATGAGTTTGTAATATGTATTTTCTTAGAATAGTCGGGTTAACTTAAATAAAAATTTAATATTAAATTAATAATATTATAAATTATTCTAAAAAGTTCTTACTTAATGACATATGAGATGATTTTCATTTGAATTGTAAAATATAAATTAATGTACGACTTGTTTGTTACTTAATTGCTAAAAGAAAAAATTTAAATTAAATTTAAATTCCAATAAAATTTTTGGGGGTGAAGGGGCATATTATTACATTTCATTCATATATTTTCATAATATTTTTTGTGTATAATTCGGTGTAAATATAATTATGCTAAAGTTTTTTCTTTATTATTCTTTGTTTAAATTTTCTTTTATTTTCTTTTATAATATTCATATTTTTTTGTTAAGAATGAAAAGGTTTCAACAATAGTATTTTACAATGGAGAATATTTTCTTATATGCTAATTTTTCTTGTTCATTTTTTGTAAATATTTATATGAAATTGTTTTAACAGGATGTTGGAAAATTTGAAAATATTTTTTTAATGATGAACCGGAGGATATATATTTGTTCATATGCTTGATACGACTAACAATAAATTGTAAGAGTTAATTATAATATAATGCTAAAAAAGATACTTGTAATATGCTAAAATGATTTATAAACTACTTTTTTGTTATTTTATAAATTTTTGTTGTAAAATATAAAACTAAACATTTTGAAAAAAAATCTGCTCAAATGTTTGGAAACACAAACTATGATTGATGAGTTGTTGGTAGAAAGAAAAGCAAAAGAGTGATCACTTTCATACTGAAACATTTAACATGTGTGTATATCCCAGTAAACAATTGTCTTTCAATTTTTGATGGAAAGATTTTGGAAACTCATTTATAGGGCTGTACAAAACCTTCGGAATTCAAAGATTTTTCTACTCAAAATATTGGCAGTTTTTTATTGAACTCCCAGGCATCTTCTTCCCTCAAGACCAGCCTTTGATAAATTTTTATAAGATCGGGTCAGAAAATTTTAATTTTGCCTAATAAACATCAAAAGTTTTACTCTTATCAGTTCTTGGAATGTTTATGAGAAAAGCGTGTTACTGGAATCTAGGTCCAAGGTCTTTTTCTATCCAGTGGAGTTTTTCTATAGTACAAGAAAACGTTAATTTAAAAGAGACATCATCTTAATTAAAGTAAAATAGCTTCAGATTTTAAAGACATTTTAACAAAAACTTTCTCATAGAAGAATCCTTTGATTGAAGCTACTTTTAAGTTTAGATGCACTCTGCTTCTGACTGCCTTTTCTAAAGGAAATCTCTAAGTTCTGATAAGTTTTTTTCTTTAAAAATCTTACATATTTAAGATTTCTTTAACTGATCAATTCTCAAAGTATAACAAGAAATAACAAACCCCATAAAGTTATGTAAATTAAGCAAAACCAGGTGCCCAATTGCTTACTGGGATAAACATATTTTCCCGGACTAATATAATCACTAGTATATATATACTACTACATATGTATGTTGTCTGTTAAGTTAAAGTGCTGTTGATGACGCCTTTACTTTGCGTGCCAAAGGCACTTGTTCCTTTATTCTTTCTGATTACAACGTTCTTTGCTTTCTATTCTATAAACAACGCAACACTCATTTGAGCAGGTATTTCTTCTTATCACAGCCTTTAGCACAAACTTTGAATTTTATATATATATATATATGCATGAAACGGGTTTCATTTCTGTAGTCTTCCCGCTCTGTTGCGTTTAATTCATATAGTTTGTACATTTTATAATTGATTCGATTCTTATAACTTGAGTTATTTTGATTTTACTTGTTTAAGATTCGTCGTTTATTGAGAGAAGTTTTTAAACATTTGTGTTGTTTTTTGTTTGTTTTGTTTTTTTTTTATTCATCAGTCAGTCTAGTACTTGTATAAGAAGCTCTATGAGATTCCACATTGGTATAATGATGCGGGCCATTGTGGTGACTCTACTGCTGCAGCTCAATTCAGCTTCAGTAGGCCTAAATTAGCCACGCTTTAGTATATTATATACAAAAGAAATTTACAATTTTGGCATTTTAAACGCGTATACTCACCACTGGTGGATACGAGATGTATTTATCACTCATATTAAAGTATGAACCATCTGGTGGCGGAGCCGGTGATGGCGATGATATATAACTACCCTTGATGACCAGTGAGGAGGCAGGCGATGGTGATGGTATATACATGCCATTGGACATAAGCATGTGATCATCTTTCGAACGTGTGGTTTCTGGCATACCACTGCGATTACTATGACGCTTTGGATTGGGAAGAGTACGTGTAAAATCTGGATTACACATGTAGGGTGGACTACACATGGAACTTTCTTGATATTTGGGTGGATAGGCTGTGGACTGTATAATGTCTACATTTTCCACTAGGTAGGTCGAGGTAGCTTGTTTTTGAACATCAGCCTGCAAAGCAGAAATTGGCAACTGTGAAAAAATCAATTAAGATAAAAAAATGTAAGGTTAGTTTAGTTAGCAAGTTAGTTGAGATTAAATCAAATAATAACTTCAAATTAGTAAATATTAATAATGTTATAGTATATGATTAGCGAAATAACAAAAATTTAATAAGGCTTAGTAGCTGGTAGTTGTTGTGGATAGAAAACTCTGCTGGGGCGACCATATAAAGAATGGAATTACTAAAGCTTACCGTATGTAGGCAATGCCTAGAAGAGCAGTTGGCTCTAAACTGGGACTGAGACCTATAATGATATATAGTTTTCGATCCTGAGAAATTGTAATGTGGGGAAAATCCAAAGGGTTTAGCGCCAATATTGTCTGGGGATTAGAGAACATCTACAAGGGCAATGGAGAATATACTCTACATCAGACTGATATATGTTCATATGAAGTGTGAGCACCATCAAGGCTGGCATACCTAGCATCAAAGAGTCATTGAAAATCACATTTTTAATATAGAACATGATAGGGTGGCGGAACAAGGTGTATGGCGGGTCTCAATTTTCTTATTCCGTACAGGGAGCGATGGAGTGAGGATGAAACTTTTGATTGTATCATTGAAATTCATTTCTACACTGATGGTTCTAAGCTGGATGGGAGAACTGTTTTAGGTTTCTTTGGTGGATATCTGGGCTCCCGCACCACAACAACGTTTTTGAGACAGCGGTTATGCCTATTACAAAGAGCATTTGGTTTTAACTGCGACTGATTATTCTGGGGATGCAGTCATCTTTACTGATAGTCAAGCTACGTTTAGGGATCCGGCAGTTAAGTCTGTGAAATCGAAGTTAGTTTTGAACTGAGGGTGACGAACGCTTATTTTGGCAGGAGACGTCTGAGGTTTATATGATTACCCGGATACTATGCAATGGTTGGAAATGAGTGGGATGACGATTTGGCCAGGAATGGATCAAACTTGGGGTCTGCTCACCTTCACGAGAACAGAGCTCGGACAATGGTACATCAACATGCACAAACCAGATCTGGAATGGGGATAATATTGGTGCGATCACAAAGGTCTTGTGAGGGCAGGACAAGGGCATCTTAAGACTGGGAAAGAGGGAACTGGCCAACATGTTGGGAATTATCACAGGTCACCCTGGACTACGATCACACCTTTCGAATTTGGGAAATGGTGTGGTGTTTAGTGCCTGCAGTGAGGACGATAAGAGTATGGAGCACTTCTTCTGTTTTTGTCCGGCTTTCGCAAGGAATAGGGTAAGGCCCTGGCACGGGGATGTCATATCATCATTAGAGTGCTTACCGGAGTTGATTAGGCAAAACTGAAGGTATACCTGGGGGATACTGACTTCTTTAGGTATACTGGAATATTTATTATGGTGTAGTTATTGGAGTGCTCACATCATGCGGATTATCTGGCATACGTGTATGAGCATTTATTAATCCTCTTTTCAATCTAAACAATCCATTACAGGAAAAATTAAGCAAGCCGGTTACAATTCCGATCGGAGTTGATTAATTGACCCTTGCGCCTTTCAAAAGTCATTTCAGTTGTGTGTAAAAATGGGTCAATTAGGCCGCTTCTTAGTGGTATTATCTGGGAGTAGTTACGGAACCAGTTCATATAAGTTTTTCTGTAGGCTCTATACTAAGGTGATCTTTTTTCTTTTATTTATTATGGTCAGCAGCTGAATTCTCATTTTTAATCAAAACATTAACATATTGAAACTAGCTTTATCGTAACGCAGATACTTTATATTTATAAAAGGTTTGGAAAACCAAATCTAAGCAAGATTTACATGCAAATCTAGTTTTACTATATTTTTCCCTAAAATTTTAAGCAACTCACCTTATATACAGATTGATTATCTTCTTTGGAATAAGCATCATCATTGGTTGTTTCCGTTTCAGTTGAATTTTTATTTTGTCGTCTTATCACAAACCAGGCAACCAAAGCGGCATTCAATACCAATAAAATCATAGCGGCCGAAGTAATGCCAATAATCATCATATTAGGCATTTCATCTTTTTCATTCAACTCTGCTGAATAAGGTTGGGAACCTGTAGAAAATTTAAAAAGAAATCACACAAACAAAAGATTATTATAACATATTATAATCGTAAAACTAAATATAAAATTTCTTAACCAGTTAACATTTAGAACAATTAAACTTGTATATTTTTAGTGTTATTTTTAGGAATAAGACAACTTTAGCCATTAATTAAAGAACTACATGGTTCATTAAAAGTTTTAAATTTTGTTGTTGGCAGTTTAAAAATTGTGAAATATCTTTAATTTGTATGTTTAGGGCCCATTCACAATGAAGTACTCCGCTTCGGTTCCCCTCTCCTTTGCGCTTATAATTTTTTTTTTTTTGTATTATTTTAACTCCAATCTGCATCGTAGAGTACTTCAACATTGTGAATCTAGCTTTCTTGCCAAATTTACACTAATATTTTAATGAAAATATAATTAACAAATGGATTTTGATTACAAATAAGAAAATCAAAAAATCGTAAAACACACCACGAAGTTTGTTTTGTGATCCAGTTTTCATATTTATAGACTGTAACTTTGATTTTATAATTCAACTTTGTCTTAGTGAAAATCACAAAAATTTATGTAGTTCAAGAACTCTTTCACAATTATTATAGCGAAAAATTCTTTTAATTTATGAAGTACTTTTAACGCTTTCACTTACCTTTTGTCAAAGTTAATTTTACGTCTGGTAAAAATTTACTACCACCCGCCTCATTGGCAGCCATCACTGAGAACACATAGGTACTACCCGCCTTAAGCCCATCTATGGTTATATTTAAACTTCCTGGCTTAGCATCAACATATTTATATTTATCTTCATTGAAAATTTTAAATCTTAAACGATAGTACACCGGTAAGCCGCCATCAAATCCAGCAGACCACGATAAATCTACACCATTATCGGTAACATTGTTAACTTGTAATTCTAAAGGAGTATCAGGTCTCATAGGTTTTGAAAATTCCAAAGTAGAACTAGCTTGACCATGAGTATTACGTGCTACACATTCATAGTGTCCATAATCATCTGCCGAAGTATTTTCAATAATTAACGAAGATTCATAGGTGAGGGCATCTAATTTACGATCTAATGCCTTGAATTTATTACGACGCATTTTGAGATCTTTACCATTACGACGCCATATGAAATTAGGTTGTGGTGCAGCAAACGTTCTGCAAACAATACGACCACGATCACCCATACGAGAGGCAAAACGTGTAAAAGCCGGTGAATGATCTAATTCCGGAGCAGCTATAAAGTGAAATAATTTATATAAAAGAGTTTAATATAAAATATATATTTATACACAAATGAGAAGAAGCAAATATTTCCTAAGAGAAAAAAATAAGTAAAGAAAATTGTGAGTTAAAGATTTTGTTGAGTACTTGGCCGTCATTTAGTGTAAATCCAGCGCACCTCACATTTTTACTTTCTCTCTCCTAGCGTCATAACAAAATTAAAAAAAAAAAAATTGCCATATTGTCAAATTTTACATAAATGACATGTGACACAAAAACAACTTAAAGTACGTTGCAAATCGTATTTAAGTTTTGGAGAGAAAACTGCTATAGATAGGGCAAAAGCACTCCAAAATGGTGTTTTTGCAATATCACTGGTGACTGACCGACATTGCACAGCATATCGGCAAAGTTGATAATCAATCACCAAGAGGCAGCAATAACGGTTGATTTTTTTTAACTGTTGGATATTTGACTTGATAGATTTTAAAATGTACTAAACATCTTCCATTTCTTGCAATAGCTAGAACATATTAAATGTTGATTTCGTTCATACTTACATTGTACTACTAATAAAACATCTCTTTGGGCCAATGATCCTCGTTGATTATCAACTACACATGTAAAGTTACCAATATCGGAGCGTTGAACATTGCTAATGTGTAAATATGAAGTACCATTATCATACGTAATTGAAGTTCTTTGGGCCATATCATAACCAGCCCGAATCCAGGTAACATGTTCTGCTGTCAAAGGTCTTGCGGCAATGTTACAGCCCAATACAGCATCTTCTCCCTCAGCAAAACTAGCATTTTCCGTTACAGACTCAATTGATGGTGGATCTAAATAATACATGAATAAATTAAATAAATTTCCCTATTCCATTTTCCCCCTCAACTTCCTACTTACATTCGACAACAATTTGTATTTCCATTATGGCGGTACCCTGTGAATTCATAGCTTCACATATATAACTACCGGCATCATTACGTGAGAGTTTACTAATATTTAAGGTGGAACCATCTGATATTATACGCTGGCCCTGAGCATTATTCATGATGGGTAAACCATCTTTAGTCCAAGTATACGACATGGTTAAAGGATTACCGGTAGCATGAAGTTCAATACGCAATGGTTCACCCTCCACGCCCATATATGTAGTCATTTGTGGGTTATCAAATTTAGGAGGATCTAGAAATATTATCATTATAATTTCCAAATACTATTAATCTATTTCGAGATTTTGAATACTTACATAATATATCCAAACTGACAGTTTCATGGACACTTCTTTGTAACACTTCATTAATTGACTGACAGGTATAAACTATACCATCTAAATCTTGGGTAATGTTAACATAAACCTCCAAAGTAGATACTGAACCACCCCATAAACCAGGTTTAGTAGAAAGATTAACACCTTCTACCGGTATTCCATCCTTCCACCAAGAAACTTTTGCAGGAGGATTGCTAGAGCTAGAATCACAAATTAATTTTGCTCTTATACCGGGTACCAAATTCTTAGGCTCTACAGATATTTTAACTGTTTCGGGAGGAACTATAAAAGAGAAAAGTTCTCAATTCTGATCATATATTAAATTCGTTTCAATTTCACTTACAATGAACACTTAAAGTTTTTGTAGCAAATAATGGAATGTCAATAGCCGGACTTTGTATTTCACATTTATAGATGGCATTGTTATCGGTAGAATTTACCAATATCGTTAATTCCGAGGAAATTTTGGAATCTTGTATTTTGGTTTGAGTATTTAATTTCTTATCATTTTTATACCAATTCAAAGAAGGTGGAGGATTACCACCCGATGAGGCACATTGCAATTTCTTAACAGAACCCGAAGTGATGACATCACCTTCATTGTAGCCTGTCAGCAAGGGTGGTGAGGGTGGATCTATTTATATCGAAGTTAAACCATAAATTATAAAAACGTATATCAACAAGGGGAGAAGACATACAAATAAATTATATATTCGTTTTACATTTCAATTAACAAAAAAAACAAAACTTACATAAAACATTAACACTGTGAGAACCCACGACATTTTGTGTTAATTCAACATTAAGAGCATGACAAACAGCCACAAATGTACGAGAGTTGGCATCGATACTGATGGAAACATTCGATGTAGAAAACCAACCACCTTCAACACTTTTTTGTGTTTTATATGTCGAATTGCTTAGCGGGCGTCCATTTAGAGACCAACTTATGCGGGCTGGTGGATTGGAAGGTGCTGTGACACAAGTCAATTGTGCTTCATCACCCACTTTGGCTTCAGTGGCGCCAGTAATGGTTACCTCTTTGGGAGCAACTTAATATATAAAACAAAGAACATAATTAATATTTCTTCTTCTTTTTTTAAAATTTAATTTTAATGCTTACACAAAACCGTTAAATTAAGTTCTGCCTTAAAGGCGGTATTTGATAAAATGTTTTTAGCTTCACATACTAAATTAGCACCATTATCCGATGCATCTGCTATAAAACTGTATACATTTTCAGATAAGCGTCCCGAGGTTCTACAATTATATTTAAGCTTATATAGTTGGCACATTTTCGAAAATTTTCTATTAATTTACCTTTGTGGTGAACTTATAGGTTCGCCATTTTTATACCAAACTAATTGGGCGGGAGGATTACCACCACGACTACGACAAGCTATTTTAACATTTTGACCTCTTCTCAATGTTTCTCCCTGAGTATACCCTTCAAAAAATGGTGGTCCAGGAGGATCTTTTTATAAAAAAAATGATTTTATAGTATTTGATTTACAAACTGGAAACTTGATGCTGAAACTTACATAATACAGACAATTGTATGGAAGATCGCATGGGTACATCTGGAGGTAACGCCTTATGTTTAGCCTCACAGGCAAAATCTTTGTAATCATCATCAGCTCGAGGTTGTAGTGTTATTGTCGATATGGTGGTATAACGTTTTGAGGCAGTTTCAGTTATTTCAACATGAGGTTTAACTATAAAATAATATTTATAATAATACATAACATGAAATACTCTAAATATTATGAAGTACACAGAAAAGAATTTTATTATGACTACTCAACACATAATACACTTGGTTAAGAGAAATTCAAATTCTATTAAAAGCCTGATAATGAAAATTTTCGTTTTTAAGATGAATACTAAGAATTATTTTTTCTGTGAAAAATAATTTGTGCTGGCAACCTTAATTATATATTAATTTCGATCTTTATGTTTTAAATATATACTTTAGAATTCAATTCAAGTTTGCTGTTTCATAGTAACATTTAATTTTGATCCCGAACCTGATAAATTCTAAAACATTTATTTTCCAGAATCTCAAGAATTTTTCTATAGAATAAGCAAAGTTTTTAACAATTGCTTCTTAGATGAACTATTTGATTTTTATCACAATTTTTTTATAAATTATTTTATTGCAAAGAAAAATGAAAATTTTATAATTTTTAATTACAATTTTTAATTATATTTAATTTTATTTATTTAATTTATTTAATTTTTAATTATAGAGAATAAAAATTGAGAAATTTTACACACTATTTTCAATAAAAAACCGATAGATTTTTAATATTTTTTCTTATAGAGCTTAAGCTTTGGAGTCATAAATGAAACATAATTCTTATTTAAGAGCCAATTTGAAATAACGAATCATAAATAACTCATAATTTATTTAGAATTTTTGAAATTATATTAAAACTTATGCTCAGGAAAAGGTTTCATTGGCAAAGAAATGTACCATCATATATCCATGCTTTCTAAAGGTTTTAGGACTCTTTCATTAGTCTTTTCGGACTCCAATTGTATGATAGGGACCTTTTAATTTAGTGACATATTTTTAATTTTGATGTGATTTGATAAAATGTGGCTGCAAATAAGAAATTAAATTTTTTGCACCTTTAAATTAATAATTTCACATTTTTAAAATTACTACTGAAAGTTTTTGTTGCCGGTGTTCACGTAGCACTTAAGCAAGCCGAAGTAAATAACATAACAAGGATATAAACTAAAAACCTTTAACAAATTCACTTTTCATCATATGGTGAACACCAAATGTTCCAAGATTAAACATCTTGTGCAGTTATAATGTTGCCATATTTGAAGCCCTTTGCTTTCTTTCACCACCTTTTATATCTCCTCTATCTATGACTGAGGCATTATTTTGATCCTGTGTACAGATTACTGTGGGGTTATATCAACACGACTGGTAGTACTCACGCAAAACACTGGTAACATTTCTATCACATTTCCAAAGAAAGCAACACATTCATAGGATGAATTTCCTGACTGTTGCCTCTCTTTGAAAAATCAATGTTAAGAAAGATTTAAATAAGGAAAACTTGTTTATTTCTATTTTTAGCCACATATGTTGCCATAGAAAACTGCGAGAAAAAATATTAAGCCACTCAAAATGTATGGATATTTAGTGGCTCCCAGTTGTGGCACTGGGAAGGCAGGAAGTTTAATTGTATTAACAAACATATTTATTGTATTTAAAAATTAGAAAAGTCTTTTACTCAATTAGCTTAAAAATTAAAACTTACCACCCATTAAAGGTACATTATTACTATTCCATATTAAATTCGCCGCCGGATTTGCATTCTCAGCTATACATTTTAAGGTGAGATTTTGTCTTTCTACCACTTCCACTTTAGCATTGGGGGCATAACCATCAATGGCTATTGAACTTGGTGCTGCTACAATGCTCAATTTCGCATTGGCTCTAATGGCAGGATTACCAGCCGCTGGACCAACTTGACATTGATATTCAGCATCATCTTCTAGAGAGGCATTTTTAATTTGCAAATTATAAACACCATTAGCAGCATCTACCAACACGGAATAACGAGGAAATCCATGTATGACTGCTGAGAAGCCTAAAGCAAAGCCATCTTTGGTCCATTGTACTTGACCAGCACGATTGGCGACTTCACAACGCAACAAGGTATCGGTGCCTTCTAGAATTTGTAAATCATGTGGTGTCACACGAAATTTTTGTACCGCAGACGATGATGATTGAGCTGAAGTCAATGCAATCACTAAAAAGAAAGAAAAATACAAAAAAAAAGTTGTTTAATTTAGTTATTTACTTCCATAATACGACCATAGTTAATTCATTAGTATTGTAACTTTTATGACAACCCACTGTTTACTTTTCAAACATGTTTTTAAACTATCCAACCTACCCACGGTCTTTAACTTAATATACAAACAAAAAAACACCCACATTAAAAAGGTCTTTTAGGTAAATTAAGACAGTCTTGTGAACTAATTTTCAACATTTAACACCAAAAAATCTAACAAAATCCACATAAATCCCAAACTTAAACAAATATAAGTTAGTTCTGCCCAGACATTCCCAGCCTACTCATTTACTTGCTGACCCAAACAAACTGATTTGCATATGAAACCCAAGAAATAAATGAACAAATATTGAGGAGGGAAAACAAAACTCTGGTCCAAATGAGACACTAATCATTTTCAAAATGCATGTTTGTATTGTAGTTTTACCATTGATAACAGACAATAGAAATAAATTGATTCCCATAGACACACGCACACAACAGTCACATATATATGCATACACACAAACATGTATGGATAACCAACAAACACGTTTAACGGCATTAATGGATTAATTGATTATTAGCCTCAGTTTAATGGTCACTCTTGTTTTTGGTCGGCACGATTCATTTCCGTTGAGAATACATAATAATTTATGGTAATTGTAATGAAAATGTCATCTTTAGAAGAACCACTAACATAAACTGAACTGAAAACAGAAACCAAATACCAATTTAACATAAATGTTAAACGTGCAAACGTGTAATAAATATTTTAGTTAGTTTGCTTCGAATAAATGTACAATAAGTAATAACCAGGGCAAGGGACCTTATATAAGTACTAGGGTATTCAATTAATGGTCTGTTCATTTAAGTCCATCAATAGTTCAAATAACTATTCGGGGTTTTTCTTGAACTGAATAAAATTATAAAAATAATCGATTAATGGAAGGAAAATTATGTGAAATACTATACAATTTTTTTTCTTTAATATTTAAAAAAGAAAACAAAAGTAAGTCCAGTATGCGTCGCCCCAGAATAAGAACGCAACATGCAACGGTTGTTTCTTTGAGAAAAAACACGCCCAAAATAACGACACACGACAGTGACTGCAAAAACTATATATTTATTTTTGTGTAAAGAGTACCGTAAAGATTCTTTTCTCTCCAGTGTCTCCTTCCCTTACTAACGACACAATTTATTTTTGTTTTTAAAATCTAAATTTTTATAAAAAGAAATAATAATTTTATTAAATATTTTGCATCATTGGCCCATTTTTTTACTTAAATGCTATTGCCTAGCAAAAACATGGTATCCACCACTTAACAACCTGTTTACCCTCTTGTTTGTAAGCAAGAGGGTAATGACCACCGATTACTTTGTCTTTTTTGTAAGTGAGATGATATTGACTACTCATTATTTTTGGGACATCACGAACAAAGGTAATTAAACGAGTACATAGGCTGGTAAGTAGTTCTCGGGGTGGAAATGCTATTTCAGTCAACGGCGAGTGCTACAGAGCACATGAATGAAATCGTGTTCCATAAATATTTGTTTTTTCTATTGAAACCAAAAGAAATTTAGTTTATTTTATATTTAAAAAGATACTTCTATTTGGACCACCCTTCATAAAATACAGAGCATAATTATTGAAATGGTGTAATAGAATATTATCAAATGTATGTAGAGATATTTTATAAAAATGTCGCCTTTGTTTGTACCTTTTTACAAACATCAAATAAAAAGTTTTATTCATATTTGTGGTCATTCAAAAGTTTCCATAAAAACAATTAATGCCAACCAACTATTTATATGTTTCCTCTCTACAGTTTTTTTCTTGTGTCAAATAGGGTTGTTTTGAGTTTTTTTGTTGATTTTTAGTTTAATTTGTAATAAAAACTCCTTCAAGTGTGACAAGTTACAGGCAAGAAGTTAAATGAATGTTGTTGTTATCAAAAAAAAAAAAAAAAAAAAAAAAAAACATAAAGAATATGTGGAAAACACTTTACAGGCTTCTTCCTTTTTATTTAAATTCATTCATAAAGATCACACACATGCTGATATACTAACTAAAATATAAACTCATAGAAAAATTTTAATAAAAATATTTGGAGCAACAAATTAATTTAGTAGTTTATACAGGGTGGGGCAAAAGCTATAATTGGATTTTTTTTGCTATAACTTTAGTTAAAAGTGAAAGCTCATTAAGTTTTTAACTGACAATTAATTATGAAAATTTTTACCCGACAAATGGCCGCAGTCCTTTGATTTCATTTTGCATTTCAGCTGTCAATATCCGCACGAATATTGTTCTTTAATTCATCCTCTGACAGATTATGCGTTAATTTTGTAGCGCGTTCTTAAGGCGTATAGCGGTTCATTATAATTCACTATAAATTTCGCATGTATCTACTTCACGGGTTCCCAAAACATATTGACATATGATGCCATTCGCAAAAATGACAGCACTTTCCAACAGGGTGCTACTTATGGACATACTTTGTAGAGTGCTGCATATTTTTGTAAAATTTAACAACTTATTGTTAACATTTTATTATTTAAATATTATCAAATATGTTATACATAACCCTTACTTATTTACAATGCATTTTTTAATGATATAAAGTTGGTTAAGCTGTTTTACTAAAATATACAAAATTCTAGTTAATGTATTAATTATTTAGCTTTAATCAGCCTACAAATATTTTGAAAAAAATTTTGCTGATTTCAGAGGCGTAGGTATATAGTTTTTCTTTTGGAATTTACTAAAATTGAGTATATTTTCTTTACTAGTTTTATTTTACTAATATTGAACAAACGTATTGTTTGTTTGCGTAGCCCTTTTTAAATAATTTCTTATATCTCTATTTTTGCTTCTGTAATGGACAAATTTCTTTAAGTGTATATAATAGTACATAAGTCGTGTTTATGTCCATGTTTTAAGTATTTTAGAAGATATGGTTTTGTGGTTATTTGTTATACTATTTTCTTTTAAAATCATTTTTATTACCTTTTTTTAAAGTCACCACTATTTAGGACAAACAAAAAATTCACAAATTGTTTCTTGTTGATCCTTAACCACAGCAAAAAAATAAACAAACTTCCCTTCATTCAAGCTTACTTTAAAGTAAAGGCTTACAACAAACAGGAAGATAAATTGAGTGAGGTCGAAATTTATGCACTTTAAATAACCTTTGTCCTAAAAGTACCCTGCGGAAAAAGAACCTATCCCAGGACACGTCACGTAACCGGTCACGGTACCTGTTTTTTTATATGAATATACCCAGTCACTTTAATATGGGCTTGTCCTAGGAGGCGATCAATTGCTGTCTGTGACATGTCTGAACATGTTACACAACTAACCCCAAATAACATATCACAGAACTAATGCAAAAGAACATGTTATGAGTTTTAAACTGGCCACGTGGTAGGGAATCTTGGGAACCGGTTCTCTTTTCACCTATCTCGTGATACGTATTTTCGGAACCGGTACTGTTTTTACCTATCACGGAAGACATGTCCCAATTGTCAACTAACCCCTTCTTTCCCGCAGGTTAATTAAACATTATTTTTACAAGATATGGCAACCCTGAATAACTATATTGAGACATACCATAGTTTCATTATTCATTAAAAAATTTCAGACGCCAAATTCCAATTTCGCGATTGTAAAATCCTTTTTAACTTGAATTTCCGTTCACCCAAATTGTGACTTTCCTATGAATGCCATAAATTATAAGTTGCCATAGTTTTTATTACATTTTGTAAACCCTGACTGTATACAACTACCAAAACCATGAAATGGTTGAAAATGTCAAACACTCTACCAAATATGTATGTGTACACTACATTAAATCTCTTATGAAGGAAGAAAACAAGTAGTTTTTGCAACAAAAAATAAAGATAATAATATTACATATGACTGCTTTAAGGTAAAAAAAAAACTCCTCAAATATTCTAAAAATAACTAAAAACTATACAAATCCATACAAAGAGACCACAAAAAAAAAGAAACAGACGAACTCTTGAATACAAGCAGTGGAAAAAAGTGGTTGTTGTTGTTGATGATGAGTCGTTTGGTATGGTAATAACACACCGGATGTCACACTAATGGTCATTTTTAGTTTACTTTCTTAAGACTTTGTTTATCTCTGTGTGTGTACATAAACACACACACATATTTACCAAAAAACAAAAAAAAAACTATTTTATACTCAAGTCAATTCATTCATAAAACTAACTTAACTAACTTCATAAACTATGTTTTGTAGTTTTATTTTAACTTAATTTAATATTGGTCTGGTTTTATTGAATGCATAAATGCTGTAGTAAGTAAAACTTTAAATTTTGTTTGTTAAATATTTAGAAATTTTCTTCCTTTTGCATTAGTTTTAGTTTTCCTTCTTTTTATTTCTTAAAATGAATTAATGACTTCAAGATATACATATATGCACAAACTAAACCAACAATAACAACAAAAAGTGGCAGGCAATCTAAGCCTAGTGGTTTTTCTACACTTCTAGAACTATTACTTTACTTGTACTTTTGGGTTCATTAGTGGCTGGTAGAGTAAAGTTTTTTTCATTCTTGTTTTTCGTTTTTATTCACATTCATTTGTTTTTGTATAATTTTTTTTGTTAAGCTGCACACAAACATGTTTGGACTTTGGGCCAGGCCAGGACATAATGGTTATTAATGTTGTATTCATATATGAATGTATTTAACATTGTGTGTGTAAAAATACACACATTTATTCAACCCATCTTTTATCTATATACGAAAGTACGAGTATAATGAAACTTCCAAGGGAAGTAAGCAATTCAATGTCTATTAAAAAAAGTAGAAGTAGAAACAACAAAAAACAGTAGTAGTATTTAACTACCTACAACAACAACAACTGTATTATCTTACTCAATGGGTAAATACATGAATGAGGGAAAACACACAAAAAAAATAGAATTGAAACTAACTTTAGGTACGCACATCTAATAGATTTTTTATTAGGGTCCGGTTTATTTGGGATTTAAAAGTTTTAAGGCCAGTTGAATGCATTACTAAGCTTAAAAACTTTAGATTGGAATGAACATATTTCTACACACAATATCAATTATATAGATCGAATAGAAAATAAACGTTAAAATTCACTATATATTATGTAAGTTAAATTAACTGAAAACACAATTTAAATCTAATTTAATACTATTTAAAAATCGGTGCATTTACTTTTCTTTAAAACTTTTAACCGGCAACCCACCTCCAGGCGATGTTCATGAAATTGACCACAAATGAGTTCCTTATAATTAGAAATTATTGCTATTCCTATAGCAAATAAAATTTTCTAAATGTTTTGTGAAACTAATTTTTGTTCACGCTGCACGGTTTTGAAGCGAGATAGTGATTAAAATTTTGGAATATTTAAAAAATACACATTTTGAAACTAACACAATTATCAAAAATCTTAAAAAAAAATATTTAAGTTAACTAAAAGTCATTGATAATGAACACAAATCAAGATTAAAGCTTTACCTTTTAACATAAGTCATTTCATTGGTCCAAGGACATAGAGTGTTCTAGCAGAATACCTTTAAAGAACATCGTCCTAACTTGAAAACTAACAGCGAAATTTTTATGAAATTTCTCAGAAGGAATATATTTAGTATTCCTAGTAAGGCGTTAAAGTTTGAAGAATATATATATATGAATTTCGCAATTCCGAAAAACGAAATTCGCCATATTATTTTAAGTAAATGCACAAAACATTATATTTTGGTCTTGTATTTATATATTTGCAAGAGAAATAAGAAATAATTTCCTAACCTACTCATTTTGATACATTAGTTTACGAGATTCATTCTTAACCTATTCTAGTCCATATCGCCGTAAGTTGACAATGAAGAAAAATTTTTGTAGAAGAACTTGTTGTTTATTTTTCGTGCCGAACAGGCAATATAATTTTTTTCTCAAAAAGAGGCTAGGCCTGTTAGAGGGTTAAATCACATATTTGACAAATGTTTTTTAATAAAAAATCTCTAAACTTTGGATAAATTAGCGGCGAATATATTATAAACAATTTAAAATTCCGTTAAAACAGGTGTTACAATTTTAAAGCAATTATTTCCACTACTGCTTTCGTACTTACTTTGGCTGGATAAACTCAAAAATTGCATAAAATGATTGTTGTAATTTGTTTAAGAAGTAAATAACAAGGTGTATCAACACACATACAGGGTGGAGCAAAAACTAACATCTGATTTTCTTTCGCTTTAAAGTGAAAACAATTACTTTTTTGCTTTTTTAATTAGATTTTTTATAAATTTTTAAATACGCATTGTGTTTCGTCCAACCACATGTCCTCCAAATTCAAAACGTTAATTTCCCGTAAGAAAAATTTAATCAGAATGGCTCCATCGCTGTAAAAGCGTTACCTTCGGCTTGTTAGAAAAAATTAGATCGAATCAACTTTTTCCACGTTCCGTCCCCCAGAACCGAGATAAAAATAAGCCTCGTCGCTAATAATAAATTTTGATGGAAAAAAATGGATACAATGCGCGCAAACAGAGGTCTTGAGGCGATTCATTGTTATGCACTACAAATTTCACACGTGTCTACATCACCAATGTGAAACCAAACTAACTAAATACGATGCAATTTATTTTTTTTTTTCTTAAATTCAGTACTTTTCCACTATAAAATTTTCTTAAATTTACTTTGTTTTAATTTTTTCCACAAAAATATTCATAACTTAAAATTAATGAGCAATATACCGGTGGTAAAAGTCATTTTTTATTTTCCAAGGACGCTCAATCTAAAACTACTAGTTCCGCCAAGTAACAAACAAACAATAAAATAAAATCATTTATTTAAAGAAATTTTATATTCACAGTTTTTGAGATTTAAGTAACCCCCTGTTTCATTAACATTTAAGTTCTCTATATATAAAACCTACTAAAAACATTGCAATTAGCACCACTGTAAGCATCAAAAAAATTTAAAAATCGCATCAGATATGACCTGTTAAAAATTAGAAAAATAAGTTCAGACCATGCTTTAATATAAACATATTTGTGTTAATTTTCTATCAGTCATCTTAAATAATATTATTTATGTACCTTTAACTTAAGCCTTAAAGACGCATACCTGGCATTAGCTTAAATTTAACTTTACGATTATTTGAATAATCATCTAATATACTGCCAACACTTACATCACCGGAAATCCGCTTAATTTCACTTGTAATCAATGAAACTTATAATACATATATGAATACATTCACATGCAAACAGACCAGCCGCTGGCAAGTCAGAAATGCCCAGCAGAGTTTGGCAGGCAAACAAAGTAGGATCTTTTATAGCCATAAATTTTTGCAGTCATGTGTACACGTTGAAGTGTATATATTTATTCATAAAATATAGTTTCAATAAAATCCTGTTTAGCTAGTTTTTTTTTACGAATATTAACATGAGGAGAATAAAAGAAATAACAGGGATATCAAGGGAATATCTAAGTGAATTTGAATATAAAAAGTTTATTGTTAATAAAATTTGCTGATAGTAAATAAAATAATAAAATATTTATTTCTAGCATTGTTATTTTCATGTATGATTTCTCAGACCTTTAAAAACATAATTCCATAAATCAATTTTTAAATCTGATTTAAATTTATCTTATTAGAAGAATAAAGTTATAGCCTGTTCCTCGATCTCGAACGAAAAACTAGTCGAACGATAGCAAGTCACTCGAATTCGAGTCAATTTGGGTTTCTCTATTTCGAAAGGCTTCGATCGACTTGACTTACGTGTGTCAATTTTTGTTTCTTACGCATTTACAAATCACAGAGATGCCAGATCATATATTTTGAGCATTTGCTAAAATTTTCTTTAAAAGTAGCAAAAATACTACTAAACTGCTTAAAGACAAAAACAACCCTGTTTAACAGTGATCAGCTGTATATGACAAATGAAATAAAAAAAAATAACAATAAACAAATCAATTTTTATTTGGAAAGTATGTTTATTTGTGAAAATTTTTGTTATCGATTGGTTGTGGGTGAAATTGTTGTTTGAAGAGCTTTTCTGTTGCCTGTTGTCTGTTCGGTGCGGTCACTGCTAAAGTCCTTGTAAAATAAAAGATGTAAAATAAAAAATGTAAATATGAGTTTCATGGGCAAACGTAAGCCACAAACAACACACACATACCTTTTCCACTCAGCAACAGCGTAATAGGGGGTGAAACGGAGTTTAGTTTTCTGGTCAAATTTTCATCCTCTGCGGAAAATTTGTTTGCTCCGAACACCAGAGTCCTTCTGGCAAAATCAGGCCTTTCTTCCATATAAAATACAAGCGTCTTCGGATGGTCCATTGTTGATTTTTTTTAACTAAAATTTAAAATTTTAATAAACTATAAATATTTGTATTATTTTGTACTTACTTTTTGTTATCCATTGCTTTTTTACTTCATTTTGCTTTTAAAAATATCAAATATATATTTACTCGACAAAAAATAGCAAGTGACTGATTTTGACATTTGCGTTCGAGCTGTTCGAAAAAGAGAAACCAAATTTTGTATGAAAACAGTTACGTTTTCATTCGACTTGTCGTTCGAGTCATCGTTCGCATAGAAATAGAGTTAGAGAAACCCAAATCAGTTTTCTTTCGACTAGAAAGCGAACGAACGTGTTCTTTCGAAATAGAGGAACAGGCTATCAAATATTAATAGCCTGTTCCTCGATCTCGAACGAAAAACTAGTCGAACGATAGCAAGTCACTCGAATTCGAGTCAATTTGGGTTTCTCTATTTCGAAAGGCTTCGATCGACTTGACTTACGTGTGTCAATTTTTGTTTCTTACGCATTTACAAATCACAGAGATGCCAGATCATATATTTTGAGCATTTGCTAAAATTTTCTTTAAAAGTAGCAAAAATACTACTAAACTGCTTAAAGACAAAAACAACCCTGTTTAACAGTGATCAGCTGTATATGACAAATGAAATAAAAAAAAATAACAATAAACAAATCAATTTTTATTTGGAAAGTATGTTTATTTGTGAAAATTTTTGTTATCGATTGGTTGTGGGTGAAATTGTTGTTTGAAGAGCTTTTCTGTTGCCTGTTGTCTGTTCGGTGCGGTCACTGCTAAAGTCCTTGTAAAATAAAAGATGTAAAATAAAAAATGTAAATATGAGTTTCATGGGCAAACGTAAGCCACAAACAACACACACATACCTTTTCCACTCAGCAACAGCGTAATAGGGGGTGAAACGGAGTTTAGTTTTCTGGTCAAATTTTCATCCTCTGCGGAAAATTTGTTTGCTCCGAACACCAGAGTCCTTCTGGCAAAATCAGGCCTTTCTTCCATATAAAATACAAGCGTCTTCGGATGGTCCATTGTTGATTTTTTTTAACTAAAATTTAAAATTTTAATAAACTATAAATATTTGTATTATTTTGTACTTACTTTTTGTTATCCATTGCTTTTTTACTTCATTTTGCTTTTAAAAATATCAAATATATATTTACTCGACAAAAAATAGCAAGTGACTGATTTTGACATTTGCGTTCGAGCTGTTCGAAATAGAGAAACCAAATTTTGTATGAAAACAGTTACGTTTTCATTCGACTTGTCGTTCGAGTCATCGTTCGCATAGAAATAGAGTTAGAGAAACCCAAATCAGTTTTCTTTCGACTAGAAAGCGAACGAACGTGTTCTTTCGAAATAGAGGAACAGGCTATTAATTTTACTAATTATTTTTATAAATCAAACGAAATAATTTAATTTGAATAATTTAATTTTAAATCAAAGGATCGAATCAATTTTGATTTGATTCACGAATAAATAAATAATTATTTTGATTCTCGAATATGATTTGATTAGCGAATTAAAATAGTTTTTTTTTTTGTTAAATCACGAGTAATTTAATTTTCAACCCGAAGGATTTCATGGAATTTTTATAAAACAGCCATATGGCGACTATTTTTTTTATTTTTTTATCAATTTATAATATAATATTAATTAACACACTCCGATAATACAAATTTCGTTTTCCGTTACATTTCGTTCGTATAAAAATGGGTCACCATGTGGCTGTTTTATAAAAATATATTCCCCGGGATGTTTTCCGAACCTGGCCTATTTTTATTGTTGTAGTATATTAATACTTTAGTAGAGGAAACAACTTTTAGTTTTCGAGATGACGGCCATTTAAAAAAAATAACGAATATCTAGAAAACTAAGCGAGATTTGCAAGTCCATTTCAATGATTATTTTTTTATTTTTATTTGCAAATTAAATTAATCTTTTTTTAATTCGAATTATAAAAAGAATTATGTTTGAAATGATTTGATTCAATTGAATATATTCAAATGAAGTTGATTAATCAATTATCATTTTAATTTTGATTTAATAAATTGATTTATAAAATATTGAATCAACTTCCTGATTTACAAAAAGAATTTTTTTCACGAATTAATTCAATAACGATTTTTCTTTTTCAAGGTCTGTGATTTCTAACAGTAAATATTTTCAGACCCGATTGTCAGAAAACTGATTGTCTGCATAATTTACATGTTACTCTTATAAACTTAAAACTTAAACAGTTTCTGCCAATAAAATATTTTATAATTATAAAAACCATAGTCAATTACTTTTGTAATTAATTCAATGCAAAATTTGTCAATACTACAACTATAAAAATAGCACCCAATTTTAATATGCGATTGTTTTTAATCAAACAATATAGTACACTCACAACCGAATTTCGAATGTTAAAACCAAAATATTCGATGACAGTAACTAAATTATTCGATTTACCAAAAAATTCAGTTGATCCAACGAGTATTTATGTACCCGTATATGTGTTTAACTTTAGTCATACTTCTGTCCATATTTTTATAATTTAAGACCTTCAATTATTATTTTTATTAAGTGTGTGGGGGTGCGTGCTGGTTTTTTTAACATCATACTTAAAACATTTATTCATAAGCAAAATAAACGTCAGTTTGTCTGGTTGTCTGTTGGCTTTTGTCTTCTTCTTCTTCATTATCATTTACAATAGCATTATTTTAATCATCAACATACTACATACAACATTTACAAGTTAAGTATCTTCCCATCATTCTGTCCGTCTGTCGGTTTGTCTGGCGTTAGCTGGCAATCAATCTCATGAGTCAATAATAATTTTTGTTTTCTCTTGTAGAAAACTTTGATCTTTAAATTAGTTTTAATTTATTATTAATATGCCGATGAATGTTCTTTATTTAATTTGGTCTGAAATTTTGTTTTTGTTTGGTTATCAAATATTCCTTTTATTTTTTCTGTGAAAAAAATTTAAGATTTTAATTTTATTAATAACAAATTTTAACACAAGTTTGATTGACAGTTCGTGTTTTTTTTTTTATTTGTGGAAAAAGTTGAAATTAAATTAAATAGGAGTAGATTTATTTTTTTCATTTTCTAGTGAAATTTTTATTTTAAATTGAATTAATTGGATTATGCCGCAATGATTTTTTTTTAGTTTTTATATTTTAACTACTAGAGAAATGTAAAAAAAGTCAATATAAATTTTAAAAACAATTAACCTTATTCTAGATTTTTGTCATAGTAGTAAATAAAAAGGTTTAAAAATTATTTTTTTTTACCAAAATGGCATAACTGAAACTTTAATTAATTTACAGCAATTTTTCTAACTGAAGGTCAATATGTTTTATTTGCTAAATTTGACAATTTATCAACTAATCAATACATTTTTATAAAAAAGTAACATAATTACTAGAACAAAAAGACAGAGAAAAAAAAATCATACATACAAAATTCTGTTTGTAATATTAAAAATCTTACATAAAATATTTTTACAAATAGAAATAAATTTTGTTTTAAAGGCAACAAAAATAAATTTTTTATTGGGTGCATAAGTCATGATTTTTATTCGCGGTGGCTCACTTAAGAGTAATAAATTACAACGAAAATGCAACATTGCCAAAAACTCTGCCTTTTTTTATTGCGTTTTTGGAAAAGGAATCAAAAATGGGCTTCTTTTTCTACAGTGCTGGGATATAGTTAATTCACACTTATACCATAACTTTTGGTATTTATTGACAGTTTCGGTAAATCGGGATTTATACATTTTTAAAGATCTAAATCCAACTACAAAAATATTTGACCCAGACCCAGTTTTTACTTGTCAATAATTTTCTGGGCTTGTGCAAAAAATGCCGAATATCAAACTTAATCATGGAGCTTGTTCACTTACAATATTTAACGGTGAGAAGAAGTAGAAGGGAGTAAGAAGATTTCTATAATTTTAGTTGTTTTATACAGGGTGCTTAAATTAATTTTTATAAGCAGTTAAAAAAATATTTTAAAGTGTGCTATGGTTATAAGACGGTGGGTAGTATGTTAAATGACGGAAACAGTGTTTATTTTAATTTCAATCGAGGTAAAATTGCCGTTTGAATTGGACCTGGTAATTGTTGAATAGAATATTTAACAAATCAAACATTTAAAATAAATTGTTTTATACAATATTAATCAAATAAAAATCAATATACATACAAATTTGAGAACTTTATTCACTCCTTGATATTTTTTTTAAATAAATAATTCCTTTCTATAGAATTTTAAACAAAGAAAATACTACCAAACAAACAAATAAATAATCCATCAAATGCATACAAATCTCGGCAATACAATAAATTAATTTTTTTATACTCACAGCTACTTGTTGTTGATACTTTAATATTCTTTCAATAGAAATAAATAAATTTAAAAATTTTATTTTGGGAAAATTTGTTCAAATAATGAATGAAAATGGACACAACAAAAGATTGAAATAAATTCCCCCTTTTCTTAATTATTAAAACACTTGTCAGTCAGCAAAGAGAAAAAAAAACTGTTGAACTTTATAAAAGATAATTAATGCTTTGAAAAGCAGTGAACCTAAAAGACGTTATTTTCGAAATTAACAACAAAAAAGTATTTATTAAAAACACGAAACGAAAAAAATAGACTTCCAACAAATTAAAAAATAAAAAACTGACCTTTTCATGTGAACTCATAAAATAATTTAGAATATTTATAACATCTCGCCATCATCATCAACATCAACAACAACTTTGCCACCACTAATACTCAACCAGCAAATACGAACGTCATTATCATCAGCGTCATCATCATAAGCCCGAATACTAATGCACCAACAAACATACACAAACACTTGGTTTACAAGGTCCTATAGCAGGGTTGGAAAAACTATGGCATGTACATAAGTGGATTTGCGACGGAAGCGACATTTAGTTAAACATTTTCAATAAATTTTAATTTTATTTGTAGACCAATGAGGTTTAAATATTTGTTTTTGCTACAAAAATGATTTAATTTTTTGTTGTGGGAAAATGTATCATAAAGATTGTAAGTCACCATTTCAAATAATTAGAAAAGTGTCTTATAAGGAAAGTTGCCCAAGCTCCGATTTTGATTAAATTAAATATAATACGCAACCTATCTTGGCTTTTAGGCCGTTTTTACTTTTTGAAGTACTTAAACTAAAGAAATCATATACAAGAGTGAGATCGTTGGAAACGGATTTTAGAGGGATTTCTACTGTAAGCTTTTTTGTTGGTACTTTTTGCTTTTTTGTATTTTATTTTGAAAAAAGTTCCAAAATATTGGGCTCTTTATACTGATGCGGCTATAAAATTCACATATTTTATATCATATTAAATTTCAACAAACGCTTATTTTGGGAAGTCGATTTTTGATACTTTTTGGAACAAAAACTATTCATTATGTGCATCAGTCTTTATTATATGATGAATATATTATATTAATGCCGTTTTTATATAGAATTTCGAATGTTTTCAACATGTCACCCACTAAAAAACAAACAAAATGTACCGAATTTATTTCCCCTATGACCGAAAATTGAGATAGGTTGATCTTAGATTTATTTTTCCTAAATTGAAAGCTCGGTTTACATTAAACAAAACATATATCATAAGGTGTGCCAAAGTATTTAAGTAAAATTTTAACATCAAAAGTATTAAAAAAGTGATAGAAAATTGGATAAAAATTAAAAAAAAAAACTGTTATAAATTTGAATCTAAAATATAATAATAATCTAAAATAAATAACAATGATTTAAAAAAGAAAATTATATTAAAAGGCACTTTCAAAGGACAAATTCACTTAAGGTGTAAAGAGACATATTTTAACAAAAAAAATTGTCTGATTTTGGCATGCAACAAAAAAGTATTGCCATCCCTGTTCTTTAGTCATAATTGTTGATGCATTCGTGCAACCGAATTTAAGCCACCACACTATACAAACTCTACAACTACCACTAAAAAAACACTCTTTGATATGTATTTATGGTTTAGTTTCTTTTTTATAAAAAGTATTTCGAGTTGGTTTTTGAAACCCATGCCGTGAACGAATAATAATAAAATGTTGACCTTTTAATTGAAGTCTATATCTATATCCTCTCCTATGAATAGTATTTGCTATTTTGTGCATACCACACAATAAAAAACACAACAAAACAGACACAATTTTTATAATGAAGCAGCATGAAATTTGATTATTTATTTTTATTAAACAAAAAAATAAAAATCTTACAAAAAACTACCACACTTGGCTAAAACAAGACAACATTTCAATTGCTGGTTTCATAATAGTTTTGCTGGATTTATTTCATGCACAATAGGACTATGCGGTTATGCTTTGGGTATTTGCGATTTATTTAAATTTTGTATAAAAATCGGATCTTTTGCGTATAAGTAATATGGAATTAAAATAATATTAATCATACGCATAAATGTTACTACAGGGCAATTTAGCATTCGGATTTGCATCTTTGATTTTAATAAAATTCGCCACAAATATTGTTAATGGGTAGTGTTTATCAAATCATTTACCTTTCGCAGACAAAAATTTGCTTACGACCACGTTTTCCTTCATAACTCAGGAACTAAATGAGTCTCCACCTTAAAATTTTGTCACAAATGTAAAGAGTTAGTTTTGAACATATATTTTTTTCAGAATTTTAATAAAATTGGATTTTGAGATATGGGTCTTTAAAAATAAAACTTAAAAAAATGACCTTTAACACTTTTTCGATATTTTGTCGTTTTTGCCAATTTTCATGACATCATATTTTGAAAACCGAAAGGGTTTAAGGTCGAAAGCTTAATGATTTGATAAACACTAGCCATTTACAATATTTGTGGCGAATCTCATTAAAATCGGAGATGAGAAATCCGAAAATGACCGTTTTTTGTGGGGTTTAGCATGGAATGGCCCTACAGATAAATAATTAAAGTGGTATCTAAAATTTTCTTTCTATTCATTAGTCTTTAAGAGTTAGCAATAATTATAACAATATCTTAGTATTTCATATTTATTCTATTTTACACAAAATGCAGTGCTGTCCCATAGTGCAATACAACATTTAAGTTTGTTTTTTATCTTTGGTAGTTCAGTTAGAATATGTTCAATGTCTGATTGGCTGTTTGCAAATGACATAAATTTGTGTTTTGTTTAATACTATTCCATACAATATTTAAATGCCAATAGTGGCATTTAAAAATCATTACTTACAAACATTAGAACAAGTGATCTTTTGTGTGCCTGTGTGTTAGTTATTGTTTGTTTAAGTGATTTGAATGTTGGTATTCTTAAATAAATTGTATACGATTAACTTTTCAAGTTATATTAAATGGTATTGAAATAAAAACGGAATTAGTATACGTAATAGTACCATTAAAAATGCACCATAGAGTGGACTGAATTTCTAAAATTGTAGAATATTAAAACCACAAATTGTGAAAAAAAATCAATGGATATGAATTAATCATATCCTATTCGACTTCAGCGTTCAAATATATTTCCCGAAAATTAGAAACTTTAATTAATTTAAAAATTGTTGCTTATGTACCACTTTACAGTGCTATTGTCGTTACGATTAATATATATCTGGTTTTGGCTCACTCTAAAGCACACATACATACATAACATCAAATGCAATACACTCATAATGTCAAACGGTATATTCTTAAATATAGACCGATAGATAGATATACAGCCAGGCGAATGAATAAGCAATGGACGGACAGTTTTATATTTCTTTATTTTTATGCCAATAACTACAAAAAAAAAAACACTTGCTGTAATAAATATGTATCTAAGCTAAACTTGAATTTAACTTAAGCTTTTAGTTTAACCATATTCAGTGTCTATATATACATGTAATTTGTGCAAATTACAAAATAAATCTACGTTAAAAAATAATAAAAATAAGCACAAGAACAAATTCAAAGTATACATCGAGAGTTCTTTTATGATGCTTATATATTTATAAAAGAACCTCTTGAACAAATCTGCGTGTTTGTTTTAAATTATTTAATCAAAAATTATCACTGGGTGAAAATAAAATTTTAAAACTAGTTAAGGAAAATCTATGACTAAATGCCAGGGTTATGATGAATTTATCAAAAAAAAAATATTATATTTCCATTTTGTATACATATACATTTTTTAAGTGATACCAAATTTGTTTTTGTTTCCTTTTTTAAATAAAATTATTAAAACAACAAAAAAATTGTATATTAATATTTTCGATTAATTAATTAGTTTTAAAATTTTATTCGATTAACCAGTTAAGAAAAAAAGCGAACAATTATTTGAACGACTAATCGAAAAAATTAAAAGTCGAAATTGAATGCCTTACAAAATATGAATAAGTATTAAAATATGCATTTATAGTAAATAATGTAAAAATATCGTTGCGTCGTTTCCGGTGCAAAGAGGACCAATGTGAAAGGATATGCCCGGTGACCGATCTCGTAACGGCTGAAAACAGGACCAGTCTGAAAGTACCCACCCCACAACTGGTGTAACAGAACTGATCTGAAAGTGCCTACTTTGTGCGCTGTCTCGTAACCAGTGAAAATACCCGTCTAAATAAACATATTTAGTTTCTAGAGAAAATAGGACAGATTAGTGATTTGGTTTAAATATGCCAAAGAAAACATCCTTGGCGAATTAAAATGTCATAATTTAAAATTACCTTATTGTAACTTTCAGATGAGTTTTTAATATAAAAATTTAAGGAGAAAAATTAAAAAAAAAATTGAAAAACGGATTTTAATTTTCTACGGAAACCGCACTAACAAACTGGCCACATGCAAACAAATTATATAAAGCAATCGCCAAATAGTTTGCAGAATGACGTTAAAATTAAGGCAATTTCACTGTAATAGGGAAGGCACTAATCAAAATTCGTATAGAGTTCTATTTATTCTTTCTATTTAAGAAACGCTTCATCAATATGATAAAGAATTGACGACAAACGATATTCATATATATGATGAGGTTTTTTTCTTTGATTATTTTTTTTTACCTCCCAATACTATGGAACTAATTTTATTTTAATACAAAATATAACATAATATCTAAATCACGATTTCCTACAAAATCGAAAAAAAAATATTTTAATTACAGCATGAACAATTCAGGCAGAGCAGCCATAAAGAATGAATTTGAATTTCATTTCAGAATTTCAATACAAATTTTGTATCGCACAACATGACGAAACTTTGTTAAATACCATCTACGAATAGGTATTAAATTATAATTTTATTTTGTTTTTAATCATAAATATAAGATTTTAAGATTATAAATATATAAACTACCCAGCAAAACTTGCTATTACCATGTAATGGGAAAATTTAATAAGAAAAAAAAAAATTGTTAGTACTCGTATCGTACTTACACTTTGGTCAAATAACACATTATTTTAACATGGAGCTAAATGGTTACCAAAAGCTTATTAATATAAATAAGTCATTACCCAGAAAGTACTAAAATAAGTAGTTACTTGTTATATTTCACTGGTTTGTAATATTTTAACAAAATGTCAGCAGTCCATTATTTGAAAGACTAAATAAATAGTGATATATATAAATATCAATAACCCATTATAGCAAAACTTTCTATTGTATTACTTTAGGTTTTAAAGTAAATCTAAGGGTAAAGGATATCCATTAACAGATAATATCTGAAATAGGTATAACCCTTTACCAAGATTTTGCTGTGATACAGTTTAATTATATCAGGTATAATATATCTTATGAAACTGTTTTAGAAACAAATCCATCTTAATATGCTTCATTAGTATTTATACATCTTACAATATGGATATATTTCATAGCTTTTAAGAACTTATTATTGAAAGAAAAAAATATATATACAAAAACCAACAAATAACAAATTAACATTTCCACACGGTCAAACTATTAATCAGTTCCAGCAATCATTACTAATAATATATACATATAAAATACAAAACAACGACTAAATAAAATTCAAAAAGCCAAATGAATTAAGTCAACATTTGGTTAAAATACATAAGGACAGTTATACACTCATCCCCCGGACAGTGTGGTTTCATCTCTAATACTACTTACAACAACAGTTTTGAAAGACTTCGGTTATAGCGTTCCTTGCGTTCCCCGCGTTTTATGAGGGAAGCTTGTACATAGACACTAATAATATTGTTGTAGTAAACTAAATAGAGAAAAGATTAAATTATACTGCTCAATATTTACAGCAAAACAAATCCAAGAAACATAATATATAATTAACCCATATATTGCTCTTTATACATACATAACTATTTGCATGTAATTACAAAATTGTTTTAATTGTAATTTGAATTTAGTAGTCGGTCAATTGAATATTAGCCAACGGAAATTCAAAATAAAAATCTAACATAAAAGGTAAGGCTAGGTCGAAAAGAGGAAGGGTCATTCGCCCTTCATGATCACCCAAAAATTAGTGATATACGCCTATGCCAGAGAATATGCATGTTGTGCTAATCCCAACCCTGATTAATAAAACCTTTTTTCATCTTGTTAGAGCTTAATGTATACCTGACCTGACCACTCTATTGTTAATATAATAGATCTTTAATTTAACAGTATTAATTCAAGCCAAAAATCACAACAGTCTTAAAATACAAGATTTTTCACATATTCATTTACTAAATTATTTTTTATCACAACAGCCTTAGAGGGTTAATCCAAATAATATAACATATAAAAAAATCAAATCAACATATTAAATTTTCAAAGAAAGAAAACCGGTCCAACTACAAAACAGCCCACGGTTTTTAATCTTAAGTTGTGGCAGGTTTCTCAAACCAACAACAAACACTAACAACAACAGCAGCAACAAAAATACTACAATAACCCAAGCTTTATGAATGAATAAATGAATGAATCTTAAGCTGAATCTGAAGCTGTGTTGGCTGGCTGACTAACTTGTCTGTGTGTTAAGTTAAACTAAAATATTGGTTACAAAACAAAACGTAGGTTTGATAGTAAAAAAAAACTAAACAACCAGCATGCATTGAATTAATATTTTATATCAGTTTTTTCAACTCATATTCTCTATGGTGTTTTGCCATGGCTCATATTGAATTTAATTTGAATTTATAGCCAAAGAACGTACTAATGCTTTGCTATATTTGAAATTGATGTATTTTTGCCATGTCCAATACGCACCTGGTTGTAAAGAATATAATGATGCCTTTTTTGCCAAGTCTTTGCCAAGCTTTTTAATGTTTTTTTTTTTTCTTTAACTTCTTTATAACAGCTTTAAGTCATATACCAGTGTATTAGCTTCTAAGTGTTTTTGTTGTTAGTCTCTTTTTTTTTTGTTATTTTGCGCAAGAACTAGTAAAACATGTTGTAGTTTAAATGTTAAATGTGTTTTGTGTTGTGGTAATTTTTTTTTTCTAAAGGGGGTAAGATTGTTGCAGCCCAGTTGGAAATGATATTTATATGAGATTTCCATATAATCTGGTACCGGGAATTAAAAGTACAGGTTTAGCAAACTTATAAATTTATTACATGAAAATACCCAGTTAAAAACTGCTTTTGGTACAAAAAATCAAGTACTGGCAAGCCACTGGGTATCCGTGGAATTCAAATTTAATAACTGAACGCTTTACCAGCGAGTACAAAAAGCATTTTGCCAGTATTTCATTTACAAAAATTTCAGAGGTTTATAAAACAAGCACTGGCAAAAAATTTGCTTAGACCGCTGTACCAGCTTTTGCAAATCAACTTTTTTGGGTTTCCCAATGTTGTTAAGGTATTCCCAACCATACATTGGACTAATGCATTGATTGGACTAAATAATTTCCGTCATTTTATGTGTTAATATTTATGTTAATATTTATTTATGCGGGTTAACATTTGTATATTTTATTTTTATTATTTTCTGTATAAATCTACTTTGATAATTTTGAAATCGTATAAACTTTTTTGTAAACAAATGATTTTTCAATCAATTATAATTAGTTTTTTTTTGGCATTTGTGCTATTTCATTACCTAGTAATGAAATTTTTGATGGACAAAATTTCATTACCGTTAAATGCTAATGAAATTCCTTTCATTTGCATTAATGTAAACAAATGGTAATGAAATTTCAATGGTAATGAAAAATTCTCAAGTATGTTTTCAACAAGCTTTCTGCTAGAGCCGTCATATTAGCGCAAACAGCCATTAGATAGCAGTTATCATTTATTCAAGCTTAAGGCAATCAAGTATTATATGTGTTGTTAGCTTGAGCTGTATTCTGTCAATTCGGATGGTTGGGGTTCAAATCCTGGCCTCACCAAATAAATTAAAATTTTTTTAATTATTGTTTTTAGACAACCTTTAAATAAAATTAAAGTTTGCCAACTTTTTTTCTCCAAGTGCTTTTCCACCGCTTTTTTTGAATAAAGAAATCGTGAGAATTATTCAACGAAAATTGGTAAGTCAAAAGACTTGAGCCCAATTAAGATTTTTCTGGATTTTTTATTTTTATACCCTTTGTTTTAAATATCATTTTCAGTTGAATTGGCCGACAAACTTTCTTTTAATGTGTTAGTCTATTGTTATCAAAGGGCCAATACAATTTTGATTGCACGAATTCAATTGTATTTTTTTTTTTTAGTTTTTCAATGTGTTTAGTATTTAAAAAACTTACTAATAATTTTGCTATATTTAAACACTAACTATATTAAGTGTAAATAATTATTTAAAATTTTCTAACATTCTGAATTTATATATTAGTTTATAATTAAATACAAATACGTAATTACTGCTGTATTCAATTATTTGTTGAATTGATAATCATTAGTGGTTATAATTATACACCATTATATACATAAACTATTTTAAACACTTTAGTTATTTATTGATATTCTGACAAAATACACATATGTACACAAAATAAAATCCATCCGAATATGTCATTAACCCCTCTCTAAACACAATTTATTAACGATAATATTTCTAGAAATCATCATTTGTCAAGTAGATTTTTCAAAATACAAACAAAAAAATAATATAAATAAAAAATCATCGACATTTGGCAAAAATAAAGCTATAAAATGAAAAATAAAATTAGAACTAACTCTTAGTATACCACATTTGGAAATGGGTTTTAATATAAAGAAAACATTTTTTTGCTGAGAGTTGAATTTATTGTTGATGGGTTTTGAGCTAAAATAGTATTCGCAATAAAATTCTTTGAACCAATTAATGCCTACGGCGATCCAGAATACTTTTAAATCCAAAATTTTTTATTGATAATATTGATTCAAAGAAAATGACTCGACCAAGAGTATACTTGGGCGTAATAGTCAGCGCTTTGAGCTATTACTCAGAAAGTTGCGGGTTCGATCCCCTGCCACGACAACTTCAATTTAGATATATAATATGTATGAGTTTTCTATCCCTCATATATACCGCAACGTCCTCCTTCGGTGTTCAACACCGATATAGCAGTGCTATAAACTTAAAAGCTGCAAAAATTTATCCATCAGATGGCGAGCAACAACTGTTCTAAAATCTCACGCATTTACAGTGTTGCCAAAAAAAAATTGTATAAATATCAAATTTTTGGTCTTAAAACTTTAGTAACGTAATAATTCTCAATACAATATTTTTGCTTTATTAAAAGATTATTGTTTATAACCAGTGAAGACAAATTTGCTTGTTTTGCTATATTTGCTTTTTTTACTTATATTTGCTTTTTTCTGCTCTTTTTGGATTTTCCATTATTATTATTGTATTTTTATATTTTTACCTGAAAGTGCTCGTTTTTGCCCAGTTGCTATTGAATATGGTTAGGTTATGTTCAAAGAGACGAATTGAAAGTGAAGATACCTTTCACAACCCACCCATATCCAAAAATAGGACATAGTGACACTTAAGCCCGAAAGTCGACATACTGTGCTATAGAATAAATTCTGAAATTTTCTTTAATTTGTAACTGCACTCAAAAAATCGTAGCCAAGGATCTCATAAAATATTAACTTAACAAGAATTTTTGGAATAAATTATGCAAAAACTTGCTACACTTTGCCAAGTTTTCTTTATATTTTATTAAGTTTTTACTTTTATCAGCTAAATTATTAAGTAATTTATGCGAAAAAATCTTTATAAGTTTTTATTTTAACAATTTCTTGGCAGTGATTATTGTTGTGTTCTTATCTTAGTTATAAAAAAATACAATATAACTAACAACTTCTTAAGAATATCTCCCATCTCTAAAAATAAAAACTAACTTTAACACAACAGACAGGAAGGATATTATTTTAAACGATATTGTTAAGGGAATACATAGTACAAACATGTAAATTTCCTGTTTTAACTTGTCTCATATTTAACACATTACCACTAAGATAATAACCTTTAATTTAAAAAACATAAACTAAACTTTAGACTTTCTTGTAGCAAATATTCAAACAAGGTTGTATCTATCACAATTCCCAAGACCTTAACCATATTAAAATCATTGTAACATATTACAACGACAATCAGGTTTGTTTGTTGTGTTTTATTTTAATCAATTAAAAAATGTAAAAACAAATTTTAAAAATACACATAATTTTGTGATTGAAGTTAATTGTTGTTCAATCAACTTTATTATTGAATAATATTCAACAATAACAAATTTATATTAATTTTTGAAATTTTTTAATCATTTGTAATAGTTAAATCAACTTGTGTTTGTGTATGTAAGTGTTGCAAAGATTTTTTAATTGATAAATAAAATTAATTTTAATTTACATTACTGTTTTAATAATAACAATAATAATAAAAACAGCAACAAAACCACGGGAAAATTTGTTTGCATTATACGCATAATGTAAATGTAAATTGTATTTATAAATGTTGCATGTATAGATGTGGTTGCTGATATCTATGCATGGCTATCACTGTGTTTATGAATGTGTTGGTAGTAATTCTGCTGTAAAAGTTATCACCATTAATTTATGACTTCCTTTTTGGTTATATTATACTTAAATATGTATGTGTGTGTTGTAATACATTAACCAGTCTGGTTGTAAACTACAAACATACATCCATATAAATATTTGCAACTACTGTTAATGTTGCTACTACATCGTTTTAATAAAAAAAAAAAGAAATAAACCTAAACACGAAAACTGTTTTTAAAAAATTATTGTTGTTCTTTAATGCAGTAAAAAATATATTTTGTCATTGGTAGCAATTCATTCATAAAACCAGGAAAAGGAACATTTCATGAACTTGAGAGAAACCAATCAAACCAGATTTAACCCTTTTGTATTCATAAAAAAATACTTTTCACCAAAAACTTGTTACTTTCTTACTTTATGTTAACAAATTTCAGGACAAAATATACACAAAGTTTCTTTAAAACTTTTTAGCTAAAATTTATTTGCTATATCATAAACCTTATTTCTTAAATCGTACTCTGAAAAACTCTCAGATTTCAATAAAATTTTGATATGTGAATTGGATTCTTAAGCCGGGACGCAATTTTTCCAGTATTTGACTCTCAAAATCATTGATATTAACTTGAAAATCCATAAATAAACAAAAAATCAATAAATTCTAAAAAAACATTTTAATTTTTAAATTTTTAAGTCAAATTGCATTAAAAGTACAATCGAGGTTTCTCTGAATTTTAAATGTTATAATCATGTATGAAAAATACAATAATAAAAATCTATAAGTAAAACTATTATGAAAAATGATTATTCTCCTAATATAATTATCTGAAATACGTTTCTGACGGAGATCTCTGAAAAAGTCCTGAAGTACATATATTATTGGCAACTGTGGTTTTCGGCAATAACAGCGTATTTTACAATAATCAATATTAGGCTGAGTGTATATCTTTAGAATACCAGAAATTTGATACCCAATTTTTTATATAGCTGCCATGTATTTTAATAGTCACCAAAAAAAGGATTAATTTATTTTTTGCAGATATATATTTTGATACAATTTCTTTACAAATATTTAAAAAAAATAAGATTTTCTATTTGTAAAAATATGACTTTTACAAAATTTTGCGAGTAGCCAAAATAAAGATACCATTAAAAACTTTCAAAAAACACCTGAACCATGGCGCAGAGCAAACATAAAGAATAAAACAAAAACAATAACTTAAAAAATTGATTTTTGCCAAATCAAAAATTTGGTAACAAAACTTTTTTTTATGGAACGTTTAATAAACACTTTGAACTTTTCATAAAAATTTAATGGCAATATCTTCCTTTAAATGGGAAAAGAATTAAAACTTTTGATTATGCCTGATGTTAGGTATATTTATGAGAAAATCGGATATATGTGCCGTATGTGCCTAGGTTAAAGTAAACAACTATTTTTGAATAAAAAGAAAAACTCGACTGACGAAAAAGCAGGATTTTGCTGAAAAAAGTGGAATATTTTTAAATTAGATTTCTTCGATACTAAAAAGATTTTTCTTAAGAATTAAAAAGTCCGAAAACTTGGAGAGATTAGAGTTTTTAAAGGGAAATTGTCTCTCGAAACTTTTTTAAGTCAGAATCGAACGTTTTTAAAACATTTTATTTTTATTAAAATATAAAAAAGCGGAATTTTCGTACACTCAGAGTATTATGTTGATAAAATTAATAGCTATTGAAGTTAAATTTAAAATAAACTTATTTAAAAGTTATTTCAACTACTCGAACAATTACAGTTAATTTTACTAACATAATTTCTAAATGTGTATACTGTAGTATTCCAAAAATAAACAGCTCCAAAATGTCCAAAATACACCAGCATATTATTGTTTTGCAAATTCCTCAAATCGACTTTTGACCAAAAAACCTCTCTTTTTGCCCTCTGGACCTGAAAAATCTCTTTAAGTGTAAATTTAACCATGAAATCAAAAGTTTTTAAAAGGTTAAAAATGGTAAACAAATATTGAATGATATTTTAAAATCTTCATCTATTTACTTCATCAAATAAAAAAAACACAAATTATATGTTTAGCTGTTGATTTAGGCTCTTGTAAACTTTAAAGCGCTAATGATATATGCTGGTCAAAGTAAACAGACAAACAGACAAATATGTATATATGTAAGCGTATGTACATATTTACTACCGACTTACATAAATATATTTGAAGTGAAAGAATCCAGAAGGGAAAAGGAAAAAGCAAGGTTGGCAAGCGCAACGATATTGGTATCGATATTGGTAGTAATTGTTTGTTTCGGCATGGTTATTCCAATAACCAGTGTTGGTATAATGTCTGAACAATTTTCGCAGAGGAGAAGACTTACGAATCCGGCCTTTATTTGGAAAATCAGGTGGTGAATATATTATATAACGGAATTCAAAGATATTATAAGAATTGTGACCCTAATTCTAGGGATTATGGCCGATAATCCTTTTTTCATATGGAGTGCGCCATTAAAAAGTGCAACACGCATTTTACTTATTAACTTTTTCTAAATTTAATATAAAATATTTTTTATTCTTTTTTTTATCAGAATATCTTTGAGAAAATCGACTGGCTATATACCAGGATGAACAAACTACCAAATTTTTAGCCAGCCATGATGCCAAATGGTTCGACTACAAAAATTCTTAGCCGAGACCACGAAATTCTTAGCCGATTTACAGAAACATTTAGCCGCTAGCAAGGGTTGTAGCGCAAGTACAGTAATTGTGATGTGAATGTATACATGCTTAAATTGGTAAAAGAATGCCTGGAACAGCTTAAGTAAAGAATTGCAGGAACTAACTCAAAGCCAAAAAGATAGAGAATCTTTTGAGGGCTCTTTCAAATATTTCTATCCGCGAAATGGTGAACCTAAGTATGTGCACTGAGTTAAAGTTAACGTTGGGCTTAAAATATTTAAGGTACACTTAAAATAGTTTGTAAGTTAAAATAACAGAAAATGTCATTTACAAAAAATTATATTTCATTATAAAACCGGTCTACATAATTTTAATTTAAATTAAATGCCTTTTGTTATTTATTTTTAAATGTTGATTAAGCAACTGACACATCCGTAAGAAACAAATGATATAATCAGTTAAAATAAATGTCAAAATTTTACCTACCAATTCCTCAAAAAATAAATGATATTATCATTTTTTTGAAATTGTTTCCCATTTTGTATTTTTTTTTAATTTACAATACAAAAGTTATAGACTCTTTTTGTGTGAATGTATTTGTGCATGTACGTGTGTTTATGACATAATTTTGTATATATAAAACCAATTTAAATAAAAAAACAAATTGAAATTTTGTGAACATTTTTTGAAACAGACAGCAAACAAAATTTAAATTTGTAATAACTGTTACAAACACAAATAAACCACAAATTTCCATTTTATAGGTAAATTTTTATTCAAACAAATGAAACTGAAAAAAATCGGTAAGTGATAGTAAATTATTTTGAACAAATGTATAAGTAAGTTAAAATAGATATTTCTTTGAAAAATAAATGTATGTTCCTTTATTTTTAAATGGAAGGGAAAACTTTTTTATTGAACTACAACCGGAATCGGTATTGATATTTCAAATGGCAATACCGGCAAATGAGAATATTAAAAACATTAACAAAAATATTAGCAAAAAACTAAACAACTCAAATTTATTTACAATAGGACCGTTTGTATACTTTTTCAGTAAAGTTAAGTAAAAATTACACAGAGTAAGTGGCAATTTACTCCCAAAAAGAAAAATATCAAAAAAAGTACGCAAACGTAAAATTTGTAAGAATTAGTAATGTAGTTAAAACAGCTGATTGTAAATAACAAACAAAAAAATTCAAGCGATCAATATGGAAAATATGAATAAAAAATGGTTATTAGATGTGAAGTGTTCTTCAAGAACATTCAGGACTCCCATCTTACTTCTTCCATCAAAAATAAGTAGATATTTACATATTTTTTGTCTTTACTTTTATAAAAAAAATATTTGTTTTTAAATTATATTTTTTTCAATCAGCTGTTTTTTTTTTCTTAAAAATTCTTACTAACAAAAGTTTATCCAGTAAAAACCAGTAAGTTCTATTGCATCAAACTGTCACTTACTCTCTATTTTTGATCCCTCCTTACTGAATATTTGTGTAAACAAACACCTTCCAGTAAAAACTTTTGCGAATTTGTACAAATTTTTGAGTTCCCAAATACACTTAATGTTGGATATTTTATATTAAAAATAATGTATATTTTTTTATAAAACTTAAAAAAATATTTTCTAATAACGAAATTTTAAATACGAAGAGTTATGACATTAATTCAATTGAATCAATTTGAAAAGGTTTTCAAACGGATAACAGTCTTTTATAGATATCGGTTGCCAACGTTGGAAAAAAAGAGGTCGTTAGCAGCACAGGAAGCAATCAATGTCGACGTCATCATTATTATTATCATCTTCTTCATATTAACTTACCAAACTAAAGTTAACTGAGCAACCAACTTCAACCACACCATGGAACAACAGCAACAACAAAAGGAAATTAAAGGAAATTGAAAAAAAAAATCATATCAAAAAATCACTGCAACTCCTTATATCATCATGGAAAAAAATGAAGAAAAGTTAGTAAGTTGCACAAGTAACTTTATACTCTTACACTTTTTAACGCACAAACAACTTGCAACCAACAACTAAAGCATGTGTTAACTTTAGTATTTTCTGATTTTGTTCTTTTTTTTGTGTGTTCTTTACTACCAGAAAACTGCTGCTGTAGCTTGATATTTTTTTATAAAATAGTATGTTTTTGACCAAAACTCCCATCAATATAAACTGCTAAAGGAATCCTGAATATACGAAAAAAAAATCAACTGAAAACATCAATGAACGTCTAAACTAGAATATAAGTTTAAAAGTAAGAAAAGTATAAACCAGAGGCAACATACAACCAAAAACAAAAAACACGTTCACCAATGGCCACTAAACTTAAGCAGGTGCACACTTAAAAGTCTTAACAAAAAAAATTGATAACTCACATAACATTTATACATACTCATATAGCCTGGCTAACAAACAGTGGGTTTTGTACTCTACATATTCATTGTTGAGTAGTAGCTACTTGCAACAACATATGTGGATGAATATTAGGGTGGCAATTAATTTTCTTTTTGATTGAGCTAAACTGAAAACAGTATCAGTTGTGGTCAATCGAATTCGAGCATGTGTTTTGAAACAAAACATTATTTTGTACATGTTTTCCCATATATTTTTTCAGTCAAAATAACATGGAAATGTAGTATAATTTAAAATTTAGAGTCCACATAAATTTGATTACTTTCCACAAAATTTTATGTGAATAAAAATTTAATTTTTTTAAATTTTCCGATATGGAACCTGGACATTTAGCACAACTAATAATATTTACTTATTAATAAGTGAAGGCAAATTTTGAATTCAGGAAAACAAATATAGTATAAAATTCGTTTACCAATACAAACCATTAGTGGCATCTATAATCAATACAATTCAAAATTCGGTTGGTTCTACTAAATCTCTAATTAAATGGTATATTTGATCAGGATAACCGTATTTGTAGTTACCATTTTTGGATATTGAAAATTTTTTAATAAATTTGATATGTTTCCACTTAAAAAAAGATCACAACTGATCATTAGATCCAATTGTACCAGATCTCATTAGATCTCAAAATTGGGAACAAATTTTAAATCTAATTAGATCAGATCAAATCTAATACTTTACTTTTTTTTACATTTGGTGCCTTTTAAAATGGCTCAAATGGCGACAATCTTGTACTGGATCCAATACTACATATGAACAGATCTGCCGCCAATTATGATCCCATATGAACAGATTTGCATATAGCTGATCACAAAACTCACGAATTTTTTTTTTTATTTTTAATGTTGCAAATAAAATAACATCCTTGTTTACATATTCCCTTATAACTTTTTAAATTGTAAAATGATCCTGAATTTGCAACATTAAACATAGCATAAACAATTTTATAAAATGCAATTAACTATAAGAAAATTTAAAAATTTAGTGTCACCTTATTGTGCAAGTGTTTGTGCATGTAGTAGATACATTTTTGTATGTATGTGCATTATAAACTTTAACGACCAAATGTTATTGTACTCGTACAATCTTTAAGCCGGTTTCGGTTTTTTATTTTAATATTTTCTTAGCTGGGTGTAGTAGTATAGTTTATTTTTTGTTATTGTTGCTATATTTCTCGTCTTCTTCAATTAAAAACTTTTTTTTTCACTACTCATCCCTTGTGTATTAAAAAGTCTTATGCAAAAGTCAATGGATGGGAACTGAATGGTTCATGTTCATACATAAGTTTATTCAATAATTTTAACTTTATTATTTTTCTTTTTCACTTTTCACTTAAAACATGGTCAAGTGTTAGAGTAATATAAAAGGTGGTTAATTTAAGATAGAAGATATCAATGACTCAATTGTTTTTTTTTTTTTTTTATTTTTTTAGTGTAGAATTTGTTGAAATATATATGTGTTTAAATGCTTGAATAAGGGTTAATTTCTTTAAGAATTTGTTAAAGAAAACAAAGGTGTAGTTCCTCTTTTTAACTTGTTTTTGTAGAATTTTATATATACATGAATTATTTAACTAGAGCCTTAGTTCCTTTCCGCTTTATGAATTAGTTTTTTTGAAAAAATTTTTTTTTTATGTTGGCTAATTTTTTAGCTAATGATTTTTAAGCTCCTATGTAAAGAATCTGTAATACTTGTTGATTTTAATTTTTTTTGTTGAAACACTGATTTAAACAACGATTTTAATAATTTTCATTTAACACAATACTAAAAATCCTCAGTGCCTTAACAAGATGGCACTTACAGTCTATTCAACGTTTAAAGATGGCGCAATTTAGTCCCCTCTCGATATTTGAATATAACACATATCTTGATAACTAAGATAAACGAAAATTTTGACAACACCTAGCTTTACCACACCCTCAATAAAAGGATAGCTTTATCCAAAAGTTAATATTATTAGAACTTTGACCCCATGAATTTTTTTGTAAAAATACCATTTCCTAAAAATCGCCCATATCTCGAAAACTAATAAAAAAAAAAACTCGCAGGTGAGAACTCTGATTGCGCGTCATATTCTGAAAAGCAGATCAAAAGGAAATTTTAATTAGTGGTGCAATAAAAATAGTGAAATGTTTAATAACACTAAATATAGAAATATTAAAATTAATGGACATGTTTCTGAGTCCATAGGTGTATTGAAAACTGTGTAGTCAATTATTTTTTATTTTAGTTAATTCTACAAGAACGGAATTAAAATGTTCAAATTTCTTTTTTTCCTATATCCTTAAACACAAAAATCCTTTAATCAATGATGACTGAATTCAGACAAACCCCACAGGACGTCAGGTAGAAGACCGGCCACCGTGAAGATCTTTATTTAGCAAAGTATTCATTTATTGTTACCATTAATTGAATTTTTTTAATTTGTCGATCTTTTCGGCCTTCAAAACGCTATAAAACAACAAATGGGAAGAACTGGACCTGAATTTTTTCCCAAAATAAGTACTATACGATTCATGAATAATATTATGTATGATCCATGAATAAAATCGCTTAAATCGCTGTGGTTTGGTATTAATATTTAAGCTCAATATATGTAAGCTCAAATGGAATCTTTCTATGGTTACTAGATCCAAAAATGCTCCGATTTTAACCATTGTCGTCTTTCTGATAATACAAAACTGTACACTCACAATATTATTTCGTTAAAAATAATCTAAAATACATAATTAATTTTGTTGTTTATTTTCAATCATCCGCAAAAGTAGTAAAAGCAATCGAAAATCGTTTAAAATAACCATCAATTTTTAACTGACAAAACAACGATTTTAGTAGTTTGTTTTTCAAATTGAATTTTTTTATTTGTATGTAATTTTATAAAACACATCACACACAGATGTATATATTTTTATTTTCTATGTGTGTATCTTTATTTGAAGAGTTTCTTGTGATTTTTATTGAATTAATTTTGCATATAAACAAACTATTTTGGTAAAAAACGAAAAGGAATTATATGAATTTCTATTTTTAGAAACAGAAAATATAAAAATTTACAACTCCTACAGGATGTCTGGAAATTTTTATAGTTTGTTTTTTTAATTACTGATTTCAATGGTAAAAAAATATATTTCTATGAATTTCAATTGATGCTTCATTTAAAAACAAACTATACGTTTTACTTTTTACATAAATTACAGTCGGTACCGGGAAATATATTGTAAGTGTAGAAACAAAAGTTCATATAAATATCCAATTTTAATACCAACTTCCCACAAATTTTTTAGATTTTCTATATTTTCTTGTATTTTGACAAATCTTAACTTTATTTAAGAAATCCAATAAGAGAAATTGACTAATTTTTAAACGGTTTTTAGAAACTTGAAATATTTTTTGGATAATTATAATATGTTAAACAAATTTTAACCTGATTATTACGATTTGTTAAATAATAAAACAAGCGTTGGTATTTGTATGAACATTTTTTTATTTTTATCCAGCCAAATCTAGTCTGTCTGACAACCGTAATAGTATAGCATATTGTTTTATATTATGGCTATGTATCTTCAACCCTATTTGATAGAAGAATAAGACAAAGAAGATAATTTATAATGAAAGTAAAATAAATCTTTAATAAACTTGATCTTTCTTATGCCAATAAAGGGTCATTTAATATCCTGTAAATAAAGCTAATTATATTTTAACAAAAAAAATTTTTCATATCAACAAAAAACAACAGCATGTCTGGCAAATACACACCTGTATGTGAGTTTGTAGATTATAATGTAAAGTATATATGTAATATATTGATGGGTAATAAAATAGAAAAGACATAAATGATATTTGACAGTTTTTTCAAGAAAAATAGTCTCAAAAAACTATTCTAAGGTATTAAACCTTTCCTGAGGTATTAAAGCTGTTAGTTAGTTGAGCTTTTTTCATATTATAATTAAAATAATAGCCAAAATACAGCAATCTTAAAAAAGTTTTAGCTAAAGTTAGGTTACAGGCATTACGATTTAATTTTCATTGGCGGGTAAATGAAGGATGGGACTACTATATCAAATTTATCTGCTTAAATTTCCATGATTTCAAAGCAAATTTTCCAAGTCTTCTCGGTTTAGCAATACAATAACCAAAAGATAAAATCAAATTTATGCATAATTCTTTAAAGTTGTTTTTCAATATTCTATAATATTTTTTATCAGTAATCCTAAACATGTGACCGTCACTGTAAATATAAATAACTTGGATAATGTATGACTTGAATAAATCTTTGCATATGCTGATGTGATAACAAAAAAATCAACATTAATTAAAGAATTTTATCTTTGAGGTGTGTTGTGTTATAAAAATAGCAACACGTTGTTGTACTCTGAGTTTTGGCTTTACTTTTTGTCTTTTTAATTTTTTTTTTTTGCTTGCCACAGTAAAGCAAGTAACTGACATGCAACTTAATTACTACTTTACTACACAGTCAACTGAAATAGTCGACCAACACAAAAACAAAAAACTTGTATGTATTTACTTGTAATATGCGTAGAAAGACTAATAAAAGACTATTGAACTAATATACAACAAAAAAAATTCTTAATATTCTACACGTCTACAAAAGTTATAAGGGGGACATCTATTTGGCGCTAAAAAAAAGTAATGATTATTATCCAATATTTTGATATACATTTATATTGTAATCAGATATATTTCAGTGAATATAAAATTATAGTAGAAAAGGTCTTACAGGACACGAAATTAAAAAGAAAGAAACATTGCTACGAAGAAAATCTAAAATTACCCTATTGTAGTAGATATGTGCTGGATATTGTTGTACCTACTATTGATTATAAAAAACCATTAAATGCTAATCCAATAATTAGATAAAGCCCTGGTATAGTTTTTATAAAAGTAGATGAAGTAAAACAATTTTATAAGAAATTTCTTTGTAAAACTCTACTGACCTGTAGTTACACATAATATCGTATGTGTGAATAACATAGTTTATTGACAAGGAATTTTATTTAAACATAGTTTTTTTTTTTTTGTTTTGCTTTCAGCTTAGTTTCTACTAGGCAACCTACAAAATGTGGCACATACATATGTCTAACTATACATTAATACCTAAGACAAAAAAATGTAACTAAAAAAACTTTTTTTTGTTATTTGCAAGTTTTTTAGTTAACGGGTAATAAAACATAAAAAAATTATAAATGTTGTAAAAAAGCCAAACTTAAACTAGAATTTTGCAAATTCACTTCCGTTGTACAAGACCAAAAAAACCAAACACATTTTACAAAATCACTGTATAATTTTTTCAGGTTATAATATCATGACGTTGAAAAAGAAGAAGAAAAAAATACCAACATAATATTAAAACAAAATATTGTATATAAAAATACCAAATAAAAGAATATATCTGAAAATTTGCCAACAAAGTGATTTTTCCTGTTTGCCTTATTTTGCTTCAAATTTACTTCACTTTTTCATATGAAATTTAGCATGTTTGTAAATACTTTTATATGTATGTATTGCACATAATCGTACAACATACAACGTTATGTATTTGCAACCAGTTCAGGCAAAAAAAAGTTTTATATTTTAAATTTCATTTTAAACAAAAAAATTTTAGTATCAAAAGTAGAAAAGAAAAAAAGTGAAAAGTAGTTAACATTTTTAAGGTGTTGACAGTTCAATATTTAAAACAATATGCATTTGTAAAGCACACATTCATAAAAGTTAAATAATATTTTACATCGTTAAACAACATCAACAACAAAAATATCAATGAAAACTTGTGTATACAAAGAAAAAAAGTTGTTAATTTTCAACTGAAATTTAGTTGCCACAACAGATTCATAACACCATGCTACAATTTACAACTTTTGCTCTCACCCATAAAAAATCGATATGCACGTGAAAGTAGAGGTTATGTACAATATAATAAAACTGTATACCCAGTTTTTCTTCATCACACACAGTGGGGTATTTGCAAAAATTATAATGGTAATATATATAGAACCTCTGAACAACTTTTCCGATTGGTATGAATAAAATTGTAAAGGAGGTTTTAATCTTTCTAAATTTTGAAATGGTATTAAACTCTCCACAAAATCCATGAAAAAACTAACGGCTGATAGCACTAAAGTCTTATTTTAGAAAAATCTCAGCCCATTCCCGGCGAAAAGGCTTCCGTGAAATTTTTAGTCCACAATATTGACATTAGCCATATATAAGTATATAATCATACATGGTCATATATAATTATATCCCAATTATATCAAACTCCATATATCTATATCATATGTATTTAAACTATATTAAACTATAGAAAAAAATAAATAATAATAAATTTAAATTTCATATATAATAATATATGGTCATATCTGGTCATACATAAATTTTTTAATTTTTTTTTTTAAATTTGATCAACCATCGACCCAAATACCACCTATAAGAAAAAATAACAAATAATGGTTTCGAAAAGCTTATTACTTAATTTGCAAATTATTTGGAAAAAAAACATTTCAACCGTTATCTCATCAAACAACTTCTGAATACATTGCTCCAACTCATATAATTGATAAACAGAGTATAACTCCAATAACTATATATGAGTTTGTAAATTCTCGAATCTTAAAAAAATATCTGCCGGAGGTCCTCTAGGCAACCTATTTGGCCATATTTTATATCTCCTCTACATAAGAGAACTTCCACGTATGTTAGCAACTTTTGCAGACGGTACAACAATTTCGTCTACAGCAAAAACTGTGGAAGAAAAAACAATTAAAATCCAAAGTTCACTTTCCACAGTAGTTTTGTGGTTAAAAAAATGAAGAATGAAACTCAATTAAGATAAATCCAACCATTTGTATTTCACTAAAAAAAGGGATCGGTTCCCATATGCAAATACAGCGAGGTAACTTGGCATGACTCTGGATATGAAAATCAAGTTCTTGAAATTGGACGTGGACTCCACTGATATGGGCAGGTCTGAGGCGGTTTGGTGAAATATCGGAACGTGCAGTTTGTATAGGATTATGTGGAAGTCTTACGATTATAATTCGACGGATACCGACGGGTCCTGCTGGAATGTGGTTCTTGCCAAGAGAGCGGGTAAGCTGGCTAGTGACAATTGTAGGTTTTATGGGGTACCGGGGAACATACTGACTGTGGAGCATATTATGTGCCACTGTTCGGCTCTTGCGCACTTCACGGAAATTACCTTGGGAGATTATATTCCCCGATCTGGAGGAAACCTCTATAATTGGAATTCTGAGACTCCTGTCATTTTCTAAGAGAGTGCAGGGCACCCTATCTTTTGTTTGTGGCAACGTTAGGTACCAAATTGGTATATGCGAGGACTTTGACCAGCCAGTTTAACCTAACCTAACCTGATTGGTTACTAGGACATCTCACAGTTATCCACCAAAAACAAAATTTTAATATACAACCAAATTATAAAGCCTATATGGATTTATGGAATACAGCTTTGGGGCTGTACCAAGAGATGTAATATTCAAATAATTCAAAAAAACCAGACCAAAATATAACACACAGTAACAAATGCAATAACAAAAATGAACTCAGTAGAAAACGAAATAAAATTACAAGCAATTAAACATGCAGGCGAATTACAAAAAAACGTGAACTTGGAATTTAAGAAAATCTATGAAGCCGCAATTATTCCCCAATGACTCCAAAGCATACTTCCTATGGAGAATGCTCGATAACAACTTATACATAGACGTAGCTGCTGTGTTACGACTTCCTAACACATTTACACTCTATTAATAAATATACAAAAACAAAATTGTCCCCAAGCTTTCATTTGAGGTGCGTCATGAGCTGTCTTCGATCTAAAGTGTTTTTACAAAACGACATGATAAGCTCTAAAATCTTTAATTCACGGAATCATATATGAGAAGGTATTTCAGAGACTTTTACTACAGCTTCATCACATTTATGAAGCGTTACATTGGATAAAAATCAATTAAGTTTGTCATTATATTTATTAAGTTTTTGATAAATGTTTTGAAGCTTTATAATTGTGAATATAAAAAGCGAAATGGTATAATTTATTTAATTTTTTAATATTTGTATTAAGAATTTAAAAATTTCTATAATTATTTTTATTGAATTTCAAATTGCCAGTTAAACTTAAGAACACTTATGGGTAGATCTCAATTTTATTTAAGTAAATACATATAACAATATATTCGACTTAAATAAAATTTTTGTCAAAAATTATGATAAGTGCTGAGTATAATACCGGCCCTAAAAAATCATATAAAAAATTAAAAAAAAATATTGTGAAAGATGCATTCAAAATAACCAAAACTGGAACTTCATTAACACATTAATTCCTCTGAATGACCTGCACGTGTTATCGATATGCTGCTATTGTCTGAAAAAATCATCTAAATGAAAAATCGATATTAAAGAACACATGTGCAATCTATAGACGATAAGTGAATACCCGTAGTAAAAATACTGGCTGTTTGATTTATTTGTATGTAAAAAAAAAGTTTAAATTAAAGTGAAATTTTTTGGTATAAAGATTAACATTGAAAAAATAAACTTTTGGCAAATGAATACTTACGTATCTATATATTTTTTATGTATGTGCTACTTTATTATTATATGTACTCACCTTTAAATCAAACATATTTCATTGCGGTTAACAAAGTAATTGCAGTAGAAAGGTAAACGATACAAAAAAAAAACACCAAACCAAGGAAACAACATAAAAAACACATCATTTACAATTAATATGTATGTACGGTTATATAGGTATTTAGTGGGTATTCGGATGTACATAGTGATTGACAATAAGGTATTGGGGCCGTACTCTTGATTACCGTATGCTGACCAACATCATTATGAGGTTTTTCTTCGAGTCTTTTATAAAGTTTGTAATATTTAATGATTGTTTGGTAAGCATAGGAACTTGAAAAGAATTTATTCAATTTAAATTTAATTTATCCGAAATTTAAATCAACTTTAAACAATAAAAAGCATTAAATTCGGCTTCAAAGTGTTTTTGTTAAAAAATCATATATTAAGGACTAAAACAATTGAGGTAATAGATTTTAATTGTAATAATTTTTAAAATTATAAATTATTGATCATATTAGGAATGAATTAATAATGGTGTTATGATGAACGCTTTTTATCTACTCTTAAAACAGTCCAAATATATGCCAATAAGTTTTCTAATGAGTGTGGAACATTCACTCTATTTTCAAAAAAGATATTTGTATATCACAATTTAAAGTAACTGTCAACAGAAACGACAATTTTTTACTTTTCACAAAAGAAAATAAATAATAAAATTAAAAAAAATAAGTACTTAAAAATACAATTATGCTTTTAATGTAATAATAATAAAATACCTTCTAAATCGATCTGATATAAAGAAATTCAACTTTTGGATATATTTTCCCTCAACCTTTTTGTGCAAAAATTAAATTTGTTGTTCAAATTCAGTTATTTTGTACGCACTATGGGATTAATTTAAAAATTTTTCGTAAAAAAACATTTACTATTAAATAATCGAAAGTTTTTCTTTAATATTGTGAGGAATTTGCGCTTTTTTTGTAACACGAATCCGCCTTTAGATAAATTGCACACAAAATACAAAAATTATATATTACATTTTATGATATTTTTAAATGATTTTAAATTGTTTTAATCTTGCCTATTATGCAAAAATAAAATTTGAACAAAACACATGTCAAAATGAATCAAAACAAATCTATTTGTTTCTATTTTACAAATTTAGCTATTTCGTACACACACTTCCGAAAAGAAAAATTTAAAAAAGTTGGGAAAAGCTGTACATTTATTTGTAATAAATTGTTTAAATGAATGTCACATTGATAAAATTAATTTCATATTTTAAAAGTGAATTAAAGTAATAATTCATTCAATGGTCTGGCCAGCATATATTCATATCCAAGCAACCTTGTATGTTATGCGTACATACTATTTGCATCTTAATGAGTAAATATTTATGTACTATGCCACAATAAATTTTAAATTATTATTAAGATTATAGTTGCACATTTTTCATCTTCTTTTTACAGTTGTTGTTTATTATAACTAGGACAAGGAAGTTCATGTAAATCAATATTTTTTGTCGTTAACTGGAGCTTTTCTCTGGGTGTACATCAAAATAAAAAATTTCTAATTGTTAAAAAAAATGTTGCCCTTTTTTATAGGGAAGACAAAAATAAAATTTTAAATCTACTAAAATTAAAATAATTGTGTTGAAATGCACATTTTTTAATTTTAAATTTATATTGTTCGATTTTGAACACATATTTGATCATAATTACATGAAGTTCCTAGCCCTAGTTATAACCATCATAATGTATTATTATTGGTCATAACTTAACGGTATTTTTTAAAATAAATATGCTCATACATGGTTTTTTGCATTATTGGTAGAAATAATAACAAATGATGATGATGATGATGATGAAAAAAATGTATAAATTGCAACATGCAAATAATTATCGTGCACTGCAGCTGCCATATGAATTTCGTTTAGTTTCCGCGCCTGCGTTGTTGCTGACTTATTGTTATGTTGTATGTTGGTATTATTCATTTCACAACTAATTGGCATTATTTATTTTAATAGTGTATTTTTTTTGTAGCGAAAATAAAAATATTAAAAAATTATATAGTATTTAATATGGGGAAAAATTGTGGTGCTACATTTTATTTTAAATTCAATAACACTTAAAAATCAATTTTAACAATGTTACAATATGTTGTCAGCCTATTTTCATTTCACACGTAAATCATAGCGTTGCAACGTTTTTTTTTTTCCTTTTAAATTATTATCAGAAATGAAAGTTGAAATTTTAATGTGTTAAATTTTGCAATAAGGACAACTAAATTGCTTGGGCCATTTTATTAATCTGTTATTTTTCACACTTTAAATAAATTATTAAATTGCTCTGGTTTTAACACGGTTGTTTAATGTTTTTGTAAATAATTTTCATACAAATACATTGTTGTTTGAAATGATTGCTTGTGAAAAAGAAAGTGTACACTTTGCAGATTTTTTTTTTTCATAAATATTCAAAATGCCTTAAATTTTTTTCCTACAAATTCTGCAGAGTAGATTTATTTGGTAAATGCGTGCTTATTTAATTCGTGATTGCACCCCAAGAAATGAGAATTTTTTCTCAAGCAATTTCGTATTAAAAAGTAACTCAATCCGTTAGTAGGTTCAAAAAATATCAGTAAAAATGTAAAAAAGTTGCAGACAAAATGTATTTTTTTTTGCATAACCTTATTTTTCTTCAAATAACTTTTGTATATTTAAAACAAGCAAAAAATAATTAAATATCTACACTGATAGAAACAAATCTATATGAATAGCAGAAAATGTTACTAAAAGTTACCCAAGAAACATTTTTAAGGACTCTCCGACGCGTACTGATTCATGAATCCGGCTTTCACTGTACGTTTACGGTCCAAAAATACGTATCCGTCAAAGCTTGTACGTAGACGGAACATGCACGGACCAAATAATGCCTTTAGGATGTGTCCGATTCTGTACCGTCAAGCATTCCGTATTAATTTTCATGTGACTCTGTTTTGGAGCATCCGTTTCTGTACCGTCAAGTAGTCCGTATCGATTTTCATCAGTTTTTCTTCTGTTGCTTTTGGATTCGTTTTGTTTTAAAAAACGAATACTTAATTATCCATGAGGTAAATATTTATGCTATTTAAAATAAGTTTTACGATGAAAAAAAAAATATGCAGTTTTGCAATTCAAAATATGTCTGACAGTTTATAATAGATTTTGTGAGAAATGGGCAAATTTGAATTGTGTTCTACATCACATCGTTAATATTTTTTTTTTTATTTTTTCATGATTTGCTAATGTGCTAATTGTGCTGGCATTTAATTAAGTTTGTAAAAGTTTTGTTGTTTTATTTTCAATATCTTTATTAATAAATTAAAAGAAAAAAATAAAAAAAGTCTGATTTTGTTGAAAAAACGGTACGAGTACGGACCGCATACGGATTGTAAAAAGGAGACAACTTCGTTTTTTACTCGGCATACCGCTCCGTAAACGGTCTTTCGTTGGCGGTATTTTAACGGGTTCGAATTCGTTTCGATGTTCCTTAAAATTCGTTTTCTGGTGCGTATACGAATCCAGAAAAGGGTACGCAAACGAATGTTGATTCCTTTTATGACAGACCGAAAGCGGAACTTTAATGGAACTTATTGTTTGTTAGGTAGTTAAAAAAAGGTAATGCGGAAAATTCTGCCAAAATTAGAAAAAAATCTTAATATTAGTAACTTAAGAACAGCAAATATAAAGCTATTAAATACACAAAATTTTAGTTATAATTAAAAATAAAAATTTAGCCTGATAAAATCAGCAAACAAATTTTGTCGAAAATACAAAATTTTAGTTACATTTATGTTAAGTTTAGTTGAATAGAAATAACAGTCTATCTTGGTAAAATCAAAAGAAAAATTGTTTAAATAACAGTAGACTGCTGATTTCTAAATAGAAATTTCTATCGCATTAAAAATATTTTAAAAATCTTTAAATTTCTCAGATTTTTTTTTTGGGGGATTTTCTTAGTAAACTATTCTTCTGCAAAATTCTTTGCTGATTTTAAAGGCTAAATTGAATTAAAATTTAACTCATATATAACTATAATTTTGTATATTAAGCAGTTTAATTTTTGCTGTTCTTATCTTACTATTATTTAGCAAAAAAAAAGTCTGTTACTTTTTCCATTAATTTTTAGTAGATTTAGCAAAATTTTATCATACTTTTTTCTATCAATGTTTAATAAAAATGTTAAATATATAGTTCTTAAGTACCAAAGTTTTGCCAAATTTGTAATCCCCTTTTTACCTTCTGATTATAAGATTGGGCACCGATACTACTTACCGAATTTTTAATGCATTCATTAACGATACTTGATTGATTTTGTATTGAATTGGCATGCCTTGTCGACAACCATTTGACAGATACTGATTTATTATATACATATTTTCCCATAAGCAAATTTATAAATTTTTCATCAATACAAAATCAATACGAAATAATACGGGCTTTATATCTGAGGGTACGTCACATGAGACTTTAATTGTAAGATTATATTAGTAAAAGAAAACAACCAAAACAGTTTACATTGGGTCAGTTAGTTTATATTTCTAGTAATAATATTATACTTAGAAAGTATAAAATAATTGCCAAAAAAATAATTTCTTTTGACGTCGAATGAAAAGTAAATGAAAAGTACTAAATAAAAACAAAAGATTAAAACAATTAGCAAATTTCAATTCAAAACAAATTTAAGAAAAAAAACAATTAAAAATAGTAAAAACTTGCATGTACAAGGTGGCGCAAAAGTAATCCTCCTATCAGAAAATGCTATAAATTTTGCGATTGGCCCCCAATGTCAGTTCTGTTTTGACATTTGTGTAGTAAACACATGCGAAATACACGTTAATAAACAATGTTACGCTACACTGCTCCAGAACGCGGAATATTGGTGACTATTTATTTGAGCAATAATCGGTCGGTGACTTTGGCACAACGTGAATTTCGTCGCAGATTTCCTAGCCGTCCAACGTCTACTAAATAAGCAAAATTTACGCTTCTGGGGCACTGAAAATCCGCGTGTAACCCACGAAGACCCATTACACCCGCTCAAAGTCACTGTATGGTGTGCTGTTTTCGCTGGAGGAGTCATCGCGGGCCAAACGGTTACTGTGAATGGAGAGCGCTACAGAGCAATGATCAACGAGTTCTTTTTGCCGTAACTTGATGAATTGGGATTGGAAAGCATGTGGTTCCAACAGGACGGTGCAACGCCACACACTGCACGTGCCACAACCGATATGCTGAAGGATTTCCCAGGCACCTAATCTCCCGTTTTGGCGATTTGCACTGGCCAGCAAGATGGCCTGATTTTACCGCTCCAGACTTCTTTTTGTGGGGCTTTTTGAAGTCACGGGTTTATGTCAACAAGCCTCAGACTCTTGCAGCTCTTAAAGACAATATCCGTCAAGAATGTGAGGACCTATCGCCGGAAGTTTTGGCCAAAGTGATGGAAAATGCCATAAAAAGGGCTCAAATGACAATCAACTGCGGCGGCGGCCATTTACATGACATCATATTCTCGACTTGATGTAAAAAAAATTAAAAGACCAAATAAAAATAATCCACAAGAAGAATCAAAGTTTTTAATTTTTTTTTTAAATTACAGCAAACAAACATCGGAAGGTTATTTTTGCGCCACCCTGTAAACAAACATACATATAATGAAATTAATAAAAATTTTGTCGTCAATCCAAAACCACAAATTTTTATAGACAAATATCAACTACAAACCTCAATAAATTGCTTAAATTTGAGTTCTAATCTAAAAGTTTGTAGTTGGTCTACACAATTGTGATCAATTTCTATCATTTATATTAAAATTTATATATAGAAATTATCATTAAGTTTATACAAGGTAATGTAAAATTTCTCAAAACAAAAAAACTCACAAACTCCAAATATTTTTTATACTATTTACGATCATACTGAAAAGTTATGCCCTAACTGCAATTGGCTTAAGTGACTCAAGCTTTGTATTGGTATGAAAAGTATTTTTAGAAATACCAAATTTTAATTTAAAAAAATTATGAATTTTCATTTCATACCGATACCTAGCTTAAGTCACTTAAGCCAATAGTAGTTGGGCTTTTAGATATTTTTTTCAAGAGTCAAGTTTTCGACTTTAAAATTTTATAAACATTTTAAGTCGAAAACTTGAAAAATACGTATTTTAGGGTTCAGTATGATAAAGTAGTCTAATAAGCTGTATAGTATAAATATTTTATATTTTTGTTTGTTAATAAATTAATTTAAATTAACTATCTAAGGTTCACAAAAATACACAAAAGAAACAAATTCACATAGTTACTACACATTTATGTTTGAAAAAACAAGATAATAATATTTTCTAATATAATATTGTATTTTTTTGTAAGAAACAAAGAAATAAAGTTCTCAGCATGATAATTGCTAATAAAGGTTAACAGGTTTTTATTTTATAAATACAGAAAAGTTGTTAGTTTGTTGGTTGGAATGTTGGTTTAAATATTCAAATGCACCAACTTTGTTAGTAATTTGAATGTAGGTAAATTTTCATTAGTGCCACCATGTCTGACAGCTAAACGACCAACAATACCGCAGCAACAACAACAAAATAAAAAAATAATATTATAAAATGTTTAAACTATAATACTACTTACTAAACAATATAGATGAGTATAAAGTCATAAAAATCATATTTATTTGTTAATTAAATAAAAAAATATACTTATAAAATGTAATATTTGTGCTTACGATGAGTTGTGAAAATTTAACCCATTAATGCATAAAATGGTCCAAATGTTTTACAAAAACAACATTGACAAACATGAAGTTTTGTTTTTGTTTGTTGACATAGCTGCCGAGATGAAAATGCGTCAGAAAAGATGATTTTTCGGCCAAATTCGATTCGTAATGAAGTAGATGGTCGTTTGCTTCAATTGCTGAGTCAATTGAACCATGAGTGTTGCCCACTAACAAGGCAGTATAATGGAATTTTTGCACAAACTTACGTACAGCACGCGCGTTGGGTGCTTCATTTCGGCCAGAACTTAATTTCACTTTGGAAATAAGCTTACAATATTTTAAAGTAACTCATTTTAGTCCGCAAACAGAAAAAATCTATCAGTATCAAAATAACATATGATTTAAAAAATAACCTGTAATTTAACCACCCTGTTAATGTCAAATGCATATTTTATTTGATTTCTAATTATTCATTGATTGTTTATATCATTTTATACTTGCATAATTATGATATTTTTGGTCGTAGCCAGAATTTTTATTACTGAATTATGGTTAAAATTAACTATATTAAAAAATAGAAAGTGGCAACCATCTACTAAAAAAAATATAATTTTAAAAATTATACGATAGTTGGTACCATGTTGTGGTTAGAACCTATTTATAAATCAATAACATGATTGCGACAACCATATGCGAGTGCGGCAAGCATAATATAGTAGCAGTGATCATGATGCAATTATGATTTTTCTCTGCGTGAGTATATTAGTTTAGTTGTGGGAATTTGTAAGCAATACATTGGTTGGAATCATATAAAGTATATAAATTATAGGACGATTCTTCATCTCTTTATCTGTCCGTCAATGTACTGATAATGCCCAGAGGAAAATGTCAATAAAACTGAATTTGATGATTACATTTTTAACACTAAAAGTTGAGTTTTTAATAATTTCCAATGCTGTCGATTGAGCGAATCTGAGCCCAGGTTATGAAATAATTTTACAAAATCTTGAATTTAGCTGAGAACAGTAAAAAATGTTTCGTTTTATATATATTTTAAAATACTGAAAAATGTTTGTGCCTTAAAGGGTTAATTTAAAAATAATACAACTAACCCCAAGAAACAAAAAATAAATAAACTATTTAATTAGTGTATATTACAACTTTCAAATTTTAAATAAGCATAAAATTAATGTAATATTTAAGAGTTTTAAACACATCAAAAAATATTAACAATTAATATCAAGGACTTTCTACTTTTGTAAAACAAAATGATTGTAACATCAAGGACTTGAAAAATTATCTTAAGATCTTTATTTTTGTTTGCTCTCAATAAATTGAAAACCTGTCTAATGGGGATTTAATATGTTTTATATATAAATATATTTTGAATAATATTTATACAATTGTCAATAAAATACTGGTATTATTTATTATTTATGTATGACATTAAATTAGGTGAACATATTTGCCAATAAATCATAACCAGTGACATTTTCAATGTATATAAAACATTCATAAAACTATTATAACATACAAAAAAAATCTTTTTTTTTTAGCATTATGGCAAAAAAAAAGAAGTATCATAATTCCACACTAGGTGTCTGTTTTTAGCACCATCAAAGTACGGTGGAGTCAAGATAAAACAAAGTCTTTATTTTACATATTCGCGGTTTTAAGAATTGTTAAAATTCCGGATTCAAGAAATTTGTATTTTTTCCTTTATTTACTGATAAAAAATGTGTAGATTTTTTTTATTTCGGCATAGTGGGAAAGCACCGATAAAAAGCTCTTTAAAATTATTTTTATTAAAAATATTTTTTTAAATAAACTTGTGGTAAACGATTTTATTGGTTAAGCAAGCAACGCTGACAATTATTTGTTCGCTAAATCGATAGTCCACTGTATTGAGATGCTACCAATGAATATAAGCAGCCAACTAACCAACCAACCTACCTTTGCAAACTACTACCTACTACCAACAATATGCTTAAAAACGTATATATATTCGTAGGGGGAAGTGGTGTACCTTGAAAGGAGAAACGTTAGCCTTTTTGCATATTTCGACATTTTTCACAAAAATTTACTTTTATTTACAATAGATTTGATTGTAAAGCGTATATAAATCACCTTGAATGAAAAAGGGAATTTATTTTTAACAAATATTAATTGATTATACTCTAAAATATATTTGCTAATTAACTACTACAGTAAAAGTAAATTTATGTTTAACATAATGCATATTAAGTAAATATAAACGATAAATTCTTAAAATTATTTTGTACTTCTTTTTTTGTATTTTTATCTCTAAATCTGAGGCTTGCATTAGTTATAAATATTACTACAAACCACATTTTTGATTAATAAAATATATTCCACATGATTTCATTATTTTATTTTTTGGTTGTGTAATATAGTATTTTTTTGAAAATTGTAAAATTGCTCATAATTTGTGAATATTGTCTACGCATTTTCAATGTTAGCTTACACATTTTGCATGTAATTATAAAAAGCATTATTTTCATCTACTCCGAGTAAATTCAACCAAAATATAGTGAAGTACAGTTTCCTATTATAAGTTGTGTAAATTTAAACACAAATTACTTATGGTGTAATATAATAGATTAATATTATTAAACTTATATAAAAAAATATTTAAGTTTACCATTTTTAAAACGCATTTATAAATTAAACATTTACAAACATCACATATTCATCTCCTCTTTCAACGTCTTGACAGCATAAAACCTTATTCGATTGACTAAACTTGCTCCCTGCAAGTTTTGGTGTCGATAAAATATTGTTTTTTGTTTCTGAAAACTAAAAAGTGTATATTGAGACAAATAGAAAGTTTTGAAAATAAATATTTTCCAAAATTAAGGAACTTTTAAAAAAGCCTTTGAATGCAGTTTATTTATGTAACAAATAATTTAGCTTTGTTCTGTAACATTTATGCCTGTTATTTTAAAGGAGTTACAGACAATTGAAATGTAAACATTTCAGGGTACAACACATTCCTCTATAGATGTATGTTTGTTTGTATGGTAGTATGTCTATGCAATAAGTAGTTAAACTTTTCAACAAAATACAACAGAAACAAAAAGCATGACATAACTTTGCCAATTGCATTTTATTGCCAATAATATTTTGTACATAAAAAAATGAACTCTATAAATGTTTTTCTTTTTATAAAAGACAAATATTTTGCACAGTGGAATAATTAGATTTTAAAACCATTTTTAAAGTGAAATTTGATAAATCTCAAAAAAAAAATTTTTTAATTCTCTAAAATCCGTTAAATTTGTTCAAAATTTTTGACAAGGCGTATAGATATGCAGGAAATTTTTCACAACTTGTAAAATTATGCAAAAATTTAGTGACAAAAAATTTTATTAAATCCATTGGAAATAATTAAACAGCTGCATTTTGTGCAAAACTTGAGCAAGCTAGCGCAATTTTTGGCTTTCTAATGCAACTCAACCATTAAAGATACTCTGGACTATTTAACTTAAGATATGTTACTCGAAATAATATATTTAGTACATATGTATGTAGGCAAGTAAGGAAAACCTTATTAAATTTAAATAAATAAAAAGAAAAACATCATTCGTTGTCCAAGTTATTCAAAATCTGTGGTAGCAGTTTAAGCAAACGCTGGGCAAGTTTTGCCTTTTTAATCTTCTACTCATTTCTAATGTTTACAAATTTTGTAAGTAATACAAAGTTTTATAAAAAAAATTGTACAAAATTAGTTTGCATTTTAGCAAAATATTTATAATTTTACAAATAATTTTTTGTATTCTTAAAAAATTTCGAATAAAAAAATTGTTGAAAATAATAATTTTTATATGAACAGTTTCCTACAGTTTCCTAAATTGTTATGGTTTTTTTTAGTTTTAGTTTTAATTTGTATTCATTTATACTTGTTTAATTCCATTAAAATAACAAATTGGCCCATAGTACCCAGACATAGTTTAAAATGTCAGCATTTTATTGGTAATAACAACTACAACAAAATCTACTGCATTATTTTTAAAAACATAAACAAAAAACTATTGGAAAATCCCAATGCTTATTTAGGTACATTGTACGTCGAAAGGGAACACAAGATCCCGCAAAATTTTGTTTGGAGGAATGTCGAGATTTAGGTAAAAATAGAATTTCTTGCACATTAATTCTCATCTCAGTTTTATTGTTTTGTTCGTATACAGGGTACAGGTTTATTAAACAAATTTTAATACAAAAATTAACTTTAAAATATGTGGTTTTATAAACTTTCCCATTTGTTAAAAATTTGTATACATGCCAAGGTGAATTTTCTATAAAAAAATTTCTCACAACCCGAATTAACCGAACCGACTGAATTTGTTGGAATTTTTCAAAAGAAATTAGTTTTGTTGCTCTGAACTAGACTAGGTCCAAATAACAAGTTTTCGTATTAATTCTAGAGTTAGATCTCCTTCAGTTCCATAAGATGGGTTTTGAAACAAGTTATATGAAATGGTTATAGTGGAACCAGTTGCAGAATGTGGTTGGGAACCGATTACACAAGAACTTACCTGGGAAGCTAAGGTTTTTATGGTTTGTTCTCAACATAAATGTATAGCGAGACGAACTCTCAGGTTTTTATAAAAATTGGTCTACCAATTTTTATAACTTCATAGTGCCCGTTAGGAAAAGAACCTAATTATGTGTTTGTTTGCTAAGAAGACAAAAATGAAGCGAACAATAGTTTTTTGAAATTTTTTTGTTTAAACTTTGATCGAAAAAAATGTATCAGTCTAGCTAAAAGTAATTTATTTGGTTTATTAAAAGCTCGCTAAAAATTAATAAAAGTAACAAAGAAACAATATTGATGTTTATAAAAATAAAATTTTAAGAAACTTGCACATATTGTAGAGCAGAAGGGAATTAAAAAGTCAATATGCCCCAATTATTTGTTAAGTCTTTAACAAAGGGTATTTTAAAGGGCAATCTGATGCTGTAAAAAGCAATTCAAATAAAAATATGTTTCGAACCTTTTCCAAGATCGCATTTTACCTCCTAAATACAAGATTCGTCTGGCAAACAAATGGCAGAAAAAATGCAACATTTTTTGTCATAAAAGAAAACGGCATTAATTTTGTCTTCTCTACAACATAACCAAATTTAATTAAAATCTGATCTTTCGCCGTTCTACCGTCCTTTTCAGTTCCCTAGAAATCTCGTGGTGGATTCCCTAATCAAAACAATTATACAATTTGCAAAAAAAAATAACACAAGCTGCAACCAGTCAAACAAAAAATGTCATGAACTTTTGTCTATGTATTGTTTTTATAAACTTTTAATAAATTCAAATACTTATATATAAATTTTTCATTTATCTTCTGTAAAAAATTGTTAAATGATTTTTGGATAATTTAGCTAATTTTGTACATTTTTTTTTTTTGGGTAAAAAAAGCTTTTATGGTAACAGGTTGCATATGTTTTGTTTAATAGTAAAGCCACAAAAACCACATTTAAATTAAAAAAAAATATATATAAATATAATATAATGAAGACACTAATAATCTTCTACCAGGAATTTTGTATGTAATGTACTCGTAGTACATACATACATGCATTTGTGTAAAAGAAATCCTTTGCAAAATTATATTGTGTATTTAAAGTTTAAACCTTTACAGAAGAAATACGATTAAAAATAAATTTTATTAAGAATTAAATGATTCAAAAAATAATTTAAATTTTTTGTTAAAATTAAAACTTTATCAAAAATTCCTCATTTTAAAATTTATTGTATAATTTATTCAAGTTTTTCTTGTATTTTGCAGCCTAAAAACAATGGTAGATTTTGCAAGTTTTTATATAACTTATGCAAAAACTTTATGAGAGCTATTGTCAGAAACGTTTTTTGGGGTGTAGCCAAAATAAACAAACCAAATTAAGAATCTAAAATTTACCAAAACTATGCAAATTCATAAAAAATGCATTGGGCTTAATTTTAATTTAATTCCCTTTGATTTTAATTATTTTTCAAGAGTTTTGGTTTGAATATTTTGAGAAAAAGGACCACCACTTAATACTAGCAATCTTGCCGTATACTATCAATCTTGAGGTCGAAAGTTCGATACCCGGTGGCGGCAATAAAAAATATATATTATTTTTAAGTTTTGTTCTTTTAATTGTTAACAAAACAGCTTCATCTGCACTCGTCGAAAAAAGTACTAAAATAATGTTGAAGTCGAAGAACTTTACTCCTCATTGTTAAAATCATTAGCTTTTCATCATTAGAATTTAAAAAATAGTGAAAATAGATCATAATATGTAGCGCGTTTTCTACTGAGTTTGCATCTAATTTTTTGCTGGAATTGTAATATTTTAAAAAATATTAGTTTCATGTTAAGCCCACCAGTCTTGCCAGGCAAAATCGTCAGCCAATGTGTACCCTTTAATAATTTTAGGAATATAAAAAAATAAGCCGATCCTTAAAGTCAAATAAATTGTCTAATAGTTTTAAAAAGTTTCCACACAAACTCAAAAACTCAAAAAAAGCAATTTAAAATGTATTTCACAACAATTTAAAAAAGAGCCACGGTAAGGACTTCAATTTTTTGTTGAATATAACTTTTACAAAGTTGACCCGTTATACAGGGCAATCCATTTGGTATTCATGGTTATGAGAAAAATGTTTTTACGCTATTTTGAACACATTAAAACTTTTTTATTTTTACAAAAATTTTTATGTATAAGTAATTTTTGGAGTAAATCTTTTATTGTATCCACGAAAATAATTTATATTAAATTTTTTTATTGATATTATGAAGGGTAATTAATTCAGTTGATAATGTACAGTGCACCTGTGGACACTAAAAAGACTAACAACATATTAAAAAATCGAAACACATATGATCATACATGGCCTAGTATATGATAATTTAGGGGCATAAATGATCATATGTATATCCATAAACCATCAAATTAATCGTCCTAAGATATATATCATGTATGGTAATATATTGAACTATGCATTGACATTCATATATGAATGCTCATTTAAGATTGTATACAAACCCATGTATGATCAAGTGTGTTCATATATATTTCGATTTTCACATGGGTACATAGAATCATACTTTTTTTCTTAAAAGTTCAATTTCATGTTTTTTAAACGAATTTAAACAAATTAAAAAAGTAAATAATGTGAAATGAAGTTATGAAAATTGAATGAAAAAGAATATAACAAAAGTTTAAAAGTAATTTCCTAAATATAAGGAAATTTTTAATTGTTCTGGTTTCTAACAACAATTTCAAAAATTGTGCAAATTTGTTTCATTGGATTTCTTTAATAAACTGTTTGAAATATATTTGAGAAAACAAATCAGATTTTTAAAATGACAAATTGTTAATAAACAAAAAATATAAAAAAAGTTTAAAATTTTAAAGAAGTTCGTATTAAAAATTGAAAATTATATGAACTTTTGTTTCTGAGGCTGTCAAAAGGGTGCGTTTTAAAAAAACGTTTTTTATATGAAAATTGTTGCCTAAACGTCTAAACTTTCAAATTAGTTCTTCAATGAGTTTTACTGTACTGGGTTTAAAGACTGTATTCAACAATTTGTTACTATTAGAAAAGCAAAATTTCCTTTTGTAAATAAAAAGCTAGAGCACTTTCTCTGCCACTGTCAGGCATTTGCAGAGTTAAGATCCAGGAACCTCGGGAGCGATGTTATTTCGGAACAGGCCCAGCAGAGGCCTAGATGTATATCGTAACGATATGAGATTGCATTTCGATGCTTCATCCTCCTTTCGCCCTATTCTAACCTTAATAAAAAGCTAACAAAGATAACTTGCACTAATTTTGTCTCTTAAATTGAATTAATAAATTACATAATTTTGTCAAAATGTTCAGTTTTTTAATAATAATCAACAATGGGTTAATCATAAAAGGTCATATTCATACACAATTAATGCGTCGTTGTTTTAAACTTAAGAGAATCATAATCATCAACAACAAACAACGGCAAAAGCTTAAAATGAAGAAACTTCATTTACCACTAACTTGGTTAACAAAAAGAATAATGACAATATAATGGCTTAAATACAAAAAAAACATTAAAAGAAGTAGATACAAGCAGGCATATGTACATTAGAGTGGTTTTTATTTTTTAACGAATTTGCGAATTTTGACTTAAATCAAAATTAACATGATCGAATTATAGGGATAAAATAGGAAAAAAAACTTAAAACTGCTTTTTATGATAATTTTTATATTTAAATATCATTGCGCTATAAATCAGACACTAGGTAATCGAAAATTTTGTTAAATTATCTTTCCTACAAGATCTAAGACACGATCAAATAGCGAAATTCTAACAAACTCCTTTTCATTTTCAATTATTTATTTGCAATTTTCTTCATTTCTCTTAATTCCTAAACAAACATGTTTGAAAAATTGTCTAACTAGGATATCGTTAACTCGTTCAAAAAGTGATTTCGAAAAAGGCCACAAATCCAATATAAAATTTCTGAAAATGTTCTTAAACTAAATTAAAATATTTAGGGTCAATTTTATAGTGCACACTTTAATTTTTTTTTTTTGTTTTTAAACTTAAGTATGATATTAAGACCACTTAGGTGAACTTTTTAAACTATTTTTAAAGCTGGATTATTTGGATGAGTATTTAAATGGTAAGTAATGCTTGAAATCTTTAAATTTCTTTGTAAAATTTCATCTAAGTGTTAAATTTTACTTATGTCTTCACAATAATACTCGATCTTAAGGATTGCACTTTCAAGGATTTGTTAAATACGTCTTACTTATTCAAAATTACAAATATTACAGATGTCCCTGTTTCCCTCTTAAAAGGAAAATTTGATTTTAAAAAAAATATCAATTAAAAATACTTGTTTTATTTTTTAATATTATTTGGTTATTCATACGAATGAATAATAAACTTTATGAAAACAAATATAAATAATAAAAATAATTTGGTAATTATCTCAAACTTTTTTGAATTTTGGCATCAAATTAAATGCTATAAATTGCTAATTCTCAAAGGCAATTATTTTTGCGCTATAAAGGCACATCTACACGCGAGAAAAAACAGCCAAAGATAAAAGCAAAAAACACCGCTAAATATGACAATTTATATATTTTAAATTATTTAGGGGTGTTTTGTTCTATCTCTAGCAGTTTTCTCGTTAGTCGCGAGTCGTTTACCTCTAGATCTCAAAAAAAATCTTTAAATCTTTGCTGATTGTTCTTCTGGTCTAGGAACATTTGAAATACGACCATTTTTTATTCAAATTTTTCTGTGTGCACTACCGAAACTTGAAAATAGAATCGGAAACAGACGCTTCAATATTATTGGAATCTGAGTTTATATGTTAACACCGCCATACTTTAGGGCCAGAGTACTCATCTCCCCATGAGTTTTTAGGCTTCCTCGTCAAAACTTAAGTTAGATATTACGTTTTCTATATGTTATGTTATATTTGAAAATGATCACAGCCAAGAGGGATTTACCGATTTTGATGCGTTTTTTTATTTTTTAGCCACCCAAAAACTCTAGTCCTTATTGAGATCCCTCTTTTGAATTTTTGTGAACTCAATCTTAAATGCGCATCAAAATCGATTTTCAATTCCCGTTTTTTTTTCTGTTTATGTGGCTACTTTTTACAAAGAAATTATAAAAATAAAAATCAGACCACGATAAGGACAAGATAATTTATTTGGCAGTAAGAATCATCTAACTTCTTTATTTTCGCTATAATTATTTAAGGGTTTAGAATGGTAGGCGATTTTGCCTTTTTTAAAAACACTTACGACTGTGATTGACAATATTAAAAAACAGATTAATTTCAGATACTACAATAACATGTATTTTAAATATAAATTTTAAAAATATTGTTCTTTGAATTTCTGACAACCGTTCAAATTTTCCCCTTATATATGCCCCTAATGGAACAGTAATAAAATTAAAAAATTTTATAAAAAATATATAGAAAAGGCATATTTTTACCATGCAATCCTTTTTTCTATGCGATCATCCTAATTTTTTCCACAATATGTTTTTATATTCAAAGTTATATTTCTTGGGGGAATTATAATAAAAATTTGCAAGTTTATAAAATAAGGACCACTCTAATGAGCATACAATTTTAAAGAAAAAGGTGTCGTTTGTCTGCAAAAAAAATATATATAAAAAAGCCAGCCAAAATGCAGTAGTTAAGACTGTTAAGTATTTTTGTCCGTCCGTCCGTCCGTCTGTCCGTCCGTCCGGTCCCTCCGTCTTTACCGACTTGACTGTAACATTTTTTTAATATTATAAAATTGTATGTATGTAAAAACTTACCCGCAAGCAACGTAAATGTCAAAGTTATCCAAAAATGTGTTAACGGCAGATGCATCTTGTGGCATTAAATGTTGCAAGCTGCTAGCAACAATAATATTTTTTAAATAAAAAACACAACAAAGACGTTAATAAAACCAGACGATGATGACGACAACGATGAGAAAAGGAAAACAACAAGATGTGTTTGTCCTATCAGAAGGTTTTGATGAATATGTTGAAAACAAGTTTATTCCTTTTCTTTACTTTTTTTTTTTTTGCTTGCAAAAAGTGTAAATTTTTTATATTGTTTCAAAATAAAAATAAATATTCACTTTTATAGTTTTTATTAAAACTTCATGGTTTTTTTTGGAAAATACAATTTTTAAATGCAATTTATGTTTAAATTTCACTTATTACTACTTTTTATAAAATTCACTTTTAAAACACTAGTCATTTATTTATTCAATAATACTTTTCAGAAAAACCGTTAATTAAATTATAGATTCCATTAAGCAATTGAAGAGTTATATTAAAAAGATAAAAAAGGAAACACCAACGTAATATAAAATTTACATTACATTTTATTTTTCAGAAAAACAAAAAATTTTTCATTCACATTTACAAATTACATTCATTCATTGATTATGATTTTTTCTATTGATACACTCGCACCAACACACGATTACAATCTTTAATTGTATGTTTGTTTTTTAAGTCACTTTGGTCTATTGAATGTTTAATTTGTGCGTTCGATAGTTGTTTGGCTATTAACCCACGTAAATACGCATAAATACCGCTAAAATATTCATTAAAACTTTATTCACAATATTCAAATGAAAAATTATTATTAGTTTATTATACACTTGTTCGTTTGTCTTTGATTTTTTATATGTGAAAAAAAAAATTGTAGACAAAAATCTTGTAACTAAAACCGGTGTTATTTATACGGATTACTTTTTTTAATTAAAAATCCACAGACAATTTTTAAAAATTAATGCGTTACAAGTCGCTAACACAACAAAACTATTCCGAAGTTAAAACTCAACTGAGTTACCACAACGGGAGTTGAAGTTTGTCAAGCGGAGTTTATGAAACACAAAAATCCATCTGAACACACACACACACACAACTTCAAAATACAAAACAACCAACCTTTCAAAGAAGAATAATGATGGTGGTGTTGGGTTGTTTGTGTTGAAAAATTCACTCTTTAGATTCAGTGTTTTTATTTTTCTATAAAAATTAACAACAATCCGTTTGTTGTGTGTTAAATGGTCGAGGAGTTGTTAACGTTTGATGCTTTAGAATTTACATCTCCGTATCAAAATGTATCTGCTGGGTTTCATGTTTCACATAAAATGTTGTGTTTATGTTGGTTTAGCTATAAATATGAACAACTAAACTTCAATAAATAACAAGTTATAACAGGTTCATAATATCAAACACATGCAACAAATTGTATCTTAAAGATACAAACACACAACATAAATACTTTAGCATTAGCGCATACCCATACTTAAAGGTTCGTTAGCAACTCAAACTTAAGTTTCATACAACCAGTTATTTTCTGTTGTATGGAACCAGTTTAGCTTAAAAAAAATTGTAATAACATAAAAAAGTGTGCATTGTATCTTACAGATACAAAAACAATTATCTGCTACTTTTAACTACAAATGCACCTGCAATTTAATCTGTTATACAAAAATGCAACTATTTTGCATTATTCTGAACTAAATTCTTAAATATATTAAAATTTAAACTAATATATATATCTCTAACATACACATAAACTATACAACTTAAAGTTGTATCTACAACTTATACATATTAACAAATTATACATAAGTATTTAATCTAAACAAAATTACAAAATTTGGAAATGAACCTTAAATATATTTCTAAATCTTAAAGATACCAACATCTAACAACGCACAACTTGTTCAACCCCACGCTTTAAATTTTATTTACAACTTCCTCTTTATGCAATTCAAATATATTCCTCTTAACTTGGAAGTCTTATTAGAATTCCATTAACTTGTGGTCAATTCAGCTGAGGTTTAATTATTGAAATTAAGAGAATGTTCGTTAAAATGGTATTCGAAATTAAATATATTCATTTCAATAAGAGCACAGTTTTTTCGACTTCCTAAAGAGATACTCGAAAAATAAAGAGATGTTTTTATAACACATGTTTGAAAAGTTTTATCTTTACAAATGTTTGATCAATCTTGTTCGTAGCAACTTGTAGTAAGACCTTTTTAAACAGTCTGAAACGACATTAGTACCAAAATATGAAGTGAAAAAATATACCACAGTTCTAAATAGTAAAGTGCTTAAAGGTTTCTTTGTTAAAAAAAAATCCCCTAAAGCTACCGATAGACCTGCAATAATTTTATGCAACTTTTGACGTTGAAAGGCTATACAATATATTGGAAAGATCAAAAAAATTTTTGATTTTTATTGCTGAAACAAGAAGGTTTTATTATGTATTAGCCACTTTCAGAGATGTCAATGTTTTGAAAGTTAAAAATCTCATTAAACATTTTAAAAAGTGCAATTATAACAAACATTTGAAATTAATGTTTGTACTTCGAAAAAACCTCCTTTGTTTAATAAATACTTTAAGCATTAATAACAGTAGTCAATAAATTTTAAGAAATTTTATGCGACAAGCGTGCGATTATTTTTTGTTATTGATTTAGGTCTGGAGTAGTTTTTGAAAAATTTTAAATTTTTTGTTTTTATATTTTAATTTCTGAGTAATTTTACTATTTTGACTATTGCATGGCTTCCACTATGTCGTTTTTAATGTCAATTTGTCCAAAGTATTGGCAATTGTATGAAAACGGGTTGCCATATGGTGTCATCTGAGTTTGCAGTCAGTTATGCACACGAACTGCAGTCTAAAATGACAGAAAAGTGAAAACGTCAAATTTCAGTTTGTCAACAGATATGGCAGCATTTTTTATCTAAAATAAAATTGACAACAAGATGTCAATTTTGTTTTGTTTGGCGATCTCAAAGCTGTTATTTTTTTTTTTAATTTCAATGGTAATTTTTTAAGAAAGAAAGAAATGGAAATGTAATAACACAAAACTCCGCATTAGCTATAGCCATTTGTTTCTTTTTTATCATTTTTAAATTTTTTCCACTTTTTATTGAACACAATCTAATCAGCTGTTCGCTCGCCATATTTTACACATCACATTTGACCTTTGTAATGAAAACGGCGTGTCAGTCAGCTGACACCAAAATTTGACATAAATCTTTGACACGCTCTGCTTTATCGACTTATTGTCAGTTTTTAAGATGTAATGAAAACGCATTTGACACAAAATGACGAGAATTCATTTGAGTCAGTTTTTGTTGTCAGTTCATATGACATAATGAAAACCAGGCATATATCTTAAACTAGGACCAAGATATTTTGATCAAACAAATTGCAAAAGAATTGTTATTCAATGGACATTTTCCAACAATACGTTTTTTAAATTAGTCCAGTAGTTTTGGACCTATGGGTCAAAATTTAAAAAAAAAATGGTATTAATCTTGAAAGGAAAAACATAAAATAATTTTTTTCTTAAATGTAGTACTTCTATATAAAAAATAAGTCATTTTCAAAGAACATCTATGGGTAAATACCAAAGCTATAACCATTTTTGTAAAAGTACCTAATATGACATTTTCTCCTTTTTTTGTTTTATATTATTACCCATCAAAAATAAATGGAAGTGATTCTTAAGAAATCAGTTTTTCATTGATTCCAAAGTATCTTTTAGTGCTGATTTTTCTATTCCAAAGTAGTTCTTTTTCACAACTTTAAAAATGTGGTTTTGTATAAAATTAACACTTCAAATCTAGGACGGGTAACTTATTTTAAAAACAAGGCAGGATAAACATTAACTACAGATATTTACATATAAATTTCACATTTATAACTATGGTTAAGTATTAAACTTTTGTTTTTTTTTTTAAACAAGATATAAGATTTAAATGAATTGTATCAATTTTTAACTCACAATTAACCAGATTTTAATTTCTTGAAATCATAGTTATCAAGAGAAAATGTAAAAAAAATTATTGTAGTAAAGCTTGCCAGAATTTCGAAGAAAGTAATTGTAAAAGGGGGTACTGGGGTTATGCTGCTATTTAGGCGATGGAGATGACGTGGAGCAAAGGTGGACTGTATAGAGCAGCGGGTACCTAAATAGTGATGACACCATTAACCCTTTTTATTCTAATGTTTTTTATAATTTCTCTTAGCCAGAGACAATTATAAAAGGAGTTAGAAGTTGGGATCAGAAGTAGAGAGAGAGAAAGAGAATGAAAAGGTTTGTAATGAATTATTAGGTACAAAGTAACTTCATTTTGACTTTATGTTTTGGCGCAAAAAAGTTTAGATAAAGTTCTATGTTTTTTTTCCTTTTTTCGATATAATTCACAATAGAAAATAGTTTAACAATGTTAGTTCATTAATTTAGATATGATTCAATATGGATAATTTAATTTTATACAAATATAAGTGTACCATTTTGGTACTTAAAGAAATATACAAATTTTATAATTAAATAATTGTTTGTCTAAATTTGTGGATTTAGACAGTAAGTTAACAAATATGTCCCGATTACTTAATGCATTATAATATATCCAACAGTCAAAGTCGCAACAGCAACAACAAATGTGTCCGCTAAATTTCCAGGTAGAAGCCACCGGGACATTGTGAAACTGAGGCTAAGGCCCGATTACTGATGTAATGTTAAAATTTAAAATAAAAATTCTTAATTTATTTGGGAACATCAAAAGATCTCATTTTTCACTAAACCATTAGAAAGGCTTTAGATGCAATGAAAAAGAATCATAAAAGAAAACTTCCACCCTATGACACCTCTATGTAAAAATCATTGGTTCAGATCCAAATTTTCACAATACCGAAATCAAAATCACTGTTTCTTTTTCTCTTCTTTTTTTACACTGGGTATGAAAGCATGCCCAATAATATTGTATTATAAAGATCAACAGTATTAAAAAAAAATAAAATTAACTTTTTATTTATTAATATTGTTTATTGATTTTTCTTAAATTTATTTGTATTTAAGTATTAAAAATAGTTGTTGGACCTTCTTTTACGTTTGTTTTTGTTAGGGTCCTTTTCTCTTAAGAGAAACCAAATGTAATCTCCCATCATTCTCTCATCCCAATACCCCTAAAATCCCCTCTCGATGGATTACATTTCTTGGTGGAACCTCTCTCCGTGCTTATCACTGAGATTATCTGGAAAAAAGCTCGAGTGAGAATGTAAAAAATGAATCTTAAGTGACAAATTAACACCTGTTGAAAAAGTAAAAGGGACAAATTAGGAAATAATATTTGTTAAATTAGAAAAAAGTATTTTATATCCATTTTTTCATAATTCTTAATCAAATCTTCAACAATAGTCTTATACTCCGAGTTTTGTTGTTTCCCAGGAACAAATATTTCTCGAATTTTGTATATTTTATAAGTTTTTTTTATTCATTCCTTGATTTTTGCAAAAGAAATACTTTTAAAATTTTTTCTCAAATTGGCGAAAGTTTGGCTTTTCTTATTCAATGCTTTGTTTTTCTAGAGTCTAAAGTTTTATGTGTAATGGTGGAAGAATAATGTTTTCTTTCCTAATAAGAAGCACATACTTTATGTTGTCTTGGACTACTGTAATGGCTAACCTTTCTATCCAATGTTTTCTCTTATAATGACAATCACGAGCTCGACTGTCCCAGAGGCAAATAAAACAAAAACATTTTGTGTATCCACGTTGCATTCCACATAGCATGCCCACCACTTTTAAATCGGAAAAAAACTTTCTAATTGTGATCTTCATAGTTAATACATTTTAGCAATTTAACCATTGTTTCGTACGATTCTTTAGTGTTTACAACATGTGCGATGGGTATAGATGATTTCTTGTTTCCGCTATCTAAAAGAACTGCTTCGAAACTTTCTTTACTACTATCAACAAATAATCGCCATTCAATTGCATTGTAAGGCTCTTCAGGCTCCTCGAACAAACCGAGAATGTCCCTGCAGAATCATATCTCATCTTCGGTTGAATAATACCTCGCGTAAGGAGAATCGCGGTTTCTGTAGTATGTACTTTTATATTTGACTCCAAAAAGTTGTATTGTTGAAAACGAAATGCAAGTACTTCTGCTTTTTATTTTGTGAGCTCCAAGTCTCTGACCAAATCAATTAATTGAACCTGAGTAAGTAAGCGGCTCTCTCCACTTGTATTATTATTGTCTTCAGGTGAGTTTTGATTTATAAATGATGAGCCGGTACTGACGTTGTTGTTTGTTGTTTGGATATTTTGGAATGGGCAATACATCCGCATGATGAACTCGAAAACTGACAGAGTCTACATTAGAATAAAACCACCTTTTTTTGGCTCCAAATCCAGAACTTTTGCATTGACAAAAATAGCAACCGTCGATATGATTAGATGGTTTTCTCCAAATCATTGTTACTCCGAATTTCATGCATCGGCTAATAAAAACAAATTTTAACAAATGAGGTATTTATATTAAATAAATCAGTAAAAAATAATTTAAATTTTGTGCCAGAAGCCTATCCTGTAAGATTTCTATAGTACGGAAGACATATAATACTTGTTGTCCATCTTTCTTGCAAATTTGTGACAGGGACTCCCAAGTATTTGAGATAAATATCTTTAAGTAAAATGCATACATTATCATTTTTTGTGTAATATAACTAATATATTCTCATTTTAAGACTTCTCTTTTTGGCATTTTTGTCATTTATATTTATGAGAGCACTTGCTTTCCTGTCTACATAATTTGAAAATAAAATAAAAAACGTGTTCTCAGTACCTGCAATACAACAATTTCACAATTTTTTCTCCCAAAATAGATTTTTAAACTGTCCAATACGGGTTTTCTTTTAAAAAATGAGTTTTGTTCAGTAATTCCGTAAAAAATAGTAATATATGTAAAACAAAAAACAGAAAAATTTTAAATTTGGATCATAACTTTGATATTAATCCATAGATTTTCTTTAAAAAAATTACTTATTTTCTTTGTAGAAGTACAACATTTAAGAAAAAAATTATTTCATATTTTACTATGTAAGACGAATATCTTTTTCAAAATTTGAAATTTCAAAATTTGAGGTTTTATCAAAAAAAATATTTTTTTTCGTGAAATTTTGGCCCATATCTTCTAAACTACTTAACCGATTTAAAAACCATATAAACATGTTGTGCCTTAACTAGGTTTTCGTTTACAATTTGACTGATTAATATTTAGAGCCAAACTGGAGATATAGTCAAAATGGCAAATTCACTAATAAATTAAAATAAAAAAATAAAAAATTTCAAAAACTAGCGCAGAAAAAAATTTTCAATGCGATTTTTGGCTTTAGGAAGCCCTACTACATAAAAAAATAGTCGCATGTTTGTCGCATTTTGGATAAACTAGTGTAATCAAACACTGTAATAATATAGGCTATACAGTCAAATCCCGGTATAATGAATACTTAGTATAACGAAAACGCGATGTAACGTACGACCTAATTGTCTGCATTAACTACCTTATATAACGAATATATCTGAAAGTTATACTCGATTTAACGAATAAGTGGTAATAAAATATAGCAAAAAGTTTAAAAACATTAAAAATATTAAACAAGAAAATAATTTGATTTTTTTTTCGTTTCTGAACCTTCCACTTTAAACGTTTATTGCAGTCCTTTTTTAAATTTTTAGTGATCTCAAATATTTTAGAAATGCTAAAGATAAAGTAAAATTCATACAAAAATGTGTTGCGATATAATGAATATTTCGACATAACGAATGTGCTTGACAATATATACTGGGTTTTGACTTTATATAGAATTATTAAATTTCGTTGTATGTGTTTCGGGTTTTCTAAATTGCTTTCAGCACTTAATAAAAGTAGACAATCATCAATTATTAACTGAGATACTGAGGATTGTTTTGTATCGAAACCCGAAAATACACGTTTTCTTTTTTGCTCACTCTTAGCAAATTTGTTTCAATTTTATTCTTTATATTTTACGAATAAAATTTATCATGTATCTTAACATTTGAAGAGTTTAGAAAGAATATTATTATTTCTATGACCTCAAATCGAACTAAAATCATTTATTTAAAAAGTGTAATTTTTTACTAAAGAGACATAGTGCCAGATATTTTTGTCAGTTTTACAAAAGAATTTTTAAAAAATTTGTATTACAAACTCATAAAGTTTTATATAATGCATAAATGCTCCATTTCATTGCTCTTGCCTAATGTTTCAATTCCACCCGTTCCCCCTTTCCATTCCATTTCGTTCTCCTTGTGTATTGTGCCAATTCCACTTGTTTCCCATTCCATTATCATGTCAAACTATTATCGTGGCCTCTAGCCAAATCGGTTTCGACAATGCATAAAAGAGTTACTTTTTCCCGTTTGAACTTACATTTTCATCGCGTTCCTGACGAAGATTTTAAAAACTCATATTTTAAATTTAAGGTTTTTAGGAATTTTCAAAAATTCCGTATTATAAGTGAGTTATAAGTGAGTTAAAAACACATAATAGTGGGCCTAAAAACTTTCCCACCATGTTGTTTTGCTATATCCTTAAAATCCCTGCGGGAAAAGTACCTACCTACGTCATGTGACCGCCGATGATTTTTTTTTTTGTAATTTGAAATACCTTAAGGCATTTTTCGCGTTCCACCATTTTTTTTAATCAAAGCATTTACTTATACCAAAATATGAATTTAAAATAAAATATGTAACCTATATCACCCAAAATACAAGAGTCACAACACAAACTTTTCCAAATTGACTTTTTACATAATTTAATTCACAGATAGCTAAGATATGAACCACTTGAAAATTTTTTGCTCATCACGATCTTTTTGAACTGGAAAAATTACATTATATCTATATTTATGTTAATTGCGTTGCTTCTGCAAGATCGCCTAAGGAGTGCCTCTTTTGAAAAGTTGAGAATTTTGAGTTGTGACTCTTTTGTATTTTGGGGGTTATATGTTGATTCATATTATTAGTAAATAGGTGCAATTTTCCTGCCAATTTGTTGATGCGTAAGAAATTTAATTAACATTGTGCACCAGCTAACGACGACAAACATGTCCTAGTTCCTGTCCGGATTCTAGCCTGGGTTAAACTATATTGACAGGCGACTGCTATATATATATATCCTAGGTCACTTAGACATGTAATACACTATGGAACATTTTTGGGATTATTGTCTGGGGGGTGAGAAATTCCAAGTCAGGGTGATGGTACTAGGTCAGTATAGTAAAACCCTCAAAGGGTTTGGCGTTCGTATGTGTCAGTTTTTGAAATTTTTTCCTTATCTTGATTTTTTTTCGCTTAGTTGTAACATTTTGGCAAAAACGTAGTTTAACATAACTCGAGAACCACTTGTCCGATTTTGCTAAAACAAACTCAAAAAAATTTAGAATTACATTCTTTAATCCGTTCATATAACATTTTTCTTTATAATCAACAGTTTTGCCGGTAAAAATAAATTTGTGGAGAAAACAAAAATATTTTTTTGCCTAAAAATTAAATTGTTTTTTTTTTTTTAAATTCATAAAAAATCCAAAACGGAAAAAAGAATCAAGTGTTATTAATTTCATGTAAAGTCACATAACCTATAAACAAAATGCGACATAGATCATAGAAATCGATTAACGCGTTCTGCTTTTATTTACAATTAAGTGAAGGTATCCCATTTTGACAAGAATATTGATATTTGTTTTTATTCAAAAAAGTGTCATTTATCGCCTTTTTTTATAAATTTTCCCCAATAACTCCAGACTTCTGGCCATAAACTACTAAAAAAAATTAAGTAAACATTTTTATAATTTTTTATTTTTATTTTATTTATTTATTTTTATTTTTTTTTTTATAAATATTGCCTAGACTTTTTCGATGGTGGTTGTTCGAGACTAGTGGCATCGCATTCATCGCTATCATCAGTTTCTGAACCACACATAATGTCAATGTGTGACTCCACTGTTGGCCCTTCTGCATCTCCTAAAAATTCTTTATCATCAAGATCATCCTTGTCTTGCCACACAAGCTTACTCCACCATCAAATTTTCGCAATTATTGCACTCGGCGACTTTTTGCCTCTATATCTGTAAGTTTTTGTTTTATTAAAATGAGTTTGAAAAAAAAAAAATTAGTATTACCTCATTTCAAATGGCATAGCAACTTGATGATAGCGTTCACCTTGTTCATCAGATTCGGTAGCCAATTGTTTGCTGAAGTAGTCCAGATAATGATGTAAATAATGGATTTTCAAGGACATGTGGACACCAATTTCCGAGAATGCTCTTAACATCCTTGTGACAGAAACATCGTAGTTGTTAGAACGATGCTTTCCCAACAAGCCTTCTATTACTTCTTTGATTGCCTGCCATGCATTCAATTCAGCGTCAATCAAAATATTGTTGAATGCGTCACTTTTAATCAGCTTTCGTATATCTGGACCATTTACTACGCCTGATTGGAAAAAATTTATTTGTTAAGATGGAAAATCATGGGAAATGAATGTGATATTATAACTTACCTTCTTTAATTTTACTTTCGCTGAGTCTCGGGTAAATTAGTTGCAAACACAAGAAAACTTCATTTCTTTTGGCGACAGTTTGATAAAATTCTTAACAATTCCAAGTTTAATATGCAGTGGAGGCAGCAATATCTTCTCCTTCGGCACTAGAGGCTCACGAATAATATTGGCCGTTTGTAACCTGCTGTGCTCTCTGAGTTTCCATCCGTGGCATGCATATTGGTCACCGGAAAATCGTGTGTCCCAATCGCACAAAAAGCACATATATTTTATATAGCCGCTTTGAAGACCGCAAAGCATTGCTACAACTTTTAAATCGCAGCATATGCGCCACATATGTTTGGCGTAGTTAACCATTTTTAAAATATTTTCCAGTGCATCATATGTTTCTTTCGTTTCTGTACTATAGGCGATTGGAACTGAAGGTTTTTTATTGGTCTTATGCAGTAAAACCGCCTTCAAGCTAAGTTTTGAACTGTCAATAAATACTCTCCAGTCATCTGCTTCATATTTTATTTCCATTGCGTCCATCAATTTTCCTACATCCGGGCAATATGCATAAGTTTTTTCATCATTCACAAGGAATAAACTTTGGAGTGTTGCCTGACGACTTCGATAAGCTGTGACTTTCACACCGGGTGCCAACAAATTGTTTGATTTCAAAATGGAAGCCAGCTCTTCCGATTTATGCTGTGTTAATTCCAACTTGGCAACAATTGAGTCAAGCTTATTTTGATTTATTTAAATTGGCTCATTGGGTACTGATGGCTCATATGGGGGATCATCACGTGCATGATATGTCGGAGCAGTCGTAGAAGAGAAAATATATGGGCTAGAAGCTTTTGGCACAGGAATGTGGTCCGAATGAGGCAATGGTGTTGCGGCACTTGCAACACCAACGTAATTATACGATTTTCTTATCCTTTTTGCGGCTCCTTTATTCGCACATGCATAGCAATTCAATGGATTGTGACCTTCGCCAGGATTAGTCCAAGTCATTAGGATACCGAATGGGATACTTTCACGTCTTCTATTTTTCCACTCCATTAGACGGTTGTAGCAGCTTTTACACACTATATTTGGTACCCAATTTTCGTTCACTATAACATTTTGGTTGAAGTACATCTCGTATGTTTGAACAAAATCAGTACTGAAATTTACCCTTTTTTTATGTGTTGATACATATTGACTACAGCAGTAGCAAAAGCTATTTATATCTGGCTTGCACAGTTCCATATTCTGTTCAGTTTTGTTCACTTTTAAAAAACTGGAGAAAAATCACTTTTACTGTTCGCGTTCGTCGGCACTTGTTGAATGACAAAAATCACAGAACCAGTGTGAGAAAGAGAAAAAGTATAATGACAATGCATGTTTTATGTGAACATTACAGAACCAGTGTTGCCACATCAATATTTCTCTTTTAGTACAGTAGAAAAATATGAGAGAGTTCGGCTTGTGAGTGTCAATGTTTTCTCCAATTAATGTTGTGCATATCTGGAGCAAATTTTTGAAATTCATACATTTACCTAATTGTAAATAAATGAGAAACGCGTGCATCGATTTTCATGATCTATGCCTTTTTTTGCTCATGAGTTATGTGACTTTACGCGAAAGTAATTAGTTTTGGCACTTTTTTCCATTTCGGATTTTTTATGAATTTTAAAAAAAAAAATATTTAAATTTTTAGGCAAAAAATACTTTTTTCCCTTCATACATTCATTTTTAACTTCGAAAGTGTTGCACATATAGGAAAACGGTATAGAAACAGATTAGAGAAATTGTAATTCTTAATTTTTCTAAATTTGTTTCATCAAAATCGGACAAGTGGTTCTCGAGTTATGTTAAACTACGTTTTTGCCAAAATGTTACAACTAAGCGAAAAACATCAAGATAAGGAAAAAATTTAAAAGGTCATAAAAAAACTGACACATACGAACGCCAAACCCTTTGAGGGTTTTACTATACTGACCTAGTACCATCACCCTGATTTGGAATTTCTCACCCCCTAGATTGGCTGTTGTACTGTGATATTTAATAGTTTGAAAAACAAATGAATTTTCTACGATGCAAATTTGTTAATGATACAAAAATGTAAACCTTGCTTACAAGAACATACGTATGTTATATAGAGTAAGATGTCTTAAAACAGATTTTTAGAAAAATATTTTATAGTTTGAAATAATGTCATGTGTAACTTATTATTGTTTGCCAATTATTATATGCAAGAATAAGCCCTTATGTAACTTATAGGTAACATATTATTTATTGCCTTAAAAGGAATACTGTAGGCAATGAGTTATCTTCACTGACAAGTCATTACCATAACCAAAAATGAGGCATATATTCCACAATTTTTGTGCAACTACTTATAAGTTTTTAACCACCGTATATATATCGCTGAAATATCAAAAAATGAAGCTCTGTTTATTACAATTAAAAACTAAAATATAGGCTTTTTTAAATTTGAAGATAATTAGTAAAACACATTGTCTCTTTTCCAACTTGTAAAGAAAGTCTGCTGTGTGGTTCACCCCGAATTTGATAAAATTAATTAATTAAATGAACTCTCATTATTTTGGAGGTCTAATATCTTATCTGGGCAATAAAACCGACGATATTTTTGAAAGGGAGAAATCTGAAATTTATAAATTTCAAATTTATTTGTATCTTGAAAGCAAGAAAGTACTTTGTAAAAAGACAGCTAAACCCCAACATATTAGGAATATCAATAATTAATCAAATCCTAAATATGAATATTGTTGTTTTGGAAGGAATATGAAAAATCTTAAAAACAAACCCCCACCTTTTTTAGCACCAAAACATAAGATAAGACTGCCGAAAAAAACATTTAAATTTCATTCAAATCGAAATCTTGTTAGCCTATCTGACATTAATAAACAACTTTATGTGGATGGCATTACCCCCAACGAACACTCTGATCGGTATTTTTTTATACATAATCTCCATACGTAAGTTGAAACTATGACCGAAGCAATTTCGGTCATAATCCCCGAAAGAAAATGCCACATAAAGTTTTTGTGTGTCCGACATTCTGGCGCACTTAGACGTTTTCTCCTTTTGGTGTATCCGACTGTCAGCTGGACAATATAATTTATATTCTTTCTGTAATAATCCCAATAGAAAAAGGTTATAATACCCATTGGCGTTGTGATCGTTTTGCAAACTGTTATAAACCCCATAACCATTATTGGGAATATGACTGAAAGTTTTTATGCCACAATCCTGAAAAAATATTGTGCATTGGGGTAATATTCGGACACCCTTTATATTTAGGTGAAATATAATCTAAATCCTCTAATTGCAAAAACCTTTAGGAACTTAAAATCTTTAAAAAATGTATACAATACTGTATTTTAAGGATTATATGACCTTCTTTTAAAAATAATTATATTCATAATACAATTATATACTCAACATAGAAATGTGTAATAATTAAAGAAGATATTAAATAAATTCTACATGATACTAACAATGAAGTTTTAAATTTTTGGCCTTTGAAAAGTTTTAAATAAATTTGATATCAAAACGAAATTTCAATACCAATAAGAAAACAATACATTTTTAGAGTCCAACTCCCGCAGCGTAAATCATTTTTATTTAAACACTTGAAGGGATTTCTTTCGATTTGTAGTGGTGATGATCAACAATAGAACTTTATGTCAACTCTTTCTTTGTTGTAAATTTTTTGTTCAATGTTCCTCTGGCTTTAAAATCCAAATTAACCACCCGCACCGCACTTTATCATACCATTACAAACCCATAGAGAAACGATCCGAGCTATGCACATAAAAACATTCATTCTGGAAGTAAAAATTACAGTGACGAACAAAAGTGAAACACAGAGTAGGCGGATAAACTTTTAAACTGCCAAAAGAAACAGATACCGAAATAAATTTATTATAGATGGCAACGAGAAACAGAAAATAACTGATTGCGGGAAATAGGTAAAACGCTTTCCACGTTTTAAATGCAGCTCTTTAATTTGTTATTACTTTTCACAGGTTTAAACAAAAATTATTTATGGCCGACTAATGCCAGTAGTTTCAAGCAACAGACACCTAACAGTGCGAATAGGAATAGCGAGTTTTGGCCACAAGGAATTTTTATTAATTTTGGCGGTAGTTGCTAGTCCTTGTCTTTCTTCTGAAAGATGGAGATGTATATGTTAAGAAGAATAGTATTGACGTCTATGTTATCGAGACGAATACGTGAGATGTCGAAACTTAGCTGTAAATTGTGTGTAGACAAGTAAAATAAATGGGAAATCTCGACTATTGCTCTAAGGAAAAATAAATAGTAAATAGCCTGGTAACAAGTGAAAGCCTTTAATTACTTGTTAATATCTTTTTTTGCTGGATTTGGTTTTTAATGTTTTCTTCATTAATTATTTTTTATTTAAGCGTAGAAATTTGAAGAATGTTTCTGAAATAAGAAAAAAAGATAATGTAAGGACAAAGTTTAGCTTCGAAAAAATGTGGCTTACCTTTTCCTTAAACTCCATGTAAGAAATTCAGATTTTAGAAAAATCTTTTCAGGAAAATTGTTAATTTAGGCAAATGATTTATTTTATTTTAAAATATTGACAAATAACGCAAAACATGAAACAAAAGATTTTTATTTGTATGAACTTGATTTTGACTGTATAAAACACTTATAATAAGCACAATACAAGCAATATTTAAACCATTTGAATTTTTAAATTTACAATGTTTATTGGGTGTGGCATATTTGTGATACTGCAAGACAGGATGGCAAAATCAAAAAAAAAAAAAAATATCATTAACAACAGCTATTTTTTAAATAAAAAAAGTTTTGCTGAAATATGTTCAACCAAAGTCTATGTAAAAAATTTAAATAATGTATTTTTAAACAAATGCTATTTATGCTCAATAGTAATTAGTTCTTAAGGCATTAGTGCAATTTTATTGCATTAGTAGGACAATTGGAAAAACTGATAAATATTATTATTATTTTTTCAAATTAATATTGCTGGGGATCGAACCAACAATCTTCTGTGTAACATATATTCACCACTACTCAATATATCGTGTTTATTTTGCTCATTATTGTAAATACAATCAACCCAATACCAACACTACAATACAACACTAGATGTCAACACGCGCGCTAACAACATTCAATCGTACTTTTGTTTTTTTTATATTATTTAGCCTGGATTCGTATAAACACTCTCGCAAGCACACATAATATCAACAAATAAAAAAGAAAGCAACAAGGGGAGAAGTAGCATTAGAATCCAAGTAGCTGCAGTGGTATTAGTCAGTAGTAAAAGTCATAGTGTTATTGCTGTGCATGATATACTAATAAGGGTGGATCGATCCAAGTCTTTGAAGAAATTTTGACTGTGGCAATAGAAGAAAAATTGTGAACAGTTTTTAATGCTATTTTTGGAAATTTATTTAGGTGAACTTGAAAAGAATTGAAATTTTTTCAAACAATAATTCTTAAAATGTAATTTTTTAACTGTAGCCAATTATGTTTTGTCGTATTAAATTTCTGTATTTAATGTTAAATGAGGTTGAACATTGAAATTCGGCTTGTTGTACGCTCTCATGTAACGTTGTTTCCCGTTCCCATCTATTTCAGGAACTTTGCCTGTCCAAAAAATTCTTCAGTATCCTGCATTCTTCTAAGGCCAACCAAAGTTTGAATATTGTCGCTAGATAAGCGTTGCACCATAATCCTTACAAAGGCCAGAGAGCCACAAAGATAGTATTTTAAGGCCATCCTCCCAAAGTCACTGTTTAATGTTGGTTGTATAGTAATAATACTTAACATACAACCAAGTTCCCTTTTACCGATTTTTAAATATGCCTTTAGTTCTCCCCTATCCGGGCCCTATCTATGAGCTTAAAAAGCCTGTATTGGGCGCGCGTTCTCCAAGTAGCCTATGCACGTAAAAGAAATTTCTCTGACCAATTCGTCAGCCATCTTTTTCCCTGCAATTTAATATATTTTGTAATTGTCCTGATCTCCGCCTTAAAGACGGTACTATGATCCAGGAGGCGGAAGCATTTTTCTACAAAGAGGTCCCAGCTATAGAGGACGCACCCAATAATTCAATACATTTTTGGACCATCTGCATAGAAGTGAATACCTATATTTTACCTCGAAAATGTACCTTCTAACCAGAATTCTGAGCTCGGGTTTCGTGTACTACAATTTGCAGTTTTTTATCTCTCGGCTATGCTCTCAAAATTCAATTCGATGATATTGTCCCGGTAACATATTTCTATCGCCACAAATCCATTCAGCCGATACATTGGCAACGGCAACACGATGATGATGACACCTCTGAGGCCTAAGTAACATAGGCGCTGTACCTTACTACTTACTACACCTTATTTGGAGCCTACAGCTCTTCTACGTGAGGACCTTAGTAGTAGTGGGCCTTAGTAATCCTGCTCTTGATGTAATGTTCCGAGTATAAATTTCCTGTCAAATATTACTCCCAGATAATTCACCGTTTCGAAAGGAACGGATTTACCTTAACATGATTTGATGAAATTCAAAATTTGTTTTTTCTTAAATCTTTAAGAAAACTTTTAGCAAAATCATTTGAAAACAAAAATTTTTCCTACTTTACGTGATTTTGAGTTTGAATTCGCTTTGAAAACAACAAGTTTTGTTTGGTAAAAATGTCGAGTTTAGCTTTAAAAGAAATTTTCGTATTCTTCTTTGTTAAAAAAAAGCACATGAAGAAGCGATTTCCGGTAAATTTTTCTTTTCCTTGTTCAAAAATTTTAGATATTGTAACAAGTGCCGTATAAAAAATTGTCATTATTACTTTATGTATCGACAACTTTGCTTCCTCTGCCGCATTTGAAATTCTTTCAAAAATCCTGAATCCTAAATCGATCCGCCCTAATATAGATGTATGTAAGGATAAATGTATTTTTAGTATAAATGTATTTTTAGTACAAATGGAATGTACATTGGTATTTTTTTTAACATATTTGGCATGTTGATTGGACTTCTATTTGTACTCATATACATTCACCATCATAGGCATCAGCATCATCATGCATGTGCAGCAGCGATAGTAGTTGGAGTGTGAGGTTGATGTGTTTTTTGGAATACAACAAAAAAAATTGCTCGTTATACCATGATTCAAATAGCTTGACATTTGCCCGAATCTATAAAAAAAAAATCCATCCAAATTTTAAAATTTTTTTTCGTCTTCAACCCTTATACCCAACCAACACAGAACAATACAACACAACATAACATAAAATAGAATAGAGTTCAAATAACAAACACCAAAGTAGACTGAGTTGTTAGCCTCTTAACACATACGAATATAGACGGACGAACAGACAGACATAGGGTTACACCAGTAGTCAATTGGTATAATTCGTCTTTTGTTTTATGGTTTGTTTTCATTTAATATTTTCGGTATTTTGAACTTGACTCATGGTGAACTTGCTCTGTTTACTGCATCATGTATTAATATAAATATATGCTGGTGTATACAGGGTGAAACAAAATAATTGATACCGATTCAAAAGGATACGAATTAAACACTTTTCTACAAACTATTATGTCGCACAACAAAAAATTTTTTATTTTCGGAGTATGTCGGATACTTCCGACTAAAACCAACTCTCCATCATCAACCATATTTCTTGCGGGACTGCTGTTGGTTTTATTTCGCAAGGGTGATAAAAATTAAGTCTCATCCTACATATTAGCCAACATTTTCGATGAAACGTCTATAATCTATTCGTTCATCACAGATCTAATCGATATCTGTGTTAAATGTGTTTACACCATTCCAGTTCAACCAAGTTTACTGGCAAGCCTGGAAAAAGTAAAAATAATGTGATCTACCAGCTCTTCCATATCCATTCAGTCATGGCACATAGGTAATCTATCATATCCAAATCTGTCCAGATACTTATGAAAGCAACCATAACCAGCAAGATATTGGATCATGTCTCACCCTGTATTTAAATACAGTTGCATGCATGCACTGGTGTAGGTAAATGTTGTACGTTAATTCTTTCATATTTTCCATCAAAATTGATATCCAGCCAACAGTTTGCTACTACGAAATTTATACATGTGGGCATAAGAACATAATGCTCACAAAATACTCGGAATTTTGAAAACATTCCTTTGTACCTAATATTTTGGTTGTAAATTCTTAATCGTCTCTCATTTTTATTAGACTTTAAATATTTCCTAAGATGAAAAAATAAAATTTATATAAAACAATTCATGTAAAAAAATTTATGATAAATATTTGGTAAATGGGTCACAATTGTTTAAATACCTTTGTAAATGTAAAACAGGTATCTGTACTGTACGAGACTGGCTTGCTAGTGAACAACACTCATGGTCCCCGTCGTCGTATGGTGCGTACCGATGAGAATGTGCTCAACATAGCTCTCAACAAATCGCCATTTTATGCATCAGCATAATGAAAATTTTGCACAAAGATCTTGGATTATTCGATAACAAGGTCCAATTGACTCAGCAATTGAAGGCCTTACAGAAGCTCCAATCAAAATTTGGCCGAAAAATCATCTTTTCTGACGATGCGGGTTTTCATCTCGGCGGCTATGTCAACAAACAAAAATCCCGCATCTGAGGATCATCCACTAAAAGTAACAGTTTGGTGTGGATTTTGGAGTGGTGGCATCTAGTCCATTTTTTAGAAGTTGCTGCTGAACACGAAATTTCATTCAACGGCGAACGCTACCGAGCTATGAAATGAAAGACATAAAATTGGATAACCTTTGGTTTCAGCAGGATGACACACCATGTCATACACCTCATCAAACAATCGATCTTTTGCGCACTAAGTTCTCTAATCGTGTTATCAGCCATATTGGCGAAGTCAATTGGCCGCCTCAGAGCTACGATTTTACCCCTTTAGACTTTTTCTTGTGGTGCTATGCAAATAATTCCAAAACGATCCACACCTTTTAGCAACAAATATTTGTAAAATTGGACTGACAGGATGACCTACTGCGAAGCCAGTCACGACGGCCATGAGAATGAAAGCGTGTTCTACAAATAAAATGAATAATTGTTATTTCTAATAAAGGCATAATATACCAAAAGAAATTAAGTTTAGTTTATTTAATTTAATTTAATTTATTTTCTAAAAAGGTACATCTATTTAGACCACCCTTTACGCAGACGACGAATGTTATGTTACAATTCCAAGATTAGTTATTGTTTTAATAAAATTTGGAAAAATGTTTTTGTAAAAAAGTTATTTTTTTTTAATAAACTCTGCAAAAAAAATATCAAAACTTAAAATAATAATATTATGGTTTGCAAAATTCAAATAAGATGAACTCTGCTCTTGAATTTGATGTATTACATGTTCGACAGGTGCCGTTATATTCCCTATATATTATATTCGCTAATAAATAATCTACAACGAAAAGAATATACTTAATTTTAACTGGTACCTTCAGTATAGCCCACATGTTACATAATTATACCCCCCACCATATGTCAGCTTGTCATTCCTTCTGTAACATGTCAAAATATAGACCCATAAATTATATACTCTTGATCCTTATGCGATTTAAAGCCGATTTAGCGATGTATGTCTGTTTGTCCGTCAGTCTGTTTGTCTACCTGTCAGACTGTCTGGACAGTCCGTCTGTCTGTTTAAATAGCAATCACGGCACGAAAGCCGCATCGTAGGTGTCCAGTCGTACCTAGATTAATGGACATCCTTCTGAAAAGTGTGGTTTTGAAATGAAAAAATAGGTCCAGTTGTTAACAAGTTGTGAGTGAAAATGTGAAGCTACCTCTACCTCTAAAATTTCCATACAAATTGGTGTATTTTATTACGATTTCATAGTAACGAAATACTTTCTCTTATTTATAGCTAAAATTTAACTTACATTCTTTTTATATTTGGCCGTAATGTATATTTTTAATTTTTATCAGGCTCGAGATCATAATTTAATGTTAACGAATAGTAAACACTATCGACCTGAGCGACCAGGTCATCATCAGCCTCCTTAAGAACCACCCAACCCACAAACAACTCATGGTTTTGAACAGGCTTATATATCACACACCCTCAAGAAACATTAAAATGTGTTTTTTGTAATGCAGGTAAAAAAAACAAATTAAATATCAATAAACAATGGTAAAGTAATAAAACTTTCTTACTGATGTTTTGTGTGTTTTGTCTCATTCTGTGCAGTTGTGCAGATGTTGTTTTGTGTTTTTTTATCTCATTATTACTCAAAGTCTTATGTTAGTTGTCTTAGACCGTCAAAAATAACAATAAATTCAACTATACATTTGTTTGTTATAATTGTTAATAGTGTTAGAATAATTTGTTATAATAATTAATAATTTGTTTGATGTAATAATTAATAGTGTTGTTTGATATGTGTTTGTTGTCTTAGGCCAAAAAAAATTCAAATATTGATTCAAATAAAATCTCTGTACTTGGGCTAGCACCATAGCTAGAAGCTAGGTATTTCTGTAAATCGGCTAATAATTTCATGGTGTCGGCTTAGTGGCTAAGAAGCTAAGGTTGAAGCTAAGTATTTTGCATACTGTACATCCTTATTTGTACTGTGCTTGCTAAAAGTTAAGAGAATTAACTTGAGATTAACATGGAAGATTAGGCTGTTAATATTCTGTCTTGATCCGCCAATATTCTGTCATAATTCGGTGCTTGTGTGGTTGGGCTTAGTGCGAGTATATCACAGCTTATTTACTATATTATTCTAATTCGTTTGGAAATTTCGCATACGTATTGAGAATAGTGTGTATATTTGTAAATACCCGTACGTTACACTTGTTGTCATTGTTGTGTTTATTTGGTTTGTTGTACTACTTACTCTACTGCTACTACAACTACTCATTGGATTAATATAGGTAGTCTATATGCATATGCGTTTATATGCATGTGTGAGTTGGTTCAGTAGGCACAATTAAAAACGGTTTCTGGATGAAAGAGCACGTAGTCACAACACTAAAACAATGAATTACATTTGTATTTACGTATGGGTATGTGTATGTATGCTTGTTTGGAAGTGCATATTTGCAAAAAGAAAAATACAAAAAATGTATTATTCGTAATGTCAAACAAAATCTGTAAGTAGTGTTGCCAGAAAATTTTTAGGTCAAGACCCCATTGCTGAATTCCCAAATTTGTATCGAATTCAATTTTTAATCATATTCAACCAAACCGCATTATCTTTAAGAAAAATAAGTGACCCAGCTTCAAATTTTCAAGTGCCCCTAAATTTTGATTTAAAATAGGCTCTGAAATATCGCGCCCTTGAGAGGGTTCTTATATTGATTGCCAACACAATTCAAATAAAATTCGAAAGAAATGAGATTTCAATTATGTTTTAATCAAATTGTTTTTATATTTTTAAATGAAAATATGAACATTCTATTAAGAATCATTGAAGGTAGTGACAAGAAAGTTCTACAATGTAGTTCACTCATATTGAAATAAAAAAATGAAAGAATAATAGCGACAATAATGTTCTCCGTGTTTTTACACTTTCGTCAGTATCCGACACAAAAAATACAGGGCAATTACACTTGTCTCCCCAACAATATATCCAAATCGGAGTGAACCGCGCCGAGACCTTTCTGAATGGTTTTAAAGAAAATTATTTAATCTACAAAATGACTTGAGGTGACTAAGAAAAAAACATAAATTTAAATGTTTAGCCTATATTTTCACCCCAGGGTTGCCACCTACAACCACTCGATAAATAGGCATTATTATATTTATGTTATCTTGAGCTCAAAGCAGTAATAATTTCATACACAAAAGTTTTTTTTGAAAACATTTTTTATATAACCATCCTTTCATTTTACTAAATTTTAGGTTAGGTCGAAAATAAGAACGGCCATTCGCTTTTCATGATCAACAAAAAATGAGTTACATACACATATGCCAGAGAATCGGCATATTGTACGCTCTCCAAAATCGCTAGAAAAAACAATCCGGTCTACCTGAATAATACAGTATCCATTCAGTTTTCTCCAATCAACGCCCCCGAAAGCACTCCAAAGATGGCATAATGTCCCCGTGCCATTGCCTTACCCTACTACTCCCGAAGGCCGGGCAAAAGCAAAGGAAGTGCTCCAGGGTCTCAACGTCCTCCCAACAGGCCCCACACACCACAGAGTCACTACATCCCAACTTCGAAATGTGTGATCGTAGTGAAGAGTGGGCTGTGAGAACTCCCAACATGTTGGCCAGTTCCCGTGATTCGTAAATTAAAATTGAGTGTTAATAACCTGCGAATTTATTTTTGTCTTTAATATAATTATAAAAAATAAACTAAATTTACTCCTAATAAATGAATCTTTTAAATTGATTTTTATTTTTTTTATCTTCATTTTTTTTTTTAATTTGTTAAAATATTTAATTTTTGATAAAAACGAAATTTTGAAAGCACGTATAAGTTTAATGATAAAAATATATATGCATATATTACTTTTACTCCTGCAAAGAGCATAGGGCCGCCAAAAATATACACACAGAAAAATAAAGTTCCACCTAAATTGAAAAGTATATTTTAATTGGACAACCACTAAATTTGGATAATACTACCACATACAAATTTGATCGCTGAATATTTTAGGTGTTTGAATTCAGCTCTACTAACCGATTTTAGTCATACACAGAAAAAGTTGTAATTTTTTTCTATGTATAAACCGAATTTCAGTTTGAAACTGACAGACTTTTTTCCCTGTATGTACAATAAATATATGAAATCGAAATAGTTGCAAGATCCCCAATATTTCATGAAATCCCAAAAGCCCTCCGAACTTCGGACCAAATCCTCTTATCTGGCATCAATGCATCTTATAAAAGTTTTATTTTTTTATATTGTGTACAAAAATTAATGCACTCCATGTTGTGTATTTGTTAATATTGATATACCAGCATTTACAGAAAATCGAAGACGAACCCTGCAAACATTTGGGAGATATCTTTCAATTTGGAAGAAAAATAAAAAAAAATCTAATTCATTTATTTTCCAGACTATAATTTTGCGATAAATGATTTTGAAAAATGACGCGGATTTATCTTCCAGAAGTATTGTTTTCATATTGGCAAGAGGTTTCGCACTAGAGCGAACATTTATTTTCGAAGGAGCGAACTTACGCAATAAAAATATGATTTTGAAACATTTTTGTATTGAATTGTTTGCAGGGAAAAAGGACCTACTGCTTACTTTGCAAGTTGTAACTTATTGTTTCCAAAATAGGCATTTTACGTGTATATTTGAATGCTACTTATAAAAGGATGAAAAAAAGCAAATAACAATTCTCAGAATTTGTGTGGTCCTACGTAATTAATTTAATTAAAACACTTTCCAACTAGCACTACGTGACGCAATAAAAAAAATAGCGGTTATTGGTCGTATATATTTCGGTCACTCTGATTTCAACAACGAACTCGGTTTTAAACTGGTGGATTTATCGCAAAATTTAGTTAAAGTTTCGCAGGTTTTAACGCAATTTTTTTAATGCAGAATTTTAAAATAAAACATTTTTTTCTTTGCTTATTATGTTACATACAAATGGGACAATATTTGGGTATTAAATATTTGTTGCATAAGCATAACGACAAAATACATAGTTAATTTTTGCGAAAGTTTTTCTAACATTATAGTGATTGTCTACCAAACATAGGACTAAACTAGTTGAGTGGATTAAATGATTGATGACTTCATTAGCATTGCATTGACTGTAATGAAATTTTTTTCATAACCATTTTTTTAATGAATGATAATTGCAATTGGAATATAAGCTTTAAAAACGTTAAAATGGAGATAAGCCCTGAAAACAGGTTTGGAAAATTTTTGCTCGCGCTCATTATCTTTTTAAAAACTAAGCGAGGCCAAAATTTAATATATAGATATGAAATAGTTTATAGATATTTATTCCACTCACTCCGAAAATAGATATTTCGACATATGATTTTTTCATAAAAATAGATCCATCGGGATCCCTCTCGAAACTACGACATTTATAAAGTTGGAATGCGATGTGTGCCGAGTTCTAGAAAAATTTTGTTCTTTTTGCTTTACTGGAGTATTAACATACCCCGATTATATAAATCGACCAGGTCTGGAAGTGATCCGGAAGGTTTAATTTTTATACAACAGCTAAAGGGTGACTGTTCACGTAATAACGAAGAACGAGTAAAAGTGAAAAACTTAGCACGAAAAGTGAAAAACTTAACACGAACGAAATAGAATTGAACTTGGAACGAAATTTGCATTGTAGGAGTTTGTTAATTTGTATTTACATATCTCTGTTGCATAAAAATGAAATGAAATTTGCCATGTTTAACCCTTTCGGGACTACTGGGACAATGACAATTTTCAAACTTTCGTATTTCTTTTATTTTCAATGCATTTGCTTATTTAAATGGTCCGAAAAATATATTTAAGTGTCTATTATGAAATGTAAATAAAAATATAACGGTACATGTCAGAGAATGCATGCCAGCAGGCAATGAATTTTACAAAATCGACGAAATTTAAGCGGTTTTGATCCATATTGTGTTCATCAAGAACACTTATCAGGATCTATGATCAACGGAAAATGATTTTTGATATTTTATATCCTACGAAAAATGCTTATTGGAATTATATGTCCCAGGATGAAAAGACAGTCATGCTGTTTTTAGTGAAAATTGCTTTCAGGCAAGTTTGGGTTTTTTGTGGCTGTTTTTCTTATTAAATAAAAAAGCTATGAAATTTCAGAATTCCAATTTCGATTTGAGGTCATTAAAGTTCAATTGAAATTTTATCACGGGAATAACAACTTATAATTCTTAATAGCCACTAAGTGGGACTTTAGCCAACACATTTTTTGTTGTTTCCCATATAAAATTTAAATTTAACTGGAGGTTAAATTTGAATGCGACATTCAGTAATCGGGTCTAAATCATATTTTATAATGCTAAATGTTTCCAATTTAACAGTTCGGCCAATAAACAAAATTTGATCAGTTTTTTGGAGACACTATAGACGAATTATATGCTTTACCTCGGACTTTTTCTTAAATTTTATACACAAAGACCATAGAAAATATTATTAAAAGTTTCTACCAAAGTTTTTAAAAATCGATGAATTTGACGAGAAAATAATTTTATTTAGAATTTCAAAAATGACAGGGAAATAACATTTTTTGCTGATCCTACACACATAAATATTTATAGGCAACCGAATTGTAAAGCATATTTTGGATTCTGCAACAAATAAATTCTATTAGTACAACCACATTTTGAGTGTTGCGAATAAAAGTCATTTGTATTTAGCAAATTTTGCTGTCAAAATTAACATTCAGTTGAAGTAACCGAATGCAAAAGAGTTTATACAAAAATTGAAAAAGTAAGTCAGCCTTCATTGTAGCTTCGATGACAATATATATTTTGACTTTACTAGATATAATGCGGCCCTTTATGATTTATGGAAATCCTCGATGATGCCCTTGGTGTTAAATAAGTGTCAAGTTTGATTTTTTTCTCCTTAATATTAACATATTACTACCTGAGTTATCTTTAAATAAAAAAGGTAGAACATAAGAACTCTGCTTAACTGCGTTTAATTTTGTTTCTTGTGTATGTTTTGTCGTATTTAAATTTTTTTCTTAAACAATTCTCATTTAGTTTGTATTTTCATTTATAAATAATGTTTAGGTTTGACAGTGTAAAATTAAGACTATACTTCACAGGATCATTTCTGTAGTCAGTCTTCATTTACTTTCATTGCAAAATGAAAAATACCAAACCTGCGATGAAGAGCGATATCGTTTTCTCTGTAGCGTGAGGTTTTGAATTTTGTCTTTTTTGACCAACACTTTTGTGTGTGGTCTAGGGGACAAATGTTTCTTCGATGATCGCTTAGTTTTCTGAGATAAAACGAGTTCAGAGTGGTTTTTTAAATAATAAATTTTATTGACGTGGAAAAAATTTGGGAATTAGATTGTAGTTTTAATGTTTGCCACAGTATATTTTCTGATATGATAGATTTAGGCAAGCTTGATTGGGAGCAGTGTTGTCATATATTATTATTGAAAAACTGTAACAAAAACAGTTTTTTAAACAAAAAACTGGTTTAAAAAAATAAATTACGTTTTGAATTCAAATTTATTTTATTTTTCGAAAATTGATTAATCAGTTATTCGTGTCGATTAATCGACAAATATTGCGATTAACCGGTTAATGTAAACATACCGATGAGCTGCTTTTTTGGGAAATATCAAGTTAAGTCTACTGCATTGGTTCATAAAGATTTTTACATATTTATGATATTGGAAGCATCCAGAGACTTTTTAAGGAATCATACCTTAGAATCTTGGTTGTTTTTGGGTTGAACAACATTTTGTCGCTAAAGCTCATATTCCTTAGGTGGACCCTCCTTACCTAGTAAATTGTTGAAATACAAAAATTCTTAAATACTTTTCGCGAAACAATTTGTTTCTACTAAGGTTCTTCAAGTTTAACTTTTTTTTTTAATAAATCAATTAAGTGAAATAAGTTATAAAATTCCATGTTATTTTATTAGTTTTTATAAATTTTTTGCAATTTTTAACGAAACTCTAGGAAAATAAAGTTTTCGAATTGCAAGCAATTTTCTATTATTATATAAAAAACATAATTAATGTCACAGTGCTTGTTCGGAAAATACCTAGCCACGTGTTTGATAGCTAAAAAGCATAATTAACGTTTTAAAAGGTTTTTTGTTTAAGCTCTTCCTTCAAAAATAATTAAACAATTTTCTCATATTCTAAGGTTGAAATAGTTTCAGAATCGAATTTTTGAAAGTTAATTATTTCTCATAATCTAGAGCAAAAATTTAACAGCTAAATTTTCTGTTCCAAATAACGACTTGTAGAAAAACTTCATCTCCTTTATAATAAGTTATTCTGTCGGCTTTAACACCGATGATATTTGATTTAAATGATTTCAAAAGTAATCTGTTATATTGGTATATCATACATTTATGTTTATGTATGGGTTCGGATTCCATAGAATTGGTTCCTGTGGAATATGCTGTAGAATTGATGTGGTTGAAACCTATTGTAAAAAATTTTCTTGGGAGAAGAAAAGGAAGAATTCCTACGGAATTAAAAGTCAATTATTCAACCTTGTAGTGAAGGATAAAAAAATATAATTAATATTAATTATAATTTTTAAAGGAATTGAAACAAAAATTAAAAATTGTATATCGTATATCCTATCGTATATCTTCAAAGAGTTATGTAATGCTTAAGAATCTTTTTCATTGTATTTTAGTTAGTGTGTTTTTCCTCGGATTTTCTTTTTATTTTTTACCCAAAGTTACAAAATTTGGAAGTTTAAAGGAGTTTTAAATTACTTGTTTTGACATTAAGTCCATTTTACAGAGAACAACTTTTGTTGAGGCAATTTTTGTTCATATAGAGAATTTTTTTCAGCAATTTTCGTTTACATTTGGTTTAAAATTAATGAAAAACAAAACGAACAAGCAACTTCGTACCAATTACCACTCATCTTTCCCCTCTCTCCAACAAACTCAAGAGTTGCGCACCACTAAATTTGTTCTGTGTGAAACGACACTAACCGAAAAAGAGGCGATTGCTCGAGGAATCGGTTAATCGATTAGAAACATTAATATACACAGAAACAATAATTTATGTTGTATGCTTCATTTATATAAATAACAAACAAATATTTAATTTCTTCAAATTATGTAAAGGCAAAAAATTTTTACATACACGACAGTACTTTTCCACAAAAATTTCATACATAATTTTCAGATCGAAATTTTTAGTGTTTCCAAAAGTGTAGTTATTTGTACTCAAGAACTTCAGATTCATTGTATGTTTTAAATTTCAATAGCATTTTTCTCATACCTTTTTATATTTTAAAGTAGCTCAACTGCGCTGATCCAAATTAAAAAAGTATGTTTTCCTCTAGATGGACCACCAAATCTGTAGAATTGTTATTATAATACTGTTAGATTTTAGGAGGTTGGAACTCCGTGTAGTATGCAAAAAATCTTCTGAACCCAAAGTTTTAGACAAGCTAGAGTCTCTATGAGAAGGCAGATCATAAACAAAAAATCTACTAAAAACATATTCTTGCTACATTCCTGACTTCTTAGCAATCAAATACGAACAGGCACAATGATGATACAAAAATTTAAAAAGACCCAAAATCTTTTAGTTTTAGACAAGTTAGAGTCTCTAGAAGAAGGCAGAGCATGAACAAAAAACCTATTAAAACACATTTTGCTACATTCCTGTATTTTTAGCTATCACACACGTGGTTAAGTTGTTTCCTAACGGGTACAATGATGACACTAAATAAAATATTCTCGGGCTCAAGTAATAATTACACTGTCCAACAAATTAAGACTTTTTGAATTCTGAAAGGGTATGTTGAGTAGATCATTTTTGTAGAACAAACTTATGGTCCAGCACGTCTGAGTTTTTTTTACAGTGGGTCAAAGTTTTCATTTTTTGGTCGAAGGGAGCATTATACTATATGAAAAAAATGCTGTTAGTTAATGTCTGAAAGAATTCTTATGGTCAGAGTTGTATTGTGGAATTGTATGAGGATTATTTTTGTGGAAGATCTTAACCCTCTAACTGGTCTCTTTATGGGTCAATTTTACCTTTTTTCGAGAAAATCAAAAAATATTCTTTAAAAAAGGACATTTAAGGATTAAAATATTCTACGAATATGTTTGCCGGAAAATTTCAGTGGGGGTCACCAAAGACACCAATGTTGTAAATAAAGCTCTTTACGCTTAATTAGTAAAATTACCATAATTTTGTTCTACAAAAATGATCTACTCAACATACCCTTTCAGAATTATAGGGTCGCTATTCTGTTCCAAAAATGCTGTTGAACAGTGTTATTGGAGTTTTAAGTTTTCTAGTTTTTATTTACCTCGAGGTTTTTTGTTTGTTACTATTTCTAGTTTATAGTTTGTATAGTTTTTAACGAAACTATTTTTAAGAAAATAAAATTTTCGAATTGAAATCAATTTTATAACATAAGTAACGTCATAGTTCTTGTTAGAAAAATACTTAGCCGACAGAATTCTTACAAAGTTAATACATAAATTGTATGTTATGACCAGTGGCGTATCTAGCTCTTGCTTTAGGGGAGGGGAGGATGATTTTTGGTTTTCCACTAACAAGATATCAATTTTTAATTCATAAAACTTACCTTAAACCTTAAAGGTGGGCATGTGATACGAGATTTCATAATCACGAGCCAAAATTAAAATTGCTTACGTGACCGTGCGTGAGCATGAACGATAAAAAATGTTGTGCGTGATCGTGCGTGAGTCGTTTTTTTGTCGTGATATTTCGTGATTATTCCTTATATTCTTTTTTTTATTTTTCGATTTTTTAATTTTTTATACTTTTTTTATTTTTTAAATTTTTTTACATGTGAAGTTGCGAGAGACTGTTTTTTTATGTATTAACCCTCAAAAGGGCAAGAGTGCCTCTAGGCAAATGCGTGAAATGAGTATTTTATAATTTAAAATTGTGCTATTCCAAAAGAAATCGAAGTTTTCAAAAGTTTTTGCGAAAAAAATTTCCGTTTGCAGTGCACGGTTTGGCAGCGAGAACGTACCAAACAAAAATTTTAGAAAATTATTATTTCGAAATGAACATAGTTTTCAAAATACTAAATAATGAAGGCAAAGTAAGACTGAAGCTTTAACGGACTGAAGCTTTGCACGGATTTTTATGAAATTTGGCAAAAATAATATATTTAGTATTAGCAGCAAAGCGTTCAAATTTGAACAATATATATATATAATAATAAAATATATTTCGCTTTTCTTAAAAACGAAATTCGCCACATCTCTTTAATTACAAGCACGAAAAATGTAGTTTTTAGTCCGTAGTTATATTTTGTTAAGAGGAATAATTTATGCCCTAACCTATACATTTAATGCATTAGTTTTCGAGATACATTTTTAACCCTTTGGCACATATCGCCTAAAGTAGACAAAGATACAAAATGTGATAGAAAAACATATTCTTTATTTATTTTGCTAAACAAATCGCTCATATACTTCAAGACTGACATAAGTCAAAAAACGTGATTAATGAGCCAGAAATATTATTTCACACCATAATTTAAAACATATTAAAAATGTTATTGATATCCCTTTCTATTGCTGAGTAGCTACTAAAAGTTTTTTGTACTTTTTTTGGTAGTTAGGCTAAACGCTTTTTCTGCAAAATAAATTTTTTTGAGTTATGACATGAAATGGTATAAATTTCATTTCAAACCCATCGTCTTGCCTGTTAGGGGCATATGTATGTATGGTAACACTTCAAGTTGTTTAAGTGATAAAATAAATTCTTTTATGTTAAATTTTTAGAAATATTTTTCATTTCGTATTTCATGAGTGTTAGTGAAAATTTAAATTATTCACGTGAACGTGCGTGAGCGTGAATAGAAAAAAATTTCGTGCGTTATTATACTTTTTGGTTCGTGATCGTACGAGAAAGTAAGTCATAAATCGCTCATTGAACTTTTTGTTTCTTTGGTTCGAAATCAGTAAAAAAAAAAACACCAAACAGCTGATTTTCAAATCATTTTCACTTTTTTTATTTTCGGGAATAAATGTCAATAACAAGTACAGAAAGAAAGTCTTACGATACAAAACTCAACAAAAAAAACGTTGTCATCGAAAAATCCAACTTCTTGTTCTTTTGCAATCTACTTAGCAAGACCTTTCATGACATGACGTACTTAATTTTTAAAGGGATACTAGTTAACCTTGTAACTGAACGTAAATTTTGTTTTTTTTTTAGTTTCGCTATTATTAAGCGTATTTAAATTGAATTTTTAACAGAAATCCTTTTTTTTCATTTTATGAACTGAAATACTGATTTTCAGTGGATATTTTTTTAAGTGTTATTTATCCGCATTTTATAAATTTTGGTAGTCAACATTAGCAGCAATAAATGTGGTATTAATTTGTATTTATGTATTCAAAGTTTTCGCATTAAATAAATATTTTATTCAAGAAAAACACGAAAATTCATGGTACTTCCTTAGGAACTAACAAGAAAAAAAAACAAAAAATTACTTAAGTTTTTCATGGAATATTAAGTAGATTAATTTTACCAATTAGATTTTTAATAAGTTAATTTCTTATACACATAAGATGTTAAAATGTTCCCACCATAAAATTTTGGTTGGTAGCAGAGAAATGAAGTTTAGTCATCATCCATTATACTTTGATGAGGCATGAAAAGTGTTGCCAGTGGTAGTGCCACCATGACAATATCACTGAACCGTAGACAAAGAAGTTTAAATAATCAGTAGGGCTAGGAAGTTTATGCATTTATATTGGTGTATCCATTTAAAATTTTAAAAATATGCATTTATTGTTGATTTTGTTTAAAATTTCAATGCAATTATAGCATTTAAAAATAAAAATACTATCAATTGAAACATAAACTAACCACTAACGAGTCCTTGGATGGAACAAAAATGCGGCAGTCTGGTAGTTACCATGTGTCTGTTAAATTTTTCAATGAAAATGATTTCTTTAATTTTTTTAATTTTTCTTTTTATAACATGGCTTCCACAGGTAAGTTTGGAATCCAGGTTCATTTCAAGATATTTAATTGGATTTGGGTAAGGCATATCTACATTATTACAGGTATGTACTGATGCTTTTATGTTAAACATTTGAAGTGAACTGATTTCGAATTATTTATTTTTATTTTCCATTTTGATGCCCAGAAGGATATATTATTAATAGTAATTTGTAGATTTTCCGATGTCTCAGTTATAGTATTTAAAACAGCTGTTATCGCCTTGTCGTCTGCATATGTTGCAATTTTTGTATTTTCTTTATTTGGAATTTCTTTAGTGTACATGGGCCTAAGAATAATGCCTTGAAGGGCACCTGCATTTATATCCTTAAGTTGCAGTAGACGTTTTCATATTTAATTTGAAATAGTCTATTTTCAATATAATATTTTAGAATTGCAAAATGGATTTTTTTTAAGTTTCAGAAAGCTTTTTTAAGAGTCCTTATCGAACGCTTGTGCAATTCAAAAGCATTTTCAATTTCATTAGTTATTATACACTCTAATTAATTTCTGTTGACAAACTTATAGTAGGAAAATATACTCCTACTATAAGTTGGGTAAATTTACTCTGTGTGCCTAAACGAAAAAAAGTACACACATTATGCGTAAGTTGGTGCATACATAAGTGCGTAAAAATTAAATGAAATTTAAAAAATAATTCGCAAGTTTACTAAAATTCTGCGTAAAAAATTTATTTAAAGTGTAAATATACGCATGAAATGAAATACCAAAAAATGCGTATATTTACCAACGCCATGCTTTAAATTAAACTGCACAAAAACATTCGATTTTTAAGACAATAAATTTATTTTTATTTCATACATTTATGATTTATTAATATTTAATTAAAAATATATATACAGAATGCATTTATCAATATTTACATGATTTAGCGCGGCTCTCGAATGGGCATATGCAATTATGGTCACCTTCAATTTAAAGTGTGCGGCGTGATTTGTTTCCCCTTCTCCATTTTAAAGAGCAACCTTTGCAAATATATAGATTTTGTTCATCCGTGCACTTACAAAGTTGTCTGTTCTTGCCTTCAAAATATGTGGAGCATGTAGTTGAAAATTTTATTTCAGTTTTTTTTTTTGTATGAACGTAGTATAAATGATTTTAATATATTACACGTTTTTTGCTTTTTTTAATTTTTTATATTTTCCAATTTTAAAATGTCAAAATATTTATTACCATTCTAATTTAGTATAATAAAATAAAATTTTAATTTAATAAAATAATACTAATTTTACTAAACATATTATGTCTAAAAATACTTTTTGTGTGTATTATTGTATATGAAAGTGTTCACATTTTTTGTTTGTATTTACCGAATTTTCGTAATACAGTGGATTCCCGATTTAACGAACTCTCGATTTAACGAATTCGCGATTTAACGAACAGGCAAAATTTTTACATTAAGTACTGTGTATAACGAATTAAAATCCAACCTTGTACTCGATTTAACGAACAAATAAAAAAATACATATAAAAAATGCGTAAAACTCATTTGAATACATACATATGTAAAATAAAATCAAAATTTGTATTTCTGAATTTCTACAAATAGATGAATTAAGTATTGCCATCTAGCTTTGATTTCTTTTTTTTTTAATTTGTGATGAACATATCGTTAAATAAAAGCTTGAATTTTTTTCAAAGCATTTTATGATTTTCTTTTGCATTTTAATCTTTTATTTCATATGTACATAATTTGGTCATTACGTTTCTTGTTGTGGTATTGTGAACTTGTGAATATTGAAAAAAATGGATAAAAGAAAATGATTAACACTAAAAGAAAAACTAAAAATTTTAGTAAAATATACAAATGGAGAGAGTATTACTGGATTATCCATTTAATATGGTTTAGCCAAATTTACAATGTGCACTATTCTAAAGTATAAGCAAAAAATGTTGAATAATATAGATAAAACTAATTTTGGTAGTAAACATCGAAGTGCAATGAAAGATGGAGGGTTTCTAATAGTGGAAAATAAACTGTTTCAGTGGTTCCAAATGCAGCGCAAAAACATGTCCCATTAGAGAGCGATATACCTGCAGATGAAGGTCAAAAAATTAAACACTTCGATGTTATGAAAAGCTTTGATGTATGTATTTAGTAGGGACAGGAAAATAATATCGATATCTCCAAGACATTAATTTTAGGAGAGCTTCAAGAGGAAGCAATTGAAAAAAGTTTTAAAAAGTCGCAAAACCAAACGTCAAAAACAAGTTTTTTAAATAATTACTTTTTTTCTTTCACTTTTTTTTAAATAATTACATTTTCATTCATTTTTTTATAAATGTATTTTTTAGTATTAAGATATGATGTGAATTGTACTTTTTAATTTGTTATTACATGAAGAAATATTTTTTTGTTAAGTACTGAATTTAACTAATTTTTCGATTTAACGAACAGGGCGGACAATCAATTGTTCGTTAAATCGGGAATCCACTGTATTACATAAAACTTTACCGATTTTATTGTAGTAAATTTACAAACATTTTTAAGAGTGTATGTTATTCTTCAATTGCGGAATGTTTCTGCCGAAATTTGTATTGATGATTAGCTATGATATTATTAGCTTCCAGAACACAGTTGAAATTCTTCTGAAATATATTTTCAAATAACTTTGAAACTTATGTAAAAGTGATATTGGTCGACATGAAGTTGCTTCGTATGGACATTTTCCAGGTTTATGCATCATTATAATTTTAGATACCTCCATTACTTTGGAACTAAGTGTAAATTTATCACTGCACTTAATTTTAGTAAGAAAGACAACCATTTTATGCGGCAATTGCTTTAATACTTAAGCCGTTATAAGGTCATAACTCGGCTCCTTTTTGGTTTTCAGATTAAGGATTTCTCTTTAAATTTCACTTGTTGTGACTTTAATAACATCTAAGTTTTCCCTTAAACAATTTGCTACTAAGATATTTTAAGTAATATATTTCGAAATGTTTGGTTTAAATACTTTTTCGAAAAGATGTTAAGCTGGCTTTGTCAGTTGTACGATTCAAACACTTACGTTATTGGTTTCATCTGACATAACCTACAACAGTTCATAACAGCTGTTTTTGTTACGACTGTTTTGTTTTCTTGAAAATAAAGTTTAAAAAATGGATTCAAAAAATAAAATAATTGTAATTTGTATCATTATTTCAATAATAGCTGCCATAAAATTTAAAAATAAAAAATTAAGCAAGAAAAGTTAAGAAAAAAGCATGCTTTATGGAGCCAAAAATGGTTGCTGAGAAGAGATAGTGGAATTTTCCATGCTTCTTTTCGATTTAAATATACTGGTGGCAAATTATATACTAATTTTTATATAAAATATTATTATTATTATATTTAATGTTATTAATATTCTTGGCGCTACAAACAATTGACTTGCAAAACAGCTGATGTCAGGTGCTTTGTCAGTTGAAAATAGGCCACGCTCTAATTGGAAATTTGCACACTGTAATTGCAGTCTGACATTTACAGAAGCAAATTTTCTTTGCGTTTACACACCTTGTATGTATTTGCAGTGGGAAATTTGACAAGCCCATTGTAAAATACATAGTGTGTAAAACCACCTTAAGCTTTGTCGATTTTTGTTTTAGCCCAATTTCCATCGAGTTTTTTTAATAGAATTTATTTTTTCTATAGGAAGATTTAAATACTTTGTAGCTTTCCAGATGGAATGATTTCCATTTTCAGATATTGAATATACTGTTGCAAGTTTGTATTTTTGACTAAAGGCCCTACTTCATTTGGCTTAAGTGACTTAAGCTTTGTTTCAAAAGTCAACAAAAGTTGACTTATGTTTATCCCAAAAATACAGGACACATATATTTGACATGAATGAATTAGTTTAGATTCGCACAATTGCATTTTTTTAAATTTCTTAATTTTAATTTGTTTTGTTTTATTTTTTATATTTATATAATATTTTGACATGTTTTTGATTTACTTAAGTTGGGGACGATAAGTTTTTATTGAAAATTAAAATTAAAATTCTAATATTAATTACAATTATCTGCATGACGGTTACAAATACTTTGCTTAAAAATAACTGTTAATCATAGTGCAAAACTTAATATTTTAATTTTTCTAATATTTTTCTCGAGATCATAATTAAGAGAAGATGGAAAATCGCGAGGGAGTGCCTGTTCGAAAGTGTGGCACTCCCTCTAGCGCTGATCTTCACAATTTTTGTCCATTTTCTCTTCATTATGATCTCAAGCCCGAATAATTCCAAAATAAAATTTTGTGAAATAAAAATTTTAGCAACTCGACGATACAAAAATACAATATACATTTATAGCTATACCAGGGACCGACACGGTGATATCAAAAGTGATATCAAAAAAGTTCTTTTATGACAGTTATTTTGTGACTTAAAAAACCTCATCTAAAACAGTTATTTATTTATTTTCCAACGTATTTTAAAGTAGTTTTTTTTCCGCCAGAAAATAAAACTCATTTTATGCATACCGCTAGTCAGATCATTACAATTTGTGAAGCTTTCTATGAAATCGATCATTTTTCTCTAAGGCCCTTATCGATATATAAACCTCTTTTTGTGTTCTGGGAGGCAAACAAAATACATTATTCGTACTTATATAAATTAAGAAAACTGTACAGTGTGTTTCTGTATAGCAAGTAAGCGTGGAAATTGCAATATCTACTCTTAAGTTAGTATTAAGCAACCTGCGTTCAAATCTTTCCGCAAAAAATTTGGAAAAAATTATGGTCGTTAAATTAAGCTAATAAATTACTACACACGGTATATCAGATGAACACAATCAAAAAGAGAAAATAAACAAAATTAGTTTTATTTCAGACGGAAAAATAAAACTCCTAAAAAGAGTTTAATTTTATGACGAAGAAATAAAACTCTCTTTTTAAGAGTTTCATCCGATCTTTTATTTTTTCGTTGAAAAATAACTCTTAATGGTGGAGTTGAGATCGTTTTTTTAAGAGCACTTCAATTTGAATCTATTGGTGTATGACAATATAGGTAACCTTTCCCTCTAACATGGAGAGTTTTCCAGTTTAAATTTTCTGGATAACTGTTATTTACAGTCCCTTACCAATACGTGCAACAAAATAAGCACAAATTTTCTTTAAAATAGATCTCTGATATATTGTGTGGAAGCTTCCACATTTAAATAAAATAAAAATAAAACTGGTTCTAAAGTGTAAGTACTTTTTAGAACTTTAGTACTATAAGATTGAAACTAAATATATTAGACTTTGTAGGTATTCAAAATAAATATTTCCAGTTATGCATTGTGAATATAATTCTAGTATAATTCTGTATTCTGATGTCATTTTGTTGCAAATTAGTTGATTCACAAATATATTTAGTTAACGTCGTTCTTTATTTAACGCCAACAAACATTTATTTACATTAACTTCCTAGCCCTAATAATCAGAAACAAACCAAAAGACAACCAAGAGATTTTATTTAGAAATGGTCTAAAATGATTTCTATGGCGGTTCAATTTAGATAGATTGCAATAAGTTTCTTTTCTTTTTCAATTTTTTGTTTTTAATTTCATCTTGTTTATCACTAAATTTAAATATATATATTTTGTTGTTTTAGACTTCTTCTACTTCTGTTTTTACCTACGTATTTTAACTTTACACGAGTTTTTTTTAGCACGAAGGGATCATTATAAACTTCAAGCAACAACAACAACAAAAAAAGCATAAAAACGCTATGAACGTCATGTACTTGTACGTATTTTAGAGCAAGTGGAATATTTAATCATTCCCACGCGTCAAACAATAGTGAGAATTTTCCGATGTTTTAGAGTTAAAAAAAACAACCGTCATTGTTAAACACAAAATGAAAATTTCGTAAATTTCTATAAATTGTTATTGTTGATGTTTTATGTTTGTGTATTGCTGGCGAAGACTAAATGAGTTTGTATACGCCACTAACAGAATACCCGATATTGCTCGGAATTTGCAATGCCTATTTTTTAACTAAAATTACAAACACTTAGGTGGACAGTCTTCAAGATTTAGATATCAAAACTTTTGTATAAATGGGTAGTACTTTTTGACAAAAATAACTACTAAAATTTCAGAAAAATCCATATAGTTCCAAGATTTTATGGTTTTGAACTTGAAAGCTACATGAATGGACGTTTGTGACCAGGATAGATATTTTGTGCTGCCTAGTGCTTCCCTAAAAATTCAAGCTAACCATGCAGCCAATTATTATGTTACTCAAAATAATCCATATGTCGGAAGGTTACATGAAACGGTCATCCAGATACCTAACATCCTTACTATACAAATATTTAACCGAATACCGGCTACTGCTCCCACATTATAGATCTACGACCGGGTCCGAACACGTTTCAGACCCCAACTAACAACACTTTATAAGACCGATTCCCGATTGACCCTTTTCGTGGCGTGGTCAGTGGGTTTAGTCCATCCTGCCAGAGGTCAAGAGTCTCAAAATTCAGACCCTTTCATAATCTGAGTTTCCCTGTAATATACCCCGTTGGAATTCCGCAGAATAGTTCAGGGCCGATAAATGGTTGACGGGCTCCGCAATTGGGCAGTCAGTCTGCTCTTTCATTACCCTCATGGCCAGGAATTCATCTTGGTGTAAGGAAGTTGGTTGATTGAACCATCTAGGTAACATCTCATATGTCATATGAGCGCTAATTGGCACCGGACTTTCAGAAAGAATGTAGATGCGAGATCTAATTATAAGGTACACCCCTGAAGGCACTCTGCCACACAGATATACATGGCGAAGGTTTTCGCCTGAAGTGCGCGTGGAACAGCACGTTGGAAAACTGTTTTGAGCCATCAGTGAACCATGTCTGAGCAATCCTTACAGGCTTTCAAAATCAACCGGTCCATATGCCTCAATCAAACAACATAATGTCAAAGAAGTTGAAGAGAATCTGCTCCGATAACATCCTGTTCGCGAGCTTTAAGATCGATGGTCACCTTTGGTCGCTACTCATTTTGTTAACTTATTCTCGAAGTCTAATGGAGCCTATACTGTCTGTCTCCATTAAGGAAATATGCAACAATGGAAGCCCAGAATGCCCCCGTTAAAAAAATAAGGGCACATATTTCAACTCTTTTAAAAGATGAACAAATACTCACCGACCCGGTTGATAAGGCTAACCTTTTAGCTGAAATCTTTGCAAAAAATACTTTCTTGCCGGAAAGCAATCAACCACAGCCAGAATTCGCAAGAGTATCTTGTACTATGCGTAAGATCTTCTTTCGAGCTCGCGCAGTTAAAAATGTTCTTGCGGATCTCAACGCAAATAAGTCAACGTAGCCGTGTGGTATACCAATGATCTTCGACACTTGATTGTTAATTGGCTAACCTGTTAAGATCTTCGTGCCGCGTGGGAATCTTCCTTTATTGCTGGAAGGTTGCCAATGTTCACCCACCCTAAGTAGGGTGCAGTCAATAACACTGAAAACTATTGACCAATCACAATATGCTCCGTGCTCTCGAAGGTATCTAGAGTCCAATTCATTTTTAAGCTATCGACAGAATAACTTTCGTAAAGGTCGTTCGACGGCATACCTATTATTGTTCCTTTTAGAGCGAAAGAGTCGGTCTATTCATGAGTTTGGTGAAAGTAAAGTGGTTGCTCTGGATATTGCCGAGGCGTTCGACCGTGTGTGGTACTGCTATCAAAGCTTTAATTGTCTTCACTCGATTTATTTCGTGCTTTCTCAGTGATCGCACAATAGCTATTGTTATAGATGGGATTTTATCCAACGAGTTTCAGCTTAATTCAGGGGTACCGCAAAAATCGGTTCCTTCTCCGTCTCTCTCATCTTTAATTATGAACTTCTTGATCAAACTTTCAACCCTATCTACTCTTTTGCTGATGACAGCAACATCTATCACGAATTTTTTTTCGGTTGCAGGCCAAGCCAGTTCGTGAGTAGACACCAAAGACAGATTATGAATTACACCACAGTCGTGACCTTTCTGTAATCTCCGAGTAGGGTCTAGCTAATAGGCCGTCGTATGTGAAATAAGATAAATGTCCTGTGACAGTACACCCTCTTTTCTCTAGCCTCTAATCTAACTTAAACAACTCAAAATTAAACAATACTTTGGCACAGCATTTAATAATATCTTTAAACACTGGACAGTATAGAATTGAGAGGTGTGGCACCTAAATTTTAGCAACCTCCCTATGCACTGTTAAATGGAAGGAAAGAATCAAAACACCTCGTATACAATTCAAAATTTAAAAATGATTTTACTCTGCAGCTGTTTAATAGAAAAATTTTGATTACTTTCACTATCACACATTTTAACTTGTAACTTTTGATACCAATATTTAAAGCAGAGCCGCGAATAACGTTGTAAGCGACAAAATTTAAATTATTGAGAAATCAAAAAAAAAGTATTATAACTTGTGGGATACCCATTGACTGACCTCTGTAGATTGCATTTTGATAACAAAATCCTGCATAATTTTGCCCAATTTCATTTTTAAGTCATAAAAGAGAGTTATTCTAAAGGTTTTCTGGAAAAAAACAGCTTTTGTAAAAATTATCGCTTAAAACGTTATTCGCCGCTCCGCTTCATTTGACGGAATTTAAATCAAAAAATTCTGAATACATAAATACATTAAAACTATGCTATGTTGAGTTCGCATAGTTTATAATGGGGTATAATATCGATATGTATGTTAATTTCAACGGACAAACTTTAAAAATATTACTCTTATTTGAACTCCAGTATAGATTTGGAGCTTAAGTTTTCTATGGAAATTTGATAGAAGGGTGAATTTCATGCAATTCATGTACATAAGTATACACACTCTTATTTTTTTCACACGAATAAATGTCTATGTATTGGCTTGAATGTTATCTTTAACTTTACTATGTATGCAATAAAATTATGTATTGCAGATCTTATTTACAATTAGACTTTTTTCCGTTTCTTGTTTGCATTCATAAAACAACAACCTGACGAATATCTTCTTTGAAAATGTTCCCTCAATCTATTTCATTCATGTTGTAGTAGTTTTTTTTCTTTGTTTTATTTTTTTCCTGAAATTTGGCGTGGAAATTGTTGAATCATTTTGAAAACAAACTTAATTATGAACTGTGTATTTTTTTATTAACGTAATTGGTCGGAATACTAAACACAGCTAAAACGGAATAATTTATTTTGTTAAACGCGATTTGTATTTATTTAATAATTAACTAAATGCATTTCATATTATGTATTTGTTAAATTTATAGCCGATTACTCAATGAATTGTTTTTTTTTAAGACGGCAGCCACTGTACTGTTTAATACACTCTAAAAAAACAAGTTAGTGTTGTATATGATGTTTTCAGAATTTTGTTTTTGCTAAAATTGTGTTTTTAGCAATAAACTAAGTTTGAACAAATTTTTTTGCTTACAAAATTGTCCTGATGAACATATTTATAGTGAGGACAACATTCAGATAAACAAAAGGTAAATGTTAAATATAAAATCACTAAAAACACAACTCTTCTAAGACATAAAAAATACAACCGTGGAAGACTGTTGTATTTATCTTTCGTACATACATAGAACAAAAGATGTGTGAAAACGGCTCCAGACACTTTTTAACAAAACAAATTTTACTTAAAATTTGGTCAAAATTTCTAAATTATGGTAAAATTTTACTATTGAAAACTAAATTTTTAATAGAAAACATAGCAAAATTTCCCCTTAATTATTTCACATATCATCTTAAATTTTACTGTTAGTTAGGTAATGTTTCCTTGGTTTTATGAAAAAATTTATTTTATTTTAGTTTATTGGATAATATTTTTTACTATAAGACTTAACTCACTTCACTTCTTTAAAGTGAAAATTATCCATATGAGGGCGGATCAATAAGACCGTGGCTTTTCGAACTTCCCTCGTAGTTATATGAAATGCAACACTGCTCCCATAAAATTTTGAGCAAGTCCTGTCATTTACTTACTTTGCGTTTAAGAGCTGCTCAAAATATACAACCTCGTGCTTTTTTTAAAAAATGAAAAAAGTGAATTTCGAGTGCTCATCAAAATTTTTTTTGCGAAAAAAACCAATCAATCAAGCCGAGGAAAAGCTTGATAAATACTATGGGGACTCTGCACCATCGATTTCAAATGTAAAAAAGTGGTTTACTGACTTTCGTTGTGGCCTTACAAGCACGGAAGATGAGGTCTCCAAACACCCAAAACAATTGAAAAAATTCACAATATGGTGTTAGCCGATACGAGATTGAATGCCCGATAGATTTTGAAAGACAAAGGCATCTCGCATGGCTCAGTGGTTTCAATATTAAACGATCACTTGGGTATAAGAAAGCTTTCCGCAAGATGGCTGCTGCGCTTGCTCACAATCGACTACCAACGGAATCGTGTGACAGCTTAGTTTCCATCGCAAAAATCCATTAAGTAGACTACAAATGCCCCCTCATTTGTCTTATTCTCCGCAGTTAGCCCCTAGTGACTATTTCTTATTTCCAAACCTAAAGGAATGGCTACAATGATGAAATTATTGATCAAACAAATGCCTACTTTATGCTGCTAAACGCAAAGTAAATGACGTAACTTGCTCAAAATTTGACAGTAGTCTTTTAACAGGTGGTTCTTGATGGGAGCAATCAGATCCTTTTCGTGGTTAATAAAGGGTTCTCCTCGAGAGAACTACAAAAAGGGACTCCGTAAATGGCACACGTCATCTATGTGTAAGTAACACTGGAGTCCTTTGCCTTCTTAAATTAATTATTTTAAGGAAATTGACACATCAAAATTTTGACTTTTTTATTATTAACCAAAAAAATCGAAGTCACTAAGGTAAATTTTAAGTTTAATAATGCCGTAATCTATAAAATGTGCTTGTGATACTTTGTATTTTAGTCAGTAAAGAACATTATAACCTAAAAACGCAAATTCGAAATTGTACCTTTTGTTAACAAAATTTTTGCTAACAAAATTTTAAAATATGTTTTAAGCTACTTTTGGGCGATTTTGGACACACATTAAATTCAAGTACTTTTTAATTTTAAGTTAGCCGCATTTTTTGAACTAAATGGGAGTATATTATATTCTAAATATTTTTTTTAACAAAAATTAGTTTTATTGCAAGTTTCTTAAACCTAAGATGTTTTTCTTAAGAATTAATAAATTTTTATTAAATATATTAATTTTTTTCTAAAATCAAGAAATATTACTTAGGGAAGATATGACCTATATATGAGTATATAAAATATTTGGATTTTACTCAAACATAGAAATTTTTATTATTTTTAAGAAAATTTTTCAGTTTTAATAAAATTTGACTTAAATTAAGGAAACATTTTAAACTATTTTAAAGGAAATTTCGGATTAATTTTTAGTTCATGTGTTTTCCTTTGAGTGTAGGAATTTTTATTCTTTTTAAGAAAATTTTTTTAAGTTTTAATAATGTAAAAGCATATTTTGGATTAATTTTGTCTTTTTTTTGAGTGTAAGCAAAAAATTCTCTCACATAGCCATAAACATACCTAAAATAATGCGAACGCCCAAATCTATATTTCATAACAAAAAAAAAACTTAAATTTATTCATATTGAAAAACGCATGTTTTAAGAAATAAAAAAATTGCCTAGAAAATATATGAAAGTAAATTGAATCTAAATTGTTCTCCAGAAACTTTTCAGCGAATTGAAAAAGGTAAGAAAAATGGGATAATAATTTTTTTTATTAGTTCTATTAATTTTTATTGTTTTTAAGATGAACTATACAGGTAGCAAATTGGAAGCCGGTTCTGGGCAGAACAGAACGTAAACTGTAATGTAAACTGTAAATGTAAGTAAGTACAATGAACATTGTTGGAACATAGTTAATAATGTTTTTATGAATCTGCAAGATGAACAGGAGCAGGATTCCGTCAACAGTCTCAAGCCAAATGATAATAAGCTGTATTGGAGCGATTCTGTAGCAAAACTAATGTTGTCTACATATTATAGAGGAACTGCTGGATAAAAGTATTCATGTTAAAACAAACAAAAAATTATAAGCTTGCTGCGGAAAAAATGGCAATTAACAGAAACAATTCTACCCCAGTTCATAATACTTTAATACCAATATAAAGGGGTCAGTCTTAATTACAGTGAACTGGCCGAAGCAGCAGGTTTGTCTACTTTGGCCACTTCGGCACTCAAGCAATATTAAAAGGTGAGTCGTTTGAGATTTATGATCAAAATATTTATCTCTTTTCATAAAATTTATATTTGACCTTTTACAGTGACCCAGGAATAATTTATTAATAGCAGCTTATTGCTTTTTGCATTACTAATAATGTCCTACCTCTGCCCACTGCATTACTTCTAAAGTGAAAATAATGAGTTACTAATAATGTGTTATACAGCCATTGATATTCCATTTTAGCTACTTGCATGCTACATTACTTTCAATCTGAAAACAATGAGTTACTAATAATGTGTTTAAGCTACTTAATTTTGGCAGTTAAAATCTTTTTTTGGTTTTGTAATTGTTTTGTAATTGTTAAAATCAAATAAAAAATTAATAGGAAAAAAATTTAAACCATAATAAAAAATAGTTTTTTGATTTTAAATATTTCTGATTTTTAATGATTTTAATTTGAAAATTGGATTTTTCCAATACCATTTTGAATTAGAATTTTTAATAAATTAATCTAAAAGTTATTTTTGTTTTTGTGAATTTAATAAAATATACATACATATGTTGTATTTAAGTTTTTTATCATTATAAATATAAAATAAATTTTTTTAAAAATTATATTATTTCTTTATACACCATTACAGAATTTCCAGTTTAATTTCAGAAATCCCGACACAACATCAGCTGCGATGATTACCAAAATTTTTTCAAAATACTTGGCCCTCGCTTTATAGTTGGAGGAGATTTCAATGCTAAGCATCCATGGTAGGGTTCGCGCCTAATTAATCCTAAAGGTAGAGAACTACATAAATGTCTTTTAAAAAACAATTTTTCTGTCATATCGACCGGCAAGCCAACTTACTGACTCAGATGTTATGAAAATTCCGGATTTTATAGACGTTTTCGTCTATTCTGGCATATCAAATAACTCGCTTTACATAATAGAAAATTACGAGTTAAGTTCCGATCACCCCCCAATTATATAGCGTGATCCATTACGAGGTTCCCTTCTTTTTTAAAGAAATAAACACAGAAAATTCAAATTTAATGGGTAATGTTTATTATCATTTGAAAGAACATTCTTTGGCATTTATTTTTTGAAGATGTCTATCAAATGTTGGCCGTTGCTACGTTGCAGATGATCCATCCGTTGAGTCTAATTTTCGATGACTCGTTCGAGCATTTCGACTGGTAACTGGCGAATGACACGCTTGATGCTTCCCTCCAAGGTCTGAATCGAAGCGGGTTTGTCCGCATAAACTTTAGACTTTACATATCCCCACAGGAAAAAATCTAACGGTGTGATATCACACGATCTTGGTGGCCAATCGACCGGCCCAAAACGTGAAATTATGTGCTCACCGAAGTGTTCTCTCAATAAATCCATTGATTGATGCGATGTGTGGGAAGTGGCGCCGTCTTGTTAAAACCAAATGTCGCCGAGATCACGAGCTTCAATTTCAGGTATCAAATAGTCGGTTATCATGGCACGATAACGGTCGCCATTGACGGTTACGTTCGCACCGGTCTTCGTGTACACTTTCAGCTAAGGTTCTAAGTGTTCTATTTGGTGGAATAATATCCAATAACACAGTACAACTGCCAATCTGGGGGGTGAGAAATTCCAAGTCAGGGTGATGGTACTAGGTCAGTATAGTAAAACTCTCAAAGGGTTTGGCGTTCGTATATGTCAGTTTTTTTTATGACATTTTAAATTTTTTCCTTATCTTGATGTTTTTTCGCTTAGTTGTAACATTTTGGCAAAAACGTAGTTTAACATAACTCCGATTTGATGAAACAAATTTAGAAAAATTAAGAATTACAATTTCTCTAATCTGTTTCTATGCCGTTTTCCTTTATGTGCAACACTTTCGAAGTTAAAAATGAATGTATGAAGGGAAAAAAGTATTTTTTGCCTAAAAATTTAAATTTTTTTTTTTAAATTCATAAAAAATCCAAAATGGAAAAAAGTGCCAAAACTAATTACTTTCGCGTAAAGTCACATAACTCATGAGCAAAAAAAGGCATAGATCATGAAAATCGATGCACGCGTTTCTCATTTATTCACAATTAGGTAAATGTATGAATTTCAAAAATTTGCTCCAGATATGCACAACATTATTTGGAGAAAACATTGACACTCACAAGCCGAACTCTCTCATATTTTTCTACTGTACTAAAAGATAAATATTGATGTGGCAACACTGGTTCTGTAATGTTCACATAAAACATGCATTGTCATTATACTTCTTCTCTTTCTCACACTGGTTCTGTGATTTTTGTCATTCAACAAGTGCCGACGAACGCGAACAGTAAAAGTGATTTTTCTCCAGTTTTTTAAAAGTGAACAAAACTGAACAGAATATGGAACTGTGCAAGCCAGATATAAATAGCTTTTGCTACTGCTGTAGTCAATATGTATCAACACATAAAAAAAGGGGAAATTTCAGTACTGATTTTGTTCAAACATACGAGATGTACTTCAACCAAAATGTTATAGTGAACGAAAATTGGGTACCAAATATAGTGTGTAAAAGCTGCTACAACCGTCTAATGGATTGGAAAAATAGAAGACGTGAAAGTATGCCATTCGGTATCCCAATGACTTGGACTAATCCTGGCGAAGGTCACAATCCATTGAATTGCTATGCATGTGCGAATAAAGGAGCCGCAAAAAGGATAAGAAAATCGTATAATTACGTTGGTGTTGCAAGTGCCGCAACACCATTGCCTCATTCGGACCACATTCCTGTGCCAAAAGCTTCTAGCCCAGATATTTTCTCTTCTACGACTGCTCCGACATATCATGCACGTGATGATCCCCCATATGAGCCATCAGTATCCAGATATACGAAAGCTGATTAAAAGTGACGCATTCAACAATATTTTGATTGACGCTGAATTGAATGCATGGCAGGCAATCAAAGAAGTAATAGAAGGCTTGTTGGGAAAGCATCGTTCTAACAACTACGATGTTTCTGTCGCAAGGATGTTAAGAGCATTCTCGGAAATTGGTGTCCACATGTCCTTGAAAATCCATTATTTACATCATCATCTGGACTACTTCAGCAAACAATTGGCTACCGAATCTGATGAACAGGGTGAACGCTATCATCAAGTTGCTGTGCCATTTGAAATGAGGTAATACTGATTTTTTATTTTTTCAAACTCATTTTAATAAAACAAAAACTTACAGATATAGAAGCAAAAAGTCGCCGAGTGCAATAATTGCGGAAATTTGCTGGTGGAGTAAGCTTGTGTGGCAAGACAAGGATGATCTTGATGATAAAGAATTTTCAGGAGATGCAGAAGGGCCAACAGTGGAGTCACACATTGACATTATGTGTGGTTCAGAAACTGATGATAGCGATGAATGCGATGCCACTAGTCCCGAACAACCACCATCGAAAAAGTCTAGGCAATATTTATTAAAATAAATAAAATAAAAATAAAAAATTATAAAAATGTTTACTTAATTTTTTTAGTAGTTTATGGCCAGAAGTCTGGAGTTATTGGGAAAAATGTATAAAAAAGACGATAAATGACACTTTTTTGAATAAAAACAAATATCAATATTCTTGTCAAAATGGGATACCTTCACTTAATTGTAAATAAAAGCAGAACGCGTTAATCGATTTCTATGATCTATGCCGCATTTTGTTTATAGGTTATGTGACTTTACATGAAATTAATAACACTTGATCCTTTTTTCCGTTTTGGATTTTTTTTGAATTAAAAAAAAAAAAATTTAATTTTTAGGCAAAAAAATATTTTTTTTTCTCCACAAATTTATTTTTACCGGCAAAACTGTTGATTATAAAGAAAAACGTTATATGAACGGATTAAAGAAATTCTAAACTTTTTTGAGTTTGTTTTAGCAAAATCGGACAAGTGGTTCTCGAGTTATGTTAAACTACGTTTTTGCCAAAATGTTACAACTAAGCGAAAAAACATCAAGATAAGGAAAAAATTTAAAAGGTCATAAAAAATTTAAAAATCATACTGACCTAGTACCATCACCCTGACTTGGAATTTCTCACCCCCCAGACAATAATCCCAAAAATGTTCCATAGTGTAATGAATGCTGGGTCACAAAATGGGTGATGTTGTTGCGAATAGTACGCTCAGTAGGCCGATTATGTTAACCATAAGTAGAGCGAAGTGCAGGAAACACATTCTTTACAGAACGTAAATTTTCGTAATAAAGTTGAACGATTTGTAAACGTTGTTCAGGCGTAAGTCTTTTCATTATTAAATGCCAAACAATACTAAACAAAAATAACATGATAGCATGACACGACTCACACGTGATCTGTCAAAAAAAGGCTATTGAAAAAAGTATCTCTACTTGGATCACCCTATATTAACATACAGTACATCAGTAAATTGTATGCAGAACAGAAAATCCTAACAAAAAAACCGATATGCAATCCTTTTGTTATTGGATAGAAAAAAACATAAATTTAAATGACCCCATTAGGAACAATAATGAACTCGATAATGTCGTACAAAGTTTCACAAACTTGATTCATGAAGCAGCTTATAAATCAATACCTATGGGAAATCATCCTAATTCACTAAACAATGTCCAGCTGCCCGTAGAAACACGTGAACTCATTAAAATAAAAGAAGATTAAGAAAAACTTGGTAGTTAAGTCGAAACCCCAATGACAAACGGCTTTTAAATCATTTTACGCTTCATTTGGAAAAACTTAAAAACATTTCAATTAGTTCCTTTTTTTAAAATATAAACACTTCCTATGATAATGGACATAAACTTTGGAAGGATACAAAATATTTGAAACGTCCAACAAAAAGGAATCCACCATTTAGAGATACAAACGGATTGTGGTGCAGATCAGATGCAAGTAAATCAGAAGCTTTTGGAAATCATCTTTTTAAAATCTTTAATACTCATCCATGTGAATATAATGCCTTTCATGAAGAAATGAAAGAATATCTCACCATGTCTTTTCAAATGAGCTTACCAATTAAACACATTTCAACCCGAGAAGTTAAAAGAGAAATTTTGAATCTTAAAAGCAATAAATCACCTGGTCATGACAACATAATTGGTAGAGTCATAAAGAACTTACCCAACAAAGCTATAATATATTTAACGAACATTTTTAATGCTATACTTAGAACTAATCATTTTCCGACTCAGTGGAAATGCGCTAAGATAGTTATGATTTGCAAACCAAACAAACCAGAATCTGAAATAAAGTCATACAGACCCATAAGCCTGCTTTGCCTTTTTTCAAACATTTTTGGAAAAGTCTTCCTAAATAGATTACAACCCATTTTGGATAATCTTCAGATAATACCAGAATATCAGTTCGGTTTTAGACAAAAAGATTGTACACCGGAACAAGTTCACCGGGTGATCAATACAAATCGAAAATCTTTTGAAGAGAAAAAGTATTGCTCAACGGTGTTCTTAGATATTGAACAAGCATTTGACAAAGTTTGTCACGATGGGTTATTGTCAAAAATAAAGTCACTTCTTCCAGCTCCATTCTATCAAATTTTAAAAGCATTTCTACAAAATCGTCTATTTTTGAAATTAGAGCAGGAGTTCCTCAAGGCCCTGTTCTATATACAATTTTTACTGCAGATATGCCTGTCTCAGACGGTACATCAACATATGCTGATGACACCGCTTTGTTGGTTACTCATGATTCTCCAATTATAGCCTCAGACATGGTACAAAATGAACTAAATCTATTAGAATCATGGTTAAAAAAGTGGAAAATCAAAGTAAATGCACAAAAATCTGTCCATGTAACATTTTCATTAAGAAGAGGTGATTGTCCAGACCTAAAATTTAACAATACACAAATTCCCAAAAAATATTCAGTTAAATACCTTGGTATACATATAGTTCGAAGGCTTACTTGGAAGGAGCATATTAAAGCTAAACAACAACATTTTAAAATTAAAAATAGGGCCCAAAATTACAACTTAATATGGCAAATAAAGTTAAACTCTACAAAGCAATATTAAAACCAGTGTGGACATATGGAATTAAGCTTTGGAGTACAGCGAGCAACTCAAATGTCGAAATAATACAACGATACCAGTCTAAAAGACTCAGACTTTCATACTGTCATATGAACTCAAAGTGAGAGGTACCTGAAAAGATTAAGCAACCATACCACCACTTTAGCTATTTCCCTATTAGACGACACAAATGAAATAAAATGATTGATTTACCATTTCGTAGATAACGACTGTTGTACAAATGTAAAAAAAAAATATAACTTCCTAAATGTTGTAGTTTAATGTAAATATCAAAACTATTGTAAATATGTTATTGTAAACGTAAACAAAAAAGTAATTATTTGTATCAATGTAATGTTTTCAATTTATAACCAAATTCAAATTTATTAAATTTTATGTTTTTTGTATGCAATTTATGTACTTAGTGTCCCAAGAAGAACGCAATTTTTAAATCTGGCAACATTCGAAGTGTGATTGTTTGACATTTGAACAATTGTTATTGTTTGCTAGTAGAAGGTACGAGGTTAGTAAAAATGGAGCGCTACACGAATGAACAACGCATTCTCATTGTGAAATTGTTTTACCAAAATGGTGAAAGTTTTGCGGATGTCGCTCAAACTCCATCCACCTCAATTCGATACCGAGCTCAGCAAATTTGTGTCTCAAAATCCACTTTGCAGCGAATTTTGACGAAAGATTTGCATCTTCATGCATACAAAGTTCAATTGACTCAGGAACTGAAGCCAGCTGACCATGGACAGCGAAGGGAGTTCGTTAATTGGGTATTGGAGAGACAACATGAAAATGCTGATTTTGCCGATAAAATCATCTTCAGTGACGAGGCCCATTTTCATCTTGATGGCTTCGTCAATAAGCAGAATTGTCGCATTTGGGGTGAGGAAAATCCTCGAGTGATTCACGAGAAGCAAATGCATCCTCAACGTGTCACTGTGTGGTGTGGTTTTTGGCTGGAGGAATCATTGGACCTTTTTTTTATGAAAATGAGGCAGGTCAAGCGCAAACAGTCAATGGTGTTCGGTATCGTGAAATGATAACCAGTTTTTTCTTGCCTAGAATTGAAGAAATGAATGTGGAGGGCATGTGGTTCCAACAAGACGGCGCCACATGTCATACAGCCAGAGAAACAATTCAATTGCTGCATCAGTCATTTCCCGGTCGTGTTATTTCGCGTTTTGGAGATCAGAATTGGCCGCCTAGATCGTGCGATTTAACACCATTAGATTTTTTTCTTTGGGATTTTTTGAAGTCGATGGTTTACGCGAATAAGCCGACGACGACTAGAGTATTCAAAAACCGAAACCGAAAACCGGTCAACCGGTTTCTTTATTTTTAAAAACCGATCGGTTTCGAATATTTTGTAAATTCGAAGAAAACCGAAAACCGGTCTTTTTTGTCCGGTTAACCGGTTTTTTTAATTACATCACCAACTGGGTTACTTGGTCTCTTTTATTTTTTCCGTACACTTTTATAATCGTTTGGTTATGAAGATTTAGATGTAAGTCCGATATATTCCAAATTTAAAAATTTTAATTTCTGATCTAAATAACATAATAAACAGTATTCAAAATCCTAAAAAAGAGACTGTACAAAATCATTCATCATTATATGATGATTTCATATATCTTGATAAATGCGACAAAAGAAAGACAAAAGAAAAGTTGGAAAATTTATATAATTGTATTTTGACTATTTGTCCAACATCTACTATTAGTGAAAGAGTATTTTCCACTTCTAGCTTTATCAAAGCAAACAAAAAAATCGACTTGAAACGAAACATTTAAATTGCATATTATTTCTAAAATATTATTTTAGAAGTGAAAAATTGATTTTCTTTTTACATATTTAAAATGTAATATTAAAAAACTTATTTAATGCCAAACGTTTTAAACGTTCAAATTACTAACGTACCTAATTTTACCAATTTACAAACTTAATAATCTCTATTCATTTGATATGAATATGGTTTTATAATATTAATTTTTAAGATATTATATTAAAAAATATTTAAACCAATAAATAAAATGTTGAAATGAAATACAATAAAAAAATATTATAAAATATTCAGTTCAATTTCTTCGACCTTTTTAATACAAATTCCAGGTAATAAGTATTCAAGCTTAAGGTCTATTTTATACAAAATTATTTATTTGTTATCCAATATTTCGCTATCTCAATGGATAGCTTCTTCAGAAGCTTCTTCAGAAGCTATCCATTGAGATAGCGAAATATTGGATAACAAATAAATAATTTTGAATAAAATAGACCTTAAGCTTGATACTTATTACCTGAAATATTACAAAATATATATTTTTTTTCAAAGAATGTATATTTTTTATTTTTATTACTTTATATATTAAATTTCTGTTTTTTTTTGTTTGTTATTAAAATAATTAACAAATTATATAAATTTTTTATTCAAATTAAAAAAAAAACCGAAAAAACCGGTTGACCGGTTTTTTCTGCAAAAACCGAAACCGGTTTTTTTAAAATTTGATTTTTCGAAGAAAACCGAAACCGGTTTTTCCACAAGGCCGGTTTTTTGAATACTCTAACGACGACTCAAGCCTTAAAAGAGGAAATTGGACGCTGCATTAATGAAATACCGCAGCATTCATGCAAAACGGTCATTGAAAATTTCATTAAAAGATCGCGTGCATGCCAGTAAAGCCGCGGCGGCCATCTGCACGATATATTGTTCCATACATAACCTCATTCTGTCTACTTTACGATATAATAAAGTTTCACGATTTTTTTTTAAATATCTGTGTTTTATTTAAAATTTAAAAATTGCGTTCTTCTTGGGACACCCTTTAGTTAAGTTAGTGTTAAAAAACGTAATTAAAATTTCAGTGAAATTGAAAATTACAAAACTTATGTATAAGAGTACACCTATCAATGTTACTATAAAATTTTCATCAAATTTACTTATTATCTGTATTAATAATAGATGGCAATTTAAATAAAGAAAAAAATAGAATTTATTAATTATTTGCAGAAATCATCAATTTAGTTTTTCATGATCAAAAAGGTATTATTTTTTAAAATTTGATTTCTATTTTGTAGAAAACTGATTTTTTTTTAGTTTGGGGAAAGAAATTAACAGAACCCAAATTATGCAACATTTCAGTTCATTAATTAATAACACAAATTTTATTGTAGTCGATGCCCCTAGTTGCTCAAATTCAGCTTACAAAAGGAGGAGACACAGTGGTGTTAAAGAACAGCTATTAGATAAGATGGAAGAGTGCTAAAAAAGGAGATGAAAGAGAAGAACAAAGAGAAAAACAATCGCAAAAGAAATTGAAACTTCTTGAGATGTAAATAAAACAAAATAAAAAGTCATAAACGTAATTGTAGTAAATTTAGTAGTAAATTCAGTAGTAAATTTAGTAAAATGAAGCGTTTGGCATACAACTATAATAATAGATATTTAGACACAAAATACTAAAATTGTTTAATTTGTTTATATAATATTATTATTATATTATGTTTATTTTAAATAAAAGACAAGTGTTGTTATTGATTTTAGACTGCAGTTCATTACAAATGAAGTCTCTCACGGTAGTGCCTTTTGAAGTGACATAATTTTTTAATACAATAGTACAGTTGTCTAAATCTCTGCTTTAACATTCTGAAAGAGTGATTTAGAGCTCAATTTATCATTGAAATTTTTTGAGCCCTTGTCAAATGACCATTGTCTGCGTATGGAGTTACCAGATAGTTACAAGGATGAGTCTTCTAATAAGTAATAATCTAAGATATAATTTAAATATACAAACAAATTAATTATGTTGTTTTATTTTGAAAATAAAACTGATTATTCTCAAAAGGTAGATAACTTTATATAGAATTAGAAGGCCAAAATTCTTAAAAATAATTTTAATATAGGTCTGTGCAAAACTCGCAAATACTTGCGTGTTTTGGTTTAATTTAGAAGATTTGATTGATGTTTTTTTTTCTTATAAGCATGAATTTTTTAAAACTCAAATACAAGTTTAGATATTCGAAAGTGTATTCGGTACTCTTCTTCCGGGTAAGTTGGAACTACTTCCATAAGGTAATTCCTTATGCTGTTCCTTGATTCTCCGTCAAATATTTGAAAAACATCCACTAATAAAAACTCTTCCCTGTCAGATTGTTGATCACTCAACTCTATTATCTCACTATCTGATTCACTTGATGAGTCTATAAGCTCCTCAACAATCATTTTAAAAGCAGTTTCTGCGGTTGGATCACTTCTACTTAGTAGTATATTATTTATCTGGAAGCAACGATTACATTTATATGTATAGCAAAAACACACATTGTACTTACTTCGCCATTAATAGTATAATCCCTTGCAGCATTGGAGTTAATGGAAATATTATCACAACTAAGCTATAAAATCCCACACTCACAATATTATTTCGTTAAAAACAACTTAAAATACATATTAAATTAATCGAAAATACAAGCAAAAAGAGGACTACTGATTTTCCATTATATTCAACCAATTTTGTTGTTTATTTTCAATCATTGTTTAATAATCGACAGAAGTAAAAACAATAGAAAGTCGTTTAAAATAACCATCAAATTTTTACTGACAAAAAGTTAGAAAAAACTACTTTTGTGGTTTATTTTTCAATTTGTATGCAATTACATAGGAGAACACAACACATGCAGATTAATATATTTTTATTGGCTTTGTGTGTATGTATATTTGAATAATTTCTTGTAATTTTTATTGAAATAATTTTGTATATATACAAACTATTTTAGTAAAAAAAAACAAAAAGGAATTATATGAATTTATATTTTTTGAAGCAGAAAACATAAAATTTTACATTGAACAGAAAATATTAACTTCTACTGAATGTCTTTAAACTTCTATAGTTTGTTTTTTGAATGACTGATTCAAATAGTTAAAAAATATATTTCTATGAATTTCAATTAATTCTTCATTTAAAAACACACTTTACGTATTACTTTTTAAATAAACTACAGTCGGTTACGGAAAATATATTGTGAGTGCATGTTTATTTTATTAAATAAATATATTTTAAATGACAAATAACACATCGGGTGAATATCCGTAGGATAACCAATAAAACAACAATTTTTTGGCAAAATTCGACTTTATTCATCAACATAGTTTCCTTTAAGAGCGATACAATCACTCCAAGGCCTTTCTAACATTTCGATAATTTTTTTTAGAATGTTTTTTCTTTGGTCTTAAAATAGGAATCTGTTTCAGCAATAACCTCTTCATTCAAACCAAATCTCTTTCCAGCGAGCATTTGAACACATATAAAAATCACTGGGACCCAATATGGCGAATACGGTGGGTGCGCAAGCAATTGAAATACTCGAATAGTTCGTGCAATTTGCCCACATTTGGAATCATTGACACGTTGTTGTTTTTGGTGCACTGTGAGCAAACGAGACACCCATTTCTCATGAGCAAATGTTCATGCAAAATAAAACCTACACATTCTTTCGATATCTTTAAGGTATCTCTTCTTTTGGGCGGCCAGAGCGAAATAGATGATTTATAAGCAGCAGGTGATAATTTGACAGTTTTACCATTTTACCCAAATTAAAAGTACGGGTAAATTCTGGTAAAAAGAGAAACTGAATTAATCTCTGAATTACCAAATTTTCTAACTCTTTTTGATAAAGTTAGTTTCCCGCGGTAACGTGTGTACTTTATAAGTGATTGTTTTTTATTTAAATATATAAAATAAAGATAAAGTCTAGCAACCATATGCACAAACGTGTAGTTGGTTCTTATAATTGTGTTATAAAAGTCAACAAAATGTGTTATAAAAATCAACAAATGTCTTTGTTTTATTTAGTTTTATAACTAACATGGCACCGTGGTTCAAAGTTCGATAGTTCTCGCAAATGCGAGAGAAATACTTAACGTAATCAACTCTTTTTTTATTATCAATCTAGGGCATATAAATTAATAATAATTTCATAATACTGCTGCATAACAAATTAGTTTTAAATTTTTTCCAACACGTTTAAATTTTGAGAAATTCACGATTAAAAATTTATAAAACCGCTTTTTTAAGACTTTTTTGAAGCCACCAGAAACTTACTTTGACTTTAGAAAATCTGAAAATCAACTAAACTACAAGTTTTTCATTGGAATTAGAAGAATCATTGTAAGATCATTATTGAATAGAAAAATTCTGGAAAGTAGTATCGAAGAAATTATCGATTTTCCATCGAAAACAACTTCATTGTTGTTAATAAAAAATGTGTCTAGAAAATCTAAAAGATGAAAAGCGAAATATTTGTTTGGAAATCAATAGAAAAATACAAGGCAGGATCAGTCTTTTAAAGGCGATGCAATGCCACCCAGAAATATCATTTTGATGGTAACATACTTGGGATTTTTTCGTTGGCATTGAAATTTCATTAGCATTACATCAATAATGCTAATACCATGCTAATGAAATTTTGGCATAAGCATTTGTCCTAATAATGTTAATTAAATCCTGCTAATGCTTTAAAAACTATTTTAAATAGGCTGTTATGTAAAAATGGGACCCTCTCAAACCTGGCCTATTTGTGTTATCGGAGTACTGTGGTAAAGCAAAAGTTTTGTCCTTTGTCCCTGTCTCGCTTAATTTTCAAAATACAGTCGAAGCCCGGGATAACGAATGATATATTGTATTCAGATTCTTTTACTGAAAAAAAGACATGAACTAAAAATTAATTCAAAATTTCCTTTAAAATAGTTTAAAATTTTTCCTCAATTTAAGTAAAATTTTATTAAAACTTAGACAAATTTTCTTTAAAAGAATAAAAATACCTATGTTTGAGTAAAACCGAAATAGTTGGCTCTTTATTATAAGGTACGACGACTGCTTAACTGTCTTACCCAAGCAAGGCAATGCAAACAATTAGATCGTACGTTATATCGTATCCGTTATACCGGGCTTTGACTGTAGTAGCCAATTTAAAAAATCATCATTTTATAAAATTGTGGACAAAATTTTTGTAAAGCTTGGTTGAACACACTCCGACCACACAAATAAGGTAGGTTCTGAAGGGATCCCGAGGAATAAATTTTTATGAAACATATACAGTGTGACTTATTTATTTTTTAACCAATTTACGTGACAAACAAATTAACTTACAACGATAATGTAAATTTCGTTTCCCGTTCCATGCCATTTTGTGCTTATAAATCATCTATTTTCCTCCTTGTTCATTACATTTCGTTCTCCTTTATCTGGTTATGAACCAGAATGGAATGAAAATCAAGATTTAAATTTTTCGGATTCCCTGATTTAAGAAATTTATCTCCATTTAAACGATTTTACAAAGATTATCAGTTAATTGCATTTATTGACTTTTATTTCAGTAATTACTAATTGCAATTGAATTCAAAAACACTACTATTAGCCAAGAAAATCATAGAACTAAAATCATTATAATTATTTTAAAAAAATTGTAATGATAATAATTTCATTAAAATTGATATCAAGGAACAATTAAATGCTAATGAAATCATCAGTTAATTAGTCACATTTATGGTATAAGACCTATATTTGAATGTTACAACTGGAATGAGAAACAAAAAATAAAAAGGTACAATAAAAAAACACAAAAACAAGTGTTAAATGAAGCCATACATGGGACTAATTAATTAATGAATTTATTAGCATTGCATTGATATCAATTGTAAAGAAATTATTTTCATTACCATATTTTAAATAACGATAATGCTTTTGTTTGATTTTATTGATTAATGGTAATGTTTTTTAAATCCCAATGCAATTTATAATTAATCAATTAAAAACAAATAATTAAATAAATATAATATTATATCGATTACTAGATCAAAATTTCGTCGTTTTGCCCTCTATCGCTTAGTTTTAGAGTAACCTCAAAAATATTCGAGATAGCTTAAAACGGGAAAATTGCTCTTCTAGAGTGATAATATACTGCGATAATAAAAATAGGTCAGGTCAGAGAAAGATCTTGAGGGATTTATTTAAAGAAGCAGCCTATGTAAAGCCATTTTAAAATCCCCCATTTGTTGTAAGCAAATGCTTTTTTTGATCAATTACAAATAGTTTTTGAGACATTAGTACGATTTCATTCGAATGAGCATTACTCAACTAATTAGAGTATTCAAAAACCGAAAACCGGTCAACCGGTTTCTTTATTTTAAAAAACCGATCGGTTTCGAATATTTTGTAAATTCGAAGAAAACCGGAAACCGGTCTTTATTGTTCAGTTAACCGGTTTTTTTAATTACATCACCAACTGGGTTACTTGATCTCTTTTATTTTTTCCGAACACTCTTATAATCGTTTGGTTATGAAGATTTAGATGCAAGTCTGATATATTCCGATGAAGACTTAACTTGGGATATTCCAAATTCAAATAGTTTAATTTCTGATCTAAATAACACAATAAACAGTATTCAAAATCCTAAAGAAGAGACTGTACAAAATCATTCATCATTATATTATGATTTCATATATCTTGATAAATGCGACAAAAGAACTAAAAAGTTGGAAAATTTATATAATTGTCTTTTGACTATTTGTCCAAAATCTACTATTAGTGAAAGAGTATTTTCCACTTCTAGCTTTATCAAAAGCAAACAAAAAAAATCGTCTTAAAACGAAACATTTAAATTGCATATTATTTCTAAAATATTATTTTAGAAGTGAAAAATAGATTTACTTTTTACATATTTAAAATGTAATATTAAAAAAACTTATTTAATGTCAAACGTTTTAAACGTTCAAATTACTAACGTACCTAATTTTACCCAATTTACAAACTTAATGATCTCTATTCATTTGATATGAATATAGTGTTATAATATTAATTTTTAAGATATATTAAAAAATATTAAAACCAATAAATAAAATGTTGAAATGAAATACAAATAAAAAAATATTATAAAATAATTTTTTTTTCAAAGAATGTATTTTTTTATTTTTATTACTTTATATATTAAATTTCTATTATTTTTGTTTGTAATTAAAAAAATTAACAAATTATATAAGCTTTTTAATCAAGTTAAAAAAAAAACAAAAAAACCGGTTGACCGGTTTTTTCTGCAAAAACCGAAACCGAAACCGGTTTTTTTAAAATTCGATTTTTCGAAGAAAACCGAAACCGGTTTTTCCAAAAGGCCGGTTTTTTTAATACTCTACAACTAATGCTAATAAAATTTTAATGACAGTGAAATGAATAAAGTTTTGAGTGCGCTGCAAATTATTTCTATATTTTTTTTGGAGGGGATTTGAGAATAAAATTTGGATTTTAAATATATATTGGTTCGTATTGATATCAGTACCATCTAAGGGCCACTACTAGCAATAAGAACTGCAATAATATGTTGTGGTTTGTGGCTATGCTGCATTTAATTTAACTCCCACCTACAGATGGTAGTGTTCGACTTTTATTTCTAATGAACGCGTAAGGAAGTACGTAATGCGATGTACTATTTTCCCACTATGCGGCGCCTTTTGGGATTGGTTTTATCATTTATGCGATTGGTTTTGCTCCACAAAAATCCACATAAAACTAGTGCATGGACTCCAATAAAAGCATTAAGTCATACAAAATTGCATAAAAAAGTCAATTAAAAAATTTATTTAATTTACTTAAGAAAATAAAAAAAAACATTACATAACACAAAAATTTACAAATAAATTAGAAAAACAAATAAGCATTTAATATTAATTCAGTATAAAGAAGATTACAAATTTTAGTTAATTAATTTTTTATAAGTTTTTATGTATCCGAATCACTTAACCCTTTAGCGACCACAAGGAAACTATGGTTATATATGTATTAGTATCCAATGTTTTTTCTTTAGCTGATTGCACATACACTCACCAAAAAAAGTCTGTAAAATTTTGCTGTTATTACAGGAAATTTTTTGCTAATCTTAGCAACAATATTCTGTAAAAATTCTGTAATTTGGGAGATGTAAATAGCAAAAAGTATTGCTAAATAATATTTTTTTCCTAAAAATCAGTACAAAAATAATAAAGTGGTATTGAAAACCGTTTACAAATTTAGCTACTAACTTTTTTCTGATTGTAAAATTAACTAAAATAACAAACACGTAGCGGATTTTGTGGGAAATATTTTTCGCAATGAAGCGTAAAAAGTTTCAATTTATTACATTTAACTTTATATAAAAATATTAAAACTTATAATTAAATGTTGTATTCTGCAAAAGAATTTTTCTTGCTTGAGAAGCAGAGACGAATATTGCACATACTCGTTGCACAAAGATTATGCGTTCCATTCTCTATACGTTGTTTAGCACATGATGTCTGTAACGTCTTCATGATTTGACTGTTGTCAACTCTTAGCTTTTACCCACATGGATTGGAAACTCCGTGGCCTAACAATGAAAAATAATTTTTTTAAATTTGAAATCAATTTTATTCCTCAATGTAATATCCGTTAAGTGAAATGCACTTGTCATGATTGTACAAGATTTTTTGCTTATTCAATTTCTTCATCCAATCTGTCCAATAACTCAACATAATATTTGACAGTTATTTTTTTCCTTTCTCCAAGTAATCAATAACTATTATACCACGTGCATCCCAAAAAACACCTTTCCAGTCGATTTTTGAGTCTTTGACCGCTTTGGTCGGCTTTCGCACGCTTGCAACCACTCCGCAGACTGTCTATTGGACTCAGTTGTATAAAAATGAATCCACATCTCATCCATTGTTATAAATCGACGTAAAAATTCGGTTGAAACATACTTTGAATCATGAACACGCTTCAGTTTTTGTTCAGCTGTTGAAAATGTGGCAGCCATCGAGTAGAAAGCTTTTTCATATTTAATTAATTATGTAATACATATATGCCCAACTCGCTCTGTTGATATCTTTGCCAGAAATCTCACTTACTTTAATCTTTTGATCATCTAATGTTGCACTTTTTTCACATTTTATTATGTTTTATTTATTGTAATTTTAGAGCACATGGTTCCAATTCAGCAAAATTAGAAAAAAAACTTACTAGCAATGTACATTAATAATTTTACAAAATAAAAGAGTAATAAGTAACCCACTTATCGATTTATGGATGATATGTGGTCACGGTTTATCAGCGAAAAAACCTAACGAACAGCTCTGTCAACTTTTTTAAATTAAAGCCCAGTAGCGTGCCCAGGATTTTGTTTCGGGGGACCCAAAATATATTTTCTAATTTTTTTTTAAAAGCTGGCAATTTCTAAACCTAAATTTGTTGACCTTTTTAAAAAAATTTAAAACAAAATTTACAGCTTTTAAATTCATACGTTTGTTTTTAAGTACATTTTTATTGTTTTTGCAAATTATAAATTCTTTACCACATTATCGTGACGGAAAATCTATTTCTCAGGCGAAAATTTTTACTAAAAATCGTGTTTTGTTTTTCCTATATTAATAGTTGTAGAAGTTGGCGCCGCAGTCGAAAATTATGTTTTTCATGCATTAAGAACAAATAAAATTCTTAACAAGTTTCACAATTGCCAAGCTCTAAGACGCAATGTCATTCGCTCCAAAATTTTATAAGATCGCCGAATGCTTCAAAAACCGCATATCGTAAATTGATGGCTCTCCCATTGTTACCAGCAAATTTAATAAGAACTGACTGGGAGGACACACTCATGGACGGAGAGCAGAAATGTACTAAATTTTTGAACTATTTTGAAGGGCATCACAAAATATTTGATTTATATAAAATAATTTTTATTCTAATTCTTTATAATATTTTAATTCAGGTTGACCTAAGTAACCTTAATGTTTAGAAGAAGTACATTCGCATGTTATTGATTCCATGTAATGTAAACGCATATAATGACGTGCATATTTTGGGATCATTTTTCAATTTCATATTTGGGGTAATTTTTTATTTCTTCAAATTGGTGTTGGGTTGGGGTAATTTTTCATTATATTTTTAGTATTAGATTTCATTGTGAAATTTTGCCCCAAAATATGGGGCTTAATTAAATTTTAAGATTGGGGTCATATTTCATGGAGCCATATTGCACAACGCCACCGTGAACTACATCGAATTTTTAACAAAAAGAAAAGCACAGATATTATGGGAACGTGGATAGCCACGTATAAATTTTTACTCAAATTCAAAAACCATTTCAAAAACGATTATATTGTTTCAAAACCTTTTGTTTTGCATCAATTGAAATTCAAAAATACCAAATTTAATAAAATAAATATTTGTTGGCTTTCAATAACAATTTCATAGTAGCGACTGGTACATAATATATTTTCTTATATTTTTTCAAGAGTCGCATATAAATGAATAATATTTTGTATTCACCTCAAAAAATTTTTTCACCACTAAAATTTTTTACACCTCAAAAAATTCCTTTCATCTTTAAAATTTTTTTTTTCACCTACATAATTTTACTACAAAAAATTTTTTTTATTTTAATTCTGTTCCTTCATTTAGGATTTTTTTTAATTTCTATTCTCATTTTTGGGCATTTTTTTTAAGAAAAAAGCTTTATTTTTTATCTTTATATCTATAACTCCTTGTTTTTCATATATGGACTTCAACGGAACACAAAATATAGCAATTATATTGTATGTATTTGTAAGCTTTTGCTGTTTTAATATTTTACCAAATTACAAATAGAAAAATTTTAAATATTTTTATGACAAATATTTTTGTTTGCAAAAGCCAAGAATTGCCAAGACTTGGCAGAATTTTTATAAAATCTTACTTTTTAACTACTATTACTACTTTAAAAGTCTATATGAGTGTTGTAATTAAATATTTTCAATTTTAAATATATATGTTTTGATATAAAAATAATAAACTCATAATTCTGAAATTATGGTATTTGAATCAAAGTTTTTAATTAAAAAAAAGAAATACAATATGAATCACGAATTTTATTGTTTTAAAAAAAGATATACAAATAAAATAATTCCATTTAGGATCTGTGCGAGGTAGCTAAAGAAATTCTAAACTAAATACAAATTGACAAAAGATATTAAAATTTCTTAGACAAAATATTTGAATAATTTTTAAAATTTCATTGAAATTTGGATACCTGAATTTAGTTTAGATTTTATTTAGCCAGCTCACACCCACACAAAATTCAACTTTAAAAAACAATAAACTACATATATTTTTTTCTAACATTTTTATTATTTTGTTGTTTTGCTGAGTAATAGCAGATAAGGATAGTCGGCGTGTAAATCAACCTTTAATTACTCCTTTTTTAGAAAACGTTCGAAGAAAGATAAAAGGCGCTAAATTAAATAAAAAATGCAATTGATCGGCTTTTAAAAACTTAAGTGTATTTCTGGTTATTTTTACCCAAATAATATTACAAGTGTGGAAATAATTTTTAATAGAAATTTCATTGAAAGAAGCGGCCAAATAAAATTTTGTACATACTTTAACAATATATTTTCCGTTACCGATTGTAGTTTATTTAAAAAAGTAATACGTAGAGTTTGTTTTTAACTATTTGAATCAGTCATTCAAAAAACAAACTATAGAAGTTTACAGACATTTAGTAGGAGTTGATATTTTCTGTTAAATGTAAATTTTATGTTTTCTGTTTCTAAAAATAGAAATTCATATAATTCCTTTTTTTACCAAAATTATTTCAATAAAAATTATAAGAAATTTTTTAAATATAGATAGAAAATAAAAATATATATGTACATATTTGTGTGTTGTGTTTTGTAAAATTACATACAAATAAAAAAAAATTAATTTGAAAAACAAACCATTAAAATCGTTTTTGTACGTTTTGTCAGTTAAAAATTGATAGTTATTTTAAACGACTTTCGATTGATTTTACTACTATTGTTGATTATTAAACAATGATTGAAAACAAACAACAAAATGGGCTAAATATAATGAAAAACCAGTTGTCCTCTTTTTGATTGTATTTTCGATCAATTTAATATGTATTTTAGATTATTTTTAACAAAATAATATTGTGAGTGTATTACAAGGTTAGGTAACTGAGAAAAAATTGAGAAAATTTCCCTTATTTCAAAGCAAATTTTTCTTATTCTGCTCAACTTTCAGCAAAATCTGGTAAAACCCAATTGGACTTGCAAAAAGATTAATCGGAAACAAAAAAAATACAAGCTATTTTGTATATATGTATACTAAACATAGTAAAAAATTGTATTTTGGAAATAGTTTCGAAGTGGACCGGCCCCCCCCGGGCACGCCACTGTTCATGGTAACAGCGTATATCTCAATAACATAAGTAAAAATAAGCATAATTAAAGAATGCACAATTTTTACCCTTACATCCAACGCAATAAACAAGTTAGTGCAATTTAGTCTTCTAAGAGGCAATTTAACAATGCAATTGATTGCATGCAATCTTCTTAATCCCCTTTTCAAAATTGCTTCCAAAGTTATGTCTATTTATACGGTGAATGAATCAGCAAAAGAAGAATGCATATGAGTGAGAAAGAAAAATAACAAAAACATGCACGTGCTTTTTTTGGTTACCCCGCTTGCTTCTCTACCCCGTTCGCCAACAAACAAAAATTGCACGTAATAATTACATTTAAGCTCACTATCAAGAACCACATCTAAGCAAAGATCCAACAAAAATTTTAATATTATCTTCATACGATGAGTTTCCAAAAAAAACAAACTCTTAGTTTCATTAGCATTGATAAGAGCCTGATAAAATTTAAAAATATATAATTGATACTTAATTTTTTTTGATTTATCCAATTAACTGTCTCATCAACATAATAGTTAATATTAGCTTGTAAAACGTCTAAAAATTGTTTTTTACTACACATACTATTATCATATATATAAAATAAATCATTAAGAAACATTACAAAGAGAAGTGATTCCAAAACCTATGCCTGAGCTACTCCAGATACAATTGGCAGAAGAAAACTAGAATTACCACTAACGGAAACATATTGACAACGATCTTTCAAATAAGAAAATATCAGCAGACAGGCACTAGATGAAGATTTAAAAAAACTAGCCAACTTCTCAATAAGCATCGAATGTGAAATATTGTCAAAAGATCTAAATAAGTCAAGTGATAATAAAACGACAAACGACCAACGCTTAAAATACTCCGCACACTATCAGTTAAATTTAGTTAAAGATGAGTGGAACTATGTCCTCGTCTAAAACCAAATTTACAGTCACGTAGCATTCTATTAAAATCCAAATACTCACATATTTTATTCTTTATTAGATATTCAACTAACTTGGTAAAAATTGGCAAAATTGAAATAGGACGGAGATTATTAGGTTCATTTGATGTACCATGTTTTCTACTTGGTGCTACCCTGGCTAATTTTCACACATTAGGAAAGTAAGATGTAGTCAAGATTCCATTTACTAAATGTAAAATATGATGTTTTAAAAAAGGAAATATCAATTTTAGAAATTTCAACGAAAAGTCATCACAACCAGCAGAGTTCGATTTTATTTCTGAAAAAGCAAAGATCAACTCATCGATACTAACACATCTGAACATAAAGCCTTCTAAGTTTGATTCAAGGAAAATATTTTCAGGAACATCATTGTTTCGAAAGTTTTATACGCATGAAATATTCAGTTTTTGGCAAATATCACGTAAATTCGTTGATGGATTCACTTGAAACATATTACAGTTAAGTTCACTCATAATCAAAATAGGTTAAAAGAAGGTCACTTATTCGATTTTTAAAAGCACTGATGTTACCATCAGGCAAATACACACAACTAATTAACATTTTACCACCTTGTATAGAGACTTCTACAAAAATTGCCTCAAATATGCCATACTGCTCACTACCATAAACAATTTTAAAATAAATGGATTCACTTATATACAACGCAATACCGCACTCACGACCAACTGGACGATCTTTTCGAACACAACTATACCCAGAGATATTGACAACGTTATTAGCCATGCTAGGTTTTAACCATGTCTCTGTAAATCCTATAAAATCGAACAAATTAAAACAAACAATATTTTTTATCTCATTAACAAAGTTGCTTCTAATATTTAAGCTACAACAAATTAAATGGGCTACTTTAATGTCATTACCAATTAATTGAGAATGAATAAAAATACTATCGCTAACGGGTACACCTAAATCCATATTTGAACTCATTTTTGAATATATATAAAGGAAATTCAAAAGATAAAAATGAATAGCAGTATTCACGACACCATTTACCAGAGGGTCAATTCTCGTTTTGTGAAACGGTGAAATGAAAAGTTTTTTCACGTTTTCATAGTACTTTTGATTCGCGTTCTGTGAAAAAATGTAAAGAAATATCAAAACGTTTTCATATGAAAAAAAGTGGAACGAAACAAGATTTTTTCACGATTGCACAGCACTGGCGATTCTTGTTTTGTGTAACAGTGCAAACAACTGTCAAAATATTTTCATATGAAAAAATTGTTTACACAGAATATTTATAAGTGAAATAAACATGGAGAAGGTTGTAAGAGGAAAGCGTGTCAGCGAAAGCCAAAAGGAGTATTTAATTAATTATTTAGAAAAGAATGTGGACATTGCAAACGATAAGTAAATAGTCTAATAACCATAGTCACACTTTTATTAATCCCATATTTACAGATTTGTAACTGCAGATGCTGCAAAATTTAGAAACGAAAAGTGTAACGAATAAGCGGCGAGCCTTAACAGTTTTAGTGGGACCCAAAAGGACGGTGAAAAATGGAAAAAGTATTGGAGGTTTATTTATTTATAGTTTTTTATATTCTTTATGGAATGTTTTTATTTTCTTTAAGTAATATTAGACTTCATACTCGCACCAAATGTAGTTTACTTAAGCAAGCCGATATAAATCTATGAAGTGCTCGTCGGATGTCATCTCGAATGGATTTTGGCCATCACGAAGTATGCACTCTCAAAAAATTCCTATAAATTATTAAATTATTTACAGCAATGAAATGCTTTTAACATCATTGTCTTACCTTTGTTCATCCCGAATTCTTTGAGTAATATCCAATAATACAATTAATCAGAAATTTGTGTATAATTATTTAAAATAAATTTTACGAACTTTATTCACTTTTGTTTACGTTTTTCTCTGTTTTGACTTTTGCTTTAAATTTTGGATAACACAGTTACAAAAGTTTCATGTGAAAAGTGCTTATAAAAACGAAAATGAAAAGTTTTTTTCACTTCACATTATCACAGAACGAGAATTGATCCCCAGGACTGCAAAAATAGCACTCAGAGAAAATAAAGTAACACAGAGAAATTAAATAAAATGTATGTATCATGACATTAATTTGATTTGTAACAAATGTACTGGTTTTCCACTTTACCACGTCCTGCACAGAGAAAACAGATTCATTGTGACAACCGAATTTCTTACCAACTAAATAGTTTGGTTGCAGCAATCGAATTATTCGGTTGTCGCAACCAAATGTATTCCTGATTCAATGAAACATATGGTTTTAACCGAAATTATATTCCATTAATTGAATTTCGGTCGCCACAAAGAAATATGTCAGTAGCTCCAACCTATCCATTCGGTTGGCAAGAAATTCAGTTGTCACAATGAATCTGTTTTAAAATCGTTAACAAACCTAATAAACTATTATACAATAAAAAAGTGCATATTTAATTAAATTAATTGTTGTTGGATTGGTGAACAGGTGAGTGTTGATCAGTATTACTCACAGACGATCCGTTTAGCAAACTTATACAGTGTTAAATATTACATACTTTTGTGGAACCATTTAGAAGTGTAATTTTTGCTTTAGAAATATCAGTATTGATGTAAATGAATTTGGAAATCTTTTTATTTTTGAGTAGATTACGACATGTTGTAACTGACTTTAAAGCTTCAGGTGGTCACTTAAAAATATTTTGGAATTAATTTCACCTCCAAGTGTAATATAACAATTTTTAATATAGCCTCCCATTATTGGTGCCCTCAAGAATATTGAATTTAACATAACTAAAACTGATTTGCGTCTAGCAAAATAACTACAACACATAATATCTGTTTCATTTACATAATGCTGCAATTTTAATAATTGGTTCCCTTGTATGCTTTATAGACTCTGGCAAACCATTAACAATTAAATTGCTTCTGTTTTGTCTTCTCTCATAAATGTTCATACGACGTTCAAGATTTTCTAATATATTATTAACTGATCTGTCCATTTGCTAAACCATGTTATAACAACCAGAAATATCAGATTTAATCACTTTAATTTCTTTTGCATAATCAACACTTCATTTTTTTGACTATATTCCATGGTTGGCATTCAATACCCTTTCATAATAGCGGTAGTTGGCTACCACAGCCACTTTAAGACCGAAATTTTAAAATGGCGATTCCATCAACGGCATTTGTCTTTTTGTATGATCGGGTTTAATGCGCTATTTTACCAGGTTAAATTTTAAATATCTTAAACCATCTTTAAAATAACGCTAAACTACCGAAACACCAATTTATAAAGGTATTTTGTAGATATAACCCAATGTTACAGGTAATATTATGAAATAAACCCCGTGATACTAGAAGACAAATGTCACTATTGGAATCGTAGTTTTAAAATTTTGGTATCGGTACTGATCAGAGCGTGGTAGACAACTTACGTTATAATGAAAATTTAGTGCTTACCAACCATGCTATATTCTCAAATTTAGCTTATATCTTTGAGATATTTTGCTGTAATTGCTCCTCACAGTGCGCCTTGAAGCTATCCAACTTTGTCTTTAGTTCATCATAGCCTTTACTAAATTCACTCTTAAAGAAGTTTACAGGTGGAACTTCATTACAGTTACCGCATGTGTAAATATTTACAATTTTTATGTTCCAAGAAAAAAGTAAATTAACTTTCAGAAAGTTGTGTACATTCTGGTAATATTCATATCAATATCCCTGATGCTGAGCTTTATTTTAGTTATGTTTTTCAAGTATGAAAAACATATATACGACTCTTTTCTTGATGTCAGCAAATTCCCTACAAGAACAAGACCGGTTATATGACCGGTCATTTGACTGGTAGTGTTGACGGAAATACCCGTCAATGCGTAGAACAAACTTTCTATCAAGTTCTTAAAGACAATATGAAAAACTTGACCGAAACTTTATTTTTTTTAACAACAAAAAATGCAATTTATATTAGTTGTTTCGCTCTTGCATATTTGCAAGAGTGAAATGACAGATATTTTATTTTGTTTATGTGTTAGTTTCAGTCATCAATTTCTTGTAGGGTTTTTACTACCCTACAAGAATAACACCGGTTATATGACCGGTCATTTTACTGATAGTGTCGACGGAAATACCCGTCAATGCGTAGAACAAAGTTTCTATTCAATTCTTAAGGAAAATGTGAAAAACTTGACCGAAACTTTTGTGTACATGTGATTTTGCATCTTCGTCGCACTTATGGGTTCTATCGACTATAAAACATATATCTAAACTGCTCACTCCACTGCAGTTTACTAATCAAGTATAATATAAATATTAGTTACAGTTGACTAATCAAACTTAATGGGTATAGCAGTCACAGTTAACCAGTCAAGTTTTATGTAAATAGCCGTCACAGTTAACTAGTCAAGTTTAATGTAAATATTCGTCACAGTTAACTAGTCAAGCTAGATGTAAATATCCGTCAAAACTGACTGTTATAATAAAATAGTAAAAGCGAATTGATATATATTCCAAAATTTTATTTTCTTAAAAAAAGTTTTATTAAAAATTACATTCCACAGTTTTTATAATATATAGTAAAATAATATAGTAATATAATAGTAATATAAATTTTATCGATTTATTGGTTAAAAACTTAAATAGGATTGAAATTATTTAAAATAGTATGAAATATTCATTGCAAAATCGATCGATTTGAAATGGGCCGATTTTCATCACATACCAGATTATATATTATATATAATATATAATATAATAATATTATAATAATATAATATTTTATATTATATATAATATTATATATAATATATAATCTGGTATGTGATGAAAATCGGCAGATTTCAAACTGATCGATTTTGCAATTAATATTTCATACTATTTCGAATAACTTCAATCCTATTTAACTTTTAAATTTACCTTTTAAATTTAAGTTTTTAACCAAGTTGATCGAAATCAAAATCGATAGAATTTATTCACATACCATAGTTTGTTTTTATAATATATAATATTATACTATATATTACATATATATTATAAAAACGAACTATGGTATGTGAACAAATTCTATCGGTATTGATTTCGATCAATTTGGTTAAAAATTTAAATTTTTAAGGTGAATAAAAAAGACAAATAGGATTGAAATTATTTGAAATAGTATTTAGTTTATTTATTTATTTAGTCTATGGAAAATAACATCCTTACAGACTATTATGATAACAATAAAAAATAATGATAAAAAATACAAACATATGAGGGAGTTATATAATTTTAAATAAACTAGAAATTGATAAAAAATATTATTTAATTATTAAGGTAAAGAATAATGTCTCTTTTAATAGTATCTAAGCTCTTATAAAAATCAAAGATATGATACAATTGATTAAATTCGATACAAATACGGCGAAAAGGATCAGAATTAGCATAATTTGTAGAAAAGTATTTAACACTAAGAAATAGATAGTATCTTGATAAGTAGGAAATCTGAATGTAAATCTCCATTAATCAAATTTATTAAAAAAGTTACATTTAACATTTTACGGCGACTATAAAGTGTAGGATGCAAAATATAAGGAATTGTTTCTGAACGGATTCAATAGAATTAGAGTGTACGTTGTAGAAAGGATCCCAGACAACAGAACCATAATCAAGAATTGGTCTCACTAGAGTAGTGAACAGCTTTTTTGTAATGTAAGGATCAGAAAATTCTTTTGCCCAGCGTTTGATAAACCCCAATACACCAACTGCCTTATTAATTGTCTTAGTAATATGATTTCGGAAATCCAAACGTCTATCCAATAAAACACCAAGATCATTAAAAGTTTCAACCATCTCTAGCCGCATACCATTCATCATGTACAAACCATTAACAGGAAGAGATTTTGAAAACACCATGTATTTACATTTATTTACGTTAAGGTCCATTATGTTCAAATTACACCATGTAGTAAAATTATTAATATCGATTTGCAATAACCTTTGGTCAGTACAATTATTAAAGGAAAGAAGTATTTTGACATCATCTGCATACATCAAGCATTTAGAATGTTGTAAAACCGATGGAAGATCATTAATAAAGAGTATAAACAAAAGCGGACCTAAATGACTGCTTTGAAGAACGCCAGATGTGACATTGATAACATTAGATTGTACAGTACGAAATTTAACACACTGTTTACGGCACATTGCAAAATCGATCGATTTGAAATCTGCCGATTTTCATCACATGTCAGATTATATATAATATTAGTATATTATATATATAAGTTTTAGAATTGTACAAGGTTATAAATAAATAATGTTATTAAAATATAAAAAATAATTTCTTTAAACACTTCTTTTGTTTTACTCGGTTGTGGATGCGTTCTATCGCCTTCCTGACGCTCTTTTCAAATTCGAAACTCCTTGATTCTGGAAAACATCTAAAATTAAAAATATTAATATGTATAAATAAATAATATAAAAAGATAATTATTTTTTTCATTTATAAACCAAAACATCTTCATACCTCGCAGAGCGTTATTAAATATTAGAAGTTTTCCCAGCGATCGCTTGCCCCACCTTCCTTCCCAATTATACATTACCAGCAGGTCATCCGTAAATATTGCACGTATGACGCTGCCGATATCCTCAGATGTTCCCTTCATTTTATAAATGTAAGTTTTCTGTAAAGAATTATAGAAATCAAAGAATTAAAATATTAGAGTTTTAATTTATGTGTGTTACCATTGCTTGGGCGAAATCTGGCTCTAGCTCAAGCTTTTGCTCCACCTCATTTACAGCTGTAAGTGTCTGCAACGGGAGCATGCTGGCGACTTCGTCAATTTTTTTGTCGTATGTGTCACCAGTCATACGACAGACCGTCTCCTGGACCCTTTTGATGGCTACCTTACACTCCATCAAAATGGCAGACTGAGCCAACATCTGTCAAAAATGTTTACTTTTTTAAATAAAAACTGGCAGATACTTACACTTGTTTCGAGCGCCTCCAACTGATTTGCAAGTTGCTGCTGGTTGCCGACGATGGCATTCTGCCCATTGCTCAAAATGCTTTGGTTTAAATGTATATTTGTTTGCTTAAAAAAAGAACAGGTAATTATTTTTTTCAAAAAATGACTTTGTATTAAAAATAAAAAGTAATTTTATACATACACATTGCTCAACATTCTCCAGCCTATTGTTGACGGATTTTAAAATTTCCAAAATGTCTTAAATGAAAAATAAAATTTAAAATTTAAAATAAATTTTAAGGTAACCTTAAGTGAGTGGAATATTGTTATTTATTAATTGGCCTCTGGGCTTTGAAATTACAAAATGTTGAATAAAGAAAAAAAAAAAATAATTGTTAATAAAATACGATTTATAAAAAATAATTATTAAATTAACCTTCATTTTTCCCATCATTTTTTTTCAAATCCATATTCAAAGAGTAAGTCATTCTTTGAATTCCGGATTGGGTTGCTAAAAATTAAAAATTATGAAAATATATTTATGTGCAGCTATGTTTTCTTATATTTTCATTTATATTTTCCGAGCTCATGTAATTATTATATACAATATTTATATATTATATATATATTATATATATATATACATATATATATATATGTAAAGAATTATATTATATATATATATGTTTATATATATTATTTATTTGTTTATTCATTAAGATTAATTAAAATAAAACGTTATAATTAGTGAGAAAATTCATGAAAAAGATGGTTTGGAGTGGTATGAGAAGAAACTTGCTCTCGTTTGGAATACAAAAGTATTTAAAATCTATATCTTCCTTTTTGACTACTGTGGTATCACTACTCAACTTGCAACGACTATGCCTAGATCACTAAACGACTGAAAGGGTTGTTCGAAAAAGTTTTCAGTTTTTCGAAAAACTTTGCATACATATTTTTCTGATTCGGATGAATTTATTACGATAATTATTTTTATGGGTCCTAACTTATTGCTAAAACAAAAGCTGTCTTTCTCTTTTTTATTATTTATACTAAAGCTCTCTAGCTTAGAAAATTTCCTGGGATCTGATTTAAGTTCCTGCCTTTCTTCGAGTCTGAGGAATATCTGCTGCAAAATTTTGTTTGGCTTTTTAACAATTTTTTTTATGTATTGCATATAATTTTCAAATTTATATGCCGAAAAAGATTCTAATGGACCAAACAGTTTGACGCAATCCGCTAAATGAAGTAATCCGTGGACATTGAAACTAACTAACTCATCGCCATATAATCTGCCAAAAATGTCTACGAAATCTTCTAGTACTTTCTGAGCAATATCTACCTCTCTTACATGCGACCTTTCACTAGACAGGAGCCTTATACTACAATGTAATAATAGAAAGTGGTAATATTGATAGCTACTGACAGAATCTTTCAGAATGAAAATACCTGTATATAACAAAAACTGCCTAAATTCCGTAGACTTCCAATTACTTAACTCATCCAAACTTCTAGGTGCACGGAAAAATTCCGATGGAACAAACTCAGCGATAAAATTTAATTTTTTATTAATGTTCTTTACATTTTCTTTTTTAATTAAAAGTTTGAGCAATTTTTTTTTATAACACCTAAATCGACTAAATGCATTGGATCTAAAGGGAACTGAGAAACCATTCCGAAACCTGATTCTTCTATAATACTTCTTTTTACTTTAAACTCTTCTATATGGTGGGAAAGATTACATCTCGATTGAAATTATATATCCGTTCTTAAATTACCGACCTCTTTCAAAAAACACACCCTTCTCTCTTTATATAATCCTTCCTGACAACATTTGGGGCAACCATTCTTACCATTATGAGACACTACACCTGTGACAAATGCCCTAGCTGGAGAATCACAAACAAATAAACGAACACTAAACCCAACAAGTTTTGATTATATCCTACTTTAATTCCATTTTCTTTAAGCACCTTTACTTCTGCACAAAAGACTGACATAAAACTATCTTAATTCTGTGGCTTCTGAAAACCTGAGAAACACCCGATCATAAATGGCCTAACGTTAGCGAAACCTACAATTGCTCCAAGAATAGGCCATAAAACTCTGTTAGAACTTTCGAAGTTTTAGACCATCAATCCCTACATCTATTAAAACTTCTTCTTTTCGATCTAAATAATCAAATGATTCTGAAAGAAAATATTTCTGTATACCTAAATATAAAAATTCTCCAATAGGAATGGTCGAAATGTGAACCTTTTTAGTACTTGTCCCTAAAAGAGTTTTGGCTGACAACGGCAAATCTTTAACTCCTACCCTTTTTAAGGTGTGCAATAAATCTTCTAACGCGGTTTGCGATATTTTATTCCTAACAGCCCATGATTTAATCTCCTCACACTTTCCCTTACCGTCTACAAAAGTGGATGCTACACATTATCAACGCTACCATTTGGTAAAAACTCACTAGAATCTACTTCGATTCGAATGAAACCACCTGCAGATGTGGATGCTACTGGCTCAGAATCACAAATAAAACTTTCACTAATTATTTCCACAGATTTCATTGTTTTTGGATTTATACTTTTCTCACTATTCACGCGTTCGATTTCAATTAATCTTTTATATTTTTTTATGTTGGACTCAAATGTCCTTTTTTCTTTAGACATGCAATTTTGCCAATGTCTTTTTTTCATCATTTTAGTTAATGATTTTATTTAATTTTTATGTATTTAAATTTTATTTAAATTGAATGTAATTAATTTTATTTAAAACTTATTGTTAATACAATTTCTGCACACAATATAAACTCTTTGTAGTGTTTTTTCGAATTAATGATTTCGGCGGGGGTTTACAAAAATATAACTTTTGTAAACGTCTAAATTGCAACATACATTAGTTGTTTTGCTCTTACATATATGCAAGACTGAAACAACATATATGTACTTTTTTTTTATTTTGTTGATGTGTTAGTTTCCGTTATCAATTTCTTGTAGGGTACTGACTCAAAAACAATAAAAAACAAGTAAAAAAGGGCTAAATTCGGCTGTGCCGAATCTTTGAATACCCTCCACCATAGGAGCTGAAGATGATATACGTATATACTAAATGTTGCATGAACTGTAATATGAATATGTTTTGTCAATTTATGTAACGAACTTTTATTATTTAGTTTTAGTAATGTTATTTATTTAGTTTTAGCAATGTTATTTACAGAGGTCTGCTCTGTTAGCGACTTTAACATTGTTGATCTTTACGTTAACTTAGTTATCAGAGTAACACACATATGTAAGACAATAAATGTAATCGAACAATAAGAAGACTTAATAACATTTTTACTTACTTAACAGAAAAACAAATAGATACAGAAAAATTGTACAAATTTGTATGGAAAATTTAGAGGTACCTTCACATTTTCACTCATAACTTTTGAACCGCTTAACCGATTTTGCTCATTTTAAATACCAAACTGCTCGGGAGGATGTTCAATAATCTGGGTAAAAATAGGCACCCCCGCTTGCGTCTTCGCGTCGTGATCGCCATTTCAACAGACAGACAGACGGACAGACAGACAGACAGACAGACGGACATCGCTAAATCGACTTAAAATTGCATAAGGATCACGAATATATATACTTTATGGGGTCTTAAACCCATATTTCGACATGTTACAAACGGAATGACAAACTGATATATACCCTCACCATATATGGTGGAGGGTATAAAAACACCTTGAGACTCCAAACTTAACTACGTGCGTACCGTTTACATCGAAAAGATAGCATCGAATTTATATTTTTTAAGGTTGGCAACGCGAAAATTTTTATACTGCCGTATCTGCTCCCACAACGATTGCAAACCATGCCGCTATGTCATGGGAATAGCTTTATTGCATTTATTTATTTAAAAAATACCATTTGAAATGTAAATTGATTGAAAAATAAAGAAATTAATAAAAAAATATGTAAACTTTATAAGTCTTTTAATTATCAACAAATAAAGTTTTTTTCCAAAAAAAAAAAATATTTTTTTAACATAATCAATCTCCTTTTAGCTCAATACACTTAGTCCATTAAATAGGCATTTGTTTGATCTATAATTTCATCGTTGGAGCTAAATCTCTTTCCACCGAGCCATTTCTTTAGGTTTGGAAATAGGAAATACTTACTTCGGAGAATAAGGCGAATAAAGGGATATTCGTATTCTACTTCATGGATTTTTGCCATGGAAACTAAGCTGTCACACGATTCCGTTGGTAATCGATTGTGAGCAAACGCGGCAGCCATCTTGCATAAAGCTTTCTCATACCCAAGTGATCGTTCAAAATAGAAACCACTGAGTCATGTGAGATGCCTATGTCTTCCACAATCTATCGTACATTTAATCTTCGATCGGCCAACACCATATCGTGAATTTGAACGTTCAGCATCTTCCGTGCTTGTAAGGTCACAACGAGTCAGCAAACCACTTTTTACCATTGAAATCGATGGTGCCGTGTCCCCATAGTATTTATCAAGCTTATCCTTGGTTTGATTGACGGTTTTTTATGAAAAAAATAATGTTTAATGAGCACTTTAAATTCACTTTTTCAATTTTTAAAAAAATCCACGAGGTTGTATGTTTTGAACAGCTGTTAAACGCAAAGTAAAGGACGGAACTTGCTCAAAATTTGACAGTAGTCTATTAACAGGTAATACTTGATGGGAGCAGTGTTACATTTTATATAACTACGAGGGAAGTTCGAAAAGACACGAACTTATTGATCCCCTTTCGTATTTATCACCAGAATCTGCAGCTTATGGTAGTGGCTTTCAATTGATAGTTCTTCCCCGATAAAAACATTGAGGATTTTATTTCGTAAAAAGCACTAAACTTTGTTAGAAGATTTTCTATTTTAACGGAATTTCTAAAGAAAGATCCTAAGGAATGGAAAAATGGCATCTGTTATAATATTGGTTTGGGCATAGTAAGTAAATTGAAAGTTGTTAATGACTCAACATTAATGGGAGTAAAGCTCATGGAAGACTATAATGAAGTGTTGTCACAAGACGAAGAAGAGAAGCTATTGACAATGAAATACAGAGTTTTTGAGGAAAGTGCGAAGATGTTGAAAAGCCATTTTTTTATATTATTAACAATCAGTGCGGTCGTAACAAAATTAATTTGTTAAATTTATAAAAACAATTAAAAAAAAGATAAATGGAATAGGAAGGAGGAATATACCCAGGAAAATAACCGGGTTTAAAATACGGCAAAATTAAAACAAAAGAAAGTGCTTAGAATATTTAAGTAATATAAATTTTTGCAAAGCCAACAAAGTACCTTAAATAGATTTGCAAGTCGAATTTATCATCTCGTTTTTTTGTTAACAGTAGAGGGCGCTAAAGTAAGAAATTTTTTGAGGTAAAACTCTTGAACGGAAAAACGACTTTTACTGTCTTAGAAAAAAATTTCATTTTTTTGTGTATTACTTTGAAACTTACAAGTTTTGTTTATTACTATACGTATTTTCAAAACATTCGTCAATTCATTTTTCTAATTGAATTATTTATACTATCATGATCAATCTTTATCTTTATAAAATAATCTTGTTGATTTAAATATTTCTTTTTATAAATCAACAAAATTAATAAATTTGAATATTTCAATTTTAAATCAAAGATTTAAAAAATTCGGTGATTAAAAAAAAAAACAATAAAAGCAATATAAAGTGTAATTGTGATAAAGCATGTTATAAAAATTACTTTTAAAAACGAATTGCATAAGTGAGTGAACATGACGGGTAAAAAACAAAACTGAAAATATTGTTTTTAATATTTTTTTTAACAAAATTGAAATTATGTATTTTAAGAGTTTATAATGTACCTTTATTTTTGTGAAGTATTTTATGTTTTTTTTTAATAAATAAAATATAAACTTTTTGTTTTAATTTATTTAAGAACCATTTAAAATAATCATATTTTATTTTTTAAGAACTACAAAAATTGTAAAATACATAAATAAATAAAAATTTATGTAAACCAATTTTAAAATGTGTATTTTTAATCATTTTGATAGATACTTTTTTTGTTGCACTGTTATTTTTTTTTTTTTTTGTTGCAGTTTTTTTTTTTCTCTTTTCCAACAGGTCACGATGTTAAACCTCTGTACTTCCACGAATATTTGACGTGCAAAAAACGTGAATTGAAGTGTCACGTCACTGGTTGTGAAAATACACAACCACCACATAAATGCTATCAATTCCCGTTAGAAAAGGAAAAACGGGATAAATGGATTGAAGCTTGTAAGATCGATGAACAGTATGTAAAGTTAAAGCAATTATATGCTTGTGAAGATCACTTTCGACCGGAGATGTTGGCTAAAGATATTTTAAAGCCATTTGCTTTCCCATCAAATTTTGATTGGTCATATTTTGACTTTATTTCGGAACCACCGGAAGAAGTTTGTAAAACATGTGCGAGATTTTTTGCATTACAAAAAAAATGGATGACATGAAAGTAAAATTTGAGGCTCAACTTCGTGCGAAGAATAAAGAAATTGATAATTTAAAAAATCAATTAAATTAAACCAAGAACGAGCGGTTCATTATTTTAAGAACTCAATACCTATAGAAGAGGGTTCATCAAAAGATGCAGTATTGTTTGCTAAAATAATTGTGAATCCGAACAAAGTGGTTTATTCTGAGGAAGCTAAAGTTTTACTTCAGAATATGAACTATGTGTCTACAAAATTTTATAATTATATGAGAGACACGTTGAAATTTAAAATAGCAACACGTTCAACCCTCTATATGTGGAGCCCTGTATGTGGTATTAATAATGAAACACTTTATGCTTTAACAAAAATGACATCTAAGATGGATCGTATTGGAAAGAAGTGTATGGTGCTTATGGATGAAGTTTTTGGACGCCATGAGCTTGAATACAATATTATAACGGATAGAGTTGATGGTTTTGTAGACTTAGGCGATGGCAACAGAAGTCCGGAAATGGCTGGAAAATTTAACTTCTTCATGATAAAAGGACTACATCATGGTTGGAGGTTGTCATTTAGCTGGTATGCTACTAAATCTTCCATGCCTAGAGAAATTTTATGTAAAAAATTAAAAGAAAATATCAAAGCCATGCGATCCGGTCAAGGAAGCAATAACTTGCGTATTTATTGAAACGGTCTCCGGGAGACAATTTTTTTTTGCGATGATGATGGCTTCAAAGTTTATATACTTTTTGATATGCCTCACCTTTTAAAAGGAATACGCAATACATTATTAACATTGAATGGCATAGTGGCATGGTCTGTTTTAAAAGAATTCTATGATATAGATCACAGCTCTACCACTGGTCGATTGGCTCCCAAGCTCAAGTACGACCACATTTATCCAAATAATAAAGTAATGATTATAATGAGAGTACCGCTCGCTGCCCAAGTATTTAGCAAAACAACAGCAGCAGGCATCAGAACCGTCCTTAAACTTAACAAATTTAAAAGTCCAGAAAATATAAAATACGCTGAGTCTACAGATTACTTTTTTGAAGTTATGGACAAAGGTTTCGATTGTGCAAATGGAAAACATATGAGTTGTCCAAATATTAATAAAAGACCAATTACTCGGACTAATAATCAGCTGGAAAAAATCGCTGAATTTAGAAAAGAGATAAATGGAGTTACCCTGCAAGAAGCTTCAAAAACAATTTCCGTTTTAAATACTGTTAAATATTGTGATACAATAACGGAATTTGCAAACGATGTATTTAAAAATGAATCTGATATTTTATATATAGCCGTAGGTCGTATGTATCAGGATTCCCTAGAACATTTGTTCGGTGCTATTCGATCACGTCTCGGCAATAGTACCAATCCCTCTTTTAGAGATATTGAAAATCTGACTGGACGTATGTTATCTATAAAAGTTTTAATAGAGATCCAGTGAGAAAAGAGAAATTGTGAGAATGAAAATGATGAAGATTTTAATTATTACAATTGGGACTATAAAATATTTAATACACCGATCGATGAGTCACGGGGTATATCAGCGGTAGCGGAAGCTTTAGAAATTGAACATGAGCTTCAAGAAAAACCATCAGCAAATCATGTCTATAAAGGTCACAACTACGAGTCTTCTTGATAAAAATTTAACACCTGAAATAGCTGCCAATAGATATTTTCTTGGCTATGGTATCAAAAAGAAATTGAAGTGTGAGTCATGTGAACAAATGCTTCTAAAATTAACTGATGTTTCCAGCGCAAGTGAAATCTTCATTAAGATGAAGATTTACACAGAAGATTTAAGTTTAAAATATCCAAAAAATAATTTTTTTATTGCTGCTTTAGATCATCTTGACATTGTACATGAAACTTTTTCAAAAAGAGGTCATACATCCTCTAATATTCAAGAAAGAAGACCCATGCTTTGAACATAGAATGTCAATTTTGGACCATATCACAATGGTGCTTTTAAAGTACTTGTGTAGATGGAAGGTAGAAGACATAAAACGAAAAGAACAAGCTGCAAAATTCGAAAGAGAAAAAATTAAAAATGAAAAGAAGATACAAAAAAATGTTATCATCAGTAAACACTTTTAGTGAATATATTAAATATTATTTTTAGACATTCAAAATGGTTAAATATGCCTAGCAAAAAGTATGTATATATATGAATTATAATGCACGACGTGACAAAAGGTCCCTTGCGTCACGTCGCACAGTGCTTTGTCCCCATATAGTGAATCGGCAAAATTAGAGGAGTTGTCGCAGAAACTTGAAATTTGGTATGCTGGCTCAGAATATCTAAATTAAGAAAAATTTGAAGTTTCGAAAAAATCGGCCCAAGGACACGCCTACTTCCGATACATCCTTAAATTTAAAAGTTTAATTTCAGCTACTATTATGAGCAGAATGAAGCAAAAATTGGTAAATCTCTGTTAAATTATGTCATTTAGCTTAGTGCTTAATTTTGTTTCATTCGGAGCAAGGACATAACAACCTCCCATATATCCTTTTTCTTAAAATCTACATTTTGGCTACATTAATGATAAGAATACAGTGAGAATTCGGAATAGTTTATGAAATTATACTTTTTTGCTCTGTGACAATTTTCGTTTCATTCGGTGCAAGGACATTACTACCTCCCATATATCCTTTTCCTCAAAAACTGAATTTTAGCTACATTAATGATCAGAATGCACTAAAAACGGATAATAAGTTTTAAAAAGATACTTTTTAGATCTCTGGAGATTTTTTTTTATTCGGTACAAGTACTTGACTTTCTCCCACGTGTCCTTTTTCTCAAAAACTAAGTTTTTCCCAATTTTGCCATTTATTAATACAGATATATACTTCTGGGATTTTATTTTTTTACACAGATATCCAAAAAGCAACTATACACAATTTTAAATACAATTTACCATTATCGAAAAATATAACTTTACAATTATAAAATAAATTTTACAAAATGGCTTCATTATGTACATATACATATGTATAGAGAAAATATGTCAAAAATTGATAATTTTAAAAAGGGCTACACTTATTCCTTCAAATTTTGTAAAATAACTTCAAAATAATGTTAAATTTGTTTAAGAACGATAGCAATCGTTTTCAATGCAATTTTATAATAAAATAAGTTGTATAATTTTATATAATTTTTTTTTATACTCAATCAAAGATAATAAATTTTTTCAAACAAATACGGTAAAAATCACAAATTTAGCCATTTTTACAAAAGCCAATATTTTGATTTTTTCTGAAAAACCGGCACTTTTTTTTTAATAATATGTTAGATAATATTATAGACTTACAAAAACCGAAATAAAAAATTATTTAATTTTATATAATTTTTTTTTATACTCAATCAAAGATAATACATTTTTTCAAACAAATGCGGTAAAAATCACAAATTTAGCCATTTTTACAAAAGCCAATATTTTGATTTTTTGTGAAAAACCGGCACTTTTTTTTAATAATATGTTAGATAATATTATAGACTTACAAAAACCGAAATAAAAAATTATTTAATTTTATATAATTTTTTTTTATACTCAATCAAAGATAATACATTTTTTCAAACAAATGCGGTAAAAATCACAAATTTAGCCATTTTTACAAAAGCCAAAATTTTGATTTTTTGTGAAAAACCGGCACTTTTTTTTTAATAATATGTTAGATAATATTATAGACTTACAAAAACCGAAATAAAAAATTATTTAATTTTATATATTTTTTTTTTATACTCAATCAAAGATAATACATTTTTTCAAACAAATGCGGTAAAAATCACAAATTTAGCCATTTTTACAAAAGCCAATATTTTGATTTTTTGTGAAAAACCGGCACTTTTTTTTTAATAATATGTTAGATAATATTATAGACTTACAAAAACCGAAATAAAAAATTATTTAATTTTATATAATTTTTTTTTTATACTCAATCAAAGATAATACATTTTTTCAAACAAATGCGGTAAAAATCACAAATTTAGCCATTTTTACAAAAGCCAATATTTTGATTTTTTGTGAAAAACCGGCACTTTTTTTTTAATAATATGTTAGATAATATTATAGACTTACAAAAACCGAAATAAAAAATTATTTAATTTTATATAATTTTTTTTATACTCAATCAAAGATAATACATTTTTTCAAACAAATGCGGTAAAAATCACAAATTTAGCCATTTTTACAAAAGCCAATATTTTGATTTTTTGTGAAAAACCGGCACTTTTTTTTTAATAATATGTTAGATAATATTATAGACTTACAAAAACCGAAATAAAAAATTATTTAATTTTATATAATTTTTTTTTATACTCAATCAAAGATAATACATTTTTTCAAACAAATGCGGTAAAAATCACAAATTTAGCCATTTTTACAAAAGCCAATATTTTGATTTTTTGTGAAAAACCGGCACTTTTTTTTTAATAATATGTTAGATAATATTATAGACTTACAAAAACCGAAATAAAAAATTATTTAATTTTATATAATTTTTTTTTATACTCCATCAAACTTAAGAAATTTTTCCATATTCCTAGTAAGTTCTTCTAATTTATTGGGAGCTAAAAGAATAGTTTGTAAGTAGACTATTCAAAATTTTCTTCCGATTCGAATCAAATTTGGTACATGATGATTGTGACTAATTCTTTTTACTGATATTTGTACATATATCCAATTTGCTGAAAATTGGTCAATATTCAATCATATAAGTCAAAAAAATGCGGTAAAAATCACAAATTAAGCCATTTTTACAAAAGCCAATATTTTGATTTTTTGTGAAAAACCGGCACTTTTTTTTTAATAATATGTTAGATAATATTATAGACTTACAAAAACCGAAATAAAAAATTATTTAATTTTATATAATTTTTTTTATACTCCATCAAACTTAAGAAATTTTCGAATTTTCACCAAAAAAAAACCTATTTTTTGGAGTTGTAAAAAATATTTGTTTTCAAATATATATTAAATAGTGTATTAAAGGTTTACTACAAATATATCTAAGTATTCAAAAAATAAAACTTTAAATCAGTATTTAAAAAAATATATTTTTGAGAATTATTTTCGTGAAACAACTGAAAACAATATTTTTTGTTCAGTAATTTTTGCTTAATATTTTCAAACTTTGGCGCCCTCTACTGACGGCGAAAGCAATCAGACTAAATTTTTTTTTGCATATTTATTTCAGTTAACTTCTTGTCTTTCAAAAAATGTACTTTTAAGAACAATTTGAGCCCATGCTTAATTTTTGATTTTTGCCTATGGGACAAAGCACTGTGCGTCGTGCCACGTATAAAAACTTTATTATTATTCCAAAAAAATATATAAAAAAAAAAATAAGATAGTAAACTATCTAAAAAAAATAAATATGTAGAAAAATGCTGATAGCCAGCTTAAAAATAATCAATGGTTGTATGCCAACGATGAAATAATTTCAATATGGTTGAAATTCATATAAAATAGGTGGCAATGAGCTGAGTGTAGTACCTCCTGGGTGGCAGATTTTTGTTTTCTTTTATTTGAGACGCTTAAAAAATGGTATGCAGAAGAATTTAATATATTAATAATACAATACTTAATTTTATCCCAGGAATTACATTAAGATAAGTTTTGGACCAATTTCTATTGAGGTGGGGACTGATACCCCTATACAAAATTTAATAAACCTTTCTGGTAAAATTGTACCTTAAAAATATATGTAGTTTCACTATTTATTATTATTTTAAATTTAGGATTTCCATCAAACGATAATACTGCAAACAGCGGCAGAAACAACAACGTTAACAACCGCAGAATTAGCAACAACAATAACAGCGGGAGAAACAACAACAGAGGCAATGTCGCTGTTAGTCAAGGGCGACGAAGGTACAGATCGCACCCGTTCTATGTATAGTAGTATCAACAGCACCAACAACAACAACGTCGTCAAAGCTTAATTCAACTCCAACAACACAAACAGCTATTACTAAAAAACAGAAGGGAAGCCCCAACTAGTTATGAACGTCCATCATATTCTAATGTGTTCAAATTAAACTTGATACCAAAAAAAAAATAATAAATTTGCATTTATTTTAAAATGTTAATAAATTAACTACAATATTCGTTAATATATAAATGGTTTTTCAGTTATTTTAACTGTTAACAAGATAACCACAAAACTGTTATATAATGAACTCCAAAATTCGTAAAAAGTAATTATTTTTTCTTTAATTCGTTTTTTTGTATTGTCACAAATTAATTACAAAATCCGTAAAAATAAATGCAATTTGGGTTTTTTAAATGTCATAAAAATTAACTACAGTCTGTAAAAATAAATGGCATTTCATTTATTTTGTTTAGTTTAAATGTCATAAAAGATATCACAGTCTGTAAGAATAAACGACTGCATTTACTTAAAAAACTATTATTTCTTTTAAAGTAATGGTTTTTTCTTTGATTCGTTTTTTGTACTGTCAACAAATTAATTACAAAATCCGTAAAACTAAGTGATATTTGGATTTTTTAAATGTCTTAAAAATTAACAACAAAGTATTAAAAAATAAACTACTTTAAATTTATTTAAAAAACTATTATTTCTTTTAATTGTCATATAATTAACTACAAAAGCCGTAATGATAACTTCTTTATTTCGTGTTATGTGCTGTCAACAAATTAACCACGAAATCTGTAAAAATAAATCATATTTGGTTTTTTTAAATGTCATAAAAATTAACTACAAAGTCTGTAAAAACAAACATTTCATTTATTTTGTTTATTTTAAAAACTATAAAAAAAAACATTTTTTTAACGGAAAATCTATATTTGTATGTAATTTATTCTTTAAATACAATAAATATAAAAAATAGTATTATTTCTTTGCAGACTTTTTTTGGTGAGTGTGCATATACTTAATAAGTGTTTAATTTACTTAATTCTTTATTTGTATAATACCTCATCATTTATGCTAAATGTTGAACAGTGTAGATTTGTACATTTTCATACAGAAATTGCAATTATCTTTTTAACTCGAAAAAAATACAGCAAAAGTGTAAACATGAAAATCCAAAATTTAAATGTTTGTAAATTAGGGCTATGACCAAATTTAGGTCCTAACAATACTTGAATGACATTGTTTTATAATTTAAAATTAGAAAATAGTGCTTTAAGAATTATTTAAAAGTCACGTCTTTTTGTTGGACTTGGGTTAATACGGGTTAATGTTATCGTAGAAAGTTAATATTTTGCATCTGAGTAGTTATGAAAATTTACACCAAAAAAACTGTTAGCATATTAATTTCATAAATATTTTTTTTATAGTATTGGCCATTTTTGACTAGTCTTTTAAGCAGCTAAGCTAATGTAGATCTCAACCGATTTTAAAAATGTTAAAATGTATAATGCATAAATGTATTACATCTCGCTCCGCAAGAAAAGTGACAAAACAAGGCAACCTAGTAGACTCCAAATGTCGCCATAATTATACATAGAAAAATGATTTGTGTATAGCGAGAATTCTTATCAATTAAATCAAACAACAGTAATAAAAAATTTTCGGTTGCCTGAATATAGTTGTGCATTATAAAGTGCACTCTATATGAATTATGTAAGGATTTATGAGAAATAACCATACAACAGATTTTTAAACATTGCAGACAAAAATGTTAAACTTAGTGCATTTCGTTTAAAATATTTTAGGTATTGTAGTATTTTAAGTTATGTCGTTGTTAATATTTTTATTCAAAAGGCTTTTGAATTTGTAATTTATTAACACGCAGGAAATAATACCTTGACTCGTAACACTGTTTCATGTACCCGTTAAATAGAAACAGTTTTTGCAGTTTACATATCAATCAAATCTGCATATGATTCCAAAGAATATTTTAAATATTTAATGTGAGTATCCCAAGACAGATTGCTTTTTAAAATAATAATACCCACATATTTTATTTGATGTTCTTCATATATTGCCATTCACTGAACAAAAATATTAAAATTATTTTAACACTTGCGAATATGGTGGAAAACGTATTTATTTGATTTTATTTGCATTCAATACAAAGCGATACGAGGGCGTACTACAGGAGGGATCTTCAAATGGAAAAAAGCATTTGTTTTCGCCTGTACGGAAACTTATGTTTTTTGCTCTCCTGGTTCCTATAAGATGGACCCATCTTCCATGGGTGTCCACCCACAGTTGTCCTGTTAAATGCCAAAAAAAAAAATTCGTTCCTTATTGAATTTGTGCTCTCCTGGGAACAAATTCTCCCTGAGGTCTATAAGATTAACCCACTTTTTAAAGAGCATAGGGGTCCAGTAAATACAAAAAAATTGCTCCTTATTGATCAGATCAGAAGGGATTATTGAAAACTTTGGACAAGATTATAGCTCGGGGAGAGCTATAAGATTAACGTAATTAATTTCCAGGGGTGCACGCTAATGTGGGTCCTGTAAATGAGGTTCTTAGGAATCACTTTGTAACTTTTCATAGGAGAGCAGAAAGCCAAAAGGGAGCAAAAATCCCATGTGCGTACACCCTTGGAAATTGGGTCTATCTTATAAGTCTTCCCGAGAGCTATAATAACGTCCACGTTTATTGTAAATTTCTTCAGAACTGTTGCCAGGAGAGTACAAAACGAAACAAGTTTCCGTACAGGCAGGGTTCTTATTTAAAGTGACCCCACGTCAGTACGCCCTTTATATTATATGTCTCCTAGAGAGTCAAAATGATGTCCAAGTTAATCATCCCTTCAGAGAAATAGGTTTCCGTACAGGCGAAAAAAATGTTTTTCATTAAAAGACTGATTTGTCGCCAGTCAACAAATTCATCATATCCTAGATTTTTTATACGGAGACTTCGTCCAAAGCCTCGCGACTAATTTGTTTCAGTAATTTTCCTAAAAGTTTCTACTACTCGAGGATCGGTACAAGGATTGACTTTTTTTATATGTTGCCATTTACGGTCTTTTCATGGGGCAAATTGGCAATTTTATGTTCTTCAGAATTAGTTTTTCTTTTTCTTTGTCCGAGAATTTTTTTTTTTGATGTGTCGTATATCAAATTCTGATGAACATGGGAAAATAAAACGTACATTTAGATACTGAATATCTCTTACCGAAGGATTCTGGTTATTTCCTAAACGTGACTAAACTGAAGCGATAAAATTTTCGAGAAGATCTTGGGTAATTCGTCCTTGACAAAAATATAGAACTTCTGGCTCGTTTTTTTGATGTTTCCTTAGCCGTTTCAATAATTGCTCCAATGTATATATCAAGTTATTCACAATTACAACGCAGTTCTCTGGGAGAATAAGTGTTTCCAAATTTGTTTTAAATCGTGCAAGCTTCTGCATCTGATCATTTGTTCGCATTGTTGGAACATTATTTAAATTACCTTCTCCAAAATTTTTGCCATTCAAATAATCGAATCCATTATTTATTTGTTCGACAAAAAGAGCTGTGGCTTCGGGATTTTGTTATTTGGATTTTGAAATTTATCCAATATTGCAATTGTTCTAATTGACGCACAGTATGTTTTTGAATACACTAGAAAACGAAGAAGACTCGCATTTTTGAAAAATGCAATCGAGCAGAACTACTTTCACTGTCGATCTGGTAGGTTTAAACCAGGGGTGCCCACAAGTTCCTTATGGAAGAGCAAACACCAATACATTTAAAGAATAACTAATTTTTATTCAATATTTTTTATTGTAAAAACCAATACATACGTTTAACAAAATCTACATTGATGATCGCTGTCGTCAATGTTTACCAGCACAGCATACGAAAGTGTTGATGATTTGCGCTTGCGTGTATACAGTGAAGAACGACAAAAAAAAACTAATAATGCAAAGTTGTTTGTGTATTTGGTATTGCTATTGATGAGTGCTCTATGTGTGTATTAAAACACACAGCCTATAGCTAAGAGCATTTACAAAAACAAATGAGCATAAAGAGTACAGACCTTGGACACCCTTGGTTTAAACAAACACTTCCCAACTTGTGACGCCGTTTTTGTGACAATATACAGATGAGGTGTATCGATATACTTTATGGCCTATGTCATCAATATAGTAATATCCACCACTTTCACCTTTTAGTTTTTTAATGTACGTTATTTGCTCCTTGGTCGCGTACAATGCATTCCACTGTAATGTTGCAGGAGCGAAAAGAACTTGTCCTGGGATTGCTCTTCGTGAACAGCAATTTCATCCATCATCAATAATGCCTTTCTACCCATATCTTCTTCCAGAATTTATTCCCGGGTTGGCAATTTTCACGGGACTCTATCTACATAGGGTAGATAGCGCGGGTAAATAAAACTTGCAGTCAAACTTCATGTATTTGTAACATTTTGTTGAAACATATAAAATATATAGCAATAAATTTATTTCCTCTTCAGTGTATACTACAGCAGCTCTTGGGGCATATTTTGATATTTGGATTTCTCATTGTCAATTTTTTATTGCAAATCGGCAATTCTTTTTATATAAACATCTTCCTTAATTTTTGCAGATTTTTTAAATTTTTTGACCTTTCAAACATATCAACACAATTTTCATAAAGTATATCCGGCCCGGATGAATTAATAAAAATAATTACAATCACGAAAACGTTAAAATGATTTTCACAAATATTTAATATTGTCAATTTCAAATATTGTTCTTCAACGCGGGATATTTTTTTTCCATTCGTCAATTTTTTTAAATGGTATTTGAAAAATATTTTTTTTCTCCGTTGGTCGAAGTGCAACCATTTACGTGACAAATCCGTAAACGTACTTTCGGTTCCTTGTCCTCTGCCAGTACTGACTGGAAAACTTCTGGATGGTGGTGGCCTGCAAGAAAATTATACAGAATACCGTAGTAAAAGGAACACAAATGTTGAATAAGAATTTAAAAAATTAATGGAATCAAAAAATTATTCTTGCTTGAAAATAGTTCATAGACAAAGTAGTAAATTATTTTTTCTATCGATACGATATAATTACTATAATATAAAAACATTGTTTGGCCAAAAACCAATTAATATCTGAAGACAGCTTTCAGAAAATAAATATTTTCATGCTTAATTTGTTTAAAATATTTTTTTCAATTCATGAGTATTTCGTGAGCGTGATAGAAATTTTAAATTACTCTCGTGCGTGAGTAGAAAAAAATCTTCGCGCGTGATTGTAATGTTTGTTTCGTGATCTGCGAGTCAAAAGTCGTTCACGTGCCCATCTCTACCCTCCCCCATATATAGGTCTAGGATCCCATAAAGCATATTATTGATCCTTATGTGATTTTAAGTCGATTTAGCCATGTAGTCTGATATTTAAAACTTAACCGATTTAGAAGTTGCAATGTACCCTCAAATTTTCGAGATATGGGAAAGAGTATTTTAACATTTTTAACTCAGTTTTCAACTTCTGCGATGTTTTTTTTCGAATCTTCTTTTAAAATAACAATAACCTTAAGTTTAAGTTTTAGTACTTTTTCTAAACAAGAGTTATTGATCAGACCGTGGTAGACAACTACCGTTATAATCAAAAGACCTATCAAATGGACCCATTAGGATCCTGTAATGAAAAAAATTAATTTTTGGGTTTTTGCTCACTTATAAACAGTTACATAGTGACTACCGAGAACTTAACATGGGATTATAGCTCTCGGGGAGACCTGTTAGACGGACGGACTTTCCATTTATTTCGTGCTTGTACAGAAATTTATATAATCCATAATATAAGTACGTATTTATACAGGTGAAATAGGCCTCCCCAGGAGGAAAGGTTCGTTCCCAGGAGAAAAAAATCAATAAGAAGCAAAAGTTGTTTTGCATTTACAGGACCACCATGAAAGATGGATCCATCTTATAGAAGAAACAGGAGGGCACAAAACGCAATAAGTTTCCGTACAGGCGAAAACGTTTTTTTTCATTTTAAGGAAAGTGTGCCACTTTATAAAAAGTTATCAGGAATGAGTAAAAATATGTCGGCAGAACAACGCCACAAAATTGCTTATTGACGCAGGTGGAGAATACATATTTATGTCAACTCACATTTCAAAAAATTTCAAAGAAGTTTCTTCAAGACTATTTGTAAATACCCCTGTAATGACAAAAAAAAATTTTTTTTGGGTAACTTTCATTAAAAATTTCATTAAAAATTTCAATGAACTGCAGCTTTAAATTAAGGAGCACAATCCAGATTTAATATCCATTTAGGAAACACGTTAAGATAATTTCAATCAAATACCCCCTTTAAGGCTATTCTGCATATTTTTAGAATTCTCCACTAAACACCACCTCTAAACAAGGTATAGGTGTGCTAGTGAAAATTAATATTCGGCATAAACTAAGCCATATCAATATTGCATTACAAACTTTAATCATAGAAATACAGTTGAGCATCAAATTATACCACCATGTCAACCTTTCTCTAAACAGGAACTCACAAATCTATTAAACTCTAACAACTCCTAAACTTGTTATTGAGAATTTTAATTCCTGGAACGCCTCTTGAGGCTCACCAACCAACAACAAGTGAGGTTATAATTTATAAAACTGAATAGTATCAGTTGCAGAATTTATATGCGATCCAATCTCCAATAAATTGAATGCAATTAATCGCATTCGGGATCTTTTCATTGAACACAGATGATGCAGCAGAAGATGATTCCGCTTGCTTTAAATGTAGTTTGAATATTAAATTTTATAATATTAGATTTTAATAATAATATATTCTTACATGTTTAAAAATATTCTTCTTCTTTAAAAGTTTACTTTTCATTTTTATATAATTATTATATAATTGAATTTAATGTTTGCTGGCAATGTAAATTTCAAGCATTTAAAGCTCGAGTGAAATGTTTACAGGGGAAACCCCATACAATACTTCCCTATACAAGAAATTGATTACAGAAACTAACACAAACAAAACAATATATATGTCGTTTCCCTCTTGCAATATGCAAGAGTGGAAAAACTAATGTATACTGCATTTTACCGCACATTTTTCATATTGCCAAAAAAGAACTTGATGGAAACTTTATTCTATGAATTGGCGGGTATATACATCAACACCATCACGTTAGCTTATTATTGGTTGTACCTACATATATGCCAAAATGTTTGTATAGAGAGAAATGTTTACATACATTTTTCTTTAAATGTACAAGATAAATATTTTTTTAATTTTCACCATCGATAGTGGCATGCATTTTGAACAGAACTTAAAATTTTAATTAATATGTTATATTGTATTCATTCTAGACTAGGGATTAATATATTAATATAAATTGCAGCAAACGTTAAAATTTACATTACATTCGTACATTTTTATTGCCGGCAAATATGTCGCAATAATTCTCCAGCAGTATTCGTTAGCAATTATTGCTAAGTTAAAACCTCAAACTAGCTGTAATTTTTTTTACAATTAAAAAAAAAGACGGCACAAATAAAAAAATATATATATAGAAAAACAATAAAAAATTATTAAATTTAAAAGAATCAAATAAATATTAAGAAATTTTAAGGGAAAAAAATTTAACAATTTTTTTTCACTTTACAAGTAAGCAAAAAAAAAAACTAACATTCGTGACCACTCGTTTACATATAGGCTAGTACCTCTTTTTTTCTATATGTTCTGCTTCTATCCATGTCGTAATAATACATTATAGCTTATTGCGTTTACCACTACTGCTTTATTTAAATCATATTTACTGAAAGCAGATTTATATTTATCTTTCATATCAAAATTCACATCTGCACTTATTATACACGTTTAAAAATTGTACCCATTTCAGCAATTGTTGGATATTCGTATTGAGATACGCTTACAAATTCAATGTCTGCATCATGGGAATTCGATTTCTTTTCAACATATCCTTCAAAATCATACAAGATCACAGTATCTAAATCGTCCAACAATTTTGCCTTTTCAATATCATGTTAAAGATTAGGAAATGTCTCTTGTATCTTCCAAAGTCGTTATATCTATTTCTTCTGAATTAAGCCTTAAAGGTTTTAAAATTTCTTTGGGTGAATGTACTACCATATCTGAGTTTTCCGAGAGTTATTAACTCTTTATCTTCTTCTTTTGACGTATTATATTCAATATTTGAGTCGTCAAAAAATTTCAGCAATTTCTTTGCAAATTCTTTTCCAGGGTTCTGCAATTTTGTTTATATTTCTTTTCGAAGAAGCTCCTAAAGTAATATCTGGAATTTCTTTATTTTTTGGGGGGTGATGTACTTTCTGCTTGGCGTAATAATTGTTCCAGATGGTATTATTTTACCAAGCTCATTCTTGTATAATATTTCTACTTCTTTTGTTTTAGCCTTAGTAAATTTTTCTATTTTTCTCACAAATCTACCTAGTCTTTTTTTTTGCATATATTCAGCTCATTATTCTTAACGTCTTTAACCCTTTGACTGTCCCCAAACAAAAAAAATTTTATAGCGTACGCATAATCTAGTTAAAGGAAATAAGCCTAATTGTGTATCACATATGATGCACAAACAAGCGTATCAATCATGACGCCGGTGCATCATATGTGATACATTGGACAGTCATAGGGTTAAAATTATTTTCAATTGCTGCATTACTAACTCAAACATTTTGAACCGAAATGTTTATTGTTTAGGTTTGTCCACATAACAATAAAGGATACATATTTATTTAAAACAAATTCTGCCATTTTTCGACAGTGTATATATTTTCTACAGCATTATTTTTTGTGTTTTCAATTATATTCAAAAATTATTTGCGAAAATGACTTTTTCTACAATAGTTTTCAAGTTAACATTTTTTGTTGGATCTATTTCATACATTTCCATGTCATTACTTTCCACTTCTATTTCGAAATTCTCTGATTTTCTTTCAAAAACAAAATATTCTAGTGCACTTTTAAGTTCCTATGTGCAATATTTTGAAAATAATTATACATAAATTTTTAAACCACACTGCACTTTTCTAGCTTTGTAAAATTATATGCAACTCCTAATGTCTCGCGTGAATTTTCTTAACGTTAAATTTACTAGTCCCACTGTTTGGTCAATATCTTTACACATAATTTTTGTATAATGTCTGACACAAAACCGGATGCATACAAAAGGTGGATTTTTTCGTTGACCTTTTTTATGAAATTGAAGCAGGCGGTTAAATATTCTGGCAACGACTGGATATTAATACTTGTGAAATTGCTCCAATAATGGCAAAACTAACATTCGTGACCACTCGTTTACATATAGGCTATTTTATTAACAGCACAAAATGTATGCAAATAATACAAAAACCTGCCTACACTGTCTCAAACAATTGTTGGTACCCCATACAACTGAAAATATATTTGATTATAATTCGAAAAATATTTCCCAATTCGAATAAGGTAAATTTTTTTTAAAGTCCAACAAGTAGTTATAAAAATTGTCAATTAATAGTAAAATAAAAGTGAAACATTTTTTAACTTTAAAATAGTTCAAAATATTAACTCAAAAAATTGTCCGTACTAAATAAAAAAATTTACATATGTATTTATAATGTATATAATGTCCTTAATATTTAGTGTGGTATCCTTTAGTAGCAATTACGTCTTTTAAGCGATTTTTCATCGATAAAGCCAGTTTTTCTGTAGTTTCTGCACTAATATTCCGCCATTCCTGAACGATGACATCTTTCAGCATTTGTTTATTAGTTATTTTATGCTGGCGAATTTTTTTTTCTAAAATACCCCATATATGTTCTATGGGATTTAAATCTGGGCTCTGGGAGGATGAGGCACCACTTCCTTAACGATGTAGTGCAGCCAATCTCGCACAAGCATGGAAGTGTGCTTTGGGTCGTTATCGTGCAAGAAACGATAATCGTCTTGTATGCCCAAATTAGTTTTTAAATTTTCTTTTAAAATATTCAAATAACTAAATTTGTCCATCCTGGTTTCCACAAACACGAGATTTCCCACACCTCTAGCTGCCATTGCACCCCCACACCATCACCGAGCCACCACCGTGTTTCACTGTTACTTTCGCCACACAAACGTCTTCCATCTGACCCAAAAATATTAAATTTACTTTCATCAGTAAAAAACACTTTTCCAGAAGTCGTCATACTTGTCTACATATTCTTTGGCATAATCTTAATTAATACCGTTTTATATTCTGTTATGATATAAATGGTTTTTTACCTGGAACACATGCCTTATATTGGTTATAATGCAGAAAGTTCCGTACCGTTTGTGCGCTTAAAGCATTGATGGGCACACAATTTTGTCAATTGTGTTAGTGAGCAAGAGAGAGTAAAAAATTATTTTAGTACACTCATAAATGACAGTTAGTAGTATAAGGCATGGTGTACAATATAATAATGTTTAATTTTTCTCGATATTTCGGCAAATTTCGTTTGCCATATTTTAGAGAAATATAAATCATAAAAAAAATTATTACTACACATGAATCACAAAAATTAACAAATAAATAATTTTATTAAAAAAAAAAAAAAATATCACTGAATATTTAAGGCACAGAGTAAAAGCTTTTAGTTCGACAAATGTTTTGATTTTTAATAATAATAATAATAAAGAGAAATAATAATAATTAATTTATTATTATTAAAATTATAATAATAATAATAATAATGATAATAATAATAATGATAATAATAATAATGATACTACTAATGATAATAATAATAATAAAAGTAATAATAATAATAAAAGTAATAATAATAATAATAATTAAATATGGAAATTAACAAATAAATAATTTCATTTTCTTAAAAAAAATACACTAAATATTTAAGGCACAGAGTAAAAGCTTTTAGTTCGACAAATGTTTTGATTTTTAATAATAATAATAAAAATAATAATAATAATAATAATAAAAATTAAATAAAATCTTCCACATTTGTACTTTTATGGCAGTTTCGAAGTAGTAAAATGTTTTTTAATTGTGATGAAGACAATTTATTCCGTTGTTTAGAACAAATGAATTTCAAATCGGAAAAAATTTGTTCGCAGAGATAAGTTGAGGGAAATAAAGATAAACAAATAAGAGAAATTTTTTTAAGTTCGGGATATACTTTGCCGTCCAAATTTTTCCAGAACTCTAAAACATTAATATTTTCTTGAACATTTACTTCGGTTCGAAGTATTTTAAGTTCAGATTGTATTTGAAACTCATAGTTTATTGCATCGCAACTAAAAGGGTTTTCAAAAATATTTAGAAGAGGTTGAAAATTTTCAAAATCCTTAAACCTATCTTGAAAATTATGGAAAAGTGTTTCAAATATTTCTATATATTCAATTATTTCAACATTTTCCTGATTTCCAATAATAAGTAGAGTTTTTGGAAAGTTTGAGAAATCTCCGTCCTGAATTTGGCAAAGGAGTAAAAATAGTTTCGTTTTAAAATCGAAAAGGATTTTAGACAAATCACATATGCTTTTTTCTTTTCCTTGTAATTGTAGATTAAATTCATTTAAAAGCATAGTTGTATCAGCTAAAAAAGCTAAATCTAAAATAAATTTGGTATCTTTTAAATACTGTAATAAGCATTTATCTAAACCCTCTGCTTCTAGAAACTGTTTCACTTCTTCCCTTAAATTAAACAGTCTGTTTAAACAATCACCTCGGCTTAGCCACCGAACTTCTGTAAACATTTTCAAATCATTGTGTGGAGCATTTTTGATTTTTAAAAAATTTACAAATTTTCTGTGAGTAAGCGAGTGATGTCCGCCTCGTATTTTATTTATTATCTGCTCTGCAGTCTTCATAGCTGGGTGGGTACTTATAAATTTAGAGGCAAGAGCGGCCTGATGAATTATGCAGTGAAAGCTATAAATTCCAAAGTCATGTTTTTTCAACTGTCCTACAAAACCTTCGTACTTACCCTTCATAACATTTGCTCCATCTGTGCAAACGCCAGCAAATTTGTTACAGTCTATAACGGTAAGCAGTTTTTCGTTGACAACATCAAACAACAACTTACCTGTCACATTTCCATGAAATGTTTCAAGAGAAAACATTGCATCATAAACATTATATTCTATGTCTACACATCGAACGCAAATTACTAATTGGCAGAGATCGTTAATGTCGGTGCTTTCATCTAAACAAATTGAAAAAAATTCGCAATTACTTAATTTTTCCCTAACCGCAAATTCAATAGATGTTCCTAATTTAACCGTTCGCTAAAGTTCTACGGGACAAGGGAACAGATTCCATAAAATTAGCATTATAATTAAGTTTTTGCATAATTTTTTTTCAGTATTTCTTTATCCAAAATACCATCCGTAAAAGGTCTGCCGTGTCTGACAATATCTAAGCTTACTGAGCTAGAAATTTCCATTTTTAATTTATTGTCTACCTTTTTTTCTTTTACTTCCTCTTCTAACAAAAATCCCTTTAATTTATCAAAAAAAATTTGCTTATTTCTATTAAAAAGCTCTTCTTTTTCCTCCTCCTTTAGTTTATTCATATTACTATGAAAACAATCATAATGCCTTTTAATTACTTGTTGTCTATATTCCTTAAATGTTTGATAACATAAAAGGCATTGTACCTGACCAAATGCATTTTTCAACATACAATATTTTTTTAATTGTCATCATTAATTTATTTTCTCTATACTTGAAAAAACTACTAAACTTTAAATAAAAGTAACTAAAGCATGTGCATTGGTCAAGATCTCACAGACGACTAAACACAAGAGCATAAGAATGCGTGTGTATAGGTATTTAACAATTGTTTAACTAAATGCCCACCAATGGCTTAAAGTAAGTTTTTCATCTTTTTTAACATTTTTAGCTATTTCCACAGCACTTGTTTATGGTTCCAGCTAACCATCCGGTCGATCTTTCTTCCCAATCGAGCGTCTATGACCTCTTCCTGGGGCAATTAAGAGTGCTTGTTTTTTTTTTTTTTTATTTTTGTATCACATATTGGACAGATGATTTTGGTCTAGAAATATTTTTAGCGATTTCAAGATAACTTTTGCCTTGCAGTTAAGTTAAATCTAAGTATGATTTGTACTCATATTGAAACTATTAAAACGCACTATTCAGACAAGCCACTTAATAATAAGACTGGGCAATTGTCTAATTTGACTTGAAAACTTAAATATCCGTTATATTAGAAAATTCTAAATTTCTCTCTGCACAATGATCCGATTTTATAAAACAAAAATGAAAGAACAGTTATATTATAGTGTGCCGTACGGACAATTTTTGAGTTAATTTTTTAGACTTATTTTGGTTTTTTGTATAAAATAGTAGTGAAACATGTTTATTTTATTATTAGTTTGCAATTATTATAAACAATTGTTGTACTTTAAAAAAAATTTACTTCATTTAAATTGGGTAAGTACTTTTCGAGTTATAATCAAATATATTTTCAGTTGTATGGGGTATGGACAATTGTTTGAGACAGTGTATGTCATTCCTTTTATGTGATGATAGTACTGCATCAGCGATTGAAAATGTGTTTTTTTCTTGAATATAGCCAACTAAAGAATACAGGAAAATTATTTTCTTTACCCAATTAATCTTTTGAACAACTCTTCCTGTGACATCAATATGAAGAGTATGATTGATCTTTTTGCTCTTTCGACCACATTAAAATCCAGCCCATCCACCTGATAACTTTTTTATGTAGTGTTTATAATCTGATATTGACATTTTGTATGTGGCTACAAATGGGTCATTGTCTCTTATCATGTTCAGAAAAAGCTTCTGCTCTTATTTTTCTTACATTAGCAGGTTGCATTATAAATTGATCTCTTCCAGCTAATAGAAGTGCCATTGATTCCTCATTCACTTTCTGGTTTCGATGAGATAGAGCAGTTTGATGCAGAAGATTTTCCTTTTCTCTAATTCTTTGCATTCCTCGATGTTGGTACATCTTTTTCATATCTATTGAAGAATGCACAAGTTCATCCTTTGATCGGAAAACTTTAACGTTACCTTCGAAATCGCCCTAAAATATATAAGAGTTGCAGTATTTATGATTGCAGTATCCATAACCGGAAAATGATTAAATTGCAAGCGTTATTTCTCGAAAAATAACCCTGCCGCACCTGCTGCACGTATTTCTCTTTTGATGATTTTTTTGTAAATTCCATTGTTGCATTTTTTAAGACTTCTTTCAACTCTGGCATAAAAAAAAGAATCGTCTTCAATTTTTCACTTAAAAAAACTCTATTTTCTGGTGTACTGCTGCCCTTCTCTATAATTCTAACGCATCTGTTAAGGTGTTTTAAGTGCGGAATTGCATATTTTTCGTAAAAATTTTTTAAAAACGCTACTTTATAATTGGGATATGGCGAACCTTTACCTTTATTTACATCGTTTTCAACACATTCATACAAAAAATCTGTAACCGAACGTACTTCATCATGCTGTTCATTGACATTATTATTTAATATTACGGTTTTGCCCTTATCTGTATCAGTATCATTGTTATAAAAGTTCACATTTCCTATATCAGTATTTACGTTTTTATTAACTGAATACGTTCTGTTACATTACTTTTCTGTATATTTATAATATTAAAACTTTTGATAGATCTAATTATTTTTCGCACTTCATTTACTTTTACCGTTCTTCTTTGAACCTATTTTTTTTAGATAAATTTTTAACGTTGTGTATCTACCAGAGAACTGCAAAATCAACTTTTTTCTTTATTTAATCATACACAAATATTCTTGTTCACATTTAATAATTCAACAAAATTCACTGTAGAATAAAATCAGCTGCATTATGTTACTGAACGCGTAATTCGGATCAGTTTGAATCATATGTCGATTATGTTTACTGCAAATTTAATCACTCAACAAAAATCAGCGTTGAATAAATCAAAAAACAAACAACGCGTATGAGTTTATTCATAATTAAAAAAAAATAAAAACACATTTCATAATTGATATTGTGTACATTAGGGTGGGACTTAAATCCACTTTTTTAGTAGTAATAAAAAAAATTTAGGTCTACATCTCAGGCTTGCCTAATCCGGAAAAATTTAAATATTGTCTAATTTTTTTTTCATCTATTTTGATTGGAAAACTAGGCAATATTTAAATTTAACCGGATTGGGCGAGCCTGAGATGTCGACCTAAATTAAAAAAAAAAAAAATTTCACAAAGAACAATATTTTTGGTATTCCTAATAAAAATTCTAAAAAACGTATTTTAGACCCACCCTAATATACATATAACATTTATGAAATGTGTTTCTACAAAACCACCCCCTTCTTATAGATAAGAAACCATTTTGTTTTAATTATGATTACAGTTATACACGTTGTTTGTTGTTTTTTCTGATTTATTCTGCATCAAAATAATTATTGTTGGCTCGAATGAACAGAATAAAATCAATGGTTTAACAACGACCGATGATTATAAATCAGTGACAAAACAAATTGCACGTCGTTTGATTTAAAATCATCAACAAATATGTGTGTTGGAGTATATTCATCGTTTGAACGCAAACACATATTTATTCTTGTGTTGATTGCGTATGAACGTTTTGCAATCAGCAAATGCAGTTCTCTGGTATCTACTAAAACTTACCCTTGACTTCATCGCCCATATCTTGTGAAGAAAATTATATTGAGTGAATTCTCTAAAATCGAATCCGATACTCTTTAATTCTTTAAAATTCTTTCGATCGAATTTTTTTTCAGTTTAAGCGGTTTTTTTTTAAATTTTGGTGTTTTTTAATTTTAAGCCAGGGTTGGCAGGCAGACAATACCACTTAACGTAAGTTATAGAAATAACTCAAAAATCATTAATATAATTAATTAAAAACCCTTTACCCGTAAAATACCATTACCGAAATAATGGCTTTACCCTAAAATACAGATTAAGTAGAAATGTCTAATAAACCTCCTAAATTTACGCTATCACAAAAATATCTTTAAAATAGAAAAATATCGATATCAAATCATTTACTATTTTGTTTTGTTTTTCTTAATAAATAAAATAATTTATATATACATATATGTATGTAAAGTATTGAGACCGAAAAAATAAAAATCAAAAAATAACTTCAATGTTTGCTCGAACAAATAACTTTAATGTTTGCTCGAACAAATAACTTTAATGTTTGCTAGAAAAAATAAAAATCAAAAAATAACTTTTATTTTTGCTAGAAAAAATAAAAAAAATAACTTATCATCTGACTTTTATGAAAAAAGGAATACTTATTACGGTCCCAGAAAAATATATTTTATATTTGCTCCAAAAAATAAAAAGTTACTTTTATTTTTGCCCGAAAAAATAAAAATCAAACATAACTTTTATTTTGAAAGAGCGTTCGGTCGGACACTACGAATTACTCAATCGAATGAACAATAAATAACAAATTTTTAAACTAATTAAATTAAAATCAATTGAATTTCAAACGATATTGTCAGTGATTGACAAATCGAATGATAAAAAATAATTGAAGTCTTTTAAAGTTAAATCGATTCCCATTCAAAAATTGTATATTGCGAATTCAATTATTCCAGTCAATCAGTTTAGAAACTCGAATGAATTGAATTCTTTGGAAACTATTATATACTGCCTTAACAGCTTCTTCATTTGCCTATAATGCCTTTACATTTTCAGGTTTTACATCCTTGACTTCTACCTCTTCGACCTTTAAGTTTCTTGGCCTTTAACTACAAAGGAATAATTATAATTAGTAAATAATAATTTAAAAAGAATAAACACATAGTTCTAAAAAAAGGAAAAAATACGAGATAGCTCGGTATTACCATATTTAAAACAATAATTAATACAACTTTTGTTTTTCATTGCGTTCGGCTTTTTAATGATTACGTCGAAATCCTCATTTGACCTTCGTGGGTTAATTAAATTTTTTTATTCACCAACCCATCACGTAAAGCATCGCTGATAGCAACGCAACATGGGAATCCCTAAAAATAGGTATATTTAAATTATAAAATAAGTTTATTTATTTTTTGAATATATTAATTTTATTGTATGTGTACAGTTTTAGCTTTAAGTTTCTTATTCAAGATTGTATTGCTTTGTAATACGTTTTTGCCTGGATGGGTTTTGTATTACTATATGGATATAATAAGAAACAAATTAAATTCTTTACCATATATTTTGTTGGATGTTGGAGTACAAATTAAAAAAAAGTTATAACCCTTAGTGGGAGGTGGCTAATTTCTAAAAATCGAAAAGTATTCAAAAAAAATTTAAAATACAAATGCCCAACGTGAATACCCTCATTATTTTTCACATAAGTTAATTTGACTTCTTTTCTTATTATTAATATTTTATTTTCTTTTAATCGATCTTCAATATTATATTACATTATTCTTTTAAATTGAGCTTGAGTTCTTTTTACGAAAATAATGATTATTTATTTTCTTTTCCAATATTTCTTCAAGGAAATAATGAAGTCACCCAATGTGGAGACGAAATATTGAGCAAGAAAATAATCATTATTTTTGTAAAAAATACGTAATTTCTAGGGGTGCACGCCAATGCGGGTCCTGTAAATGAAGTTCTTAGGAATCACTTTGTAACTTTTCATAGGAGAGCAGAAACCCAAAAGGGAGCAAAAATCCCATGTGCGTACATCCTTGGAAATTATAAGTCTTCCGGAGAGCTATAATAACGTCCACGATTATTGTAAATCTCTTCAGAATTGTTGCCAGGAGTACAATACGAAATAAGTTTCCGTACAGGCAAAAAATAATGTTTTCCCATTTAAAGTGACCACATGTGAGTACGTCCTTGAGAAATAAGACCATTTTATATGTCTCCTAGAGAGTCAAATAAAGTCCAAGTTTATCAAAAATCCCTACAAAACTGTTCCCAGGATTGCACAAAACGAAAAAGGTTTTCGTACAGGCGAAGAAATGTTTTTCATTTAAAGACGGATTTGTCGCCACAGTCAACAAATTCATCATATCCTAGATTTTTTATACAGATACTTCGTCTAAAACTAAAGAACATAGCCTCTAGACTACTAATGAATTTTTCAGCAATTTTCTTTAAAGTTTCTACTACTCGAGGATCGGTACAAGTATTGACCTTTTTTATATGTATTTCGCCAACGAGCAAAAATTATTCCGCACCTGTTGTTTGTAAATTTTATGTTCTGCAGAATTAGTTTTTATTTTATTTTTTTCTTTGTCCGAGTATTTTTTTTTTTTGATGTGTCGTATATCAAATTCTGATGAATATGGGACTTGTATTATTACTCCAATTCGCTGGCTATTTTCTAACTATTTTTTAGCATCTCTAGCGGTATTTATATCATATAATTCTCTTATTTGGAAGTTATTTTTCCACTACCTCAATTTAAATTTTTTTCTAGATTCGAGTTGTTAGCACATTTGCTTTTATGGTAACAAATTACACTTTTTTCATCTTTAAGAGAAGTCTCAGTTTTGATAAGTTCTATTAACTGGTCACATTTTTATTTTTTGGTGGAGAAGAATTTAGAACATATGATTTTGTTAATGTTGAGCATTTGGAAGATTTAAAATAGATTGGCTTGAAAATATAACGTTTTTCAGATGAATATTTTTTTGCAGATGGTAGTAATAACGTTGAAGATTTTGAAGTTGAACAGAAATGTGATTGAGACATAATACTTTTGGAATCTTGAAGATATATCAGAGTTAAAAAAGGAAATAGTGAGAGAACGCAAATGGATGGAACAATAATTTCAAACGATAAATTAGTTAATGATAATAACGATGTTGATGATAATTTGTTGTTGGAGTCGTGATTCTAGAGACGAACACGAATTGAATGAAACAACTACAATTTCAGACCATGCCTATATTGGTGCAAATATTGATGATGATTGATTTGAAGTTGTTGAGCATTTGGAAAATTTTGGATAGATTTGCTTTGACAAGGAAGTTAGGGAGAATGATTTTCAGATGATATGTGTGTTGGCAATGGTAAATAAAAAGTTCGATGATTTCGAAGATAAACACAAATTTTATGGAACAATAACTATTTCGGGCGATTAGTTGTTTGGCAAAGTTTATGGTGATTTCGGTATTGTTGTAACTAGGTGATTATCTAAGAATTTTATGTCATATTCAAAACAGGTGTTGATTTTGAACACACTGAAGATGTGCGGGAGCTTTCGCTGCTTCTTCGATCTGAAAAGAGAAAACAAGTTTTTTAGTGTTTAGATTTTTTTCCAACTCCTACACCAAAAAAATTTGAATGGCGGGTACTTAATAAAAACACCTAGGAGGGTGGTCTAACCGTCCAAGAATCGGACCTAAGACCAACCGATTCCCGTTTTATGGGCCGAGTCCCGGGTGTGGCATCTTTTTTTATTATTACGGAAGGAGGCCCTATATATTAAGGAGTAGACTAAACTCAGTCCTCGAGTCTCAGTCACTTTTTTTATATATATTTTTGGCGAGGGGTTTTCGTAACCCTGGCGGAACCACCTCCTACCCAAGTCCCAGTTATTTTTTTATGTATTTTTTTTTTTTTTTAACTTTTTTGGTTGTGACGAGTCACACCACAGTTTACCCACTCTCAATTTTTGTTCATTTTAAACTGAAAATATAAGAAGGGAAATTGAACAAATTATTAAAATGTTAAAAAAGATATATATTCATAGAAACCAATGAACCGGCTAGTGCGGTTCATTTTTCGTTTTTAGCATCGCCATCGTCTAAAATGCTGAAAATAAATAAAAAATTATGGCAAAACTATAAATTTTATTCTGTAAAAAATGGTATTTATAATAGTGTATTCCAATCCTCGCTGTGTTGTCCAATAGTTATACAAAAAAAAAGTTTCTTTTCTTTCATCTCCACCTTTTATACACAAACAACACACATACAAAGATTTGTCATTTAAATAAAAACTAAACAAATCTCTAATGAACGTAGACTTTTATATATATGTATACCTCTATTGACGATGATTTTGTGTGAGCTTCAATAGCTCAGTTGTCTGGACGCTATGTCACAAATCGAGGTTCGAATCCCGGTCAATTCACTTTTGTTTTTGTACATTTTTTTTTTTTTATTATTTTCTTAAGACTTTTTTTTTTTTTGTTTATTTTTGTTTTTTTTAACATTTAATAATTAAATTATATACAATTTTATATTAATAATTAAATAATCCATAAATAGGCTAAAAACATCAACATTTTTATAAAAACCCTCTGATACAAACAAAATACAAACGTTTTTATACCCTTCACCACAGGTGGAAGGGTCGCGGGTTCGAATCCCGGTCAATTCACTTTTTTTTTGTACATTTTTTTTATTTTCTTAAGATTTTTTTGGTTATTTTTTTTTTCATTTAATTTAAATAAAATTTTATATTAACAATTAAATAATCCATAAATAGGCTAAAAACATCAAATTTTTTATAAAAACCCTCTGACACAAACAAAATACAAACGGTTTTATTTCTATTTTTTGCTCCGATTTAAAAGAATTTATAAAAAGATTTTTTAAACCATTTTATTTCTCATTTATTCATAATTTACCTTTGAGTGCAACTATTTTAGGTCATAACTTATAATAATTTATAAAAAAAAGAAATTATAAACTATTTTACTTCAAATTTTTAAAATTAAGCTAAATAAATTAAAAATATTTTGTAATACAAATGCGAAATCAAATCCCAAATACAAGTTTGCCAGCTAAATTAAACTTTTTTGTAGAAATAAAACACATGATTTGCTGAACTTCTTTTCTTTCACCTCTTCACCTTCCATATAGCCTTCATAGCCGAGTCGTCTAAATGCTATGTCACAAATACGCGAGTTCAAATCCTACTGAAGACAAAACATAATTCAACTTTTTTTTGTAAATTTTTTTTTTATTTTCTTAAGACTTTTTTTTTGTTTTTTTTAACATTAAATTATTAATTTAAATAAAATTTTATATTAATAATTAAATAATCCATAAATAGGCTAAAAACATCAAAATTTGTATAAAAACAAAATACAAACGGTTTTATTTCTATTTTTTGCTCCGATTTAAAAGAATTTATAAACAGATTTTAAACCATTTTCTCATATATTAAGAAAATTTTATACATAATTTCCCTTTGAGTGCAACTTTTTTAGGTCATAACTTATAATAATTTATAAAAAAAAAAATTATAAACTATTTTCCTTCATATTTTTAAAATTAAGCTAAATAAATTAAAAATAAAAAAGCGAAATAAAATCCCAATACAAGTTTGCCAGCTAAATCAAACTTTTTTTTAGAAATAAAACACATGCAGTTCTAGTGATTTCTTTTAACGATTTGTAAAAAAATATTTTTTTGGTCGAAAAAAGCTTTTTTTAGAACTAAAAAGATTTTAGAAAAAAAAATATGACAACACTGATTGGCATTATGATCGTGATTGTTGTTTTATTTTATTTGTTGAACTTTTTGTCTTTCACCTCCTCACCTTTTACCCACAAACAACAAATCCATACAAAGGTTTGTCTTTTAAATAAAACCCAAACAAATCTGTTTTAAACGAAAACTCTTTATTTACTTCTATTAACGACGTTTGCTTATGTCCTTCAACGGCTCAGTGGTCTAAGCGCTTTGTCACAAATACTTTTTTCTTTTAGTCGCGCGATCGAGCCCCGTATATTCAACTTTTTTTATTTTTATATTTTTTTAACACTTTTTTTTATTTTCTTAAGACTTTTATAATTGGAAATCGGAAAGAGGAAAAGTTTCCAAATAAGGTACAAGCATCTTGGTTATCAATACACAACTTCTGACCAAATGTGGGCGGGATCCTTGAATTGGGCGTGGCACAAAATAGATTAATTTATATCTTAAGAACGGTAAGACCGTAATTAAATACTCCATAAATGGGCTAAAACCATTAAAATTTTTATAAAAACTAAAATGAAATATGACCTGTGGATACGTCTTATATATCCAAAGATCGAAAATCTTTAGTAGAACATATTTGTTGAAAGTAGTTATGACCAAAACTTAAAAAAATACCTATTTTCGGGAACCATAAATCTTTCAGAGTCCAAGTTTTATCACTAAACTAAATGGTAAATTTCCACTTAAAGATGTCCGTATATAAATCTGTCCATTCCATATATAAACTTCACTATCTTCCCAACCATGGTGAAGGGTAGGTAAGGGTTCTCCTTAACTCATGTTATTTTTCTTATTTTTTTGGTATCACTTCTAATAACCTTTCTGTCGCAAAATGCCATCTATATTTCTTTTTAAAAAGAACAATTGTAAGATGTTCTATAATTATGATGCGGTGTTTGCAGCAGGCGTCATTAGAGTTAAAGATATTTGGATGTTTTGTTATATTAACGATTCCTTGTTTAAAGCAAAAACAACATCGAAATGATCATGAGCAGCTGCAAAAAACTTGTCATTAGGGTTTGTCCGCTTCTGAGTGAAAGGTTATTGCATTTTAAAATTGTGCCTTTGCAATTAATTTTTTTGATCAGCTGCGACATACTGCCATAACCCACACAATATCTTTCTACATTCATAGCTGCCGTCACTTTTTCATTTGTTTAATCAGCCGATTCTGTATCGCTCGAACAAATTTATTCCAGTTCTTCACATTTAGCCCATTCAACTTCTGCCAATTATACAGCATCTTCGACTTTTAGAACTTCTTTTTCAAATGCGGTATTATTACCAAGATTAATTTCCGTTATATTGTCATGAGAAGTTATTGCTGCGAGCTCTTCAAGTTCAAGACGATTTAATAAATTTACCATATTTATTTTATAAGTGGCTGGAAATCAAAATCTTTACCTAAAGCAATATCGTCTTCATCAGTCAGCATTTGGATTTATTATTTATTTAGCCTTTCGTGGCTATGTTTAGGAAAATCAAACGTAAATTAAGATACTGAATATCTCTTACCGAAAGATTCTCGTTATTTCCTAAACGTGACCGAACTGAAGGGATAAAATTTTCGAGAGGATCTTGGGTAAGTCGTCCTTGACGAAAAATATAGAACTTCTGGCTCGTTTTTTAATGTTTCCTCAGCCATTTCAATAATTGCTCCAACTGTATATGTCAAGTTATTCACACTTACAACGCGGAAGTTCTCTGGGAGAATAAGTGTTTCCAAATATGCTTTAAATTGTGCAAGCTACTGTAGCTGATCATTTATTCGCATTGTTGGAACTTTATTTAGATTAAATCCTCCAAACTTTTTGCCATTCAAATAATCGAATCCATTATGTATTTGTTCGACAAAAAGACCTGTGGCTTCAGGATTTTGAAATTTATCCAATATTGCAATTGTTCTAATTGACGCAAAGTATGTTTTTGAATACACTTGACAAACGAGGATGACTCGCATTTTTGCAAAATGCAATCGAGCAGAATTACTTTCACTGTCGATCTTGTAGGTTTAAACCAACACTTTCCCAACTTGCGACGCCGTTTTTGTGACAATATCAGTTGTCATACTTGTATTTCTGATGCCCTTAAACAGATGAACATCGCCTATGTCATCAATAAAGTAATATCCACCATTTTCACCTTTTAGTTTTTTTAAACAATGTATGTTATTTGCTCCATGGTCGCGTACAATGCATTCCACTGTAATGCTGCAGGAGCGAAGAGTTTTTATTGTTTCCAGTGTAAGTTCATAAAGAACTTGTCCTGGAATTGCACATTTTGTTGAAACATGTAAAATATATAGCAATAAATTTATTTCCTCTTCAGTGTATAATACAGCAGCTCTTGGTGTTTTTAAAAGTTTCCATTGCATTCTAATCATCAATTTTTTATTGATTTTCCAACTCGGCAATTCTTTTTATATAGGAATCTGCCTTAATTTTTGCAGATTTTTTAAATTCTTCCAATTTTTTTGCCCTTTCAAACTTATCAACACAATTTTCACAGTGTTTGAAAAGTCAAAGATTTTAAGTGGAAAGTTGAAGTTAAAAAATGATAAGTCAAAATCAACTTAAAAAAATTTAAAGAAGGAAAAGGAACGATTAAAAAATTTATCTCAGAATCAGGTATGTAAAACAAGTAAAAAAATTAGTATTTTTTGAAAAGACCATAAATTCCCTCTTATCTCATAAAATTGGTTGAAAAAGGAGAAAAAATATTTTCAAAATAGTACGTAAATTGGGACCCCTGTTCCGAAAATTCAGAACGATGAACTTCAAATGCTGCTTTTTAAAATATACAATTTTATTTTTTGGTTAAAAAGTTTAGTATATACATACAGTCATGGACAAAAGTCAACATACCCCCAACATTTCTCCTAAATCTCGTGTACCAATAATTTCCCAAAAAAAATAATGATGCAAATTTTCTTCAAATTCCTTTTTATTAATAAAAACAAAAAAAAATAAACAAAAAAGAGAAATGTAAAGAAAAATACAAAAAAACGAAAATTTTCCAATGACAAAAATGTACATACAGCACCATATAACAAGTAATATGCCAATTTATGATAACGGAAAAGTCCCGTTTTGCCATTGGACGATTGTTATATGTATCAACAAAAGTACCACTTCTAGTTTGAAGTGCAAAAAGTGCAGAAGTGTTATTGAAATGGGTAAAAGGAAAGAAATATCGCGCGATGTTAAAAATTTGGTTGTAAAATTAAAAAATGAATCCAAATCTTATAGTGAAATTTCAAAAATTCTAAATTTAAGTCGGTCGACAGTGCAAACTATTATAAGAAATTACAATAACAATGGCAACGTCGAAAGCAAACCGCGCAGTGGACGCCCAAGGAAACTAGTTGGTAGGGACGTCAGGTTCATTCTCAAGGAAGTGCGAAATAATCCGAGAATGGATTCCTCGAAGTTAGCTGAAGCCATTGCTGTAAGATCACAAATATATGTACATCCGCGCACTATAAGAAGAACATTGAATAAAAACGGGTTTCACAGCAGAAGATTACGCAGAAAACCTCTGATATCAGAAAAAAACCGGAAACTTCGCATACTTTTTGCGAAGAAGCATTTGGATAAGGACATAGACTTTTGAAAAAGGGTTCTGTTTACCGACGAATCCAAATTTAATATATTTGGCAGCGACGGAAGGCAAAACGTATGGAGAAAACCCAATACAGCCTTGAATCCAAAAAATGTTGTTTGCACTGTTAAGCACGGTGGTGGCTGCGTGATGGTTTGGGGTGCCGTAGCTGCTTCTGGAGTTGGAAAACTGGCTTTTATCAGTGGAAATATGGACCGGTTTCAATATAAGGATATATTAGCAGCCAATTTGAAGCAATCGGTCGATATGTTAAACCTGGGATCAAGTTGGATATTCCAACAAGACAACGATCCAAAACATACAGCCTTAGTTGTCAAAGACTGGTTGCTTCATCATGCTCAGAGTCAACTGCACACACCACCACAGAGTTTAAATAGAATTGAACATGTTTGGGACATTATTGAGCGAAAAATTAGAATCACAAGTGCCTCAATGCTAAAAGAGAAGCTGCAAGAGGCGTGGCAAAGCATAACACCTCTGGAAATGGAAAATTTGGCGGAATCTATGCCCAGACGGTTGCAGGCCGTAATAGATGCAAACGGAGGCCCAACCAAATACTAAAAATATTTGTAATAATAATATTTTATAGATATTTTGGTGGTTCTTAACACTGTATGTACACTTTTGTCACTGATGTTATTTGGTTTTTTTGTTTATTTTTATTTCACTTTTCTATTTTTGTGAATTTTGTTTTGTTTTTTTATTAATAAAAATGAATTTGAAGATAATCTGCATCATTAGTTTCATAGACAAATTATTGGTACTAGAGATTTAGAAGAAATTTTTGGGGTATGTAGACTTTTGTCCATGACTGTATATCAATAAGTAATCAAAAACTTTGAATTCCTTCAGGTTTTGGTGGAAGAAAATGTATCTGGTTCCCAATATATTTCAAATATGGAAGAAGGTCCTACTACATACAGACCTTTAATTCCTGGCATTTCCAATGAAATAGAGAGGAATTACAGTATTTCTGTAGGACTAGCATATTATGAACCAAAATTGGATGAGAAACTTAAATTATGGTTTCTTGAATACAGCCCAACTCTTAAGGGCACCACTAGTCTGCTAAAAATTTTCAACTATTTCAATAAATGGGCTCACAGGAAGAAATCTACGATGCCGAAAGCGAACAGTTACCCCAGGCGAATATGTGCACGTTGGACTTAAACGTCAACTGGAAAAATATTCAGAAATTATCGAAAATTCGATGGTGGAGGGAATTTTATTAGATATTGGGATAGATGGTTTCCCTTTATACAAGAGCAGCGATACAAACACATGGCCAATTTTAGGATGTATAGTAAACATTAAAAATTATGAAGTTTTTTTGATAGGGTCCTATGTTGGCCCAAGAAAAGCGTTGGACGTCAATTGTTATTTACACGACTTTGTAAATGATTTTTCAACTCTAAAACAATATCGACTTATTGTTAACAATAAAAGATTTAATGTTAAAATACGTGCATTTATATGTGATGCTCCTGCCAGGTCTTTTGTGTGTGGAGTCAAGGAACATATCGATGCATTTACTAGATCTGGGAATCACAAAAACGATTATTTTGCGAATTTTAGACCGAAACCCCGTTTTTCCTATATCCCCAACATCTCCAAAGTTAATTTCTGAAAAACTGGTTTCGTAAAAATATTATATTCCGAAGGAATTTAATCGAAAATGCCGAAGCTTTTTGGAAATTCGAAGATACAAAGCTACTAAATTTAGACAAGTTATTTTGTACACAGGCATAGTCATCTTAAAAGGTTCGATTCCTGATGAAATTTACGATCATTTTGTTATACTGCATTGTGTTTACAAAATTCTTTTGTCATCTCCAAATGAAACAGAAATTAATAAGGTACAGAAAATGGTGAAGACTTTTGTGCAAACTTTCCCAGTATTGTACGGAAGTTCAAGTGTTACATATAACGTTCACAGTATTTTACACCTAACAGAATGCGTTGAAAAATTTGGATATGTAAGCAGTTTCTCTGCATATAAATTTGAGGACTACTAAAGATAAAACAAAAAATTAGAATGCCAAAACATATATGCCAACAACTTTATAATAGATTTTCAAAGGCTACTTGTTAGCCTTAAAACTCTTCTACCCCAGGGTGTGGCATATGTACGTGGTCACCCAACGTCTATATTTATACCCTCCACCATATATGGTGAGGGTATATGTATATCAGTTTGTCATTCCTTTGTAATATGTCGAAATATAGGTTTAAGACCCCATAAAGTATATATATTCGTGATCCTTATGCAATTTTAAGTCGATTTAGCGATGTTTGTCCGTCTGTCTGTCTGTTGAAATCACGATCACGACGCGAAGACGCAAGCGGGGGTGCCTATTTTTACCCAGATTATTGAACATCCTCCCGAGCAGTTTGGTATTAAAAATGAGCAAAATCGGTCAAGCGGTTCAAAAGTTATGAGTAAAAGTGTGAAGGTACCTCTAAATTTTCCATACAAATTTGTACAATTTTTCTGTATCTATCTTTTTTTCTGTTAAGTAAGTAAGTAAGTAAAAATGTTATTAAGTCTTATTGTTCGATTACATTTATTTTCTTACATACTATGATAACTAAGTTAACGTAAAAATGAACAATGTTAAAGTCGCTAACAGAGCAGACCTCTGTAAATAACATTGCTAAAACTAAATAACAAAAGTTCGTTACATAAATTGACAAAACATATTCATATTACAGTTCATGCAAAATTTAGTATATACGTATATCATCTTCATCCCCTTTGGTGGAGGGTATTCAAAGATTCGGCACAGCCGAATTCAACCCTTTTTTACTTGTTTTACCTTAAGAATATTTTACCACTGAAACTCAGGACAACATTTGTTTATTAAATAACAGAACTTTTTTTAAAATTATTCAAATAGTACCAGAAAAAGAGTTTAAAGCGGAAGCATTCACAAATATTCAAAAGTTTTTCGACTATCCACTGAACTCTTTGGATTTAAGTATTGCATTCACTGAAGAAGAAGAATCAGAAGAAAGACTAGACCACAGGGAACATATAATGGCCAAAGATGTACAACTTCCGTACGAAAATGGATTTGTTTTGATTCCAGAAATCAATTAATTCAATTAATTAATAAAGCAATTAATCGATACTTCCTATTTGTCAATCTATTGTTTGTAATGTTTATGGAAAATGTATTATATGAACATTTTGTTTTATAAACCAAAGTGAATTTTAGATGTTGTAATTCTTTTTTCTTCCACTAGCTGTCCCGGCAAACGTTATTTTGCCATATAACTTTTTTCTTAGGGACACTTTAATTATCTGGAGGTGAGGGTAGTAGGGTGAAAAATTAGAGTTATAGATATTTTTGGCGCCAAACAAAAAAATAGATAAAAAAAATTCTTTATAGGGACACCCTAATCACCTAGCGGTATAAAATATATAGATTTCAATAAAATTTATCTGTAAAAATTTGGTTTTGCTAAAATTACGAAGTTTTTTCTTAATGTAATTTTTGAACTGATTTCAAACAAAATTTTTGGACAACGCCCCCTTCCTAATAAACGAATAAGTAAAAAGGAGAAGTATAAATGGTGTAAATAAACAACAAATTAAAAAATTTCATTTAAAGCCCAATTTACACTACAACCAAAAACGACTACTAGTTTGGCAAATAAACACATTCAAGTAGTTTTAAAAATCTACTAGTTTTTGATTAATGTAAATGTATTATAAAATATATCTCCTTGTCCTTAGAGGAACTAATCTGTTCGCTTTATAAAAACAACGCATATTTTATTCATCTGGAAACTGCATTATAAAGCTTTAACACTCAAAAAGCCCAACCTGAAGAGGATTTTGTTCCGTTATTCTCAGCACTTACAAATTTTTAGTATGTTTCGGAACATTTCACTCTGCAGCGTGGACTGCTCAAGCCTTGTGAAACTAGCCTTAATATTACCTTTGCTGAGAGGACAAATCATATTTACACTTACTGAAAAATACATATTGGCACTAAGAAATCTACCCGAGTTCATTTTGTTTTCGAAAGTCTACTTTGGAACCCTTTAATCCCATCATTTCTAAACTCTATTAACTGGCATTACTTTCGGTCGATCGAAACGGCTATTATACAAATGCTACTTCCAATTGAAATCGTTGTTTCCTTAGAAAAATAGGTTTAATAAACCGCTAAAGTACCGTTATTGATTCAATATCCTTTCAACTGACTATCGTTATCCCTAAAATACCGTTACCAAAATAACTGAAAAAATCGTTATCCTTAAAATACCATTACCGAAATAATAGAAAATATCGGAATCGTTATAATACCGTTACCGAAACAAAAAAAATATCGTTTTCAAAATATTTGTATATTATTTTTACAGGTACCGAAATAATAGAAAATAGCGTTTTCCTTAAAATACAGTTACCGAAATAATAGAAAATAGCGTTATCCTTAAAACACCGTTACCGAAATAATAGAAAATATCGTTACCCTTAAAATAACGTTACCGAAATACTAGAAAATATCTTTTTTTTTTTAAATAATGATTTATATTACTTACATTGTACATACACACCTATTTGCTCACGTATTAATTTAGATGCACTTTTTATAATTATTTAATTTATTTTAGTTAAATTTTTTTTTATTTAGGGACAAATAACACTCTTCACTTCCCACTTATTCACTTTAAACTAAAGGTTTAATTTTAATATGTCAAGTTCAAAGATCATGCATATATCACTGTCTAATATCAAAGTCTCTGCAGCAGAAAAATATTGCAGTGCAAAAACAAAAAAATTGTCTCTATGTTGATTTATATACACATAATCCTGTTTTTACACGTTTTTTTTAATAGAATGACAAAAGTTATTCAGTTTTTACAGGTTTTTTTGTTAATGGACAAAAAAATTTAATTTTAATTTAGCTGTTCCTGTATGTTATATAGGATTTACAATTTTCTTTATATGATTATTGTATAGTTAGGGGATTTATAATTTTAGCTTTCTTTGATTATATATTTAGGGGATATACAACTTTCACAATTCCGTTTACATTTTTTATTTTCTATTGAGTATACATATTTAGTGAAAACAAATTATAGAAGTTAAATTTTTTAATTCAGGATTTTGGAAAACATTTTTCATTTTGTTGTGCTGTACATTTATTCAAACTTAGAACCAATCTGATATTTTCCATTACGGTGAGTCTTTCTTACACTATTTTTTTTTACACGATATTTTCTGGAACGTATGTACCGTGTAAAAAAGGATTTTGAGTGTATATAAAATAACAAGCAAGCTAATATAATCTAGAAGATATCATTATTAAAAAAATTAAGAAGATGATCATATAGGAACCTAATGAAATCAATAAGGAATACCTTTTTGAAAAAATCAAGAAGAATACCTAATAAAACTTAATGTAGTCAAGAAGATTTCCTTACTATTAAAATCAAGAAGATGATTTACACATGATCATATACGAACCTAATCAAATCAATAAGGGAAACCTTTTTGAAAATATCAATTACGTAGCCTAATGAAATCAATAAGAAATCCATTTTCCATACTAACACTAATTGGAACTCGTTTAGGGAGGAAACCATTTCAAAAATTTCTGTAAACTTTCCTCCATCAAATATTAACTTATCAAACTCTGAAATTGATAATTTTGTCGAAGAATTTTCTCCTTGCGTTAACCAAGTGACAGATAACCACTGCAAAAAAAAACAGAATTAAAAAATAAACGTGTTTTTGTTTCAGATAGGATAAAAAAATTAAATAAAATTAAATTAAAATGAATGGCAAAAAATTTAAAAAGATTATACAAAAGAACTTTAAATAGAAATCACTCGGATTACATATTGTTATCAAAACAAATTCAGTTAATCAAAATTATTATCAAGGAACAAGTTTAAATGGAACAAGCAGAAATTTTTCGTTATCGTCTTAAAAACATAAAACCAGGACCAAGGGCATATAAGGAAATTTATAATATCTTAGGAAACTATAGGAAATTTGCATTTTCAAAAATTTTAATAAATGGAATAGAGGTTACAGATAATACTCAAAAATTAACACATCTGCAAAGGCTTTTTTCTTTAATTTATTCTGTTTCAATGTAGAGAACACCATAGATTTACATTTGAACCAGATACCAAATTCTATGTTTGACTTTGATGATCAATTTCCTGCAACAAATGTTCAGAAAAATACAAAATTGACTGATGCCAATCAAATTGAAATCATTACAAAATCATTAAATAATAAAAAATCTTCAGGCTTAGACGGTATTTCCAATTTTATAATAAAAAAACTTCCTATTCTGGCATTCGAGTTTTTAGCAATAATTTTTAACAATTGTATAAACAATGGGTATTTTCCAAGTGCTTGGAAACTAGCTAAAATTTGTCCAATACCAAAAAAACCGAACAATTACGATTTAGGTAATATACGACCTATATCGCTTTTGTCGAATGTAGGAAAGCTTTTCGAAAAGGTTACTCTTTATTTATAATTTCCCGCATGAATATGATGGATCAACTGGTATTCTATATGCCGATGATTCGTTGCTTTATGCACATGGAACTTCTCCCATTGAAACGCTAGAATTTTTCTCAATAAAGCTCGTCGAATAAAAGTTTCTTTTGGAAAACTATTTAGTAGTAAATATTTACCAGAAAAAACAGAATTATTAATTTAGAAAGTGAGCATAAGACCAGTTCTTCTTTATGCTTTTTCTATTTGGTTTACAATTTCACCAACTGTGATGAGGAAATTTGAAATTTTCGAAAGAAAAGTTCTCAGGCTATGTATTAATAAACACTATGAAGCGTTCAATAAACGGTTTTCAAATGAATTTATTTATGATTTGGCAACAACTAAACCCTTCGCTACATATGCATTTGGTTTAATGAAACGTTTTATTGATTCTTTGCAATATATGGATAATATTTTAATTCAAAATATATTAAGCAGTCAGGTCGGTTTTAATTGGCTTAATACCAACTACTATTCTCCCTTGGGTTATTTGGAACAGGAAGTAGCATGTGTTAAGAGTTTAGTGCCAAAATTTTACGTTACCAAAATTCAAAGTGCCCACAGAGGTTAATTTGTTTTGTTTGTTTCTTTTATTATAATTTTTAGGTTTAAGTATAGTTTTAAACACACCATTAATTAAATTTTCAAACAATGTTGTGCCGGGAGCAAGCACTATACACACTTTTTTTTACCAATTCACTTAAACTGAAAAGTTTGTTACTGTATACTAACTAATAATTTAATTAAAACAAAACATTATAGTTTTAAGTTTCCTTTATTTATAATCATATCTAATTTCTTTTATATTGTATGTTTTTTTCGTAAAGTCTCAAATAAACTTACTTACGTGTCGGAGAGACCGTAAAAATGTTTCTTGGGGAACTATGTTGAATAAAAAAAACAAATTTTGCCAAAAAAAAAATATTTTTTAGTATGGTACGTCGGGGACTTTTCAATTGACCTGTTATAGTAAAGTTTCCAAATGTTTTAATTAAACTATCCCAATACATATATCCGCTGCAAGAATCACCCATCCCTTAGATTATGACCTTAATTAGGTCTATTTCACGTTGTTATTAAAACCATTAATATATTTTCCGTGCAGATTTACAACATTGCCTGACATTTTATAAATTGATATTGTGCAAAACATTTGCTTAACAATTTAATTAATTTGATATTTTTCATGATTTTTAATGGGCCACAACTGCAGTGATTGAAAGATGCTAATTATGGTAAATATAAATATGGCATTTGTTTGTTATTTTGTGTGGTATTTGTTGTATGTATTTGCTATTAAAAATTAAAAAATAGACATTTACACAAATCTGTTTGTAAATAATTTTTGAGGCATTAGTACGATTAGTAGAACAAATGCTAATCCCAGAAAATTTGATTACCATTAAATAGTAATAAATATTTTTTGGCATTAAATAAATCCAAAATATGTCAATAAATAAATCCAAAATATGTATTTGTTTCAGTAGCTGTTTATGTCTGCAATTGGTTACCTGACAAACATCGAGAATCCAGTTTTGTTATCTGCAGCAGGTAGCTGATGGGGTATTGATTGGTTTAATAATTTAGGTTTTAGAACTCTCATCTGTAGTATATACTAATGTACTTATAATAAATTTAGTTATGAGTTCCTAAATTTTTCAAATTTTGATAATAAAAAAGTAACATAATAGCAAATGATTTTGTTTCTGTAGATGAATGGAAAGCAATATATTTTATTTTGTTTAAATAGAAAATTAGTATTAAATTGAAGTATTTATATATGAATTCTTTTGAACCCTGGTGCGAATACATGAGCATATAAACAGCGGTTAAATTTTAAGGGCCGATGTTGAATGTGAACAACACCTAAACGTCAAGTTTTTTTTGCATTTCATTTAACATTTCTCAATTTCAGACTAACTTAATTTGAACCATGGAAAGACACACAATCGAGCAACGCGTTAAAGTTATTCAGGATTATTATGAAAATGTGTGTTCAAATTAAAATGCATTTCGTGCACTTCGTGATTATTTTTGGTCAGCGTAATCGACCAAATGTGTCCACAATCGGGAGAATTGTGGGCAAATTTCAGCAAACCGGGTCTGTGAAAACACCTGTGTATGCTCGCTTAGTTCGTTCTGCGGAAAACATTGCTGTTGTTCGCGATAGTGCGTCATAAGGTCGTCCAGGCATTTACCGTGAATGGTGTTCTCTATCGCGAGATGATAACGAACTTATTGGGGCCAGGAACTGAGGATATGACCCTGGACGATATGTGGTTCCAACAGGACGGTGCCACTTGCCATACAGCTAACGAAACAATGGCTCTTTTGCACGACAAATTCAATGGCCGTGTTATCTTACGTGGTGTCGATGTAAAGTGACCTCCAAGATCATGTGATTTGACACCGTTGGACTTCTTTCAAGAGCTAAAGGATGAGATAACTCGGCACATTAACGGCATAGAACCTCAATTATGCCTCAACGTCATCGAAAATTTGGACCATCTGATGGAGGTGTGCCGCCGAGGTCGCGGCGGCCATTTTGCTGATATTTTGTTCCATACATAATTGAACCATACCATATTATCATAATAAAAAGAAATGACAATAATTTCTTTCATAATAAGTTGATTTATACAAAAATATATGATTCCCAAATCTGGAACAGTCAATAAATTTCCTTTGTTGTTTTGTCATTTGAATATAACTAAAAACATGAAGACTTCCACGATGTCGCATAGACCACTCACCCAGTTTGGTAGGATTATAGTGTTGTACCCATTAACAACAATCAACATCTTGTCTAGTGGTTAAATTGACTATAGGTTGTTTTTTTATAATTGCTTGTTTAAAATATTGGTTCTTTAGCACCTGCACCACCTGAACATATCGTCGCTGCTCCGACGTAATGGGTTGTGTGACATTTTTATTTTTTTTTTTATTTCACCACTTGAAACCTTTAGTGGTCTTACGTCTGCCCAAAATGGCTATGTGTAAACAGCAATAAAATGTTCCAACAAAAGAGGTTATGTGTAAAACACCAGACAACTATTTTGGATCATAATGGAATTTAGCAAACTTTGCCTTCGATTTTCTGTCAAAAAAACTTGTTGGTCTATGAAACCTTTTTATTTTGTTTCAAATATGTACAAAACATAATAAAATTTGTCTAATAAAATCGCATATTTCCTGCACCGATTTTTGAAGCAACCGAATTTAATTATAATAAAAGGTAAAAAATGGTTGTGACAATCACATGATTCCATTGCTGAATGAAAAATAATGTTCTAACCGAAATTCTGTTGTAATAACCAAAATTCTATTGTAATAACCGAATTTATGTTCCCACTAACAGAAATGTCGATGGACGCAACCGAACCATGCAGTTGGCACAAAATTCGGTGATCACAATGAATCTGTTTTCTGTGTGTAGTCATAATGAGTACTTAGTGCCCATTTACTTATTTTTATAATTAATTCCTGGAATTTTATTAAAATTATGAAGCTAAATTCTGTGAACCAAAAAAAATATTTTTATTAGAAATGCTATAAACAAAATGGGTTGTGTATAGAGTATTCAAAAAACCGGCCTTTTCGAAAAACCGGTTTCGGTTTTCTTCGAAAAATCGAATTTAAAAAAAAACGGTTTCGGTTTCGGTTTTTGCAGAAAAAACCGGTCAACCGGTTTTTTTCGGTTTTTTTTAATTTGAATAAAAAGCTTATATAATTCGTTGTTTTAATTACAAACAAAAAAAAACAGAAATTTAATAAATAAAGTAATAAAAATAAAAAAATACATTCTTTGAAAAAAAAAAATATTTTATAATATTTTTTAGTATTTCATTTCAACATTTTATTTATTGGTTTTAATATTTTTTAATATAATATTTTTAAAATTAATATTATAAAACTATATTCATATCAAATGAATAGAGATCATTAAGTTGGTAAATTAGGAACGTTAGTAATTTGAACGTTTAAAACCTTTGGCATTAAAAAGTTTTTTTAATATTACATTTTAAATATGTAAAAAGAAAATCCATTTTTCACTTCTAAAATAATATTTTAAAAATAATATGCAATTTAAATGTTTCGTTTTAAGACGATTTTTTTGTTTGCTTTTGATAAAGCTAGAAGTGGAAAATTCTCTTTCACTAATAGCAGATGTTGGACAAATAGTCAAAAGACAATTATATAAATTGTCCAACTTTTCAGTTCTTTCGTCGCATTTATCAAGATATATGAAATCATCATATGTGACCTTCTCCGAGAAAAGGGACCTAGTGTGTCGAAAAACGGGTTTGGACTTAAGAGTGGATTCTGGTACCTAATTGGGTGTAGAATATGATGAAATGAATTAGATTTCTGATAAAAATTTATTTACCCCATAAAAAAGTACAAACGAACTTGGGAAAATGAGAAAAACCTTACTTTTTTAAATTTTTTGGTTTTAAATTGTTTTTAAATTGTCACTCTAAAAGCGAAAAAAATACGTCATCACATGGGCATGACGTCACCAAAGTCGGCACCCAATCATAACTAACCATACCAAATCGCATTTCCCAACTGAAAGTATGTTCATAGTGATAATGGGTTATGAAACTTAAATGCGTTTTTCTCAAAACTTTATTTTCACACACTAGGTCCCTTTTCTCGGAGAAGGTCACATATAATGATGAATGATTTTATACAGTCTCTTTTTTAGGATTTTGAATACTGCTTATTGTGTTATTTAGATCAGAAATTAAACTATTTGAATTCATCGGAATCCATCAGACTTACATCTAAATCTTCATAACCAAAAAAACGATTATAAAAGTGTTCGGAAAAAATAAAAGAGACCAAGTAACCCAGTTGGTGATGTAATTAAAAAAACCGGTTAACCGAACAAAAAAGACCGGTTTTCGGTTTTCTTCGAATTTACAAAATATTCGAAACCGATCGGTTTTTTTAAAAAAAGAAACCGGTTGACCGGTTTTCGGTTTCGGTTTTTGAATACTCTAGTTGTGTAGTTTTTTGTGTAATTCCTTTACAGCTTCCTAATGGCAAAGTAATCTGAATTTTTTTATGGCACATATAAAGTAATTGAGATAAGGTTTCTGTAAAACGAGTGGCTTCAAAAAGTTTGGAGTAATTAAGAAATAAAACAGTTTTTTTGCTCTCCTGAAAACTTGTAAGGAAACACATAACCCATCACGTCGGAGCAGCGACGATATACAAAACATATAAAAAAATGTAAATATACAACGAAAATCTGTTAACTGAGAACGGCATTATAAAAGAAAATAGATAAACAACAGCTAGTACGAAAAAAAGGAATGCAAAACAATGGGAACTTTAGATTTTAAGGCCCATTATTATATCTTGCCAACAGCTAAAGTTAGGATGTTAACGGACAGATAATTAGTTCTTCGTTATTATAAGTATACTTTAAGCTAAAAGCGACCAATAAGCTAAAGGTTTATGGATTTGAAGTTGCCATTTTCTGATCTGTAGTGTAGTTGTCGTGTAGTTTTTTAACCGTTTGCTTGCTGTTTACTTGATTTCTGTGTTCGACGTCGATATTGTAAAGTTTTTACAATAACCTTTTTTTTATTTTTTACAAAATTCGAAAGAAATTTTATTTTTCGTTTGTTTTTTTTTATTGTAAGTAAATAATTAAATAAAAGTACGTCGTTGCCACTAAATATTTTCAAGAACCATTTTAATTTGTCAAAAGTAATCGGTTTTTTTTCTGGTAATGGAATATTTTTCAAAAATTTTATTTTATTTTAAAAGGAAGTTGTGATAACCAAAAATAGTTAAAGGTTCTTTATTGATCACTTTAGCTAAAGTTACTTTTTACTAACACGTATCTTAAAAGCAAGTTATAATAATGGACCTAAAAGGTATTGCGAAAAACTGTAAATTTTTCTATATTTTAGTGAAGAAAAAAAATATAAATAATTTTTATTTTATTTTTGATTTTCGCGTAGTTATTTTTTTTTAAACGGTTTCTTTTTTGTGATTAAAACAATAAAAATAAATAAAATAAATTACATCTAAGCATATTTTTGTACATTGAAAAATTTCTTTCAACATTAACTGATTTGATGGGGGCTAGTACTTCTTTGACATCATATGCCAAAACTGATTGTATTGAAGATCCAGTCAAGTGTTTGCTAATTATTTTTATTACTTGCAGACTATCGTCTTTTTACAATCTGTTCAAGTTTGTTCTCAATATCTTTTTTGGTATAGCATTCTGGTACCTTGTCAATATTTTTAATTGTTTCTGTTACTAACCCATATTGCTCAACAAGTGTAACCCCTGTTATTTGCAGATTTTTTTTTATAAATTTCTCAATAAATCCAATATTAAAAGCAATAAAGATAAATTCAGTTTTGGTATTGGAATTTTCTAATATTTCGTTTGCAATTCTAATTGATTGAGCCTCCTTCATTGTTTAAAGCACCAAGAACTTCTAATATTTTTTCATAGTTGTTGGCATAATAATTTACCTCTGCAAGCCAAGTTCCCCAACGAGTTATTATAGGCTCAGGTGATAAATGTGGAGCTTTTAAAAACACATTTTTTAACGTTAGCAATTACTTTATATTCAAAATATGCATTAAAAGACACAAATATGCTCTTAAGGATAAAATATGCTCTAACAAATCGATGCCATTGTTCTTAAATTGTTCTGAATCGGATAAATAATTTATCCATGGGTCCATATGATACACAGGAAAAAACATGATATTGCATATTTGCGGTTTCCCTGATAATAACCCTCCGAAGAAGCTCATATTTGAGATTCGTAGTTCTGAAGCGCTCTAATATATATTTATTTTATTTTTTGAAACGGCAGATTTTATAAGAAGATTATCGTTTATCGTCCACTTACGAAGCTAAACATCTTCCATATGAATTACAAATTTTAAGATTTTCTTTGGTAAACAAAAAACAGTAATTTTAAATCTTATATATGTACAGTTTGGTAAGTTACATATTTAAAACGATAGAATTTAAACTACGTTCCTCGTCTTAGTTCCATTCCACACAGAATAACTTTTGTTACGCAACTCTTGAATTTGTTGGAGAGATGAATTGGTAATCGGCACGGAGTTGCTTGTTCTCGGCAATTTATTTTGTTTTTTCATTCTTCGTTTTTTTATTCATTTTAAATTAAATGTAGATGAAATAAAGGCGAATTTAAAATAGAATTGATAGGAATTGCCGCAAAAAATGTTGCTTTGTGTGAAATGGGACTTATAGAATATGGGCACTGGTTTTTGTTGCAATTTATTTTAAACGGAGTTGAGGAAATATTTTGGAAATTAAACATTTTGTAGGAGATATCAACTTGCAAAATGGGTATAAAATCCAAAGCTTCACAAAAAAGCACCACATCTTGGTTGTTGTATTTACTACAATCTCTCAAATGAATATGTTATTTATGAATCTTAACAGATGGCGCTGTATCTCAATTAATGAATAGATTATTACCATGTTTCTACATAACAAGTAATTTCTCAAACAGACAAGCTGTACACAAACAAGTATGTAAGCGAATGAGTTTTTATAGTACACTTGTCTTACTTACGTTTTGTTATGTTGTTTTTTTTTATATTGTCAAATTACATTATTGCCATAGTATATAGTTTTGTATTTTGTTTACTTTTTTTATGCTAAAATACAGCTCTTTCATTACTAAATGGCAACTCTAGTACAAATATAAACAAACAACTGTTTTTTATTTACAAAACAAAGTGATTTTATATGAATAATTATTTGTGAATAAAATTTGTTATTTATTAAAAAAAATAAAGAAAAAAAATGTTTCCATCTATGAATTACAAGTGAAGGTGATGGTGTAGACATTCGTTTATGCCGCAGAAATATCCGAGATGCCTTATGACATGTTTCTAGATAACAAGTTTCTCAAAAATGTTGCCCAATTGAGTATTAAAAATTAGTTTGCGGTTCTATAATACAAATGTCAAGTTTTGTTGAGTGAAAACGTAAGTGTAACTCTTTTTGCGGTTTCTACATAACAATTTCAATTGTCAATACTGTCAAAAACATACAAGTAAGAAAAAAAGTAATTGTGTGTATCACAAAAGAGTATTTTATTAGTTTTTTTTTTGTTGTTTTTTTTTTTGTTTTCTTTATCTAATCTTGGCTGTATTTCATTAAGAATCATTGAAAAAACTTCCTTGTTGATGCGAAATGTAGCAATGAAACTGAAAAATTACATAAATGAAAAGAACTTAAATTTTGTTTTTACTCACCGCTCTTCCGGTAGATCCAATACATTTAAGGCATTTTGGATATTTCTGCGGCATAAACGAATGTCTACACCATCACCGTCACTTGAATCACTATCAAAATTCAATTCAATAGATGGAAACATTTCTTTCCTTTATTTTTTCTTTTAATAAATAAATTTTATTCACAAATAATTATTCATATAAATTAACTTTGTTTTGTAAATAAAAAATAACTGTTCGTTTATATTTGTACTAGAGTTGTCATTTAGTAATGAAAGAGTTGTATTTTAGAATAAAAATAGTAAACAAAATACAAAACTATATACTATGGCAATAATGTAATTTGACAATAAAAAAACAACGTAACAAAAGGTAAGTAAGACAAGTGTACTATAAAAACTCATTCGCTTACGTACTTGTTTGTGTACAGCTTGTCTGTTTGAGAAATTACTTGTTATGTAGAAACATGGTATTCAATTTTATAGATCTACCGGAAGAGCGGTGAGTAAAAACAAAACAAAATTTGAGTTCTATTCATTTATGTGATTTTTCAGTTTCATTGCTACATTTCGCACCAACAAGGAAGTTTTTTCAATGATTCTTAATGAAATACAGCCAATATTAAAAGCAGCATATCGAACCACTCACATACCAGCTCCTGAAAAGAAATGTAGATGAAGAAAACAAAACAAAAGAAAACAACAAAAAAAACTAATAAAATACTCTTTTGTGATACACACAATTACTTTTTTTCTTACTTGTATGTTTTTGACAGTATTGACAATTGAAATTGTTATGTAGAAACCGCAAAAAGAGTTACACTTACGTTTTCACTCAACAAAACTTGACATTTGTATTATAGAACCGCAAACTAATTTTTAATACTCAATTGGGCAACATTTTTGAGAAACTTGTTATCTAGAAACATGCCATAATTATCGTTTGCGGCTCAAAAATTGAGGCGGCGGCTAAGGGGCGGCCTACTAGCAACTAATCTTTTTCATCAGCTTAAACGAAAAACCGAGTTATTAACTATAAAACCGTCTTATAAAATTTGAAACATTGAAATACTCGCATATTTTTCTGCTTTTAATTAAAAAAAACTGTAAAATTGGTTTTCGGATCGTAGACGCAATAATTAATTTTCTCGGCGCAGATTCATGTTGAAAGCTGCCAATGTGCCAACTCTGTGTTACAGTGTTGTATTCAAACCTCACCTCTGCGGTATTTATTTACCACGGGTGCTTTTGAATGGTTTTAATAAAATTATGTTGAATTTCTAGAGTTAGAGGAATTTAATAACTCTGTAAAGATTGTAATAAATGAATGCAACAACTTTATTTGTTTTTAATAACTTTGTTTTTATTTATTTAGCGCCAAAAAAAAAAACACAACACCAGAAGCAGAACGACGCCAATTGAGAAAATTGTTAAAAAAAGTTGAAAAATATATAAAATTTTAATAAAAAGCAATCAAGCAGAGTGGATAAAGTACAAAAATCATAAAAGTTAGTAAAAAAGACAATTCAGGCCGAACTAACCCATGGTACTTATTAAAAAATGGCGAATACCACGAAAAATAGTCGAAATAGCTCAAAACGGCGAAATTTTTCTCTCCTAGAGTGCGATAACAAAAATATGCCAGGTCCAGGAAAAATACCGAGGAATCCATTTAAAAAATATCTCCTTTTTTGTAAACAAATGCTTTTTTTGATCAATTCTAATGCCAAGAAATTTCATTACCATCAGACTTTTAATAACATAATTCCTCAAATCAATTTTTAATTCTGCTTTAAATTTTGACGAATTAATTCGAGAATTATTTTTTTTTTTATTGTTTGAATTATTAATCTTATTAGAAGAATCAAGTTTATTTAAATAATTATTTTTATAAATCAAATAAAATAACTTAATTTAAATAATTCAATTGTAAATCAAAGAATCAAATCAATTTTCGGTAGAATGGATTCGGCTGATTCTCGAAGAGTTTCATGGAATATTTACAAAACAGCCACAGGGTGACTATTGTTTCAAAATTAATTTATATAATATTAATTAACAAACTCCGATTTACAAATTTTGTTCCCGTTCCATTTCGTTCGTATGAAAATGGGTCACCCTGTGTCTGTTTTATAAAAATGTCTTCCGGACCTGGCCTATTTTTATTATCGCAATATATTAATACTTTACTTGAGCAAAAATTTTGTCCGTTATGCCCTATCTCCCTTAGTTTTCAAATACGGGTCATTTTAAATAATTACCATTTTACAATGGCGAATATCTAGCGAGATTCGCAAGTCAATTTTAATGTTTTTTTATTTTTTTTTTGAATTTGCAAATCAAATCAATCTTTTTTTAATTCGCAAATTAAAAAAAGAATTATGTTTGAAATGAGAAAAATTTTCTATTGTGGACTTAGAAAATATTTTGGGTATTTTTAAAAAAGTTTTTTTGATAGAATTTACAAGGAAGGGTTTCTCTTAAAAGTCCATTATTCTGAGGTTTTTTTCTATTAAATCTCATAACTTGAACCTTTTGCAAAAATACTCATATTTACAATAATTTTTTAATTTAGTTAATTTTGACAAGAAATCAAGTATTTTTACCCCGCTTAGTTAAAAACATTTTTATAAGCGGGCATTTTTGGGGATACTTTTTCATTTGACTCGCACAATGCAAAAACAGCTCAGTTTGCACCTAGCTAGTAGTATCAAATGTTTCTCAAGAGTACAACGGTACCTTTTAAGTCGAATAGGTTAAATTTGTCCATCCCTGAACTATACTAACGAAAAAAGAGCTAATAAGCAGTGTTACTAATATGGAGGTTTTCTTGCAAGATTTGATGTTTTTTTTGCTTCGTGTGCTGTTTTCGTATAATATCGACTTCGCCGAAACAAGAAATATATCAATTATCTTGTGTGCCCTCCTCTACCTTCACTAATGGGGTTATTCCGTAATTATATGAAAAGTTGTCACATCGAAATATATAACTCTACCATATTAAGGATAGGGAGAGTCACATAATGTTTAATTTTTCTAAAGGCATATACACAAATTTACCTAAATATAATTTTGATATTAGTGACTCAACCTGTGCTAAGTATATCAAAATTTCATATTTAAACGTGACAAATTTTTATGTAGTTACAGAATAACCCCATAATAAACATATACCTTTTGTTGTTTTTAATATTTTATTATATCAAATTAAAAATACCAAAATTTAAAATATTTTTATGAATAATATTCTTGTTTATATTTAACAGAGAAAATTCGAGAATGTTATAATGTATAAGGCTTTAAAGTTTTACATAAGTATTCCATATGAATTTAATTGTTTATACAAGTAGGAAATTAGTAGTTTATAGATTATTAGAAATTGTTTTTTAAATATTTATATTGGAAATCATTTTTTAGTTCTTTGATATTCTTTTATTTATATTATATAAGTTTTGTAAAGAGGAGTAAATATTTTTCAAAGAATTCAAAAACAAAATGTTCTGATTGGTTTCTTCAAAAAATTTATTCATTTTATTTAAAGTATGTACTCCACTTCACATTTAAATTATAAGACTAGATTGTATCAGCGCAAACGAAAATTTGTTTTAATTAAGTAAAAAAATTGTTAGTTGACATTTTATAAATTTAACTAAAGATATTTTATAACTGAGCAACTAATATATTTTTTCGGTGTAACTAAAATACCTATAAGCTATCTGTAGCGATTTTTGATAAAAGTTAGCTACTTTTCTTGGACAAAAGTTGACAACAATGCGAATAAGGCAAAGCAGCGGCAGAAGGCACCACCAACGTCGCTGTCGTTTTTAGTTCTTGTTGGTCGTCCGTTGAAGTTGTTTCGCTAAAAAATTTAATACAAAGTACAGAAATTCAAAATATTTTAAAGAAAATAAGAATAGTTCTTTAAAAACGTGCCGTATATTCGTGTGTATTTATATATATGTGAAATATATAACTTATTAGTTCTTAACTAAATTAAAGTAGTGGATTTAACAGATATTTAAGAATTTCTAATTTTTCTCATACGTAATGTGTCGTCGCCTTCGTCTGCCTACTACTTAGTTTAACAACAACAACAGAAAACAAGGAATACACATAGTTTTCCTAAAAATCGAGCAAATAAAATTGGTAAATTTTTATTTTAAGATGTGATGATTTTACTACAAATAAATTATCTTTTCAAAGTGGAGATATTAAAAAAATCGTTGCGACATAGTTGTAAAAAAAAGAAGTTTTTAAAATTAAGCAAAATAAGAAAAAAAAAAAAAAATTGAATAAGAAAAAGAATATCAAGAAAAATAAAAGAGTTCATTCAAATGAAATTGTTGTTTTTGTTTTTTCCAAACCAAAGTGCAGTTAAAAAGGGAATAAAGAATAACTAAATACAATAATAACAACAACTAGTTTTAATAATAATTTATTTCAACAATGAATACAGTAGAAATAAAATTAAAGTGCAATTTAATAATAAAAAAGAAAATGAAGGAAAATAAAAACTAAAAAACATTAAAATGCACAATTTAAACAAATGCAAAACAAAAAAAAAAAATACAGTGCAAGCATACAACAAAAAATATTTTCTCTGCTTCTTGTGTAATAGAAAATGAAAGAAAATGGGATGAAAATTTGAAAAAGAAAAAAATAAGTGAAATAGTCAAACATACAATATAGAGGATGATGTACTTATTTTTCATCCAGCTATATAATGCTATATAATGCTATATATGTATGTTATATTAATTTAACGTGGTAGTTTTTATTTTTGGATTTGACTGAATAAATAATAATATAACTGACTTTGATGGTTGGATGGATGGATGGATGAATAGGTGTTGCAGTTCTTCAATGAATGAATAAATTTCTAAAAATTGTAATTTTTTGGCCACAAGTTCTTATTATGGACATATTAAGTACATGCTTATTAACCTGTCGCTAAAAAAGTTTTCAGATTTAAGTACACTCAAAAAAGTTTGTCGGTAGAATCTACTGAAAATGACTAAAAAGGAATATTTTTTATTTGGTGTTAGAGGTCCCCTGCGACGACTCATAATTAAGGAAACTTTCTCAGGGACCAATTTATATATTTTGAAGATCGGGAAAATAAAATTCGTGACATATCCAATTTCATTTTGTGTTAAATTGTGGTATTAAAAAAAACTTTTGTGTGCCTTAGGTGAAATGATTTTTCCACCAAAACACATATTTTTTTTTGAATCATACAAGAGCCGCTGTCAAAAATTTTTTTTTGTAAGAAAAAGTATTTCATTTAAATCGAATAAAAAACTCATGTTTATATTTGAATTAGTTAGAAATCTTGGATAATAAAAGAACATGCATTTTTAAATTTATGGAAAAATTTCCTTACATTATCGCTGTACCGTTTTTTTGGACCAAGATCGATACATAGGCCCTGACCCCTTAACCGATAATAGAAAATATTTTTTTTTTAATTCTAGGGGGGGGGGGGGGGGGGGGGCTTAATAAAATACTTTTCGTTAGTTGATTTTTTAAAACTGATAACTAAACAAACAACTAATTTATGTTAGTAACTGTCAAACTTTTTTAGTGTAGTTTTTGCTAAGTAGTATTCATTTTTTAAAGGATGTGATTCTATATAGGTTGAAATTTATTTTAAATAATTTGTATATAATTTTCAGAATTTTTTACCTTCAAGAGAGGAGGACGTACATTTTTTTATTTTGTAAATTTCATTTTCTCATTCCGTAACCCGTTTCTCGATATCTTGTATTATATCTAAGATATCCATCATCGAATTTACTCTACATCCGTACTTTTAACATTTATTTAGCAGTTTTTGTTGCATACATCCCTGTTTGGCATATACAGCAAATTTTGAATATAAAAATAATTTGTTTAACTGTATTTGGCATATGAAGCAAATTTTCATACAGAAATTAAAAAAATATATGTATACTTTATTAATGCTTTGCTGGATTACAAATCAAAAAAGGAAATTGTTTTTAGGCGTACATTAAAGAATGAATATGTAAAAGCTAGTTGTTTTTTGTAAATTTTCTGAATTGCCCCAATAGGCTTTAGAGTTGAAATAAATAAAATGAATAAAAAAAGCTTATTACCATGATTTATTCAATATAAAGATATGATTTTTTTACCAAACTATATGCAGCAAATAATAGAACAAATAATAAATATTTTTCATGTAGATTTAAAGAAAAATTAATTTAACTCCTTTGTCGGTTTGCTCGATACCGACAGTTTGACGTATGGGTCAAACCAATAATAACCCAGCAAAACATGGTATCAACTACTTACCAGGATATTTACTCGCTTAATTACTTTTGTTCGCGATGTCCCAAAATTATGAGTAGTCATTATCTTCTCACTTACAAAAAACACAATGAAATGGGTGGTCATTACTCTCTCGCTTACAAACAGCCAATTAAATTTTGGACATCGCGAACAAAAGTAATTAAGCGAGGAAATAGCCTGGTAAGTAGTTGATACAATGTTTTTGCTGGGAAGCTGAAGGTATTATGAAAATGTTATAATCGAAAGCAATACAATAAAGATTTGTTTTTCTTTCTCATATATTTTTGTCAATTTTTATTTTTTAGACTATTTTCGTCGGTTGGGTCATGAGAACCAAAATTATGACATGTAATATAGAAAGCCACATATGTTTATTCTGAAGAAAAATGAAGATTAAAACGCTTCTATTGATACTAGTATAAATAATTGTACCTTAAAAACATTAACAGACAATTTTTTTTGCTGACTTCACATTATCTTTCTGAGTATACCTCACGGCAACGTAACTATTTTGATCGAAAAGCTAAATTGAGCTAAGAAAAAAGGGCGAAAATTGTATCTCAAATAAATTGCTAAATTTTTAAATAAAAATCGATTGAAAAATTGTACGTAACAAAATTAAACCAAAACCAGACACTACCAAATTGACTCACAAATTTATTTATGTTAACAATTGAAAATAAAATTCTTTTGAATCTCTGCTTGTTTTGCAGAACGAATTGATCGGATGTACTGACTGAGAGTTTATAGTTGGTTGAAAAACTGAAGTACACCATTTGATTATGATGTGGTTGTAAAGAAAAAAATATGAAAGATGTGTTGTGAAAATTAACTGTGAAATAGTGGAAAAATGTATAAAACATCGAAAAAAACTCATCATTATCATGTACATACTAATAAATAAATGTAAAAAAAAGTAATAAAGAAAAAACAAAGAAAAACCTCATTGCAACTCAATTGAGTTCATAACCAAGTTCGCACTAGGGGCCACTAAATCATTCTTAACATGTAATGAAAAATTACAACTTTAATACAAAAAATAAAAAGAAACTACACTACTAATCATAGAAAACAAGAATAAAATATAATAAAAATTTATTGCATGTTTAGAAGTTTTAACAAAAAACGAGCTGTTCTTTTTTTACCATTTTTTTTAAACAAAATAACAGTCAAACCCAGTTTACTTTAGATTTATCATATTCCAAAAATTTTCTCACCCCTTTTTTGTCTTTAAAACTGTAAATGCAAAAAGAATACCTGTCAAATTGTCGTTTTTATTTTTCTCCCTTCATCCCTTTCATTCCCTTTTACAGCTCTTGAATGACTTCCGTTTTACACAATTTATTTCTACTTATTTCTTTTTATCTCCTTTTTTCTATTTTTACATTTCGCTCTTGAAAAAATGTGCATTCATTTGTTTCACATCAGTGTGCACTTAAAATATTTGAAATTTCTTAAAGTTTTCTATCGTTTCCATGTCAAATTGACTGAATCATCAATTGATCTCTTTATTGTTTCTAATTGTGAAACTCATAATTTCAATTTGCAAGTTTCTGTGTTTATTTTTTGTATGTAGTAGTATTTAAAATTTTTACCAAATGTTTTTATTTTTTTTTATATTTGACCACAACGGCTGGCATCTGTTTTGTGGTTTTATAACACCCCTTAAGCGCTAGACATTAATACATATTTGCTGCCGCAATTTACCTCCTTTCCATAAAGGCCCCCTCTTGCATTGGGTATTCATGCTAATTTTCAATTATTCCTGTTAAGTTTTCTCTATTTCTTTAATTAAATTTAATAATGTGGGCTATTCCATGCTATTATTTTAACATATAAAAGTTTTGAAGAAATTTCAACATTTTTTCAACACACATCAGAAGATGGAATATTCAATATTTGAACCAAAAAGGATTTTAAAAAGTCGGCAGAACTTCAAAAACATTTTAATGCATTAACAACATATCATATTGAGCTCGGAACGTTTTGAGAACTTTTACTGTAAAAACTTTCTTATTTTAACAACATTTTGTTTTGCAAATTCTCTTACAAGGAAGGAAGGCTGTTGAATTCAATTTCGATGTGTGATAGGGGATGGAAAAAATATTCAAGTCTACCTTTTTAGCAACCCAATCTCACATTTAAGGGTTAATTAGTGGTGTTAAAATTTACCATTGGATACATAAAAATATTAAAACCGTTTCAAACAAAAATGTTTTGAACAACTTTAAAATGGATTTTTAACCCATAAGTATCCACTAAATTTAATTTGATACCCAAATTTCATCGTAATATAAAGAAAATTAAAGACTATTTTTAATATATTTAAAAGACTTTTTCTTATAAAAACACCCTTGAGATAAAAAAGAAGTTGTAAAATTATAAACATTCATTAACAAGAAAAAAGAAAAGAAAACTTTATTTAAAACACATAGAAAAAATTATACAGAAAATATATAAGTGTGAAAAGGAAAGGTACAAAATCCAATCTATGTTCATTATTTTTCTAACCTTTTTGTAGTGAGATGTTTCAATTTCAAGTTTTAGATTTCTAGCTTAAAGCGTTTGCACTAGCCACTAAAGGGAAAGAACTTTCACCTTTTGCCCGTCCGGAATTTCAAATTCTTAGTTTCATCAATATGATGAATATATTTTTAATTTTTATTTGCTTTTTAAATTATTTAAGTAAATAAAAATGCAAACTTAATTACGGACAGTAGTGTCTTTTTTATGAAGTGATGAATATTTATGAAACATTTGTGAAAACTTCATAAATATGAGGAGGAGGAACACATAATAGAAAAAGAGTTTGGGCAGGTCTTTGAGGAGGGCACTTTTCTCCTTTAAAACTTTTGTTTTCCCGCTCCAAAAATTATTTATTATTAAATAAGTCTATATTGAGGATTTTAGACAAAGCGGTTTGTTCAGGCCATTAAGAAGGTTACTTTTCCCTTATAAATTAATTCTGAGAAATTTTTCGTTCACTTTGTGAAAAAAGTTTCATCAGATTAATAAAAAATTGCAATATTTTTCCACCAATAAAATACTTTTTGTGTAAATATAAATTGACGGAAGAATTTAAATTTCTTATTTTTAGCACCATTTTTTTTCTTATTTAACCCTGCTAATGTTATGAAAGATGAAATAGCGTTATCTAAGCAGGGTTAATTAATGGTTGCTTCTTGGAAAAGAATTTTATCTAAAAGATAAGATAGTCTGATTTTACATATTTTTTTTTGTATAACATTCACAGAACTATCTTGTAACTATTTTATCAACAGACAGGTATGTACACAGTTTTCATTACAATTGTTACCAACATCTATTGTCAATATAATTGTTTAAAATTTTTGATCTACCTCCTTCGGGTCGGGCTACTAAAAAGTTGGCCGTGCTTAGGGCTGGAGTGTGTTCTTGCCCCTTCGCCAGTAAATTCGGGTTCGAAAACAATAAAAAAATTCCCGCTTCTTAACTGAAAAGGCAACACCGCTCCTGTCAACAGTAGACTCCTGACAAAATTATAACAAGCTGCCTCATTTCGTTTGTGTTTGACAGCCATTGAAAGCAAACTACCGCGTGATTTGATTTGAGGATTTTAGTAATCAAAATAGCTTTAAATGTAAGAGCTACCCTTGTCTTTACCGTTGTCGACTATAGGATATATTCCAGTCGGCCCAATACTGTAAAATTTTGTTGATTAAAATCGTCCCCACAAGAACAGCTTTCGAACTCATTATACGCATTGACATATGTTATAATTTTTGTTCTACAGCCGGTTCTTTTTGAATGGTGTTTGATCTATTAGCAACAGGATATTTTTCTCCAAACTAGAATAGGTGGTTTTCGAAGCGGTTCTGGGACATTGAAAACTTACATTTCGACTCCCTGGAATCAGTTCTAGTGCCATTTTCATAGAACTGATGCTACAAAAACTTGTTCTAAAATAGATTCGGAGGTAGGTTAGGTAGATGTGGTAGCCTGCCAATCAGACTCATTTAGACTATAAAGTCCACGGAAGCTAGCAAAAAATTATATCACTAGCTTCTCCCGTCGAACCATCCCGATTGCCTTCAAAAGCCCCTAATCGGCCGATATCGATATCAGCCAAATCACCCAGGTCCTCAAAGAAACATGAGCCCAAATGCAGTCCCCTCCTGCGAGCCAGGGCAGGACAAGTGCAGAGAAGGTGCTTCACAGACTCCTCCTCCTCATCGTCACCACAGCTTCTGCAAAAGTCACTAGCCGCAACCCTCAACCTAACTGCGTGCCTTCCAATCAGACAGTGTCCCGTCATGACGGGCACAAGTAGGGATATATCGGGCCTTGACAGTGACAGCAACCTGTGCATGCGCTTCCTATCCAGACGGGGCCACATATGTCTGGAACGAATACAACCACGGACAGAGGCCCACCTATCTCCTTCCAACCCATAATCACTCTCCCGCAGCCGAAACCGAAAACTACCTGATCGTCGAGTTTAGAACAGTCTGTATAGAAGTCGACACAACGAATCCCTATGTGGAATAAGCGTCTGGTACCTCTTGTCAAACAGTGGTTTGGCCACAGTGTATTCAATGATGCCTCAAAGTTCAGGCATCATGTTAAGGATTACACTGTGACCATAGCCACTGTCCGACCAAAGTGACAGCGCGCTCAACCGGACTGCTTTAGCTGAAGCAGTCTGTGAACCGATTATGTCCAAAGGCAGCAAATGCAAAATAGCATTCAGCGCATCAGATGGGGTGGTACGAAGCGCACCCGTGATGCACATGCCAGCCATCCGTTAGACCCTATCCAGCATCCCACGGTATGTGGGCCTCTGGAGAGCTCTCCACCAGACGATAACACCATATAGCCAGTGGACAATCCGGGGCGCCAAACCCCATTGCCTCCCTATTGCCCTCTTGCACGCATAAAGTGCCACTGTGGCCTTCCTTGCCGTGTCCATAATGTTGAGCCTGAAGTTCAGCTTCCTATCCAACAATACCCCAAGATACTTGGCACAAAGTCCGCAAAAGGAATTTCAGTGCCCCCCAAGGAGATATGTTCCACTAATGGAATCTTATATCTCCTGGTGAACAGGACCAATTCAGTCTTGCACGGATTCACCGCAAGACCTTTATCACGCGCCCACCTCTCAATAGTTAGAAGTGCCCCCTGAAGGACATCCCTGAGTGTACAAGGAAACCTTCCCCTGACTGCCAATGCCACGTCGTCCGCATATGCGACAACAATTCGGAGAAAACCGGGTCTAAAAAAAATTCTGGGTATTAATTCAAAAATTGTATAAAACGAAACCCTGTATAAAACAAATTTATAAGTGTTAATCGAAACTTCTTTTGACAGGATGTCAACAATATATTTTGTGTAATGTATTAGGAAATTATTAGTTTCTTTAGATAAGCACATCTGAGGCTTCTTAATGCTTAGTTGAGACTACCTCATGTTTAAGACTAATTCACAATACTGAGGTATCCATTCTCTTTCGCACTTACATATTTTTTTGTATCATGCCTTCACTATTTTAGTAAACTCCACTCTTCAGAGTGGATTAATCCAGCATTGTAAATGAAGCTTTAGCTTTTTAAAAAAACTCGCGTGGAACAATTTAAACTAGAACTGATAATCTAGAACCAGTTATGTAATTAGTTTTGTATTGTATTAATTGTTTTTAAAGTAAACAAAATATGCAAATTATATCGATGCCAGAAATGCTGACTTTTGTTTAATATTTTGCATACTAATGATCGTCGATTTTACGATGTCTAATTTAAGATACCTTTTTCAGACAAATGGAATTATATATTAATTTTAAATTAACGTTATTGAATTCCTAAATCTCCTAATATAAAAATAAAAAAAAGTTTAATATGCATTTAATGGAAAACTAAGTTCATTTAAATTTCGTATAAATTAATTTAATAAGGCAAATTTCCTAAGATCCAGAAAAAAGGGATAATAAAAAAACTTAAAATAAGAGATCAAATTCAGTTAAGCTAAAATAACTTAAATTCATCCCCACAAATGTGTTTTCGTATTTATTACATATTTTTTACGTCATATGTCTTTCTTGGTATTGCAGAATCTACAAACACTTTGTTTCTCCTCTGAGAATTGCTGTTAATAGAATTTTCATCCTTGGCCATTAAAAAAAAAAAGATCAAATACATCATTTGATTCAAGCTCAAATTTAGCATCAGCTTCAGAATCTTCACAGGTCTGAAAAAAATTTCAGCATCGTTTATATTTTTCCATTTTGGCATTAAACGAGAAGACCAAAATAATTGGTTTTATATGACGAGACCTATAAAGATTCGACGAACAAAAAATCCAAAACAATGCATTTGCCCCACCATAAAGTCAAAAATTCATTTTTTCTCATTTTGTTTCATCTTACATCTTTCGTTATTTGAAGTGTCATCACTAAAAAAATTACAAAAAAATCGATTTTCTTTGTGCCATCACTAGCAAACCGACATTGCAGAAAATAACAAAAAAAAAAAAAAAAATATTTAACAAAAAAATATGAGCGGCACATGTAAGAATTTTATTCTTATGTCTACCAAACATTTTTCTTCATCATCTTCTTTCAGAATGACCTTTAATATTTCAATGTACTGCATTCAAATTCGGGTTTGTTTTTGCAAAGCAACAACTACTCCAATGATTAATGCTTTCTCTAAATCCATTTTTTATTTTTAACAAAAAATATGCGTCTTTTTCTTTTATTTTTTGACAGCTGAATAAATGGCAGATGAAAGATGTTGTCAATGTAAACACTTGTTTCATATTTTCAACATCTTCCACGCGTATCACAAAGATGTTGTTCAGTGTAAAAAGCCTATAACAGCATACAAGAATTAGATGCGATCAGAGCACACAGCAGAGAGATACACGAACATTAGTACTCTATTGTTAAGAAGAAAAAAGTTTAGAAGATGTCACACTCAAAAATAATGCCTGAAAGATGGAGATAAAAATGGATTCGGAGATTTTTGAATGGATCCTTTGAGACTATTAGACAAGTTAGAAACTGATTCATAGATTCCCAAACCAAATAATAAATACAAGGGAAATAATCATACGCCACCTTGCACAAAATACCACAGCCACATTGACTGACGCAATAGCGTATTAATTCATGCATTTATATCGGCCAAAAAAAATTTTGTGCAGATTACAAAGTTTCGGTAACGGAGCGAAAACAGAAGTAAATTAAGCAAATTTCCCTGACTTCAAAGCAATTTTCCCCCTTTATGCACAAATTTGCGAACCTTGATTTTGAAACCCTTTTAAACGCCAATTAGATTTGCAAAGAAAATCAATTGGAATTGCAAAAAATAGCTATTAGAAAAATACCAAACCTTTATAATATGCACAAATTAAAACCAAGATCAAAAGGCTATTGCGTCCCAGCCAACCATCAACATCCCTAATTTCCGGCACTGCTTAATAGTAGTTTTTCAGTCAGGCTTAGTCTCATATATCTCACTATTATTAAGCGAACTAAACTTCCGTACGGCAACTTCTTTTTTTTAGTCTGCACTGTATTTAGGTGTTGTTCGTCCTCCAAGTCATACGGTCTACTCTAAGCGTTTAAGTCTTCTCTCTGAAGATTTCGCTGCCACAATTGATGCCTTTCTATTATGAAGAATTTATCCCGATGTTAATGTTGAATTAAATTCGGTAACATGGTTATTATAGGACGACCAAAAAACATTCTCAGTTTTGAGCACGTTTCCGCCTCTTCTTCAAGACAGTTTTGGCTCCGCCAAACTGAAAGCATATACAAATAGGACATGACTTCGGACTAAACATTATTACAGTCTTACACAGACGAAAAATACCGATAATTTATTGAAATTCATTTAGAAGTGGAAACAAAAATTCTCGCCGCGATGTCCTCCGGTTGAAATTTGCGCATGCTGTTCCCCGTTATTGCAACAACTAGTAAGAAAAGTCCGTGAAATTTGGCTTGAAAAACTGGCGAAAACTTTTTTAAGAATGTGGATATGTAAAGGGTGGTTAAATTTTAAGGGCCGATGTTGATTTTGAATAAAACACAAATTATTTAGGAAATTATTGTCATTTCTTTTTATTATGATAATATAGTATGGTTCAATTATGTATGGCATAATAATAAACGATGACGCTGAGGCATAATTGAGGTTCTATGCCGTTAATGTGCCGAATTATCTTATCCTTTTTCTCTTGAATTGTTGCTGGCTTATCGACGTACACCTTTTCTTTCAAATAACCCCAAAGAAAGAAGTGCAACGGTGTCAAATCACATGATTTTGGCGGCCAATTGACATCGCCACCATGTGAGATAACACGGCCATTGAATTTGTCGCGCAAAAGAGCCATTGTTTCGTTAGCTGTGTTGCAAGTGGCATCGTCCTGTTGAAACCACATATCGTCCAGGGTCATATCCTCTATTCCTGGCCACAATAAGTTCGTCATCATCTCGCGATAGCGAACACCATTCACGGTAAATGCTTGGCCGACCTCATGACACACTATCGCGAACAATAGCAATGTTTTCCGCAGAACGAACTGGGCGAGAATGCACAGGTTTTCACAGACCCGGTTTGCTGAAATTTGCCACGATTCTCCCGATTGTGGACACATTTGGTCGATTATGCTGACCAAAAATAATCACGAAGTGCACGAAATGCATTTTGATTTGAACGCCCATTTTCATAATAAGCCTGAATAACTTTAACGCGTTGCTCGATTGTGTATCTTTCCATGGTTCAAATTGAGTTAGTCTGAAATTGAGAAATGTCAAATGAAATGCAGAAAAAACTTGACGTTTAGGTGTGGTTCACATACAACATCGGCCCTTAAAATTTAACCACCCTTTATTATCCAAATTTTACCTGGCGCAATCCCTTCTGGAGTAAAATTTCTGGTCTGACTAATTCATCAGCCACACAATAGCCTTGTGTGTTTCTATATCACCTGTACCTAAATATGTAACAACTTGAAATGTCTCGATTAAAATAAATACATATAAATATATATGAACATAAATATATGCAAAATACCAATTTTGAAACTTAACCAAACTGTTGCAACGATTTCATACTAAAAAGATGTGACCGCCTGTGAAAATTCCGTCTTATATGTGATACCTTCTGCTCTTCCATGTTTTTTCTCCACCCGGACAGATTGACGATTCTGCAATTTATGCCAATGACGTTTTTGAAGCAATAAATAATCGCATTTGATATCTGGGCTTCAGTACTAATTCCATGCCATCATTTTTTCTAGGTTAATTCCCAAATATTTTTTTGCGTCTAGCAATTGCGAGCAGTTGATAAAATGAAATTCGGAATCAGCATTTTAAGTTTGAAAAGAAGAAAAAGTCATACTTTATCGGGCTGATAAATTCTGGTGTTCTTATCGATGCGGCGCTGATAAATTACGTAGGCTATCACAGCCAAAATCTTGATATAATCATACACACATCATCCGTGAATTTAATATTGGCGTGTCATAGGACGAAAGTAATAATACTTTAACATTTTATTTTGTAATATTAAATAGCTGAAATTTGGATATGAGATAAAGGAGACAAAATAAATGGAACCATATTTTTTTGTTTCCGGCCCATTTTTACATTTATCGGGTGGAAATGGTATAATCACATTTGGCGGACTTTTATATTTTTTTTTCTTTCGCACTTGTTCAAATCTATTATATCAATTATAGATGTGTTTTAAATACAAAAATTAAAAAAAATCCAATTGTTATTGTTAGAAGCTAATGAAAGTACATATTTAAAAACTGTTTTCATGTTCTCATTAATAACTATGAATCTATTAAATTTTATTTATATTTTGAAGATAATTTAAATACCTTCCTAAGAAACAGAAAACAGACATTTATTTAAGCTTCAGAAGATAGGGTAGGAGTGATTTTTAAGATAAGGATCGGGTTAATATCTAAAACACTACTATTTAAAAATATAAACATGAATTCTTTTGGAATTTTATAAGAATAACTGCCAAAAAAATTGATGAAAGAACACTAACTGAAACTTAGAAAACAATGAAAGAAGTGATAACCAAAGAATCACTGCCACTTTATAGAGTACATGATATTCACAAGATTTATGTTTTTCGTATCAAAACTTTGGAATTTCTTCAAAAACACCTGACGTTTATTCGGTTGTTTGCATGGAATAACCCATATTGCATGAATTGATTACATGCACTTGTTTTTCTCTCTGCTCTAATAAGTCACATGCTGTTATTGTTGCTTCTGCTTCTATTGTTTTGTTATTGTTGTTGCTGCTGATAATAATATGAGATGCTGTTTAAATTGTGTTAATATTTATTTCTTCAACATCTTAACATACTTTATACTACATTCACAGAGGAGAAGAGTACGTGTTCCATGATAATCGTGGCAGAGAAGGAAGGTAAAGAAAGATAGAAACAACAATAACAACAGCAACAGAATAAAAGGCGTCAAGTTGTGCAAATAAGTAGACAAAAAAAAAAATAAAAAAGTAGAATAAACGAAAAGAAGGAAAGAATCAAATTCCCACAGATAACAACAAAAACTATTTTTAAATTACGTTTAATGTGATGACGAAGCAAGAGTTAAGGAAATCTTCCCGAAATGAAAAAAAAACTATAAAACGAAAATTACTTTACATGCGAGAAAATCGATATTTTATTTTGGCTTAAATTTGTAGGAAATGGAAGAATAATGAAATGATTACTCATCCAATGTGTGCGTACGTTATTTCAAATAGAAACTACCACAAATATTTAGTTTTTCCATCATGATGATTAAGAACAGTGGCAGAGAAAAACTTAATCATCATTTGTGAATGAATAATTTCACAAATGACTTTTGTAAAAGTGTTCGTTCAAACATATTTTGTAGCTTGTCACTGAATGTTCCACCCTTATTTAATTAATAAAACTTACCTTAACGTCATTGTTCACCCTGACACTGACCACCATTAACTTATTTTGTTGACTATACGCAACTTGCATGTTCCCATGAATTTCATGTTTTGTTTTTTACGTTTTGTTATTTTCTTTTTTGTATTTTCTATTTTCCTACCAATTTTATATTTAATCGAACAATTTTCCGAGAATTGACCATCATATGACGCCCTAAGGGTTGATTTTTATATAGATATAATTTCTCTTTATTTCTCTTATCATTCGTTCATGTGGTTTTATGTCTTTAATACTAGAACATGTGATTCTAATGTTTATTCGTTCTCCCTTATGAATATGGAATTTGTGATGATTTATTTGGTACAAAAGTTTAAAGATATTTCCGTGAAGATAAAAGTACAATGAGTTTAGTAGCCGCTACTAAATTTTAGTAAACTCTTTGCAAAGTGGAATTTAAAATCAACAAAAAAAATACTAAATATTATTAATATTAGTACAATTAAGTGAGTATAAAAAATTAGTAAGCGCTACTAAATTTTAGTAAATTGCTGTAAACTCAATGAATTGTAAAATATAGCAAGATTTTAATTTAAAAAAAAATGTTAAAAAGCCTAAATTTACTCAATTATTTTTAGATACACTTGTTACACTTTAAAGTTGTTAATTTCTTTTGAAATTGCAAAACCAATTCGAATTTACAATTTTTTTTTTTTTTTTTATTTTATTTATTTTTTTCAAAAAAGTATTTTAGACATAATTAAAAAAAATCAAAGGTTAAAAAAATAGTAAAAATATAAACTAATTTATTATTTTATTTGAATTTGCAAATTTCTGTTTTTAAAAATGTTTTTAGTAATTTTTAAGGGCTGATTTTTAGAACTAAAGAAGTTTTAAATGCTATTTTAAGTGGATGTCCTATTTTGGTCATGAGTCGGTTGTGAAAAGTATCTTCACTTCCGATCCCATTTTCCAAACTACATATTTTAAGGCAATTTAAGTGCTAAAATTTGCTAATTTTAGAAAATCGGTTTTCAACAATTTGTAAAATGATTTCTTAAGTTAGAAAGAAAAATTTGTAAATATTCTGTAAAAATTCTGTAATTTGTAAAATGTAAATAGCAAAAAAATTAATAAAAAAATATTTTTTTTTACTTAATATCGGTACAAAAATAGTAAAGTGGGATTGAAAACTCTTTACAAATTTTTCAACTAACTTTTTTTGCTAAGTGTATTGACTTTACATGGTATTGCTCTAATATATTTACATTAATGTAGGAATCCGATGTGGTTTTAAAATAGCGTTAGTCAGAAAATCTCGAGTCCGGTTACATGCATATTTTTTTCTTTTAAAATTTATTACTAATTTTTTATAATTTTCTCTAAAAAATTCTGGAAAAGCTTTTTATGCTTTTATTTTGTTCCCCAAGTTATTTCCCACAAGCTTTATGCCAGAGCTGCCAACGGTATACAGCACTTTCAATCATTTACGTTTTTATACCCTCCACCATATATGGTGAGGGTATATATCAGTTTGTCATTCCGTTTGTAATATGTCGAAATATAGGTTTAAGACCCCTTATGCAATTTTAAGTCGATTTAGCGATGTCCGTCTGTATGTCTGTTGAAATCACGATCACGACGCAAGCGGGGGTGCCTATTTTTACCCAGATTATTGAATATCCTCCCGAGCAGTTTGGTATTTAAAATGAGCAAAATCGGTCAAGCGGTTCAAAAGTTATGAGTGAAAATGTGAAGGTTCCTCTAAATTTTCCATACAAATTTGTACAATTTTTCTGTATCTATTTTTTTTCTATTAAGTAAGTAAGTAAAAATGTTATTAAGTCTTCTTATTGTTCGATTACATTTATTGTCTTACATATTATGATAACTAAGTTAACGTAAAAATGAACAATGTTAAAGTCGCTAACAGAGCAGACCTCTGTAAATAACATTGCTAAAACTAAATAACAAAAGTTCGTTACATAAATTGACAAAACATATTCATATTACAGTTCATGCAAAATTTAGTATATACGTATATCATCTTCATCCCCTTTGGTGGAGGGTATTCAAAGATTCGGCACAGCCGAATTTAGCCCTTTTTTATTTGTTAGCTTTCAAATATAACTCGTACATGACTCTTTAACTTAGTTGGTAGAGTTTTTGTGTAACAATCCGATAGTCTGGGTTCGAATCCTGGCATGACTAAAGAAGTCGGAGTGCTTTATTGACATTTTGATCAGCCGGCTTTTTTGTCTAATGATGTTATCATTTTGGAATTGGGAATAAACTTTTCTCCAGCACTTGTATCACCTGTATTTTTTGACTGGGATGTTGCAGTATTACAAAGTAACCCAAAAAGTACATTTAACATTCGCTAACAAATTTATTTATCCCTGCTCTCACAACCAATATTAAATGTTTACCCTCAATTTCTCTCTTAAAGATTTTAGTTATGCTACATTGTATTTTTGCTAAATTTGATTGCATCTACTTCAAAAAAAAAAAAGCTAAATATGTGTCATTTGGGGTAAAATATCCAAACAGACGTTGTTGTGTACAACATTATGCATCATAGACGTTGATGTGTAATAATCATCCTACCATCATACTTTTCATTCAGTGTACTCGCATCATTTTAATTTTTTTTTCCACCGGCTAAGTAAAATTATGTATTGTGTGTTTACCGATTAAGTTGACCGAGTTCAATGAACATGCTCATTTATCAAAAAAAAAATAATAAAAACAAATATGTACGTACAACTAAACTATAAATAACAATAATATTTATACATAACACTGTGCAACGCTCATTCTCAAATCAATGTACACGTAAATGTAGAGACCATGTAAAGCAAAACTGTAAACTCAAGTTTTCATGATGTCCTATAAATTTTTAAAGTATAGAATTTTGGAAACGCTTTTATTTTTAGTAATTTTACACATTATATAGCGTGTTTTTTTAGAGTGTCACAACTCTGAGTTGGCATTACTGCTTTATTTGACAACTCATTTAACAGCTGATAGTTGCTTTTTGTTTAGTTTGCTTTGAAATTTCATTATGAATCGACTTACACCAGAGCAACGCGTGCAAATTGTTAAAATTTTTAATCAAAATAATTGTTCTACTCGTCAAACTCATCGTGCACTTCTTCCATTTTATTACATAATTCAGAGCGGCTAATTCTAAGAACAATAGATCGTTTTCGGACCGCATTTACTGTTACTAATAATGTGCATCCCGTGGGTCGCCGAACATTGCGCACTGAAGAAGCTGTAGCCGCTGTACAGGAAAGCATTGAAGATGACGATTATGTACGCCATAAAATGGAAGAAGTGCACGATGAGTTTGACGAATAGAACAATTATTTTTATTAAAAATTTCAACAATTTGCACGCGTTGCTCTGGTGTAAGTTGATTCATAATGAAATTTCAAAGCAAACTAAACAAAAAGCAATTATCAGCTGTGAAAAAATTTTATTTATAAACTATTAGTTTATTCTTATGCTTTGTAACTTAAATTGTCTTAAAATGCTACATTGGTTAAGAAAAGAGTTTGGAAGTAAAGATACTTTTCACAACCGACTCAAGTCTAAAAACAGGACATCCACTTAAAATAGCACTAAAGAGTTCTAAAAATCAGCCTTTAAAACAATGAAAATTGACCTTAAAAACCAAAAAATTTACTAAAAATGTGTTTCAAAACAAAATTTAGCAAATTTTTACAAAATGATAAATTTGTTTATGTTTTTACTATTTTTAATTTTGTCTAAAATATATTTTGAAATAAAATTAATAAAACAAAAAAAAAAATAAATAAAAAAATTTGTGATTTTTTTTTCGTAAGGCAATTTTAAAATAAATTAGCAGTTTTAAAGTGAAACAAGTCTATTTTAAAATAATTCAGTTAATTTGTACATTTTTAATATTATTTCTTATAATTTCAAATTGTTCTATATGTTACAATTCATTGGGTTTATTTCACTATAATTTATCTAAAGTTTTTGTTAATTAGAGCTAATTTATTTTAATAAACTTTGTACAGAATTTTACCAATGTTAAGTAGCGGTTATTAACCTTCCTCCTATTTTCATTTCACTAATATTTAGTAAAATTTTTTGCTGATTTTAGCTGATCGATTTTAAATTGCAGTTTACTAAACTTATTAGCGCTTACTAATTTTTATACTAATATCATTGTACTAATATTAATAATAACCGATTTTAAATTCCACTTTACCAAAAGTTTACTCAAATTAAGTAGCGGCTGCTAATTTTTTTTCTAATTTCATTGTACTACTCGTCAGCAGTCATGTGTGGTAAAGATTAGCTAAAAATACCGCTGTGCTCAAATTAGCAAAGTTTCCCGTAATAACAACAAAATTTTTAGTTGTCATTACAGACTTTTTTTGGTGATTGTGACAAATCAAAAATATGTGCTTTTAATATGCAGTAAAAAAAGCAATTTTTTCTTCTCCCTGTTTTGGAAAAATTTACATTATCATAAAACTGTGAAGAATCTCACCCTTTATTTGATACCAGTGATTTAAAATATGATGTCACTATAGTAAACACTTTGATATTTTAAAGTCCTGTAAAACACAGTTTTGCTAAACGTGGTCTGTACTTTCACGTGCATATCGATTTTTCCATTGGAGAGTGCAAAAGCGCAAAATTGTAGCACGGTGTAATATTCCTCGTATCTGATACTCTACATTTGTATGACTATATAAAATATTGTGTAGTAAAATTATGTTACTACTACTACATGATATCAGACCAGCATTTTAGTCAGAGCAGAAGCAGCATCATCAGAATTAGCATGCGATTGAAAAAAAAAGTAAATTATTGGCTCAAGGCCAAAATACATGATAGCCACTGGAATATGAAATCAAATTAAAATAAAACAAATATAATTTATCCTGTTTTATATCGTGTGTGATATTTTAACAATATTTTCATGCTCTAAAAGTTAATACTCATTATTAAGTTTTAAATTTAATTTATCTAATTTTGAACATTAAAAAAAACTGGTATGGCAAATTTTAATGTATTAAAATTAAATAAATGAAAATATTAGTATGTGACAAAAAAACAATAAAACCAATCCCATCCTTTCAATTAAGTCTTGCTATAATATCTCAGGAAAAATAATAAAGAATGCCTTAAACATGTTTTTTTTTGTCACTTCTCCAAAGGTATTTCAACAGTTATGTTTAATATCCAATCTAAAATGTTAAGATAACGGTTGAGATTACCTTATCCCTTGACCATAACGGAGCTGGTAAAACATTGCTTCCTTTTCTCTGGGAATGCCTCAACTATGAAAGACGAAAACAGTCGCTTAGAAGTCAGCTTTGTTTATGCAATCCGACCTTTCTCAATTAATAGAAGCAAGCCTCTTGTTTGCGTTTTTATGTAACAATTTGGGAACCGGATATGGTTTAAATTCCTCAATATATCAAATGAAAATTTGCAAAATATTGAAACGCCTACTACGGTCAAAGTTAAAACTTTTTATCAAACTATTTAAAGTCTTTTTCAGAATCCTTTCGTGTGTCATTACTGATTTCTGTTACGTGATGCAAAACAGATATCTGAGAGAGAATCTCATTGTAGGACCAATAAAAAGTGATTTTTGGGGATCTAATATATTGATAGCAGTAATAGTATTCTAGCACTGGAGTTGAAACTGTGTTTTTAGGCATACGCTCTTCTATCGACTAACCTTTTGAGCTTGTCGTACCGTATGTGAGTCATTCCAAAAGAGATGCGCTGAACATTACCATTCAAATGGTATAGATTAAAATGATTTATTATAATCTTTTTACCAATCTTCTGGGTGCAATGGTTAGCATATGGACTGTTACACAGAAGGTTACGAGTTCGATCCTGAGTGTTGGTTCTCTTAAAAAAAAATTACAAAAATAATTTTTTTAACGGGGTTCTTAAAAAACCGTTGAAAAATTCCCACCATGATTCCCGCAAATGAAAGGTAATTTTATGTATACACGATTTTAAATTTCTTCTTTTTTTCCGAAAAAAGATTTGTTGGTTCACCCAAATCGTTTGGTTGTAACACCACCAATTCATAAGTTCCAACTCTTTTTCTGTTGTTCCAATCCAATTTCAGCTGTGACATCAGGAATGGTGTTATAAACTTAGCATATGATCCAGATTTTCAATACGAAATACTTGTTTATCAGTAAAATCAGCCGTTTGTAGTATAAATTCCTACAGCGGTCTGATATAAACCAAATAAATTTTAAAAGTAGGTGCTGATATGGTCAAAAAGTGCTGATATGGTCAAAAAAGCTAAGAGAAATCTTTAATTGAGCTGAAAACTAAATGTTCCACTAAAGTTTAATAAAATTAAAATCAAATTATGTCATCGACATTCCTAAGAAATATGTTTGTTCACACATGGCCCTATAATAATAAGAATGTTTATAATGATCTTTACTTGAAAAAACAATTTCAATCTTGTTTAATTAAAGCATGATTTCATAAATATTTATAGAATAAATTTAATGAATTTTTAAATTATATCGAAATCAATTAAATGCCTGAACCCGCCCCTCTAATAAAAAATTCAAAATAATAATAATCAAATTCTTCCTTGAACTCTAGCCCGTTTCAACAGTAAAATAAAAACCAAACAATTAAAAATATTGTCGCATTATTATTTTTAGCAGCAATCAGTACCGTCCAACCAGTAGATCGTTTATTTTTTTTTTTTAATTAAAATCAAAGCTGGTTTTCTATGTAAATTTGCTAACTAATCTTAAACAAATTAACGGAAAGAAATAAAAAATCGTTAATAACAGTGACATGAAATTTCATATTAAAAAAACCTTCAAAGTTGATTTGTACAACTATTATTCGTATCCGTTCAAGAGAATGAGGTAATGCTTCTTGTTCTGTATTTTTTTTTCTTAATTAGATCATAAGTCTTAAATATCGAGAAATTGAAATCGTTGGCAATTTATTATCGTTAGAACAATTGTACTGTACTCGTACTCGATTGTAAGTTTAAGTGTAGTTGAAATCACAGATAAATATAGTCAAAATTTAATGACAAACTAACGTCAACCATCAGCAGCCACAGTTAGTTTAAACTTTACATTAATGCACGATATATAAAAATAAATTATTTTAACACTTCCAGTGAGTGACTCCCAAGCGTTGACTTTTTAGTGTATAATTCAAATGACGAAAAAAAAACTATAGCACGGCTGTGGAACAACCTGTGGAACAACCTATTTTTACTCAGACGATAAAAATAGATGCATGACTGTACCCTTGTTCTATTTCGATACCATGATTTTTGTATTATCCCAAAATTAACAAGTTCTGTTTTAACGAATTTTGGGACTTGCCCGAAAACTAGATATGGTCTGATTAAATTACTTTGAAGTTTTAATGAATTGCGGATCCTGTTTAAGACAAAAAAAGTTAATAACTTTAACAGCGCATTGAATTAATTGTTTTATTATTAATTATTTAATTTATTATTTAATTAATTATTTTTAATATACCATGACCAAACACATAGAGGTTTTAATATCATAACAACTCGAACTAATGTCTTTCAAATATCATCTGAGACTATTAGGTTTTATGTTGACTTTTATCTTAAAATTCTGGGAAACAAAAAATTCTCTAATAGACAGCAAACAGATTTTTAATGTGTCAAAATGCAAAACCTTTACCCAGTGTCTTTACAAGGAATAAAATAATTGGAAGCAATGGATTACAGAGAAACGTCAAAGTGATGTCAATTGTACTGTTGTGGAGAAAACTTTCCATTTCATTGCTAACAAATATCGTAGTTTTTCTTCAAAAAACACAAAATATTTTAACAAAAATTGTTTGTTTTCCTAAAAATAATTAAAGTTCTTCTCTTTTTAAATTTACTAAAATTTGTGTGTTTTTATTGCTAAATCATGGCAAGAGCCAATTGGATATTGACGATATTCGAATTTTGAAAAGCAGGTTTTTATTAACCTGGGTTATAAACATATTCCACTGAAAGCTGAATTGTTTTTTCAATTTAACATTTATAATATGACTGTGTTCTGAAAAATGAGTAAATCGTTTTTGATTATATTCACAAAATAAAAATGGTAGGAAAACCAAATTGTAATTTGAATGTGAATGAAATTGGAAATTTTTTAAAAATAGAAATCAAACAGAAATTAAAATATAAGTGGCGGGTATGCCCACAAAAGAGTGCAAAATACTCAAATCTAGCTGTGGGAGAAGAACAGTGTCAAAAATTCTACAAGTATGTGTAAAAAAACCGTCATATGCCCAAAAGAGACCAAATTTGAAAGAAATCGCGAGGTAATTGCATTACATAAATTCATTACATAAATTCTCTAAATTGCATTACATAAATTCTCTAAAATTATACACATTTTTTCATTTCAATTCGGTAGATGAATTCATAGTTGTTAGCACTTTGCTAGTCACCCCAAATAATTTAGCAGCTGACACACCTTCCACTGCAGAATAAACGTGAAGAATATTGCTGGGTCCTTCACCTGTTGGTGCTACCTCTGTTCTGTTTTTGGCCCACTTTTGCATCCTTTTCTGAAGGTCCTAGGCTGTTTAATGTGCTTGCCAATATCTTTCACAAATGGTTGGAAGCTTCCTTGTCGCCTCTATGAAAACCTCTACCTAATCCAGGTTTTTTTCGATGAAGGTTAAAAAGGTGGCCTCCTGATCGGGGGTAACCCTAAAAAGTACAAATATTTTTCAGTTAAATGATCATACAAAGGTATATTAAAAACATAAATTATTTACTTATATTTCGTTTGTTTTTTTACCTTTAAGACCCAAAATATTTTTTTTAAGAAAAAGCTTTATTTTTCGGAGTTTTTAAGAAAATACAGATGGTCAAGAAGTTTGCATGGGGGTGTATAATGATCATAAAAGTAAAACTTAATAATGTGCCTTACTTCATTTCATACAGTTTAATCCTCTCTATGGAATTAAAATACAATACGTATCTTCTAAAATACAGTGCTGGTAAGCAGTGGGTACACAAGTTGAATTTCGGCTAATAAAACGAACAGCCTAAAATAAAACTCTGCTACGAGAAAAAATCAAAAGTGAAATTTTTAAAGCAAGAAGTTCAAAAAACATGTTTAAAAAATAACTTGAATTTAAAGAATTAAGTAATATCGAATATCCACATAAAAAATATCGAGCAATATCAAGTATTGAGAAGTAATCGAATTTACCACCACTACCAAGTTCCTTAATCTGGTGTTAAACTATTGTTACACATATCACCGATTAAGAACTGCTGATATAAATACTACAAAATTATAATTCGTAACGATACATTTGGTATTGTTATTGTTTGGTTTCATTCTTATCTAAGTTATCAGTACAATTAATGCTTTCGTCGGTAGAGGACGTTTTTTGCTTTGCCACAGAGTTCTATGAGTAATTAAAATTGAATAATTCTGTGTTTGATTACACTTTGCTTGTTGTCGTCGTCGTAGCTGTCGCTTTCCTACCAATTAAGATAATGCAGGTGATAACGATTCAAAATTTGTAAGTATTTTTATTTTGGAGGTTTTTCACCTCCGAAAATAAAACAAGAGCATATAAAACAAAACAACCTAACATAGATAATGAACGTTAACGTAACCTGAGAACTTATGTAAACCAGTAATTAAAGCATTTTGTATAAATGAGTGTGGCAATAGTGAATACAAACTAAAAACAAAATATTCATTAACTCTGTTATTCGCTTTGAACGTTATTTTTTTGTGACGTGATCGTCAATGATCTTAGTAGTATCGGCTCTAAAGAAAAAAATCATAATGTGTGCACAAAAAAGCTAATCGTTATTCTTAACACATTTTTGCTTATTTTTCTTTTTTCCAATGCTTGTATCGGCGTATCACTATGTGTGTTATGAGTTAACTAGCTTAAAACTTGATACTTCGTTATCAGTTGTTTTAAATATTGGAATATATTTAGAAGGAAATTTAATTTTTTTTCTTGGCATTTTCCTGTTTTAATAAATTTGTTTACCTTTTGTTTTGAATGATTTAATTCAAGTTTCGGATATCTAGCTTAAATGGTTTGCACAGTTCTTAAAAGGGGACCTTTTCGCCCTTTAAACCTCATTTTCACCATTTTTAATAAAACAATCAAAAAAGTATATCCTTAGTAAATAAGCCTACCCTCAGGCAGCATATATTTTAAATTTCAGAATCTTAGTCCAAGTGGTTTATGCAGGTCGTTAAGGCGAGAGATTTTCTTTGTTTGGCCCCATAACAATTTTAAAAAATCCCGTCTGAGTAATTGTGCACGCCGAAGGAGAAGCCTACATGACAAATTTCCAGTTCCATGGGCCACTTTCCTCTTTGAACTCCATATTTTCCATGTTCTTATTAGAAATTCCAAAATAGTATCATTAATATTGTAGTGGTTAATTAAAATACAAATTTGTCTATTTTTTTTATACAAAATTTTATATATTGTTTATTTGTTGAAAATTCAAAATTGAATAATTACATTTTTATAAAAATCAAAAAATAATAAAAACACAATGAAAACTAAATTATGAAGAACAAAGTATACAAGTATTAGGTTCCCACAAATATAATTTAAAAATGTGTGATTTTTGCTTAATTTTGGCCGTTAATTTTAAAACATTAGTACACTATAAATTTATTCAAAGTATAGGCCATCGTTAGCTATGACCTTCTCATTTTCTGCATAGATCCAACAAATGGTATTCGAAGGTCTGGACTATAAGACAGATTAGGCAAAACTTCCCAAGCACTATTTTCTCAATAGTTTTTAACCGGTATTGCAACATGTGACGTTGTCATGATGGAATTTTACAGATTTATGTCTGGTCACATATTCTGGCCGTTTTACGGCCAGTGCTCGCTTCAAATAAATCAATTGTGTTCTAGCCCGATTTCAGCAGCTCATAATAGGTGGGACCCTTCTAGTCCCATCAAATACAGATAATTACCTTGACACCATGGATATTCGGCTTTAGCGTTGATTGGGCTGGTTGGTCAGGCTTCACATAAGATTTCTTGCACTTTTCATCACCAGATGCAAAAATTTACTCTTTTTATAGCGTTTAAGCAGCGTTTCCGACATGCAAAATTATCTGTCAAGGTCTCTCGGCTTTAATTCGTGTGGTACCCAATTTCCTTGCTTTTTAATGAATCCTGCTGCTTGCAAACGTTTTTAAATTGCTGCCTGAGTGACTACCAATGATTTAGCAATTTCTTCTTAAGATTGACAACAATATTCATCTAGAAATGCCTTCAATATATCATCTTCAAAATTTTTTGCAGACCTGGACGGTCTTTGTAGCCAAAGTCACCGCACCCGTCCGTTGAAATCGATGGAACATATTCAGGATAAGCTTTAGTGATCAAAACTATTCGTTCAATGACTAAGTGAAAAAATAACAGAGTTTACCCTCCAAAATTAAAACACACAAATCACGTGTAAAATATATGCCACCTGTTAAGTACCTTATCAGTTAATTTAGGACGCACATATTTCAGATTTCTGGTTCTTGCCAAAGTAGTTTGGCAGGCCGTTAAGGGCGAGATATTTTCAACAAGTAACACAGATTTCGCGAAAAATCCCATCTTATTGGATGTCCCCATAGGAGGAAATTATATGCTAAATTTAAAGTTTATAGCACCAGAAATTCAGTCAATCACGTTATTCTTTTGTATATAGAGGACATTTGTGTTACTAATTCTGTCATATTCATTAATAAATTAACTAACGGTGGTCGCAAATACCAAAAACTCAAAATATACCTATTAAATACCAACAAATTACAGTATATAATCGAAAATCGCAAACAGCATGCAAAACTAACAACTAAATTCTCATAAAGCATTTCAGACACATGGTCTTTGAGTCTCAAACATTTCCGCCAAACTTTTTTCAACAGCAACAAAAATTAAATACAAAGCAAAAAAATAATCGCATTAAAGTTTAACTACTTGATACAGGTAAAGACTATACACAATACATGTGATATGTATAAATGAACAGTCCACTAACAAATGACACATAATAGCACCTGTTGTTTGTCTTTTTTTATATTTTTATATTTTACAGAAGACACGAAGACGCAGCCACTTAGCACTCATATACAAATTGGGTCTTCTTATCATATGTCCATAAAGTATATGGATAACACATGAATATAAATTTCAAAGTATATTGGTTATTATAATAAAATCAGCTACTACGGCGTGCCGGCTTTAATTTGATAATTTTTATCATAATTTTATAATTTTTCATCCACCATATATTCCATATACTTCACATTCTCTTTCAAAGGATTATGTTAGCTCCACTATCCCAATTCTTATAAAGGATGACAAAATGTGCACTTACCCCATTGATAAAACCCACCTTGAGGAATTCGCTGAAATTCGTTTCTACCAGAAAGCAATCAACCACACTCCTGAGCTAGAGAGAGCACTATGTCTAAGAAAGTTTTTTTTGCGCTAGAGCCGTTAAAAAGAGTTCTTGGGAAGAATCAATATTGCAGAATTTGAAGCTATTAATGTTGTGGGCATGAGAATTCAATCATATTAAAACCATATTATTCAAGTGTCAAAAGAGAACTTCAAGTGTCTTGGCTTTCTTAACCGATGCAAGAATTACTTAACTCCTTCTCCTCACTATTTATACCACCTATATCCGGTCGAAAATGAAATACAACTTCCATATATAAACAAGAGCTTCAACAGGGGAAGCAAGGTCGTTGGCGCTCATTAATAATAGTTTTTTTTATCCAGCTCTATTGACTCTTTGGAGCACCGTTGGAGTGTGAGTTGTGTAACACTGTTCTATCGACACTACCATGGGAGGTGTTCTACTGAGATAAGTGAACTTATCCCTAGGGCTTTTGTTTTTTTTTCGCAAAACACGCTATCCAGTAGATCTTATAAGATTTGGTTCGACTAATGACTTAAAATCCTAGAAAATGTGTTTCCTCATACTTACAATTTGGAGAAATTGAAGTCAAACGTCCATAAACACTGCTCCGTCTTTTCTCCTTTTTATAACCTATTTGCTGCACGGAAAAAAAAATTAAGTAATTAAAAATAATTGTTAAAATTCAAATTCGATTTCCATAAATTTTTCTTTGAAATGTTTGAAAATTGTTATTTTTCATATAAAAACTTATTTTAAAAGAATTTGTATATGAACAAAAACAATTTACAAGCATTTCAAACAAAAAATTGTTAGTAATCGAATTTGAATTTTAGCAAATATTTTTAATTACTTAAAATTTTGTGATTCTTTTTCTGTGTAGCATCAGTCTGTAAAGACACGCAAAAGATCGATCGTTTGATGAGCTGTGTAATATGGTGCGCCATCCTGCTACAGCCAAAGATTATCAAAGTTCATATCTTCCATTCCAACCCAAAAAAAATTCCGCAATCGCGGAATTTATTTTCAACAAACGCACATTTTGAGCAACACAGCACTGTGGAAATAAGTTTGCAATATTTCCCAACGTTGTTCAAGGATAAATAACAAAGTAACACATGATTTAAAAAGATGCCTGTATTTGGACCACCCTGTATATCAATTTATATCTTATTTAAATCTAAAGTAATACAAAATATTCGGGATCGAGATTTTGGATTTGAAATCGATTGACTTTCATCATATGCCAGAATAAGTATTTTGCATTATTCCATAGAAAATCAAATGTTATTACAGCAAAAAAAAAAAAACAACTTATGATTTCTACATAAAGAACTGCCATGTGGTAACTGTCAAATTTGTTTTGAGTGTGAATAAATGATGGTGACATACAAATTATGTTCATGTAACATCAGCTTAATAGCTGTGTTTATGCGGCAAGCTATCAAGGTTGGCTTGCGTCATTTCCATACAAATTTGACATAAGTCACATTAAGCGTTGGCTTATGTCAAAATTATATGGGAATGACGTAAGCCAACCTTGATAGATTAGATTGCCGCATAAACACAGCTTATATTGAATAACTTCATTGTAACGTACCGAACAAAATTATCTATTCTAAAAAACTATAGTTGTAAAGAAACTTATTATTGAACTACAAATTAGAACAGTTTTTCCTGTACCAGTTTTTGGCTTAAACATAGTAAATTGTTTTTTCTGTGGAAAAATTTCACTCGAACTTTAATGGCCTTAAATCGTAATTTTATTTGTAAAAAACAATGGCGCATAATCATAGTTAAAATAAAGTATACTTTAAAAGTTCTAAAGGCGACTTTTTTTAAAAGTATACTTTAGACATATTATAGACAAGTAAAAGTATACTTTAATCGCTAAAGTCTGCTTTAAAATTTAAACTAGCTGAAGTTGACTCTATCCAATTTAACAACACACAACAGCTGTTTTCCGCAAGAAAATTTTTGTGAAAAAAAAATGTTTGAATTGCAAATTATTAAAAGGAAAATTATATCAATAAATACGATATTTTGCATAACATTTATTAAGTTAATAAATTTTTATTAATAAAAATACACTTTTCAATCCTTTTTTATAAAGTTTTTGCAATTGCAAATCTTTTATTTACACACTTTTAATTTTTTTCGGCAAATATAAAACAGCTGATCAATGTTGCCATCTGCTTTTTTTTAGTACAAAATGTGCATTTGGTACATTTGATGTGATACCCATTTAGAGCCGGTTCAACTTAAAACTGGCTTTAATTCTGACTATAATAGCAAAATAGATAATACCAAGTTTATAATTTAAAGTTGTTTTTTATAAAAAGCCGACTTTAGTGCGGGACTATGATTACGGGCCAATATATTTTTTTAGTTTAAAGGAATAACACAATCACAATAAACCCAAAATGTCAAATTTTCACTTGAGAAATAATAGTAAAATAAAAATCATTTTCTTTTTGTATAGAGTATACAAGTTTTTTCAAGTGAAACAACTTACTGTGTGTTACCAAGTAAAATTTTTTTCAATCGGTTCCCAACCACACCGATTCTACAACTGGTTCAACCAGAAATGATTTCATAGAACCAGTTGTGTTACTCTTTCCACGGAATTTATTCGTGAGGTATAACTGATGGAGATCAAGTTCTATAACTACTTTGGAGCTATAGCAGCGGTTGCTTTTGGGATAAATGCAAATAAATATCATCTGTATCAGAATCGACAGTTGAATGGGTTATCAAAAAAAAAAAAAATAAAGTTGTTTTAAAACCTATTTTTTGAAACAGAAGATTTTGCTGGGTAGTTCTAGAAAAGCGGTTGGAAGACGATTTAAAACATTTGCCGGGATATTAAAAAAGCCTTAAATTATTATTTATTATAATAAAAATCTACAACTTCATGACTGTTATTTCGACGATTTATTATCCCTGATTCATCTATTTAAATATGTTGTCTGCTACTTTACTGACATAGGTTAGTGAATCTTCTTTTTTCTAATTTTCGGATGTCACAACTACAAAAGGTAAAATCCAAAGAACAGGTTGTTTGAACACCTTATACTGCATTAACATAGGTTCTAATTTATGTTCTACAACCGGTTCTTTTTGTATGAACTTTGACCCATTATCAATTGGTTCGTTTTATCCAAACTAGAGCAGATTGATTTAGAACCGGTTCTATAACCAGTTATAGAACTGGTTATAGGAGAGTGAAAACTTACATTTTGACTTCCCGGGAATCAGTTCTAGAACCTGTTCCATGGAACAGGTGGTAAAGAACCTGTTCTAGAAAAGCTTCAAAGGTAATCTGTTCTAAAAAATTTTGGTAGGTAACATAGACAAATCATTCAATAAAATCCAATAAACATGCTGAATTGTTTTGTTATTACTAAATAGTAATTTATTTTAATTAACTTGTTTTCATATTTCCGGTATCTTCTTCTTTATCATAAATACATAAAAATTTTGTTAACATTGTCATTTCATACATAATATACAAAATATTATCGGCTGTTAGAAAAAACCCGGTAACTTTACATACTTTTGAAAATAAACCGTAATTCTGTAGGCAAATTGAATATATAATGTCGCTGTCGCAACAATATTGAACTAATTTAACCTGTAATTCAAACTATGCGTTCATTGAAACACATACACACACAACTAAAACATGTGTAAAATGTTTCTATAATCTTTTAATATCAAAAATAAAAGAAATATATAAATAAACCATTCAGTTTGCGTCAGCCGGCGTACCGGCTAAATAAAGTAAATGGGCTCGCTCTGTCTCTATGTTTATGATTGTCTACTTTAGGGGAAGATTATACATTCTCAGCACGAAATGTAAACAAACTCAATACCAGTGATGGGATTCAAAATGTTTTGTTTTGTGCCAAGTCGGTGATTCAAATGTGCAAAATAGATATAAATCGTGCCAAAACTGTATTTCTATTCATATAAAGAAAATATAAAATATATTTTTTATAGATAAAGCTCTCTAAATCCTAATTAGATTATTCTAAAGTATATATTTTTTTAAATGCTCTTTTACAAAAAAAAAAAAAAAATGTCATTCATCGTATGTAGTCTGCTTTCTATGACAATTTATCAACGTACTTTTATTGCTAAATTGTCTATATATAAAATCTTTTTTACAAAGTGACTGACAGTAACCGAGAATCGAACCGGCAATCCTCAACAGGCTTTGACTTGTGGTATCTCCTCTAAACGATATACACCTCACCACGGTCGAAACAGCGTCATTCCATTTTGTTGAAAAGATCTAAATTTTAGTAGAAAAAATTCTCTAAATCGTTATTTTGTAAATAAGAATTGTCGAAAAATCGCCAATCCAAAAACTATATATTTTAATAAAAAAGGGAAAAATTTAGTTAAAAATCCGTTTTTATAACTTTATCTCTAATAACTTCATCTTTTTATGGAACTCAACAATAAGGTGTTTACAACTGACTCCGAATTTTGAATACACATCAACAAATACTAATTACCCGGAAAAAACTTAATTTTAAAGGGTGGTCCAACCATAATGCACGTTGCTAATTGTAAATAAAACAAAAAGTTTTCAGAGAATTATTTTCATATTTTTTATTATGATAGAAGGATGTATGACAATTATGTCCATATTTTCAATGACTGCGACATAATTGAGGTTCAATGTCGTTAATAAGCCGAATTATCTCATCCTTTAGCTCTTGAATTGTTCTTGGCTTACTGACGTTCACTTTTTCTTTTAAATATCTCCAAAGAAACAAGTCCAACGGTGTCAAATCACATGATCGTGGCGGCAAATTAACATCGCCTCGACATGAGATAACACGGTCATTGAATTTTTCGCACAAAAGAGCCATTGTTTCGTTGGCTGTGTGTCAAGTGGCACCATCCTGTTGGAGCCACGTGTCGTTCAGGTCCATATCCTCAATTTCGTTCCAAAGAAGTCCAATATCATCTCGCAAACACCGACAACGAGCCGAGGTTGACGGCTCTTCTGCCACACTTTCGCGAACAATAGAAATATTTTTCTCACATTTGGTTCATTTTGATTTGAACGCCCATTTTCGTAAAAGGTAAAAAGAATTGTCAAATTAAGTTGAGCAAAAAACTTAACTTTAAGTTGTGACTCACAATTAACATCGGTGTTTTGCTTTAAGCAGTTTAAAAAATGTATTCACGATAAATTATTTATATCACTAAAAATTTATATTTTTCTCTTAATCGAAAATTCTGCAAAAAAAAAACTTTATTTCAAATGCTTTAAATTTTTGTTCTTTTATAATCAAATTAATTGTTTTTAACAGAAAACATTAAATATCGTATCATTTTAAAAAATCGTAATTTTTCAAAATTTTGAAATAGTTTGTAAAGAATTTTTAAGATATCGTCAGCTTATTATTAGTTTCACCTATATGCCAAAAAGTCGGTATCGAGAAAAACGATAAATTAGATTTACATAAACCTACTGGTTGAAACTTTACGTCAACAGAAAATAATTTTCTTCGCCCCGCTTGGCAACAAGCTATCATGTTATTTATTTTAGTATGCAAAATTTGATGTATATGCTAAACAACGATGTTAGTAGCAAACCAATGTTCATTAAATGTTAAAATTACGGATTTAGAGCTAAGTCGAGGATATCTTAGATATAGTATATCGGGAAACGGGTTTCGAAATGAGAAAGTGAATAATTACAATATACATATATAATCCATTATTAACTAAATTTTTTTTAAGAATGATCACTAGATGGAGTTAATGTGGCTACGCTGTATGTCGAGTGAGTTCTAGTCTTTAATACTTCTAAAGTTAGCAGAAAGAAGAATTGCCAATTGTTTTTTATTTCAGCGCTGGTATATGGGAATTTCTTTTTCTACAAGTAAATGAAAATTGATAAATAGAATTTCCGTAACAATATACTTTTGTGCTCGAAAAGATTTTGTAATACTAATAAATACCCACAAGCTAAAAATTGAATATGCTTTTGATGAATTGCCATTCTTTTAATTAAATTTTTAGAAATAACCAATATGTGACAGAATATCGATTTTCCCAGTGTACCAAACAACCTGTAATTGTACCAAAATTGGCACAATTGTGCTACAAATCCCATCACTGCTAAAAACTATAAGTCTACTTTTCTCATTTATTTTTTTAGGAGTACTCTCATTTAAAATATATTTGAAGTCTATCTCTTTCACGTAATAACTTACGTTATTTATACCGTGAAAGTTATGTGAAATAATTTTATAGGAACTAATAAATATAAAAATACTGTTACAAGTTTTAAAGCTTTAATTTAAGCTTTTTAGTTCTTTATAGTTTTTATACATTCAATCCTTTCGCATTTACATTGCCTCTTCATAAAAATATTTTTTTTGTAGTGTGTCTATTTGATTTAAAAAAACATTTAAACCATTTAAACGTCTCATTCATAAATTTAAAATTGCGAGATTAATAGGAACTGTTACAGGGACGATTTCTTTATATGTTTACATTGAATTGTTTTTTAAGAAGAGTTCAAAGACATTAAAGTAGCTCCTAAAATAGTTTTTTGCTTATAAAATATAAGCAAAAAATATTGTTACAGAAATTTCTTTATCTAGTGATAGCTGGAAAAATCTAGTGTAGTAATAGCTGGAAATAACTAGAATACTCATATAAATACAGATACTTGGTGAGAGTGTGGCTAACGTTTAGTCTATAAACATCGTGTGAATAAAGTGTGCTATTGTGTTTTCTGTAATTTTAGTGCCTGTTATAAATAAAAATTGCTATAAATAATTTTAAAATGTGTTTAATTTTTTCAATTTAGAAAGAACTCGATTTATTTAAAACGAAAATAAATCGACGATTTTATAAAGGGTAAAATCGTGACAATTGGTGTCAAAAGTGGGATTGCAAAATAATAAGCAGTCATGAAAGTGGAGACTAGACTAGAACTCACTCGACGAACAGCTCAAGAAGGAATTGAGCAAATTGGCGCTACCGACATCTGGAAATAAGGTCGAATTGCAAAAGAGGCTCATATAAAAGTTTGAGCGGAGTAACATTGACATTGCAACTTACGAATTTGACGAAATAGATGAAATGGACGTTACGGGTAAACAGAATCTAACATGGAGTTAAGGACAATGCTGGCTGCTATGATGCAAAAGATGGAAGACAATTAGAAACGTCGAGAGCAGACAGTGAGAAAATTTTAATTCAAATTGAATCGAAGTTGTTAGAAACTTCTAGAGCAGACAACCAGAAACTTTTAGAAACTTCTAGAGCAGACAACGAAAACTGTTAACTAAGATGGAAATTAAACTGTTAACTAAGATAGAAACTTCGAGGGCAGATAACGAGAAAATGTTTGCTAAGATGTAAGAAAAACTTCAGAAAACTTCTAAAGCTACTAATGGAAAAATTTCTGTGGTTGAAAAACGAGTTTCTGACTTAGAGAATGAGGTCGAGAAGAAACTACAAGATCTAGAAAGTACAATATATAATTCTCAATGTCAAGAGGGCCCAGTACGAATTATTTAGGAAAGTTCTGGTAGAGCAGAGGCCCTTACTTTTGATGGCAGCATACCGTTTAATGTTTTTAAGTTCCAGTTTGAGACAGTTACTGCCAGAAATGTGTGGAATAACGGAGAAAAGGCTATAGAGTTAATTCTGGCCTTAAAAGGAAACGCTGCAGAATTTCTAGAAAGTGTGCCAATCACATGCAGAAATAATTATGATGATATAATAGTGGCACTGCAACGAAAGTATGGTGGCGAACACAAAAAGGAAATTTACCGAATGGAACTAAGTGGTAGGCTGCAAATTGAGTCGTTGCAAGATTTTGCAACAGAAATTGAGTGGTTGGTGCAGCTGTCGTATCCGGGCGAAAATCATCCATTATTAGATGAATTCAAAATTGAGTTCGAGATCCTGATGTAAGGCACGCGGTGTGTGCCTCACGAAAATCATCTTTTGCGGAAACAGTTTCATTTGCGCTGTCACCGGAGACTGCGATATCTTCGCAGTCTCTTGCTAAGCCGCAAATATTTGATGTGCGAAACCTCGAAGTAACTGCTGAAAAAGAGAAAGATATAAGCGCCAAGTTTATAGAAGCAGTTAAAGAGGCAGTTATGCAGGCATTAGAAAGAAAGCAAGTCAAGGCTAAATGCTATAACTGCGGAAGAGTGGAACATTTTCAGCGGAACTGCCGAGCACCAAGAATTATCAGTTAGCATAGCAGTCACCGTCCGCGGGGACACAATCCAGCTTCTATAAACGAGGGCCCCACAATCTTCATATCCATAATACAACAGGAGAAATGCGATCTTACTGCTTACGGATATATCAACGGTAGAAAGCACATTTGTACTATAGACACAGGAGAATCACAGTCTGTCATCATGTCCGATTTAGTTAAGGAGGCAATTAAACCATTGTATGGGGTTAGACTGCGTACTGCTACTGGGGAGGCTGGTACTGTCTATGGCAAAGTGAATGTGAAACTAACGATTTCCAACATAAGCGTCAATCACGTATTAATTGTTGCCAATATTGTGGACGAAGTAATTATTGATGCAGATTTTATGATTAGTCACCACATTAATCTGCAAATGGGGCAAAAAGTTATGATTTGGCAAAATGTTGAAATACCCCTTGATCTTGGATATGAGCGCAAGGCTCAAGTAAGCAAGCCGCTTACCATTGAGCACAGCAATGGTAGGAAGCATAGCAAGCATTTTTAAAGGCTGAAGGAAAAGACCGTATCGTGGACATTCGACCAACGCATATCGAGTCGAGTGAAGCCTGGTCAGCGGCGCAACGAACTAAAGATTATATCAGCCAAAGAAGAAAACAGGAGGTCTACCATCAGTTGAAAGTCCACTGATGAAGGCATATTGGGCCCAGTGGAATAGCCTACAGGTGATAGGCCATTGCTTATACCGTATATGGGAAACTGCATGCGGCAAACCTAAAACTAAATTGATTGTGGTAAACCCCACAGATTACTTAATTTATGGAAAAAATCCCGTACCTTCTGCTAAATTTAAAGAAAAAATTTAATAAAACTGAAAATAAATGATTTTTTATACCTTAAAGAAATGAGTGTGCGATAAAAATGTATTAACAAATTATATAACTTTAATAAATAAAATTTAGGTAAAAAACATTCAGAAACGAGTATATAAATTGTATGTTTTCTAATCAATACCAGCAGTGCAAAATCCTAATAAATAATGATTTTAAAATATTGTTACGATTTTACATTTTAAAATGGTTAATTTATTTCCTTTAAATAAATCGAATTCTTTTTATAATAATAAACATTTAAAAATAATTACACAAGGGACTTTATTGAAACTCTTAGTATTATACAATTTGTTCAATTGAAACTGTCATGCCACATTGCTGGCGTATTAACATCTGTGGGGAGAATAACTAGAAAGTGGCAGCATTGTCCGGAAGTTGCCAGAAGACTAATGCAACATTGGCCATTCTCGGCAACTGTTTTACATTTTTGGGCTGGCATATGGGAATTCCGTAACATTAACAGATCGGCTGAAAAATACGTAGGATGACACATATGTGGCGCCACTGATTAAAACTCCATATGATTTTTTTGAACTACCAACTTCAGATGATGCCTTTCAAAATTTAAAGACGATTTGTTCATTAGTGAACAGCTGTTTTAATGAATTTCGAAAACAATGGATTCAAAGCGATCTTCTCACCCGATAAGTTATGCATGTCAAAAACTTTATTTATTTTCACCAAAGTAAATTCATACAAAACGAATTTAAAACCAAAATGTTATTAAGGGTGGGTGCGAACTGGCTAAATAAAATCTAAACTAAATTCAGGTTTACAAATTGCTATAAATTTGGACAATTTTTTTAAATATCTTTCAAAGAAATTTTAAACCCTTTTGTCAATTTGTATTTAGTTTAGAACTTATTTAGTCATCTCACACAGGACCTAAGTTTACATTTAAGATTAAATTTTCTAAAAATTCTGATGTAAATGGTGTGATTCTTTTGATGAAATGTATAAAAAAGGGTTTGAACTAGAATCATGTGCTATAATTTTGCAAATCCGATTAAGGGTATTTTCAAGATTTGCAAATTAGTAAAATAAGTAAAGTTTTCATTTTAATTGCAAGAAAATCGAGATTGGGCATAACAGCCGCATTTTTTAGTCTAGTAAAGTACTTACTTACACTCTTCGATAATGAAATTGGGCCAGGTCCGAGAGAAATTCTGAACCAGATCATGTTAGTAATATTTTTATGAAAAAGTTTCATCATATTTATAGAGTATTACATTGGATGAAAATCTATTAAGTTTTACATCATATTTATAAAGTTTTTCATAAATATGATAAATCTTTTTCTTTTGTGTGTTCCCATTAAAAATACATACAGGACGATGAGTTATATTGAAATTAACCAAATTTTACGACTTGCATTCTCAATAATTTTAATGAATAAATATGCTCACTAATCGTTAGTAACGATAGTTACTTCTGGTTATATGAAACATGCTATTCTATGAATAACTGATGAGATAGTTATTCAAATCCATATATTATATGTATATATAAATACAATTTTAATTCGCTTTAAAATGGTAATTAGAATACATATAACACTGTATAACACTGTTAATTTGACAGCAGTATACTTCTCAATATAAAGTACACAAAGTTTTTTAAATTTTAAGAACATCAAATCCATAAATGCATTTGTAACGATACCGAACTTGCTTTAGATAAAATATTTAAAAAAATACTCCTTTTTGAAACCCATTTAAGCTCTTAAAATTCCGAGGTGGCCCAATATCCGAGACAGGTAGAGTTTGGAGTGTTTTATTCTATCATATATATAAATTTTTTTAAAATCATTAGCAATTGCTAACATGAAAACTAGACTAGAAATAAATATGTTGACACAAATCGCAGTAAATGTCAAAATTAAAAAATCGCTAGTGTGGACCACACGATTTCATACATTTTTATTGCCGGCAAATATATCGCAATAATTCTCCAGCAGTATTCGTTAGCAATTATTAGTAAGAAAAAACGTCAAACTAGCTGTCATTTTCCTTTGACAAGTATAAAAAAGACGATACAAATAAAAAAATTATAGAAAAACGACAGTTTTTAAATTTAAAAGAATTAAAAAAATTTTAAAATATTATAAGGAAAAAATAGAAAAATTTGTAAATATTTTTACTTTACAAGTGCATTTGCAAGTAATTATAGAAGTACTTTCTTCCTTGAAATTTTTAAAAATATGAGTTAACATAAATACGTATTATCCACCCTTAAACATAAGCTAGTCAATTAGCAATTTTGTGCCGTTATTCTGCCGACGCACTTTATAGCTAAGACTTTTATTGCTAATATAGACGGGTAGTAAGTTTACTATTTTTCTTGCTTGAAATCAGCTCGCTGAAGCAACCCCCTGAACAAAAATTTACCGACTCAGCAATTATTTACTTGTGTAATTTGTTCATATTAATAATCCTATCAGACCTACGCTCACATTTGTGTGATTAAAAGTTTCCTTGGAAAATTTAAAATGGTTTTTAAATACCAGACGCAAACACACTTAATGTTAAATAAAAACTATTTTCAATTTAAATAAAAAAACCCTAAACTAAATAAAATACGAAGCTATTGAATGAAAAAAAAAACAAATTTTGATGAAAAATAGTTATTTAACTAATGTTTCTTTTTCTTTTTCTAAATTTTAGCTAATGAAACCTAAGCAAATTTAAGGGAAACAAATTTGTCCTGAACACATATGTCTTAAATAGAACATCCAAATATTTATGTGCACCACTGTTGTTTCCCCATGTTGCTGCTTTTTTCAAAAAACCTTAATAAAACAGAATATTGAATAGATAATATTGCATTAAAATTGATAAAAAGTAGTAAAAAAAGCGAAAACAGAAGGTGAAAAAAATTAACAGTTAACAACACGAATTGGATACAAAAAGAAACAAAGATGTACTTCAAACCATCGTAAACACATCTACTATTGGTTTAAAATAGCAAAAAATACAACAACGAGTAAATTTTCTTAAATTAAACTCGTTTTTGTATTGTGTGGTGGTTTAAAAACAATTTTCATTCATAAATCCAAAAGTAAAACCGTCAAACTGGCGGAAAAAGACGGAAATTATACATTTGCAGCAGCAGCATCATCAGCATCCTACGGTGGCAGCTCCCAACAATTGAGTAAACGAAGGCGCATCTATGCATCAACTGGGAGTGCAGCAAACATCATGATGGATCGTGAGAGCCTCAGTGAATGGGCTAAGGATAAACCGTTAAGTATATTACAATTGGATCCAGCTGATCGTGCTGTATTGCGTATTGCTGGTAAGTTTTATGATTTTATTTTCCAAAGCATTTAACTTGTTATTTTTCTTACACAACATTAAACAAGTTTTCCTATGCAAATATTTTGTTACTGACGTAATATTCTTAAAATAGCATTTCATATGTAAATATGAATAAGTGAATACATGTCAAAAAACAGTGCATGGTTTAATTTTATTTACTGTCAGATCAGCTCTTAAAGTTATTAAATGTAATTTTGCAATTTGCATTTAACATTTAATTTATTTTTATCTCCCTACTTGAATAAAATTAATTGTACCTCTTTGGCTTTGTAGAGATTTTATAAATATATAAATGCCATCATTGGAGTCTAGCATTATGAATTATGAAAATGATTTATTACAATACTATTAAAATTTAAAAATTCAAAGAGAGGAACACTTTAGAAATCTGCATTAAATCGCACATTTTATATGAAAATATTTATGTCTGTTATTTAAAAGAAATATTCCATAATTTTGTCTTACAAATAGAATCAAATGTGTTAAAATTGTGTTAAGAATTAGTAATACCACAAAAATTTAAATACAATATTTTCTAATTTAACACAAATTTTTAAATCTACCAATTTTTACCACAAAATGTTATTAACTTTTATTCTAAGTCAAAAATTAGGAATATATCTGTAAATTACAGACGTTATATTTCGATGCACTGTCTACTTAATGTTTTCAGATTAAATAAATTTTGCCCCTTTTGTGGTTAAAAGAATACTACAGGTCGCTAATGAAAGGATATTTGATTGAAATTTGCTACATTTCCCTAGATTAGGCATTGCGTGTATGAAAATCGGTATATGTTTGGACCAAGTTTCCATATAAAATAGCATAAAAATTAATCTTTAAGGCCAACAAAATTTTAATGATCTAACTAAATTTTATTGATTCCACGTTATACATATAATACACCAGTTTAAAAGCGCTGTACTTCGTTACCGATAGTTTAAATATAGGAATATATTAAGAATATAAATTTGTTTAAACTTTTTAAATTTAAGTTTCAGATTTCTGGCTTACGGGTTAATGCAGGTTATTCAAGGGAACTTTCTCCTATCTAGCCTAATTTTTACCACGTTTTAATTACATATTTCAAGAAGTATCTCTTCATTGAATCAGCCCATAACCCAGGGAACATACACTGTAAATGTGAAAGTTTTTGGCGAAAATTTCTCGCAAAGACTTACAAAAAATCATGGAAGTTTACGTTGGTGGATGAACCTACATGCCACATTTCAGCTTCCTAGCTTCGGCGGTTGTGGTGGGTGATTAAGGGGACACCTTTTCCCGCTTTAACCCCATTTTTGTCATCTTACTGAATATTCCAACAAAGAAGTTCTTTAGTGAATTATCCCATACCTCCGGAAAAATATATTTTAAGTTTCAGATTTATAGCAAAAGTAGTTTAGACAGGATGTTGAGGGGCAGACTTTTCCTCTATTTGTTCCTTCCCGCAATAATTTTCTAAACCCTGTCTACAGCGCTTTGGGATGGGTGATCAAGGGGACACCTTTCTCCTTTCGGTCATTTTTACAACATTTTTATTGGAAATTCTACATATCCTATGGAACACTTATTTTAAATTTCAGATTTCTAGCCAAAGGGGACGATTTTTCCCCATTGGAACCTCTATTTCTACCACGTTCCTGACCATACTTCTGAAAGACATATTTATCTCAGGATTCTAGACAAAGCAGTTTGGGCAGACCGTTAAGGGATTTTTATCACTTTCCTGGCAAAAAATGTAAAAAATACCTTATTTGAAACTAGAACACACTTCATTTTTAAAATTTCAGATTTCTAGCCGATATAAAATGTCAAAAATACCAAAGGAGGAATCTACATATCCAATTTCAAAATCCTGGCTTTTGCGGTGCTGCGTTTTTAACCCCATTTCTAGCACGTAAATTAACCTAGACCCCAACGAACACATATTTTAAATTTCAGATTTCTGGCCAATTTCAGCGCAATCTTTGTTCTTAATTCAGTGAGTTTCCTTGTGAGTGTGTGCCCTAAGGAAAGCTCCCTTGTGATGGAATTGTCATCATAATATTAATAAATTAATGTGCAAAGTTTCATACATTTAATGCATAATTTTTATTAAAACACAAGTTTAATAAAATTTCTAATGTTGAGATATTTTTCGTTAAAAATTCAAGAAAAATGCGAAATTAAGCCACCCTAACATAAATCTGTATTTGAAAATATTATCAACTTTATTTCATCGTTATAAATACCCACTGTATAATGGAATTTTAACTATTAACAAATTTTAAAATAACTACTCTTATTAATAGTATGGGTTTCCTATTAAAATCCATTGTTTCTCAAATCATATATCAGTGTGGAAAAATATTTTAGAAATATTATAAATCTATCCCTTTGAAATAATAAAAATACAACAAAATAAGTTGAGTCCGACAAAAAACTGGCATTTTGATGTCAATAGCGAATCCAAATATTCGAATTTTTTTGTTAACAATATTTTTCTTTATAATTATTTATACTAAAGCAAATAAAAAAAACAACATTAACAAAAGAACAAGTAAAAGCATTTAATTTCGGCTTAAGCTAATTTTTATACCCCCACAGTGAAAGACGTGTTTTGATGCGAAAACAATTTTTGTGATCAAAAAATGTTTTGATGTGAAAAAAATTAAGAGGTACTTTTACATTTTCATTAAGTATTTTACCGCTGGACCGATTTTGTCCATTTTCAATACCAAAATGAGTAAACTCCGTGTAAGCCATTTAAATGGCAGATCGCTTTAAAATTGCCTAAGGATCGAGAATACATCTACTTTCTAGGGTCTTGGACCTATATTTCGACATGTTAGAAACGGATTGACAAACTGATGTATAACCTCAACACATACCGCATGTGAAGGTATAAAAAGAAAAAAATTAAAAAAAAACATTAGGAACAACTGTTTATTTTCATTGCAGGTTAATTGCTAAGAAATAAATTTATTGCAATTGTAACAATAAAAAAACCCACTTGCAAATCGAAATAAATAGATACATACGTATAGATAATAGAAACAAGTAGATTATAGATTAGTAAAAATAACAAATAAACAAATATCTTAAATACAACAACATGTTTAATTAGCCCTGGACCAGTTTTTAATGGTTTTGCACCCACATCTTGATGACAGAATATTTAACTGTTGTGTGTACTTAACATAACCAACTATACCGCATTAAGCGGGATTCTACCGCCGTTTTAAGCTTTTTTTTTATATGATAGAACTTTCAAAAACAAAATTCATGCTGATCTCGTAGTAAGTGGGAACCTAATAGTAGAGACATGAGACGAAATTGAACAGGATCACCAATACAAATATTTGGGTTACAAAATCAAAATCGAAAAAGACAACCAAACTTGCGTAATTACACGCAATTTGAAACTCATCTTCAAATAAATATACACATAGAAAAATAAAGTGCCAATCGAATTGTAAAGGGTATTTTGGTTGCTACAACCAATAAATTCGGTTACCACAGCTATATTCAAATGTGATTGCTAAATATTTAAGGTGTCCAAGCTAACAGAACAGAATTTTGTTGTGGAAACCAATATTCAGTTGTGTCAACCGAATTCAGTTGTATAAACAAATTACAGTTGGACACTGTGAAAGTTTTTTCTGTGTATACCAATTTGCCTTAATAGAAAAGTTTTCGACGAGTGTTGCGAAACTCTTACACTAATCAAACATACAATAACGAAGTTACAGCAATGGGTTACAACAATGGAAAGAGTAATGCTGGTAGTAAGGTTAAGGCATCGCATAACAAACTCACCTCTAAGAGAAAAAACAAAAATAGCTGACATTGTGCGACGAGTTACCGAAGCGGAATGACGCTGTGATTTTAATATAGCTCGAATGCCTATAATTGATGGAGTAAAGAAGCATAGGAATACCACCGACGAGATGGAAAGATGTGTAAAGAAGCATAGGAATACCACCGACGAGATGGAAAAATGATTTTAAAAGGATACCTGGAAATTGGATGAGTGTAGCATAAGACAGAAGAAAATGGAAACAATTGTAGGAGACAACAGTGGACGCAAGTGGCTGAAAGATGGTGACGGCGCGAAGACGCAAGATAAGTAACTAATTTTTTTTTCCCGATTATTGTTATTCTTCTGAGCAGTTTCATTTTAAAATTGTTTGAAATCGGTTCCATACAAAATGGTACACTGTAGTAATTTTTAAAATGTACCATTTCGTCTAGAGATTTTATTGGTGTCCTCACATTTAAGACGCTGAACCGGTTTTGACAATTTTTAAAACAAAAATTCTTTGTAGAATAACAATTTGTGTTAAAATAAGCAGTTTTGCGTATACATGACATGGTCGCCATTTAAACAAGCTGACATTTTAGCAAGCCATATAACTAAAATCAGACATAACTGTTCAAAACCCTTTTGGGGTATTATGTTACTGATATTATACTTTAATTTCGCGTTGAAACCATTCGGGCTAATATTTCTTGTTGCACTGTGTTATTAAATGTTTTTGAAAACGTATAATGTTGTTCCTAAGATTAAATTTCACATATTTATGGGGTTTCAGTAGAAATAAAGTTATCGAAATGCTCTGTTTTCAAGTTCTTAAACAATTTTTTTTAATTAATTCTTCGATAAGAACCGTAGCTGCTTAGAATTTGAGAATTTTATAATTTTTTATAAAAACTCCTTTTAGAAGCAAACCCAGCAAAAACTAATTACCAGCCAGTAAGTCGCTTAATTACTTTTGTTCGGTATGTCCAAAAAGTAATGGCTACTCATTATTTTTTGGCTGTTCGTAAGCGAGAGGGTAATAACCACCCATTACTTTATGTTTTTTTTAAATGAGAAGATAATAATCAGTAAGTAGTTGAAACCCTGGTTTTGCTGGGACGCGATCTTGTTAGAAAAAAAATATGCGTAATCTGATAATTTCCATACAGAACAGAATGATTCTTCTATCTTTTTATTCCAGAGAAACTCATGTTTTTATTTGTCAGTCCTACAAATAAAACTACAAATTTTAATAAAATCCAAATTTTCAAGAAAATTAAAAAGATTAGAAATTAAGTCGCAGTTGGTCACGTTATGTATTATACATATTATTATAGTTTTACTCTTAAACGCCTTCTGAAACTAGTTTATTATTCCTTTATCAAAAACGAAAACATTGAATAATATTTGCAAAATTTTACATTCATTCCATTTCAATGAAAATGTGGATGTTTTTTTTTACTTTTAAATGATACACTTTTGTTTTTATTTACATAAATGATTAAAAGTTATGACTGAAACTTGACCATGATTGCAATCTTGACAATATAAAAACAATAGTTAAATAAATTAAAGTCGTTAATAATAAATCAAAACATCAAGTTAAAGTATGTACGCAGGTTTTAATACTTTAATGTATTTTTAAACTTGATTCTCTTTTCGAAAAAGATCTACTTGAGTATCGTTTTTTTAAATCATATTTTATAAAGATTGTTTTGATTTTATTCAGTACCGCGACATCAGTTTCATTCATGCTTACTACAGTAAAATCATACAATAAGGGACATTTCCAATGGCGGTCACTTGCAATAAAGGTCAATTTCAATAACGGACATATCTAAGCTAATGTGATGGTAATTGGCCGATAAAAACTAATTCAATTTTGATACATTTATTCAATATACAGGGTGGTCAAAATACAGGAATCTTTTTAAATCATATGTTATGTTGACACTGATAGATTTGTTTTGTTTGAAATATTGACTATCATTCCTCCGCGGACCAAAATGAGTCGCTTAACGCTTAAATAACGTTGGGAAATATTGCAAATTTATTTTCTCAGAGAGTGCTGTGAAATGAAAAATTCACCGCTCGTGATGTAATAGTAGAGAAAAGAAAATTTGTGGAAAAAGTTCGTGAGACGTGCGTTGCGTACCATTAACATCGACATGCCATCGATCTCAACAAATCGGCATTTCACTCACCAGCATGATGAGAATTTTGCACAAAGATCTCGCATTATTCGCTTATAAGGTCTAATTCACTCAGCAGTTAAAGGTAGACTACCATATATTTCGTTACGACTTCTCAGTGGCCAATTGAACATCGAATTTGCCTTAAAAATCATCTTTTCTGACGAGGCGCATTTTCATCTCGGAAGCTATATCTACAAAAAAAATACCACATCTTGGAATCGAAAAACCCGCATGTCATTGTCGAGAAGCCATTTCAGCCAACGGCGAGCGCTACATAATAAAGGGAATATTTGTTATTGCTAATAAAATTAAGTTTAGTTCATTTCATTAAATTTTTAAAATATACTTGTATTTACATGCAGGATAAAAAGTAAAGTATAAACAAAAAACTTGAAATCTTCAATTGATCCATAATAAATATATTTTACAAGGAGTACTATTTATATTTCGGGAATATAAAATAATAACAAACATTTTTAAATGAAAATGGTTTTATTGTTTTTCGAAATATTCCCCTTGATGATCAAAACACTTTTGCATTCGTTCAAACCATTTGTCATAGCAGTTTTTTCCACTTGAGAGACCTCGTTTTACCTTTGTCATTGGGTGCCAAATCAGACATGTACGGAGGATGAGTCATCTATTGGATGTTTTGACTGCTCAAAAGTTCACCTTATTGACGAGATGTGTGAGATCTCGCATTGTGATGATAGAGCATTCTCGTAATTTCTCCGAAGACTTCCGGCAAACAAATAGTCCTGTAGCACTCAGAATTGACCGTCCTACGTTGCACCAGCGGAACAATGATCACATGACCCATTCGGCCGAAGAAACAGTCGACCATTTGCTTCGCTGTGCTTCTTCCACGAAAAACTTTTGTTGGCTTTAGCTCGTCTTGGAATACACACAATCAATTGCTGTTTCCGGCTTATACTCATATATCTATGATTCCTCACCTGTCACGATTTTATAGACGTCTTTTGAAGAACGACGCTCGAACTTTTTAATCATTTCCTTACACCAATCGTCGCGAACCTTTTTTTGAGCGATTGATAAATTATGGGGTATCCAACGACAACAATGTTTTTTTTTTTACAAAATCGAATGCATTAAAATGGAACTGATTTGCAAGGATACCTCTATCTCACAATATGTAACATGACGATCTTGCATTATCAGTTCACGCACTGTTTTGTGGCACAACAACTGATTTTGGACGACCTTTACGGAATTCGTTTGCGACCGAACTACGAACACGATTAAATTTACTATACCAGCGATGTACTGTGGTTTTTGATTGTGCTTTATACAAAGAACTGAGTTCGTCGACACATTCTTTTTGAGATAATCTACGTTGAAAGTTGTGAAAAATATTCCAGCGAAAACCTTCTCTTAAAATTTCCATTTTTTGGCCAAATTGATTTTCTTAACTCACTGTAAACACAACAAATAGCACTTGTACATCAAAACGTTTTGAGTACGTTTATGCTAAAGAATGTCAAACTTTATTATGGTGTTGCCATATTTTAGCTTTTGACATTAATGTTGCTAGTTCCCGAAATATAAATACATTATCAAAAATCATTATAGAGGGGGGTATAATGATTTTTGATAATGTAAATTTTGTCCTTATTCGACAAGTACACACAGAAAACAGATTAATTCGGATAATACAACAGAAATAAAAAAATTCATTTTAAATTTGTCAGTAATATATTTGACTACGACAACCAAATAATTCAGTTGCTGCAACCAAATTATTTAGTTGGCATGAAACTCGGTTGTCACAATGAATCTGTTTTCTCTGTGTAGTTCTTAAAATAATCGAAATTTTGCCAGTCGAATGAATAAAAAACTATTGAATTCCCAAATTTGTAAATCGAAATGTGTGATCCTTTAAAAATAAATCGTATGAAATCAATTAGAAATTCGATTGTAAAATTGTAGTTTAAAAATTCAATCAATCTCAGTTCAATAAGAATTAAAAATCGAATTCGAGATTGAATTACTTAGAAGCTCTGAGTATAAAGTAATTTAACCTTAAATACATGAAGGCTTTCTGCGACCATCTATGCCTGTCATTGGGGGATTTTACTATAATTACATTTATAACTGACGATCATTATGATAAAAAATATGATCAAATTACTCGAATTTTTGTCACATTTTGAAGCTTTTTATAGAAATGTGATGTAAATGTTTGTTTAAATTTTTTTACGCCCACTGTTATATCAGTATGATTATTCCATATTAAGTTATAATTTTAACAATATCAATATCACTTTGCTATAAAAATCATACGTATTTCTTTATTTATATACCCTACACCAAGAAGGGATAGAAAAATAAATAATTCTAATTCGATTTATATTCCCTTTTTTTTGATTTGGAAATAGAAAATCAAGGATCGAATAAATTTTTCTATGTATTCTCTGTAATTACAAAAATTAAATTTTTTTTTTCAGAGAAATTTCATATTATCATATGGTAATGCTGTTTTATAAAAATTTTAATTGATGACATGTTTCTCCATATGTATGAACCTTTTTATACCCTCCGCCATATATGGTGAGGGTATACATCAGTTTGTCATTCCGTTTGTAATATGTCGAAATATAGGTTTAAGACCCCATAAAGTATATATATTCGTGATCCTTATGCAATTTTAAGTCGATTTAGCGATGTCCGTCTGTCTGTCTGTTGAAATCACGATCACGACGCGAAGACGCAAGCGGGGGTGCCTATTTTTACCCAGATTATTGAACATCCTCCCGAGCAGTTTGGTATTTAAAATGAGCAAAATCGGTCAAGCGGTTCAAAAGTTATGAGTGAAAATGTGAAGGTACCTCTAAATTTTCCATACAAATTTGTACAATTTTTCTGTATCTATTTTTTTTTTCTGTTAAGTAAGTAAAAATGTTATTAAGTCTTCTTATTGTTTGATTACATTTATTGTCTTACATACTATGATAACTAAGTTAACGTAAAAATGAACAATGTTAAAGTCGCTAACAGAGCAGACCTCTGTAAATAACATTGCTAAAACTAAATAACAAAAGTTCGTTACATAAATTGACAAAACATATTCATATTACAGTTCATGCAAAATTTAGTATATACGTTTATCATCTTCATCCCCTTTGGTGGAGGGTATTCAAAGATTCGGCACAGCCGAATTTAGCCCTTTTTTACTTGTTTTTAATATAATGGATGATATAAAATAAGGTTATAAAATACTTCTTCATATTTATGAAGAAAATTCTTTGTATTTATGAAAGACTTTCATCAATATTTAAGAAGATGCTTCATCATATATATTCATCATTTCGACGAAGTTTCATTAATAGTTATTAAGAAGTTAAATTATACTTATGAAACAGTTTCATCAATAGAATAAAGTTTTTGAATTTTTTAATTATTTAACTAAATAAAAATGCAAACTTAATGAGAATTACAAACAGCAGTGATTTGTAAACGAAATAGTAATTCAAAACAGTTTTTTATTACATTTTTGCATGAAACTTTTTCATAAAATGATTAATTTGAAACTTTTGTTATACATATTTATATTAATAAAAACTTAATAAATATGATAAAAAAAAACTGATGACAAACGATTTATAATTCTAGTGTAGGATAATAAGGCTTAACGGGCCATTTAGTAACCGATCCCAATTTTATAAATGCTATTACATAAATTAAAATTAATCCTTTGACGACCAATGATTGATATTTGCACGATTTTTATTTGTTGTCATATAATCCACTATTCTCAAACAATTCTTTCCAAAGTGCTTTATATCGATAAAGGATAGATGTTGCTTTGAGATCATACCAACCGCTTGGGAAAACATGATCTTAGAATCGAATATTGTGACCACAAACTTAACAAAATATGTTATTTTTCATCATTTTGGATGATATTAATCAAGATCTTATTGAACTTACGAGATAAAACGTTTGATATGTAATGAACCAATCCTTCCTCTTGTCAGAAATACTAAAATATTTGAAATGGGTATAATCCTTTGCCTACAGGACCTTAATATTAAATAAAACATATGTATACGAAAATGAAAAAAACGAAGAGATTTTTGTTCACTGTCCTATGGGACACCAGAGGAGAACGTTGCATATGTATGAGAGATAAAAACATTTTTTCTAAATTGATGTTGCAGTCGCTGGGGATCGAACACGCAACGTTTTGTGTAGCAGTCCAGCCATTACACCACAACGCCCCTAACTACCCCAAAATAAGTGCTCCAAATTCCTCTAAAATTCAAGTATGTGGAATATGTATTTTTATAGCAACCCAAAGTGATAGCTCTATTTCACACTCTTTTTAAGCTATTGGTTTTTAATTTATATATGTATAAATATTTCAGCCAGTTCATCTATTGCAGCTGACGTACGGTATTCTTTAGCCGATCTTAGTCATCAATACTGTTTTTCTTTGATTTTTGTTTTATTTCCTAATCTTCATTTTTGATTGTGTCAGTTTTATGTAGGCTTTATTAAAATCATGAATATTTCACCCTCTCTATGTTCCAAAATTTTAATCATTCGTAACTTTTAGCAAATATGTACATACAATTCTTATTACCAAAAAAAAAAACAAAAAACTTTTAACAAATGTGGGAAGCTGTAAAGTTTTATTTTGAAATATAATTTTATGAATGAATTTCTTTTCACACCATTTTTAGCATTTTAAATCGTATGCGAATTCTTTAATTTTCAAATTTATACATTATGTATTTAATTCAGTTTTAATCGTTTCCAATTTTGCAGACTTGATATTTGTTTGTTTAACTTTTTATGGTATTAGAGTTGAAATTTATGATACGCCTGCTTAAATAATTTGCATTATATAATTTTGTTTTTTCTTTATTTGTTATCATATAAGATCTTCAAATATGTTTTACTGCTTATAATAATTTAAAAAATATACACATTTTTTTTTTAAATTTTTTTAAAAATTATTTAAAAATATAAACCCAACAATTACTCTCTGAAAATTTTTGATGATATTGCATTTTTGAACATGTACTAACTTTATGGGAAATTTTGTATAAACTGTGATTGGAAAGCTCCATTTATATAGGTTGATTTTTTCACCGTTTGGGTTTTGAAAATTGAAAAAAAAACAGAAAATTTGCAAAAGTGAATAAAATATTTATGTGGGGCGATAAATGAATGCCTGCCATTTACTTTTTAAAGATTATTTCATGTAAATGTTGCTTGCGAATACGTCATAGGTGGTCCAATTTTGGCATACTTTTTCCAGCATTTCGGCCTTTGACAGCTTGGCTTGTCCCTGCACACGAGAGACTAGACTTATCCCCACAAAAATCCCAGCAAAAACAGGGTTTTAACTACTTACCAGCGATGTCCCAAAAGTAATGAGTGGTCATTACCTTCTCACTTACAAAAAACACAATGTAATTGGTGGTCATTACCCTCTATCTTACGAACAGCCAAAAACTAATGAGTACCCATTACTTTTTGGACATCGCGAACAAAAGTAATTAAGCGAGTAAATAGCCTAGTAAGTAGTTGATACCATGTTTTTGCTGGGATAGTCTAGTGGCGTCAACTCGCATGATCTTGGCGGCCAATGAACTGCTCCAAAACGTGAGATTAATTGCTCACCAAACTCATCTCTCAATAGGTTCATGGTATGTGGCAGAGTCTTTTTGAAACCACATGCCCACCAAGTCCTTCCCATAACCCCTTTTCCTAGTTCCAATACAATGCACTGCATTATTAGGGGCATACCCTGTGTGCTGGTCTATCGTAAAAATAATAATTATTTACTTGTTTTTTGAATAATTTAAAATATTTTCCTGCATTTGCTTGAAAATAAAAAATTTGGACTTTTCCCAACAAGCGGAATTTTTAGAAAAAATCCCAACACAAAAGGAATTTTTTCTTACTGGCTCACATTCAGTTAATTCCTACCTTTTTATGTCAACGTACCACCTGTTAATAGACTTCTGTCAAATTTTGAGCAAGTTCCGTCATTTACTTTGTGTTTAACAGCTGCTCAAAACATACAACCTCGTTGATTTTTTTAAATGAAAAAAATTGAATTTTGAGTGCTCATTAAACACCGTCAATCAAACCAAGGAAAAGCTTGATAAATACTATGGGGACTCTGCACCATCGATTTCAATGGTAAAAAAGTGGTTTACTGACTTTCGTTGTGGTCGCACAAGTACATATAACGCTGAACGTTCTGGACGGCCAATTGAGGTCAACAGACCCGAAAATGTCGAAAAAAATCCATGTTATGGTGTTGGCCGATCGAAGAGTAAAAGTGTGATCAGTTTCATATAAGAAAGCTGTCTGCAAGATGGGTGCCGCGTTTGCTTTCAATTGACCATAATGAACGGGTGCTCACGTGTGTAGTCTCAATGGCAAAATTCCATGAATTGGGCTACGAGTCGGTACCTCATCCGCCATATTCTCAGGAGTCAGCCCCCAGTGACTATTTCCTCTTTCCAAACCTAAAGAAATATAAAAAGAGATTTAGCTCCAACGATGAAATTATTGATAAAAAAATAGGATTTTTCGAGATCCATAAAGACCTCGAAAAATCCTATTTTTTGGAAGGGATACAAAAATTGGAGAAACGTTGTGTTTCATTTAAAAGGTCACGGACTTATTGATCCGCCCTTGTACACTTAACAAAAAATAGTTGGATACTTATATTAACAAATTTTTAACTACATTATTTCTGTAACTCATTAATTGACAGGCGAAAAAAAAAATGGACACTACAAAATTTCAAAAATAAAAACCAAGCAAAGAAAGAGTACCAATTAAATTTATGGCTTATAACGTTAGTCCAACTTTTTTTTTTTAATTGTATGTACATAAGGGGAACGGTTCTGTGGCAGTGGTAAAAACTTCTCATAGTCCTATTTAGGCGAAACTTTCACAAACAGCATACGCCTGCTTTTTAAAATGAATATGCAAAATCATACTAAAATAATTATTAATAAAATTTCATAGAGACAAGCGAAAAATAGCAAGTTATTTAATTATGCACGGCATGATGCTACATTAACGTCTGTCCATATGGCGATTTTTTCACCGTACATACAAAGGCGGCCAATAAAACGATCGATATGTTCAGCAAACGATCATTATATTGTACGATTATTATCATTTTTATCCAAATGAATGAATGAATACCGCCCGATAGATGAATGAATAACTGAATTCACTCTTATCAAAGTACAAATAAAACGGCAATAGAAAGACAAACAATTAATCAACAGATTTGTAGTTCAAACATGTAGTACAGACAATTGATGGGGGGACGGGTTTCTATATATTAAATCGGTATATCGAAATAAGTAATTCAAAAGTAATAGATAATTTTTCAATTAACGTTTAAATCAACAACCGGAAACTTAATCAAATGTTGTTGCTGAAGCTTTCGCTACTTTAAGTTGTTTGGCATATTTATTCGAACAAGTGTGTTTATGCGAAATCAATTATAAAAAAATAAAAAAATAACTACCAGAATCGCAATTAACCATCTGCAACAACAACATATTGAAAACTGTATGTGATTATATTTTGTAGTTGTTGCTAGCTATTTATAAGTATTCGTATTTTGTTTGATGGGAAATTAATTGTCCTTAAAAGTAGATTTGTAAATTTTTTACAAATATTCTTACAAGTTTAGAAACCGACAGATTATTTTTGGTGTTATTAGGGTAGTATTTGGTGAACTATGTCAACATCTTGGCTACAACTTTGTACGAGGGCAGTTAGACAAATCCGGGATTTTTGAATTTCCCTCGCAAGCTGCGTGATTTAGTTTGACAGCCATTGAAAGCAAACAACCTCATGAACTTCAACATCAACTGTAGTGGTTAAGAAATGATTTACTGAATTCCGTTGCGGTCGTATCAGCCACGCCGAAACGATGTAAAATCAATATTCCGCAATGTATAAACAATTTTAAATATTTTTGAACCTACTAAAGGAATTTGAAAATTGGACCCTTCGATTTATTTATTAAAGTTCTTGTGTGAATATAGTTTTAATGCTATAAGTAAAACGTTAAAAAAAGAAATTTTCGAGATCCTTATGGGATAAATAAAAGTTAATTTTATATGGAATTCAAATCTATAAAAAATATAAAATATTTTAAAGCGATTTGACCCGAAGAAAAGAAATGGTCACTACTCTGAAAGACAATCCAATGAAACTATATTCGGTATTAGGATATAACATATTTAAAGTAAGTAAAAAAAGGCTTAAAATCGGTTGTGCCGAAACTTTGAGTATCCTCCACCAATATCCTGAAAAAATGTTCTCTACTGTTGATACAAACAATGTAAAAATCTTTAGAAGTAATATTATGAAGGTGAAATTTTTTTTGGATGTGAAAACTAATTTTGTGGTGAAAAAAATGAGGTGAAAAATATTTGAGGTGAGTTTAAAATATTATTTAATTATAAGCGACAGGTGAAAGAACAAGTAAAAATATTTTACTTGTACTAAAATACACCAATTTGTATGGATCGCAGGACCGATTTTGATCATTTTCAATACCGAAATTCTCGGGAGAATGTCGATTAATGTAGGTAAAAATGAGCACCCCTCTTGCGCCTTCGCGTCTTGATCGCCATTTAAACAGACATACGGGTAGACAGACGGATAGAAGGACTGACAGACGGATATTGCTAAATCCACTTAAAATTACATAAGTATCACGAATATATATACTTTATGGGGTCTTACACCTATATTTCGACATGTTATAAACCAAAGTCCATTTTTGGATTGAGATTATCTATTTAAGGAGTTGAAGCTAGGGGTAGCCGAATTTTCGTTAAATTTGCTATATCTCTTAGTTTTCTAGATTTGGACCAGTTTAAAAAATCGGTAGTGTACAAAATTTCACCATCTTTAAAACTACGGATACACTTGTAGTGACATCTACCGAGTAAGATCATATACATACAGATATATTTTAACAAGAAATTGTGAAAAATTGAATAAATGGTTCTTACGCATTATTTCAAAATTAGCTTAAACACTAAATATTTTTAGTATTTTAACAAAAAAAAAATGTTAAAAATTATTCGAATCAATTTGAAACACGGTTTTCAAATTTTTACTGATGCATTGTTTTAAGGAGTTAGTGCAAAAGCATTGTCGGGTAGTGTCATTTGAAAAATTGTGCTTAAAATTTTACAGAATGTGGTGTGTTATGTTTCATATTTCTCTATAAATTTTTACAAGTAACTTAAAAATAATGGAAATTATTTAGTTTGCTGCTATGTATTTAATTTGATGTTCACGATGATCTTAAATCTCTGCAGCATTTGTTATAATCAATTTTCAATAAACAGCGTTTGTGATATTCTTCATTTAATTCAATCATACACAATTTTGTTATTGTTATGAAATTGTTATTAAATGTCATATTTAATTTGTAAAACATGATTGTATTATTACAATTTAACTAAAAAGATTAGAAGATTTATTATGTGTTTAAATTGCTTTTATAACAACAATTTAAAATCAGTTAAAATATTAATTAAAATTCGTTTAAATTTTCAATTAAAGTTTTAATTTCTACAGTTTAATTGAAAATTTAACATATTTAATTGAATCCAAATTTTATTTGCGAAAAAATTTTTAATTAGAAATGTTTGGACAAACAAACACGTTAAAATGCCGTTATCGATAAAAAAAACCCTTTCAACTGACTACCGTTACTCATACTGACTGAAATATCTTAAATAAAATAATACCATTGCCGTAAAACATGATAAATTTGCCCAGTCAGAAAAATATATACAAGAGCGCACTGTCAAGTCACTTTAGCAAAAACTAATTTTCCAATCCCTAAACGATAACATCATTAGACGGCTGTTCGAAAACGTCGGAGAAGCATTGGGGAAAAAAAATTTCCAACGTTGGGAAAGGGTTATAAAAACCCAAACTGTCTGATTGGCAGACGAGAGCTTACTCTCAAGCTAACGACATATCGCTCATTTGCAAGAAGACCGGCATAACTTAAAAAACGCGTGTTTTGAATTAATGATGCAGAAATATGGGTCACACCATAATCTAAATAAAACATATCAAACAAGTAAAAAAGGCTTAAATTCGACTGTGCCGAATCTTTGAATACCCTCCACCAATATCCTAAAAAAATGTTCTCTACTGTTTTTGATACAAATAATGTAAACAACTTTGGAAGTAAAATTATGGAGGTAAAAAAAATTTTTTGAGGTGAAAAACTTTGGATACGAAAACAAATTTTTTAGTGGGAAAAAATTATGAGGTCCCATGTAAAAATCGAAATATATATGAACATACATGATCATACATGAGGTGAAAAACTTTGGATACGAAAACAAATTTTTTAGTGGGAAAAAATTATGAGGTCCCATGTAAAAATCGAAATATATATGAACATACATGATCATACATGGGCTTGTATATGATCATACATGGACATACATGGTCATATACGTCCATACATGATCTCATATATGATCATATATCTTCGGATCCGAAATTTGAGGGTATATGGTAATATATGTGCATATATTATCATACATGCTCATATATTATTCATGTATGCTCGTATATGATCATATACGTCCATATACCCTCAAATTTCGGATCCGAAGATATATGATCATATATGAGATCATGTATTGACGTATATGACCATGTATGCCCATGTATGATCATACACAGGCCCATGTATGATCATGTATGCTCATATATATTTCGATTTTTAGATGGGGTGAAGAAAATTTTTTGAGGTGAAAAAAATATTTTGTTGTGAAAAAAATTTTAGTGGTGAAAAAAATTTTTTGAGATCAAAATATTTGTGGTGAATACAAATTATTATTCATTTCTAAGCAAGTGGTGAAAAAATATGGGAAGATATATTATGTACCAGTCGCTACTATGAAATTGTACTAAAATACACTAATTTGTATGGAAAACTTAGAGGTATCTTCACATTTTCACTCATAACTTTTTAACCGCTGGACGGATTTTGCTCATTTTCAATACCAAACCGTCCAATAATCTGTGTAAAAATAGGCACCCCCGCTTGAGTCTTCGCGTCGTGATCACCATTTCAACAGACAGACAGACAGACAGACAGACGGACAGACAGACGGTCATCGCTAAATCGACTTAAAATTGCATAAGGATCACGAATATATATACTTTATGGGGTCTTAAACCTATATTTCGACATTTTACAAACGGAATGACAAACTGATATATACCCTCACCATATATGGTGGAGGGTATAAAAATAGTATTGGTATCTCTTTTCCTTACTGAGTGGTGACCAAAAGTGCTTTGTACTTTGCTCAGCAGCAAGGCTAAATTGAAAGCTTTAGATGCATTTATCTCGAAATCACTTTTTTTGAGTTATTCCAGTCTTCTTGTATATAATAATTGATATCTGAAAACGTAAATAAATGATAATTGCTGTCAAACCGCTATTTGCTCTTGTTGCTAGTGCTCGGATTTTGTACATTGTGTTTTTTGTAAGTGAGAAGGTAATGACCACTCATTACTTTTGGGATATCGCGAACAAAAGTAATTCAGCGAGAAAATAGCCTGGTAAGTAGTTGATACCATCTTTTTTCTGGTAAGCAGTTAATACCATGTTTTTGCTGGATAATTTTAAAAAATTTTGAATTTTCGTTTCCGTCCGATGCCTAGCTTAAGTTCCTTAAGCCCATTGCAGTGGGGCCTTTGTCTTTAAAAAAATTTTCCATAAAATAAAATCTTTTTTATAACATAAATCTTATGATGCAAAATTTTTAATAAGTGCATTTCTTTTATGAGAATTATGGGAGTGTTTAACTACTGTGAATCCATTTCAACAGAATTGCGCAAAAAGTAAATAAAGTTGCTAAAAAGAAAAATTTAATTTGAATTATTTTACATTAAGTAAATGAAATATACTCGTACTTAGATACATAATTATTACAAGACATGCAAACATTACATAAACAAAATTTAAGGTTTAGATACCACAGCAGTACGTATATATACAGTGGTGGTCAAAATATTTGCAAATGATACCTCATATTAACTAAAAATTAGTATTTATTATCAAAAGACAGCATAACTTTTTATTCTTTTTTTATATCAAATTCATTGACAATAAATTATTTTTGCTATTATCTTATAAAAACAAATAAAAATATTAATTAACTAAAACAATAAAAAAATTAACAAAAATTGTCGAAATTATTGCCTGTATTACAATTAACAACATCCCAGCAAAAATATCGGCTGCAAAAAACCGGTTGTAGAACAACTTGTACTTGCATGCAACCTGTTCTACTTTAGGTTCTATCATCAATGATTTTTGTTTGAGTTTGTCCCAAAAGCAACTGGTTCTTTAACGCAAAAGTAGAACATATACCCGTTCTTTGGAACCTATTCTGGAATATGTTGTTCCATTGGTGAATTTTATAAGGGAATTTAAAAAAAGGAATAAGATTCCGTAAAGCTTAACAAGAACTTGGAAAAATATGGGCATCTATTTTACCCCTAATTTCGTGTTTTTGGAGCTATGTTTCTAAACTCGATGTGTTCTCATTCTGAAGAACTAATTCTACAACATGTTTAGTTCCACCGATTCAGTGGAACCATTAATAGAACGGGGGCTCGTTACCAGAGAACCTGTTCTAGAAAAGATAGCTATAGCAACAGGTTCCACAATTTTTTGCTGGGATGTTCGCTATCTGGTTGAGATTGGGGCGGCCACGACATGACATTTATATTATTTACCTCTAATCAAAGTTTCACAACATTAGCTCTTCCATCTGACCATAAAATATTTTTCAATTGCTGTTGTGGCAATTTTAAGTGGGCCAAGCCGAGCTTTTTAAGTCAAGCCGAGCTTTTGGGTCAAACCGAGCTTTTAGATTTTTTTTCTCACACATGGGTTTTTCTAAAACCATATTCTCGGGCTCTTCCTTTAATAGTGGGTAGGTTGGATATTAGTGGTTTTTCGGTTTTAGCTTTTCTGGGAACTACTTTGTCGTATTCCGTAAAAAAAGTTCTTTATTTTTCGATCATCTCTTACAGTTACTGCACGGGGTCTTCCTCTTTTATGAATTGTATACTTGTTGCCACTATTTATTATTCGAGAAATCGTTGATTTTGGAACTAATTAAAAAGGAAATTAATAAAATTGAAGATTTTTTTTTTTTTGAGAAAATCTATTTGGAAAATGATATGAATTTTTGGACTTAAGATGCAAAAATTGTCCTATTGAGCAGTTCATAAACTCTTAAAATGATCGTGTTTACATAACTGAACGCACTGACGTGCGTTCATATCATATTCGTGCAGCATGAAACTAATTTTTTAACCGTTTGAACGCCCTAGTCAAGGCAAGAGGTGTTCACATCGAGCTAAAGTGAATGGATTCTAAAATTTTGATTATTTCCAAACATTTTGTAATTTGAATAAAAAAAAAATAATTTCAGACAAAAACAAGTAAAATTGGCTTAAATTCGGCTGTACCGAATCTTTAAATACCCCCCACCAATATTCTAAAAAAATGTTCTCTACTGTTTGATACAAATAATGTAATAAACTTTCGAAATTAATGTCTGATTGCAGCACAGACATCACTATCTCATGCGCCACCTATTGATAAAAATTTCAATGTCAATGATTGGCACATCTTAAATTGGTATAAAACAAAAACAAAAATATAAAATATGAGTTTTACAAAAACAAAAATACATTTTTTAGAATGAAACGAAAAACGAACAAAGCTTATCAATGGAAAATAACAGAATAAAAGTAGATACAGAAAAAAATTGTACTGAAATACACCAATTTGTAGGTAAAATTTAGAGGTACCTTCATGTTTTCACTCATAACTTTTAAACCGCTGGACCGATTTTGCTCATTTTCAATACCAAACTGCTCGGGAAGATGTCCAATAAACTGGGACAGACATACGAAAATCGCTAAATCGACTTAAAATTGCATTAGGATCACGAATATATACACTTTATGAGGTCCTAGACTTATATTTGGACATGTTACGAACGGAATAACAAACTAATATAAAAATATGGGAGTTTGAATAGGCAACACTTTACTCGCCTAACCCTGTAATATTATATAACTAAAAAGAATGCGATTATCGTTATATCCAGGCATTCTTGTATAGGCTTTTTCCACTGACCTACATCTTTCATCAATTTGCAAAGATGTTAACATCTTCCCATAAGAATTATAGGGGCCAAAAATTCTACATCTATAAAAGATGATCTTTTCTCATTTTGTTCCATCTTACATCTTTGGTTATTCTAAGTGTCATGACTAAAAAAATGACAAAAAAATCGATTTTCGTTGTGCCATCACTAGAAAACTGACATTGCAGAAAATAAACAAAAAAATATATTCAACAAAGGAAATTGAGCGGCACATTAAGAATTTCTTATGTCTACCAAAAATTCTTCTTCATCATCATCTTCCAGAATGACCTTTAATATTTCAATGTACTGCATTAAAATTCGGGTTTGTTCTTGCAAAGCAACAACCACCCCAATGATTTCTGTAAATCCATTTTTTTAATATTTTTTATTTTTAACAAAAATAAGTCTTTTTCTTTTATTTTTTTTTTACAGCTGAATAAAAGACAGATGAAAGATGTTGCCAATGTAAATTCATGTTTCACGTTTTTAACATCTTCCATGCGTTTCACAAAGATGTTGTTCAGTGTAAAAAGCCTATTAGAATTAATTGTTTCATAAGGAGTAAAAGAAATGACAGTTGCAAATGATTTCAAAACTTAAATTTCGACAAGTTCTTTTAAAATAAATTTATTGTTGTAGTAATTTAACAGATTCGGGTTTTTTCTTATTGGTTAAACAAAAGAAATATGGTGATGTTAACAAAAAAATAGTTACGAAGAGTCAAAAGCTCGATTGCGATCTCAGTTCCAAATATTTTAAACACCACTGTACATTAGACCGTACCTCAAAAAAAAAAAATTCACCGTACACCCTCAAATTTCGAAAATGTTTTTTTTTTTTTTGGCCGAACGTAGGGGTCGCCATTTTATATTTTTCTTTATATCTTCGCCATTTACCGTCGGATCTTAAAGTATTGTATTATCAATGGTTTTTGTCTCGCGGAGACCGATGTTTTCCTCGAAGGAGCCATTGACCTCAAGTAACCCGTTGTAGTATTAACCCACCAGATCTCAGTTGCTACCACCTTAATGTACTACCCTAATATTTTAAAATGAAAGCTCGCAAAAAAGCAATAAACTTTTGCTAGGAAAGTATTCCAATGATTCCAGCGGAACTATTATTTTATTTTTTTTTTATTTTTTTTGTTGCCGAATGTAGGGCATTTTTAATTTTTTTGTCTTATCTTCTGTATTTACAGTCGGATCTTAAAGGGTTATATATCAATGTTTTTGTCGCAATGATACCAATTTGTTACATCAAAAATCATTGACCTCAAGCACCCTTTTATACTACTTAAGGGGTAACACCGACGTAAAAAGCCTATATATAAAAACTTCTTTTTTTATTTTCTTTATTTACGGAGATGTGTTAACAAAGATTGGTTTTCACAAGATTTATGAAGGAGTACAAACAAGTATTTCTTTTACACAAAGTTTTACAAAATGATAGTATATTTACAATAGAGGTCTACGGCACGCAGCATTACTTAATAAATTTTTGGTGGATTTCTCTGAAATTTATAACGCATATGGAAAACTAAATTATCTATGGATGTGCGTAGGAGTTTTGGATAGGTCAAATACTTTTTGACTTAGAGCTGTTTCTTTACGAGTATAAAAAATAGATATTTTGACTTTAACACTTCGCTGTTTTGTCAAAAATTAATATAATTTAGTTTTCTATATAAAGTGTATGTTTCAGAGCGATCCACCTAAAGTTGGTTAAATTATAGGCATACGAACCATTGCAAAGGTCTCTGTAAATGTCGTTCCATTCTTACAATGACTCCATTTTTGTAGCCAATGTTGGTAGGAGTTCCATCGCAACTTATAGCTATTAAGAAGTCCATATTGAAGTTCTCTTGACTCAAATAATACAGCCAACTTGAATCACGTCAAAATATGATCGATTAAAATTTGTGTTATTTTATAAGTGATCCACGGCACTCAGCATAATTTAACCAATTTTAGGTGGATCGCTCTGAAACATACACTTTATATAGAAAACTAAATTATAAATTATACTCGTAAAGAAACAGCTCTAAGTCAAAAAGTATTTGACAAAAAATTAAAAAAAAAATAAAATAATAGTTCCGCTGGAATTATTGGAATACTTTCCTAGCAAAAGTTTATTGCTTTTTTGCGAGCTTTCATTTTTAAATATAAGTGTAGTACATTAAGGTGGTAGCAACTGAGATCTGGTGGGTTAATACTAGAACGGGTTACTTGAGGTCAAAGGCTCCTTCGAGGAAAACATCGGTCTCCGCGAGACAAAAAAAAATTGATATACAACACTTTAAGATCCGACGGTAAATGGCGAAGATATAAAGAAAAATATAAAATGGCGACCCCTACGTTCGGCAAAAAAAAAAAAAAAAAAAAAAAACAAACATTTTCGAAATTTTCTTGTTAAAATACTTTATATTTGAGGGTGTACGGTGAACTTTTTTTTTTTGCCTATAAGGTGGTACGGTCATTTGTACATGTTACGGAAATTCGTACAATATATAAAAAGTGAGTTCAAAATTTGTTTAAAATTTTAAATAAATAATATCATTGTGATACACGCCTTAAGTGTAACTTAAGTACTTGAACATTTTAACAAACCTAAGTAAACAGACAATCAAACATAACAGCCGGATGGCTGGCTGGATGCATAAATATACGGACAATTTAAATAAATAAATTGTAGGGTTTAAAATATAACAAACATCAACAACCTTGCAAACGCAATGGATATTTAATGTTTTTTGTTTTAATACACAATTTATGTGAACATATTTGTTTATTTGATATTTTCAAGTAATCAGATACGATTCGTGGGAGTACTCTCCTCTGTAGTCACCACAAGTCAGTCTATCCACTTTAGCATGGTATTTATTTTAATAAAAACTTTTTGACAGTCAACAAATGACGTCATCTTGACTGTAAAACTTTAAATAAACACATTGTTGGCCATAGCTCGCTTAAATGACACTGTATGATCGTGATGTTCGTATTTTGTATTATAAAACCGTTTTGTCAATTTTGTAGCATTCTAATAAAGCCAAATCTACAAAACGATTTGGAATAAATTTCAGTCATCAGCAACAATAACATTTAACATCACCGCTAAATGATATCATGCAATTCCAAGAAAGTCACAATGAAACACTTAAAACTTTATGGAAAATATAATAATAATAATAAAAAAAAAACACAACACTAATCAGTTGTTCCACCAAAGTCATCAGTGAATACTGACTTTGTCTTACATATATGTTATATACAGTGCGAATGAAGAAAACACTAACAAAAACCTTAAAAAAGCACTTCACATTGCAAATTCCTACTCAAAAAAATACTCAAACGAAATTCAGTTTTATTTTGGATTTTTTAAAGAGAAACATAGCTTTAGAGTATCGTAACACCAAAACAGCGACTTTGTTCCATTTTTGGTGTCTATTAAAATTTGAAATTGTTTGTTGATTGTTGTAGGTGTCATAACAAGGCAACATCTGTTAATAACATGTTTGCTGTTAATTTTCAAACCGTTCTCATACTATTGACTTTGAATGTGATTAATTTCAATAAGAAGACAAAAAAATTGATGTCTGTAATTGTATAAAAATAACAGCAACTTTAATTAACAGTTACACAAAAAAAAACTCTATTTGTATTGTATGAAGGCAATTAATTGTTTGTACAGAGAGTGTTTGGATCAGCCAACCTCTCTTAATGCATTTCATTCAATTCACATTTTGAAGTTGTTTTTTTTCGTATAGACTGTTGCACAATCTCTTAAAAGGTGGCTGATTCTTCCGGAAAGCTTGGTGCTAAGAGGGTACACGTGAATCATCATCCCCAAGTCGAATTTTTAATCTCATATTTTTTTAGTTTTATTGCTTCACGATTTAATATTTGGACATATCGGGAATTAAGAATCTAACCTCGGTCCTTAATTCAACTTGATGGTAGCCAAAGTTGGAAGTTATGTAGGGTGATCCCTATACTAAAACAATGAAAAAGCTTCTTTAGAGCCATTAAACGGCATACCTCCTCAACAACATAAATAGATGGTATATAAATACGTGGTCGTCAGTCGTTGGTGGAGTTTCGGAATAAAAGTCCAAAAAGCTCGTAAAATTCGCAAAATTGTTTTAATTTACCTTTCCCAAATTGCAGTCACTGAAAGGAGAAATTTTAAAATGCAATGCTTATAACTGTACGATATGGCTGATGTGTGTGGCAAGGTTTAGCCTGCAAGCAGGCTAAACAAAACACATCTCTCTTAGTTTTATCCCATCTACAAAATATCCAAGTTCCATTTAGATCTCAAAATTGGCTTAGGGGTACCTTCCTTGTAAAGATGTTTTTATTTTTCATGGAAAATATTTTGAAACCGACAACATTTTTATTTGCAAAAAGAGTCGGAAATAGTAGAAGCACCTTGGACATGCATTTAAGATCAGTGTGTTAGACAGTAATTTCCACACCTCCAACGAAATCTCTTGTGACGCAAACCATTTCTTCACTGAATTGAAATCCTAACTCATCTGTTCCGCATGCAACAGTCTGTGTAATAATCCCTTCAAATGGTGCAAATATAAGGTGTTCTACAAGAACTTATCGGAACAATTCCATTGAAAAGCATATATATTTTTTCATTTTAATATTTATATAACAATTTAGAATTATGGTAAAAAAACAATTATTTAGTTTGTCCATAAATGGTTAATTCCTGCAGTCTTGTAATGCCTTATTGGAAACATATTTTGCATACCAGTGATATCCACTTTGTCCTGGTCGGAATAATAATGCTTGGCATGTTCAAAATCACATTTTTAACTTTAAAACAAAGCCACTCCCTATATTTATTTTGTAGTCCTTATATTTAACAACTTCCGTAAACTAATGAAAAAGTCCATCTGATCATCGATTTTTCATAGCACCGAAACAAACTATGTACTTGCTCCCAATGACACGCCAATGTTGAAATCATTAATGATTCACCGTAATTTTCACAACTTCGGGATCAGTAGATGCAGTGTTTAACTACTTCTTCCTCAGCTCTTATTTTGCTGGGCTGTTACTGTACATAGAAAACACGACATGTTAAATTGGTGGCACAACTTCCCTTACCTTGAACCAAGGATCCAAATCATATAACCAAAAAAGCTACCAGAAATGTCATATGCCTGCAAAAACCATTTTCCAAAACATTTATTCAAAATCCTCAAATAATTTACTGGTCTTTTAACACTATCATGAGACCGACGGTCACAATTGAACATCCCTGTGACCAAGAACGACTATAAGTGTGCTCTGTGGCTCGAGGGGCTTGGGATCATGAAGAGAGTTGACCTGTCTTCTAAGTTAGGCTTACAGACGGAATGATGTCAACATATATTTTTTTAATTTTTGACGGGCAAGTAACCATAAATATTTCAACCAGATACATATCTTTAAGTCTATCGACTCAGCGAATGCAACACAGTAATCTCCCAAGTTAAATTGCTGGACTTGACTAACAATAAAGGTATCCCGATGGGGTTTCTGTGATCAGAATAGAATTTGGATATGTGGTAGAGGAGAGAAAAATTAGAGGAGCATATTATTTTTTATTTCATTAATGAAAATAATACAAAATTTTTGATTCCTATATTACCTATGTTTTCGACACAGGGTAAAAATTTTAAAATATGTTTCAAAAAGCTGTTTTGTAAAAGTCGCCTAAAAGCTTTATTATATGTAAATTCAATCCAACAACAATTTCCTTAACAAATGCAATATTCGAAAAATAGGTTTTCTAAAATGACAGAAAAAAAGTTGGACAGACTCAAACATGTTTTATATGCCGGTAGATGCTTTTCATTTGATACCTAATCTGTCTTCAGTTTTTTGAAACGAGGAACTCTAACCGATGCATTCAAATATTATTCAAATTGGAATTATACCCCGAGAACACCTTTCACACACTTCCTTATTAGCTGTAATTTTAACAGTTGTGTACTAAATTAAGTCACCTAATGCAAATACATGAATGTATTCACTGAAATATTATGTTTGTCTCGCAAAATGTATTAGTGTACTACGGGTATATAAAACTATTAACTATGTACTTCGTGTATAAACATTGTACAAAAACAACAACATCAAAAAACCCACTAAGGAAATACCTTTTACCATAAGTGGGTCGATATCTGAGGGTTGTGTATGTAAATACATACCAGACAGTCAGTCAGTCCGTCCGTCCGTGCAAATGTTGTATGTAAGTAGTTTAATTTTAGACCCATAAAAAAGTTTTGTTACTTTTTGTTTGTTTCGCTGTTATAATTAAGCCAAATGAAAACAGTTGGCTAACAAAGTTGGTAGCAAAGTCTGTAAGTCTCTCTCTCTCTCTGTCTAAAATGTACCATCATGTAAAGCACTCAAGTGTGACTTTAATTCAATCGTTTTACTCATACATTCGTTCGTCATACCATGTACGTCCGTCCGTCCGTTATATGCAAATCTATGCGTTGGTGTTTTACAAGGTAAATTGGAAGAAAAAATAACAAGTGTAGATAGTTATAATTACAACACACACACAGATATAAAACCAGGTATATTTGTATATTTTGCGGATATTTTTCTTTTTTTTATTATTTGAATCCAAGATTATTTAAAGTAACAACGCCCGTTTGATTTGAGTTGTCGTATTTTTTTTTCTACGCCAACTACTGTTACAAACTGCCGTCAATGTTGAGTCATTGTCTGGGCTTGTATTTGGTTCGTTATTTCTTGGAAATGACAATTTTTGACTGCAGATTTAAGTTTATGATTTTTAATTAAATCTTTTTTTCTTTGGTTTTTTATAATCAATTGATATTTGCAAAAAAAATGCTTTAAAAGAAGTAGGATTTTATTTATTTGGCGTCATAAACATTGCGTAGAATATTTAAGATGACAGCCTGAATAATATAACCTTCAAATAATAGATTTTTTTATTTCTAATAAATCGATAGTACATATTTAAAAACTTTAGTCACATTGAAACTATCTAAAACCTTTTTTTTATCTAAAAGTTGCTTCACGTGTGCGCACGCTAGAGGATGCAAATTAAAAAAAATGTACTTCAATTTCCATAAATTTTCTTCTAAATTGACCAACAAAATTTGTACAAATATGTTTACAAATTTTTTTAGTTTCTATTTAAAAATTTTGAGTTTTCAATTTTATAAACAAAAAACATAAAAAGGCTTGGAAGATTTTTTGGTCCATCTAGAAGACAATTATGTGGAGAATAATCTACTTCTTTAAATTCAATACTAAAACAGGGTGCCTCCAAATTATGTAAAAGCTTAGATGTTCCTCCATACTCGAATTAATGTTTGTGCAAATTTACCCAACGTGTAGTAGAAAACAGTACTCCGAGTATAAATTGGGTGAATTAACTATGTATGTTATGCTAACGTAAAAAATATTTGTATGCAAACGTAAAAATTACACTTATTATGTGTGAGTAGGTGCAGACATGTTTAAATTGACACTGAAAGTGTGCAAAAATTAAATAAAATTTTAAAATTAATTTCCTAATATACTAAACCTGTTTTAAGCATAAATATGCTAAACTGCGTATATTCTTCAACGCATTGTTTAAAATTAAACAGCGTAAAACTTTTTTCCTAATGAAACAAAATAATTAAAAATTTGTTATAATTAAAAAAACCTTAAATTTAAATTAACTTGTCAAAATTAGAAGAAACGCTATAACTGAAAACATTGCAGAATAAATAATAAATAACTTTCAAAATTAAAAAAAACTTACTTGAAGTGAAAAATCGCCAAAATTAATGACTTAAATTAAGCTAAAATTAAAAGACTTCAAATTTAAAAAATGCTAATAATGAAAAAAGAAAAAAAAATAATCCAAATCGCTACAAATTAGAAAAGCGCTTCAATTAAAATCAATTAAAGAAATCACTAAAATAAAAAAAATTTAAATTCCGCTATAAGCTAAAAAAAAATCCAGAAATAAAATAACGCTTAATGAAAAAAAGCCAAAATAAGAAATTACATTACTGAAATGGAAAAAACGCTTAAATGAAAAAAAAAAAAATAGTTGGAATTGAAATAAATCGTTAAAATTCGAAAAATCGTTATAAATTGAAAAAAAAGAACACTAGCCAAACCGCTACTTTCATTTTTATTATTTACTTTTCGAGATAACGGCGTTTTACCTCTGATGCAAAAATTTTTTCTCTATGTCGTTAAGGGATTTAAATTATTATCTAAGCAATTAAATTGTTATCAAAAGCCTAACAGAAAGCCAAATTTCGGAAGTTTCAGTTTCAGGATTTAAGGCTTAAGTTTCGCAACTTCTAACAAGGACTTTGTTAAACTTTTATTATTGTGTACAGAGTTAGCCAAGCACCTTGTACATCCTGAAAATTTCATAGTCTTTGCTAAAATTAACGTATTAGAAGATGCGGAACTTGAGCCTTATATGCTGAAACTGGAGCTTCTGAAATTTTACTGCTAGGCTTTTGACTTGCATCCTGTCTGTCCTCTAGTTTAATAAAGTCCTTGCCAAAACCGTTGTATGTTTGCATTAATCGCATTTACGATAGTTTTTGAAATATGGCCGATATACCATATAAAAGCCAATTAAGTGAATATTTAGGGCCGATATTAAAGTATTTATGGTGGGTTTCGACCTCTGTCGCATACATTATTTCTCTATCTGGTTTAGTTATCGAGATAATCGTCCATAAATCGTAAACTAAACAAACTAGAAAAAATATTTGCACATTTACCTGCAAAACCCCAGTACTAGTTCCAAGTTTCGGCTCGATTGGATAAATAATAATGTATTGTGTCTAATTTTGACAATTTTTATCTTTGCGGTAATTAATTATTTTGGTGTTGATCATAAAAATTTATTTCAGATATTATTGACATCCTTTGACTTTTTCTTATAAAAGTTCTTCCAGTTGTGTCAATAGCAGATATTTAACTGTAAGTTTCTGTATTTCTGATGATTCTACTATTGATAATTCCTAAACACCTTCCAGTCAGTTCGTTTGTAATCACAATACCTCTTATCAAATTTACTAGCTCCAGCGTTTTCGATTTTACACATAACAGGTCTGAGGTCTGACGGAATGTCAGACTCTAGTACATCTAAATTGATATTTAGCGTTATATTATTAATACCAAGTCAATAATTGAATTGTTGGTGGGATAAGAGAACGGATCAATAAGTCCGTGACTTTTTGAATGAAACACAGTTTTTTTTTGCAAAAAAAAAAAATATCTGTCAACATAATCTCCTTTTAGCTCAATACACTTAGTCCAACGTTTCTCCAATTTTTGTATCCCTTGCAAAAAATAGGTCCATAAAATAAGCATTTGCTTGATCAATAATTTCATCGTTGGAGCTAAATCTCTTTCCACCGAGCCATTTCTTATGGTTTGGAAATAGGAAATAGTTACTGGTTTCTAAATCCGGAGAATATGGCGGTTAAGATACCAATTCGTAGCCATTGAGACTACACATGTCACAGAGCTTTCTTAAAGTCACACAGCTTTCTTAAATCCAACTGATGATTTAAAATCGAAACCATACTGCCATATAAAATGCCTATGGCATCAACAATCTCACGCACTTTTACTCTTCAATCGGCTAATACCATATCGTGGATTTTTTCGACATTTTCGGCCGTCCAGAACGTTCAGCGTCATTTGTACTTGTGCGACCACAACGAAAGTCAGTAAACCACTTTTTTACCCTTGAAATCGATGGTGCAGAGTCCCCAAAGTGTTTATCAAGCTTTTCCTTGGTTTGATTAACGGTTTTTTTCGCAAAAAAAAATGTTTAATAAGCACTGGAAATTCACTTTTTTATGTTTTGAACAGCTGTTAAACGCAAAGTAAATAACGGAACTTGCTCAAAATTTGACAGTAGTCTATTAACAGGTGGTACTTGATGGGAGCAGTGTTGCATTTCATATAACTGCGAGGGAAGTTCGAAAAGTCACGGACTTATTGATTCGCCCTCGTAATATATAAAGAAATTATGAATTTTTTTGAAATTGTTTAGCATATTTCCCGCAGTGTTGTTAACACAATGACAAGAAGAGTTTTTAGCATTTAAATCACCAAAAAATAATAAACACTTTCTGTAATGAAGTTAATTTTAGTATATCATTAACAAATTTGGATGTATATTCAGCAAAAATTCGTTTAATACCATATCATGTACTTCAGTTATAATTTCTGCAGACTACGAACTCGTTGGAATTTTCAGGCGTACACTTCGTAAATCATTAATTATTAAATTCAGCAACCGAATTTTTAATTGTTGCATATGAAGGAGCTCTTTCACCTAACACATTCTCCATATCATATGAATTCCTTGTCCCGATAAACCTTTGTTATATAAATATTTTATGACATCACGAATTTCTAATTTTTTCATTATAAAAAAATCACTGAAGTGTCTTTTTTGCTCAGCTGATAATATACGAAAGAGTTGTCAAATCGAAATGAAATTTAACATATGTTCTTTGGCAGATGAAAGTTTCCAATACACTTACATGGCATGGAGTTCTCACAAGACGTACGTCGCTATAAGAATGAGCGGCTGCATGTATTTTGTTTTTGTAATAATTGTATTTTATTATTGTATTTTCGTTCGTCTAAAGCAAAAAATTATGTGGAAACACAACCTTAACTTATTGCTGCTTATTCCGCTATCTCTGCGTCAGACTAAGTACATTTCGTACGACCTCTTAATAATAAAACTTTTGATTGTCATATACTAGTAGTTAATACTTAACCATGATCTTTCGGCAGTGACAGATCATATGAAACATAAAATATGTGCAAAACTTCAACCAATGTAATGTCTTAAATGACCAAATGTCACCCGCACCTTGTACATAAATAAGTCAAATTAAAATAATGATGCCTTTAAAACACACATTCATAATGTTGTTGTTGATGTTTTTCTTGTTGTTTACACCATCACATTACAACAATTTTAGGTTTGAAACAAAACAATATTGGAGAATTACACACATGACAATACGAAAAGTTGAAGTGGTTTTGTACTTGTTGTTAAACAAAAAAAAAAAAAAAAAGAAATCCGATGGTTGGGATTCTTTTACATATGTGTCATTCTTATTGGAATTTCTTTTTATTTTTAAATACAACAAAATCTACAGGTTATTGTCTCTTATTAAGTATATTAATATATTTAGCAATAATGTGCCTAAAAGAGAGGTGGGTAGAGAGAAGACTTGTGTTTATTTACTTCTTCAAGACTGAAATACAGTATGTAGTAGGTTCGTTTAAGAATCTGCTGGTATTGCGCCACCTTTAATAACTTAATCGTCTTAATTTCTGTTTTGTTTTTATTTATGTATTTTTATACTTTGCTCACTTACTTCTTTACTACTTGGGTTTCTTTTTGTCTTCACTTTGTTTCTTATTGGTTCCATTAGTAAGATAACAATATTATTATGATTTGTTTACATGACCAAAACTTTGTTGTTGAAGACACTTTGTAGTCTTCACTTGGAAAATGTTAAAGAAAGTTATAACTTAAAAGGTTTGAGTTGTAGAGATCTACGAAATTTGTGGATCAAAAATCTCTTATAAAATAAATTGAGTGTGAGTTTGGTTTGCAAAAAAAAAAACAGTATTGTCAATACTTATCAACAATAAAGAGCTAAGTAAAGTTGATAAATGCGCTAGCTGGCTTTAATATACATCTTATTTTAAACGTACAACTTTAACTGATTCCTCTGTGACGACGCACTAATAGCTGCAAACCGCTTTATTATTGCCAGGCTGACATTTCCGGGTATTGATTGTTTGTGTTTTTACTTTGAAATTTTTTTGTAAATAAAAGTTTTATGGTGGAATCTTTGAGCTCTGTCTCCATAAGGCAAGGGTCATATATTGTAAACTGTTCACTAGAACCACCGCGATCTAGTTCTCCTTACAATAAGTGTGGTATATAAACGGAGTCACGAGTTCGTAATCTGCCACTAACTATTTCGATCCATTAAATATTGATATGGTATCATATGGGCGGTCTTGGTCGACTATAATTTTCGTACATGTCTTACCAGTTTTTATGCGGAAGTAAACATTTCTACTGAATTTCTTCAAAATCTGAGAATAAATTATAAGAATATGGGCTTTTTAAAATAGAACTCTGGATTTTGTATTAGATACCGTAATGATCTTTTTGAAAAAAAAATTACAGGACCTCAAATGTATTAAAAAACGTGTTTTTTGCACTTTTGGTTAGAATTTCTCGAAAACCTGACGTGATAGGGACTCAGAAGTCTAAAACCATCGGGAAAGTATAGTCTTATTCTTGGTTAGAAAACCTTGTCGGCCGGTGCTAGTCCAAGGAATTCTTATAAGAAGGAGCCTCAGAATCTGAAGATCTCATTGATTTTTTATAAGAAATAAAAGATTCTTAAATTGTTATCATCACATGTTAACATCACTTATGATGCAAGAGGTTTCTCAGTGAATGGGAGAATAAGATCGATATTAATATGAGTGGGTTTTATAATGATAATACTACAACTTAAATATTCTTTTAAACAAATTTAATTCAATATTAAATTTTTATTCTATCAAAATACCAGTTATAAATGCTTATGATCTTGTATTTGGTTTTTAAACATTAACTCTTGGGGGTTTGAAATTGTACTCTTTTTGTTTATTGGTGGTGGTGGAGTGGGGGGAGGAGGTTTGGGGTCTCACTTTTGTCACTCAAACTCTCTTTAGTTATTTTCTCATTTAAATTATTATTATTTAACCTCTCAGCCTACACATTCTCTAAATTGTTGTTTTGTATTATAATGCATTTACCGCTTACATATGTAGTGGTTATTTGGTTAGTTGTAGGTTTTTCATTTTTTATTTGTGGCTGTTTGTGTTAATATTATTAAGTTATGAGTACTTTTGAGGCAATTTGGTATCGATTTTGAGTTTAGTCCAATTTGAACTGCGGTACCGAGCGGTGGTCTCTTCTTCTGATAATTGATAAAGTTTCGCAAAAACAAAAAATTAAACAACAATAAAAGAACAAAAAACTAATACAAAATATATTTTTAAAACTATTTTGTGTTCGATTAAAAAACTAAATACATTTTTTGTTATTTCAAAAATACAAATAATTGCTGATTTGTTTTCGTTTTCTAACGTTGTATTTGTGTATCTATGTAGTGTCGTCGAGTGTGTGTGTGTGTGTGTGCGTAAATTAATAAAAACTATTTCTGATTTTTACAACAAACTGTTAATTGTTTTTTTTTCAATAATTAAATATTTAAAAAAATAATTATAATTAATTTATAAAAGATTTTATAAAAAATAAAATAATAAATTTGTTATGAGCAAAGTTTTAAAAAATTTTTAAAAATATCTTAAACAAGAATACAAAAAATCAATTTTTTACAAAATATTTTAAACAAGAATTTATATTTTCCTTAACATTTCTCTGCAAAAAATATTTGTGTTAAAAAAAAAATCAAAAGTTAAAAAATCAATTCAAAAATTTTTTTGTTAATCTGAATGTGTGTGACTTAACTATGTGCTTTTGACTTGATGGTGTTTTGTTGTTATTGTTGTAGTTGGTGGTAGTGCTCATTTTCAGAGTATCAAACGAATTCAGTCTCTAAAATAATTTTTCTACTTTTAAGCATAGATAAAAAAATACTTAGCCAAAAATCCCGATTTTCGCACGAATAATTTATTTTTATAATAAAATATAAAATCTATGCAAAAAGTGTTACACCAAAATTTGTCTGATTGCTGTTTAGAATTTTATGTAGAACTTTCGATTTTATTAATTTCATTTTTCTAAATGTTTAGAATGCATACTGTGGGATTGATGTCCATAACTTTTAAAATTTAAGATATTAAAAAATATACAAAAATTGATAAATAGCACTAGTTTTATAAGTTGTTTTTATAGAAATTTTCACACATATAGAATTTTGTCAAAAAAAGTAGTCAAAATGATTTATGAAGTTATTACCAGTTTCACTTGCCTATTGCGCTGAAAAATACAAACGGTAAAGCGATATCAAGTCACTTTAAGAGGTGGTAAAAGCGCTAGCAAAACGTGTTCCTCCAAACCCGAAATTACAACATCATTAGACGCACGGACCAAATGTTCAAAAATCGTCCGAAAAGTATTGGAGAAAAAAATGGCCAACGTTGTTATAACCAAAGGGTTGCTTGCCGCTAACATGTCAACATTGGCATAAGGTGGGTTAGACCAAACTTGCCAACGTTGTCAAAACGTCAGAAAAACCGAAAAAATAGGTTATATGAAGATAAATTGAACAAACTTTTTAAAAATTTTCAAAAGGTGGGCGTAGCTAAAAAATGACCAAATTAGAGTATTTTATGTATATTTATGGAATTATAACATGCTAGAAATTTTAAAAATGTTAGAAATGCCAATAGAGTTTTTTAAGGGCAATTTATTTTTTTGTATTGTAATAGATAATTCAATTTATCTAAAAATCGAGCAAAATTGATTTTCTCTTTTGCTTTATAACAAAATTTCAGAAGTTTTTATATCGGTACAGTTTTGTAAATAATATTTGTTAAATCTTGTCTTTCTTAAATATTCAATAAAAATCCAACTATTTGTTCTATAGTCAGTTCGGAACAAAATATTATTGTTTACTGAATATTTGCGATGTAAAATATTAGCTCTGTTCCCTTACTTTCTGGGTAAAGTTCGGTAAAATGAGAGTAAGCAAAAAATACTCTCATAAAATGACAAAATTACCCAAAAGTACGGGAACGCAAAAAACCACTTTTCTAGCCCAAAAAAAAATGTCAAAATGCATCAATGATGCCAAATTTTTAGGTGCAATAAGTGTAACACGACAAGTGAAAACGCGCTAATGGAGAAATGCGAAAATTGAAATAAGACTCAAAAAATATATTAAAATTGCCCGCCGTTTATAGTGGCAGGAAATTTCGAGATTTTGATATTTTGCTCTTTGAAAAAACACACATAGTTATTTCTAATACATATATATTTTTCTCATAATTTAATGTTTATGAGCTTTTTTTCATTGTTTTTTCAAAGTGGTGTATATAAAAATCTCGTGATTTCGTGCCAAGGTAAAAGAGAGGGTTACAATTTTCAAAAAAAGCGGTAAGAAAAATTAATATGTGCCGATCTGTCCCTTTTTTATTAAAGAAAATATTTGCAGTTTTTAGAAAGTAAAAAACCGCTTATTGTAACACGAAAAGGGCTAAATTAGCATCGCTGAAGTTCCTTACTTTTATTTTTTACATTTATAAAACAGCTGTTTTTGTTTATCAACTGTTCTTTTGACAATTTACCCAATTTACCCAAAGAAAAAGTTTAGGTAACTTTCGGGAAGTTTGGGAACCTGCGGTAATGTACGGGAACAGACTTATTATATAGATATTTTCTCCATAACGTATTGTATAACACTCTGAAAATAGATAGAAAAAACATATGAACTAAAATATATTTTGGTCGATTTTTAGAGAATTTTAAATAATATGATTCTCATTTTAATTAATAGAACATTTTTCATTTTTTTCAATAGTAATTAGTATTTATCATTTTCGTTATAGGTCCATTAAAATAGTAATTGATTTAACGTAATTTGAAACTTATTTTAATTTTTTTAACGTTTTTAAAATTTTTAATTAATGTTTAAGGTCCGATTACTGAATGTCCAGTTAAAATTTGACCAATAGCTAAATTCAGATTGTAGTATATGGTTAACAACCAAAAATGTACAAGTTAAAATCAAAGTTAATCGCTAACGGTTGATTGTGAAAATGAGGCTTAGAATATTAATGGATAGAGAATATATTCCTTTAAACTCATCTCAGGTGTATGTTGTTTTAAGCTTATTCAGTATGACTTGTCTGGCTGTCTTGCCTGCCTGCCTTTGTAGTATACCTTAGTACGTATATAGTGTGGTATAGTGTGTTTGGCTTAATTTCAATTCATTGAGTTAACAACCAGTTTTATTTATTTCATTTTTTTATTGTTGTTGTTTTTATTTTGCTATACAACTTTGGAGACTGGGTCGAATAACAAATCCAAACTTAAACACCACCTTCAGTAACGATCAAGTCTTGGTATTAGCAACATTCGGTAATAATAAAAAACAAACAAAATAATATTGAAACAAAAAAAAAAAAATAGAAATTCAATTAAACCAACCAAATAAAATAATATTTCTACACATTTAAGATTTTAAACTTCTTCCATCTCGTCTTTGGTCATCGTTTAGGCCATGATGAATAAAGTTTAGTGCTGTCTTAGCGGGAAAAAAGAATAAACTTACAACAAAAAATGTATCTATAAATCTACAAATATCAAAACTAAAAAAGTATCTAAGGAATTTATGTGTTGTGTATTTGAAAATTGCGTTCTCATGACTTCTTTTAAACTTCGAAAAAAAACCTTTCTTTTTTCACTTTTTTGCTGTTTCTGTTGATTTCTTTTACTCAGTTTTTTACTGTGTGTTATTTTTTACCTGTTTTTTTTTTTTTTTTTTGTTGTGGTTGTTTTTCTAATCTCCAACAATAACAAAACGTGTGACCAACCAAAACGTTAAAAAATGCATAACAAAAAATAAATAAAAAAATCAACTTAGGTTGCCCTACCTTTCATTCCACCTCGCTTTATGGTGTATGTGACCGTAATGCAACCACCAGCAGCAACATTTTGTTATACGAGTTGTGAAAGAAAAAAGAAAAATGTGAAGAAAAATTAAATGTGCAAAAAAGATACGTATTTAAAACTACTCTGTATACTTGGTGGATTAAAAATTACAAAATTCCATCATTGTGAAATGGAATGATCTCAAAATAAACAAATCATTCATCTAGGGTTGCCAGATTTACCTATTGGCTGGCATATTTTCAAGAAATTCAACCAAAAAAATATCTTAAAAAGTTTTGAATTACACAAGCTTACAAAATAATACTTTTTTTTATATAAAGTAGCAGGAAAATTTCCTAAGCTTGAGCCCTCAGATATGAATGAAATTTGACTGTGTGATAAGGCAAAATTAATAAAAACATAATTGGTTACAACTAGGGCAGTTCATGCATTTATAATCTTGTTTCATGTACATAAAATATGTATCAAAAATCTAAAAAAACTAATTAAAAAAATGTATTTATTATTGATTATTTTTCTTCTAAATTTTTAATAGTATCAGTTCAATTTTAAAAATTGAAAATCACCGTTACTCATAGCCAGCAAGTTAGAAATTATATTTTTCTGACTTTTTTTATCTTTCGATAAAACAAAATAATAGCAAAATAAATATATGTATTTAAATTTTAAAAATATTTTTTTTTTATAAAAGACATCAGTGCTCTTTTGACAAAAGCACACTCAGAAAAGTTTGTCAATAGAATCTTCCGCAAATGACATTTAAAACAGAGATGTATACAGTTTAAAAAACTACAAAGGTAATTTACCTTTAAAATAACTAAAAATAAAGTTATTTTTTATTGTAAAAAATCAACTAGCATATGCAGTAAAATTTTTCGATATTTTAATAAAAAACTTTCTGTCATTTACCTAAAATTTAAACTACAAATTGCAAATGTTACTACTGTTATTGCGCTTAATACATTCACACTTAATTAACTACTAACAAAAGGTATCTGTTTGCAATAATACTGATTTGGTAGTTGTTTATTATAAAAGGTTTTTTTTCGAATTTCATATAAATATTTCATCAAAATTTAAGTAGATGTTAACTTACGAAGTGGTTATAGATATAGCTACTTAAAAATTAAGAATTTTTAAAAATTCTGCCAAGTTTTGGAAACTCCCTGCTTTTCTCATTTAAATGTTAACTAAAATATTTGTCATAAAAATATTTAAAACTTTTGTATTTTTAATTTGATAAAATATTAAAAACCACAAAAGCTAACAAATAAATTACGTGTATCAGATTTGAATATATGTGTCAACAGATATGATCCCATATGACCAAATCTGCCACAAAAATCAACAAATTTTATAGATCCCTTCAGAAAGATCTGATTAAATTTGTCCATAAAGTTTATCAAATATGTCATATCATATTATATATAATCTAGATCTAGCATCATATGTTATTACATACAATAATATCTAATTACATTTAAGCAGATCTGAACATGTCTAATATTTTTTACACCAAAAAAATATTAAGAACCTTTTTCATAAATATGAAGAAATATTTCATACAAATTACTGAATATTTTTTAAAAGTTCTTTATTATTATATTTAAGAAAGGTTTCAATTTTATAAAGCCAGTTTCGTCATATTTTGGAGTGTTACATTGGACGAAAAATGATAAAGCTTCTTTCGTGAGTGTAGTTCAAACTATATTTCGAGCGTAATATAAACGCTAACTAAAATCTGGCGTCCCCGAATGCAAGACCTTATTTACCTTTCCCCCTACTTTTACTAATTTTCTCAGTGTTTTTTTTTCACAAATTAATTTCATTCAATGATTTATTATTTTTTATGTGATTTAATTTCTAATACATTTTTTTAAAATTTCATTGTCATTGTTTTGTTTTTTCCCCCATTTTTTCTAGTTGTTTACTCTCAAGTACTTGTATGTTACATTAACAGTGATTTCACCTTTTTTTAATTCGGAGTCAGTCACTCTGTTGTTTTAGTGTGGGACTTTCAATTCATTATTATTATTTATATATTTTTTTTATTACTTCTTTTAATGATATTTTTCCTGCAACATTAACAAAAATATTAATAGCAATAGCAACACCATCAACATTAACAGCAAAATAGTCATAAAATAATATCTATAAAACAAAAAGTGTTAAACAATATTCGCATAAAACCTCTAATAAAATCAAGAAAAAGTGGCAGCAGAAAAAACAAACTGAAAATATAAAATTACTTATACTTGTTTTTTGTTATTAAACTCTCTGTTTTTTTTTTTTCTTGTTCCCTCCCTCCCGAATCTCTTCCACTCAATTGTTTTGTACAAATGATCTATTCGTTGTTGAAGTTCTCTCTTAATAAATAATTTATCATATCTAATCATATGGAAGGAAGCACATGAGCTGATATTCAACAAAAAAAAATATATTAAAAAATGAACAAGAAACTTGTACCCCCATTCAACAAAATTACCAAATAAAATTAACAGACATATGATTTGATTATAAACTGGGTGCTAGTTAATATATTGGATGTTGTGACCTTAAAATTGTAAAGGGTGGGGTGTGAGGTGATAGAAATCCCAGTAGAAAGAAACACATAATGATTACAAAAAGATTGTTATCTTTGAGTAATGACATTTGTTAGTGATGTAAAATTTTTATTATGTTGAGATAACCACAAAAACCAATGACAATGACAGTTAATACGAAGGTATGTGACCAATTTAATTTATTTTCAAGATTCGTTAAAGCTGACTTTAGATGACTCTTATTTATCAAGTATTTTTGAATTTGAAAAAATGATTGAAACATTCAAGGAGATTATAAATACTAAAAAACTAGAAAATGGCAAGTTCACCTTAAAGCCTTCATCTCTAGTAATGATGACCATTTAAAAGTCGAAAATGGAAAAAAAAATTATTGAAACTTGTAAGAGTTTTTTTTTTTATTAATTTTGTTTTTTTTTTTAACTAATAGTTCATATCTTTCATACTCAAAGCAATGTAAAATTAAGTCCCAAGAATTGGAGATATACAGTAAACAGCAAAAGTCATGGTACTCTAGCAACAACAAAAAATCTTCTGTAATTTCTAAAAAAAATACGTTACAAAAGATATGATACTTACTTTTATTTAATGTGTTAACTTTTATACTATAACCAATCAAAGTAATATTTCACTTATTTATCTTAACAATGAATTAAAAAATTAGAGATCGTGGTAACTTTATATTTTTGACAAGCAAAAGTCATGGTATTCCTGAAAAATGTAACAAAACTTTATTAAGGTGTTATGATTTTTGAACTGGATTGCTTTACCTAACACCTTTTCGTAGAACTTCAATCAATCATTGAGGCATTGAAAGCACAAGCTTTTTTGTGTAGTTTTCGTATATTTGACTCCATTCAGCCAAAAGTATTTTTTTTAGCTGAGCTTTATTAAAAATTGTGTGATTTTGTATGCGTTTTTCTAAGAGAAAACAGATTCGTGCTGACAACCGAATTTGTAGCCAATCACATGATTCGGTTGTGGTAACCGAATTTTTCGGTTGCGACAACTGAAAACCAATTGAGATTTGAGTAATTTGACTGTGAAAACAGTATTTCGCAATTGAACTATTCGATTGGCAACAAATTCGCTTGTCGGCACGAATCTGTTTTCTGGGTGCGGTTTCCCTTAAAATATCGCTATCGAAAAACCACGGACTATTACTGTTATTGACAATTGTATCTTTTCGCTAGGCTATGAAACTATTAGCTTTTCGGAAACATGTCTTCACTTACACTTTAAAACGTGAATATCCTTAATAGTTTAAAATCTTTTGTGTCCACTCTACATACGTTGACATAATTTAATATTTTCTTGGGCGTAAACAGCCAAAAAGCAACATAAATAAATTGATTTCAATTGGCAACAATTGTTTTTTTTAACACAATCTTGTTGCGTGCTATGGAACACACAATCTCTTCGTTGCTTTGGCGTTTGATTGCTATTGCATTCATGCGATATTAAATCATTTGGATAAATTATAGTAGTGTAAGTGGAGTAAATAGAATGGAGTGATGTGATGTATATACGTGAAATTCATTGAAATGTCATAATTCATTAAAGTAAATAAAGTCACATACACTCATGCAGTATTAGGTACTGCAATTCAATTGATGTAATAATTTCAATTTCAGTCATTCGATTTCAATGAACTCAAATGACATTGTTATTGTTACTGCTGCATGCATATTTCCAACAAAACTAAATTGTGGTTAAAGTTTATGCAAACAAAATACCCCAAGCATCATCACCACAGCATTTTCTAAGGGAATCAAATTTGTTGATTCCATTATTTTTATCTTTATGAGAGTTTTACAACACAAAAATCTGTTAATTTATCTGATGGTATAAACAATTGAGACTGCAGAGGAATTCTTTGGCACTTGTAAAAGCCCATGAATTTTATATATTTTGTAAGAGTTTTATTGCTTTTGTTGCTATACTTAATAACACCCTGTGTGCTCTCAGTTAAATGCTTGAACAATTTTCTGGCATTCGGCCAATTGGATCAACAATTATGTTATTTTTTTGTTAACTTGCCGGGTTGTGTTTGTTTTTGCCGGTAACATACTCAATGTGTAAATATTAGAATACATATAAATGCTCCTCTACTTTTTGAAAATGTAATTAACCCTCTAATGAAAATAATTTTCTTTTTTCATGTGATAATTTGTTAAAATTGTCTTACATCTGATTTAGTTCATTTCCTTTTTTAATTTAGTACGCTTTTCTAGTGTACTCGCCAATTTCTTTTAATTGTTCATAAGATTATATTGGAAAACAGTTTGTTTTGAAAATTCTGAATAAAATGATCTAAATTGAACTGAAAATTTAATGGAATGTTTCGAATTCGAGCCGACTTGAATAAAATCTGGATATTTCTATTGTTTATTTATAACGAACTTTCAGCCTGTCTATATAAAAAAAACAAAGCAAATTTACAATTTTTAGCTAGGCTGACACATGTATTTCGATCCGGCAAAAGATTCTCTCAGAACCCGAAGTTTTAGAAAAGCTAGAGCCTTCAGAAGAAGGCAGAGCTAAACCTTATATTTTATGTTAACATTATGTCATAAAATCAATAAAGTTGCTTTAAAATTTTTCGAATGTTTTTAAACATTTAATTCATATTTGAAAAATTTCTTTTTTTTGAAAAAGTTTAAAAAAATACAAGTTTATGGCTGACATATTTTGCAGCATACTCTTTAGTTTTGTAAAATACAAAATGAACCTCTAATGTAATGAAAATTTGATTTGTTAAAAGTTGATTAAATATTTTCTCTGTGTAATGCAATAATTTTGAGAGCATAAAAGTACTGAAAACATACCAATACAATTGGAGTCCGAAAGGACTCATGAAATCATGCTACATGAGTGTGTTTTTCTTTGCCAATGAAGCCTCTTTCTGAGGGTTCTTTTATGATGCATAAGAGCATTATTGATAATTTTTTAATAAAAACTGAACGTAAGAGTTTTTTTTAAATATCTTCCCAATCTAAAGTTATATATAGTGGAAATGATAAAGTATACTTCTAGAATCTGAGGTTGTTTCAATAGATAAAGCTTTGATAGTTTTTAATTCAAAAAATGGCGCCTGAGCAAGGACAAGCAAATATCGTTACTCAATTATATTTCCCTTTGTTTGACACCTCTTTGCACATTAGAGGGTTAAAGGTTTAGTTTTAGTTAGTTGTTGCACTTATTTTTCTTGGCAATATCATAAATGGCAACTATGACGAATTTATTAAACTCATTCCTGCCTAAATGTGAAATAAAATAATGAAATAAAAAGAGCAATATTCTATTAATACGCAAACACAAATACGCATAAATTCCTAGGTTGTAACGGAAATGTTCCATTTTTTATTTGGCACGGGCCGGGCCTAACAATTGCACTAGATGTGCTAAATATTTGAAACTTTGCTTGTAATAAATCAACATTTATTTTTATTGAATATTTTACAAATATTTGATTTAATATAACTTTTTATATGTTTTAAATATAGTATTGGATTTTTAATTGAGATTATTAAAAACAAAAGTAATCTTTCCAAATCACACCTAAAAGAAATAAAGAAATTTCAAAGAAAAGTGCCATTCCACAGAAGAAGGAGAAGAAAGACGTTAAAGTGATATTAAAAATATTAAAATTAATAATAAAAACTAACCGAACCGCAAGTAATGAAATATAAATAAAAAGTGTTCTGTAAATATACAACTGCCATATTAAAAGTTACCAAAATAATATATAAAAAAATAACTGTTCATATGTTTAACTTCTGATTAAAGAAAAATCAAATTTAAAATTGTTCTCAAATAAAGTAATTTTAAGGAAAGTGCGCTTTGTTAGTGCACCAAAATGACATCACAATCCTATTATAAGGATCTGTTGGGATTCGATCCCAACGAAGTGCAGTATGAATCTTCAACACAAACGCGTAGAAGCAGTGGCCATCGTCATCATAGCAGCAGTAGCAGTCGCGGTGGCCATCATCAACAGCATACGACACATCATACCCAGCACCATCATACTCAGCAGCATCGGTCACAGCAGCATTCATCCGCATCTGCGTCACCAGCTAGAATCTCGATATCACCCGGTGGAGCTTCACTTGAGCATTATGCTGGCGATACTAGTCCGCCCAAAAAGGCCAAACATACGTCAACACTACAACAACCCCAGGGTGGTTATGAAGATGCATTGACACAATTTAAAGGTACCATGTCCATATGGGAATTTTTTATAGAAAATTGGGATATTATACGTAAGTCGTTTAGAGCCACAATATTATGAAAAGTGGCCAGGCTATAGACTCCTTTAACAACTTTCAAAAGGATTAAAAGTCGGTCTCTTCCTTCTTCGTTTGTTCATGAGTTATTTTGTTGCTGCTTCTTCAAAGGCTGCTAATGTTTCTCGTTAAACTCTTGGCAATAACAAAAATTGCAGAAAATATTTTTCTATGCCAGCAGCATAATTACTAAACATACAATTTAAGTGCAGTATGCAGAGCTTTAAATAATTAATTCCTATAAAAATTACTTCATTTTCCTAATAGAGGTATTTAAGTTTAAAAAAAAAGCTAAATTAATAAAACTTTCTTAAGTCGATGACACATCCATTAAATTATTTCAGTATCATCACAATTTTCGTAATAATGAAGAATACATACAACAAATTATTAGACACTAGCCGAATGGAATATGTTTTCCGGACACTTTATTACTATGAACAGTGACAGTATTCGATTGACATTACTACTTTGTATAATTTATTTTTTATTTTTTTATGTAGCAATTTGAGAAATTTTATGAAAAAAGGATAAATAGATGCAATTGCGGAAGATTTTTGTAATTTGTTGGTTAAAAAGTCATGAAATAATTGCAAACACTGTTTTTATGGTTTAAAAACTGTTTTTCATTTTCCAAACTTTATTAATTGCTTATTTTAGGCTTAAACCTACTTTAACAGATTAATAAATTTTTCGTCATTTTTATTTTATTTTTTTTTTTTTCGTTTTTGGCAAATTAGCTTATAAACTTATAAACGTTTTATTGATTTGTATAAAAATTTGTCTTTCATGTGTAACATTTAATTTTAACTTTGTTTATAAGTGATGGTAATATATGTAAAATATGTTTTGATTTTAATAAATTAATTCATTTTGGCAATTCATTATTTTAAAGCTCTGATAATATCTTCATAAATGCTTATGAATGACGCACGTGCTTTTTTGCCCAAGAAATATCAACAAATTATGCTTTTATTTCCTTTTCTTTGTTTTCTCCCCCATTTTTAAATGTTGAGTGTTTTTTTGTTGTTGCAAATTTTCTGCACGTTTGAAATTAAAATATTTACTAAACAAATTCGCTTTGTTAAAAACCTTTTAAAACTCTCGAATTTTTTAAAATTTTATTAGCTTACCAACATCTTCTGTGGAAATATCGTAATGATATTTATTTCATATAATACGACCTTGTCATGTTGTACTAAATTATTAAATAATACTATTTATTTTTAGTATTAACTTTTTCTTTTTTTTTTTTTTTGATTAAGAACCAGTTTTTATATTGTATATTTATTTCAAATTCCCCACTAATTTGTTTTATATATTTTTTTTATATTAATATTTTATATTAGTAGATCAAACGATTTTGTTTTAAAGATATTATAATTTTTCTTTAAAATAAACGTTAAGATGTTAAATGATTAATTTCATCAACTTATTCGGCTTATCTGAATAATGTATTCGGCATATTTTAAAGTCACGATTCATGATAATAATTGGCATCAAAATACTAATAAAGAAATTTAAAAACTAGTTTAATATGTTTTTTTATAGATTTTTTATTTTTTTATTTAACATAATCTCAAGTTATCTTTTCAGAATTTTTATTTTATATAATATCCAGAGAAATTTGTAGATTTTGTTAACAGGTTCTATGAAAATCTACAAAATTTTTAATTTTCGGATTATCTTTAACTAAAACTTTCTGTGGTGTTCGTCTCACATATGACCTTTTTGTCGAATATTCGATTACAGTTTTGGGCTCGTTTTGCTCTGATACGAGTCGATAAAAATTTAAATTTATTATTTGTTATTATTTTATGTACATAGTCGTATATTGAATATATAATTTAATATACATAATTTATCGTCAAATGTTTGTTCATAAATAACATATTTTATAAATTTTTTGCTTTAAAGCTCTATGGAATTGATTGAAATAAAATAAATTGCACTATTGTTTATACCCATGAATAAACAAATTCATAATATAACTCTTGAAAATTGATTATATAAATTTAACTAAACAATAAAATTATAAAAATAACTATAATTTGTTTTATCGATTATAAAAACTTGAACTCTGGAAATATTTATTTATTTATTCACAGCTATGACGTTTTTGAAGAACGAAAAAATAAATAAAATAAACAATTAAAAATTACTCTCTCTAAGTGCATTGAGTTTTATTTTAACACTATATTAATGTAAGTGAAAAAATATTACTAACGACGTTATTTATTATCATTGCCTCGGCAGTATCCCCCTTTAAAAATTAGAAATAAAATAAACTATAGTTTATAATAATTTATGACAAATTGCACATACAGTGACTCACAGTCAAAGTGAGCCTGGCAGAATTTTTAAGTAAAATTTTTAATACATAATAAAAAGAAAAATATAAATTATTTTTTTTTTATTTAACTACAAAGCTTAAAAACAACAATTTTTTACGATAGATATCTTAGGTAATATAAAAAAACAACAAAAACTTAAAAAAATATTAAAATGTGCATCACAGTGAAAGTGAGCCACTAAAAGTAAATGTGGTTAATATTTAATACGAATATTTTGTTGTACCTCCTTTCGCTGAAATAACGCCCTGCAGACGTCTAGGCATCGATTGCAATAAATTTTGCGTGTACGAGGGGGGAATTGCCCTCCACTCCGATTGAAGAGAATCGATGCGGCATTTTTGTGAGGTAATGGCATGTTTTCGGATCTTTTGGTCAAGATGGGCCCATAAATTTTCAATTATATTGAAATCCGGAGATTGTGGTGGAACTATTCCCGCGCACCATACGATTTATGCTTGGGATCGTTGTTCTGGTAGAAGTAGAAGTCATCTTCGATACCAAGTTTTTCAACACTCGGCGTGACGTTTTGCTTAATATGTCTACATAAACAAATTTGTTCATAATTTCCGAAATGTGGTGCAAATTTTCGGTTCCACTTCCTGCCATACAGAACCACCTCCATGCTTTACACTTGGGATAAGGTTTTTTTCCTGAACCTGGGTGTTCATTTGTTGCCATACCATTTGCTTCCGTCGGAGTCAAATAAGTTAAATTTACGTTCATCTGTAAATAAAACCTTACCAAACATTTTTAGTGGATATTTACTCTATTTTTTATTTGCCAAAAACTCATATTTTTTTGAACGTATTTACGAGCAAACTCTAGGCGTTTTTTACGGTTTATTTTGTTAATAAACGGCTTCTTTCTCACTACTCTTATTAAACCCGTATTTTATAAGCACTCTTCTGTTTCAGGGTGTACTTCGACATTAAACTGACTTTTGACCATTTCCGTCAAGTGGCTCACTTTGAGTGTGATGTATATTTGGGCCATTTTTTGAGTTTTTGTTGTTTTTTATATTACTTAGAAGATTTATCTGAAATACCTGTTATATTTTTAAAGCTTTGAAGTTAAACAAACAGAGTACTTAATATTTCGCCAATCAGTTTTTTGTTTTATTATTTATCAATAGTTTTATTTGAAAATTTACCATGGCTCACTTTGAATGTGAGCCACTGTAATTTAAAAATATTTATATATTACTTACTTATTTTTCAAATGATATTATTGACTTATTGCTAAAAACGTAAAGTATATTTAAAAAGTTAAATAAATAATATTATTTCATTAAATGTCGATATAAAGTAGAGTAAATATTTATTACCCAGCAAAAAAAATTCATAGTCATGCTTCCAAGTTAATCATTTGTGTATTCTTACTACTTTTGTTCAACTAAATCTGAACAACTTCAAAATATCTATTCTTTTATTGCTTCCAAAGTATGCGATAATATATTTCTTTTAATTCTGAACAACATCAAAAAATCACTTAATTATTACTTCTTAAGTATTATTGATCCTTATAAGTTGCAGTCTATTTGCATGCAGATGATAGCGGCTTCGATTCCTGACGGGACCTACTTTTTTATTTATTTTTTTTTTTTAATTTTTATTATTTATAATTAATTTGTTTTAATTCAATATTTGTTTTAATTTTTAAATAAATTAAAATAAAAATAATAAAAAATTATTTTTTTTATGCACTTTTGAAAAAAATATTGAGTTGGTAGCATGCTAGCTTATCAGTGCGGGGGTCGTGGGTTCGATTCCCACCAAAGGCTCTGGTCTGTTTTCGCTACAACGAGCCGAAAGCCTTCGTTGCTAGTGCTCGTTTAGGGAATTAAGATATACTTTGTAATTATATATTTTATAAATTATTAAAAAATTATTTTATTTTTTTATAATATTATTATTATAATATTTTTTTATTTTTATTCTTTTTAACTTACTAATAAAAATGTTCATGTTTCTTTACAATAAAAATAATTAATAAAAAGAATATGATATGATCTTAAAATCCTACTATACTATTCACCTATTATTTTATTTTTAAATATGTTAAAGTTTTGTTGATTTTGAAAAATCTTAAAATAATTTTAATTTCCTTTAAAATATTAATAGTCGTATAAAAACAACATTACGAAAATACGAAAAGTTTTCGTTAGTTTCATAAAATTAGTTAATTCTCGATAAAACTGAATTTTGTTAAATGTACAAAAGTTTCGTATATTCTACGAACAAAAATTACTATGAAACTTTTTTTTTAATTAAATGTTGCATGAATTTTTTTCACTCTTCTTTGTATACACAAATAAAAAATTAGCTACCAGAAATATGTTTTAAAAATTTTATTTTATGTCCTTAAAAAAATTATCCTAAAAACTGAAAAACATGCTTTTACAAATATGTTTTAATTTTGTCAGTTATAAAATCTTTCAAACTAATATTACTTACGGCTTATAAATAAAGTATGTTAAACGAATATATTTACTTCAGATATAAATACATTATTTTTTTATTTAATATTCTAACGACTATCTGCGACAATCCAACATAATTGCATTTCCAGGCAGTATCCTGATAATTTTTTTTTTTAAGTTTTAATGTTTAATAAAATTTTAAAAAGAAAATGGTCTAAAACTTTTGATTTAAAATCAAACTTAAATCACCAAAACTATTTAGCAAAACCGTTAAAATACCATTTAAAATTTGAAACCATTTCAACTCTTAAAATACAGTTTCCCTTACAATATCGTTTAGGAAGCCAACCATAGGAGTGTGATTAATATTAAAGATCGTAAGTTGTTTTAATTTATAAACATAATTTAAGAGCGAAGTTATAAGAGTTTTTCACTCCCGAAATCCCGGGAAATACAGGAGGAATTATCGATATTTTATGTTTTGTACTGATAATGACGTAAATTAATTTGTAAGCCTAGTATTTTGTTCATAACAGTAAACAAATTTCTCTCTATGTTTAAAGACCAAAAACTGAAATAAAAACTTTAAAATTTACAAATTTTTACAGACATTAGAAAGCCGCAATCGAAACAAAACCAAATGACATTTTTTCGCAACATTTTCAAATGTTTTAGTATATTGAATTGATGCGAAAAAAATTTATATTTCGCAAAGATTTTTTAAACTTCTTATTATTTTTTTTTGCACTTCACTTCTGGAACAATTTGATTGCGTATTTTATTAAACTTTAAAAATCTTTTTATGATGTCATTATATAAATTTCAAATGTTTGTTTTTTTGAAAAAAAAGAAAAAAATATTAATATGTTGTTTATAACCATAAATATAATTATGGTAAAAAAAAAATATTTTGTTCAAAACTACAAAAAAATCAGCAGAAGTTTTAGGTAGGAGTCATCTTATTATGTGATATACGATATTTTATAATTAAATAAATATTTATTTATTTTTAAACTTAATAAGGCGGAAATCTTTTTTTTTTTTTTTTGTTTTTGCAATATTTCAAATAAACTTTAAATTCAATTTAAAAATAACAGCATTGATCAGCATTTTATTATAGAAAATAAGTCGTATACCATTTCATCATTGTTTCTTAGATAATTCTTGTTAGAAGCCAGCTTATAAATGACATTTCATTGTCATTATTCATAATTATTTTCATTTAAATAAATATGAATCATTTGTACACTCACAATATTTTTACATTAAAATCGACTGAATAAAAATTGAAAAATCAGTTGAAAACAAGACTATATATTTTTCATTTAAAACAATTGTATTTTGTTGTTTATTATTAATTCTTACAAAAGTAACTGATAAAATTGTTTAAAACAACAGACATTTTTTTTAATACAAAATGTCCGTAATTTCGTGTATTTTGTTTATTGAGCGACTGGTAGAAAAATTTTTAAAAATATATTTCTTTAAAATTTTACTATTTAGTGTATAGAAAAAAACAATTTTACTGATTTACTTTTTATATAACTGCTGAACTTATACTGTAAATATATTGTGAGTGTATGTAAATAATATTCAAATACAGAGTTCAAAACTTGTTTTTATACTGTGTTTTGTAAAATCTTTTATTTAATTTTTATTTAAAACCCCAATCAAAATCTTTAACAATTAATTGTTAAAGAATTTGTTTTTGTTTGTGAATTAATTACAAAAATTATACTAAACCGATTTTAATCACGTAAATAAAATATTGTTAACATGTTGCCACCTCACGTAAAATAAACATGATCTCACTCCTGCCCCTTGGGTTTTAACGCTTATTCTTAAAATAATAAATAGTTAACCCTTTACTGTAACAAGTAAAGTTATAAGATTTCTTATTTATATAAAATTAGATTTTACATAATAAAATACAATTATATATAAAATATATAATTAACCAGTCAGAAAAATACAAATGGGAAAGCAATGGCAGGTCACCTTAACTGGTGATGAAAGTGTTGGCAAAAAGTGATTTCCCATCATCATATTTATGAAGTTTAATAAAGAATTTAATAAAAAAAACTTACGAATCAATAATTTCGGTTGGAGATATTTTTATTTACTTAAATAATTTAAAAAACATCATATTGATAAAACTTCTTCATAAATATGAATAAGCATCTTTATAAATATAATAGAGCTTCCATATAAATATTAATAAAACTATTTCATAATTATGAAGTAACTTTTGTTAATTAATTTGCGTTTTTATGAAATAGCTTCAACATATTTTTAATGTGAGCGCCCCGGTAGGCTAGTTGGTAGCGTGCTAGCTTATTAGTGAGGGGGTCGTGGGTATTAACATATAATTTGTAATTATATGATTAATAAATAAAATAAATAAATAAATAATATTTTTAATGTATTACATTGATCGAAAATTTATGAATTTTTTTCTTGAGCGTATGCTTGTGCGGAAATTACTTATATTATAACATTTCCTGAAGTTGAATCGCGTTAAATTTTCAGTATAAATCCATGATTTCCAAATAATATTTTTCATATTTTTTTCTTTGTTTGTAAGGTTTCCTTTTGTATTTTTTGATTTTTTTGCCGTTGTATGCATTTGAGGGTTAAAAATTGTATTTAAAATATAAGTTATTCATGGATTTATAAATAGCAGTACATACGTTCAGATCATTACATCGCCGTTAAATTAATTCACAACAAAATTGAATATTAGTTAGTCAGTCAGTCCATCAGTCGTCGTCAATCCGTCCGTCCAGCCATTACAGTCGTGTAATAATTTATTCAGTTTTTTTAACAGATGGCCATCTTTTTCTATTTCTTTTGCTAACGTTATTTTAATTATCAACATTTTGTTAATAATAATAATAATAACAACAAAATTTATATACCATATTGTATAATTAATTATACAAAGTCATTGGCATGTTTATTGAACTTTAATGTTATTTTATACGTAAATTGTCTGTAAAGTTCGTTCGTCTTTGATTTCATATAAAAATTCGATAATATTTTTCATTCGACGAGTGGGGTGTATGTTACTGTATTACTTGTATTATTGTAATGCTAATTAAAAAAAAGAAAACATTTAAATATTTTTTATTCCCTGTTTTGTTTGTGTACCATGTTCAGGGTCAATGTTAATAACGGTTCAAAACGTTTAAAACTTTTAAAATATTTTTGCATATTTTTATAAGGAAATGCCAAAAACGAAATATCGTTTAGTAATAAATTAATTTTTGCTCATGGTGTCTTGCCTCTAAAATTTATTGATATTAAGTCATGGCAAAAAGAGTTTATGATATTTTAAAGATCAACAAGAAGACAAGTTAGAATTTCTTTAAAGATTGTTATAACCAGGGCCGCGACTTTCACGCAATTATATTTTTGTACCCAATACCTTTCCGTTTCAAAGAAATTGCAACAACATTCAGACATATTGCATAAAAATATTTAAAAAATCTTTCTAACGACAGATAATTTGATAATATATTAGTGGATAAATAACCCAATGAATATTGTTATACATAAAAAAATATGATTTGCTGCCCTATAACTCGAGAACCGCACTAAAAATGTGTATTTCCGAGCTCACCAATAAATTTTTTTCAAAATTAATCAAAAAAGATTAGATTTTGTTTGAAAAAATTTCAAGTCAAAAGCATGCGATATCTTAAAGTTATTTTTTAGAATTATATCAAGTTACAGAAAAAACTATCACAAAATGTTAAGTAATTAAAAATATTTCTTTAAATTCAAATTCGATTTCGAAAACTTTTTTGTTTGAAATCTTTGTAAGTGGTTATTATTCATATAAAAATTCCTTAAAATAAAAAAGGAAAGTTACAAAAAATACGAAAAGGTGTTTGTAACCTGCGGGAAAAGGACCTATCCCGGGACACGTGACCTGTTCATTGTGATAGGAACGGTCACGGGACCGTTTTTTATATGAAAAGGACCGGGTCCTCTGCGACATGTCCCTGGAATGATCCAAAAGAACATGTCACACAACTAATCCGAAAGAACATATCACATGCTAAGTTTATTGAGAACCGGGACTATTACTTTCACACCCAATACGTGATATACTTTTCATACCGATCACGTGATAGGTAATTTAGATACCGATCCTCTTTTCACCGGCCACAGGACTGGTACTTTTAGACCCATCATGTGATATAGAATTTTTAACCGTGTACATCTTAGATACTTTAGGAACCGGTCCCCTTTTCTCCTATCTTGTGATATGTATTTTCGGAACCGGTCCTGTGTTTCACCTATCACGGGACAGGTTCCAATTCTCAACTGATCCATTTTTTACCGCAGGATATTTACAAATTCTATTGTTGGTGCCTTTTTAAAAAGATTTTTGTTCGTATTTAAAGTAATGATCTTTAAAAGATGTTTAATAATGCAAACAAAAATTTAGTAAATTTTTTCTGTGTCTAGTAAGTTGTTCCAAATTTTATAGCGAATAACTTGATTAAATTAGATGAATAAATTTTTTAAATCAAATTATAAAAATGGTCATTTATAGTTGGCAGCGTGCTAGCTTATCAGTACGACGATCGTGGGCTTGATTCCCACCAAAGTCTCTGGTCTGGTTACGCCTTCGTTTGGTCCGTTTAGCCTTCGTTGCTAATGCTCGGTTAAGGTATTAGGATATAATTTTTAATTATATGTTTAATATAAATATATTATTTCATATATGCTCGGATCCGTAATTTTAGGGTGTGTATGGCCGTATATGCTCATATGAATGGTTACATATGAGTACTTTTCCTATATGCGCGTCTATTAAAAAAAAAAAAAAACTTTTTTATTTTCCAACAAAAATGTTGTTTTTTTTTATTAAAATTAAATGTAAGTATTTACTTCTATTTACATGTTGCAGATGAATTCATATTTACATGTTGCAGATGAATTCAAACGAACGTTAACGAAGAATATCTTATTTAAAAAAAAAAAAAACAAAATAATAGAAAAATCACGTTAATTATTTTAATTTAAAACTATTTTAAAGTAAATGAAATGTATTGTTTTAAATACTGAAATTTAAAACTGAATTAATAAAGAAAACTTAAAAAAGTATTAAACAATTAAGAGTAATTAACAAAAAAAAACATTTTTTATTTAGCTCTATTTATATCGTAGGTACTCTGCTGTTCTATGTTTTTGGACATATTCCATAGAACATTCTAAAAAATAATGGTGTTAAGAGTACAAAATTGATTGTTGCGTATACTCACCAACAACGGCCCTTTTTGCTTTGACATTTAAACATTCATATTTCGCCATTTGGAGCTGTAGACCTTGGGGCTTCAAAGTTTTATTTTTGGTTACGTGTTACTTCGCTGGAGGCGTAGGATAAATATGACTGAACATTACTAAAAGTTTTAAATAATTTTAATTTCGCGAGAATAGCCTCGACTTATCAAAAAATTTTTGAAAAATAAAAACATATTTGACAAAATAATTTTTTAAATTTACATCAAAACGAGGGTTACTATTTTCAAAAATAATTTTACAAAACTTCGACTTTTACTCTTTGTTGCTTCTAAACCGTATGATGCACGTGAAAAATTTGTGGACTTTTTATTAAAATAATTAAACTTATTTAATAAATTGTCAAGTTTTTAAATATAGCCCAACAGGTGAACCGTGTTGAAAGGCAGCCTTGTGAATTATAGAGTTAACAAATAAATAAGCACTTCATTTAGTTCATGAGATACCACGCTTATTCAAAACTCACAAGAACTATTTAGACTACAGATTTAGATTTTGCAGAGGGAAGGACCAGATTTTATTTTTGCGAGGATAACTTTAATGCCCTTGAGAGAAATTTCTCAAGTTATATTTTGCAGACTTCAGTAATCGAACAACTTTTAAATAATGATGAATTATGATTAAAGATAAATATTATCTCTAACATGCATGCTTCAAAGTACAATGGAACTTTAAGTTCCATTTAATTTTTTTTTAATATTAACGTAGATTCATAACACTGCAAGTACGTTATCAAGTACTGATATCATCGTTATTATTTGTTCTTGTTTGTTTCTACAGTTTATTATAAAAAAAACAGGAAAAACAGAAAACGTTGAAAAAGTTAACTTTTTTTTGTTGAAAACCTAACTAACTTTTTGTTTTTAGCAATGACCTTGAACTATATTTTATTATTGTTATTATTAACCCTCAAACTGTTATATGTTTTGGTTATTGGTAATTCCTTTCGACATCCTACAAGTTTTTGAATGAAAACTTCAGCTGCAGCATAATCAGCTTTAAAGGTGTTTTGTTTTTGTTTTCTTTTTGTTAAACTTGTGGTTTTTAAACTGCTGTTGTTTATGGAATCGACATCATAATTTCTTTTATAGCTAAATTATTATCAGCCACTTTTGGCCGTTAGAGGGTTGACATTGTCTTCATATAAGTGTAGGTGTATTAATGCTTGTTTTAGATTGTTTTTACCTGATAATTTATATTAAAACTTGTGCGTTTTTTAACTTTGTTTGTAACTTTTTTTTTTAATTTTGTTGATGTTTTAACCATCAATTACAACAAGTTAAAATAATTGTATTACTGCTAATTTATTTAAACTGATTTCTATGTGTGTATCTACGTGCGAAGCAAAAAAGTTTAATTTTTGCCGGTAATTGCTTTAACTTTTTCACAAATAAACTTTTGCACAGTTATATGAATAAAGTAATGAAATCATCATTTAAATTAAAATTTGATTTGTTCATACTCTACATCAGACTACATTGTCTAACCACCATAAATGTAGATTATTAAATTGAAAAGATTAATATAATCATGTACAACAACATATTAAGATCATTAATTGTAGTATGAAAGGCATACGGCAAACACTCAATGAACGAGGTTGAATGAAAATGGAAGAAAAAATAAGTTTGGCATAAATCCGAACCGTGTATATTTAAATTAAGAAAACTTATCATAAATTTTAGCTTGCTTCGCGTAATTGAAGGTTTTTCTCTCTTAATTCAAAAATTTCAATGACAAGGAAAGTATCCCCGCATTAACATTGCGATTTTGATTAAATTTGGAAATGTGATATCAAGAGGATATGTAGGAACAACCTGTCTAACTTTTTCGGACACCTTAGGATCTAGGGGGTCAAATAGAGGGAAGAAATTCGAACATTTTTGGCACATTTTGGCTATGATCTTCAGTCATGTCTAATTAGATTTAAGCAGATCTGATCTTTTTTACACGAGTCGTTAAAATCCAAATAGGCATTGATATTCTTGTCCTTATTTCTAAGGAATAAAATTTGTGATTTTTTTTTTAATTTTTACAACACCAATTTCAAAAAAGCAAATAATACCGAAAAAGGTACCAGTAAAAAGTCATCGAAAATCGCTTTCCAATAATACCACACTTGCATATGGTTCCTTTAATTTAAATACCTTAAAAAGCTACAAAACGAAAACAGACCCATTTTTGAAAGCCTTAAAACTCCGAAGAGGCCAAAGAGCTGACACAGGCAGATCTGGATATTTTTTTCTATCACATATTCAAATTTCATCGAAATCAGATATTCGTTTTTAATAGGTTTTTTTTCAGGCTGTGCCTTCTTTTAGAGGCTCTAGTTTGTCTAAAACTTTGGGTTCTGAAGAGATCTTTTGCCAGATCGAAATACATGTTTTAATCTAGCTAAAAATCGTTAATTTGTTTTGTTTTTGTAAATATACGGAGTTTGAAAGCTCCCTATAAACTTCAAATAATTAACGAAAAACCTCGGAAGTATATAAAAACTACCAAACAAAAAAACTCAGAGTGTTAAGGTTTATGTACTTTCCTTGTGAGAAAATTATGCACACATGCAATTAAATTGCACTGGAACTTGTACATAAAACTTTTCATTAAATTTGTGCAAGGTTACATAAAATTTTATGAAAAATTTAATTTTAGTTATAAAAAGTTTTATACATTCAATGAAGAAGTTTTATTAAAAACCACACCCAAAGGAAAATCATCTTAATATCATAGATTTTCGTCCAATGCAACGTTTCTTGGTATTTATGAAACATATCATAAAACCCAAAAAATATATATATTTCATAATATTTATTGTATTTATGAAATCGTTATATTTGTCCATAATTTAAGAAGGTCTTATCTGCACTTAACATAGTTTGTAAGTTAAATTAACAGAAAATGTCATTTTCAAGAAATGATATTTTATTTAAAAACCGGCCTACTTTCTTTTCATTTAAATCAAAGATTTATTTTCAAATGTTTTTTAAACAACTGACACATCCGTAAGAAATAAATGATTTATCAGTAAAAATAAATGTTAAAACCTACCAATTCCGTTAAAAATAACTGATTTACTTGAAATTGTTTGCGTTTTTGTATTTTTGTTTGTTTTTGAATCTACAAAATGTATGTATGCCTATACACATGTTGTGCGAATGTGTATGTATGTGTGTTTTTAAAGTTCTTTTAATTTGAATTAAAATAATTTTGTATATAAACCAACAATTTAAATAAAAATAAACAATTTGGTATTTTTTTTAATATTTTTTTTTGAAACAGAAAGCAGACAAAATTTAAATTTGTAATAACTGTAACGGACACATTAAACCACAAATTTCCGTCTTTTGAGTAAATTTTTATTAAATTTTAAACAAATAAAAAAAAATTAATGAAACTGAGAAAAATCGGTAAATGACAGTAAATTATATCAAACAAATGTATAAAAAAGTTTAAATAGAAAATTTCATTATTTTTCGTACAATATATTTTCTCTTTGCTCACACTACTTTTTAGTTGAATTAATAAAAATCCTCATAAGTTGAGGATCACCTGTACTAATTCATTAAGAATATCAGATTTGTATTGTATAAGTTATAGCAAATTTGTAAATTGATTATTTTTTTCCATTTCTTTTGTTTACCTTTTATGTCAGTAAGAATAGGGCTTTTGACTTGTTACTTTATTGTTATTATATTTAATTGCATGAAGTGAGTAATCAGTACTCGTTTTTATTGTGAAGTTTATAATGAAAACGTCATACAAGTTTTTATTAATATTAATATTAATATTTTTATTTTATTTTTTTTCACTTCAAGATCTTTAAACTATCATTAATAGCTGTTTTTCTTTCTCTTTGCATTGTTAATTGCAATTATTTGAAGAAAAAATTAACAGCATTTTGTGTATATGTATTAGTAAAAGTACTTGGTACAATATTAAAAAAAAACAAATATCAGTAACACTTGTAAATATATTTACAATATAACAGAAATAGGTTAATACAAAAGCTAGTATGTTGTATACCGTTCTAGAGTTGTCAAATATTCGATCTATTTAAAAACCCGGTTTTCAAATTCCTAAAACACACAGTTTTTAAATAATGGTTTCGTTTTTTTTTTTGAAGTTCAACATCGATTTGACTAACTGGGTTTTTAGGCTTATTTTAAGTAACAGTTTTAAATAATATTTTGTTAAATTAAAAAATGTTTCCGTTGATCCAACAGACGTATTATTTTGAGTGAATATTTTCGTTGTAAAAATTTAAAAAATTACCAAAAATTTTAAAATTTGAATGTTGGTCCATAAATTTGGTTAGAATCAGTCCTTATTTTGAATTTGATTAGAATCGTTTCATATTTAGAATTTGTAATCAATCAATATTCAGACCTACATTACATACATCCCTTTCTGGATTGAGCTTAAATGATATTTCGACACTCATTCTGTATCTGGCAAAAATTTGGATTGTGAATTGTATATGACCTTAAACCACGCTTCCAAATTTAAAGAGCATCGGACCACATCCAAACCAAACCCACCTTCCCGGCATTTACTTAAATGAATATTTTCAGCAAATTTGTTCAGATTTATGTCTATATTTGCCAACTTGTTCATTTAAAATATACCGGAACTTAAGCCTCTTCTCAAAATTTGAATCAAATGATACTTGGTGTAGGGTATTATAAAGCCGCTTACTTAAAATTAGTCCAAATATGCCCTGCAAAAAGCTGCTTGAATTGGCAAGATACAAAACTGTTAAATGTACAAAATTTTTGCTTAATTTGAGTGTAATTCTAGTTAATAATCAGCAAATTTAAAAAAATTACAAAAATTAAAAATTTTGAAAGTTTTTTTTTTAGAATTTTTTTTAGCTGTCTAATTGTTAATAGCAAATAGTTCAATTGATTTTAGCAGTATATACTGTTATTTTCATTCATTAAATTTTAACTTAAATATAACTTAAATTGTGTAAATATAACAGTTCTTTTTTGCTGTCTACTAATATTCAGCAACATTTTGCAGGGTAGGGTTAATTGTCATTTTCAATTAACAAAACCTTAACTCAATTATAACAAAAATTCTGTAATTTTAACAATCTCATTTTGGCTAATATTTTGCAAAACAAATCTGCAAATTTTTAGTAACTTTTTCTGCTAGTTGTACATATTTATTTCAATGAATGTATAAAATGTCATTTGCGTTAATTTTTTAAAACCCGTTTACAGAATCCAATACCATTTCCAATCCAATTCTAACTAGTACAGATTTCATAAAGACCACGAAATATCGATTTCAATTTTTTTCTTAATTATAATTTACGATATATTAAAGCTTACAACACACTTTACTAATATCAAATGACAGTAATGATGATTACAATATGGCACCTGAATTTTAGTCTTAATAATTTGTATTTCATGTTTCTTTACACTTAATACATTACGAAGAAGTTTTAAAACCACAAAGTTTCTTTAAAAAAAAAAACCATTCCGAATATTCAATAACATTTTCCCCCCAACAAAATCAATTTAAAATTAAAAAAGTGTTACTTACTGCAACTAATCATTCAATCATTATTAAATACAAAAATTATCGTATTATTTGCGGTTAGTTTCTTTATTAATAATTATTATTATTTTAAAACTGTAATTACACATAATGTTTAAATGCACTCCGAATATTATGAAATTTTTTGTTTGTAGTTAATAAAAGCATACATGTATTTTTCAAAGAAGTATTTCTTTTAACTTTTAAAACATTTGTTCAAAATGATTTACTGTTATTTATCTTCTTTTTTTTGTTTAATTTATTTTTTTCATTTGTTTGAAATTTAATAAAAATTTACCCTCAAAACGGAAATTATTGGTTTATTTGTTTCCATTACAGTTATTACAAATGAAATTTTTGTTTGCTGTGTTTCAAAAAAAAAAAAAATACTAAAAATTCCGATTTGTATTTTATTTAAATTGTTTGATTATATACAAAATTATTTTAATTCACGCAAAGTGTGTCTATAGACCGTGTAGATTGAAAAAAAAATTTGTAGATTAAAAAACAAACAAAAACACCAAAAAAAAAAAACGGATACAATTTCAAATAAATGAATAATCAGTTATTTTTCACGGAATTGGTAGGTAAAATTTTAACATTTAATTTTAACTGATTAATCATTTATTTTTACTGATGTATCAGTTGTTTAACCAAAATTTAAAAATAAATAACAAAAATCATTTGATTTAAATGATAAGCAAGTAGACCGGGTTTTAAATGAAATATCATTTCTTATAAATGGTATTTTCTGTTATTTTAAGTTACAAACTATTTTGATATATTAACTTTTTTTAAGTTGCTATAAATTTGTTCAAAAGGGCGCTGACAAAATGAACAGATTTTTTTTTTGCAAATTTCAACTTCAATAAGTAAATTATTAATTGTACAACATTTTTGTTATATTTGAGTTCAATTCTAGCAAATTGAAAATGACAATTTAACTTGCAGAAATTAGCAAAAAAAAAAAAAAAAGAATGCTAAACATTAGTAGACTAAAAAACAAATTAAAAATTTTAACAATTTTTTCTGCTTCTGTTAATTTTAGTAGGATAGACTGTTATTTTCATTCAATGAAATTTAACTTAAATGCAGCTACATTTTTTTGAGATAACAGTTATATATAACAGTTTTTTTTTGCAATTTTTATCCTACAAATATTTTGCAAAATGTTAATTGCTTATTTCAGCAGGCTTTTCTGTTTTTTGTACGATTTTTTTTATGTGTATAATACCTTACAATACAATCATCATATTTGTTTATTTTTAGCATCATATATCATAATATATGACAAATATAGAAGTTATAAATAAACTTTAAAATAAACGTGCTTTTGATATTGGTTTTTTCATCTTCTTTTTCTGTTTTCCTTCGTTATTTCATTCTACTTTTTTCGTTTACCTGTTAATTTCTTACTTTCTTATAAATCATTCACAATAAATATTAAAAAAAGGATGATAAAATTATTATTATTTTAAAGTGTATACAAAAAAAAAACTCAAAACTTTTAAAATTTTTCTGTTTGTTGTGATGACTTTTGTACCATAATTAACGAGCATTTGATTGTCGACCTTGTTTGTTTAAATATTTAATATTTTTCTATTTGTTTACAACTTAAAATATGGCTTTAAAATACTATTTATAACAACGTAACTCCACCTGACATTAATATGAGTTTTTTTGTTTAGTTGTTACTCATTGTTTAATTCTTTTGTTAGGTAAAATGAAATATTTGCAAAGGAAACAATTATAATTGTTGTATTTATTTAAGTTTTTGTTAATACCTTTTAATTTATTTATGAATAAACTAACAATACTAACAATTGCTACATATTTATACACACATGCAAATTTTATAAAAATTATTTATTTAAAAAAATTTTTCATATCCAATATGTTTCTATTATGCAAATTTATTTCAGGTTTTAGGCTAAACCTTGGTAATACGTTGATATTACCATGCATTAAGTACATTATGTAAATATTATCAGATTAGACTTCGTGATTCGATTTGACGATGTCAGTCCTTCCGCCCCTCTACGTAAAGCTTGTAATTAAACTACAGGTCGCAAACATAACGACATTTGGATAAATTTGGTACATACATTTTTATTGGTTTCAAGGACGAACCCTATTGAATTTGGTAAGAATCGCTCCATATTCTGATCTACTTTCAATAGAAAGGTCCTAAATGGTGTTTAGAGACATAAAGCCCTAGATATCTAATTCAAATTTAGGTTATGATTGTTGGTTTGAAGAAAATCGGGTTATATTTGAATCTAGTCCCGCTATATATCACTTTCCCCATATTTGTGTTCTGGCCGTAAAATAAGAATCAGGAAGGGGTCCAGGAATTTGAACCGCTTCCCGGAGTAAAATTCAGATTCTATTTGTTCCGAATTGGTACAAATCATTCAAAAATTTTATACCTAAAATTGAAAAATAGCAAACCAATTTTTGTAATTTTTCAATCTTTTCGTCATTCAAAATGCTGCACAATAAAAACTGCAAGGAACTTTTATTGAATTTTTAGCAAAATATGCAAAAATATGTCAAAATATGCATTTTTACATATACATGCATTATGTCATTATGTTGCAAATTAATTGATTCACAAAGTAAACATTTATTGCCATGAACTTCGTAGCCTTAGTTATGGATGAAGGTATGAAAACACGTCTAACGTGGAAGTTAAATCGTGGTTCTACTGCATCATGTTTAATACATACAGTCTATAATTTAATATTACAACCAATGATACACTACAAAGTATGTCATGGATAAAACTTTAAATGACATAATTTCTTATATCATTTTAAGAACAAAATTGACAGTCTTCTTATAAATTACAAATTAGTTTTTCTTGGTAACAATGAATCATGATGAAAAAACAAACAAAAGTTTTGCAAATTACCAATTCAATTAAAATCACAGAGATGATTTGTTTTGTCTCAAATAGCGTGATAAAAATAATTAAAAAATTGATTTTAATCAATCGATATGATCATAAATTAATTTCATTCACATGTTTCAATTTAATCGAAATTTATTGTGTTTTTGTTTGTGTCAATTTCAAAAAAAAAAAAAAAACTAATATTGTTCTTGTCTCCATGATTTGTGATGTATGAATCATTTTCATATGACAATTATCCAAAGCAAAATTATTTATAGTTTAATTTATATGTAGAAATTTATAATATTTAAGCCTTGATCCTAAAAAAAATTGGAGGTTTGGTTAATAAAAGCTGCATGATTTGCTGCACAAAATATTTTATCATTTGTTCTAAAATCGAGAAAAATGGTCCATTGTATTTCAATGTTAACAGACATATCAAAAATAAAGTACAAGTGAATAGATAAATTCGAGCATGGGGACTATGTGAAACCCTACACCAAGTATAATTTGGGTTAATCTTTGGAAAGCGGTGCAAATTTCAGGAAGGGTTCTTATCCTTTTTTTATGAACAGGTCAGAAAGTATAGAATTAAATTGCCCAAAAATATTATTTATATGGGCACTAGTCCAAATATGATTCGATTTTCTCAAAATTTGGACGAGTGCTTTATGGTTACATGTAATGTTACACAAGTTTCATTCATTTAAGCCCAATTCAGAAAGAATCTTCTTTTAAAGGTAGGCCTGAATATAGACTGATTCTAACCAAATTCAATGCCCTTCGTCCCTGGGTCAAAAAATAACTAATATTGGTATTCGATTGAAGTAGTAAAAGGTGGGTCTCAGGCCGATAGTGGTCGTGCTGACAATTGAATTTATTGCCAATCAAATGGGTCTGTTGTGGTAAACGAAATTTGTTGGTTATGAAAAAATCAATCGAGGCAACAGTAATTTATTGTGATACAATCAAACCATTAGATTGGCAATAACTTCGGTTGTCACCACGAAGTTGCTTTCTAGATGTATATAAATATGAAGCTATTTAACTTCTTAACACTTATTAAGAAAAGTTAACACCTGAAGAGCGAACTACTTAGTTATTAAAAAAAAATTGAACTAGAAAGAGCGGTGAATAAAACCGAACTACACTCAGGGAACAATCTTCGTCATATTTAGATTTTCATTCAATGTAACACTTAACAAATATGATGAAGTAAATTTATAAAAATTCAAATTGATGACATATTTCATTTATAAAGAAATTTCATCATATTTATGAAGAAATTTCATCATATTTATGAAAAAGTTTCATCAATATAATGAAGTTTTTTAATTTTACTTTGTTTTTTTTTTTTCTTTTAGTTTAATGATTTTTTTAAACTTAATGAGAATTACAAGCTGAGTCTTACTCCTCTTAAAAAAAAAAAATAAAATAAATATTTGTAACAGTATTTTCATCAATATGATGAAACTGAGTAAAGAATGCCCAAGTAAAGTGTAGGGTATCCTATAGTCGGCATGCCCGACTTTACAATTTTTATTAGTAATTTATATTTTGAATACGACTGTAAAAATATTGAACACACACAATAAACACCCGTACTCATACTGAAAATTTAGTAATAAGAATATTTTGGATTTAGAAAAATGTCTTTACTCTTGACTGAAGTTTTCTCAATAGGTTTTTTTTTCTCAGCTCCTAACACTGTAAAGCAGCTCCTAATGCAAGTTCAATATACATGATCGTTACAAATACCGGGGTAATTTGTTTCAATTTCGTATACTTTAAATTAAAACTAAACACGTCCAGTGACTTCATATTTTTTTTTTATAAATTAAATCATTTAATAAAAGAAAAACAATTTTTCTTTTTAATAATTGCCAAAAATTTGCTAATTTGTTAACCTATAAAAAACAATGGTAAAGATAATAAATATTAGTTAGAAGCAAGGTTGGTTACCATTTCATGTCTGTCCAACCAAACCCGATTTTAACATTCGATATAATTAAGAGCAATTGATTTTATATTTAAACGATTTAATTTTGCAGTGGAACCAGCTATTCGCAAATTATCGTTAAAAGCCAATGGTTTGGCATTTAAACGATTTTGAAACGGTAATTTAAGTATATTACCAAATTAAAGCGGTAAAACACCGATATAAAAACAATAAAATTTTAGCACAATTAACTCAAAATAATATTAGTGTTTTCGTTTTGACATGGTAGACCGTTATTTGATATCTGAAACGGTATGCAATAGACCCTACCACCTTACAAACAAAAAAGTCCACCGTACACCTTTGAATTTAAAGTATTTTTGCAAGGCAATTTCGAATTTTTTTGCCGAAAGTAGGGGTTGTCTTTTTTATTTTTTCGTTATATCCTCGACATGTACAGACGGATCTTAAAGTACGACATATCGATGTTTTTGTCTCGAGGAGACCAATGTTTTACTCTTCGGCAAAATATATATTTTTTTTTTGAAACTGCTTTTCAAAAATTATTTAGATTCGAAGGTGTACGGCGTACTTTTTTTTCTGGTACGGTCTAGTATATCCACCCTTGTTTAGAAGTGATGTTGATGATTATGAGCTTGTCGTGTGTATAAATATTGCATGTTGTTTTGCAATGATTTTTAATTTTTTTTCTTATTTTGTTTTAATCAAAATTGATTGAATTAATATTTAAAATTTGTTTTTTTTTCTTCTTTTTTATTTCTTGTCTAGATGAGCGCGATGCCATTCAAAAGAAAACATTCACAAAATGGGTCAATAAACATCTTAAAAAGGTAAAGTGTTCCAAAACAACAATTGCTTAAATTTAATTGTGTGTGATCATTATAATTGAATAAAAAAAAGAAAGAAGAAAAAATACAAAATACATAGATTCGAAAATTGTTAAACAATTTACAAATACTTTTTAGGGCATACATACAATATTTTATAGTTTTATAGATACTTTCACTGATGATGTGAAATTTGCTTATATCATTATAAATTTTCCTTAAAGAAAACAAAGCAATCAAAAAATATCTAAATAAAAAACTTTTACTCTGAAATGACATACAGTTTTGTTTCAGTATAATTATAAAACCCTGCTTACTTATTGTGATACTATATTTTTCTTTTTTTTTTTTTATTCATAATTCATGAATTGTATAATTTTTATTGTTCATTATCATGCAGCATTGGAAATATGCAAAGGTACATATTTGTCTTTATTTGATTTTTCTAAAAAATCTTCTTTGTGTTTTTAATTTAATTTTAAAGAATTTTTGTTTAAAAAACTTCCTTAATTATCTTTAAAATTTTTCAAAATTTTTTTCTTTAACAAATTTTCATACATTAAATTGAATTTCCAGACCTACACAATGTTACATGTTTGTGTTTACACAAATGGGACTCCCTGTTGTCCACAGTCTGCCGTAAGTTTGGCTGCTTTAAAAACAAAATTATATTACATATTGCACTTTTTTAGTTTTATTCTTAAAATTTTTATTTTAAAACACACTGAGAGAATTATTTGTATGCTAATAATGTCATTTTTATATTCTATCACTGAAGTTTCAATGAAACATGTCTATTGAAATTTGAAATTAAATGAATATTTTTTTATAAAATTTTATGGAAAATTTTTTAACTCAATGAAGAAATTTCATTAATAGCTAGTTTCATAAAAATTATGAAGCTTTTTCATTAAATATAGTATAATTTTTCATTTTCTTTGTGAGAAAAATTTCATTAAAACTCGTCCGAGAAAATTCTCTCTGTGTATCTTTTTCAGGAAAGCCAAATATTTTTAACTATTAATTTTTATTAAAACTATATTTTTATACTAATTATTTTATCAGCTTTTGCTGCAATATTTTTTTGAGCTTTTTTGTATAAAATTTTCAATATAATAAGGGTATTCACTCTTGTTAGTAAAGTACCCTTGTAGACCATAACAACAAAATGTATATAACTAAAATTTACTAGGCTGTGGTTTAAATACAAGACCAAAAGGTATAGTAAATACATGTTGTACATTTACAAGACTAAAACAGCTAATCGCTTAGGCGCCAAACCTATTGTTTAATTTTTTATTTTTTATTTTTTTTTAATAGTGAACACAAAATGTTACTATTAAAAAAAAATTAATAATGGATTAAAATAATGAAAAACCCAACTTAAAACAAAGCGTGAAAAAATAAGTAATAAAAGATAGTGAAATTCAAACCCAGAATCTCTGCAAATTCTATTTGGTTAATTTCATTTTGCTCCAAAAAATTTATAATTTTAGCTTTTTCCGTAATTATGTGCATTTTTGTTAACTTCAAATTCTTTTTGATTTTAAGTGTGTTCCCGTACGTTACCGCGGGTTCCCAAACTTACAAATTGACCCAAAAGCGTTCCCGTAATCGAAAATTGGGGAAAATGAGAGCGTTTATGAGAGTGTATTAGTGTTTCTCTTTTTACCGAAAGTTACTCAGACTTTGGTAAATTTGGTAAATTGTCAAAAGAACAGTTAATAAACAAAAACAGCTGTTTTATAATTGTAAAAAATGAAACTAAGGAAGTAAAAGCAGATTTGTTAAAAATTATTGCAAATTGAAATAAAAACGATTTACAATAATAAAATAATTAAATAATAAAATAATTAAATAATAAATGTCAATGAGATCAGAGATGCTAATTTAGCCCCTTTCGTGTTACAATAAGCGGTTTTTTACTTTCTAAAAACTGCAAATATTTTCTGTGTATAAAAAAGCGACAGATCGGCACCTTTTAATTTTTCTTACCGCTTTTTTTTGAAAATTGTAACCCCCTCTTTTACATTGGCACGAAATCTCGAGATTTTTTTATACACACAATGAAAAAAAGCTCATAGACATTAAATTATGAGAAAAATATATTTATTAGAAATAACTATGTGTTTTTTTCACGAAATTTCGTGCCACTGTAAACGGCGGGCAATTTTAATATATTTTTTTGAGTCTTTTATTTCAATTTTCGCATTTCGCCATAGCGCGTTTTCACTTGTCGTGTTACACTTATTGCACCTAAAAATTTGGCATCACTGATGCATTTTGACATTTTTTTTGGGCTAAAAAAGTGGTTTTTTGAGTTCCCGTATTTTTGGGGAATTTTGTCATTTTATGAGAGTATTTTGTGCTTACTCCCATTTTACCGAACTTTACCCAGAAAGTAAGAGAACACAGCTATTTTAAATTTTCAAATTGATGAAAAACAAAACAAAAATCAGCTGATTCATTAATTTACAATAGCTGTTAATGCGGGAAGTAAATACACGAAATACACGTTCACGCTTTGTAGTATAAAATCGTTGTAAATATACAAGGGTTGTAAATATAACACCAAGAGTGAAAACCCTTAATGATTTATTTTTTTTTTCGCAAATTGTTAAAGTTTCAGCTAATAACAGTAGATAATTTTTTTAATATCTCCTCTTGCACTACATTTTTAAAATAATTTTGAATTTCGGCAGGACACAAAATGGGAAAATTTTCCCTTTTATTCTACTTTTCTCCTTTTAAACCCCCCATTTTTAGTACACTCTTTGCGAAAATTCAAAAAAGTACCTTAACTATGAATTAGCCCATACCACAGGAAAAATATATTTTAAGTTTCTTGGTTTTAGCCCAAGGGGTTTGGGTGGGGCGTTAAGGCAGAAGATTTTTACAAGGATGATGAATATGTGATAGAGGAAAGAAAAGTAAGAGACAAATATATTTTTCAAGTTTAGAGGTTTTAAAATCTGAGGTCAAAAATGACTTAAGAGCCTATTACTATTTTGGTAGGAAGTGTATTAGAAATCCAAAGCAACAAACACTTTGTCCGTTTTTGTTTATCTGCGTTTTCAAAATATTGTCCAATCTAAAAAATAAAGTTTTATCAGAAACGTTTTTGAGGATCCTGGTTCTCAACAGATCACATTTGTGGCAAGGGATAACACTCCACAAGAATATTGCTTACGTTCAAATGTAGTTCAAATTTTTCAACTAATTATACTCTATTTCCCTTGGTCTTTGAGATATATGTAACTTCATTTAAAAGAAATCGAGGGTACGACATAGTGCTTTTTTTAAATATATAAGTGGCACACTTCTCCAGTTGATAGCAATGTCACAAATTTGAAGTTTTTGTAGAACCTCCTCTAGCAACACAAATTTTTAATAAAGTAAGGTATGCTGAATGCGAATCTGTACAATCACATAAGGTTCCGAATTTCATCAAAATTGGAATTCTCACTTGGGAAACTTCCATAGTAAGGATTTTTTCGAAAGCTTTATGGCTGTTTCATTAAAACCTTGTAGTGGCTTAAGTTTTTTCTTAATTGTTTGCAGAAACCCACTGTGCGTTATTGTGCAAAATGTTTTTGTTTATTTTTTATCTCGCAAAATAAGTAAACGCATAAAGACTTTTAATTCGTTTGTGCCATTGTTTTTGTTTGTAAATTTTTTGTTGTAGATACACTGTTACACATTATTATGTATTTTTTCATTATTTTGCATGAATTTGTTTAAATTTTTATAATTTTTAAACTTTTACTTTTACTGCATTTTTTATTTAACACACGGAATAACAATAGTAATTTTTTTCTTTCTTTGTTTTTTCATACTTTGTATTCAACAAAACAAAAAACCCCCAACAATTTGTATACTATTATTTCCAAAAAAACACACACAAAATAATTTGCAAACCATAATCCAACGACAACATTGTTTGCCTCAAATATCACAGGCCAATAGACGTGTTGAAGATTTATTTGAAGATTTACGAGATGGACACAATTTACTCTCGCTCTTGGAAGTGCTTTCTGGCGAACACTTGGTATGTATTACATAAAATTAATTTATTTCTCTGGTGAAATTTAATTTGTGATTTTAAATTGATTTTCGTTTTTTATTTTTATTTTGTATTGTTTAGCCAAGAGAAAAGGGAAAAATGCGTTTCCATATGATACAAAATGCACAAATGGCTTTAGATTTTCTACGCTATAAAAAAATCAAACTAGTTAACATTCGAGCAGAGGATATTGTTGATGGAAATCCTAAATTAACACTCGGTTTAATCTGGACAATTATTTTACACTTCCAGGTATGTTTTAAATTAAGTTATTTATGAGATGATTAAAAGCGTTCGTGTGTTTTAAAGAGCCTAAAATGGAACCTAGCACAACGTTGGAAAAGTATATGAAGATTTTGAGGTAAATTGATAAATATGTAGAAAAGAAGTAGTTTATTTGGATAACTCACATGGAACTCGAAAGAGAAAAGTTTATTAAAGTTATGTCATGCGATTAAGTTAAATAAAAGTTTAAAAAATAATTTGTTTTTAAGGATTCCTAATTGGTGGATTTGTTTTTTTGCTAATCGAAATATATATTTGAAAAAATAGCATACACAATATTTATAAAGACGTTATGTTTTAAAATATGATTGATTTCAAATTTAAAATCTTCCCTTATAGGCTTTTTACACTGAACAACATCTTTGTGAAACGCGTGGAAGATGTTGAAAACGTGAAACATGTATTTACATTGGCAACATCTTTCATCTGTCAATTATTTAGCTGACAAAAAAAATAAATAAAAAGACGCATATTTTTTGTTACAAATAAAAAATGTAGAGAAAGTATTAACCATTGGAGTAGTTGTTGCTTTGCAAGAACAAACCCAAATTTTAATGCAGTACATTGAAATATTAAAGGTCATTCTGGAAGAAGATGATGATGAAGAAGAATTTTTGGTAGACATAAGACATGTGCCGCTCATTTTCCTTTGTTGAATAATTTTTTTTTGTTTGTTTTCTACAGTCAGTTTGCTAGTGATGGCACAACGAAAATCGATTTTTTTGTCATTTTTTAGTGATCACACTTAAAATAACGAAAGATGTAAGATGGGACAAAATGACAAATGATCATCTTTTGTAGATGTAGAATTTTTGGCCTGTATAATTCTTATTGGAAGATGTTAACATCTTTGCAAATTGATGAAAGATGTAGCTCAGTGAAAAAAGGCTATTAAAGAAAAGTATTTCATTAATAGCACTTTTACCGAAATTTATATGATCTTATATGTTTTTTAGAATTTTTTCTGTATAAAAATTCGATTAATTTCAAGTGATTTTCTCTAATATTTTGTATAGAAAAGCAGGACAGCGATGATAATGTTTGTATTTAATTTATAATATTGCTTTGACTCATTTGGTATCCCTTTTTATTTTTTTTATTTATGACAATTTGTTTTAAATGCTGAAAGTGATCCCAAAATTAAAAAAAAAAAAAAATGACAAAACAAATATATTACAATATAAATTTTTTTGAAAATATCGATTGAACTTTAAAATATTTTGTTGATATGTGTAATGCATTATTATTTTTAAAGAATTTCTGTATAAACAATAACAATTTACAAATATTTCAAATAAAAAATTGTTAAAAATCTATTTTGAAATTAGAAAAATATTTTTAATTACTTGAAGTTTGTTGATACTTTTGATACTTTGGTAATTTCTTGGTGTAAATTTTTTGCTTCTTTTAAACATACTATATATCGTAACAAAGTAGTCAATATTTTAAATGATTGGTCTTAATTTTTGTCAAAAGAACTAAGCAATATTTTCAAAATTTACACATCAATAACATCTTTAACAACTCCGTTTCACCTCTTGATCGCAGTGCATTATTAACATCATTCCAAAATTTCCTCAATTAGACACATCTTCGTCTTCATTCCAACTGAAGGAGAAAATATCAGTACATTTTGCAATTTAATTTGTTCTTAAAAATGTTAAGTATGACATATGTATGTTGAACCTTATTATATTTTATGGTCCACAACTTTCAAAGCCACATCATTGAAGCCAAGGAGAATTCTAATCTTCCCCTTCCATATAGGCCATTCATTCTCATCTGATAAAAGCTTGACGTTCTTACCGAAATCCATGCATTTTTCACGATAAACTTAACAAATTTTCTTCTTATTTTCCTTTTAAAATAATACTTAATTTTTTTTAATCTGAGACGGGTCCATAACCTATTGAATGTAAGTATTTATTTGAACTAAATATAAAAAATATTTACATTTACATTAATACAATTTTCCCTAACAACTTGAGTATTAAACAACTTTAGATATACCGTATGAATCTGAAGAACCCAACGAGTAGGGAACATTGACTTTTTGTTAGTTTTAACTCAAGTAAAAAGAATGGTAGATACCCATACGGATCAGTTGGAGTAAACTTGCCACCGTTGGCATTTCGTAGAGTAATTTTAAAAAGGACCTTAAATTAAATACCTTTAATTCATAAAGTTCTGGTTTAAACGTGCAAAATAAAATATTAACAAGATATAATACTACTAAATGGTTGTAATATAAGTGATCACAGTACTGGCAAAGAATTTTCTTAATTCTCCGATGTAATTTTAGAAATAATATCTGTATTGAGGGGTCTAAAGAAAAAAAATCTCCAGGTCATGATGGTATTAGCAACGTATTTTTCATAGTGAACGTAACCATTGTGACTACCGAGATTCTTGCCCACTGATTGGCTTGGTTGCACGAACCGAGTTATTTGTAAGTCGCAATTACATCTGTTCCTAGGCGAATAGAAACTTTTTTGTGTTACCCGAAATTCACAAATATTGAGATAAAATATAAAGCCATTTGAGGAGGTCCATATTAACCACAGTGCCTTTAATGAGGCATTTGAAATGACATATCCGTATAAAAGTTCTTTATACACAAGAGGTTCTAGTTGTGGCATAAAATGTACTAAGGTACCAACTAAATATATCATCCCCGAAAAAGTTATTTTCTATTAAAATAGTATTTTAAAGAAATATCACAGAAAATTGTCACAAATTAAACATTTACTGTAGTACTTTAAAGGCTCTTATGGAACCACAAAAACCATCAATAGTTAGAAACTTATTTATATCATACAAGATATTACTCTTTAACAATTTAGGTACTATATGATATTTGTTTTCAAAAGGTTGTTAGTGGGGAAAACTCTGTATATAGTTTTTTTGTTTTAATTATTATAATTTTTCTGCACATGTTTTCTAAGGCCGAAAGATATAATATTGTATATAATCAGATAAGTAAAGGAATAATGTAGTCTCATAAATTCAGTCATTATATGTTATGTAATATTTTATCTCTCTTTTTCCAAATTCCCGAATATATAATTATATTTAACACAGTGAAGTCTTATAAAGCCAGCTATTACGTATAACGGTGTATGGCTGAGTGAGTTCAGCCATCGACTACAGCTCTGGCAGACCGGTTTAAATCCCGCTTTGGGCGTTTTTTAGGCTTAAGTTTTCATTTTAACTTTTTCATTTAAATCATTTAGTTGTTTTTTATATTTTTTTTATATATACAGGTTGGTTGAAAAGTTCCTGCGCTCGAAATGAAAGAATACTGTTTTTGTTACGAAATATATTTTTTTATTCAATATAATCTCCTAGAAGCTCAATACACTTGTTCCAATGATCTTCCAATAATTTTTTCCGATCCTTATAATGGTTTTCCGGAAGCTCTGCAAAATAACCGTCTACGGCTGCTATGGCCTCTTCATTCGACGAAAAATGCTTTCCACGAAGGAATTGTTTGAGATTTCTGAAGAGATAGTAGTCACTGGGAGCCAAATCTGGTGAATACAGTGGATGTTCAAGCAATTCGTACTTTAATTCTTTGAATTTAGCCATTGTCAAAACACTTTTGTGAGCAGGTGCATTGTCTTGATGAAAAATAATTTTTTTCTTCTTTAAACCAGGTCTATTCTCACGAATTTTTTCGTCCAGCTTATCCAAAAGGCTGCAATAATATTCAGAGTTGTTTTACCTTTCTGAAGATAATCAATCAACAAAATTCCTTTTGCATCCCAAAAAACTGATGCCATAACCTTCTTTGCTGATCGTTGTGACTTCACCTGCTTTGGAGCTGAACAACCAGCTTCAGTCCACTGTAAACGTTCGTGTTTCAATTTAGGATCATGGTGGTAGATCCAAGTCTCATCCACAGTTATAAAACGACGCAAGAAGTCGGTGTTATTCGGCTTAAAACGCCCCAAATTACGCTGAGAAATTTGTTTTCAAACCAGTTTTTGTTGAATTGTTAATGTGTGCCGCACTAACTTTCCAAACAGTTTTTTCATACGTAACTCTTCATGTAAAATATGGAGTACCCGTTCGTCTGAGATGCTTATGGCATTAGCAATTTCACGCTTAGTCAAACTTGGATCTTCACTAACCATATTATGTAACTGCTCAATGATTTCTGCTGTGGTTGCAGTTTTTGGTCGTCCTTCGCGTGGATCGTCTTCAAGGCTGGTACGACCACGTTTAAATTCACCAGCCCAAAATTCAACGGTGCGTTTTGAAGGTGAGGACTCCTTATACACTTCTAAGAATTATTCATAAATTTTCTTTGCTTTTAAACCCTTCAAAACAAAGAATCTAATGACTGCACGATATTCAATTTTTTCCATATTAAAAAAAAAAATCAATGACACGTCAACTTCAAATGGCTTGTAAACAAAGAAAGAATTAACAGAATGACTTGCAACTTTGCATGTGTTCTCAGGACAGTTATACCAACTTGAGAAAAAAAAGTTTGGAGCTAGCAGTGCCATCTCTTGGTGAGCGCAGGAACTTTTCAACCAACCCGTATATTGTTGGATTTTATATATATATTTAGATTTTACTAATTCCCCAAATATATTGCTCGATCTAATTTGATCCGCCATGTTTTGGATAAATTTAGATCAAAATTTATCCCCAAATATATTGCCGGATATAATTTGATATGCCATATTTCAGATCAAATATGTATGATCAGCCTGATATTGCAGCAGATATTTAAGAATATTAAGTTGGATATGATTAAATATTGCGCCAGATAATTTTTTTTTAATTTTCATTATTTATAGACCATTGGTTTCCAAATAGGGGTTGCGAACCTCTGGGGATCCGCAGTTTTATCCAAAGGGGTCCCAGAAGAGTTCGGGGAAAATTCTTCAAAAATAAAAAGGTAATAATGCATAAATAATGTTTTAATGTCAATTGAAAATAATGAAAAAAATAATGAATGTAGCGCGATTTTCAAAATGTTGAAGGAAATGGGAACTATGTGTAGCTTAAAAAGAATTCTTAAGACTTTTCAGACTCTGGCGCTGTCAGATTCGAAAACAAATCATCACTGTTTCATAATCAATTTTAAATTTATTTTAATTTAAATCCTAGACTTTTTAAGTTTTTCTAGGGTAATTTAATTGAAAGATTCTTCCAAAAATTGTATGTGGTGAATCTCTTATGGGTCGATTATCGTTAGTAACCAAATTTTAGTTGCGTTATCAACTGGTAACTCAATTGAAACTATATTTGGTATTAGATACGGCAACTTTTTTCAGTTGCCAAAAAATTATCGATAATGTAACTTTGACAGATCAGCAAATGAAAAAATGTAAACGAAAAAAAAAGATTGATAAATGTAAACTTATCAAAAAAAATAAAAAGTGAACAAAGAATAAATTTATAAAAACAAATTGTGTAAAAAATTATTTCAAAAATGTTAAGTTCAGTGGAACTTTTTTTGATGACGATGAAGATGAAGTTTTTTATTCGACGGAACTTAGGTGACAACTCCAATACTTTAGAATTACCGTCTGTACTGTGAGTATATCTTGATGTTTAAAATAATTTTCAATTAACAATTATTTGTTTTAGTTTTAAAGCTTATTTTCGTGCTTGCTTTTGCCTCTGTAAAAGACTGGACACCATCAGCAATGTGTAGGTGCATATCCATATGTTGGATCAACAACTCAAATTATTTTGTGGTTATAATTTTCACCATTTTCAAATCTACAAGTACAGAAAATATTATTTAAAATATTTATAAAAAATAGTTTTACAATAAAACATACTCACATTTTAATGTTCCCGTCTTTTTTGCTTTTAACAGCTGCAGCAACCAAAACTTCGCCGTTGCCAATATAATCACTTTTTGGCAACTGAAATTTACAGCTTTCCGTTGCCATATGTAATATCTTTTTAGATAATCGACCCATTAAATTCTACAACTATAAAAACGTTTTTCCATCTTTCGTGCTTTTTAATACTTCTACTACTATTTTTTCTTAAAATCATTGGATTTAAATGTTTATATTTAAATATAAAAATTTCCAAAAATGTCTCAAGTAAAGGTTGGTGGGAACCGCTTAATGACCATGTGTTACAATATTCTGCCTGGGATTTTACTTAATTTTTAAGACACTCTAATCCGGAGGTTAATTAATACAATTTCATTAGAATCTAAACAAAAAAATATAAATTTCAATATTTGCTTACAGCTAATTGTATAATTAGTAGTAATAATGAAGATTGTTAAGCAAATTTCGTATTAACTTAATAAATTAAGAAGGATTATTTCCCATATAGCTTTTTCCGTTTAAATTGTAGGTTAAATACAAGATATTTACAGCTACATACGTAACACTATAAGGCAGAAAGAATGTTAATGCATAACCAAAAACTACATTCCATTTCGATTAAAGGGCGGATCAATAAGTCCAACACTGCTCCTTTTAATAGACTACTGTCAAATTTTTCTTTAGGTTTGGAAATAGGAAATAGTTACTGGGGGCTAAAGCCGGAGAATAAGGAGCAATTCGTAGTCTACTTCATGGATTTTTGCCATGGAAACTAAGCTGTCACACGATTCTGTTGGTGGTCGATTGTGAGCAAACGTGGCAGCCATCTTGCGGAAAGTTTTCTCATACCCAACTAATCGTTCGAAATTGAAACCACTGAGCCATGCGAGTAGCATATGTCTTCCACTATCTATCGCACATTTAATCGCCGATCTTTCAACACCATATCGTGAATTTTTTCAATTGTTTTGGGTGTAGAGACCTCAACTGGGTGTCCAGAACGTTCGGCATCGTTCGATGGTGCAGAGTTCTCATAGTATTTCTAAAGCTTTTCCTTGGTTTGATTAACGGGTTATTTTCGCAAAAAATAACGTTTAATGAGCACCCGAAATTCACTTTTTTCCTTTTTTGAAAAAAGCCACGAGGTTGTATGTTAAACGCAAAGTAAATGACGGAACTTGCTCAAAATTTGACAGTAGTCTATTAACTGGTGGTACTTGATGGGAGCAGTGTTGCATTTCATATAACTACGAGGGAAGTTCGGAAAGTTACGGACTTGTTGATTCATTGAAAAATTTTCATGATCTACAGCGAACGAAAATAAGATGTTAATATTTTCTATTATAAAATTTGAATTCTGTAGCTTTTCATATCGTTGTAATAAGTGTAAATGCGTTACATAATAAATACATATTATGAATAATAGGAAATAAATTCATGTTATATTCTTGTTTACCTACGCTCTTTACACTAAATTACTTTCAATTTCTATATTTATCTATTTTTTTTTTTTTTTTCAATAAAAATGTAACATACGTGTAGTATGTGTAGTATTTATTATATTTTATGTTATGAATGACAACTGCTGTTGTCTATATTCATGACATTTTAGAGTAGGAGCAATTTCAACACCACACTATACTACTGACTGCTGCCCACACTTGCACGAAAATCCAACCGCCAAAAATCGCAAACAACCAACAATTTACTTTTTTAAGCAACAGCCTCGATTTTAAATATTATAGATTTATAGTTTTTACCCTCGCAAGATTACTTCTCGCCCTGTTCTCTCTGCTACTGCTTGAATGACAGATTTTTTTGTCATAAAACAAGCTTGCGATTTAAAGTGCGATGTATTGATTGTTGTCATACAAGTAATGCCGAATATGGCAGGTAGGTGGCAGCAACAGCAGCAGCAATAGCAACAAAAATAGCATCTAAAATAAACAACAAGACAACTACAATTGTTGTTGTGGTGTTCTGCTGACATACTTTGGGTACGCGCGCATGCGCAACATACACCTACACACATTACACATATAATTTACAATTACATATTTTAGCAACAGCAACAACGCATGCATTTTTCGATAAAAATCTTAAAAATTGCATCATTTGTATTTTTATTCAATTCATTTACATATTCAACATTTTTTTTTTTGCTTAAGTGACTAGTAGTTGATTTGGAATTTCTTTACTTCCAAAAGCCACCATATGTTTTTTAATTTTTTTTTATAAAAACCTAAAATGTAAAAAAATATCTTAAAAATTGTAGAGATTTTTTTAATTCCAAAGAAAAGTAAACACTTTATGCACAGAAATGATTTATAACTTGCGTCTCAAGGATTTATTTATTGTTACACTTGATCAATAAAATGTTGTTGTTGTATTTCCTTCAACTTTATCACTTAATATGCGCACTGAATTGCAAAAAAAAAAAATTAAATGAATTCATAAATTGCGGGTGAATCGTTCGATGACGATGACAGCAATTTATTGTAGTTTTGTATGATGTCATAGTATCATTATTTTCTGCACTTTGTATTAAATTAAACAACAAATCAACCAGATTTATGATAATTTTTGTTTCATTTAAATTGCTGCAATTTAAAAAAATAAAAAAAAAAACTCCAAAATGTTATTGTTATTTGTTGTTTTTGTTTAGTTGCTGCCGCCAATTGAAAAAAAAAGGATTTAATAAAGCAATTGTTTTTTGTTGTTTTTTGTTTACGGTTTTTAACACCACACCTTTATGATAATAAGATTGTCATGACCATTGACCCATATTTAATAAAAATAATATATAATTATATACAAAAACATTCAATCAATTGGACATAATGTACATACATTGGATAATTGTTTAAATAATATTTTATTCAATCTTAAAAATATTTGATAAACAATAATTGAAAAATAATACAAATTTATCAATTATTAAATATTTGTGTGCTGAATGTGAATCTTGCAACAAAATAATTTAACGAATCATTTTCAAGAAATCACATTTTAAAATTAAAGGTCGTTCGAAAAGTTCTAAGCATAACAATGAAAAACTAGAGTTAGATTTTGAAAGCTTTTTCAAGCGTACCAATTTTTTTTACGGACTTTGTACATAATTTTTATTATATTTTAAAAGCGAAATAAATGAAATATCATTTGTTTTTACGGATTTCTGGTTAGTTTGTTAACTGTAAAAATAAATGAAAAAATATTATTTACGGATATTGTAAGTTAATTTATTAACATTTTAAAAATATATGAAAAGTTCTTTCGATTTAAATGAAAAGTTAGTACACTGGTGTTTTAGTGATTTTTCATTTATTTTAAATTACATTTTCAGTTAATTAAACTTCAAACTATTTTGAGTGTATTGTACCATCAACATTAATCAATCTGCAGGTCCAAATATAAAGATTTTTGTATTTCTTAAATGGGCGTTAATGGTATTTATAGACACAAGTTCGTAGATATAGGACCATTAAACATGCCTTCAAATTTAGAAGAAATAGCACCTTATTCAGGCCTAGTTCCCTAATAAGCCCACCTTACCGGTATTTGCTAAAATCAACTTTTTTTTGCCAATTTCATTATACTCATAATTTGGATCGCTTCCCGAAATTTAACTCATATTATACTTGATGTATGGTTTCATATAGTCGGCGTGTCCGACTTTATTTATTTTCTTTATAATTTATAATTTGTTGAAATAAAGACTTGATTTACCTGTTTCCTTATTAATTAAGCGTTTACGGGTTTTGCACTTGTAATCAATACCAAATAAAAGTGAAATGAGTTGTCATTATTAAAAAATTTATTTAAATTTTTTTTCTGAATTTCACACCGTGTTATTGTTCGTGATTGATTTAAATTCCTTAAACATAAGTGTACTTTATTTAATATTATTGATACAATGACGACGACGACATTGTTAAATTTTAAGTGTCTTTTTTTTTTTTGCGCAAATTAATTTTAAAACTCACTATCAAAATATGCTTCTTGTTACTGAGTTTTAAAGATGTTCCTCAAAAAGGTTTTACAGATTGCCAAGTTATTAAAAATATTGGTAAATTTACAAAAGTAAAATTTAATATATGTAGTCAGACACTTTTGTACATTGTTCTTTTGTTTTATATACATCAATTTTTTTTTTGTTTAAAGCAAATAAAACATTCTTTAGCTAGGCTGATCACAGGTATTTTGATCAACCATAAGATCTCCTCAGAACCCAAAGTTTTAGACAAGTTAAAGACTTCAGAAGAAAACAGAGTTTAGAAAAAAAAAAATGTTCTTGGATATTTTTACTACACACAGAAAAATAAAGTGCCGACCGAATTGTAAAAGTGTATTTTGGTTGCGACAACCAATAAATTCGGTCAGCACAACCAATTTCCATTGTGATTGCTAAATATTGTTGAGTGAGACAAAGAGACTCTCATTGTAAGCTAATCTTTATTGATGAAGTTTTGGATATGTGATAAAGGGGCAGAAAAAACATGATCCAATCTCACGTTTAAGGGTTCTTTTTAATTTTTAAAATTTTTCATATTTAGTGCAATGTATTCAAATTGGGTATCATAGGTATTCTAAAGATTTATCCAATAGTGTGAAAAAATAAAATATAATTTTCGAACCCACCTTCTCTTTTCCTAAAAGAGCTAAATTCTGTAAACACTAATTCATGCAAAGCCATTAAAGCTGGTTATTTGTTAAAACAATAGTAATTCAACAACGTGAGATGAAAAAGAAAAAAAAAATAATGTCTTTCATTGTTTTGTATAAACATTAAAAAAAAATAATCAAAATTATACATTTCGCCTTCAATTTGAAGTAAATTAAAACATTTTTTTTCGGTTGGTTTTCTCTTTAGTTATTGTAGTTTTATAAATTGTTGTGTTATTATTATGTGTTTTTGGGTTTATCTTAAAAATATAAAAAAATACCAACAACCACAATAAAAATTACGAAAACTTGAAAAAATCACTGTTGGTATGACATCACCTTTTTTCTGATTTAAGCCAAAAACAAAACAAAAAATCAAGTATTTAAAAACAAAAGGAATAAGACTAACTTTAAGCAAAAACAGAAAATTACGTTTAAATGTAGAAACATCAACGAAATATTTAATCATATCTACTAATGTGACGTTTTCTTGTTAACAAAAAAAAAAACTTAACGTTTTCACAGAACGAATACAACAAAACAAATGTTTTATGCTTTTTATGACAATTTTTTATGCTAAAACAAATTTAAAGCGGTGTGATAATAGAAAAGTCACTCTACAAATTACAGCGCTCAAAATAAATAAAAGTTGTAACAAGCTCATGTAAAATAGGGAACGCATATAACACGCAATCAATCCCTTCACTCATAATATTTTTAGAGTAACTGTTTTTAAATGATTAAATAGTTAAAATATAAAGAAATATAGTTTTCAAGGAAAACTTAAAAAAATATGAATTTCATTACAGTTAATATTTTCATTTAAACTGTTATGTTAAAAATTAAATGTTTTTTTTATATTGTATTTATTTAATTGGCTGATAGTTGAAATAAACAAAATAAATGAAAATTCGTTTATTTTTACAGACTGTATTTAAATTTCTATTTAATTAGTTGATAGCACTGTCCAACAGCATTTTTGGAACAGAATAGCGACCCTATAATTCTGAAAGGGTATGTTGAGTATATCATTTTTGTAGAACAAACTTATGGTCACCAAAGACACCATTGTTGTAAATAAATCTCTTTACGATTAATTGGCAAAATTTCACGCCAACTTCTATAAAAAAATTATAATTTTGTTTTAATAGTGGTTTATTAAAGTATGTACATATCTATTTTTTGCTTCAAATTTTCGAGTAAAAGAGAATTGGGAAATAGCAGTAGTATGACAATGGATTAAAGATTAAACTTAATATGCTTTCCTGTATTTAGCTTGACGTGAATGTTCCGATGGGTCAAGGTTTCTGTACAAGCTCCATACGTATTCAGCAAGCATTACACTTTGGGATTTCCCTTTGAATATTTCTTCTAATACCTTTATATCCTGATGAAACCTTTCACCGTGTTCATCTAAAACCGCTCCAAGGTTTTCTTTAAAAAAATTGAGATGAGAGTGCAGAAAATGCAGCTTTAGTGACATCTAAACGCCAATATTGTTAAAGCCGATTAGCATGCTTTCAATATTTTCTGTATAGTTTTATGCTTTTGAGTTTCCAAGGAATTCTGATATAACCAGCTGCATAAAGTCAAATGCTGTCTTTTGCATATCCGACAGATGACCATAAAATTCTTCATCTTGTAATAATTTTCTTATATCGGGTCCAACGAGCATTCCTAGAAAAGGTAATTTACATTAAATGAAATAAATTATTCCTTAAAACCGTAGTTTACCTTCTTTTAATTTTGCTGCAGATAATCTGGGGAAAATTGTTTGAATGCGTTTGAAAGCATTTCCTTGTGTATTTAAGCTTTTAATAAAATTTTTCACCACGCCCAACTTAATATGCAGCGGTGCAAGTATGACCTTATCTTTTGGGACAAGGGATTCATGGATTACATTTAAGTCACCAATAATATTTTCTTTACGTTCTTCGAAATATTTAATATGATAATGGCTGCTGGCAGCACGTGAATCCCATTTACAAAGAAATCACATATATTTTGTGTATCCTGTTTGCATTCCAGTCAATATTGCAATCATTTTGAAGTCTGCGCATACTTCCCATTTATATTAATAGTATTCAATTTTATTTAAGAGATTTGAAATATTTGCGTATGTTTCCTCCTTTTTTGTGGAATACGCAACCGGTATTGATGGATGCTGATTTCCATTGTGCAGTAAAACTGCTTTTAAGCTGTGTTTTGAACTATCTATAAATAGTCGCCAAGCGGAAGAGTCCAGTGGAATCTTTAGATATTTTAGAACCTCTTCAATACTGCAACAGTATACAAGTTCTTCTGATTTTTTAAAATAACTTTCCAGATCGGCGTGTCTTTTTCTTGGAAATGTAACTTTTACATCGGCTTTTATCAAATTCCTGTTTTTCAATCTGGAACATAATATTTCAGCTTTCTCTTTTGTTAGTCCTAAATCTCTTAAAAGATCTTCAAAATAAGCTTGGTCTATCAAATTAGGACATATGTTTAAACCATCAAGAGGCAAGTAACTTATATCTGATATGTTTTCAACCGCTGCTGTTATTTCTGTATTGGCGACTGTCACTTTCGCAAGTAGTACATACGGTTTTTGGTATCCAAGCTTCAGATAAAAATCGTATTCCAAAGAAAAGAAAATATTGCTCTTCAATTGTAGGGAATATCTTTCTTCTGCTTTGATGGTGCGTAAAATGTCCACAAATAAAACAAAACCAATCTCTTAATTTGCAAACATAATCCGCCATGCTTATTTAAGCTTTAATTTTTCTTTTTTTATATTAATTTTAGTAAAAATCACACCCGATATGTATTGCTTAGTAGCTCAATTATGCTTGAATTTTTTCTTTTATTTTTTATTATTAATTTTAATAAATATCACACCCGATTTGTAAGTCACAGCTGACTAGACGCGAGAACTCAGTGTTTGGCCCGGCCGAACTTGACGCCGTTTTTACCTGTTTTGTATATGTTGGTGTATAATTTTACTAATTAAGCGTAAAGAGCTTTATTTACAACATTGGTGTGTTTGGTGACCCCCCACTGAAATTTTCCGGCAAACATTTTCGTAGAATATTTTAATTCTTAAATGTCCTTTTTTAAAGGATATTTTTCGATTTTCTCGAAAAAAGGGTCAAATTGACCCATAAAGAGACCAGTTAGAGGGTTAAGATCTTCCACAAAAATAATCCTCATACAATTCCACAATACAGCTCTGACCATAAGAATTCTCTCAGACATTAACTTACAGCATTTTTTTCATATAGTATAATGCTCTCTTCGACCAAAAAATTAAAACTTTGACCCACTGTAAAAAAATACTCAGACGTGCTGGACCATAAGTTTGTTCTACAAAAATGATCTACTCAACATACCTTTTCAGAATTATGGTCGCTATTCTGTTCCATTCAAAAAGTCTTAATTTGTTGGACAGTGTAGTTAAAGGAAATATCATTTGTTTTTACGTATTTCTGGTTAGATTGTTAATAGTTAAAATACAAATGAAAAATTATTTTTGTTATTTATTAGGATTTAAAAATAAATGAAAAGTAGTAGACCCGTTTTAAATTGATTTTTCATTTAAATAATATTTTCAGTTAATTTAAACTACAAAGTATTTTGAGTGTTAAAATGTACTAGAAAAGTAAGAGGTTACCTAACTTTATTTATTTTTACAAAACTAATTATCAGGTAATAGGATTGTTTGTTGGGAAAGTGGTAAAAATTATAATTAAAGAAGTTCACAAGGTGTAATGGGTATTGTTGTATCGTCTTATAAAAACCTGAGTTGTTAAAATTTTTATTACACTATAACAACGATGAACATAACACACTATTGTTATATTTTTACAACATTAAATTTTAACAACACTGTTTCCAATATCACACCATTTATGAACAACCAAATTGATTCGCAAAATATTGCTGTTATCAAACAATAAATCCCAAGTTTGTATCATCATAGTATTTCATTTCTTACGCACCCTTTTAATTAGTTATTACTAGAAAAGTAAATTAAAACGTCTTACATTAGAAAACAAAATTGAATTGCATAGAACAAATATATTCAGGTAGCTGTAAATAATGGCCATAAGACGTATCGGAATGATAACAAAATCAAATAGTATAAAAATTAAATGAATGTCAGCTGCTATTGTTGCCAGATTAGAGGATTTTTTGATGGATTTGAAGATAATATTTTGTGGGAGGAGATTATTTCAGATATTTTAAATAGTATTTTGTTTTGAATTTTGATTTTTTCTATTAAAAAGAACTTAAAGATTTAATTAGCATTGCGGTGTTATTTCATCTCATTCCTAATGTTATAAAAAAACCCTATAGGTGGAAATTAAAAATGTTTACGATATGCAACCGTTTTTGGAAATTTGCAAAAAATCGGATTCGGTTCCTATGTTTGGTCTAGAGGGAGCCACATTTCATGGATCATGAAACAAAATGCACTTTTGAGATCCTGAGAAAATTTCCTATCATTTGAGTAACCTCAATTATATATTACTACGCGTACCGGTTTTTGAGGCCTGTGGGCCCACAAGCCGCGGTCCCAAAAACGAAAGATAAAAAAAAACATTTTCTTTTTTATTCCAGAGGGGGTAATTTGTTTTTCTTTGAGCAACGCCCGAAAGGTGCACTTCAGCCAAAATGGTGCACATATCAAAAATTGGAAAAAAAACGTTGGATCGAGTTACTAAACGTTTATTTTGATAGAGAAACAAGTCGCATCCAACTAAGATCTTAAAGGAAAAGACCTAAGCTTTATAAAAAAAAAATATAGAAAAAATAAAAATGGACCCATTTTTCAAAAAAAAAGTCAAAAGCAATTTTTTGACTGCAAAAAAAATAACAATTTTTTTTTAAGATTGAAGAAAAAGCTATCGAAAAAAAAATTCTTACTACAATAGATAATTAGTTATATGTATCCAAAACCAGGGCTGTTTGACGAAAATGTAAAATTCAACACCCTCCAACTCGGAGAGTCTTTGACCGATTCCGCTAAAATTTTGTATCAATCCAAGACATCGGTTTTAAAAATTCGTACTCTCAAGATGTTTTCCCCCATATATAATATTTTAAAATCCAGCGGAAAAAAACATTAAACGAAACTATTAAAATCATAGTTGATTTGATAAGATTTACACATAATTTAAAAATGATCATAATAAAATTAGTTGTTAATTAAAATATGATACAGTAATTAATTTAATTATGAAGTTTTTTCTCTGTAACCAAAAACAAAGAATGCGTTTTCTTAAAATTGGATCTACAAACTTATTTGGGAGAGGCACTAATTTCAAAAAAAAAATACATTTAATATACAAAAAGCATGTTTTATTAAATATGCTTATTTTTCGTTTAAATGTTCAAATTTTTTATAAAATTGCAATTTACTGCATGTTGTGTTATATATTATTTAAAATTTAAACCTATTTTTTTCAAATCTATACACAACGTACTTCTTTCCCTTTTTTAATAACATATTTAGGTACAAAATTGGGGATCCAAGGAGAGATTTTTTTTTTGGGATTTACTTATATTTCTGGCTACTCTATTTAAATGCATGTCAATATTATTTCTACATAGTTGTAACATGTACTTGTTTAAATAATATGTTACAAACAGAATAAAATAAAATGTAACAACTAACTGCATATTAATAATATAGTAAGAGGGAAAATTTACGAGTATACGACAGAAAATTAAAAATGATAGATTTTTAAACTGTTAGTGAAATAAATTTAAAAACTAATATGATCGATTACTACTTACCCTACACAACAAAATTAATAACGTGCATTTAGAAGCACTAGATGTTATATTTCAAATTTTAAAATGAACTTAAACATTTTTCTTGATCCAACAAAATATGAATTTTTAAATTACTACATGATTGGGGAATTGAAATTATCATAGTATTATAATGATCATAAATATGATTCTTTCTGGTCATATTATGATCACCAAGGACGGTTTTTTACATTACTTAGGATTATATTATGATCATTAATAGGGCTCTGAAGTTCATGTCGTTAACTGAAAAACAACATATCTTTGTGAATCTACAAATTTGCCAGTAAATTAATGTATATTTTATAATCATAATTTGCTATAAATATATATTTTATATATATTTTGATATATATTTTAGTGTATATTTTTTAATAAAAGCATATTTTGCATATTAAAGTTTTAAAAATATTTTTTATATTTTGGTGGGTTTTACATAATACATATATATCTGCAAAACAAAAATAATTTTCAGATTTATAAATATTATTTTTCGGAACAATATTAAGTTAGTTAACTGAATATGTAATTTAAAACAAATAAAAAATCACTGTAAATAAATTTGTTATTTATTTTTAAATGTTAATAAATTTTCATACAATATCCTTAAAAATAAATAATTTTTAACCACATATCGGTAAGACAAATGATATTTCCTTTATTTCTTTTTTTTTAACTACAAAATCTGTTAAAAGTAATGATTTTTTTTACTTCGTTTTTTAAAAGTCTGTAAAAATAAACTACTTTTTATATTCATTTTGTAGTATTTAATTAAATTATTAGCCCATTAACTATAAAAAATTAAAAAATTTTTTACCAAAACATTTTAAACGAAAATAGTAACTGTACCAGAAAATCCGTATTTATATGTAATTTAAAATAAATGCAAAAAAGGTGAAAAATATAATTCTTTGTATTTTAACTATTGTATTTAATATTTTTAAATAAACTACATTAATTTACTGTAAAAAATATTTTGAGTCTAGTAAAATTGTATTTTTTTTTTTTTAATAATAATTTATAATTTTTAATGTAGTTTTATTGTAAAAGGTTATTAGACACCAGCCGAATGGAATGTTCTTTCTGGTCAACTAGTTTTAATTTCATTGCATACAAAAATTCATGAAATAGAAGGTTACATATATTTTTACCCAAATTTATACAGTTTATTTAAATTGCAATGTAAATAATATTGAAATATAAGAAAGTAACACTGTAACAATTGTTGAAGATAGCGGCTTTAATAAAAAAAGGGTTAACAATTTTGTATTGCATATTTTCCAATTAAAATAACAACAATTCCTTAAAAAGACATATTTAAAATTCCATTTTGATATATGATGAAATTAACTGAATTAAGCCTATTCAAATTATTAGAATATATTTTTTTACATTTTTCCTTCATATAAAAAGCCCACACAAATTGAAAATGTATTTATTAAGGTATTCAAATCAATTCGCCACGAATCAATTACAATCATGTTTAGGCGTTTAACATTTTAAACTTTGAACATAACAAAAATTTCATTCACTAAATTTTACATCGTGTTTGATTTTTTTTAGTATATAAATGCAAAAACTCGTTTAAATTGAAATGCTTTTTTAAACATTTTATTGTCATTTAAACATTTATTAATTTGCATAGAGAAAAACTAAATACAGTTGACATTAGGAATTTATATATAACTTTAGTTTCGTTGTTCGCTTTTTGCGTGGAGGTGATAAATATAACCAAATGAATACTTGTCGTAATTATTCTAATTGATTGTTGATTAGTTGGTTGTTGAAGCTTTACATCAGCTGCTATTAATGACTTGTTTATTTTGTTTTTAAAATTCACAAAAATAAGTGTAAATATTGATACTAACATTCACACATTTTTATATATTGTAAATTTTTACATTTATTTCTATTTAAAATAGTAGTAAATTTATTATTTAAGCTAAATTTGGATGATGATGATCACAAAATACACCATCAAACCCACACTCTGATTAGAGGGAATTTTAACGCTTTTGTTTTTAAAATGTTGTCAAATGTTATAAAATTTTATATTAATAAAATAAGAAAAATAGTATTTAATTGCATTGTAAATTAATAAAGACAATTTTTTAAGTTTTAATGATCATGACATGGGTGACATTTTAAATTAAAAGTGAAAAAAATATTTAATTAAAAATTTATAAAATTTACCATAACAAAGAAATAAAAAAAAGTAAAAAAGGCTTAAATTCGGCTGTGCCAAATCTTTGAATACCCTCCACCAATATCCTAAAAAATGGTCTCTACTGTTTTTGATATAAATCCAAAACAAATTTTTTTGTTGAAAAAAGAAATTTTGAGGTGGAAAAAATTTTTTGAGGTGAAAAAAATTTTACTGGTGAACAAAATTTTTTAGGGTGAATACAAAATATTATTCATTTCTAAGCGACTAGTAAAAAATATAGTATGTATTGTACCAGTCGCTACTATGAAATTGAACTAAAATACACCAATAAGTATGAAAAATTAAGAGGTGTCTTCACATTTTCACTTATAACTTTTTAACCGCTGGATCGATTTTGCTCATTTTCAATACCAAACTGCTTGGGAGGATGTCCAATAATCTGGATAAAAGTAGGCACCCCCGCTTGCGTCTTCGCGTCGTGATCGCAATTTCAACAGTCAGACGGACAGACACACAGACGGACATCGCCAAATCGACTTAAAATTGCATATGGATCACGAATCTATATTTCTATATTTCGACATGTTACAAACGGAAAGACAAACTGATATATACTATCACCATATATGGTGGAGGGTATAACAATTAAATGTGCCTTTTTGCGTATCAGTGATATTGCATAATCAATATTAATCATACGCATCGAAATATTGTTACTACTCTCAAACCTTGTTTTATACGATTGATTCGTTCCGCAAATATCCGCATAAAACGATTCACTAGCTTCACATAAAAACTACTGATTCGGTCCTGAATTGAAAAAAAAACGCATTAATTTAAATCAGTCATACAAAATTGCATAAAAAGTTAACAATTAACATTATTCTATTTATGTTTTAGGTCATTAAAACACAATTTTTCTTTATCGGGATATTCTCCAAATAAATACTTCATAGAGTTTTATTAGCCAAAACATTGATCTATTACTTTCAAGAATGAGATGACGCGTTTCGGGGATTTTCTAGGTCCCCATCTTCAGATCTCTTTAGAAAGTAAAAAGATAACTTTAAGGTCCCAAAAACAAACACTATATTGGTTGTAAAATTTCAACTAATTGAGAATTATACAAAGAAACGCGTCATCTCATTCTTGAAAGTAATAGATCAATGTTTTGGCTAATAAAACTCTATGAAGTATTTATTTGGAGAATATCCCGATAAAGAAAAATAGTGTTTTAATGACCTAAAACATAAATAGAATAATGTTAATTGCAATATTGAAAGGTCAAAAAAAGCAATTTTAATTTTTAAAAATTAAAATTGAATAAAATACAAATGAATTTACTCATTGTACGGAGTAAAAAACTTTCCTTTTTTGGAAAGTAAAATATACATAGCTATGGCAACCAAAGGTTGTCTCTATGTAAATTAACAAGATTGCCATAACATTTTTCTATAAAGATAGCTGGTTTTAAACAAAGACAATATTGTTCTTTGTATAATTCTCAATTAGTTGATATAGTGTTTGTTTTTGGGACCTTGAAGTTATCTTTTTACTTTCTAAAGAGATCTGAAGATGGGGACCTAGAAAATCCCCGAAACGCGTCATCTCATTCTTGAAAGTAATAGATCAATGTTTTGGCTAATAAAACTCTATGAAGTATTTATTTGGAGAATATCCCGATAAAGAAAAATAGTGTTTTAATGACCTAAAACATAAATAGAATAATGTTAATTGCAATATTGAAAGGTCAAAAAAAGCAATTTTAATTTTTAAAAATTAAAATTGAATAAAATACAAATAAAAAGTTAACAAAAAAAATTTTTTCATTTATTTAAAAAAATTAAAAAAAATACAAAAAATAAATTAGGAAAGAATATGATATTATATATTAAGAAAATATACATATAATAAAAAAAAATAAAAATATAAGTCGTGTGTCGCCACTTTCTACAAAACTTGCTGGCGACAATGGAAGAGAAACCAATATCTGTTATGCTGAAGTTTTCACCTAATTCAAAATATATTATTCAATAAATATTTATATGATTTGCATATTTCGGAGTCATTTTTTATTTCATTACATTGGGGTAACTTTTTATTTCTTTAAATTTGGGTTATGTAATTTGGGAAAATTGAAGTTATTTGATATAAATTTTTTGACTGCTCTCAACAGAAATGGCCAGAAAAATGTGAAATTTGGGAAAAAGACCAAATTTTTAAATATATTATATTTTCTATAAAAAATATATATAAATATTAAATGCTGGTTTCTGAACTTTGATAAAAAAATATTACAGAGTCTAGAAATCCATAATTCCAAACTACACACAGAAAAATATATTACCAACCGAATTGAAAAATCTATTTTGGTTGCGACAACCAATTAATTCAGTTAGCACAAAAAATTTCAAATGTGATTGCTTAATATTGTGGGTGTTGCAACCAAAATTAAGTTGTGTTAACCGAATTTTGTAGTGGAAACCAATATTTAGTTGTACCAACCGATTTCAGTTGGAAATTGGAAAAATTTTTCTCTGCGTATAGGTTTGGCGAAATTAACACTATGCAATTATGGGCTCAAAATGACACCTTAAGTGTAAAAAAGATTAGATCTTATCGGATCTGCATAAATATAATTAGATATGATTGATTCTAACTAGATCTGGAGCCAGATCTGATCATATATCATTTGATATGCCATATGTAATACAACTTTGGACAGATCTGATTAGATTTAGTGCCAGGTCTGTTCATATCTAATATAAGATCTAGTACGAGATCATAGCCATTTGAGCCAATTTCAGAAGCACCAAATGTAAAATGTCTATATAAAAATAAAAGTGTTTTTGATTTCTTTTTAAATCTGGAGCAAATTCATCCTGATTATGTATATACGGTGTGCCAAATCAGTGTAGACAGATCTAATTAGATCCCAAATTTGTCCCCAATTTTGAGATCTAATTAGATCTGGTATTATTAGATCTAAAATCTAGTAACATCTGATCTTATTTATGAAAATTTAAAAATTTCCCTTAACTACTGACATTTTTGTAATAAAAATACTCACAGCTTTGTGCAAACGCTGGTAAAGCGTCCCAAATAAGTTTTCGCACAGTAATTATTTTTAAGATCCATGGGTTTAGCAGTATATACTTGATTATTGATTGATATTATTTGACTGGGAGTTTATTTTTAAACAACTTTTTTAAGAAATTCTCTGAATTTAAAATTAAAAATCTATAAAAATGTTAAAAAAAAATTAAATTTCGGTAGAAAATCTCAATTTATTTGAGTTCAAATAAAATTTTTATTGAGAAATTAATTAATCAAGTACAAGCAGAGAAAAAACATGGTTGGGGCAATAATATTCGAAGAGCATCATATATTTTTGGGATTATGATTGTGCCAACAATAGTCTTACTATAATATAGTTATATAGTTATCATATTATAAAATAACAGCAATTTTACAATAATTTGGTCCCTAAAATTATATTATGATTCGAAAACATGAAAAAGTTAATTTAATTTAAGTATATTTCTTTAAGAAATGATTTTTCTAAAGAAAAAATTTAATATTAAGAACTTTTTCAACAAAACTTCTTTGATTCTATGGACATTTTTAAAGAAAAATACTTCAGAAAATATTTAAATTCTAAGGATTTTTTTAATAAAAAAAAGCATATATTCTGTGGACTTTTTAAGATTTTTTTAAGACAGTCCTCAGAGCCTCAGAACTTTCCTTAAAATCTAAAAATATTTCTACTAGAAAAAGTTCTTAGAATCCAAGTATTTTTGATAAAGAAAAGTCCTCATAATCTAAGAATTTTTTACAATCTAAGTTTTCTTGTATAAAACCTCTTCTTACAAAACAACTCTTGGGTTCTACAGACTTTTATTTTAGAAAATTATTTTATTTATATTCTGAGTACATTTACAAGAAATGAATTAATAAACCTATTTAAAAAAAAAAAGAAATATTATTGAAAAGAATTAAAAAATATATATAAAAGCTTTATATGTAATCTTTTTGACAATAAATTGATTAGTGTAAATTATAATGTTATTTGTATAAGGCATTTTCGAAAATAAAACTCCCAGGTGAAAATGATCATATATTATCGATTTTACATGGGTGACTGATCTGATACAATTTCTTTTTCTGAAAACAAATGTTATGACAGTAAATGTCAAAGTCATGTTTTATTTGATTTATAATTATTCATTCATTGTTGTCAACATTTTATACTTTCGTAATTATTTGTTTTGTTACCACCACTATATGGTTACAGCCAATCATGTTATATAATATAAAGTGGCAATCATGAAATAATGATGGTAGCGACCAAATTGATGGTTAGTACCTATTTATATGATCTATGATTGTGACAACCATACCCGAATGCAGCAAGTATAATATAGTAGCAGTGTTTTTTCACTGCGTGTGTTAGTTAATTCTTGCCCTTCTTTATAAAAATATGCGTTATGCAGGCTGTGGTTGACAAAACACTTATCGCTGTGTCGACCGAGTATATCTTGTTACGAAGTGATGCTCCGAGTCAAAGCCTGTAGAGGGCTGCCGGTTTGATTCCCGATCACGGCATACACTTTGTCGAAAATAAAAATAATGGTCAATAATCACAGAAACTTACCACTAACATGTTCATGGATGTGACGAAACTGTGAAAGTCTCGCAACTTCCTTGTGTCTTTCAAATATACACGTCTTCTTCCTGTAAATAAGCACTTTAAATAAAAAATAATTTTTTTTTTGCAATTTTCTCAATTTTCAATGTAAAAAAAAATAAAATTTTTATTTCTTAATATTTATTTAAAAAGTTTAATTTTACTAAATTCCAACAAGAAAAAAATGTGCTTTTCAAGTATGCCCGTTTTTTGCAGATCAATAAGTCCGTGACTTTTCGAACTTCACTCGTAGTTATATGAAATGCAACACTGCTCCTATCAAGTACCGCCTTTTAATAGACTACTGTCAAATTTTGAGCAAGTTCCGACATTTACTTTGCGTTTAACAGCAGGAGGTCCATAAAAAAGGCATTTGTTTGATCAACAACTTCATCTTTGGAGCTGAATCTCTTTCCACCGAACCATTTCTTTAGGTTTGGAAATAGTCACTGGGGGCTAAATCCGGAGAATAAGGCTAATGAGGGGCAATTCGTAGTCTGCTTCATGGATATTTGCCATGGAAACTAAGATGTCATACGATTACGTTGGTGGTCGGTTGTGAGCAAACGCGGCAGTCATCTTGCCGAAAGCTTTCTCATACCCAAGTGATCGTTCAAAATTGAAAGACTGAGCCATGTAAGGTGCCTCTGTCTTCCACAATCTATCGCACATTCAATTTCCGATCGGCCAACACCATATCGTGAAATTTTTCATTTGTTTTGGGTGTAGAGACCTCAACTGGGCGTCCAGAACGTTGTGCATCTTCCGTGCTGGTAAGGCCACAACGAAAGTCAGTAAACCACTTTTTTACCATTGAAATCGATGGTGCAGAGTCCCCATAGCATTTATAAAGCTTTTCCTTGGTTTGATTGACGGTTTTTTCGCAAAAAAAAATTTAATGAGCACTCGAAATTCACTTTTTTACATTTTTAAAAAATGCACGAGGTTGTATGTTTTGAACAGCTGTTAAACGCAAAGTAAATGACGAAACTTGCTAAAAATTTGACAGTAGTCTATTAACTGGTGGTACTTGATGGCAGCAGTGTTGCATTTCATATAACTACGAGGGAAGTTCGAAAAGTCACGGACTTATTGATCTGCCCTCGTATCTACAAGGTTTTTCGTATAACAAAAGTTTACAGTTTATAATAAATTTTATATTTGATGGGAAAAAGCACAAATAACACAGAAAAACTTCAAATACAACACAAAATGTTTTACCATCCAAGATAATATTTTTGGCCAAGGAAATGGATAACTTTAAAAACACAAAAAGAATACACACACAAAAAATAACAAGACACTAAAGAAGAAAAAAATGAACATAAAACTTGTGTAATTTGAGTTTTTTATAAAACACAAGTGAGAACAAAAATGTTTTTAGATGATGTTATTATGTTTTTTTTATATTGTTTTTCATTTTGGGATCTACAATTTCAATGTCATATTTTGGGCCAACGAAACAAAAAATTAGTGTTCTGTTGTTAACAATGATGTTAATTAAAGAAAACGCGTTGGCGAAGCCGACACATGTATACAATTTTTAAAGTATTTTGGTATATTATATTTTCAATATTATATTGCACATTTTTAATTCAAATTCACATATTCAATAATAACAACAACAACCTTTAGATATTATTGATAATATAATGTATGATTTATTGAATTGTATGGTGACAATCGGTGTAGTTGTGTTGGTGGTTGTTGTGGTAGTCAACAGTTGCTGAATGGTGGTGGTTGTAAAAATCAACAATCCATAACCGGCAATATTGACTTTCCAGTAACTATTTTGTTTTCCAACATTTTCTGCGCTATGACAAGTTAATTACACCATTTTCCTTTTAGTTTGAAAATGGAATAAGTTGTTTTGATTAAAATTTTTTATTTTAAAAGAAGTCGCGAACCCCAGCTCATTTTCTTGAAAATTACAAAAAGTAATATTCTGTGAAAAAGAATATCCAACTTCATACATTTTAAAAATAATTAAAAAAATTATTTTCAATAAATATCATTTATTTAATATACATACTTTTGCGTATACGTTATATGAAATTAAAAATATTAATCATACGGTGTTGCCAGGTAAAGGAGAAACTTAAGAATATTTTTCAGAATTTTTTATGATTATTATTGTGTTATTTATGACATCGTCGGTCGATCTTCAAAAAGTCCTTGATGTTTTTTTTTAATATTTCGCATTTACAAACTTTTTTATTTATTTATTTTTCTTTTTTATTTATTAAAAGTAAATTAATTTACTATTTAGTATACAATTTGGTGGAACTAGCTGCAGAGGCCTTCGTCCCAAATACATATAATTAATTTTTTAGCATTTATAAAAAATAAAATTCATTTAATTTAAATAACAAATGTTGAAACCTCATATTTTCGAATCTAAAACATTTTGAGTTACGTTTCTTTACGACAGTTTTATGAAAAAAAAATTATGAAAAAAAATTATGAAAAATTTCATTAATTTTATAAACAATTTATATCGAAATGTTTTTATTGTTAAATTTGCAAATCCAAAAGAGTTTGTTTATTCAACCTGTAATCAATTGGCATTGAAATCAATCAAGAGATAATTTCAAAATTTTCATTGAAGTCATGCGATTTCAATCAATTCCCCTGTAATCACAAATATAGTAATTAAAAATGATTTTTAACAATTTTACAAAACCTTGTAAACAAAAATTTACATTGTTGGCAATTCAAAATTATCAGTCAGCTTTATTTCTAGAAGAAGGAGTTTCATTTGAAAAGAACAAAGATTTTAATTATGATTTTATTTTGATTGCAATTAAAGTAATTGGAATCAATTTGTATATGAATTGATTTCAAAAAATTCATTTAATCGTTTTATCGTATTGGTTTCATCATAAAATCAATTTACAATTTTGAATGCAATAAAAAAATTAGCAATCATTGATGTGATTTTATGTGATTACAATTAAATCGATTGCAATCGTTTACAACTCTGGTAGGCGGATCTATGTAACGTCATACATAGTTAAACAAAGATTATAAATTAATTTTGGGGACACATTTGTATCCTCCGGTTATATGGTTATACAATATAACCACTTATCTGGTAATGATTTTCTAGACTGAGAAATGATCTCAAAAGGCAACAAATATCTTATTTGGCCGATGTCAGGCATCTGATTGAAAATGTGCCATCCGTCGCCAACAAATAATATCGACCCAAACTAGTTTATGAAACCATTCGTTGTTTAAATTATTTAATATTTACGAAAAAAATTGTTTAGATACAAATTTGTAAAAAAAAAAAAATTTTGGAAAGAAAGAAGTCCAACGGTGTCAAATCACATGATCTTGGCGGCCAATTGACATCGCCATCACGTGAGATAAGACGGCCATTGAATTTGTCGCGCAAAATAGCCATTGTTTTTTTAGCTGTGTGGCAAGTGGCACCGTCCTGTTGAAACCACATATCGTTCACATACATATCCTCAATTTCTGGCTTCAAGAATTCCGTTATGATCTCGCGATAGCTGACCAAAAAAATCACGAAGTGCACGAAATCCATTTTGATTTGAACGCCCATTTTCATAATAAGCCTGAATAACTTTAACGCGTTGCTCGATTGTGTATCTTTCCATGGTTCAAATTGAGTTAGTCTGAAATTGAGAAATGTCAAATGAAATGCAGAAAAAACTTGACGTTTAGGTGTGGTTTACATTCAACATCGGCCCTTAAAATTTAACCACCCTTTATTTTGGTTGTTTCCTCACATTTCCGAATCGCCCTAAAAAGTTTTGCCGACATACTTTAAATATTATAAACATTTCCTATTCAAATTTATTTATAACTTTAATCGGATTATCGTAGATTTGCTTTAAACACTTTACGTTCATAGCTAAAAGCGAAACGCAAAATTTTTTTTTAAAAAAATTAAAGATTGCACATCGGAATTTCAAAATCCGAAAATAAAAATTATTGCAAATGTTACTCTATATACTTCTCGTGTGCAGCAATTTGATTTCGTCGGATTTCGAGAAAAATTTATTTTTTCCCATATTTTGTTATTATCAGAAATTTTTTACTGCTCTTGAATTCCAAACAGCAATGGACGGAAAAACTAGCTGTAGTAATTAAATTTTTAAAATTCAGAAAAAATCTATAAAAAAAATAAGTTTTTTTTACCGGATTTTGATGAAAAATTTGTTAAGTTATTTTATAGCGTAGAAAATCAAAATCCGATATAGGTGGCCTAAAATGACACCCTGCAAATTAAAATTTAAAGATCTTCATTACATTGATGAAACTTCTTTATAAATATGATGGAATGTCTTCATAATTAATTATCAAACTTATTCATAAATATGAAGAATTGATAAATATGATGAACGTCTTCATAAATATTGAACAGGCTTCTTTAAAAATATGAACAAACTTCTGAAATATGAATAAGTATTTCATAAGTCTTAAGAAAGGTTTCATAAATATGAAGAAACATGCCATCTAGGATTTCTGTGAAACAGCTATATCATATTAATGAAGTGTTACATTGGACAAAATTTTTCATCATATTTATGAAGTTGTTCATGATAAATATGATGAAGCTTTTTATACCCTCCACCATATATGGTGAGGGTATATATCAGTTTGTCATTCCGTTTGTAATATGTCGAAATATAGGTTTAAGACCCTATAAAGTATATACACTATTGGACAATTTAAAGTGCAATTGAGTACGGTGTAAAAGAAATGTTAAAAAAAAATTCTAAGAGAATTTATAAAAAAGACGTATACTATCCCGTTATTCCTATACCTGTTTTGTTTACTTTGTAATAAATAAAAAATGTGTTTAGTCTTATCTTGCTGCGCTGGGGATAAAAATCAAATAGTGGGGCTGTTTTGCAGTTGGTCAAAATAAAGTGCAATTTTGTTACATGTACAGTTATTTTTTTTATTGTCCAAATATTGAATTAAAAATTAATGGTAAACTCTTTTAAAATGTAAATACGTTCATAATATCTTAATTTTTTGTTTCTATTATTATTTTAAAGTACAAAACAATAGGCCAAAAAACCCAACAGCTTCAGACAACATAAAATGAAACAGTTATCTAAAGAAGTGAAGGATTTATTAGTAAAAGACCGTAAAAATGGTCTTACATACAAAAATCTGGCCCAAAAATATGAAATTTCTTCGTCAGGAGCAAGAAAAATAGTTCAAATGTACGAAACCAGGAACTCAAATGAAAGTTTTAAGAAACTGTGTGGAAGAAAACGCAATACTTCGCAGCGCGACGACCATCATATCGCAATTTTGATTAAAAAAAAACCATTTTCTTCATCCAGAGTGGTAAAAGATAAATTAAAATTAAGCGTTTCATCCCGAACCATACGCAGAAGGCTAAATGAAGTCGGTTTAAAAAACACCTTTGCAAAGAAAAAACCACTGTTACGTCCTGCAAATATAAAAAGCGATTAAACTTTGCCAAAAAATATCTAAACATGCCAAAAACATTTTGGGATAAAGTTATCTGGTCAGACGAGTCGAAATTTGAGTTGAAAAATGAAAAACGTCAAAAGCGTGTGTGGTGTGAGCCTTCTCAGAAGCTGAAGTCTAAAAACTTAACACATACTGTTAAGCATGGAGGGGGAAGCCTAATGGTATGGGGGTGTTTTTCCTCAGCAGGTGTAGGGCGACTAGTAAAAGTCGACTCCAAAATGACTGGAGAGCATTACGTTAACATTTTGCAAGAAAATCTTAATAGTAGTGCTAAGGAAATGTGCTTGGGGGACTTTATCTTTCAGCAGGATAATGACCCCAAGCACACGAGTAAGGTGGCAAACAATTATTTCAGGGATAATAACATCGAAAAACTAGATTGGCCGGCACAGAGCCCTGATTTAAACCCTATTGAGCACCTATGGACCATTCTCGATGATAAAATTCCAATGGAATCACGTACCAACATTCCAACATTTTGGGAAAAAATGCAATCCGAATGGAAGGTGATTCCACAAAATATTATTAAAAATCTGGCTTCAAGTATGCCCAACAGACTAAGAGAGGTCATTATCAATAAGGGAGGAGCAACAAAGTATTAATATTTTATTATGTTTATGTTTTATATTAAAATATTTTGAATTTGCACTTTATTTTGTCCAACAAAATCTTTTACTATGTTTAGTTTTGTTGTATTTATGAAAAAATTTGAAGTTTAATATTTATGTTTTTTTCTTTTTTGTATCATATAGTTGATTAAATAAATAAATTCAGTTAAATTTTAAACAATTGAATTCATTATAATTATTTTTTCTTCAACGATAGGAAACATATATAGAGTTGCACTTTATTTTGTCCAATAGTGTATATTCGTGATCCTTATGCAATTTTAAGTCGATTTAGCGATGTCCGTCTGTCCGTCTGTCTGTCTGTATGTCTGTTGAAATCACGATCACGACGCAAAGACGCAAGCGGGGGTGCCTCTTTTTACCCAGATTATTGAACATCCTCCCGAGCAGTTTGGTATTTAAAATGAGCAAAATCGGTCAAGCGGTTCAAAAGTTATGAGTGAAAATGTGAAGGTACCTCTAAATTTTCCATACAAATTTGTACAATTTTTCTGTATCTATTTTTTTTTTCTGTTAAGTAAGTAAAAATGTTATTAAGTCTTCTTATTGTTCGATTACATTTATTGTCTTACATACTATGATAACTAAGTTAACGTAAAAATGAACAATGTTAAAGTCGCTAACAGAGCAAACCTCTGTAAATAACATTGCTAAAACTAAATAACAAAAGTTCGTTTCATAAATTGACAAAACATATTTATATTACAGTTCATGCAAAATTTAGTATATACGTATATCATCTTCATCCCCTTTGGTGGAGGGTATTCAAAGATTCGGCACAGCCGAATTTAGCCCTTTTTTACTTGTTTCCTAGTACATTTGCTTAAAAAATCAAAAATTTTGGGAATACATCACCACAAAAAGGGAATTTTTGCTACATATAGCATATCTGCTAGGGATGGAGTTACTACACCTTTGAACGGCTAAAATCTTTCATACGTTGCTCTATCCCTAGCAGTTTTTCACTCTCGTGTAAATGTACTTTTAAATTATTTTTTAACAATTTTAAAATTTAAAAAAAAATAATAAAATGAAATTGGAAATGGTGTATACATGTAGTTTTTTTATGTCTATATGTATTTTTTTTTTTATTTAACTGTTGCTTGGTGTTCTTTTATTGCTGCTGCAATATTTTTTGTATAATTTTTTGATTTGCCAAAGAGTAAATGTTGTTTAGATTGAAAACTCCAAAAAGCAACCGCCAACGCCGGTCTCACTAAATTCAACCAACCAGCAAAAATACAACTCAGCAAGGTTTTCATTCTAATTATGTACATATTTAAAAAATAGTTTAAATTCTCTTTAGTTTTGTTTTTGACGTCTAATTAAGAGAACGATAACTTACGGTTGTTGTTGTTAACGCCTATGTAATACGTTGTTAGACCATCCAAAAATGGCAAAACGTTAACGTCAACAAACAGGTAGCATAGCCGCTCAGTCTAGCAATTGATAGCTTCACTATTCTGCACTGCGCTTTATTACGTCGGCCGATTGTTTGGTTGACTGCTTGGTGCTTTCGTTGACGTCGTCGATGTTTTGTTTGTAAGCGCGAAGTTAACGCTGTTTTCTGTTAATATTTTTATATTTTGTTTATATTATTATTGTTGTTGTGTTGGCCAACAACACACCTGGCCAACAGAGTTTAAGCGTTGCTAGTAGAAGCGATCGTTGTTAGTCGTATTCGAGAAGCCGTCTATTTTGGTGGAATTAAATAAATCAAAACGCGCTCGCGAGTTTTTGTTTTGTTACATTTTTTAATTTGCTAATTAAAATCTTTATTATTATTGTTTGTGTAAAATTGCAGTGTATTATTTTATACTTTTGTTAAAATTTACAATTTTTAAAATTAAAAGAAAAAAAAAAACAAAGAAATATTCTTAAAAAGTCTTTAAAAAAAGAATTTAATAAAAAATATATCATAAATTTTTGCAGTGCTTCCGATTTTCATAATAATGTTCGATTGCTTTATATCTAATGTTGTTAAGCTCTGTTTTTGCTGTCTTCCATCTAACTGATTTTGTTGGCCTTGTTGTCGGCGTTGTCTAATTCCATACAAACGTCATTAAATTGTTGGTGATGTCAGTAAAGAGATAAAGATCGTTATTGTTGTTAATGCCCGTTTACTCATTGTAATCACTGGCGTGTCTCCTGAAACCAACCAACGAAGCAACCAACCAATCAGCCAACCCAACCATACATTTATTTATACATCATCCATATGAAATTAGTAGTTTTGTTGTTATTTATTTTTTTTAAATCTCCGTTGTTGCTGCTGTTGATTGTATTGCAATTTTTATTATTGTCTATGGAAGTAAAGTGTGCTTTAATAATGAAAATTTCAAAACCACCGCCACCACCATCAAGCAACCCAATTGTCTCTACTACAACACAATAAATGCAATTTGTTTTTGCATTTTTTTGTTTTGCTATTGTTTTTGCAAATTTGTTGATTAAAATACACTTATAAATCATTCAATTTGTTTCAATTATCTTCAATTCATTTAAAATAGAATCTTTACAATAGATCTTAAATTTTTGTTTGCAAGTGTAGTAGACACTGGGATCAATGTCGCGTCGCGCCTGCGTTCATTTAAATAAATTCCATTTCATAATTTTATTCTGTTGTGTTGTGTTTCTTAATTGTGATGTGATTTAATATTTGCCAGAGCTTAACAAATTTCAAGGGCATAATGGATTTTAAATATCTACATAATTGTAATAATGTAGCAGACAAGATCCAAAGATAACAAAATTAATACTGAGAAAAAAATTAATAATAGAAATATAAACTTTTAGAAAAGCTAGCTTTTATATGTAACACAATTCCCTTTGGCCAAAGATTATTGAACTAAAATGTTGATAACAACGAAGATATTTATAATGTTGAAGGATTCTGAGGTTTGAATTCGCGTAGATGATTCATATTGAGGTCCTAATTTCAAATTTTTCCCTTCAGAGCATAATTTTGACAAAATCTTGCTTTCTACTGATTTAGAATAAATTTAACATATCGATGGCCATAAGATGAAATTACCACTTGGCCTGCTTAGCTCAAGTTGGAATTTTTCGAAGCGTCAGCACTGAACATCGTTGCTTAGAATTGACATTTTTCACTAAATAAAACATATTCAGATATTTCGTAAAATTGGCGAAATATACTTAAAACAAGGTAGAGGCCTCCAGAGACTTCTTAAAATATTTATTAATCACTACTGCTCTCAAATCCAAATACATATATACATTTATATATTTTAATAAAAAACGGTACAATATTTTTTAATAATATTTTATTGCATGAAACAACAATATAACAATTATGTATGAAATATAATATCGGCTAAATGGTTGCCTTTGTCCGCTGCGCAAATATGTACTCTTTCAAAGGCCTTTGGTGTGTAAATTGAAGATTTTCAGTTAACCAGTAGCGGCTATTCTGTTTATTAACAAAGCCAGCAAAGTCCAAATGTGCCTCGTTGCTCACAATGATTTTTTTCCAAACTGGGGCTTTTTATACGTTTTAATAACTTCAACACGTTGTTGGTGCGTTAGATGCTCCATAATATATTGTTACCGACTTCTCTGCACAACTGTCAAAAACAAACTAACAAATGTCAACCAAACAGAAATGGCGGTCAAGAAAATATCGACCTGGGACACAAAAAACACCCTGTATATATACCATTCGTTTATGGATTTAATTTTAACATCGATGTCCAAACATGGACCGACTTCGGCAAAAGCAATGTGGGCTTATATAAATTAGTATATCAAACTTAACAAAACATACAGGCTGGTCCAAAAAATATTCACCCGATGTTATTTTGCTATTTCTTTAAAATAAAACGTTGTAATTAAAATTTTTTTATTGTTTATTTGGACCTTAAAGTTTTTACCGATTTTTCTTTTCTGATTGAAGATTATATCGGTCAAGTGGGCGCCGCCATTTTTGATGATCATATTTTGCTGGTCACTGCGAATCGCCAAAACGAGACATTAGGCGACCCGGAAACGCATCCTTAAAAATGTCCATTGTCGCGCGAGCTGTGTGTGCCAATTGCTTAGTCCTGTTGGAACCACATATCTTCCAGTCCTGATTTATCAATTTGTGGCAATAAAAACTCGTTGAACTCGTTGATCATGGTTTTGTATCGCTCGCCAGTCACCGTGTTATCCGCGGCGTCCTCAAAGTAATCAGACCCAATGACACCTTCGGCGTAAATGGCGCACCATGCATTGACTTTAAGTGGATGTAATAGCTCTTCGTGAATGATTCGTGGATTCTCATTGTCCCAGTGAGGCAAATTTCGTTTGTTTACGTATCCATTTAGATGAAAATGGGTCTTATATTTCATGATAAATTTAAACAGAAAACCGTCCATTGCAAAATAGTCTCGAGTATTTTTGATTTCTTGAGTGTAACGTTCCATGTCTTGTCAACGTGTATTCTATATATATTTACTTTACAAATGCTTAAACAAAACTGACAGTTGCCGTCATTTGCAAAAGTTATAGCATCTTCCAATAGGATGATACATTTTGGTCCCATATGTAAGATCCCGTGTAAAAAAGATTATATCTGATCAGATCTGCTTGCACTTCTTAGATATAGTGCCAGATCTGTACATATCTAAAGTGCCAGCCGTATTAAAAAGTGTATTTTGGTTGGGGCAACCAATAAATTCGGTTAGCACAATCAATATAAAATGTGATACCTGAATATTTTGGGTGTTGCAACCAAAATTCATTTTGTTGTAACGACCGATTTCAATGCTAAAAACTGAATTTCTGTTGGAGATTGACCATATCTGTGTTCAGATATGAGCGAATCTGATCAAATGAGAATATATCTGGCGCCAAATCGTAGCATTTGAACCGTTTTTAAAGAAACAAAAATAAAATTGTATATAGAAACAAAGGTATTTTTTCTTATTTCTTATTAAATCTGATGGACATATAATAATGTCTAGAGCAAATTGGACCCGATTATATACGGTGCGTCAGATTTGTCTAGGTTTGATCAGCTCTAAATATTCCTCAAATGTGTCCCCAATTTTAAGATCTTAGTAGATATGGTACAATTAGATTTAATGAGATCTGTTCAGATCTGCTTATTTTTCTACTCTCGCTTTAATAAATTGGATGTCTATACAGAGAAAACAGATTCGTGCTGACAGCCGAATTTGCAGCCAATCGAATAGTTCGGTTGTGGTAACCGAATTTTTCGGTTGTGACAACTGAAAACCAATTGAATCATGAGTAGTCTGACTGTGACAACAGTATTTCGGTTGCCTCAATAACAATTCGGTAGTGACAACCACACAATTCGGTTCCTGCAACTGAACTATTCGATTGGCAACAAATTCGGTTGTCAGCGCGAATCTGTTTCTGTTCTGGGTGTATATTTCAAACGGTTCTTCAGTTATTACACTCGAAATAATTTATCAGTAGTTGTTGTATTAACCTTTTGTTTTTCTATGGAAAATAAACAAAAAAACACTAATAACGAATAGTACTTTTCTAATAGTTGCTTAAAGTAGTTGTTTTTAATTGTTCTTAGTTATGAAAATTCTGGTTTAGTTTTAATAGGAAAAAGTAGTAATACATTTTTTTATAATCGAAAGAAAAAAATTATTTTTGTATTAAAATATATTTTTAAAATACGGAAAAAATTAACTGAAAAAAATTGTGATTTTTACCAATTTTGTCAATTTCAAAATGTTTGAATAAAAAGTTGTCAGTTATTTTTACGACATTGCTAGTTATTATTGTTGCAATTGTAAGTTGTTTTTTAGTAAGTTAAAAATAATAGCATTTTCAGTTATTTTTCAGTTAAATATCTCCATTGACCTTTTTAACTGCATATACCTTTGATTTAACTGTAATTTTCAGTGGATTCTAACTTTAAATGTATGTGTGTGATTTTATACCTTGTAAATATAATAAAAATTCTAATCTTTGTTTGAAAATTTAGTATGTATTAATAATAGCAAATAATAACTAAAATTTAAAAAAAATATAAAAAACATTTCGTTTAAATAACGAACAACAATTAAATTTTACTTTAAAAAAATAGTTAAATTAGTTATTCTTTATGAAATATAATACTACTTTAAAAAACAACTGTTACCAAAATGCAGTTGATTTCGTTGATTGTTTTTTTTAATTAAAAGTCAAAAAACAGTTTTTTACTGGAATTACAGTTAAAAATTGTTATTCAGACAATTATTCTCCATAAAAATATCAACATTGTATGTACTGGTTGTAGTATTTATTCACTTTCGATAATTAATTTAATTAATGTCGTTAAAAAATTACAGGTCGTGAAGAAATTTTAAAAATTTATAGCTTTTTTTAAAGTGTAAAACCTCTTAACAAATTCAATAGTTTTTTATTATTGATTTTTTATATTTTTAAAAAATTACTGCAATAAAATGGCATTGACTTTTGATTTAGAGCTCCATCAAAATTAATATTCATTGATTGAATGAATGATGTTTAACGCCCGCATAAAAATTTTGAAAATGGAATGACTTCAAAGATTCTTTATGATGAAATTGCTACAAGACAAACCACACAGCTTCATTAAAAACTATTAATTTGTATCATTAAACAAAAATTATATAAAATTCAATACATTTTGTGTTTTATTACTCTATATATTTAAGTAATCTTAAATGTTGTCAAATAAGCTTTTTAAAAATTTATTGAATTGTTAAATAAATATTTTTTTTTTTAAAGAGGAGGCGAAGTTAATTTTGAGTGGGTGTTTTATTTTATAATTCCACTTTCAATAATTGTTTCAATTTAAATACAAGTTCTTACCATTTATGGCATTGATTTTTTTAGTTTAAATACCATTTAAAAAATATTTTCGAATTTTTATCTTAAAAAAAGTATATTGAATATGGTATTGGTAATTTTAAAGATTCTAAAGATTTGACATTTTATTTTGAAAATTTGATTAAATTTTTTTCTTGATAAAATACTTTTAGTACAACGATAATGAACTTGTTTTGTTTAATTTTATCACTATTTTTAACCATAATATATCTGCTAAAAGTAAAACTAAAGAAGAAGAGCAAAGCAAAGCAAAATACAATTTGTTTGTTTGCTTGCCAGTTCTAGCTCTAATAAAGTCGCTGAACGCATTAATGGCTCTTTTTTTTTGTTTTACTTATTTTTCTGTTGTGGTTCTCGTAGTCGTCGTTATTTTTGTTTCTGACTTAAGTCAAAATGACTAATGCTTTTGTCACTTTTCGTTTGTCTATTTTTGGTCAAACAGGCATTAACTTCAGTATTGTATTTTGTATTTTTTTTTATAAAAAAATCAAGAATTTTTTAAAGTTTTATTTTTTGCTATTTTTTTTATAAATTTTGTTTTGCACAAAAGTTTTTAGAAGACGGACAGTTTTCTATGATTTATTACAGTTTTTATTTTTTATGATGAGGAATTGATTTAATTAATATTAAACTATTTTATTACTAATATTTTAATACACTGACAAAAATTATTTTTTGCTATACTTAAATGCAGAAAAAATAACCACAAATGTAGTAAATTTTGTCGTGAAAATTTAGTAAATATTTCTTAAAAAACAAAACAACTAACAAATCGAGTAAAAGCAACAAATATATTTATCAGCATATAGCAGTTAAATTTATCCAAATTTTACCTTCTTAACTTAACTTTAAATATTTACTTGCAAAAAAGAAAACGAAATTTATATTACAGTTAAAATTTTTAAAAGAAAATGGTAAAAAAAATACATACAGGGTGGTCCAAATACAGGTATCTTTTCAAATTATGTGTTATTTTGAGATTTTTGCTTATTTTAATGAACTGCTAGAAAAGAGTGTATTGTATTGAAGTTTCATGAGATTATATTGAAAAATAAAAATAATTTTAAAAATCCAACTCTTGTTTTTCATTGTTGGACTAATAATATTTTAAACTGCTTTCGTGTAAAATATAATTATTTATTTACCCCTATATTTCGTCACAACATTGTCTGACTTATTCAGAGGAATTTTTTTCCAAAAAAAATTCCCTGAAGAAGTCACCCAATATGGTAACGAAATATTTGGGAAACGGACCTGTCATAGGAGACGTCAGTTGACTGGTTCATTGGGACATGAACCACTCTTCGGATCATTTCTTTTATATAAAAGGGACTGGTGGGCTTTATAAGAGGGACATGTCACTGGACTAACGTAGGAGAACCTGTAACAAAAAGCAAAATACAGGTCACAGAATAAAGGCATATGTCTAAAAATAGATGTTCACTTAATTATTGAAAAAAGCCAGAAATTGAAAAAATCGACTGGGCGTCAATAGGGCTTGATCACACATGGTTCTGCTTACAAGCAAACACTCTACAATAAGAAAAAAAAATTAGTAGAAAAATTTGTAAATGGTTTTAAATCCCACTTTACTATTTTTGTACTGATTTTTAGTAAGAAAAATTATTATTTAGTAAATTTTTTTCTATTTACATTTTCAAAATTATGGAATTTTTACAGAATATTTACAAATTTTTGTTGCTAACTTTAGAAATCATTTTACAAACTTTTGAAAACCGATTTGCTTAAAGTAGCAAAAAAAAATAATTCTAATTTATAAAATGTGTATATAGAAGGAAATGTTATTTCTATTAATTAAAACTTACATACAAACTTAAATTGCCTTAAAATGAAGATATTTTTCAAAACCGCACTAAAAACTTTCTTAGTTCTAAAAGTCAGCCCTTAAAACAATTAAAATTTTACCTTAAAATCCAAAAAATTTTCTAAAAATATTTTTCAATACAAAAATTAGCAAATTAAAACAAAATGATAAATAAGTTTATGTTTTAACTATTTTAAAGCTTTTGATTTTTTTAATTTTGTCTAAAATATTTTTTAGCTTATCAGTGCGGGGGTCGTGGGTTCGACTCCCACCAGAGGCTCTGGTCTCTTTTCGCTACAACGAGCCAATAGCCTACGTTGCTAGTGTTTGGATATGGTATTAACATATAATTTGTTATTATATGATTAATAAAAATAAAATTAAAATAATAAATAAAATAAAAAATGTTGTTCGATAAAAAAAATATAAATTTGTGTATTTGAATTCGTAAGGCAATTTCAAAAGAAATTAACAGCTTTAAAGTGTAACAAGTGTTTTTAAAAATAATTGAGTTAATTTGTGCATTTTAATATTTTTTTTTTATTAATTTAAATTATAAATTTACAGCAATTTACTAAAACTTAGTAAAGCTTACTAATTATTTATACTAATTTGATTGTACTAATATTAATATAATTTTTTTTTTGCTGAATTTAGCAAACTGATTTTAAATTCCACTTTGCAAATTAGCAATATTTGCCGTAATAACATTAAAAATTTCAGTTGCCATTACAGACTTTTTTTTGGTGAGTGCAGTGTGTAAGCTATTATTGCCCGCACTTAACGCCCACCAAAGTAAAATAACATAACAGGGCTATGAAGAAAACAGATTCAACAAGTTCGCCAACTCTCCATAAGATGGCGCGAAACAACTGTTCTAAGATTTATCATCACACGCCCTTCATCTTTCATCATTCCTCTACACCCTTTCTAAAGAAATTAACATATTAGTTAATGGGAAGAATTTCCTCAATGTTCCTTCTCTTTAAAAAAAAATAACCCCCCCCCCCCCCTCCATGTAAAGGCCAATCAGAGGGTTAAAATTTTAAATGGTTCCCAAGTGTTGTCAGTTTTTAAAAATCTTGAATATTTTTCACAATCTCACAATTCGTAATTAGTCAGGGGAAACAAATGATTATTCAAAACAATTAAATATCTTAATTCGTTAGTTATTATCTTAAAAAACTTCTTCAATTTGATTTCAATGATTTCAATGTTAATTCACCTGGTAATTTAGTTTCTTTTGTTGTTTCTTCTGTTCCCGTTTAAATTCAGTTCTAACTTTTATAAGCATAAGTTTAGTAGTACAGAATACTATTTTGTACTGTACTTATTTAATTTATTTGCACTTGCGTGTAAAAATTTCAACATAAATTAAAGTTGTAATTATTTTCTTTCTTCACCGACAACGGCTGCGTCGTCGCCATCGCAGCGTTGTTGTTATTTTGCAAAAAGAATCAGTAGCAGCAGAAACAGCAGCGGCAACACCATCATGAGGCACAATCTAGAGAACACTAATAACACTCGATTAACTTCTCTTCCATTCATTTGTGTTCTTCCAAAAAAAAAAAAAATACTTCACTCTTTCGTGCAATATTTTGTTAGGTTTTTTTTTTTGAATATTTATGTCTGTCTAACTACATCCGGTTAGGTTGGAACAAAACCAACAAATAATGTTGGTGTTATTTTTTAAAATGAACCATAAAAGAAAATCAGAAGCACCAACCCAAAAATTATCAAAAAAAAATAAATAAATAATTCAAATATTCCTTTGTTACATAGAAAAAAACGGATCAAATAGAAATTATTCACTACCAAAAGTAAAAAAAAAAAATTGAAATTAAATCTATTAAATATAACGACAACACCACTACGGTGGGTTTAACGAAACGAACTTTAAAACAAAAAAAAAATCGAAAACGAATTTTTTTAAAAAAATACCAAAATTTGTTACAAAATATTTGCCAACTGTGCAAAAAATATTATTTTTAAAAGTTGGAACTAGTGGAAAATTTTAACACTGATAATAAAATGCATTCAAGAACCTCCACATCTTCATCTTCACTGATGAAGAAACGTGGTCAGATTCAAAGCAGCAGCAGCGCGGCATTAGTAACTTCACGTGGCCCACCCATAACCACCAATATTGACGACAAAAATGCTATATATCAACATCAATTTAAGCATGAAAAAACCATTGAAGCTGTTATTACCGATTATCCTGGAGTGGCCCCTGCAACCGCTACACCTCATGAGCATCATTCTTATGATCGTTCATTAGTTTTACGTAAAAGTTTTCGCAATGACAATCATTCAATGACACCAGTTGTTGCAACATCGGGTTCTTTGGCTGGGCAACATCATGAATTACACGAATCGTATCAGCACGTGACACGTAACAAACGTATTTCTACCGAAGTTCTGGGTTCTAGTGTTGAAAGTACTAAAACCTCGCAGCGTGGTCCTGCGGGACATCGTCGTATTACCACACATATTGTACGCAAGGTAACAACTTTAAGTCGTGCCGAAGAGCAACAACTGCCACCCGAAGATTTGTTGCCACCCACCAAAATGTTGCGTAGTTCTGATTTGGAATATCGTCATATGTTACCCAAGACCACTGTTACGCCAGCTATAGAAGCACCCGCGTATTCTAGCAGCACAAAAACCCAACGCACAAAGGTATTTGTTATTCTTTTTAGTTTCTATTCTTCTTCTGCAAAGAATGATTGTACCGAAAATATTAAATGAAAGAAACTTTAAAACAACACAATGTGATAATAATGAACATAAATTTCCCCACCAATAATAAATAGACAAACAACTTTTACATTCAAAATTATTTTAATTATTAAAGGCTTAAGTTCTTTTCTCTACCGTCTTTAAAAGCCCCGTGGCAATACTATGAGAATTATTCGCACAAGTTTAATGTTATTTGTTTATACACTTAGGCAAAATCTATACCATATTTCTGAAAATCTTCATAGATTTTCATCCAATGTAACACTTTATAAATATTATGAAGCTGTATCTGGGTGAATTTCTTAGCTTAAATGTTACCATTAATTTTAAATTCGAAATATTTTAAGAAAAAATGAAGCCTTTTTTTCTTATGATTTAACTCTTTAAATAAATATGCTTAACCTTTTTGTACCATTTAAAAGATATGATATTTCATTTAAATGCCGGTGTACTTACTTTTCATTTAAATCAAATGGTTTTGGTGATTTATTTTTAAATGTTTTTTAATCTACAAAATGTATACTCACACTGTCTATAGCCACATTCTGTGTGAATGACCATATGTGTGTGTGTTTTTGAAGTTCTTGTAATTTGAAAAACGACAGCAAAAAAATTTATATTTGTTATAAATGTACCGAAAACAATTAAACCAAAAATTGCCGTTTTGTGGGTAAATTTTTATTCAAACAAATGAAATAAATAAATGAAATTGAAAAAACGGCAATTGGTAGTAAACCATTTTGAACAAATGTATTAAAAGTTAAAATACATATTTCTTTGAAAAATAAATGTATGTTGCTTTATTTTTAACTAAACTGGAAACTAAAAACAGTAAACTACATAATATTCCGTTTGTAGTGAATGTTTCAATTTCAGTTTTCCAGCTGAAGGGGTTTACATAGGTCACTAAATTGACATTTTTGAATTTTTTAACCCCTTTTTATAATTATTTATTTGAATATGCTCAAACTGCTGGTGTGGTAGGAGAGCTTCAAAATATTTCTTAATCGTTGAGAGAGGGTCAGCATAATTTTATTTTGTGTGGAATCTTTTCCGGTATCAGAATTGGGCAGAGTGGTGCTTGTTTTTTGGATTTATGTAAATCCTATGGGAGTATCAAAAGGTAATGGAAACTTTTCACGATACTTCTTTTCCTTATATCTGTCGCTACTTTTTTTCAACTTATAATCTTGTGATCTGACGAATGTCGACATATTGATACCAGTTTTAAGATCGATACCTATTGTTTAATATAAAACTTTATTCCGCAAAACGTCTCTTACATTGGATAGCAGACCATTAAATATAAAATAGATAACACGTCCTAAAAACACCCGAAGTCTGAAGGATATGTAAATGATTTCCGCAATTAAAACTATAGTCTTACAGACTAAGTAACTCTCTATCTGCAACCAGATGTCCTCAAAACAGAAATTAAATGTTCTAAAAGTAAAATACTCAGGCTTTAACATGTTACAGATAATTATTTTGCAAATTCTCTAGGAATTATATTTTAAAACCGCTTGCAATCTATCGTAAGATAATTGGCATATTTACATTTTCTACAAAATTTCAACATAGTGGAAATAATTAAAGAACAAATATTACAACAGCAGGTTCCTTTTTAAATGGCCCTTTAAAGCAAACACACACTCGTTAATATTTAATAAACTATTCTAAAACAAACTTCTTGTAAAATAAATTCCTTCTATTAATAAGATTTTAATAAAATTTCTTTATTTCTTTACAAAATAGATCTCCGATATTGTTGTTGGCAAAGAGGACAATGTAACTGCACGTGAGGCGCTATTGCGTTGGGCCCGTCGCTCTACTGCTCGGTATCCGGGAGTTCGTGTCAATGATTTTACATCATCATGGCGCGATGGTTTGGCATTCTCAGCACTTGTACATCGTAATCGACCGGACTTGCTTGACTGGCAAAAGGCAAGAAACGATCGACCAAGAGAACGTTTGGAGACTGCTTTCCATATTGTTGAAAAAGAATATGGTGTGACACGCCTATTAGATCCCGAAGGTAAGTTTAACATAAACGCTTTTTTTCAAAAGAATTCGTATTAAAATTGAATATTGTATTTACAGATGTCGACACCAATGAACCCGATGAGAGATCATTAATTACTTATATCTCATCTTTGTATGATGTATTTCCCGAACCACCTGCCATTCATCCACTCTTTGATATGGAGTCACAACGTCGTGTTCACGAATATCGTGATTTAGCCCAACAATTCATATATTGGTGTCGTGAGAAGACCGCCTACTTGCAGGAACGTTCTTTCCCACCCACATTAATTGAATTGAAACGTTTACTTAACGATCTACATCATTTCCGTAGCGAAGAGGTGACTGTTCGCAAACGGGAGAAATCAAAGTTGATACAAATCTACAAAGAACTCGAACGTTACTTTGAAAGTATCGGTGAGATTGATGTAGAAACAGAATTGCGTCCAGAGGCCATTGAGAAGGCCTTGTATCGCATGCAAACCGCTTTGCAGGATCGTGAAATAATCTTGCAACAGGAAATTGATCGTTTAGAACGTTTGCAACGTCTTGCCGATAAAGTTGAACGTGAAATCAAGCATGTCGATATGAAACTTACCGACTTGGAGACACGCATCGTCGAAGAAGCCAGACGTATTGAACTGGGTATGAATCCAGTGGATGCCAAGAATATTGTCGAATCTTTGGAGATGGAAATTCGTCACCTCGAAGAACCTATCCAAGGTATGAATCAAGATTGTCATGTCCTTAACGAAGGACGCTATCCCCATGTGGCTGAATTGCATAAGAAAGTCAATAAGCTACATAAACGTTGGGCTCAACTTCGAACTACATTCCATACAAATTTGTTGCAAAAATTGACTTCCCTTAAGTTCCCCATTCATGAAAAGACTTTAACGCGAGAAAAGCGCGTTGTTGTTGAATCCCGTCAAATCGAAACAAATCCCTATTTCAAAGATCTACAAGAACACATTGAATGGTGCCAAAATAAATTGAAACAATTACGTGAAGCAGATTATGGTTCCGATTTGCCATCGGTCAAGGACGAACTGGATCGTCAGCAACGTGAACACAAAATCATTGATCAATTCCATTCTAAAGTACTCAATGATGAACGTCAACAAACAAAATTCTCTGGCGATGAATTGAATTTGTACCAACAACGTCTAAATCAATTGCAAAAAGACTATGCCGAACTATTGAGTACCTCAACCAAACGTCTCTCCGATTTAGATACATTGCAACATTTCCTAGCTCAGGCCTCTGCAGAATTGCAGTGGTTAAACGAAAAGGAACAAATTGAAATCACACGTGATTGGGCCGATAAAAATTTGGATTTACCTTCTGTGCACAGATATTATGAGGTAATAATTTTTAGGTTAAGGATAAATTTGTGTATATTTTTTTCCATTAACCGCTTATGTCTCAATTCGTAGCTTTGAGGTACAAAAATATTTATATAAAATCACTGTAATGAAAATGTGTTATAACGTTTAAAGATTTGGACTACCAATAACAATATTTGCTAAAAACAATTTCTACACATTTCAGAAATTATAGTTTTTAATAACAGTAGTCGATTTAAAAATTATTTTTCCTTCCAAAGTAAATGAAACTTCAAAATGAGGACCAAGCTCATTAATGCGCGTTAATAAAGATATTATTAAAAAAACTTGATTTTCTTTCAAGTCGACAAAAGCAGTTAATCAAAAATTACACAGATATATTAACGTTAGTATTGTATGTATGGTTTAGAGCTAATGCATAATTTCTTTTGATGATTGTTTTTGTAATTATTGTATATTTGCTTTGTATTTGTTTTAAATTAACAAGCGTGCATTTGGTAATGGAGATGAGGTGAGAATTAATATATTTTAAAAAGCTATTTGACCTTTCTTCATAAACTTTATTTTCTTGTAATTGGTTTTAAAACACACTTTATAAATATTTTATCATTGTTTTTTAGTTATTAAGATCGAACTATTACCAAGTGCATTATATTAAAATTTTTGTTAAATGCATTATTGTTAATTGGTATTATGCTATGTTGTATATAATTTACGTGTGAAATATCCGAAAAACGTATTAAAATTTGTTATAACATCTTATTTTAGATAAAAAAAATGGCCATGATGAGCGCCAAATGGCAATGTCCTTTTGTGCAATCAGCCAATGAATACTCCTCCCGATGTTGGGCGCCACTTGTAGCAAACATAATTCTAAAGCATAAGTGAATTTGACACTGTTATTTAGGCAGCTATTGTGAGGCCATGTAATAAAACATTTAGATTGCTTTATTAGAATAAATTTTGTTGTGGACTATAAAGTTGCTGAAACTATTGAAAGTTTTTTTTAGTAATTCTTTTTTAAAATTTATCTGAAAAGAAAAACTCCCAAGTTAGCAACAGAAAGGACCATAATAAATGGGATGTTATCAACTATGTCCTAATGAAACTATGCGTAATTAAAACAAATTTGTGCTGGAAATAGATTATGTTGCGAAATGGATGATTCAGTTCTGGCAATAGAATTACTCGGTTTTGACAATATGAAATGAATTAAAAAAAAGAAATTTCGGTAGCTGCTACTAAACCATTCAAGTTTCGTTTTCGGATGTGTCATAACTGCAAAATAGCGAATATATAATACACAGGATAGATCTCGCCTCTTATGACTGTCAAATCCATTTCATTACTTTCTGTCCGTTGCAAATGGCGCAAAACGTATGGGATGTAGAACAAATTGAACTCATTGGTGGGGGCGTCCAATCAAGCTGTCCCAAATATTTATTATATATAGTATTTTCAGTCATATGCTACTAAAAACAATATTTTAAAAAATACCAATGATTATTGGAAAGTCTTATATGAATAAAGTGGGAACTTTGTCCCAATAAAATTATCTTAAAGTTTTTTTTTTATATACTCATACTATATTATAATAGAATTTTGAGCCCTGAAAAGTCCATCCGATAGATATGGCGCCCAACTTAAGGGCTTTTCAAAAAAATGTTGACCCAGTAGAAGGAAAATGCCTTTAATCTTTTTCGGATGGCGCAAAACAGGTGGGATTTTGAAAAAAACTTGAACCCATTTTTTCACATCAACTTCTGCTTGAACCTAACAGTCAACTAAAACTAAAAATTGTAGAGGTACTGATATAACTGTACCAATTTTTTGTAAAAAAAAGAAGCTAAAAGTGTCTACGTTTTCCCATGAATTAAATATATAACAAATATATAAGATTCCATTTATCCATCCCTTAGACCTACCTGACAATTCCAACCGTTTACAGCGGCCACCTAAGAGAGTTTTCCTTAAAATATCTTCAACTCATTAAAAATAATTTTTCCTTCCTTTTCCTGTCAAAATTCCATGTTTTCTTTTTCTCGCAATTTCCAACAGCCAACTAAAAGGAACTACATATTTAAAAGATAACAATGAGCATTGCAAACACTAGCGAGAATGGGATGAGCAATTAGCAACATTGTCCCAATTAACCTAGTTTTAGGTTTTTCCGCCAAAAGACATCATAAAAAATTTCCGGAAAAGCCTTTTATATTGTTTTTTTTCATCAAATGAAATGTATTTTTTACGCATCCAGCGCATTTTTTTATGAAAAAAAGATGTAAAATACTTTACGGTCATAAAAAATGTAAACCAACTATAGTTTGTCCAATAAGATTGGTCCATTACATTACATTTGTTACTGCGCTTTTTGGCGTATGGGGCTCAAAATAAAGATCTCATGGACAAATGTCGCCTAAAATAATTTTTTTTCTGACTATCATATATGGCGCCCAATGCGAAATATTTTGAAAAATTTTATTAGTCCAATAAAAGGATAATTTTTTATAATAATAAACATTGGTTAAATGTCTAAATAGTTAATGTGAAAATAAGTTTCACATATTTTCTATTAAAATTACCATAAAATTGATAAAAAAATATAGTTTAAATTAAATTTTCCACCAAAAATACCAGAATTAATTTAGAGATTTCAGTTGTTGGACTTAACTATTGATTATCAAAACTAAATAGTAAATAAGTTTCAATTCCTGTTTAAGGAGGTTTTATAAAGAGACTGCTTTATCATATAATCGTCTGCACATCAACTTATTTGGTATATTTCGATCTTAAATAATATTATACATTTAAATTTCTATACTTAAAATTTCCTCCACTTTGTTTATATTTAATATTTCTAGAATCTTATGTCTGAATTGGAAAAACGTGAATTACATTTTGGTACCATTCTCGATCGCGGTGATACTTTGTTAAATCAACAACATCCTGCCTCGAAATGCATTGAAGGTCATTTAACCGTTTTACAACAACAATGGGCCTGGCTATTGCAATTGACTTTATGTCTGGAAGTACATTTAAAACATGCCACTGAATATCATCAATTCTTTGCTGAAATTAAAGATGCCGAACAGTGGTTGGGCAAACGTGATGAAATTCTCAATAGTGAATATTCCAAATCTGATTTTGGTTTAGATCAGGGTGAAGCTTTACTGCGTGGCATGCAAGATTTACGTGAAGAACTTAATGCTTTTGGTGAAACTGTAGCCAATTTACAACATAGAGCTCAAAGTATAGTACCTTTAAATAAGCGTCGTCAACCGGTTAATCGTCAGAGTCCAGTGCAGGCCATATGTGCCTACAATCAACAGGGTCAATTGCAAGTGGAAAAAGGTGAAACTTGTACATTGTTGGATAATTCGGGACGTGTCAAATGGCGTATACGCACTGCTAAGGGTCAGGAGGGTTTGGTGCCAAGTGCTTGTTTATTGATGCCGCCACCAGATAAGGAAGCCATCGATGCTGCTGAAAGACTTAAACGTTTGTTTGATCGTTCAGTTAGTCTTTGGCAAAAGAAACATTTACGTCTAAGACAGAATATGATTTTTGCTACCATTCGTGTTGTTAAGGGTTGGGATTTTGATCAATTTTTGGCCATGGGTCCTGAACAACGTACTGCCATTCGACGAGCACTTAACGATGATGCCGATAAATTGTTAAGTGAGGGTGATCCAAATGATCCTCAATTAAGACGTTTAAGGCGTGAAATGGACGAAGTTAATCGTTTGTTTGATGAATTTGAAAAACGTGCCAGAGCAGAAGGTAAGATTTACAATTTTTTGAAGAAAACTACAGTAAAAACTCCCATCCCAAATTGCATTAACTAATAATTTTGTTGTCACTGTGCGCCAAACTTTACAAGAAAATTGGCTTCCGATAGCGGATTTTATTTTGTTTAGTCGACAATATTGCAGTAAAGATCTCATCGACGTTCGGCCTAAAAAGCCGAGACAGAAGCTATAATTCGGTTCTTACAATATTGAAATATTCCTTACTGAGTCTCAGTTGAATTGGAATTTTTTAACAAATTATTAATTGAGTTAAAATTGGTTTGTTTTCTAAAAACAAAGTTGAATTGCTTAGTTTAATAACAAGACTTTAACCTTGATTGTTGAAAGTTTGTCTGATCCACAAGCTTAAAATCAATGGAATTAATACTCAATTATAATGTAATAATTAAAATTGAAATGTTCTTTAAAATAATCCCAAAACTGTGGGTGTTTTTTTTTATTTTTTCTTTATATGTACATTAGACTGACATTTTTTTTTAACAAACAACACTTGTCTCTTGACTACGATTATTGTAACATTAGACTAAAACTTTCATAGTTATGGGGTTTCTGAATAATGTATAAAATTAAAAAAAAAAAATAAAGATATGATACAAAAAATTATACAATACAAATTAGCATATTTGAGAGTCTTCTGCTAAGTCGTAAAAATTTCTGCCAAATCCCATAACTTTAATATTGTTATATACGATTTTTTGAATGCAATTATAATTTTTTTATTTTATTTCAAAATACCGCTTGCCCACTCTGATTTTTTGAGCCGAGATGAAATTTACTTACGAACTCTAGCTATGTTTAGTATACTACATTATTAACATATGTACGTAAACTTGCATTTGCAAAAAGGGAAACCGATAATAACACAATCCTTTCAATGTCAACTGACAGCTGATTTGGACATAAGTTAATATTGCAGATTACATGCTAAACATATCTACAGTTCGTAAGTAAAACTAATCCTATCTCAATAAATCATTTTGTGTTAGTTTTATAAGAATGTTTCTGTGTATTCTTCATTGTTACAAAAGTTATAGTTTCCACTTATAAAGGAAAATTTTCATAATCTTGGACTGAATGAAAAACATTTCACATAACATGTATACAGATCAAAATTTAATTTCACTATTTTATTTCGCTGAAATGCTCACCAAACAAACTTGAGGTATTGAAAAATAAGAATTTGCTCAATACTTGAGAATTTTTGCTTAAAATTAATAAATTTCGAATAATTTTCTGCAAAATACCCAAAAACACGCACAAAACTTTAATTTTGAAATCTTCAAGCTACGGCTTATTCTATTCGGCTGAAACTTTCAACAAATAAACTCAATACACTCAAGTATATGAATTCGAAAAAATGTTTAACTATCTTAGAGTATTCAAAAACCGAAACCGAAAACCGGTCAACCGGTTTCTTTTTTTTTTAAAAACCGATCGGTTTCGAATATTTTGTAAATTCGAAGAAAACCGAAAACCGGTCTTTTTTGTTCGGTTAACCGGTTTTTTTAATTACATCACCAACTGGGAACACTTTTATATTCTTTTGGTTATGAAGATTTAGATGTAAGTCTGATAGATTCCGATGAAGACTTAACTTTGGATATTCCAAATTCAAATAGTTTAATTTCTGATCTAAATAACACAATAAGCAGTATTCAAAATCCTGAAAAAGAGTGTACAAAATCATTCATCATTATATGTGACCTTCTCCGAGAAAAGGGACCTAGTGTGTGAAAATAAGTTTTGGGAAAAACGCATTTAATGTTTCATAACGCATTATCAGTTGGGAGATGCGATTTGGTATGGTTAGTTATGATTGAGTGCCGACTTTGGTGACGTCATGCCTATGCGGTGGCGTATTTTTTTCGCTTTTAGTGTGACGATTTAAAAACAATTTAAAACCAAAAAATCAAAAAAGTAATTTTTAATGTTTTTCTCATTTTTATCGATTTTCCCAAGTTCGTTTTGTGCGTTTTTATGGGGCAAATCAATTTTTATTAGAAATCTAACTCATTTCATCTTATTCTATACCCTTTTAGGTACCAGAATCCACTCTTAAGTCCAAACCCGTTTTTTGATACACTAGGTCCCTTTTCTCGTAGACGGTCACATATGATGATTTCATATATGTTGATAAATGCGACGAAAGAACTGAAAAGTTGGACAATTTATATAATTGTCTTTTGACTATTTATCCAACATCTACTATCAGTGAAAGAGTATTTTCCACTTCTAGCTTTATTAAAAGCAAACAAAAAATCGTCTTAAAACGAAACATTTAAATTGCATATTATTTCTAAAATATTATTTTAGAAGTGAAAAATAGATTTTCTTTTTACATATTTAAAATGTAATATTAAAAAAACTTATTTAATGCCAAACGTTCAAATTACTAACGTACCTAGTTTTATCCAATTTACAAACTTAATCTCTATTCATTTGATATGAATATAGTTTTGTAATATTAATTTTTAAGATATTATATTAAAAAATATTAAAACAAATAAATAAAATGTTAAAATGAAATACAATAAAAAAATATTTTAAAATATTTTTTTTTCAAAGAATGTATTTTTTTAATTTTATTTCTTTATATATATTAAATTTCTTTTTTTTTGTTTGTAATTAAAACAATTAACGAATTATATAAGCTTTTTATTCAAATTAAAAAAAAACCGAAAAAACCGGTTGACCGGTTTTTTTTTTTAATTAGATTTTTCGAAGAAAACCGAAACCGGTTTTTCCAAAAGGCCGGTTTTTTGAATACTCTAAACTATCTCTTTAAAAATTGTTAAATTTTCATAAAGTTTTTCGACAAATACAAAAAAAAAAATTACTTTGACCGCTGTGGTTCACGGTTTACAGTTCATCGATTTGGTTAAAACTTTTAGGCCTGAAACTTATGGTTAATTCTACAATGATTTGCCTGATAATTTGATAAACATCGGAAGTTGAAATAACTGCCAGCCTAATGTACATAAATATGTGACTTTCCATACCAACTACCCCGATAGAGGAAAAAGTATATCATATCAATGTCAAACTTACAGTATTTATGGGGTTATTCCGTAACTATATAAAAAGTTGTCACATCGAAATATGCAACTCTACCATATTTGTTTAATTTTCTTAAAGATATATACAAAAATTTACCTAAATATAATTTTGGTTTTAGTGACTCATCCTGTGCTAAATATATTAGAGTTACATATTTGAACATGACAAATTTTCAAGCAGTTACAGAATAACCCCATTGTTGTCATAATTCGTATCATAGAATTAAAAACGGAACAACTTTTTTTTTAATTTTTCCATAAAAGTGGAAAAAATAGGCGGGGTTTAATATTGACCAATTGAGCGCATTTTTAAAAAAAATCAGATATTGTTTTTGAAAGTTTTAGCGTATTGCTCGGCTTCGTTTAAGGAAAAATATACGTTTTGTACATTGCAGATATTCAGAAAAATTTCATACTTTCGTTCTATATGATAGGGACAACAGAATGTATGATCTATATGATGTCGATCATACGTAACAGATCAATTGAAAAGTCCCCGGCCTACCATAGTAAAACACATTTTTTTTTGGCAAAATTTGTTTTTTTAATTCAACATAGTTCCCTTCAAGGGTGATACACTGATTATAGCGACCCTCCAACTTTTAGATACCATTTTTGTAGTACGACAAAAATTTCTTCCCAGCGAGCATTCTTTTGAGATCTGAGAACAGAAAATAGTCGTTGGGGGCCAGATCTGGAGAATTCGGTGGATGCGGAAGCAATTCGCCATCGTTTTCACTGATTTGTGACACGGTGCGTTGTCTTGGTGAAACAGCACTTTCTTTTTCTTCAAATGCGGCCGTTTTCCGGCGATTTCGTCCTTCAGACGGTCCAATAACGCTATGTAATAGTCGCTGTTGATGGTCCTTCCCTTTTTAAGGTAGTCAATGAAAATAATTCCATGCGCATCCCAAAATGCAGACGCCATAATCTTGCCAGCGGACTGTGGCGTCTTTGCACGCTTTGGAGTTGGTTCATCACGTGCAGTCCACTCGGATGACTGTCGATTGGACTTCGGAGTGAAATGATGGAGCCATGTTTCATCCATTGTCACATATCGACGCAAAAACTCGGGTTTATTACACTTGAATATCTCCAAACACTGCACCGAATCATCAACTCGTCGTTGTTTTTGGTCAAAAGTGAGCTCGCGCGGCACCCACCTTGCACAGAGCTTTCTCATACCCAAATATTCGTGAATGATATGATATACACGTTCAGTTGATATCTTTAGAGTACCTGCTATTTCATTTAATTTAAATTTACGGTCATTCGAAATCATTTTGTGGATTTTTTAGATGTTTTCATCCGTAACAACCTCTTTTGGGCGTCCACTGCGTTCACCGTCGTCGGTGCTCATTTCACCACGTCTAAAATTAGCATACCAATCCTTGATGGTTGATTTTCCTGGGGCAGTGTCCGGAAACTCGTCATCATGCCAAGTTTTTGCTTCAACTGTATTTTTTTTTCCTTCAAAAAGCAATATTTTATCAACACGCGATATTCCTTTTTATCCATTTTTTTTCACAATAACAAAAGTTGCTTCACTCAAAATGCTATAATTCACAAACTAATGATCCGACAGCTGTCAAACTAACTAAAAATTATATCGATTTAAGTCTAGTAGCGCCATCTATGTGTCAGGCCGGGGACTTCTAAATCGACCTGTTACTGTGGTTCAAACTCATTAGAGTACAAAGTATTGATTTTTTTTTATATTCTCTGATATCAACTCGTACAGGACAATAAATACTGTAAGTATGACATTGAATAGATATAATCCTTTTTTATCTAGGCAGTTAGCATGGAAAGCCTCATATATATATAATTCTTGTATAATGAAATTTATGTTTACGCACTTGAAATCAATTGCATATGATTGTAAATGTCGTAATTTTTCTTTTAAAAAGAGTCACACAAGGTAACGTGGGCTTAATGTGTGAGAATAACGTTTCAATTAATGATTTAATTAAAGAATGGAATAAATATTTACTAAACATCTGTTGACATTCGTAGTTATGTTCACTGAGTAAATGATGATGATGACAGTACATCCAAAGTTCCCATTACAAAGATGTCTCAATTATTTTTTAGTTCAATTATAGTTCCAGAAGAAAAAACACTACAATTTTTTTTAAGGTTTAATACGTTTAAAAAAAACCAAATAAATATGAAAAATCTTTTTGCCAGTCGTAAAACAAGGGGTATTTTTATTTTTTGTATTAAAGTATTCTAAACAATTCTAATTCCTTTTCTATTTTTTTTTTTCTCTTTTTCTAGAGGAAAGCAAACAAGCCAGTCGCATCTTTACTGAAGAATGTATTGCCATTAAGGGTAAATTAGAAGATATGGCTAGGGAATTGGAGCAAATCATTAGTGCTCCTCTACCCCGTGATCTCGATTCGTTGGAACATGTTTTAGAGATACATTCCGATTATGAACGTCGTCTACAATCATTAGATCCTGAATTACAACATTTGCAGGAAACCTTCCGTACAATTGCCTTGAAAACTCCCGCTCTTAAAAAGAGTTTGGATAATTTACTTATCTTGTGGAAAGAACTGAATACATTGAGTAATTTGCACAAAGATCGTTTGAAATTATTAGAAGCTTCTTTGGCCGGCTTAGAGGATAATGAACATTTCATATCGGAAATTGAAAACCAACTTGCCAGACATCAAGATTTACCCTCAACCGCTGATGGGTTGGAAATGGTCTTCAAACAGTTGACGCATATGCAAGATTTGATAACACAACAGCAGCCACAAATGGATAAAATGACTGATGCTGCCGATCAATTGGGTCGCATGGGTGTGCCCACAAAAGTTTTGAATGATTTAAAACGTTTGCATGCTAATGTTGAACGTTTAAATACTCGTTGGAGTGCTATTTGTAATCAATTAGCTGAAAGGTAAGTTTTTTTTTATTAATTAGATAATTAAAATCAGAATTTGATGTACTTAAAAAATATTGCGCAGTGGATCGAAATCATTTTTCTCTGACATTCGTTAAAATATAAATTTTATCAATGTGAAACTACGATTGTCGTTCGAAAAGTTCTTAGGCTAAATTATTATTATGTTTATTTTTATATATTATCTTTTGAAACTTTAATACACTTATACCCGTAATTTCAAGCAATAGATACCTAGCAGTGCTTAAATATCTACTGGTTTGTGTTCGCCTACACAGTAGGTGTAAGCACTGGTAGGTAAATATTGCTTGAAATTACGGACATTAGTCCAACGCTTTTCTAACAATTCTATCCATTGATGAAAATAATCTTCATTCAAAGTAAAACGCTTCCCAGCAAGGAATGTTTTTTTTAGATTTGGGAACAGGTAGAAGTCACAGGGAGCTAAAACAGGAGAATATGGTGGGTGGTCAAGCAATTCGTACTTGAATTCGATGACGTTTGTCATTGTTAAAACACCATTGTGTGCTGATGCGTTGTCTAGTCTTTTTACGAATTTTATTAATTTATTTATTTATCCATATTGTAATACAAAAAGCCTTCAAGGCCAAACAAATATGAAACCATGCATACAAAATATACACTATGTATAAAACAAAAATTAATACACTCAAACATAATTTTCTTTTTTTTTTTGGCTCCCCAGCCGAAAGAAAAAGTGTAGTAAAAAACTCAGAAAAAAAATATAATTACATAAGAATCCGGTAGTCATTTTAAGTAATATAGAAAAAAAAAAACACAAAACCAAGCTTGAAAAATGAGTTGACAGTTTAGCCGAAAAGCATTATTCGAATTTTCACATTCAATTGATCCAAAATTTGAAATAAAATTCAATGATTTGCAAGCGTTGTTCGTTCGATAGTCTTGTTATGGTGATATGGCAAACCTTAATAAGCATTCTTGGCATTGAGACATGTCTCGAATCTTTACACTGAAAAACCAAATAACAAAACAATCACCTTTTTTACTTATTGTTATAAAAAATTCGAATAGCAGGATAATATGAAGAAGTTGCTAAAGACTATACAATATTTGTTTTTATCTTTATATGTTGAAAAAACGTTACAGAAAACGTGAAAACTTTAATAAAATTTCAAGTTATATAATATGGCAAACCTTACTAAGCATTCTTGGCATTGAGACATGTCTCGAATCTTTACACTGAAAACCCAAATAACAAAACAATCACCTTTTTTAACTTATTGTTATAAAAAATTCGAATAACAGGATAATATTAAGAAGTTGCTGAAGACTATACAATGTTTGTTTTTATCTTTATATGTTGAAAAAACGTTACAGAAAACGTGAAAACTTTAATAAAATTTCAAATTATATAACTTTGTTTACTATGCAATACCCTCTATCAGCCATAGCGTCGCGAATAACGTAAATATTCTATTATTTTTACACGTAAGATTCAGTAGTAATTTTTAACAAATTTTGTAGAAAATCGGTTGATTTATACTTAAAGAATTTGGGCATAAATAAGTTGTCTGCCTCTCCTGAAAAAATGTATTTTGGTTTATGTGTATAAGGGTTCATTATAATAGTGATAAAAGTTACATTTCTGGAATGTGTTTTAGTCTTCTTCTAAAAAATATAAACAGATTCGTTTCGTTGTACTCCAAAAAAAAACTAAAACTACATAAATTGAATTTTTAAAATACATAATTAGGTTATTATTGATATTTTCTCTGACATGCATGAATGATTATGATGACACCTGTCTAATGATTGAAAATTATTTTTTTTTGTGTGTTGTCTATAATAAAACACCTTTTTATTGATAAATAAATGAAACACTATATTAAGTATTGATGATATTAACTACTTATGTTCACACTTGTTTACCTTATGTTAATTTTATATTTCGTATTCTTGTTCTCCAATAGAATGCACTCATGCGAGCACGCCATAGGCATTATGAAGAAAGTCCAATCAAGCGTACAAGTTGAAGAATCATGGGTAGATGGCACAATGGGAAATTTGTCAGCCATGCCAACAGCGACATCAGCTTTTGAATTGGACGTAAGTTTATATATAAAAAAATACAAATTAACTATTATAAAATTTTAATTCTTTATTACTTTTTAAGTTTTAAAATTGAATTTTTGTAGTCTTTTTTTCTATAGAAATTTTTAATTGCAAAGATAGATTAGTATTAGTTGATAGGATTTATTTCTAAAATTTTATTTTTTCCTCTTCATATAATTTTGGGATCTGTCCCAGATTTTAATTTTTTTTTGTAGGTTTTTAGAACAAATTTTTTATTTAAAATTTTTTGTGTTGAAATGCATACCTTTTCTTAAGGATCATCTTTTTTCGATTGCAAAAGAAACACAAAGTATATATTGATATAACTTTTTTTCTTTTAAATAAGTAGTTTTTCGAAAAGAAAAGTTGAAAATTGGTGCTGGTTATCTTTTTTTTGTTCAATTTTTATTGTTTAAATCGTAGTATGTGTTTTTTTATCAGCGATTATTTTTTATTTGTTGTAGTTTATGTTTTGTTTTTATGTTTTTTTCTCTGTCAACAATTGTCTTTGTTTTTATTATTATTTTTAAAGAAATTTAAAGTTTCATTCCGTAACTTTATTGTTTGTTCTGCTGAGGACTGTTAAATTAACATTTTTATAAAAAAAATATTATAAATTTAATAAAGAGGTTTAGAAAAAAAATTTAGTATTATCTTACTGATAACCATAAATAACCATTTATGTTTTCAATTGCAATTACGATTTAAAAAAAATTATATTAGGCATGTTTTCTTTGTACACTTAAGCTAGCAATTTATTTCATTTATATGGAGTATTAAGCGAGTTGAGAACTAGTCGCTTAGTACTCGCTTAATTCTCCATATAAATGAAATTACTTGCTAGCTTAAGTACACAAAGAAAACATGCCTATTAACTTAAAAGTATTGATGGATATTTTAAAGTCGTCAAAGCTTAGTTTAAATGTCCAAATAAAAATATAATTGCTTATTTTTGGTTGGCCTTATTACTTAACAAAAGTAAAGTTTTTTTTTGCATAGACTTCTACTCAAACTTTTTAAATGTATGGTCTCGTGTAAAATAAAAAAAAAACCATCAAACCTCGTTTTCGAAATAAGAGCCTTTCTTTTTTATGCAACATATGTACATCTTATTAGTTTTTTTTAAATTTCTACCAAAACCATTATATTTTACATTCGGTACTAGTTCGATAATATTTTTGTGTAGATAATGCTACAAAATGTCAACTTTTGTCCGCCGCACATTTTATTGTTAAAATTCAAAATGGTCAGAGTTTGGCGTTTTCCGACATTTTTTCAATCCATAATATTTTTTAGTTAGCCAATTCAATAATTTCAACATAAAATTAACCTATGGCCCCCTGAATAAAAACATAAAATTGTACGAGTGCCAAAATTTTGTGCTTTTGTGGTGTTGTTTAAATCTACAATATTATATAATTAAGCAATTGAAACAACAGCAGATTGGGCACAAATTTTATGATCCAAAATGCTCAATTGCCAAAGGTTGACCTTTTCTGATATTATCGAGTTTACAATACTATATAATAAGCCAATTGAATTGATTTGTTTCAATCTATGAAATTATTTGATTACAAAACTAAACTTGACCCCTACACTTTTCTAGTGTTAAGATTTAGAGGGGGCAATGCTTGAATTTTGTGTGTTAACCTGAATGCAAATTCAATTCTCAAATTTAAAAATATTCTAGATTGTAAAATACCAGAAAAAGCCAAAGTTTGGCCCGGTCCCTTTTGGATCTTAAGATTCAGGATCTTAAGATATTATAGATTGATAAATATCACATAATGCCAACCTTTGGCATCTCTGATCTCAACAATAAAAAGTGCGGTCCATGCAAGTCCATTTAACTAGTATTGAATGTTCATTCAATTAAAAAAAAATCTATTATGTTGCAAAAATATGCAAAACTCAAAAGTTTTACTTATTTTTCAAATATTTTTATATTTATTTTATGAATTTGCAATGTTGACCTCTATTTGTTCATTTAAGTGTTGTATGATTATGATTTTAATGTCTCCAATTTTTTTTAGCAAATATGAATGTTTTAAAAATATAATATTTAAATAAAAGTTAATTTTATGTAGAATTCAAATCCATAAAATAATAAAAGATTTTGAACTATTTCTCCCCAATATTGAGTCATAACTAAATTTTCCCCGGGCCAGGCGTAAAAGAAAGGCGGAAGCTCGATGTGATGCAAATTTTTGGACTTCAGATTTGTGTCTAGAAGGTCAATATTCCTTAAAAGTTAAAATCTGTGTTAAAACAAAAGTGAAATTTGTTGAGAAGTGTTCCTAAAATGTTCAATTGTTTAAAACATCCGTGTTCAAACTTTTACGGGTAAAGAGAGTATTGTGTAATATTTTGTTTATATCCCTTAAAAAAATGTCACATTTTTTCCTACAACCTTTTATAGTAAAATGTTATATTGAAAGATTTTAGTAGAACAAGCAAAAAGTTTCAGTATAAATCTATAAATGTAGAATATTAAACTGTTTTTTTTTCTAAATAGTAGCCAATTTAAATCTATCAATTTGTTATTTTTTTGGATTAGGGGTGGTAGTTTTAAATTAATTTTATTATATTTTTGTAAAATTTTCAAAGTTAGTTTTTAATTTAGTTGGTAAATTGTGGCTGACTTGTGTTATACTAAATAATTCAAAATTATACAAAAACCAACCTACACAATGCCCAGTAAAGTACACTATTATCCACCTACACATAGTTAGATCAAAATTAAAAAAAAATATTCACATAAAAAAAACACGTAATTTGAAAATTGTTGTTAATTGTCAGTAGAATTTTGTTGTAGTTATTTTATGTATTTTTTATTAATTTATATTTTTGTTTTGTTGTAAACTTAAGTTGCACTAAAACAATTGTAGTCAAAGTTTAAACTAATTGTATTTTTGTCTAATTTTTTGTATTTTTCACACCTCAAAAAAAAAACTCAAAAACAATTCACACACAAAATATCCTTCAAACAAAAAATTCAATACACTTACCAAACCAAAAAAAAAAAAACTATACATACAAAATCTTATCAAACCTAACCATGGATACACCATGGTTTTTATCAAAACCAAACATGCACCGTCATCAACAAATCAAACAACATGAATTACTACTACTTCTCCTACACTTCCTAATGTTTTCGAAAAAAAAAAATAAACTTAACAACTAAAGAATTTGCTGGGAGCTGCTATCGAACGAAAACCAAAAATCGAAAATGTCAATTTGGCTGGAGGCAAACTTATAAGGGAAGCTAAGGTAATTTTTGATATAATAAAACTTTCTGCCTTTTTCCTCTATCTCTATCTACTTCAATATAAATCTGTCCCTCTTAAGTTTTGAAATTGGTAAATCAAAAACTGAAAATGTTTTCAAAAAATTAGGTCAAAAATGTTTTGGGTAAGAACATTTAAACCTTACTTTTTTTAAAAAAGGTATATTTAATGCTTTTTTTCAAAATTTTAAATTAAGTAAAATTTAAACAAAACCAAATTAAAACCCCAGGTTTAAGGTGCGTCAATAACTTTGATTTTTTTTAAAACCAAATTAAAAAAGAAACCAACAAAAATAATTTAATAACAATATAAAAAGCACTAAATATATAACACTATTTTTACTTTAACCTAAAACTTACTTAAACATTATTTAAACAATGTTTTAACTTAATAAAAATAGATTGTGTACTATTTGAATTTACTAACATAACCAAAACAAATTTAACTTAACATTTAACTTAACCACCAAAATCAAACAACTCAACCCAATTATAACATCGCCAATCAATCGTAAAGATTTACGATGGTAAATGTCTTCGCTTCATCGATTGGTTACTGGAAGTACGTCCTTCATTTTCACCGCCACGTCGGGATTTACGTCCCGCGGACAGTGATCCCGGTGCCACACAGTATTACAGCCAACGTTTGGATATTTTAAATACGAAATACGACCGTTTATTGGAGCAATTATCACAACGTTTAAAAACTGCCATTGAAGTTAATGGCAGTGATGGTTTGGTAAGTTTTTATTAAATTTTATATAATTTTATTATTAAATTTTTTATTACTATTATGTTTGAAATGTTTTAATTGTTAATATATCAAGGAGAAGAGGGAAAATTCTATAGAGAAAACAAATCTTAGTTTATCTGTATCGATTTTTTGGCTCATCTCGGGGACTTAACGCGTGAAATTGGGATGAAAAATAAACTTAGCGCGTAATTTTTTTTGCGTGTTGTAAACAGATCACTAATTATTTTTAACAAGTTTCAACGAGTCATAACCTAATAGAATATATGAAAAAAATATTTTCAATAATTTTGCCTTAAGGCATTTTATTTTAAATACCAATTTATTTTGTAAAACAATCTGTAGTTTTTGTTTTATTTTTCTTTTGTTAAGGCAAATTTACAAGCGAGAAAAAATCGCTTGAGATAGAGCAAAAAACTTGTAAATAGCTCTATGTCTAACAGATATACAGTTCATCTGTATCAAATTAAAAAACAATTGTAATTGCAAATAGATCTTACAAGCAAATAGCCTGAAGTAACAGACAAAAATAGTTTGGGAATATATATTTTCTACAAGAAGAAGTCCTTATTGTAAAAGTTGCTAAAGAAAATGTTCTCCGAACTCTACTTTCTAACAAGAAAAAGAATAAATCCTTGAAAACTCTTGATTTTTTTAACATGAAAATCGAGTGGAATGGCAATAATACGAGGGCGGATCAATAAGTCAGTGACTTTTTGAATGAAACACAGTTTTTTTTTTGCAAAAAAAAAAAAATATATTTTTCAACATAATCTCCTTTTAGCTCAATACACTTAGTCCAACGATTCTCCAATTTTTGTATCCCTTCCAAAAAAATAGGATTTTTCGAGGTCCATAAAATAGGCATTTGTTTGATCAATAATTTCATCGTTGGAGCTAAATCTTTTTCCACCTAGCCATTTCTTTAGGTTTGGAAATAGGAAATAGTCACTGGGGGCTAAATCCGCAGAATCTGGCGGATGAGGTATCACACGAGTTGTCACACGATTAATTTTGTGATCAAACGCGGCACCTATTTTACAGAAAGCTTTCTCATACCCAAGGGATCAATCAAAATTGATGCTACTGAGCCATGTGAGATGCCTATGGCTTCCACAATCTCTCGCACTTTCAATCTGCGATCGGCCAACACTATATCGTGGATTTTTTTCGACATTTTCGGGTGTATTGCCATTTGTACTTGTGCGACCACAACGAAAGTCAGTAAACCATTGAAATCGATAGTGCAGAGTCCCCATAGCATTTATCAAGCTTTTCCTTGGTTTGATTGACGGTTTTTTTCGCAAAAAATAATGTTTAATGAGCACTCGAAATTCACTTTTTTCCATTTATAAGAAAAGCCACAAGTTTGTATGTTTTGAACAGCTGTTAAATGCAAAGTAAGTGACAGAACTTGCTCAAAATTTGACAGTAGTCTATTAAAAGGTGGTACTTGATGGGAGCAGTGTTGCATTCTTATAACTACGAGGGAAGTTCGAAAAGTCACGGACTTATAAATCCGCAATCGTATTTGTTTTAACGGAAAAACATGCAATTTTGTCATGACGGTTTCTTAAATTTTAATAAATTCCTTTCAGCTTGGCAATTTATATTTTAGCTTGAAACTTGACAAAACCCAAAATTAGAGCCTACCATGATCATTCCATGGATACAAATTATAAAATGCTTTGATATAAATAACTTGTTTAATAACACACTGAAGGTATCCAAATAGGTTCTCTGTGATCTTAATGAAATTCGCATATGTCCAATCCCACGATTAGGGGTTAAGAAGTAGTGTCAAATGGTTCTCGGTTTTTGTATACATCTGTATATTTACGATTTTTAGATTTTAAAATTTGTTTGGCCACATCATTTTTGTAATATCGGTGAAAAGAGCTCTTCGGAAAAAGCCGGCTAAAAGCCTTGCGAATATCGAAAAACCCGTTTACTCGATTAAATTTAAACTGTCATTATTATGTTTTTTCGAATTCAAATCAATAATAATTTTCTATACAATAACCAAAACTTTGTACATGCTCAGTTTTAAATTTTTTCTTAATTTTTTTCCAATCTTAAAAAATATACTAAAAAACTTGAAAATCACTTCTTAATCCCTAAACGTGAGATGGGGCCGCTAAAAATACGTCTCTCTTATTTTTTCTGCCATATCACATATCCGTTTTTCATTAATATCACAGCAAACTCATTGGCATACCTTTTTTTAAGATATACACATACAGATTGTGGTTTAGAATATCAAATATTCAAACTACATTTGAGATCTATAAATATTTTGTCAATCAAATAAAATATTTAAAACAAATAAAATATGCGAGGTAAATTAATCAGTCGCTAAAAATATGCAAATCAGAGTAACAAACGATACAAGTTATAATTTGTTAAAAATGTAACAAAAATAAATTTATATAAATAAATTAAATTTTTAAAAATAAACACAACACAGTAAAACTGGTTACTATCAATTTAATGGGCTACTAATTTAAACATAAATATTAATAAAACATAAATATTAATAGCAATAAAAAAGATTAAACTGCCATTTTTCTCAAACAAGTTGTTTGATTTATATAAAAAACAACAAATATTTTAAGAAAAAAAAAACAAAGTTAATTATAACCACAAATAAAAATTTTAGCAATCTTCCACATACTTGTACTTTTCAGACTAAAATATAAAAAATAATTTTACAAACATTTTATAAAGGAGTATTTAAAGTGAATTATGACTGCATACAATTTAATTAAACATTTGTATCATGTTAAATGAATGTTTATTTACCTCAGTTGAAAAAAAAAATATTTTTTAAGGAAGAGCTTAAAAATAAACAAAATACTTTAAAATATTTATTCACATTATACACAAAGAAAAAAACTATATTAAGCTTTGAAATCTTACTTTTAAAATGTTCAAACAAATTCTAATATCTTGAAATATTAATTTAAATGCGAAAAAGTTTATTTTAACTGAAATTATATTTTCTTTAAAAATATTTATTTAAAAATGTTCATTAAAAATTATGATGTTTGTTCAAATATGATTTAATATCTGGTTTAATAACACTATACAACAGTCCACAAACATCTTAACTACAAACATGAATAAAAAAATAGTAGAATGTTGTTAACCAGAGCCGCCAAATATATATTCAAAAGAATCTATTTTTGCCTCTTTTATTATATAAAAAAGACACAACTTTTATGTATTTGGTCGATATTTTGATGGGAAAATAAAAATATAGTTCGTCAATTCTATACGATTTATGAAAATCTGACCGCTCCGATCGATGAAATTTTCAAATGCGCAAAGTCGAAAATATGTTAAAATTTATCTGTTTTAACTCAAAACATAAATAATTGAAATACGACTACGCTTGTAGAAATTCAAATCTAAGTGGTGGCATATGCCAATTTTTTTTAAAAAAGGTCAAAAACCGTTATATATTTTAAAAAATGTTAAAAATTGGTTACCCGGAAAAAATTTATATTTTTGAATAAAGATTTTTTCATAAAAAAAATATAGAAAACTAGAATTTTTAAATATCCACCTATTTGGGATTCATGTCCTGTCAACGTTCCAACTCTAGCTAGAAAAATTTTCATTAGTGGTGCGCATTCTTCTATACTGATACTTAATAAATAGTAGAAAAAGCTACCAAAAATTGAAAGAACCCTTTAGAAAATACTGCTGAAATCAATAATTTTTGCTAAATATTAGTAAGATAAAAACAGTACGAAAAATCTTTTAAATCTACAAAATTTTACTTATATTTTAGAGTAATTACAAATGACATATTTACCTGCTTAACTGAGCAAAAAATTTTGCTGAATATTAGTTGACAAAATCAGCAAGAAAAAAGTGTTATATTTAAGTTAAATTAACTGGGGTTTCCATCTGACTTTTGCCTTGAGACGAATGAGTGACTGCATAAATTTGATTTTTGTATTGAATGCATTTTGGTATGGTATTTTCGGCTGTCTGAACAAAGCGTGATCTAGAAACACCACCTTAGTTGAAAGAAAATAACAATATATCCTGCTAAAATTAACAAAAAAACAAGTAAAAAAGGCTTAAATTCGGCTGTGCCGAATCTTTGAATACCCTCCACCAATATCCTAAAAAAATGTTCTCTACTGTTTTTGATACAAATAATATAAAAAACTTTTCAAGTAAAATTATGGAGGTGAAAAAAATTTTTTGAGGTGAAAAAATTTTTTGTGGTGAAAAAAAATTTTAGTGGTGATAAAAATTTTTTGAGGTAAAAAATATTTGAGGTGAATACAAAATATTATTAATTTCTAAGCGACTGTTGAAAAAATATGAGAAAATATATTTTGTACCTGTCGCTTCTATGAAATTGTACTAAAATACACCAATTTGTATGGAAAATTTAGAGGTATCTTTACATTTTCACTCATAACTTTTTAACCGCTGGACCGATTTTGCTCATTTTCAATACCAAATTGCTCGGGAGGATGTCCAACAATTCAGGTAAAAATAGGCACCCCGCTTGCGTCTTCGCGTCGTGATCGCCATTTCAACAGACAGACCGGCAGACGGACATCGCTAAATCGACTTAAAATTGCATAAGGATCACGAATATATATACTTTATGGGGTCTTAGACCTATATTTCGAGATGTTACAAACGGAATGACAAACTGATCTATACCCTCACCATATATGGTGGAGGGTATACAAAAATTACGTGCTGCTTAAATTAGCAAAAGGTTAAACTGTTATTCTCATTTATAAAATCTTAAAAAAAAAATTCCAAAATATATTTTTTGTGAGTTAAGCCATTCCAGAATGGTGATTGCATGCCGCAGATTACATGAAATTTTTGGTTTTGCAGCGTGCAAGGAAAACACGTGAACATGTTCGGATCCGGTTGTAGGTCCACATCGTGGGGATAAGGCTTAGCAAATCTTTAACCTACCCTACACTCTACTTCCAACTCGGGCGGGAACAATGCCCGCCCCAAACAAAAAAAAATCAAACAATTTTATTTTTTACCGGATTATGATTCGGGACTTCTCATCGATCTCCTTCACCAATATTCAGTATCAATTTCGAAATAAATGTTCTGGTTGTTATTGGGTTAATTTTCATTCGTAATTAACTAAACTATGTGCAGTTAAGATTTTTGATAAAGGTCACTTAAAATTTAAAAACCCAGCAAAAAATCTACATATCGCTCATTTGCGACAAGACCGGCATAACTCAAAAAACGTGATTTTTGGATTAATAAAAAAGAAGATATTACCTAAAATGTCGTTAATGCACATGTATGGACACATATGGACGCATGTATGGAGATTTACGTATTCGTGTATGGACATACATGCATGTTTAATAGCATACATGTAATCTATGTGAATCCATATATGCTGATTTTTAGCCGGGATGGAAATTTTAAATTTAACAGATTTTTTCTTACTGTTTTTATATTCCTAATGTTCATCAAACAGATTCTGCTGATTTCATCAGTTTTTCTGCAGGGCTCTTCTGAACTACAATAATTTTTAGTTAATGTAGCAAACAAATTTCAGAGTATATTCTTTTATTGTATAGTTTGCAACAAAAAAAATGCAAATTAGATCTAAGACGCGTCCTTGATGGGTTAATTACAAACTATATCTTGCAAAACGTACTTTGTTAAGTTTACAAAGAATAAGCTTTTTCCACTGCGAAAATTTTTGACTTAAAATTATATGCAGCTTACGATTTTACAATAATCTCTGACGCATATCATAGTTAAAATAAAGTATACTTTAGGAGTTCTAAAGTCGACTTTTCTTGAAAGTATACTTTAAGTCTACTTTAGACAGGTAAAATTTTACTTTAATCATTAAAGTCTGCTTTAAAATTAAAACTACCTGAAATTGGTTTTATCCAATTTAACAACATGTACAACAGCTGTTTTCCGCCAAGAAAATGTTTGTGAAAAAAATGTTGGAATTGCAAAATATTGAAAGGAAATTTATAAAAATAAATAAGGGATTTCGCATAATATTTATTAGGTAAATAAATTTTTATTAATAAAAATACACTTTTCTATCCCCTTTTATAAAGTTTTTCCTTTTAAAATTTTGCAATTGAAAATGTTTTATTTACAAACTTTTTTTTACAAACTTTATTTACAAACTTTTTTTGCAGCTAATATACCTATAAAATCAGCTGATCAATGTTGCCACTTGTTTATTTTTTAATTGGTACATTTGATATGATACCCATTTTAAGCCAGTTCCAACTTAGAACTGGCTTTAATTCTGACTATAATAACAAGATAGATTATAACAGGTTTTTAATTTAAAGTTGTTTAAAAAAGCCGACTTTAGTGCTTGACTAGGATTACGGACCTCTATGTTTTTCAAAATTACAAATGTCAAATATGATTTTTAAAAAAATATATTCACTAGAAATATGTCATAAAATTTAAATAGTCAATCCAACCCCTTATTTATTATTGTTGTTTTTATTTATTTATTAAAGTAGGTATTACAAAAAGCAAAAAAAAAGTAGATTAATTTTAATACTTTGGCATGTTTTGTGATTTATTATCACTGTGAAATATTGTATATGCAAAACTATAATTTGTTATTATTTTTTATATTTTTTGCTAGCGATGACAGCATTAAAATGATCATGCTGTGATGTCATTACTTTATTTGAAAAAAAAAACAACATTTGAAAATATTCAAAATACACACAAACCATACAAGTTTAAGAAACGAAATTGAGAGTTTTTTTTTAATTTGTTAGATTATAGTTATTACTATTATTCTTTTTTCAAGGTTTATTCAAAATATGTATTTTAATTTGCTATTACTTAAAATTTATTGCATGTTACAAAGTTAAAGGTTAAAATGTAGTAAAAAGTAAAAAGTATATTTCAAAATCACAATGATATCAGAAGGTGGCAATACAATATTTAATGAAATTAATAATCAAATGGCGCCTCAGTAATACGATATAAATATGTGTGTTAATTTTTAAAATCGTTTTTTTTTTCTTAAATTCTGTTTTTCGAATACTAATTTCGTTATATTTTATTAAAAAAGAAAACTGTGTTATGTGAGCATAAATCCCTCGCTATGAGAAGAAAGATATAACAAAACCGCGTTGAATGAATCCGTATTTTACGAGGAATAGGTTTATTTGAATTAATTCATATTAAACAGGTTACCAAACCCTAGATGGTATTTCCTAAATTTCAATTTTACTCATATATATAAAGTTTTTTTTTTTTATTTATTGAAATTCTTTACAAAAATGGTCAAATAACTGTATATTTGTAAAACCGCAAGTTTATTTTTCTATTTCAAATGACATCATTACAATATGAATTTACAAGCATTTGAGTAAAAAAAAAAACTTCATACATAATGTCGTTAACTTGTAATGTCGTTAAATGCCTTTGAAATTGGTAATTGGGTTTCTTTAACCTGTTTTTTTTTTACTTAATTTATCTATATAGAACTCTAATTGTTTATTTTTGAACAATAACAGCAGTAATAACAACCAATAAGTATCATATAACAACTATAAACTTCATGTGTTGAACAGAAATTTCCCAAAAAATTATGTTTATTTCTTTAAACAAAAGACCAGCAGTAAGTAGAACTATTACTGCTGTTGCTACTATTATGTGTTTTACTATGGACGGATTGTAGTAATCATCTTACTACCGGCATTTTTTGTGTTTTGTGGCTAAAATATTCCCACGAGAGAGTTGAATTTAAACCCATAAATACGTTTTGAAATTGAGTATAAATAAAACTGTTAAAAATAACATTTACTGATAAATGTACTTAACATTAACATAGCTTGAAAGAATAAATTCTTTAATTGTTTAATTAAAATTAAATGGATACGCATAAAAAAATAAAATGCCAAGCGAATTGAGAAGTGCGTTTTGGTTACTACAACCAATAAATTCGGTTAGTGAAACAATATTTAAATGTGATTCCTGAATATTTTGGGAGTAGTAAGTGAAATTCAGTTGTGACAATTAAATTTTATTGTGACAAACAATATTCTGTTGTGCCAGCCGATTTTAGTCGTAAAAACTGAATTTTTGTTTGAAAACTGATAAAATTTTTATCTGTGTGTATGATATTATGAAATCGTTTAATAACACAATATGTTTCAAGACAATCCTTGGATATATTTTTCAAAGTAAGTTCCAATTCTTTACATAAATAATCTAGAATATATTTTTCAAGAAATATTTTAAAATTTGCTTGCTTTAACAATTTTCTACATTCCAAGAGAATTTTTCTAAACATTTTTTATGTTCGAAGAAATGTTTCTTGTAGAAAACTATTTTAATTATAAAGAGGTTTTCTTTATAAAGAAATTTTCAAATTTTGAGCTAACACAGCTGATATAAGGTTCTCAGAAGCAGTAGAAAAATTAAAATTTTAAAATACTTTTCCTAAAGAAAGTTTTTGTAACTCTAAGAAAAAAAATTCTAGTTAAAAATCTTGAACTATTTCTCAATAAAAAAATATAAAATTTTATGAATATTTCAGCAAAAAATTTCCATATTCCGAATCAGAGTTACCACGCCAATGCTCATGGGAACAAATTTTAAAACAACAGGGCGTACAACAGAAACCCTTTGTTTGATAATAGATTAATAATGTCTTAAAACTGTTCTTCGATAAAAAAAATCTAAATTTTTGGTCAGACCGTTTTTGAAAACAAAAAGTGTAATCACTTCAAACTAATTAATAAAAATTCCAAATGGTACTTCGGCTATTACATTTTTGTGCGTTGGAAATTTTACATTTTTTTTTAATAATTAACAAAAATTTACTGTTTTTGCAGTTTATTATATTATTATATGTTATCGTAAAAATAAATGCTTTAAACAAATGTTAAAAAATATAATATATTTCCTAAATGACTGCTTAAATGATAGCAATTGTTTTGTATTTTTCCCATTGAAAAACAACTGTAACTGTAAAAAAACAACAACTACTACACAAGCAACTACCATGTAGTAACTGACCAACTTTTTTAAAATACTTTTTTCCCTTTTTGGTTCATAAACTTTTTTCTTAAAAAATAATTTTTAAAATACTTTTATTCCATTTTGGTTCATAAAATTTTTTTTTAAAAAATAATTATTAACTTTCTATGTAAAAATTCTAATACTTTATCTAGGAAGATATTCTTTTTGCTATCCCTGGGAGCCATGCCTTTTTATTTGTTGTTTTTGGGAGTTATAAGGTTGCGCACTGATATAAACACCAATATTTTCCTTATTACATCTACATATTTCAGCCAATACGTATAATTACTTTTTCTATATTTGTGCTAGTTCAAACTTCATCTTTTGGTGAATACGTCAATATTACACCAAGTATGGATACTGTAACCGCTAAAACCCCGTAACCGTTAAAATATCAATTTAAATGGTAAACGGCAACCGATTAAAATACCCTAATAGTTATTTTTCAAAACCCTTAACTGGTATGTACCATCCTTGTATTATACAGTTTATGTTTCGAATTTTGTTAATTTTAGGCAGAGTGACAAACATTAGACGTGATCCCAAAAGTATCGTGAAATAGTCAACCTAACTTTAGTCGTTCGAACTGAATTTCTTTAGTAACTACCGAATTTATGTTGTAGCACCTAAATCTTATGAACTGCCACATAAACGGACTCTTTTGAATGAAAAGTACCTGGTACTTTTACAAGACCTATGCAATTATATCATCTGGCTCTGGCAGAGATATCAAAGAGTTAAATATATATTAAGGGGTTAAGCTTTGTAAACATACTTTTCCATATTTTGAAAATTTGTTGAAACAATATTTAATATTTATTGTTCTATAAAAACTTTTTTAAAATACGGCCAGTTAACAATGTTTGCAATGTATGCATACTCTTGAGATTTTAAGCTCGTAGCTTTTACATAGCGTTGTCATAAGACGGGGCAATTTAGTACATGTGACATGTCACAGAACTGACCTAGGGTAGGTAAAACCTAAACACCACAGCTTGGTGACATGACCTAGGAAATGTCACAGAAGTATGCACTTTGGATGTCACCGAACTCTCCTGAAAGAAACTGTTCAGTGACAGTTTCTAGGTTGGTTTTGACCATGTGTGCGATTAAAGGTAAACATGTTCAGTGAAGGTTCCTACAACTTTTCGTTGGGAATAGTACAGAACTATTCAAAAATTCAATTATCGTAGAAAACCTCCCACAAAGGAACTCTGTCAACAATCTAGTGATGATTTGATTTCCCAATGTGGTCGGGCTTAGTGGTCCCATCTAGGTGTCCAAAACAGCCACATTTGCGACTGAAGGTGGTTTTGTACCCTGAGGTATTTCCAACGCCTTCGGCCATCTAGGGGGTTTCTATTCTTGGATTTTTCTAACACCGGCTTCACTAAATAAATAATTTTTGTGTTTATTAATTTAGCAAAATGACTTTTCCTTAAATGCTAAATGAATGAAAGGCACATTTAATCAAATAGCTTAAAATCAAGTATAAAAATAATCAATTTGGCATCGTTGTATACGAACAGTTTGCTCTTTGAAAGAGTATTCGATTGTTACTCTGTGACCATTTAACCAAGCAACAAACAAAAGCACTGTTAAGTAAAATACTTTGTTGTTAAACTAACAGAAACAGTCAGACAGACCCCAAATTGCTTGGTTGATTGAGTATTGCAAATATTTTAGTCAGTCTAAATAACGACGTGGTTGTGTAACAACGTTTATTTATCGGTCTATCTCCAACGTGTGTGTTTTTTTATTCTCCCATTAAAGAGAAAAAAATAATAATTCAAATATAATAAAAAAACATAGTTTAACTAATAATAATATATAGTTTGTTGGCACACAAAAAAAAAACAGAAATCCACAAAAAAAAAATCAGCTTTTAATGACTATTAAAAAGTCATTGAGCCACGCATGAAATCAAGTGGTTTTTTAAATGAAATTATAAATAAATATTTTATACAAAAAAGTATATTTATTGTAAATGCAATTGAAGTTGAAAACACAACAAAAAGTTTATGTGTGCAATAGAAGAAAAAATTTCTCTTTCAACAATTTCCTTTAAGAATCCTATATTACGTATACGTCATGTAGTTAATTAATGAGTGTTTCTGCTATTTATGATGTCATTATTAAGGCAATTGTTAGTTTTTTTAATTATTTAATTTAAATTCTAAAAAATTTTTATAGTACAAAAAAAGCAAATTAATTTTAATATTTAATGATATTAAACAACAAAAAACCTTACACTACCACGTTTGATTTTGTGTGTCTGTGTGTTTTTTTTAAATTATATTATATGACATCAAAAAACCTTTTAAGAATTTGAAATTGAAAACTTCACGTTTCTGGTTGTTGTCTCCGTATTTTTTTATTAAGTTAACTAAACACAACCGCATTTGAAATACATAAATATGTTTTATTTAAAACGAAATGTTTTTTGTGTACTGGTTTAAAATGTATAGAATTTTTAAAATGTGACATTGAAATTGTGTTAATTTTTTTTCTTTGTGAAATAAGTTTGAGTATGTGCCTGTTGTTTAAATATAAATTTTATTAAAGAATTTGAAAATCCCTTTATGAAATTTAATGTTCTTTGAATGAACGCAATAAATACCTTGAGTTTTGTAATTGTTTGTAATTTTTTTACAATAACAAAAGTTTTGTAGCAGTTTGGATTATTGAAATTAGGAAAATGTTATGAACATTTTTTACGAGTAATAAAATCAAATGCATAAAATAGGGGGAGGGGTCTTAAGAGAATCACGCGCTCTTATTGTTTTTATCCTTTGCAAACAGCTGTTTTAAATTTTTTTTAACTTAAACAAAGAACAACATTTTACACAATTTTTAATTTTCCGAACAAATTTAAATAGTTTAATTTCGTATTCAGTTTTAAATTTAACTACAAATATTTGTACAGTAAATAAAATATTTTTAGGAGTGGTAGAGGATTATGCTTACAGACATGAAAATGATTATTTTAGGAATTACAACCGAAATTTTTGACATAATACCCAAACAAAAAGTAGCGTTTATGACGGCTTACAAAAAGTTCTTAATTCAAATGGAAATTAAGATTGATTTGCTCTAGGGATTATGGTCAAATCTGTTTGGATTACTATTCCCATTTGTCATTCAAACATCACACAGAGGAAAACGAAAACCTCTCAGCCCGGTTGTAGGCAGACTACGGTGACATGTTATAACTCCCCAAAAGTAAAGTTTTTCTGCGTAGCATATGGGTTTTCTACTCTGTGGTATGTCTGAAACCGGCTTCCAAGAGTAAGCCTGCCCCATTTTTTTTTGCCCACACAAAAAAGAGGACTATGACCGAAAAATTTTAGGCCATAAATTACCAAATCTGAAATAGGAATATTGTCCGTAAGGGGTACGAAAAAAGGGTTTTGATTGTCATATACTGCCTTTGCTTTAAAGCGATACCCACTTTTAAGCCCTAATAATTTTAGATATAACATCGCAATAAAAAGCAGTTGATAGTTTATTAAAGTGCAATACTACAAATAAATTTAAAAATTACAAAAATTATTGTTTCATGATTGCTAAATCATGATTTGAAAAGCAGACACGGGAGTTCTAAAAGTGATAAGCTGATTTTAATGAAAATATAATGTATGCAATTTGGATTGAGAGCTTTACAAACTTGTGAAAACTTTAATATGCTGCAATTTACTTCATTTTCTTTTTTTACGTAAATAAACTTTTAATAATTAGCACCCAGTGTTGCCATAGTACAATTTTGAAAAATTGTTTAAAATTGCAAGTTTTTTCTTTATTGTTGATCTGGATGTTATGTGAAACATTATTTTTTTGGTTCGAGATCATGAAAAGTTTTATTTTCCAAATTAATAGAAAAATTATATTTATTTTGTAATAATGGAGAATACACAGAAAAGTTATTATACACCAGACGAATGGAATGCATTTTCTGGTCAGCTTGTCCTTCATCAACATTTTTTTAATTGTAAATATCTCTTATTTAACTCACAGAAGAACTAAGACACTTAATACATTTTTTTATATATATTAACTTTTAAAGTGTTACTGACTGAATTTATTTTTCACAAAAATATTATTTGATTGAAATTTAAGAAAAAAAACGCAAACAATTATTTGAACGATTATTGACTAAAATTAAAAGTCGGTTAATTGAATACCCTAATATTTAACCACGGCTTCTTCATCCACTTTTTTATCATGTTGTAATTAAAAATATGATTCCTTTAGGGTTTTTAAAAAGATATACTATCCCTGATTCGCTTTTACAATTGCTTTTCACTTTTTTACACCACAAGGTTGAAAAAAAATCAAAGCAAAAAATATGAAAATTATGTATATCGTACATTCACATAATACGTCAAAAGGGGGTTAATATGTAAGTGCATACAAAATGTACATCATAAGTCACGTTGTACTTATTTTTATTTGTCTTAACAAATCGTACATATGTTTTTTCTCTTTATATCACTATTTTCACACTCTTTTATAGTTTTCAAACGTTTTGAGTTTTTAAAAAAATATATCAGCTGTTTTTTGTTGTTGTTGTCGGTTAGCAATTCACACAATTTTTATTGATTAAACATATATTAATGTTGTAAACATATTTATACTCTTTTACTGCAGAAGTATCATTACAGTCTACTGTTAATTTACAGTAGAAAGGTTTATAGTTTTCACATGTATTAATTAAAATTTTCAACATGATTCTAACCAAAAACGTCAAGTGTACATGTGTGTTCTACATTAACATATGTGATATGTGTATTAAAAATAAATAAAATAGAAAATGAAAAAGAAATTATTTTATTTAAAGTGGAATGTGTGTTATATTATTCTAATTTCAGTGGCCTTAATTTTAAAAATTTTGAAATTAAACATTTAAAAAAAACATTCAAAATACTAGTGGTTTATCTAAGTAAATCTTCTACTATTGTTGCCGGCGCTTATTTCAAAGCGATTAGTCATTTTTCCTTCCAATTTTTCTATTTTTCATGCAATATTTTGGTGAGTTTGTGTATTAGGGGTATAATTTATATTGACCAAAACTTTTGCATAGCACCACGTGTTGGCTAATATAGTGAATATCTATAATGTAGTGAATATCTATTTAATAGGTTTTTAAACAACTGCTCTCCCTGTAGGAAACGGACTAAAAACAACAACGTGTCGATGTTTCCAAATGATGGCCAAATTACACTTTTAATTGCTTCCGCACCCACCGTATTCGCCAAATTTAACATCCAGCGATTGTTACCTGTTTTCAAACCTCAAAAAAATACTTGCTGCAAAAAGATTTGATTCGAATGAAGAGGTGATTGCCGAAGCAGAGGCCTATTTTGAAGCCAAAGATAAATCATTCTATAAAAAAGGTATCGAAATATTAGAAAATCGTTGATGTTGATGAATAAAGTAGAATTTTTCGAAAAAAATATTGTTTTATTGGTTATCCTACGGACTTTTCAGCCGATGTAAAAGTAAATTGTTCTTTTTCTGACAAAATTTCACAAGAACTTTAATGATTTTTAAGAACATATTAAGTAAAAATTTTTCATAATTTTTCGAAATAATATTGTGAAGAATAAATTTTGAATCTTAAAATTTTAGAAAAAAAATTTAAAGAAATTTCAGGAAAAGAAATTCTAAAGAAAAGCTGAAATTCAAATTTATATGGCACTTGCAGTATACCAACTGGGAGCAAATGGGACCCTTAGGGCCGTTTGTCTTTACCAGTGCGGCATCCATTGAAGTTTAACATTCGTATTTTAACGAAATTTTTTTCGAATTTTTCCCCTAAAATTTTTAAATTTAAAAATTCAACTGAAAGTTATAACAAAGTGTGTTTAAATTTCTACATTTAAATTCATCAAAGACGTTTTTTAAAGCTTCACTGATATATACTGCCTTTTTTTGGAGATGTCGTCTTTCTACCGTTCACGGGTCAGAAGGTATACATTTTCAGATCGGTTACGGGAGAGGTGCACGAACTTCAACTGACCCCTTTTTCCCCACAAAGATATTTGACTGTGCTATGCGATGTTTTGTATTTGCTGAAAAAAATGAGTGGCATTTTTTGTTCGGTTTAAAATCATATTACCAAGAATTTCAAATGCAATTAACAATTCACTTTTTACAACAAATAGTGAAACAAATTTAAAAACACTATCCTGGAACCAAAAAATTTTAAAAGTTTTATTCCTATGTGTATGCACTAACAAATCAAGTGTATCTTAACCACATTCTATTGTGGCGTTTAAAATATGATGGAAACTATGAAAAAATAGAATGTCTATTTTATAATATGTTTTTATTTTAAGAGTTTTTTTTTAGTACCGAAACTTGTTTTGAAATCATTAACATCATCATTAATATGTGTGATGATGACATCATTTGCTTTTATTTTTAATATTTTTTTTTTTGTTGCCGCTTTTGTTGTTATTTATTTATTATTGTTGCTTTTTTTATTTGTTGTATATTTTTTGTTGTATTGTTCATTTTTTTATTATTGTTGTTATCTTTAAGCTATATTCAAGGGGTTCTTGATAAGTATTGAACCGATTTTTTAAGTATTTTTCTTTTAGAAAAACTTTTTTTGATAGTTTGTCAGTAACTAGTTACATGACAGTTGTTTGTGTAATAATCAGTAGTTGTTGTTTTAAACTATAATTACAGCTGTGAAAAAATACATTTAAATACAGTTATTTTAAAAAACGACTAATGAATAGTACTGTATTTCATCATTTTTTTTTTTAATTTTTATTATTATAAGAACAGTATTTTTGCCAAAAAAAAATAGTTAATTTTTGTTTTTAAATTAAAAGCAAAAAATTTCATTGATTTTTAAAAATGCTTTTGTTTATATTAATTTTTATTGATAATTTTGAAATTTTGTCTTTAAAATTGAAAAAACAGAAAAAAATACAAAATTCTGTTTGTAATATTATACATATTTCATGGAATATTTTTGCAAATACAAATTTATATATTTTTTTTAAAGGCACCAACCATAGAATTTGTAAATACAAAACCTTTTTGTTATTTTTTTTTCATATAACTTCTATATTTATAATATAAATTTATTTGTTATTTTAACGACATTGATAGTTATTTTTACCGCATTTTTTTTAAGATTTATTGAAAACATTTTGATTTAAATACATTGAAATAATAGCATTTTAACTGTCATTTTTAGTAGATTTTACGGGTAAATTTTTTGAATCCAATAATCCAAAAACGATTTTAATCAAATACTGTTCCGAATCAAATAATTCACAACAAAAAAATGACATCGATTTGTTGTTGCAAATTTTTTGCATATTTTGATTTAAGGTGCATATTTTGTTTATTACATTTTTGCATACTTTTGCATTTAATTGTTTATTTTTAAAGTTTTTTTTAATAAAAATAAACGAAAGGTAGAATTTTACAGCATCATTAGTCTATAAATAAAAACAGCAATAGTGTCATCTAGTAACATAGAACATCCCAGTAAAATTTTTGTAATAGCAGTTTGTTGATTTTTTCATTACCAATAATGACCTACCCCTACCCACTGCATTACTTCTAAAGTGAAAGTAATGAGATACTAACAATGTGTTATACTTATGTTCGATGCCAGCTTCTTGCATACTGCGTTACTAGGAATGTGCTAAAACAACTTATTTATTTTTTTTTTTAATTTATGAATTTTAAGCAGTTATTTTTGACAGACCTACAACTAGTTATTTTAACCTTATCATTAACTAGTTATTTTACTTCCTTCTCGTAGGCTTGGAGCTTATCAGGCAAACTTGAACCAGTTACTGCTAGTTCTAAAACCCATTATTTGATAAGGCCTTATTTTCCTGTTATATATAAACTACGCTCTTGAGTGTTAAATAAAATTTTTAAAATCGCAAATTTTAATTACTATTTAGAGGTACAAAACAATACAATAAAATTGGCTTTATTTAAAAAATTATTTTTTTACTATTTTCACTTCAGTATGTTTTCTGGCATAAGGCCAATCGTGAGGTCCAATTTTCGATTAGTTTTTATAGTTTATCGATATCCAGTCATAAATCGTCTCTAGCTTATCGGTGTCAACTTGTGATTTTACATATCCTTATAGAAAATAACTTGGCGGTGTTTAATCGCACGATCTCGGAGGTCAATTCACTGACGCAAAAAGTGAAATTAGAGGCTTATCAAACGATTCCTTTAATAAAGGGTTTTTCAATAAGAGCGCTACAAAAGTTTTTTTTTTAAATAAAACAAAAACGGTTTTGGATACCAATGAAATTCTTTATTCCTGTAAAAGTACACTAATAAATTTCTGTTGAAATTTACCCAACTTATAGTAGGAAACTGTACTCCTACTATAAATTGGGTAAATTTACTCCATGTGCGTAAATGAAAAAATACACACATTATACGTAAGTTGGTACACACATAATTGGTAATTTCACATTGAAAGTGCGTAAAAATTAAATGAAATTTTAAAAGTAATTCGAAAATTTACTAAAATTGTGCGTAAAAAACCTATTTGAAGAGTAAATATACACATGAAATGCCTAAAAATGCATTTCTATATGCGTAATTATATAAAAAAAATTCATTTATTTACCTACGCATGGTTTAAATTAAACTGCAGAAAAATATTTTTTTTAAAGAATAAATTTATTTTATGTACACTCTAAAAAATGTTTGTAAATAAACTACAATAAAATGGGTAATAATTTATGTAATATTACGAAAATTCGGTAAATATAAACAAAAAATGCATAAAAATGTTTTGTACACACTTTTATATGCAATAATACACACCAGAAGTGTTTTTAGACATAATGTGCTTAAAATAAAACACTTTGTGCCTAAAATTGGTATTATTTTGTTAAATTAAAATTTTACGCACAAATTTTGTAAATATACTAATTTTGAATTTTAATAAATATTTTGACATTTGGAAATTGGAAAATATTAAAAAAATAAAAAAAGCTAAAAACGAAAATTATTTATTGAAAAATTTATAAATATAATATTTGTGAATGTTGTGAATTTAAATTCAAGATGACCATCATGACAGCACATACCCATTCAGAATATATTATGTATTATAATTATTTTAGTTTTCTTCGATCTTCTCTATTCATGTATTATTCCTTATCGAGCTAAAGATCCTTTATTTATAAAAAAATTAATTATAAATATTTATTTATCCCAATATTTCGTCACCACATTGGGTGACTTCTTCAGGGGAAATTGTCGAATTATTTGAAATGAAATATTTATCTAAACAAATATTCATTAAAGATCACAGAGTATGCATTAAAAACGCACCTAATATGCATTTCATGTCGAAATATGCAAATATATGTATTTTTTTCAAAATATGCCATTTTGTTCTAAATTTAGTGATTCGAAAATTTTTTAGTTTTTGGACTGTCGAGAAAAAATATTCATTTGCATAGAATTTGTTGCCCTAGTTATTACTTTAGAAATGATAGCGATTTTTGCTTTTAAGAAATTGAGAAATTCGGCGACACTTTACATGAATATATTTTGAAAAAATTTGTCTTGCTTATTACAACCTCAATATATTACTAATTTTGTCTGGATTCTATAATCCGCCATTTTGAATTTTTAAGAAGCTAATCATATTGAATATCAGCGATACCAAATCATCCTCTAGCTATTGTAAAAACTCTAATAAGATGCAGTAACAATAACTATGTCCGAAATTTAAATTTTTCCAATTATGATTCGTACATTTGACATTTCATAGTCTCATATTCCACTATTTTAAATAGAAGGGTTCAAATGTCCCATGAAAACGTTTTAATAAGTGAGTAAAATGTTATATAAAATTAAAATTGTAAACATATCTTAAAAGTAGTACGTTAACACCGTATTTTCGACTTATTGAATACACTTAATGACAAAAAAGGCACCATTTTTATCAAGCGATCACATAAAAGTTTTACCAACCAACACTACACTTACCTTTTTAATTTAACGACCTTACGAAATATTCTTATATTCTATATTTTTTTTTAAGAAATTGTTAAAAAAAACAAGCTATCTTTTGTTATATTAAATTATAATTAGTCATATCTTACATAGACTTAAAACATTCTTATCTTATTGATTTAAAAAAAAATTATAAACAATTGTTATTGAGAATTTATGGCATGTGTAAAGAATTTTTTCGCTATTCTTTCCTGTTAAAAATTCTAGTATGTATAAACAAGTGAATGACTTTTATATGTATATTCATGATAAATAACTTGTTCAATTTAATTTGTAAATTAATTTCTTCTTTTTTCTTCACATTGTTTTAAATTTTTTATGAAAAAGTATTCTTGACTAAATACTTCAAGGCTAGACCTCAGACCAGACCAGAGCCCACCAGATCATTAAAATGTCTGGCTACTTTAGACTTTTATGAATAGTGTAATTAGTGTTGTTTCTGTAGCTTCTTCTTATATTTCTTGATGGTTTTAATTGACAACCACATACTTCAAATTCAATTAAATATTTGCAAAAAAAAAAAATGTAAAATCCAAACAAAACCACATAGTAATCGTATTGTATATATTTTGTTAGCACATGGCGTTTCATGATTTTAAATATAAAAACAACATTTCATTTAAAACTTAAAATCGCAATCTAAAAAATGCCGGGTTTTTTTGTTGTGTTTTTTACTTTTTAAATAAAGGGTGTCTCAGTAAGAAAGCACTTTTTCATTTTAAAATAAAAACACGTATTTTTTTCAGATAGTTGTGATTTTTTGATTGGATTGTAAAGAAGACATGTTCCGATTAAGTATGTAAAAAAATATCCCTTCAGTCACTGCAATTTCGGCCTAATCTTCAAAAAAGTAAGGCGCAATCACGCCGCCTGACCAAAATTCGCACCAGACAGTTGCGCGTTGTGGGTGCATTTGTTTCTCATGGATTTCATTAGGATTTTGTTTATTCACGAAGCCATTCAGATGGAAATGCACCTTATCGGAGAATATTACTTTTTTTGAAAAGTTGGCATTGACTTCACTTTGCTCCATTACCCATTGAACATATTCCCGGCGCTTTCCATGATCTGCTGGTTTACGCTCAATTGTTAATAATCGTTATAAACATATGTAACAGCTGCCAAATTTCGGAGTTGCCACTTGCACAAAAAAAGTTACACTAAAAAAATGCACTGTTTCTGAGACACCCTATACTACTCATTTGGGTATTTGTTGCTGTTTTTATTTTCTTATCAAGATTATTTTTATTTTAAGTATTTTTTGTATTTGTTTAAATTGTTAGGGCCTTTGCAACTCTATAGCAATGAAATCACTTTTAAATTACGTTTGCTTAGTTTTTTTTGCAATTGAAGTATTCAATCATGAATTTATTTAGATTTTTTTCTACTAGGAATCACGTCATCTTACGATTGTAAACTTAGAAATGTGTTAGTATAATTTTAAAAACCTTAAACTGCAGTGATTATTTAAAATTGATTTATTTTTACATCTATTTTATCTTTAAATCTTTTTTTTTTATTTTTCTAATGTGTACATATATTCCCAAAAACGAATTCATATTAAACATTCGAAAGTAAATTATTTAGAATTTTTTTTAAAGAATTTTCGTTTAAAAACCCTTGTCAAAACTGACAAAACGACTGAATTTTATCGTGAAAAAGTTACGAAATCGCACTACTGTTGTGAAATTTATAACTGGATTTAAAACAGTTATCCCACACGCTACTATATGAAAGGAATGTGAATGAAATTGTAAAAAAAGTGTGCAGTAAAAGCAAATTTCCTGGTTATTCTTTATAGTGGAAATAGATTCATAATAAACCGAAAAAATTAACAGTAGAAAACAGTCGTTTTTCTAATTTTTGTTGTAAGAAATTGTCGGTTATTTTAAAGACATTGTTGGTTATTATTATATCATTTGTAATTGGTTTTTATTAGTTAGAATATATTATTTTAAAGCTAAACAACTTTGTCACATTTTTAACAGCATATAACTTTGTTTTAACTGTCATTTTCAGTAAATTTTACTGGTAAACTTCTTCGAATGTAAAAAATTTTCAAGTAATGCAGAATATTAGGTGACCGATTAGTTTACGTTTTATGAAAGTATTATTATTGGTAGTCTAAAAAATAATGATATCCCATTACCGTTTCTACACTGGATGCTTTTTTAATAAACTAAAAATAAAATTCTATCTGTGAGTTAAGGTATTTTTAAAAAAATGAATATTTATTGTTCTTATCAGTATTTTATACCTATATTTTTGTTTTTGTTATCAATTATTTAAAAAGAATATAGCAAATTTTATTCAACTAATACACACATAAACAATTTGGGTTAGACAATTTTTTGATAAAGAAATAATAATTTTATTACTTTTAGCATGAAAACCAACGAAAAAATTTACTAAATTAAGAAAAAGAACACAATAGTAAAAGATAAAACTCAACATAAAGTTCATTCAGATCAAAAAATTACAAAAATTTATGCTGAACGGTTCATACTATTATGTTAAAAACTCAAATATTGTTTAAACAACAAACAAAGTTCCTAGGGAACTAAACAAATTAGTTAAACTTTTAAGGTGAAATTTAACATTTTGCATTCAAATGGCAGAAGAAAATGAATATGATTTTGCGTTTGAATTTCAGGTACAAGAAGTTAAAAAAAAACATTTCAAACATTTTTTAAAGCATAATAAAAAAATTTACAAAATAACTTAGGTAAATTTTCAAATAAATTATACAATACTAATTACATATAAATTCTTCTGACTTTCGACTTCAAAAAAATTGTAAATCCAACAAATTTGTAAAACTGCAAAAAAATTTAAATTTTGCCAAAAAAAAAAAATCGTAAAATTGTAAAATTTTAACAGAATTTTAGTAAAAACTGTTAAATTTTTTTTGCAGATTTATTTATTTTAAGTTAAAGAGTTATTAAATTTTAAATGATTTTATCAAAAGCCGAACATAAATAGCAGTTTTGTTAAATTACAGACATATTCTTTTTAATATGATCTATAAAGTTCATTGTTAAATGTTCATCATAATTTACCTAAGTTATTAGTAGATTTATATAAGCAAATTGTTCGTTTAAATTTATCATATTTTATTCCATTTTTAGCAATATGCTGAAAGTTTGCAAAAACCACTCAAAACCTTCCGCGTAGATTTCAGCGCTAACAACGTACCGACTGGCGAAGGCTACGTTGCACGCGACGATGATGATCATTTTACTACAACTTACAGCACAACACAGTAAGTAATTGAACATTACTGTTATACTAATGTTACAATTCAACACAAACATGCACACATGTGTAAAATTTTTAAATAACTATATTTATATTTACCCCTTTTTTCCTCCATTTACAAATTTAAACCAGGTTTAGCACAACAAAAACCACAAAAAGTGTTTATGATGCAACCGATTATGTACACACGACAACCACAACAAATGGAACAACTGTTCCACCTACAAAACAGTCACAAATACAATTTAACGAAATTCATAGTCTGAAGCGTGTTCAGACAAAGAACGAAAATGTTGGCACCGAATTTGGCGGCGGCAATGCTAAGCATTTGCTGGATATAACCGGCATAAGGGATCCCCGAACTGGTCAGGTTTTGACCATTGGAGATGCCATACAAATGCGTATATTGGATGTACGCACCGGAGAAATGATTGTTGGCGACAAACGTATTTCTCTGGAAGAGGCTGTGAAACAAGGATTAATTGATGCCAAGCTAGCCCATCAATTGCTAGAACCGGGTGCTGGTCGGGATGCTAGCGGACGAGAACTCTCTCTATTGGAAGTTATACAGCGTGAGATAAGCGAAGCAGAATCCGGCTATGAGACTGCCGAAAAACGTATTAAGGTAACAATTGAAGATTCTCTAGAAGCTGAAAATCCTAAAAATATTGCCGATGCCATTTCTGCTGGAAGTGTTGATACCAAAACCGGTTTGTATCGTGTCAAATCAGGAAAAACCATTACCTTGGCTGAAGCATATGAACGCGGCTATTTAATTAGACATGAATCGGTTACAATAAAATCGAATGCTCTTTGCTTAAGTGATGCCATCGGTCATGGTTTGGTGGATACAGCTGGTTGGATAGCCGATCGTAATTCCGGCGATAAATTCAGACTCGATTCGGCCATAGCAAATCAACTAATCGATCCAAATTTACGCGAAGTAGTAGATGCTAAAAATGATAACAAGATCACACTAAACGAGGCTCTCAAATCGGGTATATTGAATCCAAAAACCGGTCGTTATTGGAATGAAGTAACCAAAGAAAAGTTGACATTTGTCGAGGCCAAAAATCGGCAACTTATTGTTAAACCATATACACTCAAAGATATTTGTGATTTAAATTTAATGGATAAACAATCCAAGATTACTAGTCCGATGAGACGTGATAAGTTAAGTATAATGCAGGCCATAGAAGCGGGCGTCCTAGATGGTCAATATTTAAAGTGTGTTACAAAACGTAAGGGTGAATTAATCACCCTCCAAGAAGCTATTGCCGATGGTATTGTTTTGCCAGCCGAATCAAAGTATAGAGATTTTATGACTGGTGAAATTGTATCAATACCGGAGGCAGTAGAGCGCGGTTTGATAAGTAGCGTATCACAAAAATCAATATTTGATATTGATGGTTTTAAAGATATGGTTAGCAATGATTTTGTTAGTTTCAATGTAGCCTTATCTCGGGGAATATTACGCCGTAAAAGTACCGGCTTTGCCTTAGAAACTAGTCGCGATTCACAAGTGCCTTTAGAAGTAGCCATGAACGAGGGTCTTATCAGACCTGAGGTATATGAAATGTTTAACAAGGGTATAGGTGTTCATAATGCTAGTGGCAAAGAGCTAAATGTGTTCGATTTATGTTATCATAATTTAATAGATCCCAAGACAGGTTATTTATTAGATCCAAAGACTGGTGAAACTGTGCCTCTTGATTTAGCCATCGAACGTAAGTCTATAACACCGGAGGGAGCCTTACTCCTAAGTAGTCTTTTAAACATAACTCTAACGACTGAAACTGTAACAAGAACCATAAACCGTTATGTGACGATAAGATCGGGATCCCAAGAACCTTTAGAAACGCATTTGGTACAACTGACATTTACCGAAGCTGTACGTCAAGGTTTCATAGACGAAGAAAGACAACTTTTCAAAGATCCCAAAACGGGTAAAATTCATTCGGTACAACAAGCTTTAAATTATGGGCTTTTACAACCAGATCCTAACGATACCGTCCCTGAACCTACAAATCGTAAGAAGACCAAATCGACCATAACAATTGTAACTAAACAAATAGTGCCTGAATCGGAACCCATTAAAATGAATACACAAAATTTCATAGAAAAATCTGTGGAAATTCCAATAGCTCAGGAAGTGGTAAAATCCGGTAAAATTAACACAGATTTTATACACAGCGAAAAGGCAATGTATATGGAACATAATGTACAAGAAAGACAACTTATAGATGTACCACCACGTGGCTGGCCTCTAAAAGATGCCATTGAACAACAGCTGTTCAATCCAGACTCGGGTGTTTTCCACATCATTAACACCGAAAGAGTAGTATGTTTTGAAGAGTGCATATCCAAAAATATTATCAATAGTTTATCCGTAACGGTTATAGATCCACGAACAAATGAAAAATTATCCATACTTAATGCTTTCGAAAGAAATATTGTTGATTCGTATGGTAATTATAGCAATAAAACGGAAATGGTGGAAACAATGCGAACAGCAATAAATGAGGGTAAAATTATATTAGAACCTGTACCGGTTATAAAAAGTTTTGCTATTGAAAAATGTACTTTACGTATAAGTAAAATTAATAATTTACCAGAAATTGTTGAAATATCTTCTGTCTATTTTCCTAACTCAACATCATCGCCCAACTATGTAGAGGTTAGAACTGAACAAAGAGAATTAACATCACCAGAACCATTGCAAATTGCTCCTGGTGCTATATACGATCCATCGACAGCATTGGTAATATTCACACATAATGGTCAAACGGAAAATATTTTTGATGCAGCACGTCATGGTTTAATAGATGAAAATCTAATTAAGATTGTTGATCCTAAAACCAAAGAATTACTCCCAATTAATGAGGCTGTAACACGTCAAGTGTATGATCTCCAAAATGCTACAATTATAACTGAAGAAGGTTATCCTGTTGATATATTAACCGCAATACAACGAGGTCTGGTTGTAGTAACGGGAGCCCCTCTGGTGGCTGCTGAGGGAGCTTTACGTACTATACGCTTTGTAACAGATCCTCGAACAGGAGAACAGATACCCGTTGAAGTTGCCTATGAACGTGGCATTGTTTCTAGAGATCAATTGAAAAAAACTAAATCATTTGAGAGTGATACAGGCGAAGAAAAAGTAATTGTATTACAGAAAATGCGTAAGATGATAATAAAACCAAATGATGCTCTTAAGAAGGGTATCATTGATCAGGAGACACGTGATATTCTTGAGAATACACAAAATTTTGTAAATGAACACAATGAAGTTATCACCATAGCTGAAGCTTTAGAGCATGGTTTAATTGATGGTAACAAGGGGAAAATTGTTGATCCACAACGTAATCGTATTTTGAATATTCATCAAGCGGTTATTGAGAAAATTTTAGATCCTGAAGAAACAAATCATATATTAATACCTCTAGCAAAATCATTATCCATACCCAAGCTGATGGAGCAGGGTCTTATCGATACCAAAACGCAAACCATTGTACATCCAGAAAGTGGTTATGGTTTGAATATCAGAGAAGCTATAGTTTGTGATGTTTTAGATCCATATTCAAGACTGAAACGCCCTATTAAATGCACTGTAGAAGAAGCTATTGAAAATAATATTATAGACCAAGATGAATCTACCTTTAATATTGACGGAAAGGTTTTAAGTATGGCTCAAGCTTTAGCAGCTGGTATTTTTGATAGCAATTATGATAAACAAAAATCTGTAGTTCCTATATCACCTGTGGGTATGACTTTCCCAGTAGCGGTTGAAAGGGGTTTATTAAATCCAGATAAAAAAGTTATTGCGCATCCAGAAAATAGAAAAGAAATACCTTTGAAAAGGGCCATCGAAGAAGGTCTTATAATGTCGATACCCTATCCACCCAAATCTGATGCTATAGAGGTTCATCAGGCCTTACAAAAAGGTTTAATAAATATTGTAGATCAAACCTTTGAACATCCTAAAGAAAATGAGACCTGTCCCATACGTCAGGCTTTAGAAAATGGACAATTAGTTGTTAAGCCTATATCGGACTTTGTTATAAATCAAAAACCAGTAGCCCGTACAGAAATTATGGAAACTATAACAGCTGTTCACACTGTGACAACAAAAACTATAGAATTGATTCAGGGCTATGTTTTGATCTCCAACAATGAAGTACAAAATATTAATACGGGAGAAGTAGTTTCCATTGAAGAAGCCAAAGCTATGGGTATTTTAAAAGAAGGAGAAGTATCTAAAGAATCTCGTTCTGTTACAGATAATAAGGACAATATTGAGGATATTAAAAAACAACCCACAACAGAATTGGAAACTAGAGTAATAGAGGAAAGTCAAAAAACTATTGTTATGGCTACTGATAATAAAACTCAAGAAATACAAATTAAAACAAGCAACAAACCAGAAGTTAAAACATCTCAAGTTGAAGTTACAAAACCGACTAAAACTTCTACAACTTTAGATACTGTTAAAGAAGCTGCTAAAATGGGAGCTTTAGGTATCGTAGCTGCACCAGTTTTAGCCGGTGGAGCCATTGTAAGTGGTATTAAACATTTAGTAAAAACTAACACCACAACTAAAACCTCCAAAGAGACACAGCAAGCACAATCTTCAGTGATTACCACAACATCGTCTTTAATAGATGATAGGATGCCTGTAACCAGTAAAGAATCCAAGCAAACGATAGAACATACAACAAACACTGAAAAACAAAAACCAGAACTTTTATCAACAACAACTACAACTACTATCACAACTCAATCAGAAGAAAGTTGTTCATCACAAATAGTAGAATATCCAATGGCTAATGTAAAATCTTCAATCATTTCAAAAGAAATAACAGAAACAAAGAAAACTCTAACTCCACAAAAAGACGAGGTTCCTAAATATGATCAAAAAACTGGTACTGTGAGCATAATAACAACAGAATCCAAGGAAAGTATATCACCACAAATAGTGGACCAATCTAAAACTGAACGAAAAACAAACGAGCCTCAAAAGGCTGATTTGGTTGACAATCTGCTAAAGGATACAGAAAATTTCATTAGCACAACAACTGCCAATTTCTTAAATCAGGAACAAAATTCACAACTTCCAGTTGAAAGAAAGACTGATGCAATTACATTACCTAAAGAATCTTCTACTCTAGTTATTACCACAGAAAGCTTTATTACAAATACAAATCCAATATCAGATATAACAGAAATAATTGATGTAACAAAAGAACAACAAAAACCCATAGTATCGGAACCAGAGTCAATAGATAAACCAACACAAGAGGTGGAAACTATAACCAGAGTTACACAAATAGCAACCTCGAAAACTCAAGAAATTAAGGAAAGTGAGGCCTTGGTAAACAAACCAATGTTCGAAAAACCTCTAGAACCATCAAATACAGAAGTAATTAAAAAGACTGAGTCTTTGGCTCTAGAATCAGAAAAACCTTTGGAAACCAAACCAATAGTAAATGAAAATCTTCTAGAAGAACCTATTACAAAGCCTTCTGAGGAAGATCGTATCTTTACTCAAGAAAAACCTTTACATGATATTAAACAAACTCCTGTAGATCCGGAAAAACATGGTATTGTCACAGATTTCATTAGACACGAAATAACTAGTACTGTTCAACCTAAAGAAGCTTTATTGTCATTAACAGAGCAACCCAAATCTGAATTAATAACAGTTGAAACCAAAGAACCGAATATTGGCGATTCCAAAGATTTTGATGATGCTGCAACACCCATTATAGAACAAAATATTGGAACAGTTGAGGTAACACGAGGCAATATAATTTTACCTCAACCTAATAACAGAGAACAAATTGAAGTTAAAAAATCTGTACCAAAGGATAGTGACAAAATTCAAGAGGAATATACATCTAAAGTTCCCCAACAAGATAATGTAGTACCCAAGGAAAAGACTGGGAAAGAATTGGAAGAAAACAAAAATAAAGAATCTTTGGCAGAAATCACAACTACTACAACTATTGAAACAACCACAACTGCTTCAGAGAAACCAATACCTGCAGAAAGAAGAAAATCATCTATTAAATCTCAAGAATCACAAGTAGTTGAAGAAGTTAGACCCCTGCCAAGAACAAAAGAACAACATCGAGAAGTAGTTGATTTTATTCAGGCTGAAAAAGGTGGTCAAATACCTAGTAATTCCAGTAATCTCATGCAAAATGTAAAAGATGCTGCAAAATTAGGAGCCTTGGCTATTGTTGGTGGACCCGTATTAGCGGGAAAAGCCCTTGTAGATGCTCTCAAAAAAGATGACAAACAAACTCCTGAATCGAGTGTTACTATCGCAAAAACAACCATCACTAAATCACTAAAACCAGAAACCAATGTTACTACCACAACAGCTACAGAATCCCCAGAATCAGATACATTTGTTACTACTGTCACACAAAAAACCACAACTACTTCTACTACAATTAGTTCCATATCGGATGAGCCAACTGAGACTATTGTTTCTACTACCGAAACCACGGCTATTGACAAAACTCCAGAAAATGTTCCCGCGCGTGCTGTACCACCACAAACATTAGCTTTGGGGGATGCCATCTCTCAAAATCTTATTTCACCCAATGAATGTAAGATTGTTGTTGATGGTCAGCAGCAAGATCAAAGTGTTACCGAACTACTTAAAGATGAACAACTTAGTCCTTTAGATGAAGTTAAAATTTTAGATGATAAATTAATAGTCTTACAATCTTTAACCTATCTCATCGATGTAGATGATGAATTAACTCCAGAACATCTAAGTGATTTGAATATTTATGACCCAGATAATCAATATTTCATAGATCCTGCAACTGGTCTGAAAATCTCTTTTCAAACTTTAGTTTTTGATATGAGCATTTTCAATCCCGAAACAATACTGGTTAAAAATTTCAGTACAGGTGAATATGAAACATTGACCGATGCTCTTGAACGTCCTCTACTGGATAGACATAACGGTCATATGGTCGATCCTAAGACAGGGAAAAAGATCCCATTCTTTGAATGTGTATCACGTAATTGGATAATACGCGGCAATCCCGAAAAAGAAAAGCCAGCAGCTATTGAAAATGTCATTGATCCAGCCACAGGAAGGGTTATATTGGACGATGGTCGAGTTTGCTCCATTGTTGATGCTATCAATAGTGGTTTACTAGACATTCAGTCGATATCTGTACGTGATCCCGTTAGTGGTGAAGTGATTCCACTGCGTATGGCAATTGAGTTGGGAGTTGTGGACATGCAGGCGGGTACGGTAATTGATATACAGACTTTAAAAGAGATTCCCATGGAAGATGCTTTCAAATTAGGATTTCTCGTGCCTGGAGCTCGTAAGCCCATCTCACTAGAAGCTGCAGTACGTAAGGGTTTATATGATCCCGAAACTGGTAAACTTTACGATTCCGAATCAGACAATCAAGTTGATGTCCAAAAATCGATTGAAATTGGTTTGGTCGATCCAAAGATATCTCTAATTGTAGACTCGATTTCTCAAAAAGAAATTAAATTGGATTGTGCAATCGAAGATGAATTAGTTGTAGCTGAAACAGGTAAAATAAAAGATACCAAAACAAATACTATGGTACCATTTGATGTGGGTGTCGAAAAGAAATTGGTGAAAACCGATAGCATAAGATGGAGTTTACCAGAAGTTTTACAAAGAGAATACTATTCACCTAAAACTGGAAAGGTTTTGAATCCCACAACCGGTGAAGAAATTCTTTTACAACAAGCCATTGAATTGGGTTTCGTTGAATTGGATTCATGTTTAGTTAAAGATGATGATAAAAATGTGATTGTACCGGGCAAACAGGCAGCTAAAGAAGGTCTACTAGATACAGTTAGAGGTTGTTTGAGTATGCCCAATATAAAATTGAATGAAGCATTTGTTAAGGGCTATTTGATTAGCACCAAGAAACCACTGTCTTTAGTTGATTGCCTCTTAAGAGGTATTTATGATCCCGACACTGCTAACTTTACCATTGATGATAAACGTGTTGATCTTAAGTCAGCCATTGCTTTAAAATTAATTAATGCTGATGAACTGGTGCTGCTAGATCCCAAAACCGAATCTATTATCTCGCTTACAGAAGCTATCGCCAAGGGTTATATCGATCCCATTGGAGGTTACGTCATTAATCCATTTGCCGGTACAAAATTGTCTCTGAATGAAGCTCTTGAGAATCGTATTCTTATTCCACCAAAACGAAAACGCAGCTTACCAGATGCCGTGTATCGTGGTCTGTATGATCCAAAAACTGGGGAATTCAGTAACACTATTACACGCGAAAAACTCTCAACTGAACGAGCTATTCGTAGGGGAATCTTAGATCCCGACTCGACCATTGTGAGTGTAGCCGGCGAAGTAATGCCATTTGAAAAAGCTGCTCTGGTTGGCATAGTCGATAGTCATCGGGGTACAGTTAAAGACGACGAGGATAAATCAATAGATTTTAAAGAAGCCTTTGATCGTGGTGTGCTGCTCGAAGCAAAGAAACCTTTGCGTCTAATCGAGGCGGTCATTAAAAATGTTTACGATGAAGCCGATGGCAGTTTTATGGATCCCAAAACTGGCTTAAAACTCTCATTTGCCGAGGCTGTTGACACAAATCTCCTCGATTGTGAAAGTGTGCAAATACGTGACTTTAACACTGGTTTATATAAACAATTAAATTTAGCGCATGCCACAGAGTCTGGTGTAATCGATAAATCCGATGCCAAATTGGTTTACAATAACCAAAAGATTACAATTAAACATGCATTTAATATTGGCATTCTTATGGACACTCAAGCTCCATTGAGCCTTCAAAGAGCTTTGCATCAAGGTCTTTTTGATGAGAAAACTGGTAAACTAACAGATCCCAAGAATGGACGCAAAATAACTTTACTCGAGAGCATACGTAGTTTTATTATAAATCCTCAATTACCCTGCTACTTTGATGAGCTGCAAGAACAAATGTACAATTTAACTGATACTTGTCGCATGGGAATAATTAATAGGAGAGAAGGTGTTTTTCGGGAACCTGGTAGTAATACATTTGTCTCTTTAAATGAAGCATTAAGCTTAGGTCTTATAGTTGATATTGAAAATGCTAGTTTTGGTTTATATGAACTCTTAGCTATGGGCTTTTATGATAAAGCCTCCCGTAAGGTGTTGCATCCTGTAACAGGCAGAAAGTTAAATTTGAATGAGGCCTGTGTGGAAGATGTAGTTAGTCTATCATCAAGTTTGATTAAGAATAACAAAACTGGAAAATATGTTAGATTAGCTCAGGCACTTAAAGAAAAAATAATTGATGATACAAATGGTTGTTATAATTTAAGCGAATCCGAACAAATAGATCTGCAAGAAGCCCGTTCAAGAGGTTTTATCGTTTCGAATCGTAGACTTTTGTCCTTAGAACTAGTAATGCGCATGCAATTGTTTAGGTCTGAAACTGGAAAATTCTGTGATCCCACCACTGGAGAATTCTATGATTTAGCTGAAGCTATTCAAAATGGTTTCATAGATCCGGCTACAACAGTTTTCAAAAATCATGTTACGAGTAAGGAATTGCCTCTTAACGAGGCCATCGTAAATGGTGATGTTGATGTCACCAAAGGTCGCGTATTCGATCCTAAAACTAAATCGGCTTACAATTATGATGTAGCTTTAGCTCGTGGTATCTTGATAACAATTATCAAGCCGTTGACTGAACGTACTGAAGTCATAAATCGTCAAGATAGTGTTGAGTTATTGGGACAAACACCAGTAAGTGTTGTTGTTAGTAAGCCTCGAGAAATGTCGTTGGAAGAGGCTATTAAATATAATATAATCGATCCAAAAACCGCTTTGGTTCGAGATTTCGATACGTTTAAGTTTGTAGCATTTGAAGTGGCTCAACAGAATGGTATGGTCGATTTGAGCAAGCGAACTTTAGTAGATCCAAAATCATTGTACTTTGCATTCGATCCCACCCTCGTGGTGTATGTCAAAGAACCCATGACATTTGATTATGCTGCTGAAAGTAAGAGTCTTGATCTACAAACTGGTATGTTAAGATACCAAGAAACGCCAGTCGCTAAAACCGAACCAAATAGTGATGCGGAAACAAAGGATGGCGATTTGCACGAAGAAGAACTTAAAGTGTATACTTTGAAAGATGCCACTACTATGGGTATAATTGATCCAGATTCTGCGCTGGTAAAAGATTTAGCCAAATCGAAATTGGTACGTTTACCTGAAGCATTCCGTAAAGGTTTAATGGATGCTAACAAGGCTAATGTTTTGAACACAAAAACATCGAAATTATGTACTCTAAGTGAAGCATACGATAGTGGTTTAATTGTCACTCCAAAACGTTCCTTTGGTTTATTAGAAGCCATTTCCTTTAACCTTTACAATCCCACCAATGGCTGTTTTGTTGATCCCTTCCAAATGAATCCCGATATAATAAAACGTAAAAAGTTCTCACTCGCCGAAACCATAGCCACGGGTCTGATTGATCCTTCCTCGACGGTGGTTAGAAATCCATCTACCGGTGAAATTGTTCCTCTTACCGCAGCTATACAAACCGGTTTGATAGATGCCCACGATGGACGCATACGAGATATGACAGATAGTAAAAATGATATGGATCTTGTTAAAGCCGCAGAGAAAGGTCTTCTATTGGCAGCTGAACAAAGGGTAAGTTATATGATGCTGAGCATTTTGTATTCACTACAATTCGAAACAGCGCTGCTACAGAAAAAGCTCACCATGCTCAAACAAAAAGCTTGTTTTTCTTTACTTTTTTGTGTTTTCTACTTTCTATGCTATATTATTTTCCATATCTTTTTTGTGTTACTCTCTTTTTATTTAAATCTTTTGCTCCTATAAATTTTGAATTTACTTTTTCTCTTAAATTTGCTTGCATTTTGTTCCTTTTATTTGGCATGAATTTTTTTAAAAATATTTTTTTTTTAGAAAACTGTTTGATTGACCTTTGTTTAAAAAAAATAACTAATAGGACATTTTCACTGAAAGTCTTTACAAGGATTATAATCACGGAGATTTTAAATATTCTAATTGGCAAACTTTAAGTTGAGAAAATAAAAAGAAAATTTACATTAAAACCCGCCCAGCGAAACGGAAAAAACTCTCTGATTTTATTAAAACTTGCAAAGGAGAAAAAGAAGAAATAAACCCTTTCTTAGCCGAAAGCTGATTTCGTTCGCTTTTGAAAAGCCATAGATTGGGAAGCCTCTTCCCTATACTTGGGACAAGAAAAATGTTTTTTAATTAAAAAAAAAAAGTTAAACGTTAAAATGACCAATCATCAAAATTTCAGAGAAAATGTGTAATAGTTTTCGTCTGTCCAAAAATGGACTTAATTCGGGTTGAGACTGCATTTCCCAAAACTAGTTTTGTTACCCAACTATCTCCAAAATTGCTTTTCTTTGTTTTTCATTTTCCACAATTTTTTTTTTAAGTTTTCTTCTTTTTACACCTCCCTTCCTCTCCTTCCCTGTGATAATTCCGGAGCATGGTGTTTTGTTTTTTTTTTTTTTTATAAACATCATTTTTTTCTTTGTTTCTCTTTCAAATAAGATGTTTTTCCCAAATTACACAAATCAATATATCATCATTATCTCGTGCGTATCAATATATATATCACAAACATCTCAAAATACGATTTTATTTCTTCACCTACATTCTACATATTTCTCGTATATGTTCACAATTTCATATGCCTTGGATGCTGCGCGTATCATACATACTCCAACATAAATGTCGTCGGCAAGAGAATCATCATCTGATACATTTAATAATTTATTTTTGTTTAATTCTATTCTTAGAATTTCTACGCTTTATTTTATTTGTATGAATCCTACTCTACTGCTAGTCATAGGGGTTTTTTAGACAATTTTTTAGTATATCTTTGTGATAGGAGAAATTTATAAAATACCAATTAATGGTAGGAACGATTTCTTGTATACTCTGATGTTACCTTTAAATTACAACATTATATCGCTGATTATAAGATAATGAGTGCGCAGTTTTGGTCAGCAGAGACTAAAAATTTTACAGAATTTTCCATTCCTTCTTACTATTCATCATAATTTATGATAAAGGTATGCAGAATGCATTTAGGGGCAAACATTTATATGTTTGCCTACAAACATATAGTGTATGTTTATCATTATCCTACGTGTATAATTACAATTGCTCATATATATCTGTTAAGGTGGAAAAATAAATGCATCACAATGTTAGCCTGGAAACATATGTATACTAACCATAAAAATAAAATAGTTGGAAGCATATGTCAAACATATGTATGTAATTTCTAAACAAATGTATAAATACCTGTAAACCTATTTTTTGTGTGTACTTTTTTGTTCTCTAATGTTTTAGCTTTAAATTGTGATAGAAGAAGAATTCTGACTGCCACAAAAAATTAAGTTGGACATTTTACTGAAGTATTCACTATAATACTGGGTTATTTATATTTACTTTATTTATATTAATCATATAATTACGAATTATATCCTAATACCCTAAGCGAACACTAGCAACGAAGGCCATCGGCTCATTGTAGCGTAACCAGATCAGAGCCTCTGGTGGGAATCGAACCCACGACCCACGTACTGATAAGCTAGCACGCTACTAGCCTCCCGGGGCGCTCAAACTGGGTTAGGATACTAGCTTTTTTCTTACTTTTTTGCACTTTTTTAGGGTTTTTATTTAAGGAAAAGAAAAAAATCAAATAAAACCCTTAAAAAAAGTCAAGAAAAAATCCAGTGTCAAACGAGCTTTAGCACTTAGTATAAACTTTTATTAAAATTTTTCTTAAGTATAAAATTTTGTGTTAAGTGTTCCCATCTATATTGTTAGGATTTTACCTTTTAAAATCGTTGATTTATTTAAATCTAGTTCTTTTTATATTGCAAATAATAAATACAATTGAAATTTTCTATAGCAATTCCGTATTTACACAAAATCTTAAAACAATTACACAAGATTCTTTATTGAAACTCTACTAAGTTACAGATTAACAGATTACACAATTTATTAAATTAATCACCAATGCTACTTTTGTTTACAAATGCTGTTATCGCGTCGAAGTCATATTTAAAATAGACTGCTCCCTAAGGTGTGCTCGTATTTATAAGTATGGTGAGATTCACTAGAATAGACGAGTGATTTCTACATTCTAGTCTTTGCTAGAATTGTTATTAGTTGTACATATTTGTCGCCAGATGGCAATGCTGTATGCCAAGTGTGTTCTAGTTTTTGTTACTGCTGAAGCTAAGAGAAACACTTATGCAACATTAGTTATAGTGAAGAGTTACCATTGATAGCAACTGTTTTTACATTTCACTGCTGTTACGGAAGTCGATGAATTGAATTTCCGTAACAATATGATTATTTTTTAAAGAATAGAAGACACATAAGACTGAGGCACCAAAATGGTATTTTGATTTTTCACTCAACTAATTTTCCAGAGTCATATCCGTACAGTTTTTCTAAATAAATTTTAATTCCCTACATTTTTTGTACTCCTATTTTTCCTTTACCTATCCATCGAAATCCAATTCCCGATACCTATCACCCGGTTTAATTCCTGGGTATTTTCCATTGATTCGATGAAAAAGGTTTTGATAGAAAAAATTCCTTTTAGAATATGTTTTTAAATGCTGATCATTTTTCAATAGAAAATAAATTCTAGTAATCTGCATGGGGTCTAATATATAGGAAATTTACCCAGACTTTGAGGTTTTTCAATATAAAATAGTTAGTTTCCATACAATAGTTTTTCTTTCAAAATAAATCTCTATAATCTGAGGCACTTTAATATGAACATTTTTTACCTATCCATGATATCTTATTTGTTTACCAAAATCTTAGCACTTATTGAAGAGAATGATCGTGATATAGAAAATATATTTAAAAAATTATTTAAGCATACTTTTAGGTTGCATTTATTTCTGAGAAGAGTAAACACATTTTAGTATTTTATTCAGTGAAGTGATTGAAAATTGACGTGTTTATTTGAATTCGTTCCTACCATTGTACTGATATATGCATACACTGAGAAAAATATTTGGTAAGGGAAATTATGCAAAAAATTATGTTGCATAATTTATTTCTCTTTAATGAATTATATTTTCTCTTTACAATTTAATTGGAAATCTATTATTTATATGGTCCCTTTGAAATTTCTATTCTGTCTGAATGTGAGTCTAAAATATTCTAATTTTATGTATTATTGATTGGAAAAGGTAAATTATTTTAAGTTTTTATTTTCTATCTCTCTTATTTTATAATTTCATTCATTTAAATTTTCTACCTTTTCAGGTTTTTTCCAGTTAAAATTTATATACATATATAAATACATATTTTTTTAATTTTTTTTTTAACAAAATATAACTAAGCTTTCCTAACCCTTATTTAAAATCTTAATTTTGTTTAACAATATTTTTTTGTAGCTTGGTGTTTTAACCGTAGTTAGTAGTTAACAACTACTTGTATTAGTAAATTTTATTACAACATAAAGTAGTTTAATCTAATGCTTTTTTAATCAATGTTTTATGTTTTGCTTAAAATTTTCCCAAAAAATTGCTTTGTATATTTTGGGCTAGTTTTGCGCTTAAGCTTTTTATATATTATTTTAGTTGAATTATTATTTTAGCCAAAAATTAAACATTGCTCTATTATTTATTTCAATATATATATTTTGTGTTTATGATTTAGCTGAAATTTTAGAAATCAGTTTGCATTTAGGCTGTTTTTTTAATTGGGATAGAATATTTTTATCTTAAATCATATTCCTACACTATTTCCAATTTTGTTCATACAAAATTTTAATATTTTATTGTCTTACTCTATAATATATACTTTCGTTCATTCTGTTAACTTGAATTAAAGATTTTGATAAAATAAAAAAATTTCAAACCCTTAAAATTTTATTTTAAATTAAACGTCTCAATTAAAGTTAATGGAAGAACATTAGATGGAATTATAGAATAAGGTAAATAATATTTTCCAAAACAAACTAATATTGATTTATTCCTCTCTTTCCGTCTTAATCTTAATTCAATAGCAAGCAGTATTTGAAAAATTCAACATGTGCGAAGAGAATGTTAATGAGTTACTTAAATGGGTTAATAGTATAGAACACAAAATCGCTACAGTAGGAGGACCCAGAGAAAAGATTGATGAACTTCGCAATCAAATCAATGCTCTCAAGGTAATCACACAAAAGTTATATTTATTTGCACATAATTTTTATCTATCTCGACTTTGCAGCAAATCAAGGATGAAATTGAAACTCAACAACGTCCTGTGGCCACATGTTTGGAACAAATCCGACAAATTGTTTTAACTGGCGGTGATGTTCTTTCCGCTCCTGAAGTTACTACTTTGGAAAACTCTGGCCGTGAATTACGTTCTCGTGTTGATCGTGTCAATGATCGCACAGTTCGTTTGTTACGTCGTTTGGAAGCTGGTCGCGATGAACTCAAAAAATTACGCAGTGAATTGGATGTTTTCTCCGATTGGTTACAATCTGCTCGCCGTACCTTGGAAGATAAGGAACGTGCTTTATCCGATCTAACTCGCCTATCATCCCAAGCTGAATCTGTACGAGAGTTTGTTAGCGATGTTATTGGCCATCAAGCTGATTTACGTTTTATAACAATGGCTGCTCAGAAATTTGTAGACGAAAGCAAAGAGTTCTTGGCCATTCTTAATGATTTTAGAACTTCTTTGCCCGAACGTTTGCCTCACGTAGAGCCTTTGTCTAGTGCAGAAAGTCCCATTCGCCAAGAAGTTTCTTTGGTTTCTGCCCAATACAAAGACTTGATGAATCGTGTCAATGCTCTGCAAGATCGTGTTTCTGGTCTAGGTGGACGCCAACGTGAATACAAAGATGCCCTCGATAAGGCCAATGAATGGTTACGTAGCACTCAACCTCGTGTGTCACGTTTAATAGCTGAGCCCATTGCGGGAGATCCAAAATCTGTGCAGGAACAAATGAATGAAGCCAAGGCTTTGCACAACGAACTATTGTCTAATGGTCGTTTGGTCGATAATGCCCAACAAGCTTTGGACAGTTTATTATATACTTTGGGTGGTCAACTTAGTCCCATGGAGATCAATCAATTGGAAATTCCAATTTCAGATCTTAAGGATAAATATCAAAAACTTCTCGATTCTTTGGGTGATCACTGTAAAACGTTAGATAAAACTTTCGTACAATCTCAGGGTGTACAAGAAGCTCTAGATAATCTTGGTAGCTGGGTTAATCAAGCCGAAGACAAATATAAACTTCAATTGCGTCCGGCCTCCTTAATCAAAGAACGTTTGCAGGAACAAATACGCGAACACAAAGCTTTACTTGCCGATATGCAATCACATCAAGCCAGTATTGATAGCGTACAAACATCTGCCAAGCACTTAATGAACACTGCTTCGAATGCTCGAATTGCCAAGAAGGTTGAAACAAATCTCAATGATGTCACAAGCAAGTTTGAAAAACTATTTGATAAGGTTGCCAAACGCGGTGATTTCCTTGATGATGTTTACAATCGCTTGTCCAAATACCTGGATGACATCTCTGGAATTGAACAAGAAATTTCCGTTATACAAGATGCTCTCGATAGTCGTGATACTGCTTTACTCTCAGCCGAAGAACTTGCTCGACGCATGCAGGAACTATCAAATCGGAAAGATGATTTGGCACCCTCATATGAGGATTGTGTTCGCAACGGCAAAGATTTGATTGGTATTCGTGATATTACCGACACCAGTGCATTACGTGATAGAATCAAGGCTCTTGAATCGCAATGGCGTAATATTAACATCAGTCTCGACGAAAAGGCAAAATTATCCAAACAAAAAGCCGAACATCAAGTAGCCTATGAAGGTCTTAAAGATCAAGTTCTTTCTTGGTTGGCTAGTATGGAAACTCGTATTAGCGGTTTGACACCGGTAGCTGTTGATTTGGAAAAGATACGGCAACAAAATGATGATTTGAAACCCATCAACAAGGACTATCGTGACTATGCCTCAACTATAGACAAGATTAATGATATAGGAACTCAGTACGATGCTCTCATTCGTCCAGAAAGTCCAGGTCGCAAACGCTCTACTTTCAGCCCCATAAAACGTGTAAGTCCATTGCGTCGTATGTCCGGAGATGCTCGTAGTCCAAGTCCAACCAAGGGAGGTATTCTGTCGCCACTATCAACTGGTTCCAGTGGATTTGGTAGCCGCAGATCCTCTCAAGATGGCTTCCAACTATCCGAACTATCTCCCGTTCAACAGCAGTTGAGCGAAATCAATAACCGCTATGGACTTATTGGCGTACGCATCAATGATCGTCAAAATGAATTGGACAACATGAGCGAAGAAGTTCGCAAGCAATATGAGAATCTTAAAAATCTTGCCTCGTTTTTGGAACGCATTCAGCGTCAATTACCCAAAGAGTCTGTTTCGAACAAAGATGAAGCTGATCGTTGCATTAAACAAGCACGTAAAATACTCGAGGATATGTACGAAAAACAAAGCTTATTGGATACTACCAAAACTCAAATCAAAGATATTCTACGCCGTAAATCAGACGTGCCTGGTGCCGAACAGTTACGTGTTGAAAACGATAATATTGTAGAGAAATGGAAGCAATTAAGTGATATCTGTAAGAATCGTATTAATTTCTCCGAAAAATTACGCGACTTTTTGGATACACACAACAATTTAAAGAATTGGCTTGATAGTAAGGAACGTATGCTTACAGTACTTGGTCCCATTTCTTCGGATCCTCGTATGGTTCAAAGTCAAGTACAACAAGTACAAGTATTACGTGAAGAATTCCGTACTCAACAGCCACAATTGAAACATTTCCAAGAAATAGGTCACGATGTTCTCGACCACTTGGATGTTGATTCACCTGATGCTTCGTCAGTCGATAAGAAATTAAAGGATGTCAATAGCAAATGGGAAGAACTTGTTGGACGTTTGGATGAACGCGCCAATAGTTTGGGTGGTGCTGCTGATAGCAGTAAAGAATTCGATGCTGCTGTCAATAGACTACGTGAGGCTTTACAACAAATCAGTGATAATTTAGATGACTTACCATCGGATGGTGACCACCAAGACAACTTGAGAAAGATTGAAAATTTGGAACGTCAATTAGAAGGACAACGTCCTCTGTTGGCTGATGCTGAACAATCAGCTGCTGCGCTCTGTAATATCTTGGGAGATCCAGCTTCGCGTGCTGATGTCAATTCACGTGTAGCTGCTCTCGAAAAACAATATCAAGCCTTGCAAAAGAAACTCGATACAAAGAAAGCTGAAACTGAAGCTACACTCCGAGATGGTCGTCATTTTGCTGAAAACTGTTCCAAAACTCTAGGTTGGCTCTCTGCTGAACTTTCCAACTTGGCTGAACGTCTTTTGGTATCGGCACACAAGCCTACTTTGCAACATCAAATTGATTCTCATGAACCAATTTACCGTGAGGTCATGGCACGTGAACATGAAATAATTATGCTCATTAATAAGGGCAAAGACTTAGCAGATCGGCAACAGGATCGCACTGTTAAACGTGACTTGGAACGTATACAACAACAATGGGAGAAACTACGCCGTGAAGCTGTCGATCGTCACAGTCGCTTGCAAACTTGCATGGAACACTGTAAGAAATATGCCACTACATCTGAGGTATTCTTGACTTGGCTGCGTACAGCTGAAGATAAACTGAACGATTTGAATCCCGGAGTACTTTCGAAATCCAAACTTGATACGCGTTTGCGTGATCTTCAAACATTCCGCAGCGAAGTTTGGAAGCATTCTGGTGAATTTGAAAATACCAAAGGTTTGGGTGAAACATTCTTAAATAGTTGCGACGTCGACAAAGAACCCATTAAGGCTGAACTACAGGATATACGTGAAAGATGGGAACGTCTTAATAATGATCTTATTGCTCGTGCTCATGAAATTGAAAACTGCTCACGTCGTTTGGGTGATTTCAATGACGAACTTCGCAATTTGGATCATGCTCTAGGCAGATGTGAAGATCGTTTGGCTGCGCATGATGCTTTGGGTGGAGCTGCTAAGGATCCCAAATTATTGGAACGAGTTAAAGCCATACGTGAAGAATTGACAAACTTGCAAAGACCTTTGCAGTCTCTCAAAGGCATGGCCAAGGATATTTGTGCTGAAGCTCGTGCTGCTGGTGGTGACGCCGAACACTTGACAGATGATGTTGATGGTATATCCGATCGCATTGGAGAACTTCAAGGTCGGCTCGATGATCGTTTAGGTGAATTACAATCCGCAGCTACAGCTGTAACTCAATTCAATGAACAAATTAAAACATTGGGTGTAGATTTGAATGAACTTGAAAATGAAGTTGAGAAGCTATCACCTCCAGCACGTGAAATTAAACGAGTTCAAACTCAAATCGATGATACTTCCAAATTGCAATTTAAATTTGAACGTATTGTTGATCGCATCGAAGATGGTGAACGTGCTGCTGATGCGTTAGTTGATGCTGGATTTTCACCCGATACCGCTCAAACACGTGAACAAATATCAACTCTTCGTAAGACATTGGCTCGTCTTGACAATCGGGTTCGCGATCATGCTCATAGTTTGGATGATACATTGCGTGCTTTACATGTATTTTATGACATGGAAACCAGAACTATGGATGATATTCAAGATATAAGCGATGAATTTAAACGTATGAAGCCCGTAGGATCTGAATTAGATCAAATACGCCGCCAACAAGGAGATTTTCGTAGTTTCCGTGAGAACAAATTTGAACCTTTGGCTCTAAATGTCGATAAAGTCAATGTGGATGGACGTGATTTGGTTCGTTCGGCTGCTAGTGGTGTTTCAACCACACAAATCGAAAAGGATCTTGAGAAGTTAAATGACCGTTGGAATGATCTCAAGGAACGTATGAATGAACGTGATAGACGCCTGGATGTAGCCTTGCTACAATCTGGTAAATTCAAAGAAGCTTTGGCTGGTCTATCCAAATGGTTGTCAGATACCGAAGAAATGGTAGCCAACCAGAAAGCGCCAAGTTCTGACTATAAAGTCGTTAAAGCACAATTACAAGAACAGAAATTCCTTAAAAAAATGCTTTTGGATCGTCAGCATTCAATGTCATCCTTGTCTTCGTTAGGCACAGAGGTGGCCAATCATTGCGAACCCTCTGAACGTGCTGCTATTGAGAAACAATTAAATGATCTCATGAAACGCTTCGATGCTCTAACTGATGGTGCTGAACAACGTGAGCAAGATCTGGAAGAAGCAATGGAAGTTGCCAAACGTTTCCATGATAAGATAAGCCCATTGGAATTATGGTTAGATAGTACTGAACGTGCCGTTAAGGGAATGGAATTGATTCCAACAGATGAAGAGAAAATTCAACAACGTATACGTGAACATGGCCATCTACATGATGAAATCTTAGGCAAAAAGCCTGACTTTACTGACGTAGCTGATGTAGCCGGACAATTGATGCATTTGGTAAGTGATGATGAGGCTGTTAATTTGGGCGAGAAAGTACGTACTATTACCGATCGCTATACTGGATTGGTAGATGCTAGTGACAATATTGGTGCTTTGTTGGCCGAATCCCGTCAAGGTCTAAGACACTTGGTGTTGACTTATCAAGAATTGGTCGCTTGGATGGAGCGTATGGAAAGTGAATTGAAACGTTTCCGTTCTGTTCCTGTTTATGCAGAAAAACTATTGGAACAAATGGATCTTTTGTTGGGGCTTAATGAAAATATTGCCAATCATGCCCCCAAAGTAGAATCGACTGTTGATTCTGGTGCTGAACTTATGAAACATATTTCAAATGATGAAGCTATACAACTGAAAGATAAATTGGATTCACTGCAACGTCGATATGGTGAATTGACCAATCGAGGTGGTGATCTTTTGAAGAGTGCTCAAAATGCTTTACCATTGGTACAACAATTCCACGAAGCCCACAATCGTTTGGTGGAATGGATGCAAAATGCCGAAAGTGCTCTTGCTACCAGCGAACCACGTCAATCGGATGTGTTACGTTTGGAAGCTGAACTGGTTGAAATGCGTCCTACCCTGGACACAATTAATTTGGTTGGACCTAAACTATGCCAGTTGTCACCCGGTGAAGGAGCCTCGACAATTGAAAGTATCGTAACACGTGATAACCGCAGATTTGATGCTATTGTCGAACAAATTCAACGCAAGGCTGAACGTTTGCATCTCAGCAATCAACGTGCTAAAGAAGTTACCAATGATATTGACGAGTTATTGGAATGGTTCCGTAAAATGGATGCCGATTTGCGTGAAGCCGACTTGCCAGCTATCGAACCAAAATTGGTGCGTGCTCAATTGCAAGAACATCGTTCGATTAATGATGATATTTCCAGTCAAAAGGGTCGAGTTCGTGATGTTACCGCTACATCCAAGAAAGTTTTGCGGGAATCGCCCCAAAGCGAAAACACTGCCACCTTACGTGAAAAACTCGATGATCTGAAGGAAATTGTAGATAGTGTAGTACAATTATGTAGCGAACGTTTGGGAGTTTTAGAACAAGCTTTGCCGCTATCTGAGCACTTTGCCGACTCTCACGTTGGCCTTTCTACTTGGTTGGATGATATGGAACAGCGAATATCACGTCTCAGTATGCCTGCATTACGTCCCGATCAAATAACACAACAACAAGACAAAAATGAACGTCTCCTACAATCGATAGCCGAACACAAGCCATTATTGGATAAGCTCAATAAAACTGGAGAGGCACTAGGGGCCTTGGTTGCCGACGATGATAGTGCCAAGATAAATGAAATTCTCGATGCCGATAATGGTCGTTATGCTGCTTTACGTTTGGAATTACGTGAACGTCAACAGGCTTTGGATAATGCTCTACAAGAATCCAGTCAATTTTCGGATAAATTAGAAGGCATGTTACGTGCTTTGGCCAATACAGTAGATCAAGTCAACCAATTAGATCCATTGTCTGCTTTACCTCAGAAAATTCGCGAACAAATTGACGACAATTCCGCCATTAAGGACGATTTGGATAAACGTTCCGATGCCTTTAGTGCTGTACAACGTGCTGCCAATGATGTTATCGCCAAGGCTGGTAATAAATCAGATCCTGCTGTACGGGATATTAAGAGTAAATTGGAAAAACTTAACAATTTGTGGAATGATGTACAAAAGGCTACCAAGAAACGTGGTAGTTCTCTTGATGATATTCTTAATGTGGCCGAACCTTTCTGGAATGAATTACAAAGTGTTATGAAAACATTGAAAGATCTCGAGGAAACACTTTCGTCACAAGAACCACCAGCGGCTCAACCTCAAGATATTCAAAAACAACAAGTTGCTTTGCAGGAGATACGTCATGAAATCGATCAAACGAAACCAGAAGTTGAACAAGTACGTCGTCATGGCAGCAACTTGATGAACTTGTGTGGTGAACCCGACAAACCCGAAGTAAAGAAACACATTGAGGATTTGGACAATGCCTGGGATAACATAACCGCTTTGTATGCCAAACGAGAAGAGAATCTCATTGATGCCATGGAGAAGGCTATGGAATTCCACGAGACTCTACAAAATCTTTTGAAATTCCTAGGAAAGGCTGAAGATAAATTTGGTCATTTGGGTCCTGTCGGCTCAGATATTGATGCAGTAAAAAAACAAATTGAACAATTAAAATCGTTCAAGGACGAAGTCGATCCTCATATGGTAGAAGTAGAGGCATTAAATAGGTAAGTTGTGTTTAACGTCATCCAATTTTAAATATTATTGTATATTAATTCTTATCTTTACAAATATTTAAATAAATCTACTTTACTATATGCGGTGTAATTTGCTAATCGTATAAATTCCAAATTGGCAGAGGTTTAGAAAGGCAAGAATTATTAGTTTAGAACAAAATTTATTGTGTTGCTGCATTGTTGTTGTTCATATTTTTTTTTCTCTAGCGAATTTATATATTTAACCGAAATGCATGGAATGTTCTTTAAAGTTTTGATCATACGGTTTTTACTCATACAATTTATATGAACCTTATGCTAAGCTTAAATTTTTGTAATTAAAATCGGCTTTACTACACTGCATTATTTCTAAATTAGAGCTTTTCAAATTAAATTGAAACAATTTGCAAATTAATTTAAGATGCTTTTTCAATTGATATTTCTTAAATTACGAATAAAGAAGGATTTTTTTTTGGGTTTTTATCACGCTTTGTGTTTGTGCGGTAAATTTTGTTCAAAAATCCCATTTAAATTTGACATTAGTGAATGTTATTTTTAACGCCTTGACGCACAAATACAGCAACAGTAGAAATTTGGCGGACAATGATGGTTAGCGTGTGATCAACCCTTTATGCCACGCTAACCATCTCTGTATTGTGGATATAAAAAGTAATTTTCAAAAGAAAATTGATAAAAATTTGTCAATACCTATCACCAAACAGTAGAAATTGGTAGACAGGGATAGTTAGCATGTGAATCGACCCTTAGGATTTTCTCAAATTTTAATGGTAAATAGTGTTGTTTTTTAAAAGCTTAATTATTTTATGTTTATCTACAATGTTAATGCATGTATTGCTTAAATCAGGAGCTCTCAACATTTTAAAAATACATCATTTAATGAGTTTTTCTATAAAAAAAATCCTTCTACACACATGTTTTAAAATATGAAGGTTGGCTTTTTTCCTATAGGAAAGCTATTAAAATCACATTACTGGTTGAGAAGCTCTGGTTTAATGTGTATGTTAGATTTATAACGCATTTTTTATTCTAACAATTACAGACAAGCTGTTGAATTAACGGAAAGGACTTCACCTGAACAAGCTGCTTCGATACGTGAACCATTGACAGTGGTTAATCGCCGATGGGAGGCTTTATTACGTGGTATGGTCGAACGCCAAAAACAATTGGAACACGCTCTATTACATCTGGGCCAATTCCAGCATGCTCTTAACGAACTGTTGGTATGGATTAACAAAACAGATGGTACTCTGGATCAATTGAAACCCGTAAGTTACTATTTAGTTAAGAGCTTAACCTTTTATTAACATCTTTCTGCAAAGAAATTTAAAGTGTAACAATATGAGTCTCATTAGGGACGTCTTGTGGGAAGACTCCAGATGGAGTTATAAAGGAACCTATAATTCTTCTAAAAACATGTCAGCAATAGTGTTTTTCTCGTTACAAATATTTGCTCTTAGCGTTTTTTTACAATTCTTAGAGTCATCTATAAGGACTTTATGTTGCATTTTTAAATCTTTTCTGAATGATCTTTATATTTTCAAAAAAAAAAGCTTTTAAATAAGAGTCAATTATTTTGAGACATTATTTGTGAGCGCCGAGAATTGTTCAGTAAATCTTGTACAAACCAATTGTTTATAAATTTCATTTTAGATTCCCGGCGATCCTCAATTACTTGAAGTCGAATTAGCCAAATTGAAAGTATTGGCCAATGATATACAAGCTCATCAAAACTCGGTTGATACTCTCAATGATGCAGGTCGGCAATTGATTGAATCGGAAAAGGGATCAATTGAAGCTTCAACCACTCAGGAAAAATTACGTAAACTAAATTCCGAATGGAAGATGCTCTTGCAAAAGGCCTCCGATCGTCAGCATGAATTAGAAGAATCATTGCGAGAAGCCCAAGGTTACATTGCAGAGGTTCAAGACATTCTCGGTTGGTTGGGTGATGTTGATGCCGTTATTGGTGCCAGTAAACCTGTTGGTGGTTTACCAGAAACTGCCACTGAGCAATTGGAACGTTTTATGGAAGTTTACAATGAACTAGAAGAAAATCGTCCGAAGGTTGAGACTATACAAGCCCAGGGTCAAGAATACATTAAACGACAAAATCAAATGAAAGTTTCCTCTAGTAATCTGCAACATACTTTGCGCACTTTGAAACAACGTTGGGATGCTGTAGTATCTAGAGCTTCGGACAAGAAAATTAAATTGGAAATTGCCCTTAAGGAAGCCACTGAATTCCATGATACTTTACAGGCTTTCGTAGAATGGTTAAACCAAGCTGAAAAACAATTGTCCAATTCTCAACCCGTTTCAAGAGTATTGGAGACTATACAAGCTCAAATGGAAGAGCATAAGATATTGCAAAAGGATGTTAGCACCCATCGTGAGGCCATGCTGTTATTGGACAAAAAGGGTACACACTTGAAGTACTTCAGTCAGAAACAAGATGTCATTCTGATTAAGAATCTTTTGGTATCCGTACAACATCGCTGGGAGCGTATTGTTAGCAAGGCTGCTGAACGTACCCGGGCTCTCGATCATGGCTACAAAGAGGCCCGCGAATTCAATGATGCCTGGCACAATATGATGCAATATTTACAAGAAACCGAAACAGTATTGGATCAAATCATTGAAGAGGCCACCTCCTCTAAGGATCCACAAAAGATTAAGAAATGTATTGCCAGACTCAAGGATACTCATCGTCAATTGACGGGAAAACAAACTTTATACGACTCCACTATGCGTAATGGCAAGAATCTCATGGAACGCGCTCCAAAAGGTGACGAACAAGTACTTGGTAGAATGCTTATAGAATTGAAAGATCAATGGACTCGTGTCCTATCTAAGAGCATTGAACGTCAACGTAAATTGGAGGAAGCTCTATTGCTGTCTGGTCAATTCTCGGATGCTCTTAGTGAGCTTTTGGAATGGCTTAAGAAAGCCAAACAACGCCTCAACGAAGATGGTCCGGTTCATGGTGATTTGGAAACCGTACAAGGTTTGTGTGAACACCACAAACATATCGAACAAGATTTACAGAAACGTGCTGCCCAAATGCAAGGTGTTCTCAAGACTGGTCGTGATTTAGAACGTTCTGGCAATAATCCTGATGTTGGACGGCAATTGGATGAATTACAAAGTATGTGGGATGATGTTAAGGGAGCTGCTGCTAAACGTGGTGAACGTTTACAATACGCCCTTAAGGATGCCGAAAAATTGAACGGCAGCATACAAGCTCTATTCGATTGGTTAGATCACGCCGAACATAAGTTGCGTTATGCGAAGAATGCACCCGATGATGAAAAGATTTCTCGTGAAATGATGGATATGCACATGGAATTCATGAGCGATTTGCGTACACGTGAAAAACAAAAGATCGAAACCTTTGATTTTGCCGAAAATATTATAGGCAAAGCATATCCCGATGCTATACCCATCATTAAGAATTGGTTAAGTATCATTGAAGAACGCTGGGAAGAAGTCAAACAATGGGCCATTAATCGTGAATCAAAATTGGAACAACATTTGCAATCACTTAAAGATCTCGATGAGTGCATTGAAGAACTTTTGGCTTGGCTAAGTGGCTTGGAGGCAACACTACTTAGTAAGTTTGAAACAAAATTACATCTCTTGATAGGACCCTTTGTTCCCCTTTGTTTTAATAAAACAAATAATATTTGTTTCTTATAATTTTTCTACAAATAGTAACCTTTTCTATTTTTTTTTTTTTAAATAAAGATTTAGAACGTGAATCATTGCCAGATGAAATACCAGCATTAGAAAAACTAATTGAAGACCATAAAGAATTTATGGAAAATACGGCTAGACGGCAAACTGAAGTTGATCGTGCTTGTAAGCCAAAACAATTACCTCCTGGTGCTCGTAAAATGCCAAGAAATGCCAAGACCCCTGTGTAAGTATACAAGAGAATTTTCGTCGTCTGGCCTGCAAAAAGTCCTATGTGTATTTTAAAAAATCTTGCCACCAGAAAATTTAAAAAAAGTTTCGCACATAGGGCGCTTGCACGGAAAGTCCACGCCATAAAATAAGAAAACTCAAATTTTCCAAAGTTTTAAGTTTAATTTTTTGATTTTTTATTTAATTTTCTGATTTTCTTTATAATTTTATGTTTATTTTATTTTTTACCTCCCTTTCAATTATCTTTTTTTACAATAACTTTACAAAAGTCGTGGCTCAAGTCATGATATACGTGAACAGTCACCCGATGGTACCTTAAGACGACAAAGGTTCGTTGTTGTTTTATAAACAGACATTCACATTGCTTAGTTCAATTAATACTGTTGTTATATTTTTTTAAGAAATTTAAATCGAATGACAACCCATTAATACAACATTAACTCATAACACAGCATTTTAAGCATGAAAACCAAAAACATTTGTTTTCAAAAGCCTCGAAATAATATATTTAAAAATTTTTAACTAAAACATAAATTGTATATCCTCAAACTAGTAGATGAATATAATTTAACAGTGAAGGATTATTTCCAATTCTGGAGTAATCCACGCTGTAAAGTGGAGTGTACTAAAATAGAGATGGTATGATGAAAAAAAATTGTTAGTACAAAGAGAAGGTAACAAAATCTACTTTGCAGAATGGAGTACTCCATAATTGTAAATGGGCCTCAACACAAAATTCATTAAAAAAAAAAAATAATATTAATACCAAATGGTCCGATATACATATACATAACTACTACTACCACTACAATTAACTTTGAATTTGCTCTAATAATTTTCTCCTAAAGAATTAAAACTTTAATCCTCCATTTAGTGTCAAATTCAGATCAGGGAACCTTTTAACACTGAAATTTACCATTAAAACTCATTGATTTGCTTAACTCATACGCTTCTTTATATTTCCTCTCAATAAACAAAAAACCTACATACTTATGGCTGATAGTTTCTTTTAAAATATATTTATTTTTCTTTTATTTTCTTACTTTAGCTTCAAAGGCTCTCGGGATCATGGTCTTAATGCACGTAAATCAGTGTAAGTTTTTTGCTATTATTAAAAAATTTCAAGATTTTTGCATGTTCAACTCAATTATATTCGTGTTCAGTTAATGCCCTTATTCTAGTTTAATGACATTGATTAAAAGGAACAAAGTTGTCCCAGAAGAAACACACAAATTTAAACGCGACAATTTTTATTAATATACAATACCGTTGAGGAAACAAATGATATGACATAATTTTTTTATTATATAAATGTTTGTATATTGCATGCAATGCATGCATGGATGCAAAATTCTCATAACAAATAAATTTGCCCTAAAATAAGACTTGCAGATACACTCAAAAAAGTTTGTCAGTACAATTTACTAAAAATATAATAATTTTTAACTGCATAAAAACAACAAAAAATGTCGTATTAATAACTGACAAATTTTTACTACTAAAATTTTGAAACTGACAGAAATTGGTTTAAGAAAATTACAGTTTTTTACAATCAAAAAAAAAAAACAATATGCTCTTTTAATTAAAAAAATCTTTAATTATTTAAGTCCAAAATTTCAAATGGTACTCCAGGTATCACGTTTTTATACATAGGAGGTACAATAATATTTTTTGATTTGCATATGCAAACTAAGAATATGTCAAAAATAACAAATATAAAAACCCTCAACAAAATAATTTATTTTTTAAATTTTTTAAGTAACTGCTTACTGCAAAATACTGTTTTGGTAATAATTTTTTTATAACATGAAAAATAACTCCTGTAAACAACGGTTTCGAAACACTGTACTTTTCGTTAGTTATTTTTTTATTTTTTAAATAACTGTTATAACAGTTATTTATTTATTTTTCTATAGAAAAGCAAGGATTACTGAGTACTAGACAAACAAAAATCAAACTTTTTGAGAGTTCTACAAAACAGTCTACAAATATATCTCTATATTATTCAGTCGCATCATGAAATTTTAATGCTACTTTATGTATGTGTTAATAGCTTTTGGTAGAAATTGAAAACCGTACAAACGCTTTGACATCGTTTGTTGTCGATAACAAAAAAAAAAGAATTTTCACAGCGTTTGTTACCAATGGTGCGTAAAAAGCATTGAAAAATCATTATATTCGATTGCTTACAGAAGCTCCAATCGGATATCGTATTGGGTCGACACGTTATTGCCGAAAAGCATCATATAATCTATCTTTTGCGCACTAAGTTCGGTAATCGTGTTAACATGAACCAATTTACCATGTTCGATTTCTAAATTTTTATTTAAAATAATTACAATTTTTATTGTTTCCATAAGATTTAAATGTAAACATCAAAAAAATAGAATGTTGTTAGTAAGCGAAAAAGATTCTGAGAAGAAAAGGTACTGTACTCTTTAACTTAAATAATCATGATGGTTTTTGCCGTCACCGTTGTTCGTCGTTATTTTGGGTGTATTTTCTCTCATAGCAATAATCGTTATACGTCACGTTGTTATTCTGGGCCGTCACTTGCATTCAAATGCTTCATTTATATAGACCCTGCGCGAAAATTGACAAAAGGTTTAAAAATTTCTTTGAAAAGGTATTTGAAAAAATTTTAAAATTTCAGAATCTAAAGTAAATTCAGGAATTTACTTTAGATTTTATTTAGCCAGTTCGCTTGCTTGCACGCACCCTTAGTACTTTGTGCAATACATAAACTTCAACTTCTTTCACTGAATAAATCTAAGAACATATTCTTCTCGATGAACTCTCAGTTTCTCCCATATTAATCCCCAGATTTTTAAGCATTTTTATTTAAAAAAAATATCTCGGAGTGTTTGACTAATTTTAGACTTTCCACACCAATGTAGTCGACTTTACCTGATATTAACAAAAAATTTTGCATATAATTTTATTATTATTAAAAACTAAAATAAATATATTATATTTTATTAAACGATTAATTACCAATGTTAACGATTTATCGGCCCAAATAACTGGTTAATCAATTTAAGTGATTTATTGAATAATGTATTTACCGGTTAACGGCCTAGGTCGAATAATTAAAGCAGAGCCGCGAATAAAGTTGTAAATTTAAAATTGCTGTTTATTTTAACTGGAATAAATTTCATTGTTCGCATAACGCTGTCAGCGCCATCGTGCTTTACGCGTAGTAGAAATACGTGTTGAAATCCATTAATTTTTAGATACAAATAACACGTTTATACATTTTTGAAATAATCAATACGCATTTTCCTCTATATTTTGAGTACAGTCAAAGCCCGGAATATATATTGTCAGGCCCATTCGTAATACCGAAATATTCGTTATATCGCACAACAGTTTTGTATGAATTTCACTTTATCTTTAGATTCTTATAATTTTTGAGATAACTAAAAATTTAAAAAAGGACCGGTAATACTTCACACTTTACTAGATGATTCAGAAAGAAAAAATTCTAAAATTATTTTCTAATTTAGATTTTTTTTAAATTTTTTTCTAAATTTTTTTTCTAAATTTTTACAAATTATTCGTTATATCGAGTATTAATTTTTAGAAATATTCGTTATATAAGTTAATTCAAACAATTAGGTCGTACGTTATACCGCGTTTTCGTTATACGTAGTATTCGTTATACCGGGCTTTGGCTGTATTTGGATATAATTTTTTTAGTTCATTAAGTTTAAAAAGATACTTTATATGTAAAAATAAAAAAATAAAAAATACACATCTACAAGCTCTTAAAAGTTTTTTTCGGCTTCAAATTTCAATTTTGTTACGGCTCTGCTTCAATTGTAAAATCTACCCTGAATAAAATGTCGATAGTGAAACTGTACTGATTTACTATTGACTTTGTCACCAGTACTACTGACTAAATATGCCCCAGACAACGCTCTCTGCTGTAGGCATTTAATATGTGCTTGTCATTGCCAATCTACACAACTATTGACTAGGTGTAGACATTGGAACCAGAGATTCACTAGTACATTTTTTATTTTGTTAAATTAGATATTTTATTAATAAAAATTTTATAAATTTCGTGAAAGTAAATTAGGTACAAATTGTTTGTTACAGTCTCAGTAGACGCTTTGTTGACAATGTCACCAAAAAAAAAGGAATGTAAAAAGTGTAGACGCTTTGTTGACTATGTCACAATAAAGTCACCCAAAATAGTCGACAAAACTGGTGACTTTGAGACACGACCCAAGGCTTGCTTTTTTAATACAATCATTTGATTTTATATGAATAAATACATTTTCTTTTAATTTTCAAAGTAAATTAATAAAAAAAATGATGGGTATAACTGAACATTGATATTCACATTTAGAAAATATCGTACATTTCGTAATCATTGAGTATATGAAAAATCTTTTTTTTGTTTGTTATTGTTATTATTTTGTATGTGGCTTTATTTTGTACTATTTTTTTACTGATTTGTTTTTTTTTTCTTTTTGTTTTTGCTTCTATGTTTATTTCGTCTTCTATGTTTGTTTTGTTTTGTATGCTTTTGTCAATCAACTCTTTTTTTTACTGCATTCTCATTATGTCATTATGTCACTCGAAACGACACTGTATCTGTTAACTGTTTATTTTTAAACATAAGCAGTAGTCGTATGACACCAAGTCGTGATACACCCGATAGAGATCGCTTGCCTCATTATGGTCCACGTTTCTCACCCAGGTAAGTGCATGTTTTGCTGTAATGTCTATCAGTATGTATGTTAGTGTACTATTTTTTTTCTTTGCAACTAAATCTTGTTTGTAATATGCTTTTGTAAGAATTGTTTAAAATTTTTAATAATTTGTTGTGGAAAATTATTGTTATTTCATAATTTTTAATTGTTTTCCATAGTTCTGTGGGTCCTGAATTGGAATTCCGTTCACCCAGAGCCAAACTGTTATGGGATAAATGGCGTCATGTTTGGATGCTTTCTTGGGAACGTCAACGTCGTTTGAATGATCATCTTACCTATTTGAGGGATTTGGAACGTGTTCGCAACTTTAGCTGGGACGATTGGAGAAAGAGAGTAAGTTAAATGATTAATAATAATAAAATACTTTTTTAACACATTTTCTTTCATCCCTCTAAATTAGTTCTTGAAATACATGAACCACAAGAAATCACGTTTAACGGATTTGTTCCGTAAAATGGATAAGGACAATAATGGTCTTATACCTAGAGGCGAATTTATTGATGGCATATTAAATACTAGTAAGTTTCTAAGACCGACAAATAAAACTTTTATAATTTATTAAATTCAAAAAAAATCTTTAAACTTTTAACTTTAAGCAAAACATTGACATTTAAGCAAAACATTGACATTTTTATTTTAAATACAAGCCAAGAAAAATTATAGTTCATTCTCCATTATTAAGATGGTGCTGACAGATAAACGTTTTCCTTCAGACGAATAAAATATATGCAATACAAAAACAAAATATATGTAGTCTTGCGACGAACGTCTTATGGAAATGACATGTTGATCTTCAATTTTAAGTTGCAAATTGTTTGTTTTTTTTTTAGAATTTGATACTTCACGCATGGAAATGGGTGCTGTGGCAGATTTGTTCGATCGTAATGGTGAAGGTTTAATTGATTGGCAAGAATTTATTGCAGCCCTTAGACCCGATTGGCAGGAACGCAAACCCGCAACCGATAATGATAAAATACATGATGAAGTTAAACGTTTGGTTATGCTCTGCACCTGTCGTCAGAAATTCCGTGTTTTCCAAGTTGGTGAAGGCAAATATAGAGTAAGCTTAATAGTTTTCGAAATATAAGCTAGAATATTTTTAATTGTTAATATTTAATAAACAAATTCTTTAGTTTGGTGATTCTCAAAAACTACGCTTGGTCCGTATTTTACGTAGTACAGTTATGGTACGTGTTGGTGGCGGCTGGGTTGCCTTAGATGAATTCCTTCAAAAGAATGATCCTTGTCGCGGTAAGTTTAATATTTCTATTTTAGATTATCTGCAAAATGCAGAAACATTGTTTAACTGGATATACACAAGAAGTTTAAATAAAATCATTTAGAATTGATTTCATCGTAAAATTAAATTCATCCATTGAATATACATATTTTATTCATTCATTATGTAGTAGTCAATATCACCTTTATTTTAAAACATCATTAAAAAAAGTATAAGTAATTAATTCAAATATTTAAATACCAAATAATTTAAGCCAGTTAATAAATTGTTAACCTTATACATAATTTGTGTTTACTTGACGTCTACACGAGACATAAAATCAATGTTCTAACATTGATTTTATGTCTTGTGTAGATGTTAAGTTAGGTTTCGTTTGAAATTTGTATAAAAAAAATTTCCAAAACTATAAATTTATTGAAAGAAATTTGAAACCCAAAAGAAATATATTATGGAATTACAGTTATGTCTTTACATATATTTTTAATATTAAAACTTTTCATTTAACTGGCTTTTATTTTTTATCAATTGTCAAATAAACTAATTGTTTCAATTTTAAAATTTACTTTGATTAGATAATTAAATAATTTTATTATATTAAAAACAATAATATCACCAATAATAATTTTGTATTCATTCATCCTTCCAATTCATCTATTCACAATCTTTTAATTTATTGTTCCAATTTTATATTGTATTATTACGTCTCTATATATTTACATATATTTAACGCAAAACGGAAATGGTCATTTAACAAAACATTTTTAAAAGGAAACCAAAAATATAAACTGTGATCTTAATAATAATTAACGTACTAAACCCCAATAACCATTTAAAAATTAACAGTTATTGGAAATTCAAACATAATTGGATTTAAAATTATTTAATTAAAGAAAAAAACTTAAAACGATAATAACTCCAAGCATTCATATATATACTACAAAATACATAAAAATAAAATTAAAAAAAAAGTAATTCCAAATTCATTAATATTATCTATACAATATAAATACAAAGTGATCATTTTGTTAAAAATAATAATTTAAAATATTTTATTTGTTTGTTGTTATATTGTGTAAAATTCTCTATATTTAAACTGAAGTTAATACAATATCCATCATTTTGTTAACACATTCAAAATGCATGCTTTAAATTTTAATTATTTTTTTCCATCATTTGTTTATAACCAACCATAAACTGCGATAATGTAGCCGCCGCATTAACTTATTAATATATTTTTAATAACACTGTTATTGCATTTCAAATTTTACAACAAGATTTCTAAATATTTATATATAAAGTGAATTAAAAAGGAGTGAAGTATAAATTTATTGCTCAGCCAGTGCATTGATTCTTGTACCGTTGCCTATTTCTGCCTGGGTTACTACCTGGAAAAACACTTTGCAAACACTGGAGTAGCGGTCCAAGCCGATTATTTGACAATGTTTCTTTTTTTTATAAACCTCTAAAATTTTGGTAAAATAAATACTGGCAAAATGCACTTTGCAAACGCTAGTAAAGTGTCCCAAATAAGTGTTCTGCCATGCTTTACTTGTCATCACCATTAAACTTTTTACGTTTACGAGCAAATGATAAACGGCAAAATTTTTGTCATACAAATTTTATTTCAAAAACTACCATTACTTCATAGGTGCTAACGATAAAATGTTAAAATTAAATCCTACTTTTTACTCGTAATGTGTTGCTTTCTATTGGAAAGGAGACATGAAAGTTGATTTAAAACTTCCAATGTGGCAACACTGTAATTGCGGGAGATGATAAATCTAAGAACAGTTGTTGCTCGCCACATAATAGGGAGTTGGCGAAAAATTGTTGAAGTTTTTTACTTAATAGCCCTGTTATGTTATTTTACTTCGGTGGGGTTAAGTGCTATTAAAACACCGAAGGAGAACGTTGCGATATGTATGAGGAAGAGAAAAATTACTCATATTATTTTGTCTAAATTGATGTTGGCATCGCAAGGAATCGAACCCGCTACCTTCTGTGTAACAGTCCAACGCGCTAACCATTACTCCATTTAGTTTTAAAGTTATAGCAAATTTATAAATGGAAAGTATTGTAAAAAATCATAGCGGATCGTCGAATACTGAATTTACACTTTATCGATATTTCGTTTAAAATGACCCCCGTTTGCACTACGAAATTTGACAGCTACCCTGGATTATTGGTGAAGTGCAAAATTTAGTATCATTATAAAAGAAACAATGTTAATATAGCTTATAAAAGTGTTTTTGGAAGCAAAATGTTTTACTTTGTTCATGGTTGACCCTCGCGGCAATATTGTTTGCAAAGATTTACTTCGCATGAGGCAAAAATAAGAAACTGGGTGCTACATTTAACTTTTCTTTCAATTACTAACGCAAATTTAATGGATCTACAACTCATATTGTTAAGCTTGCCTTACAGTACCGTACGATCGTAATTCAATGCCTCAGATTTTGAAACACTTTTTTATGTTTATATTTGGCAATGAAAGATTCTCATATTACCTACATGTATTGCTCGAAACAGGGCCTTAAATTCAAACTTATCTAATTTTCTTGTTCTGATGTTTTAATTTAAGGTTCAGGGGACCGATTCTGAATGTGTGAAGCTGTAAAGTGATAAAAATTTTTACGACTTCGCAAAGAATCCAATTCTTGATTTAACTTTTGCAAAAACTATCTGTCAAAATTTTATCATTTAATTGAAGTTTTTTAATAAAATTTTGCTTTAAAACCCACGGAACGAGTGGAATGAAATAAAATTGACAGTCATCATAACAACTTTTTTTCATAACAAGAATGGGAATTGCTTAAAATGAAAACATGAAGTGAAAATTAACTGTGAAGTAAAAATGATAAATTATTTATCACTTCGCAAAGCGAGTTTATAGGTAATTAGCCCCCAGTGTTGCATTCTTTTTCCCAGTAAACAAAAGCACGAAAAGAAGAGAAAAACAGTGATTTTAATTCCGTTGTGACGATTTAGATCGGAAGCGATGATTTTTACAAAGGGTTTTCACAGGGTGGAAGATCTCCTTTATGTTACTTTTTCATTGCATCTAAAGCAGTTCTCATGGTTTAGTGAAAAATTAGATTTTTTGATGCTCCCTTTACCTCATTTTTACAATATTCCGTTAGCTTCTACTTTGGATTTTAGCTGACTATTTACTCGTACGGATTTTTGTGTAAAACTTGTGAAAATGTTAAAGCTAGTAAAAACGTAAACAAACACAACTTATGTGTATTTACATAGACATATCTGGTTAGAAATTGATATAAATCACTTAAACCTGATAACTTGTTTCAATATTACTAAAGTCTGGTTCTTAACCATAGTTATGAATGTCAAATTTATATAAAAATATCTATGGTTAACGTTTAACTTTTAAAAATAATTTTAAAATAAGTTGCCCATCAAAGATTTCAAAAGAGTTAAATTTCATTCAAAATCAAATTTTTTGAAGTTGTGAAAAAAACTGCTTTAGAGGTGGAATATCAGAACTAAATCAAAATTTGGAAACAATATAAAATTGATTCCTTAAAAGGCAATTCAATTTTTTTTTTCTCATTTTAAGTATCATGGATTCTGAGACATTTTTCTCTAATAATTTAAATATTTTTTGAAATTAAAATAGAATACTCGCTCATAGAAAGAAATCTCTACAAATAGCAGAAAAAGCTACTAAAAATTAGTTAAAAATGACTATGCAGAAAAAATTGCTCAAATCAGCAGAATCTCTTTAGTAAATATTAGTAAAATAAAAACAGCAAAAATAAAAGTCTTAAATTCGCTCATAGAAAGAAATCTGTACAAATGGCAGAAAAAGCTACTAAAAATTAGTTAAAAATAACTATGCAGAAAAAATTGCTGAAATCAGCAGAATCTCTTTAGTAAATATTAGTAAAATAAAAACAGCAAAAATTAAAATCTTAAATTCACAAAATTTTAGACAAATTTTAGTTAATTTTAATTGACAAATGTACCTGCTAAAATCAGCAAATTTGTTTGCCAGCAAGAAAAATTGTTGAAAAAAACTGCAAATATAAAGTTCTTTGTAATTTCCTTAATCTAATATTCAACAATTGTTTTAGCTGATTTCAGCAGGGTAAATTGTCATTTGCAATTAACAGAAAATTAATCTTAATTCTAATCTAATTTTGTCAATTTAACAGATTTTTTTCTTGCTGTTTTAATCTGACAAATGTTTACCAAACAGATTTTGTTGATTTCAGCAGTTTTTTCTGCAAGGGCCCTTTTGAACTAACTTTAATTTTTTTTCCATTAGGAATTTTACTGAAGTCAAAGTGGTTGTAATAGTATGTATGAGCGGCGTGCTGTATTAAAATCAATTTAGGTATTTTAACAATTTCATAAATTGATCTTAACACTTTTGGACTTGAGTAAATGCAATATAATTAAATATTTAGAAATTTTTCTTAATATTACTTTGCTGTAGTATAATTTTGTGCCTTTATACACATTTTAATTTGAATTCGCTTTTTAGTTTAATAATATTATAATTGATAAAACTTTATTTTAGTATGTATTTATAATTTTGTTTATAATTTTATTATTTATTTATTTTGGCTTTTTTTTATTTCTTTTCCTTGTGTTCCTTAAATCAAAAAAAAAAATAATATTCTTAAACCAACACTGCAATACAAACAAAATAATTTATATTCTTCAAACTTCAATCAAATCCTGCAATATTTTCATTTATTAAAAACCGAAAAACAAAAACAAATTAATAATTTCTGGATATATGTTGTTGTTACAATGCTTAAATGCTGTTATTGCTTATTTGCCAAAATCAATTCAAATCCCGAATCAATGAATAAATATAATTGTTGTTGTCATTGTATCGTTATTGTTGTTATATATCTATCTACCCGTTTATGTGACATGGGGTTTTGTGACAAAATGAATTGAAATTGAAAAATCAAATGTTATGCGCTCAGCTAAGGGACGTACTAATATTGAATTGCGTGAACAATTTACATTGGCTGATGGTGTATCACAAAGCATGGCTGTCTTTACGCCTAGACGCTCAATACCAAACACTGCTCAAAATGGTAACAACTTGCCGCCCTATATGAGCTCACAAGGTCCCATTATTAAGGTAAATAGTTAAAAAACCAATATCAAAAAAATTGAAAAAAAAAACAAAAATCATCGACTAAAAATTACAACATTCATAAACAAAAAAAAAATCTCATTTTATTAACACCCCAACAAATTTTGCTCCCCATTCCAAATTGCTAAAGAAAATTTTTAATATATTTTTTATCTTAAAATATTATGTTTTGTATTAAATATTTAAGGTAAGTTTTGAGTTTTCCTTAAAAAAATATGATTGTATTGCCTGCAAGCAAAGCTCGCCAGAAAGCAGCTCAAATATTATCGTTTTTTGTTTTGTTTTTATCAATGTTTTTATTTTTAAGTTTAAGCATGTAATTGTTTTTATGACCACAAATTTGTACACATAAATATTTTAAAATGCGGCTATATCAAAAAAGCTTGCTAGAATTGTTAATTTATAATTAATGTTATATACCTTATTCTAAATTTTAGGACGTTGTCAAAATCAGGATGAAAGATAATTATTTTGGTATTCTTAGAAAATGTTAATTAAGTATACACAAATTCATTATTGAAGTCTGAAAATTCGCATAAAAGAGTGTATGAAATTTTTCATTAATTTTAACAAACATTATGAAAGTTTCATGAACATAATAAAAATTTATTATTTCTATGTGAGCGCCCCGGTAGGCTAGTTGGTAGCGTGCTAGCTTATCAGTGCGGGGGTCGTGGGTTCGATTCCCACCAGAGGCTACAACGAGCCGAAGGCTTTCGTTGCTAGTGCTCGGTTAGGGAATTAAGATATAATTTGTAATTATATGTTTAATAAAATAAAATAAATAAATAAATTATTTCTATGAAGTATTTTCATTTATATTTTTAATGATTTCTTTATAGATTTTAACATAACGTTTATGAAATTAATTCATACGGATATAAAATTATCATATGTATAATGATTTGTTCATATTATTGTTCGTAGATTTTATGAGAAATAAGTTTTTAAAACAATAAACAAAAATTATTTAAAAAATGCTAAATTTCTTCCCTGTAATGGGTTAAAAAATTCCATCTGAAAGGTATTTTAATTACCTTTCCAATGGTATATACCTTTTTTTTCTTCAGAAGTAAATCGCTAAAATTTTGGGTATAAAATTTCTTTAAATGCAACAATAAAATGACAAATTGCATTCAAAGAAATTTAATATTCAAAGTTTGACCTCTTTAAGAAATCAAAAATCGAGTTAGGGCCTTTCTACATTAAGCCATCGATATATCTAATTCAGTCATAAGTGGCAAATATATAGCAATGTGAAAACTTTGTACCAAAATAACTCTCGACATGGGTGTTTCTTCGAAAAAACTAGTTTTCCTCATTATGACTATCAGTGGAAAAAACAAAATAATAAGGAACACTTAAAATATACTTATTCCCCACAAAATAATTTTTTATTTGTTTATTCCAAAAACTACTATTTTATAAGGCAAAAAACGCTAAAATTGCATCTAAACTCAATTTTATAGATTAACATTTTTATTTAAACAAATTTTCATTAATTATTTTATCCTACTAAAAATTTTTAATCCAAATTCGATACAATATTGAAAAAAAAAATTATTTTAAATAATTATTACTACTTGCTGTAGTTTTTAGAAATTATTATTAATTTTTTTTCATAATTACTTAATAACAGTAAAAGAAAATGTAAAAAGATGTATAGCACCTGCCAAACTTTCTTTTAAGAATACCAAAACAATTACCATCATAATTTAGAATAAGAGAGGGTATATATTTATAGCTTTCACTTTTAATTTTATAAATAATAATTTGCAATGTTTTTAAAACTCACTTTTAGTACACTTTATGTTAAGATCAACTATTCACTGTTTATTTTTCTTAAATCATGTAAAAAAGTTTTTTATTTCAATAATAAGAAAACTGATTCATTGGAAATCGCCAAATCCACTATAAGTTATCAAAAATTTATATAAATTTGTTTTTTTAAATGATCATCCCAGCCGGTTTTGTGCAAATTTATTCATCATTCTTTAATTTTCCTTAAAAAAAAACAACGTACTTCTTTTTTTTCTTATTAAATTACCGTAGCTGATGAACATATGGCTGAATTAATGCCAATATTTGAGCGTATACGTGCACAAGAGCAAGTACCCTGCGCCTTTCCTATACATATGGGGGCCGGTGGCACCGTATTTGTACGTTGCAATAGTAGTCGTTCTGTACCATTAAGTCCACATGTAATGCATTGTCATCCCACAACACATTGGGTAAGTTTGAACAAATTCGGCGTTCTTTGAAAGCGATTCAGACAATGTCCAGAGTATTTTTTCAATAAAAAAAACACCACATTAATAATACTTTAAAAACAAAAGCAGGTGAAATTGTTGATACGAGTATAAGTTTTCTTTTATTCATCATGGGGTGCAAAAAAAAATAAACTCATTACTATTCATGAAATTTCTGTTTTTTAATTAATAAATATTTTCTAATATTAAACATTTTCTTTAAATAAATGTATAAAGGTACGTGAAAGTTCCAGTCGTTCGGTACCAATGTCGGGCAAAACGAACAAAACTACACGATCCTCGTTGTCAGCCTCAACACCAGATTCTTTAAGTGATAATGAGGGTAGCCATGGTAATGCCTCGGGCCGTTATACTCCACGCAAAGTAACCTATACCAGCACTAGAACTGGTTTGACACCTGGTGGTTCTCGACCTGGCTCAAAGCCAAATTCTCGCCCTATTAGTAGACAAGGTTCTAAACCTCCATCACGCCATGGTTCTACACTATCACTAGATAGTACTGGTAAGTTTTCAATAATAAAATCAAATGTAAGACTTCTTAATTTAGAAATTAATCATAAAAAAATATTTCTTTTATTAACAGATGAACATACTCCCTCACGCATTCCACAACGTAAACCTTCGGGCACAAGCACAATTTCTGGTACTGGTACTACACCACGACCATCCAGATTGTCAGTGACACCCACAACATCTCGAACAAATGGCACTTCAACAATTACACGTAAAACAGCTTCCGGTTCTGCCAGCCCTGCTCCCACTAGGTATGTTCATAAATAAATAAGTTTAAGTTTTGTAATTTAAAAGATAATTCAACAAATCCAATACTACATAATATACATATTTTATTATTAGTGGATATAGCATCATCATAATAAATTTTTTATTACATACACTATAAATTATTTTTTAATTCACTCACCACTATTAATTATTTGTGGTGGTAATAAACTTGATACGGATTTCGAATAGATTTGAGTGGACTTTTTATTTGGATATTATTCCAATACAGATAAAAATATTTTATAAATACAATTAAACTTTTAATTGACTATAATTGACAAACAACATTTTTAATACTTGATTGTTAAATTTAGTTCAATAATGTATTCAACAAACGTATTTGTTCAAAGCAAAAATTAACAAACAAAATGTTTATTTTCTTCAATTAAATAGTTTGTTATATTAACAAACTAATTTTGTTGAAATTTAAAGCAATAATTAACAAACGAATTTGTTAATTTTTATTTATTTTAAATTAAAAATATACCCTCTAAAAAACACATTATATTTTTTAATCACCGTATTTATTTGTTTATGTATTTATTTTATTTCGTTGATATTTCTTTTTTTTTAATTTAAAAAAAATTATATTTTTATCTAAATCTAAATTTAAATTTTTCGAAAGTACACACAGAGGAATTTAATTAAGCTAAATCCAAAAAGGATTTAGAAAATAAACATATATGTTTTTGATTTAGTTTAATTCCAGCAATTGCATTTTTGCAAAATTAGATTTTTTTTCTTTCTCATTATATTAGAGAATATGTATTAGATGTGGATTAAAATATAATTTATTTAAAATTGAAAGAACAAATATTGAATTTTTATGGAAAGAAAATTAATCCAGTAAATAAAAATCAGGTCTAATGATTCTTAGAAAAAATGTATAAAATACTGTTTGTATTATTAAACATTTAAATAGTTATCAACAATGTAATTTTTAAATACAAACACATTTTCTGTTGTTTTTTTTTTTGTAAATTTCCTTTTTTTTAGTTTTTAAAAAAAAATTGTTAGAAACCGAATTAGACCTAGTGTATATTGTAGGTCTATTTGACTAGATCAAATTACAATTTTCAAAAAATTTTATTCACAAAAACTAAAGTTATTGTTAAAGACACTTTTTTAAGACTTCGCAGACTAAATTTGTTTAAACTCTGTTTTTGAGTGACTCAAGCCCTTGCCAATTTGAAGCTTAGTTACAGTTTTGAACTATTTTGAATTTGAAAAAGGGTATTTTTTTTTTGTATTTTGAAAATGATGTGGAAAAAAACTCCAGCTTTCATTTGTTATATGACATGTCTCGATGACTTATAAAATTCTAATATTTCTAATATTTATTAAGAATCAAACTTGAATTTTTTACTTTTTTAAACAATTTAAGTCAGATTGTCAAACTGCACGCAGGAAAAAGACATCTTTGAATATGTTTACAGGCAAATATATATTTGTTTCGAAACAACCATATGTATATTTGAAGTAGATTTCCAAGTATTTTATATTTATGGTTATTATACATATGTTTCCAGGCAAACATTGTAATATTTGTAATTTCCCACCTAAATAAACATATATTTGCAATTGTAATTTTATCATAATTATACTTGTGGGATGCAAACATAATAATGATAAACATTTATTTATTTGCAGACAAACATATTTAACGAATAGTAAACACTAATTTATATTATTAAATGGAAAAAATGGTAAAAGTAATTTCGCAAGCTCATTTGCTATCGAGTAAAATATCGTACGGTTCGAATGATCGCTCTATATCAAATACCATCATAAGAAATTTCGATAGACTTTACTCGATATTGTCCCTCTGCTTATATATTACGAAAATTGTCTAAACGATTAAAATAGAGAATTTTTTAAGTCACAAGTACGTTTCTTAGCAAACGCTAAACATTAAAAAATCGCGTCTGTTTTCCGCAAATAATAAAACAAATTCAAATATTTTGATGTTTTTTTTTTATTTTCTTTCACTAGTTTTCAGGCAAATTAAATTGGCTTAGTGGTAAGTAGAGGAAAGTAACTAATATGAGGATTTTTGTTATTAAATACAAGACTTGCGAAAAAATCTGAGTTTATACAATTAGGAATTATTTTTTAACAGATAAATGCTACATAAACAGGCGTATAAACAACCAGTCAGTTGATATTAATAGGTCCTATTGTTTACTTTTTTCAGTAACAAACTTACAAAAACTAATCATATGTTCTTTCTGCTTAGAAATTCTTTCTGGAAAAAATTTGTCCAGTCAGAATTTGCAAACTCTCAACATCGAACTGTCACTTTATTGTATCTTTTTTCTTTCTGTTTACTGAGTACATATTTATGTAAACCAACGCCATCCAGTAAAAATTTTATACAAATTATCCAGTAAACGATTTCGAACAAAATTAAATTTGTCAAAAAAAAATGTCATGACAGCCTTAGTAAATTGATTAAAACTAACTACCCTGGTTAAATTTAAATCAAGTTATCAAACTCTATTCAAAATACGTATCAAAGTTTAAACCACAGAAAATTAACAAAGGACCGGTAACTTGTCTCAAAATAACTAGAAATCAATGCTTAACTATAGTTATAATTTCCAAATCCAATCATAATATATAGTATAAAAAATTACAACATATAATTTATATCATATTTCTAAATTGGACATGGTAAATTGAGTATTATATCTTATTATTTTTAAGATCTATTATCGGCCCTAAGTGGTATATTTTATTTATTTCCTAATACAAACATTTATTAATTTAAATACATTTTTTTTTTTAATTTTAATTTCAAATTTCAATCAAAACAACATCATAAATTGGCATGAATTTTTGTTAAAAAAAAAAAACAAAACCTAACACTTCCTTCCTTAAAACGACTAAAAAACCAACCATCATATTGAATGACCCTCTCACCAAAACTAAAAATACTAAATTAAACATTATGTGAATTAAAATATAAATAAATTCCAAATATAACTAATAAAAACCAAAGCAACGGAGGCATGAGTAGATCATCCAGTATACCGGCACTAACAGGCTTTGGCTTCAAATATAGGTAAAAACAAAAAACAAAGCATTTTACTAAATTCATTATAACATATCTACTACATACATAAATACTTATACAGATTGTAAAATTGTCACACATCATGTGTAAGATATCCTCTAATAGTCAGCCTTCTTTAGAAACGTCTCTCTTTCTTTATTTTATCATTAGTTAAGCTTTTTTTTATCAAGTATATCGTTAATTGGTCTTACGAAATTGCATAATATCTGGTGCGAAGAATCAAGTTTAAATACGGAAAGTTTTCAATCATATTGTTTGCATTATCGATAGACTAATTAAGTGTTAAAGTATTTACTTCTAAGTATTATTGATGTAAATTTAATTAATTACTATTATTGTATTTTTATTTTTTCCCTCCAATTTCTTAAATTTATTTGTATATGTTTGTGTAATCACAAAAGCTATCGTTCTTCAAGGATACCAGTTAGAGTATCGAACTCATTTGATAAACCATTAAGTGCTAATTCGTCACCAACCAACTCCACTTCAAATAGTGTTGTTAATCCAAACAGTTTGGGGTAAAAACATCAGCAATTGTTTATGAAATCTGTATTTGTAGTAGTTCATATTTTTCACATAAGCACATACTTATATATATAGATAAATGTCTTAAAAGAGAAAATGTAAAATTATTTTTAGCAAAAGTAATTATTGAATTTTTATTATTATTATTTCTGTGTTCTTTTTTTTTGTTGCGTTTATTGTTCCTGTTCCTGTTCCTGTTTCTTTTTTTTTTTTTTCTTTTGCTTTTATGCTTTTTACTGTTAAGGAATTATTATTTTCAAATTTGTCCGGAAACCATACATAATTGACAAATGAATATACTAAACTCCAAAAAGTTTTAAAGTTATGTTTAAAATAAAGGTATAGGCAGTTTAAAAGATGACCTGTATATTCCTCAAAAATAACAAATAATGCAGTTATTTTTAACTGTTAAAAATAACTAACAAATTAAGTAAAAATAATATTTTGTAAAAACCCGAAAAGTTTTGCAGTAAATTTCATTAGTTGCAATATATTTTATTTTTTAATTACCGTCATAATAGTTATTTTGTACGTTTTTAAAGAAAAGAACTGTAATCACAGTTGAAATAGCTACAATAACATGTAGTTTTTTTAGTGTACTTCTAAACGTTTTAAGTTTTGTTTTAATGGGTAAAGATAATGTAGTCTTTAGAAACCATAATAATTGGCGTTAGAATATTTGAAAACCGGTATTTTCAATAAAGCAGATTATGGTTTTCGTTTTTTATAAATCCAGTTTCGGTTTTTACAAAAAAAAGCAGAGTTTTCGGCTTTTATTTAACGGCATCGAAGAAATGATTGAACGGTTGTAACAAAATCAAACAACGATATTAAAACAAAAATCTGGAAAGATTTGTAATTCCACTGAAACGTCGAATTTTTATCACATTTGTGTCATTATTTCTCGCATCGAAAAAGTTTTCGAGACTTTCTCGTCAAATCTAGCGGTTAATTTGCCTCTAGCAGAAAAAAATGTCGTTTAGCTATTTGCCGAAAATTTTGCGATTTTATATCAAACTGGATTTTTTCTCAGAAGCCAGTTGCATTTTAAAAAATGTTATAAAATTTCCAAATTGATATTATTTTTTATTTATTTATTTATAATAAAATGCCGCAAGCCCATAGGGCCAATGTTGGCAGTACTACAATACAATTTCAACAATTCATAAAATAACTTAAAATCATAATTATAATAAAAAACACATGTATAAAGTCCCTGATATTTGCACAAACCATACCCTAATATCGCAAAAAAAAAGAATTGAATGACACCAGCCTGCAATAGCAAATCTACAAACTCGACAAGAAAATGTCTTTAAAACTCGATAAAGAGTGTGAAAATTTACGATCCTGGTAAGGTATCGTAGAATTCCACAATCTAGTGGTATTAACACAAGATGACCGTCTCATAATGAGTGAGAAATGTCTGGGGAAAATTAAACTATGCGTTCTAGTAGAAGCACTAAAATGGAACTTGTCTAACAAGTATGGCGGATTACTATATTTTACTGCTTTATAGAAAAAATAAATTTGCCTTAAGTCTATGTATATATTGACTAAATTCACATCCCAAAACCTGTCTTCGATATTCAGCAACATGATCTTAAACACGAAGTCCATATATGTAACGAATAACTCTATTGAAGCATTTTTCCAACCGATCAATATTTCTAGCAGATGTACATGAGTAAACCTCAATACAATAAAGAAAATGTGGAAAACACAACGATAGGGCAACACGATATTGTACAGCGAACGGCAAGCAACAAGCAGCATTATTAAGCCTACGCAGTGTCCAACAGACTCTAGATATTACCAAATTTACATGTTGATCAAAAGAAAGACTATTGTCCAAAATAAGACCCAATGATTTATATTGTGAGACAATTTCCAAAGGCTCATTATCCAGCAAAATATTTAAATTTATATCAGAATATTTCGGAAAAATCATGATTTTACGCTTTAATGGGTTAAGTTCTAGAAAATTTGCCTTAAACCATTTCACTATACGACCAAGATCACTATTAACACGATTCTCAAACCGATGTAAATTAGAAAACTCCGAAGTTGCTAAAAGTTGAATATCATCAGCAAACTATAACACGTCAAAAAAGATAAATTCTGAAAAATGTCATTAATATACAATAGAAATAGCAAGGGCCCCCAAGTATAGACCCTTGAGGAATGCCTCTATAAACTACAACAGACTGCGACCTCAATTCGCCTACTTGCACAAACTAAATACGACTATATAAAAAATTCCATATCAATTTACATCCACTCGAGCTAAATTCATATTGATTAAAAAGTTTTTCTACCAAAACTCTATGACTAATTGAGTAAAATGCCTTACGAAAATCCAGAAATATTAAACCACAAATATTACCTCTATCTAGGCTTATTCTAATAGTTTTAGTAATATTCAGCAGTAAACCGGTAGTATTATGACCCTTTCTAAAACCTGACTGAAAGTCACATATTCTATTAGAAGCGTTCAAATGAGACATTTGCTGTCTTAATATAACTTCTAAAATCTTAGAACATACAGGAAGAATGCTTATAGGTCGATAATCCGATGAAACTATTGGAAATTTAACTTTGGGAATAATAAAAAATAATTTTTTTAACGAAAACTTTCTAAGAAAAATCATATTTTGATAAGAAATGTGTGTAATTTTTCACCCTTTACTGAGAATAAACACTCAAAACAAGGATTCACTTCGTGGTTCATTTCCAATGCTTGTACACTTAAAAAAGTTTGTAAGTTAAAATAACTGAAAATATCATATAAAAGAAATGATATTTCATTTAAAAACCGGTCTACTTAATTTTCATTTAAATTAAATGCCATTTGATATTTATTTTTAAATGTTGATTAATCAACTGACACATCCGTAAGAAACAACTGATATAATCAGTTTAAATAAAAGTCAAAATTTTACCTACCAATCCTTAAAAAATAAATGTTTTTTTCATTTATTTGAAATTATTTCCGTTTTTGTATTTTTGGTTTTTTTTTAATATACTCGTACAATACAAAATGTATGTATGCATATGAAGCTATAAACACTTTTTGTGTGAATGTATTTGTGTATGTATGTGTGTTTATGAAGTTCTTGTAATTTGTATTGAAAAATTTTGTATATATACAACCAATTTAAATAAAACATACAGCAAACAAAATTTAAATTTGTAATAACTGTTACGGACACAAATAAACCACAAGTTTCCGTTTTGTGGGTAATTTTTTATTAAATTTCAAACAAATGAAAAAAATAAATGAAACTGAAAAAAATCAGTAAATGATAGTAAATTATTTCGAATAAATGTATAAAAAAGTTAATAGAGATATTTCTTTGAAAAATAAATGTATTTTCCTTTATTTTTAAATGGAACGGAAAACTTTTTTATTAAACTACAAACAGTTAACTACATAATATTCTGAGTGTACGAACACGTTTAAATTCACCAACCTAATTTTTTACTGTTGCATATGAAAAAGCTCCTTCACCTAACACATTCACCATATCATAACGAATTTCTTCTTCCGATAAACCTTTCTTATGTAAATATTTAATGACACCAAGAATTTCTAATTTTTCCATTACAACAAAAAATCACTGAACAGCTGTTACAATACAAATGAGTTGCAAGACCGAAATGAAATTTAACATATGTTCATATGACAGATGGATGTTTCCAATGCTCTTAACTTTTTGCTGTTTATACCGCTATCTCTGTGTCAGGCTAAGCACTTTTCGTACGACCCTAGTAATTATGAAGAAATTACGTCTTATTTTTGCTTTTTAGCTGATACATCCGTACTTGATTATTTTTAAGTAAACTTTTCCACTATAAGCGCTTAAAGGTGCCAATAACATTCAAATTTGCATTAACACAAATATTACAAACAAAAATTTTAATTTTTTTCAAACTACAAAACACTTATATTTATTTTTTTTATAGAAAAATATTTTTTTTATTTTAAATAAAAGTGTCAGACATTTTTCAACTTGGCTTATAATATATTAAGCCACCTTGCACAGGGCCTAAATGTCTGTGCATATAGTATTAATTATTATATGTATATCTAAAAATTTGTCAGATCCTGTATAATTTTTTCTACAAGATTTGCAAAATCCAAAATATTTATCATAAGGAATAATTTAGATTTTTTCCGAAAACAATAATAACAAATATTGCTGCATTTCGATGAACAAATAATCGTCATTTTGAATAAAAGCATCGTCAAATGGTCATTTGGTTATTTTTGATAACAAAAATCCTTAAAATTATGTCAAACCATGCAACACCGTTACGGCATCATTAATTGAGATGGTGCGATTAAAAACCAGCACATAAACACCCTATTTTTATAAAAAATAATTCCGCTAGGGTAATTGTATCAAATTTGTCCGTTTCTGCTCTATCGTAACTCAGAAAAACCCAAAAATAATAGTAAGCAATTTAAAAACTATCCCATTTTCATATTTGGGTATTTTTCATTGCCATTGAAATTTCATTACCAATAGTTAACATTTATGCAAATGAAAAAATTTCATTACTAATTGATTGAAAAATTATTTGTTTACAAAAAATGTATACAATTTGAAAATTATCAAAGTAGCTTTATACAGAAAATAATAAAAAAAATATACAAACATTAACACGCATAAATAAATATTAACACATAAAATGACAGTTAATAATGCTAATGTTTTCATTTAATTGGTGCATTAGAAATGGTAATGAAATTCAAAAACATTGAATTTAAATCAGATCATTATTCATCATTATCATTATTCTGGCAATGGTAATGAAATTTATTTCATTACAATTGTTATCAATGTAATGGTAATAAAATCATCAACTGATTAGTCCAATTAATGCATTAGTCCAATGTATGCCCATTTTAATTTGTTATTAAATAAATAACAATTGAAATTCAAATCAAATTCAAACGATTCTTTTTGTAATTCAAATAATTAAAATTCGTTTCAAAAACTTCATTTGCATTTGTATTTCGAAAAATTGTAATCAAAAAATATTATTTCAAATTCAAAAAATGAAATACAATTTAAAATTAAAAAAGCAATAGATATTAAAATAAATAGTAAACGACAAAAATATCAATTGAAATTAAAAAATTAATAAAAAAAAAAAAAAATACACTCAGAATATTATGTAGTTACAAATTTAAATTTTGTTTGCTGTCTGTTTCAAAAAAAAATTTAAAAAGATTTCAATTTGTTTTTTTTATTTAAATTGGTTGTATATATACAAAATTTTTCAATACAAATTACAAGAACTTCATAAACACACATACATATACAAACACATTCATACAAAAAGTGTTTATAGCTTCATATGCATACATACATTTTGTATTGTACGAGTATATTAAAAAAACAAAAAAATACAAAAACGGAAATAATTTCAAATAAATGACAAAAAACATTTATTTTTTAAGGATTGGTAGGCAAAATTTTGACATTTATTTTAACTGATTATATCATTTGTTTCTTACGGATGTGTCAGTTGATTAATCAACATTTAAAAATAAATAACAAATGGCATTTAATTTAAATGAAAATTAAGTAGACCGGTTTTTAAATGAAATATCATTTCTTTTAAATGATATTTTCAGTTATTTTAACTTACAAACTTTTTTAAGTGTAAGAGAATTTTATATAGACTAACCATAAGAAAAACTTTTCGAAAATAGGGTTTGAGAAAATATGTATAATGATACTAAAGTTTTTAAGTTCAAAGACTATAATTTTGGAACTACATACTTGGAATTTAGTCTCGGCCCAGAATAACAACGTGATACATATTTCCATACAAATTGACTATTAAAACGCGCCGCGCGTTGCAGTTGTGAAAGAGAATCTATTTTATTTTAAAACCGTTTTTTCTTATTCTCTTGTTTTTTGTTTATAATTCTCTTAACAGAGTTCCCGCACTTTAAAAGTTTTTTGTAAACAAATAACAGATGATGATTAAAATAGCTTACATGGCTCTTATGTTCCCTTTGTATACTCGCAAATGAACAACGTACTATAAACCATCTTAGTATGTTCGTTTCTAAATTTTTATTAAAATAATTATTCCTTTTTATTGTGGTAATAAAATTAAAATGTAAAAACCAAAAAAATAAATAAAATAAATATGACTGTACAGTCACCGTCGTACATCGTTATTTTGGGCACTTTTTTTGTCACAGCAACAATCGTTGCATGTCGCGTTCTTATTCTGGGCCCACACTTAGTCTTGAAATTTTAGGGTGGGTGCGAACTGGCTAAATAAAATCTAAACTAAATTCAGGTTTCCAAGTTTTTGAAATTTGAAAATTTTTCAAATAATTTTTTAAAGAAATTTTTAAACCTTTTGCCAATTTGTATTTAGTCAATAATTTTTTTTGGCCACCTCTCACATGGCTTTTATATGATATTTTAGATTTATAAAATAAAATATCAAAATATTTAATGGAGTGTAGTTTGACATATACACAAGATATAAAATCAATGTTAATATGTGAAAAATACATGCAAAATAATGACAACAAAAATTAATTGATGGTGCTTTGAGTGTATTTTTCGTCTCTTAACATTGATTTTATGTCTTGTGTAGATATCAAGCTAAGGGCACCACATTTAATATTTTGATATTTTATAAATCGAAAATTCTTGACCAAATACAAATTGGCAAAAAAATATTTGAAAAAGTTTACAAATTTCATAAAAACTTAGCGAATATTATTTTATATTATTAAGTTATACATATAATATTGTTACTATTTATTTATATTTGTTTTAGCTTGATTTAAGTTTAGTTTGCTTAAATATTTGTCTTATGTACTTCATTATTATGCATGTCTTTTATTATTAAATGTTAATTTCAGTTTATGGCTTTATGTTATTCTGTATTTAATAGATTTTATACATAAACTAATAATATATCATTATTTTACATTGATATAGGCGTAATATTAGTGGCACATCAACACCTTCCGGCATGCAAACGCCTAGGGAAAGAAAGAGTTCAGCCGAACCTACATTTAGCTCAACAATGCGCAGTAGAACATCACGCGGTACAACACCAGTGGAAAAACGTGAACCATTCAGACTTTAGATTGTAGAAAAGAGCCCAATCCAAATAAAAGGAAGAGAAAACACAACAACCCCCCCCCCCCCCCCCTAAATATATAAAGCCATTACATTCTAGGCTTTCATATATATTTTCATATTAAAACTATAAAGCTCCTCTAACCACTACTATTTTCAAATGTTATAACTAACACAATATATTAAACAAAACAAAAACATTATTAAAATAATGTTCTGTTAACCAATAACAGAAAAAAGTTACATTGACTAAAATGTATAGAATATATTAACAGGAAAAATGAGAAAGGAATTTAAACTATTTGAAACCATTTTCGCCAGATGTTCTAAAAAAACAATAATGGTTTCAATATAGACTTCTTTTTTATAAAAGTTTTAAACTTACACAAAAAGACAAAAAACCTCAATGATTTGTACTACAAAACCTTCTACAATTAACTATTACTACTACTTTATTTTTATAATTTTTCTTTTACTATTTGTAAAACTTCTTATTATTATTTATACTAACTTAGCTTTAAAATAAACTTATAAGAATACACAAATTTAGGAGGCTTACCTATATTGTACCATTCGAAAATAATAAACTTTCGATCGAATTTTTTTTCGAAATTGTAATATTTTCGAATAGTTTTACATGCTTAACCTTCTGTTCAGTTTTTGTGTATTTTTTTTTCTTTTTCATTAACGACTAAGTTGTAATTAATTAAAATTTATTTTATAATTTGTGTTAATTTTTCTGAAGAAAAACCTTTTATTTTTTTTGTATATAAAAAACCTTTTTAGAACACTCCAAGTGCTTTAAGTCAAAATATTTACAAAAAAGAAAAACAACAACATAAAAACCAAAAAAAAAAAACATTCGAATTAAAGTCATATTCTTCGATTTGATATTCTATTCTGTAGATCTGTTTAAAATCGCCAGTTTAAATAGTCTTAAATGGTATATTTATATCGAGAATATGCAAAAAAAAAAAAAAAAGTAACAAATTCTCCAAATATGTATGAATAGAATATAAATAGTCTTTTTTGTTTCATATTATTTTTTTAAGTTTATTTTTATACTTATTAATAATTTAATGCAAACAAAAAAAACTACTAAAAGTCATTATTGTAAGTTTAATATTATTAATATTATTTTAGAATTAACTACTTTTTTGTTTTTTTTTATATGTAATAATATATTTAAAATAAATATGCAAATATTGTGTAACACTAATACTAAATTATTATGTTATCGATTAAAAAAATGAATAATAGATTTTTTTTAATTTTTTTTTTATACATACAAACACAAAATCTAAAATAAAAAAAAATTAATAACATTTGTGTATTGTTTTCTTAAAGGTTTATTCGCAATTATGGGGTGCTCCACTGTGCAGTGTTCCCTTTAAGTCGGCACTTGCAACTAACTCGCGTCGTGGATAACTCTATCATTGTGAATCTAGCTTAAATTCAAAGGGCAACATAAAGTTTTGTTGCACAATGGTACGTATCAAAGATCTGCACGAGTGTTTAGCAAAAATTCCCAATTACAATAATAAAATTTATTTTTAATTTTATAAAAACATTTTGAAAATTATATTATCCTATTAAAAAGTTTTTTTAGCAAAACTAATCTATTTTGTGCTACTTTAAGAAAGCGTTAAATCTACCATCAGTGTACACAAGGGCATGTTTTACGAAACATTCATGCAAACCTTTAGTATAAATAAAAATTATTTTTTTAAATAATTCAGTAATTTTTAACTTAACAAAACGTAATATTTGCAGTGCGGGTGTCTAGACTTTTTGATGCGTGCCAACAACAGACAATCTTTTATTTCTTTTTTTCTTTTTGTAAAAAAAATTCCTTTTTAAATGTCATCGAATTCTTCTGACTACCCTTTCAAAATAACCAAAATGCCGTTATCTCTAAAATACCCTTATGCCTTAAATACCGAAACAAACAAAATACCGCTAGCTTTAAAATACCTTTTCCGCAATATCGTTGATTAAAACAGTAAGTTGTTTGGTTTTCACGTGAAAGAACTGTTATACTTCCTATGAAAAATATTTTTTCCATAATGAATTTCACGTGTAAATTGTGTACAGTTTGTTTTCGCGGAAATTGAGTATACAGGACTATTATTTTTAATTGATAAAGTAACATTTTGTGTTTTTTTGATTGTGTTTTTCTTATAAAATGCAATTAGATTTTAGTAGCATCATTGGCACGTTAGGAAAACAACCAAGTGTGTGATTGCTAAGAAGACAAAAATGTAGCAAAATATACGTTTTAAATAGGTTTCTTGTTCAGGCTCTGCCTTCTTTTAGAGGCTCTAGATTGGGTTCTGAAGAGATCTTTTGCAGAATCGAAATACATGTATCAACCTAGTTTAAAATAGTTAATTTGCTTTGCTTTTGTAAAAATACGGAGGTTGAAAACTCGCTATAAACTAGAAATAGTCAATTTTTTTTTTTGCAATTTAAATCACGATTTGATGCGTTTAAAGTTTGAGTGAAATTTTTTTACGGGAAAAAAAATTTTATGTGGTTAAGCTCGGGTTTCTTGTGAAAAAACTCCATATAAGAAAAATAATTTTCACGATAACGAAATTTACAGCAATTTGTTTTCACGCAAATTTTATACACAAACCTTCTATTTCTCTAGTCAAAAAGTAACATTTTACGTCTTTATTTTAAAATAAAAATATTAATTTTTAAAATTTGAAGTAGGATTAGGATTTGAGACTATTAAAGTTCAAGTGAAATAGTTCTAGGGGAAAAACATTTTACTATCCTTTAAAATGGAAACGCTCTTTCGAAATATACATATATACTTCCCGTATACTATTTATATAAATGTGTAGAGATTTTTTCAATAAAATAAAAATTTTTCCTTTTTTTTAAACTTTTTCATTTTCTACGAGGGTTTTTTCGAATCTTCTTTTAAAACAACAATAATGTCAAAGTCAGTCTCCTTCTGAGTAAAACAAGCTTTTATTCGTGTAAATCTGTCACTTTTTCTAAACAACGAAAACCCAATTTCGATTATATGATTCAACAAAAGAAATAATTTAAAGTACGAACTATTTTTTTGAATTACGTTTATTTTTTCAAAATCTTTACCTGATCTACTACGTTTGTAAAGCAACCAGCAGTAATTCGCTAGCATTCTGATCTGACTTTTTCCTTCGAACCGCTTTTCTATTGTTGATAACGCTTGGTGGAAGCGTTCGCCTTGCTCGTCTCTAAATTGACCCAGATTTTCTGGGAAGAATTCCAAGTGAGAACGCAAAAAATGTATTTGATTAACATTCTGCATCTTATTTCTCCATACGCCTCTAGAAATTCACTAGCACACTCAACTTTTAATAAATCAAATGATTTTTATTAACAATTAGCTTATAACACAATTAAATATTTTGGTTAGCTTTTTTTAATAAAAATATGTTGTTTTTTGAAGTGCACCACTAATACTAACTAGTAAACAACTTTTTTGGAAGTATGAAAAAAAGTAACGGTATTATTACAAAAATAATTTTAATAATGCCTTATTTACAATGATAGAGTACTAAACTATACAGAGTGGATTTTCTTTATTTCTCCCTCGCACTTATGTCTTATTTGTATCATACTCGTATAATAAGTCCTAAAGCTAGAACTTAAGTTGGCTTTGGCATACGCCCAACTAGAGTAACAATCTAAAGTAAAAAACAAAAAATGTTTAATTTCTTTGTTAATTGAAACGCAAAAAATAACAAAAGCCAATTTTAATTGGGCTTTAATGGCGATTCGTTAACAAAAATAAGGAATTCTAATATCTCTTGATTAGAAAAAGTACTATAACTTTCTCATTTTGAATCGATTTACACGAATAAAAGCTTGTTTTACTCAGAAGGACACTGTCTTTGAGATTATTGTTGTTTTTAAACAACAATAATCTCAAAGACCCTCGCAGAAAATGAAAAGATCACGTTCATTTCTAATTAATGCCGTTGACTGTTTCAAAATCGGTTAAAAAATTACTGAGTTAGAAAAGTTTATGTGCGCCAGTCGAAAAAAATACTCTTTTCCCCATATCTCGAAATTTTGAGGGTATATTGCAACTTATAAAACCGGTTATATAATACACTCAGCTAGACCTACAACCTACACTAGGTTATTTCGCAAGTTTTTTTTTTCAGTGTAGCACCGTGTAATTTGTTTATTTTTCCTTTCATTCTGGCAGCACTCTTATTTAATTTCTCTTCACTCTCAAATATAGTGTTAATGATTTATAAACATTGAAAACGATTGACTCGTTAATCGTAGAAGAATAAGACATTTTGCAGATTTTATGCATAAAATTACATAGTTTATGATAAATCGAAATATGATAAAAAAAAATTTAAACATAACTAAGAAGTTTTAGTGGAAACGTAATATTTTAAAGACACTTTATTACTACGATTAGTGAAAGTATTTGAATGACGATTATGTTTTGATTAAATCAACATCACTATTTTGTATAATTTATTTTGTATATTATTTATGTAGCAATTTGAGAAATTTTGTGAAAAAGGATTAAATGATCTAATTGCGAAAGATTTTTGTTATTTGTTGGATAGAAAAATTCATGAAATAATTGCACACTGTTTTTATTATTTGAAAACTGAGAACCGATAAAGTTTTCGCAAAAAACATGTAAAACGCCTTATTTGGGAACTTTTCATTATGATTTGTAGACACTAGTGCAGATGAAAAAAATTTCATTACCATCTAGCGGTATTGAAATTTTTTCCATTAAAAATTTCATTACTATTTTTTTCATTAAAAATTTCATAACTAATGGTAATGAAATAGCACAAATGAATAAACAAATAATTGATTGAAAAATCATTTGTTTACAAAAATATGTATACGATTTAAAAATTATCAAAGTAGCTTTATACAAAGAATAATAAAACAAAATATGAAATATACAAATATTAACTCGCATAAATAAATATTCACATAAAATGATGGTTAATAATGCTTATGTTTTCTTTTAATTAGTGCATTAGTAATGGTAATGAAATTCAAAAACATTGTCATTAATCAATGAAATAGATCCTTAAAATATTATCATTAATTTATTTCATTACAATTGTGGTTAACATAAATTTATTGTCTCTGCAGATGTCACTACCAGTAAGTCCGAATCTGACCATTATTGTAAAATGACCGATAATAAAATTAGTAATAGAATGAACACTCCACAGCCGGTCCATTTTGACTACTTGCGGCGGCATTTTATTATCAGTGGCGATGGTCTTTAATAGTTGGGTCGCAATAGAACCGGCTGCGGGTGGCCTAAAAGAGATGTTGTAGGCGGCAACTGGGAGCCTTTTGCCAGGAAGCTTATAAAACACGTACAAAAAAATTAGAAAAACGTCATTTGTACATACTCTTTCACTTGAGCAATTGCTCGACATTCAGTGTCTTAAAGCAGGCATATTTTTCCGGCAGAATCTTGTATTAGACATGGGATCACTGCGGCATATTGCAGAACGCTACATGATACCCAAAATAGATTATTGAAAATTCTTTTGAAAAATCATTTTTCTCAAATAACAACAAATGTAAAGTGTCACTAAAAACACTGCAATTTCATCCACAAAAACAACATAATCAACAGCATATTTCTAATAAATTTAAGAGGTAATAACTAATCAAATAATATATCCTAAGCTTGCAATAAATATGTATAATATAAATTGATTAGAAATAAGAAATTTAAACTAAAGTTGGGTTATAAAAAAATATAAACAAAAGCTTATCAGCTGTTTTATAATCGAGCACTTATTCCTACATTATTCCATAAAGATTTCTACATTATTTCATAAAGATCTGCAGATTCCGCAAGTTTATGTTTGATTAATTTGAATATTAGCCGAAATATTTCCGGCGACGGCGGCAGTAAATAAAAATCAACGACGGGTAGGCTCTGCCACTTTAGCCGTTCGGCTATTCGGTATATTTTTCATTCACACAAGTTTCGTGACACGACACGGTAGATAAGTTCTTTAAACAGCGAGTAGATTTTTTGAAACGAAGGAAAATAAAAAGTGATTCCGTTAAAAGAAAGTTCTATAGCTACAAAATATAAATTCCATTACATAAGGAGTGAGAACACAAAATTTAAGTTTGTTTACAATTGCATGTTCAAAATAATTAAAGAAATTTCAAAACCTTTTGGATGGGTTTTAGAGGAATGAATAAAAACTTGAGTAAGGATTGTTTGGGACTTCGTCTACGAGTCAGCGGACTACATCAAACGTGGAAGTGGCTTCATCAAACAGAAGCTTTGCATGAATACTTGATCTCCGTTACAGCAGCCGACACAGCAGTATCCAAAAAGTGTTGCATTCATAAAAAGTGTAACGAGTGCTAAAGTCCAACATACACAAATGAACCATAAAACAAAGAACTTGAAATAAATAAAAAAAGAACAAAATCAGTAGACACCTTTAAAATAAAAAGTGCCTAAATAGATAAGACTATAAAAACAAATTAAAAATCCCAATATAAAATTGATTTTTTAAGTGACCTTAATAATTGTTATGAAGAACTTTTAAAATTCGAGTCCCTTTGCATATATTTAATTGTTCCACGCATACTATTACATTTTACAATAACTTCCCTTCGCACCGATCCCATCTGTATTCTACATCTTGCACTTTCAGTTATTTGCTGTCTTTATATAGAAACATCTGTGTTTTCATATTAAAATTAACTTGACAACAGAAAATCACCAAATTCTACGTCTGTTGGTCGGTTTTACACAAAATCCAAAACAAAGTAAAAAATATACTAAAAACTTTTAATATTTCATCTTTTTGGATTTTTTCAAATTGTCTGACTATAATTCTAGTCAAAAGTCCAGAATCAGTAAAAAAAAATATATATGTATATACTTTTACACAAAGAACGTCAGTTAAGTGGTGGAAAAAGAATTTCAGCCGACAAAGAAGAGTGCAAGGCAAGTGATAATTTTGTATTTGCATTGCCATATGTGCTTGTGTGCATGCTGATTGCATATAACGACGTCCAACGTATAGAGTAGATTCAGACAAGACTAGAAAACAAAAAAAGACTTCATCGATAATCTTTCAGACGGAAATACATTAAACAAAGTTATTTTTAGATACACCAGCTGTGACCAATAACACCAATAATAGAATAGTATCATTATATTACTTGGTTCCGCCGACTAAACAGCGTAATGTTACCATTTGGAGCAATTCATGGGAGCACTGCTAATGCTGCCCATTTGCGAACTGCATTTCGTTCATTGATAACATCGCAACAACGACATCAATCCTTCTTCTCCTCTATAACAACTACATCTAATAATGACAATATCAGCAATAGTTCCGTTGAAACTACCCGGAAAACTAAATACAATACAACTATAACTGACGAGGATATAAAGAAATCTGTATTCATTTCACAATCGTATGACATTTTTACCAATCTTGCTTTGGAAGATTGGCTCTATCGCCATTTTGACTTTAATCGTCATCATGTCTTACTATTGTGGGCCAATGAACCTTGCGTGGTTATTGGTCGTCATCAGAATCCATTTACCGAAGCCAATGTTTCAAAACTAATGGACAAGGGAATAACATTGGCTCGTCGTAATAGTGGTGGCGGTGCAGTCTATCATGATCGTGGCAATCTTAATTGTACATTCTTTACGCCTCGCGAGCGATATAATCGAAAATATAATTTGAATATATTGACACGTGCTCTCTTTCGCGAATGGGCTATTAAAACTGATATAAATGAACGTGACGATATTGTCATCAATGACAAAAAGGTGAGTAATGGTATTTAAGTCCCTATATCCCACAAGTGTTTATACCTTACTTCACACAAATATGCCCACGAACGTTGTAATTTATATTTGAAAAGTATGTTGAAATATAGATAAATTTTTTTGGCATGACTGACTTGGAAAAAAAAATATCACAGGGTATTAAATTTTCAATCGATTCTCAGGTAAAACTTATTGAGCTTTGGTTGTTCGATTTAGTTGAAGGTAACTGAAGTGTTTTTACATATTAATTATAACTCAGCTTTCCGTCAAAAAAAAAACATATTTAGAATTAGTAGCTGATAACCGATTTAATCGTTTAAAATAGTTGTAAATATTCTTGTTTTTCTCGATTTTAATGGTCGATATCTTAAATGAAGCCAAATTTCTTTTCTATTTAACAAAAATAGGATAACTCCTTCAAAAGTTATAGAATTTTTACCGCCTTCTCTGAAAATTTGCCACTGTGCGATGGCCAATACTTTAAATAAATTTATATTGTACCAATGTTTCATAATAAAAGACCAAATTTTTTTTTGCACACTATGCAAATTCGAGTACTATGTTACCAAAATAACTAAAATGGCAAGAAATATTTCTCAATTGCATTCACTTAAACAAACATCATAAAACACGTAATAAAATTTATAAATCTAACTTAATATATCAGAGATTTGAAGAATTAATTGTTTTTTAAATTCGCCATCAATCGAATTCAATTTTAATCTAAAGTGAACGAATTCTTTTTTGATTAAATCAAGTGAATTTATTCGCGTTGATTTGAACGCGTTCAAACCCAATATTGATTTAAGAATTAAATCATTTTTCGTTCAATTTATCAACCGTGACTTAAACGTGAAATGATTGAATAAAAATGTTCGTTCAGTAATTAAAAATTTTTTACCGTTCACTGATTGGAAAAAATCAATTTGTTACCGATCTGAGGCGGTTTGGTGGAATACCCGAACGTGCAGAGTGTCGAAGATTATGTATGTATTATAATTGGAAATGTAGACCTTGCAAAGGTTGTAGATATAGTAAAAGTACTACAAATACCACAATTAAATGTATAGAACAAAAATTTACTAGACTGTGGTTAAAATACAAGACCAAAAAGTATAGTAAATACACGTTGTACATTTACAAGACTAAAACAGCTGATCTTTTAGCTACCAAAACTATTCTTTGATTTTTTAATTGTTCATTTTGTGGTCACTATTAAAATAAAATTGAATAATGGAACAAAATGAAAAACCCAATTTAAAATAAAAGCGTGAAAAAATAAGTAATAAAAGATGGACCGATAGAGAAATTCAGCAGGTATTGGTTTTTATTATTAATACCGTATCTTCAAATCCAGAATTTCTGCAAATTCTATTTGTTCAATTGCATTTTGCACTAAAAACTTTATAATTTAATTTTTTTCCGGCATTTTTGTGATCCTCAGATTCTTTTTGATATTTTAGCTTTTCAAATTGATGAAAAACAAAACAAAAATCAGCTGATTCATTAATTTATTTATAGACGAAAAAGTCGTTCCCGCTTTGTAGTATAAAATCGCTGTAAATATACAAGGGTTGTAAATATACCACCAAGAGTGTAAATCGCAAGTATGTATTTCTTTTTGTTTTTTTTTTTTTTGTTTGGAAAAACGTTTTTACTTTATACTCGTTTTTAATTTTAGTAAATTTTGTATATAATACAAATAAAAAGCATGCATTTTTGGGTACAAATTTTACATATTCATTGTTTTCTTTAATAATAAAGGCACATTTGCATACATTTTTTTTCGCGTGTAAATGTGCTTTAAAAGCGACTGCATATTTTTTATTACTTAAAAAATGCCAAATGTGTATTTGCTTTAAGGGTAGTTAGTGCGAGTTATCTTATTGAATTAATGAAACGAAGATGCAATAATAACATAAATGACGTTAAATAATGCTAAATTTTCTGCATTGATGCATTAATAACTAATAAAATAATTACCATAGATAATGAAACTCGTCTCTAAAAAGCATTGGCATTGACAAAAACAAGTAGAAGCGATTGTAGAATTCTGGTGGGTCACTGCTGGACTGCGGTTCTTACTAAAAGAGCGGGAAAGCTGAAGAGATAAGTTTTTTAAACAATTTCTAAACAATTTTTTGGATTTAAAACATTCCTAAAATTTTGGTGTCTAAGAAGATTTTTTTTCCAAAATATGACAAAAAATTAAAATCTCAAAAGTACGTTTCGACTCACAATATAAGAACCCTTAAGGTATGGAATTTAACAATCGTTAACGAAATAATTTTTAAAAACTATAGTTTCGGGTTAAGTATGAATGGGAATTAAAATTTTTAAACTCATAAAAGACTAAAAATATTCAAAGTTCGATTATACAATTACTTGAAAAGGGCAGAAAGTATTTATATATTTTTGCGGCCAAATTCTTAGCCAAAAAGTTTAAATATTAAATTTTCAAAGTGTACTCAGTATTGTACTGTTTGTATTTGTTTCACTTGGTTTTTTTTTCAACATAGCACACTAAACATAGATACAAATGTTGTATCGTTGTTGTATATTAATAAAATTAAATTTTAACCACACTGTTTCCAATATTACAATACAACACATACAACACTTAACACACCACTTGTGAGCAACCGAATTGTTTTATTCGGGAAACCCGAAAACCGATTTTTGAAAAACGTCGCATAATCGATCACCCTGGTAAACACATTAATAGCAAGACAATGTATGTTTTAATCTTGCTATGTTTTTGTTATCATTATTTATATTTGTTTTGAATATTTTTCATTACGTACATATCGCCACACCGCTTTTTGACCTATAATATTTTATATCTGTGGTTTTCAGTCATCACTGCGATGTGACAAAATCATATTTCTTAGGAGAGCCAAAACAACGTTCTGTTTGAAATGTGTGCTCTGGAGTTATATTTCTTAACAATACTTCCGGAAGATTAAAACAAAACATTTTAAGATAGGACGAGCTCCTACAACAGAATGAAAAAACAAACATATTGTTACGGAGACTAAAAGTGTGTGCAGCAAAGAGTTTGAATTCGATTTTATACTACAAAGCGTGAACGAGTTTTTCGTGTATTTACTTCCCGCATAAATACAACTATTTTAAATTAATCAATCAGCTGATTTTTGTTTTGTTTTTCATCTATTTGAAAACTTAAAATATCAAAAAGAAGTTAACAAAAATGCCTATAATTACGGAAAAATATAAAATTATAAATTTTTTAGAGCAAAATTGCATTTGCAGAGATTCTGGGCTTGAAGATACGGTATTAAAAATAAAAACCAATAGCTGCTGAATTTCACTATTGGTCCATTTTTTATTACTTATTTTTTCACGCTTTTGTTTTAAGTTGGGTTTTTCATTATTTTGATCCATTATTTAACTTATTTTAATAGTGACCACAAATGAAAAAAAATCAAACAATAGTTTTGGCGGCTAAACGATCAGCTGTACAACATGTATTTACTATACCTTTTGGTCTTGTATTATAACCACAGCCTAGTAAATTTTTGTTCTATACATTTTGTTGTTGTGGTGTAGTAAATGGTAGTACTTTTACTATATCTACAACCTTTACAAGGTTTACAAGGGTAGTTTACTACCAAGAGTGAAAACCCTCTATATCTACAACCTCTACAAGGTCTTCAAGGGTAGTTTACTACCAAGAGTGAATACCCTCATTAATTAATCAGTAAAAAACTTATCGGACATGCAACCCATAAATTCTGATTGATCATGAATATGAACAGCAAACTTTAGAATTAGCAAATTTAATTTTTAAAGAAAACACAGTTTTTTCATTGACTTTTTTTTATAAATTTTCATACCTTAGGAAACTAGAACAATTTTCTGACTCTGAGCTTTAAAATCCCTAAATCGGATTTGCAAAATTTTAGCACATTAGTTAGTATCCCGCTTAATTCAGTTCATCGAAAGAATCAATGCTTTTACAGCAGATAATTCAATCTGAAGTTCAAACTTAATAAAATTTTAGTTTTGAATTCGTTTGGGTGGTGCGGCGATCCCTCCCTTGTAAAGAGGTTGGTCACTCACACTTCTTAATTGAAAAAAATCACACTATAGCAAGCTGACTCTGGGTGTCTAAAATTTTTAACTTTTGGGTACCTACTTGGGTAAATATATTACAAAAAATGATAAAAGAAATAAAGTAAATTTTTCAGCATGCATATTTTAAAATCATTATTTTTTGAATTTCGCACTTTAATTAATGAAAACTGTGTTGGTATTGATTATAAAACATTAGTCTTTCCAATTATTCGACCCTGTCGGTTAGGGCATTATTCGAAAAATGAAGATAATTGATTTACCTGTTATTCGGGTTGATTATTCGAGAAAATTGGCGATTAATCGTTTAACGTAAAATAAATATATATCTTTCATCAATAGGAACACAGTTCTGCTTTTTTGTTGGCGGTATAAAGCGTTTGTTGAGGGAAATTCAAAGCAATCTAAGACTTTTTAAAGAATCAGGCTTAATAATCTTGGGGTTTTTGGGAGGAATATGAGGACTCTTAAAAAAAAGTGTGGTCCCACATGTTCTGTGGAAGTAAACCCTTAAGCCTAAAACAGATAAACGCAGTGTATGTATTTTGTTGATAAAACTGGGTTTTTATTTTCGAGAAATTAGAAAATTACATATTTTTAATTTTATCAGGCTCAAGATCATAATTTTTTTAATTGATACTAACGAATAGTAAATTAGAAAATTTTATAAATAAACAGGAGCTGCCTTCAAACACTATTCATTAGGAAATTCTTATAAATATTGTGTTGTTTATTGCGAAATTTACAAGGTTTGGCAGAACTGTTACTGTCAGTATGTGGTCAATGATTATGGTCAGTGAATATATGTAGATTTTTTACAAAAACACCAAAAATTTGTTTCCAAATTTTGAAGTCTATAAAATTGTTGATTACCTAGTAAATTATAACGATTTCTTTTCTTTTTTTAGTCTTTAAAAGTTTTTGTATGTTTTAAAAAAAATAATATTTTCGAATTGAAAGCAGTTTTATAGCATACTTAGCCACGTGTTTGATTGTTTATATATTCTTTTAAAATACATTATAAGGGTGAATATGGGAATTTTTGAGAGCGAATTATTTTTCAGAACTTGGATCAATAATTTAAGGAAAATTGTTTGTTCTAAGAACGACTAGTTGAACAACTTGTTGCCATTTATAACCTGTTTTTCGGTAGGTTTTAACACCGATTATTTTTGTTGAAAATTATTCAAAAAGTAGTCGAGTTTTCTAGAACAACTTTAGGAGCTAGTTCAAGTTATATCTTACATTTAAGTTTAGGTAAGAGGGTTCGGGTTCCATGGAATTTTTTCTAACAGAACATGTAGAATATTTTTGGTTGGGATCCGATTTCAAAGAAATTTTCCTGACAGAATTCTTACAGAGTTAATATACATTAATTAGAATTTTTTAAGGAATTAGAACAAAAATTGTCTATTGTATTTCCTAAAGCGTAAACAGCATTTGCTTTGACTTGGCTAAACAAGTTATCTGATCCCTAAGAATTGAATTGATTTTAAAAGAATTTGATTATATTTCAGTTAATGGGTTTTTTAAGCTTTTCTTGCTATGTTCTTAAAGAAATAAATAAGGAAGATTTTAGAAATAATAACAAAAAAACTATATAAAAAATTTAACCGGTTAATCAAACTATTTTAACCAATTATTCGGCTCGAATAATTATTTAAGTTTTAAATTTTTTCGACATTAACCGAAATAGAAGCGATTATTCGAGGTATCGTTAAATCAATTAACCGAATTGGAAATACAAGAAACACATCTGTTTTAAATATTTGAATGTTTTTTTATCTTAATTTTATTAATACATTTTTGTCACAGAATTTTTTTTAGGTTTAAAAAAATTAATTATTTTGACCGGGTTTTAGTGCTTTTGCCGAATGTAAGTTGTTGGTACTTTTTAGTTTTAAATAGAAGACCGTGGCATTTCCATAAAAAGTTATGAAAAGTTTGAGGACTTTTTTTATTCAAGAGCCAGCCAGTATCGGAATATTTTTGTACCACAACTTAAAAAAGTTTACAGTTCCAAGTCAGAATTAAGTCTAGATTATTTCTGCATAATTTTAGTACATTGTAAACCAAGTTATAAAAGCGCCGGACATTTGACCGAAAAAGACCGTGGTATTTCCATATAATTCAGGACTTTCTAAATTTTAGAACCAGTTTCGGAATATTTCTGTTCCACAAGTTGATAAAACTCACAGTTTTAAGTCAGAACTGCGTCTAGATTATTTCTGCAAAATTTCAACACGTTATAACAACGGCATAAAAACGCCATATATAGGACCGAAAAAGACCGTGGCTACTTCACACTAATATATGAAAAGTGAAGAACTTTCAAAATTCAATTGCCCGTTTCAGAATATTTTTGCTAGAACACTTAAATAAATTTGATAAATCATAAGTCAAAATTATGTCTATATTAGGTTTGTTTTTTTCGAATTTTATATAAATATTCCATACAAATTTAAGTAGATATAGACTTGCCAAGTAGTTATATCTACTTAAAAATTTAGAATATATAGAAATGTTGCTTTTCTCTTTTGAATGTAAACAAAAATATTTGTCATAAAAATATTTGAAATTTTTGTATTTTTAATTTGATAAATTATTAAAACCAACAAAAGCTGTCAAATGAATTATATGTTTGTTTGTAAGTAAAGCTAGAGCAGGGCAAACAATATAATTGTTCCCGCGAAATGTTCAAATTATATTTGTTTACAAAAAATTAAGAAAAGTCAGGTAAGTAGGAATAGTCGTTTTTTTTACAAGTAGTTATAGATATAGATATAAAATTCGAAAAAAACAAACCTATTGTTTTTACAAAATTTTAGCCCTTGCGAGCAACGGTATAAAAACGTCGTAAATGGGACCGAAAGAGACCGTGACTTTTTCATTTACATAAGTGTGTAGTATTAGAAATATGTAGGCCTTTATGAACTAAAGATAAAACTGATAGTTTTGAAAAAAATTTAATTTTTATGTGGTGATTCTGGTTCGGCTTAAGGTCATTGGTTGTTTAGAAACAAATGTAAAAATAAAAAATTAACTTATCGATTTTTTTTAATTCTAAAGTCGTCCGGTCTAGACTGTGTAGACCGTGAAAAGCGGTCTAACCAATCGACCTATTTTGACCGTAGCCTCTAATGTTTGTGAACTTAGCTATTTTTGTTTATTTATACTATATTATTTTTTCTTTAACAGATATCAGGTACCGCAGCAAAACTTGGGCATCCCAATGCTTACCATCATTGCACATTGTTAGTTAGTGCTAATAAATTACATTTGGGAGAGTCATTGGTTAAAGAAGATGTATGTTAAAAGAGTAGAAGTTTTTCTTATCAATTTGCGATATTTTCACTAATTTGTATTTCTATTTATCATTAGGCAAATTATATTAGCAAAGCTACTGCCTCTGTACGTTCTCCAATCAAGAATCTCTGTGATATTAATCGCAGTGTTAATGTCCCACAATTGTTGTCCGCTGTGGGATATGAATTTTTGCGTACCTCAGCAACAGAGCTGGAAGATGGTGGTAGCACTCAAACAATGAAACAACGTGGCTTTCAATTAGTAAATCCAACTGAAAAATGGTTCCCTGGCATTGATGCTTTACGTCAAGAATTTGGGTCATGGGATTGGGTTCTTGGCAAAACACCTAAATTCACTGTCGAAAAAGAGCTGGCACTTAAAGCAGACGATGACAAGCAACTTAAAATGAAACTTTCCGTTGAAGTCGACAAGGTATGAATGCGCAATTGCCTGCTCTATATTATAATATTAACATAGAAATTCTATATTCTAGGGTTTGATGTCCGATATAAGCATTATTATGCCAGGTGGTGAACGTTTACCGGTAGTTTCTCAATTGCAAAATAAAGCCTACAATGAAAAAAATCTGAATGGCATTATATGTGCCTTGAAGTTGGTGTCAACTGATAATGTCAAGCAGGCCATCAATGGCATGTGAGAATTTAATTTACGTTAAGGTTCAACACACTTTTATATATACTTACATACAGTCAAGTAAAAAAGTTTACATACACCCTTTTAACAGAGTTTGCGAAGAATATAAAAAAAATTTTATATAAATATTTAAGGCAATAAAAAAGTAATTTATTTTTATAAAAAAACAGTAATAACAAAAACATGAAAAATTCATAGGAAAAAAGTGTACATACAGCCACAAAAAATTAATATTATTCGAAAATTTTGCAAATAAAAAGAAAAGATTTTAACTTTTAATATTTGGTCGGCCCACCATGGGCATCAATTACTGCTTAAAGACGACGGGACATTGATGTCACCAAATTCTTTGTAATATCGGGTGTTATTTCGGCCCATGCACGAATAAGGGCCGTTTTTAATGTTTCGAATGTTTCGAATTTTCGTAGCAATTTTTTCAAAACGTCCCATATGTGCTCCATTGGGTTTAAGTCCGGTGACTGGGGTGGTGAATTCAGCTGTCTTAAGACATAATAAAGAAGCCAGTCTCGAACTACGTGTGTAGTATGCTTAGGGTCGTTATCTTGTTGGAAAATCCATTGATTTCCTAGACCCAAGCTATCAACAGATGTCATTAGATTTTGTTCCAATATGTTTTTATATTGATAGCGGTTCATATTACCTTCAATAAAACCAAACGACCCACTCCAGATGACGCAATGGCGCCCGAAACCATAACGTTGCCGCCTGTGTGTTTGACTGTAAGTATAGTATTCTTTGGGTCTAGTGCAGTGTTTGGTTTTCTCCAAACTTTGGATCGGCCATTACTTCCGAAAATATTATACTTACTTTCGTCGCTAAATACAACACGCTTCCAAATCCATACCCTTGTCCAGAGATGTGCTTTAGCAAACTCAAGGCGAAGTTTTCGATTCTTCGCTGAAATTTGTGGTTTTTTGCGTGCTACTCTGCTTTTAAAACCATTGTCAAACATTTATTATTGTTCGTGGAGTAGCAATTATATTTGAATATTTTTCGATATGTTCCGCCAATTTTGGGGCACTTATTTTCGGATCCTGGGTGACTACTTTAATAATACTGCTAACATCGCGTCTCGAAAGGTTTTTGGGTCTACCAAATCGTGACTTATTTTCGGTACTATTGGTTCTATCATAATTTCTAATTATCGTCTGCACAGTACCACGACTTAATTCTACGATCTTATTTTCCTTTCGAAGATTCACTACCATATTTCTAACTGAAATATGAATCTCTTTCCGATTTTCTATTTTCAGTGATAGAAATTTAAATAATATCTTCTTTAGTTATCACTTTGTCAACGTAAACGATTGTAAAGCTTGTAAATTTAATAAGTCAACGAAGTCAACGGATATTCCTCGTTCTTTGTTTTTAATTTTCTATTTGATGTTAGGAGTTGCCACGCTGTATGTAGACTTTTTTCACGCTAATTATTATGTTTTTTCCTAATAATTTCTATGTTATATTTTTTCATATCTTTTTTTTTCTTTAAATAATCTTTACTTTAACATTGCTATAAAATCTTTTTAAATTATCGCTACTAATTCTCTAAAAATTCAAAATCATAGGGTGTATGTAGACTTTTTTCCTTGACTGTATATATTATAAATTTGCAATCGTTACACTTTTATTCTACCTGCAGAGGTAAAAAATGCATCAACCATTTGTTGTGCACAATTAATATTAGTTTATTTTTTAATTTCTGACAATTATATTCAACATCAATATGTATTTTTATATTTTAAAATGTTATATATTTTTTTTTAATATACTAGATGATGTACATAAGACGTATGAAGTTTTAGTTCAAAATGTAAAGTTTTTAATGAACAGTAAAATAGTGGCTAAGATTGTGTCAATATTTTTTATGAAATTCAGCACCCGTTGCCAGTCTACGTAGTCCCAATAACAAGATCTGGTACTGCTCGCCAAAGAATAACCTTCAACGTCCCTTCGGTTAAGTGTAATAAATGCAAAATTGGCTATATCTTCGTAGACGTACAAACCTTCTATCACTCAGGGAATACGGTACAAACTTTGTTGTTAGGTTTTTGTAATTTTTTTACTTAATTAAAAATCTAGATTTTATTAAAAATTGCAAGGCTATCAACAAAATATTAAGGGTGTGAACGATCGTGATTTGCACGTGATGCAAAAACGATGAGTCTGTTATTTGTATTTTCTTAGGGCAGTGCTACACGTTCAATATATAGTGATATTTGGATCGCGATCCATTTTAATGGATTGCGCGCGAATGCTGCACGTTCAATATTTATCGCGTCAGTATTTACATAATTTTTGCTCCCATTCTACCGGTAGCACACACTCGCTTTCACTATCTTGTGACATAAATGTTTTACTTTTGTGTTGTTTTAATCGTTTTATAGAATCTGTGCATAGATTCTATAAGACGATTATCGTCCAATTTCAAAGTTAAAAATGTTTTAGGGATAGTTGAAATTGTTCATAAATTTTGAAGATTTTATTAATAGTTTTTAGAAAACATGAATCATTTTTTTTTTTAAATAAATCAAAGAAAAGTACAAATTTCAGTAAAAATTCTGTAAATTTGTATATGTTTACTACGAAAATCCTTTTTCCCTGAGATATTTATATGATTAATGTCCCATAAAAAACCTTCCCTTATTGCGTAGAAATCATATGTAAAGAGTGCATATATATATATATATATATATATATATATATATATATATATATATATATATATATATATATATATATATATATATATATATATATATATATATATATATATATATACAGTGTTGTAACGACGTTGACAGTTTATCGATTTAAGCAAAAACACATCTCTAAAAATTGAGTCGGCAGATTTTATTTTGTTTATTATTTCTGCGAAAAAATGTTTTTTATGTGTAATTTAAATTCTGATACCAGTGATGAAGAAAATAAAGAAAATCTAGTATTGGAAAGAAGACTACTCATACGGAAATCCAATATCTTTAATCTGCCGGGTAACAAGTGAGTAGCAAAATCAAAGTCTGTTACTTTAAACAATGTTAATCTTCTAATTTTTTTAAAAGGTTTGAAAGTCACTTTCGGCTGAATAAAACAGCCTTCACAGATATGCTGGAAACAAGAGCACCTAATTTAAAAACCGGAACCAAGTCCACATTTATTTCCAAAACAATAAAGTTGGCAGCTACATTAAGATTTTTAGCCCAGGGGTCGTACAAGCTCATTGTTGGAAACGACTTTAACTTAGGGTTCAGCTGTTTCCGAAACTGTAGAAGATTTGACACAGCTTCATCCAGCGGGCTCAATATAAATTGCTTGATTCTTCCGCCACCTGTAGCATTACGCTCGGCTTTGTTGGCTACCATTTTCTTTTTAACTTTAAATTTTAAGACTCGCCAAACCTATAAATAAATTTTGTTATATTTTTATAATGATCATGCTTTCTTTACCTTCTGCCATCCATCTCTCATTATTCTCGGTGGGCCAAGTGCATTTAATAAATTTGATATTTCTTCCCATTTTTCCGTTTTTTTTTTCAGTCATTACTTTTCCTCAAGTCGTTACTAAAAATTGTGTCGACAAAATCAGTCGTTTCAAGACAAAATTGTCGTCACATTTTCTTACAGAATACCAAATACTTGTCGACAGTTATCAATTATTTTCGATAACGACAACGGGAATACCAATTTCACAAAAAAATCCCAAGACGACATTGTCTTGTGTCGACGACGACAATTAGAATAAGGGCGAATGGTTATCAAAAATTTGAGGGTTTTTTTATCAAAAACTATGAGAAAAAAATTAGAATGCTCAAAACAGTTCTTATTGTTAGTGGTTTTTTATATATACAATAATTATCGAAACATTTTCTAATTGGGGATATTTTGGGTACCTTTTTAGATTTGTTTAGGGAAAACGAAGAAAATATCTGTCAGTAGAGATGGGCACAAGGGTCAGAGGTCGCCAACATCTACCCGCGCCAATTGTAAAACCCTTTACATATTGGAAGTTTTGGTTGTTTAAACCAGTAACCATGTGTTTGATAGTCCATGGCTTCTGAATTAATACGATGTGTACCATACCTTTTTCACTATGTACATCAAAGTTTGTTTTACTCTGATGAAGGTTTATTTGAAGTAACATTGCTGTTGATCGGCTAGGAGTTGTTCTTCTTGGGAGTTGGCCACAACTGATCCCCCTTATATCGGTTACCGTAATTTTTAGCTCCTGTTTCTTTTTGGAAGTTGGTCACTGAACATCTAATTTTCTTTTACTTTCGTATGTTCCTTTTGGGTTCTTCCGATTTCACCCTTCTTTTCGGTAGCTATTTCCTGGGTGTGTTCAAAGTAAAATCATCTTTCCATCCGATTTTCTTGAAAAAGACTGCGAATGAAATGAAGGACGCTTTGCCCTTGTTTCATGCTCAACTCGCCATGGACTCCTGGTCTATCCTCACTATGTTCAGAGTTCGATTTGTCCACTTTGAGCTCCTCGCTTTGTTTTCCCCTGGACTTTAAGTATGTCCCGATTTGGAAGTTGGCAGACCCATCCCTTAATGAAAAGGGATACCTTTATAAGGGATTTTGCACCATTGTGCGAAGTCAGCTGTAGCATACAAAATTTTTCAAATCTGCTACAATCTACTTGGATCTTAGGGACATTGCTATTCTCAATGATATCGCACCGGTTCCTTTAAAGTAACCCCCTCAAAATTTATAAGTTTTCAGTAGAGGTGAAAAAATGTTTTTATTTTAACATCTACTATAAAATTTTAAAAGAATTATGGCATTGTAAAGAAATACGAATAGAAGTACACAACAATAGTTGTATATGCAATTTTTTTTTAGTAATTTTTAAAAAAGATAAGTTTTTTGAATTGTTACACTTTATCTGAAATTTGTTCATTTATTTAGTGGTGTCATTTTAAGTTATGCCAGTGTAACTGAAAATGCTGTTTAGAATTAATAAACATGTCACTTAAGAAAAGAAATGTCAAATTTATGTTTCCTAAGGTAAATAAAATGTATTTAAAATTGATATATTCAATTTAAAATGATTAAAATAACATTTATCCACTTACTTAAAAAATAATAATATTAATATTAATGTACAATGAAAAAATGTATCAAAATTAGATGATTAAGTATATTTGTAGTATGATTCGTAATACTCCTTAGGAATATTTTTTTACCAGTTCACTTATATCTCTTTTTTTTAATTTCCGATAATGGTATATTTTCCGAATAAGCTGAACAAAGGCTGAAAGATAAAAAGTGGTTAATTTTTCGACAAGAGGTCTCATTAAAAAATTGCTGCAAAAATAGTAGATAATTACTACACTGGTCTAGAAAGACAAAAAGAAATTGTCACAGCTTTGTTTATACTTCACTATAGATATTTTCCACGCTGAATCCATTTTTAAACTCAGAATGGCTCACCTGCGATCGAGGTGTAAAAAGTTATTTTCTCCTGATCGCATCTTACCCATTTGTGGTTGAAGCCTCTTCACTTCGTATGTGGTTCAGCTTCCCTTCCCTGTAGCCAAGAGAGTTTTCTCTTTTCTTTAACTTTATTTTCGAAAACGGTATCGTTGTTTTCAGATTCCGTACCTGTCTTATATGGCTGAGTACTGAGAGCCATCTGTTCCTCGAAAATTCGTTGTATTTATTTATTTTATCTAATTTTATTTTAGTTGATTTTGTTTTATTTTAAATTAAAAATTTAACAACATATGCGTCAGTTAATGTCCCAGTTAATAATTAAAGCCAATTTATAGTTACGATGCAATTAATTGCATGCTTTTTTCAATTCCATTTTCATTTATATGGTAACTTTTTTGCTCTTAAACCGAATGTAAATGAGGCAAAAAAAGAATTACAAAAACATGCACGAGAAATTAAAATCGTGATGTTTTTATTACTTCGTTCGCCGCCCATCAAGAATTGCATGCAAAAAGTCACCGTCTAAATTAGCTCTAACATGGACATTGCGTTATTGTAATACGAGGGTTGGTCAATAAGTTCGTGACTTTTTAAATGAAAAACAGGTTTTTGGATACAAAAATCATTTTATTTTTAACATAGTCTCCTTTGAGCTCTATACACTTTGTCAATGTTTCTCCCTTCCAAAAAATAAGATTTGTCAGGGCATTAAAATAGGGTTATTGTGAGATGATTTCATCGTTGGAGTCAAATGTCTTTCCGCTGAGCCATTTCTTCAGGTTTGGAAACAAGAAATAGTCACTCGGGTCTAAATCCGGAGAAAAGGGCTAATGAGGGAGCAATTCATGGATTTTTGACATAGAAAATGCCATTATCAATTTTCTTCTCAATCTTCAAATCACGCGGTAGGTCTGCTATCAATGGCTGTCAAACAAACTAAATGACGCAGCTTGTTCAAATTTTGGCAGGAGTCAACTGTATTTTTAGTTCATATTTGAGGTCGTATAAAAAACGTGAATTTTATAATTTTTTAGGCAAGTACTATATCACACTACATCATTTAAAATTTATGCTAAAAAATTACATGCAAATTAAAAATATATTTTTTTGTAAAAAATTCAAAATTTTGATTTCAAACTTTTTATAAAAATCTATGCCCAGATTCTATAAGACGATTATCGTTCACTTTCGAAGCAAATATCTACCATATTTCATAAAATTTTTAATGTTGTTACAAATTTGGTATCTCAAAAGATTGATAAGTCACATCTTTAAAACGATACAATTTTGACTTCGAAAGTGGACGATAGAAACTGGGCACCGGTTTTACGTGGTTTTTTATGGCGTTATCCGCGGTTTCGGTTACGGTTAGAACCGAAATGCAAATTAGCTTAAACCATGCTCACAATATGCAATGAAAATTAGTAGGATATAATAATGTGTTCTTTATTTCCCAAGAAATACTTAAAAATATAAAATTGTAAACATAGTAAACATTGACACAAAAATACGGCAACATATTATTACAAAAGTTTTGTAAAATTAAATTATGGAATAAATTTTTTAATACTTATCGATTCAAAACATTCAATAATATTTTTTTAGGAATCTAGTTCCTATTTGACACAATGAGAAACAGAAATTATTACTAGATAATAAATATACAAACAAATAAACATTAAAAATACACACATTAATGTAAATATTGTAGGTATGTAATAAATTAAAATTGCACTTCAAATACATCTACAAAACAACTACTTGATAAAAATAGAGCGAGTTTTATATTAAACACTACGATTTTTGACTTAAATTGTACTTAAAGCACAGTAAATTGTTTTTCCTGTGAAAAAATTTAACTTGAACTTTAATAGCCTCAAAGCGTAATTTAAATTGAAAAAATTAATAAATTTTTATTTATATAACAGTTTTTTTTTTTACGTGAAACCCGAACAACATACTGTGCTTAACTGAGAAATTTTGTTTGAAAAATTCTTACTTTAGTAAATTTTTTGTAATAAATCGTACCTACAAGGTAATCCCACCAACGAATACACTCTGATTTCACTCGGATACATAATAGAGAATCCATGGTTTGACCTATTAATAAGATCGATAATTTGTGCGATGCGACTGAAACTAATTTTACAAAAGCCGACTTCTTTGCAAAAAGGAGACGATCATAAAAATGGAGACCAACTTTATTCACTTGTCGTAAGTTTTTAGAAGTAAAAAATATTTAAAATATAAAAAGATTAAAGTGGGGCATGCCGACAGATACAGCAGAATTGTTTTCATACAATCAACAATTTTGAAATTGCAAATTGTATTTTTTTTTAAGTCATGTGTGATTTTTTGAATACAAATGAAAATGGTTTGATCTATAGCAGTGCCATGGTTTAAAGTAGAAATAAAAATTTACACGATTCTTTTCAGCGCATCGTAGAGGACTCATATGGAAGAGTCGCCGTCATGACACAGTTTCTTCAGTTGCACTGAACTTGTGCGATCGGACTACGACATCGCGGGTGATTAATTAATCGCCCGCTCCTATCGCGGAAGAGTCTTCTAGGATGAAAATGCTAGCTGAAGACTCTACTTGTGATATATGTTGGCATTTTTGCTCCAGAGCTCTCAGGATACTGTCAGGACACGTTTTACGCATATTTTTCTAACTCAAGAATAAGCTATTTTTTTAAATTAAGCACAGCTGATATACTCATAGTTATGTGAAAAAAAAAACTTACTTCGTCAAAATTTATTAATGCTTAGTGTTAATTTCGCTAAAACTACAATTAAATTTAAAAGCCAAAATCGCCATAAATGCTGAAATAACAACATTAATAAACAATTTCCGATACGTAGTTGTACATTACTGTGTTATTTATAGAAAATGACTAAATAATAGGATCATCCGGTAATTAGTTTCGTTAGAAGAAAAAAAGGTGGGTAATCTCTATTTTTCTAGCAAGGACATGCCTTTACACAACACTTAATACTCCAAGGTTAGAATAACCGGAAAGTAATGGATTGTTTTTTAAATTTAAATTTCTTTTTTATATTAAGTGTGGGTGCAAGCTGGCTAAATAAAATCTAAATTTAATTGAGGTTTCAAATATTTTTCAAAAAAAATTTCAAAACCATTTGTCAATTTGTATTTATAATAGAATTTATTTAGCTACCTCACACAAGTCCTAAGTTAATTTTTTTCGAATTTCGAAGTATTTATCAAATTTCTAAGTAGGAAAGAATTTTGCTTCTTAATATATACGCTATTTGTTTCCTTTACAATTTCTACAAATTGTTACTAAAAGGCTTTCGTTTACACAAATACTCAGTAAACAGAAGGGAATAAAGTGACAGTTCGATGTTGTTGCAAATTTTTACTGGAAAAACTTTTGACAGCAAGATTTTTTAAGTAGAAAAAACCCATGATTGATTTTTGTAAATACAATTTAAAAGTTTTACAACTTCGTAGTTGTACACAAATGCAAAGCAAAAAATATTTTAGAATTATGGAAAATATAAGAAAACCTTCAACATTGTTTCTGCTTAACATTTTACACCAAGAATCCTCCCAGTTATTTTTTTTTGGCAAATGGGTTTATAATCACCTACTTAACAGACTTGAAAATTGTTGCATATTTTCCGTTCGCGCACTTTTTTAGAAAATTTTTTTATTGGAGTAAATTTGCCAAACTTTTTGTTAGTTTGTCACTGAGTAGTTCTTACTAGGCTTGACTGAGAAAAATACTCAAACGAACCTAAAAATAAAGACATTAAATTCGAAAAACAAACAAAAATAAATACAAATGAAATTTTGTTTGTAAAAATAAACGTTTTGTAATAAATAGGTAAGTTGTTTCTTACTTTTCTACATTTTATTTAACAAGGGCATGTTCATCGTTGTTACTCCTTACCTAGGACAATGGCATTCTTAACTTACAGGTAAGTTTTTGAAAAAAAAATTGAATTTGGTATCTGAAATAATGCAAGGGCGATGTGTAGGGTTCCAAAGTAACGTAAGGGAAAGGGGTTTGACGTTGAAAAGATTAATGAGTCTTTGGTAAAGATGATAACAAATTTTGCCAAATTAAAGATTTTGGCAAAAATAAGAAAAAAAACTAAAAATAATCCTAATTAATTAACTTTTAACGGAATTTAATGTAAAAAAATAAGTGTTAATGACATTCCTTCAAAATATGCTAAAAAACTTTAAAATAGTAAAGCTTTTAAATACCAGGTATGGTCAATTGTGACAACCTGTAGCACAGGCTGTGTTAAAATTGGGCCACTAAAAAAATTCTAAAAGTCTTTAACTTTTTCTTGACATTTTGTTAGGGTTTTTATTAAAGTATTTGGTAATTACGGAAAAGTTGAGATAGGAATAGAGAGAAATCAAATAAAAACCCTAAAAAAAGTCAAGCAAACGTTAAGGAAAATCTAGTGTTACGAGTTTTAGGTCCTACTCTTTACCTTTAGAGAACACTTTTTCCCGATTGGATCAGTATTTAAAAAGATCCATATTTATTACCAATTTTTAGTGATACGTTATTTTGAATTTTGGTATTAAAATGCAGAATTAACATGCAGTTCTATCAAATGAATTATAATAAATAAAAAAAGTTCAAATCTAGAAATATTTGGATCCATTAGAATATTTCAGGCGGTCAACGTTTCGACTTTGGTTGTAAATATATCATATAAAAATAAAAATCCAGAAAAATCTTATTTGGGCATTATTCTTAAGTTAGGAGAATATGGAATAAAGAATCAAAATATTTTTATGTTTTTACATTAACATATGGTCTTCTTTCCATGACTTTCCATAAATACCATTTTTTATATAGTGCCGTTAGAAGAAATACTAAAAAAAATAACAAAAAACTACCGATTCTTGGCAACTTCTTTACCCTTAAAACAGCGGCAAATAAAAAAGGTCTCTATCGCATATCCAAGTTTCATTAAAGTAGGCGTGTTAGCGTTGCGGATATTCCCTTGTTAGTGCTGAATATAACACAAGCCCATAGGATTACAAGTCAAAGTAGATATTCTAGTATTAATTTAACTTATATGTTCAGTTTTGATCAATTCAACAATATTTTGATAGTCTGGGTCACGGGCAAAAAAATCTGTTAAATAACGAAATGTGGGACGATCCTTGGCTTTGTAATTCCAACAATTTAACATAATTTCAAAAATATGATCCGGGCAATGTGGTGGCTGTGGCAAGCGTTGACCGCATTCGATTAATTGAATTGCATCTCTACCAAGTATTTCACCATAAGGTGGTTCTCCCAAAGAAAACATTTCCCACAGCGTGACACCAAAAGACCAAACGTCACTGGCATGTGAAAAGATTCCATTGTTATAACTTTCAGGAGCATACCTGTGTGAAAGTAAAAATATTAAAATTGTATTAAAAGTAATCAAGTTTTGTTAACTTTACCATTTAATAGGCCATTTACCCCCTTGACTGGCTTGATAACACTCGTTGTCACTACCTAAGGCACGTGATAACCCAAAATCACTTATTTTAGCTTGATTGCGTGAGGCCAACAAAATGTTGCGAGCTGCCAAATCGCGATGTACAAAATGATAATGTTCTAAATATTGCATGCCTAAAGAAACAAATATTTGAGTATATTATTTTTACAGTTTTCAAAAAATGTATAGCAATATAACACACCACAAGCAATCTGAGAAGCCCATAATTTCAATTCATAATTTGGATTTATTTTGTTCTTATGATCTAATATAAAGTCTAACATTGAACCCAGTGGCACCAACTCTTGAACCATCATTAAAGTTTCACCTTTTGATATACCAATTAATTGAACAATGCAATGATGTTTCAAACGAATCATTACAGAGGCTTCGCGTAAAAATTCTTGTTTATTTGTGCGGCAGTGTTCATCACGTAAAGTTTTAATGGCTACGCAACGTTTAATTTCAACTGCCGTTTCAATATTTCTTTGTAGTAAAAAACCTCTATAAACAGAACCGAATTCACCCTCACCCACTATCGATTCAAGTATAAGACAGTCTCGTGCTATAAGATAATTAGGTTTAGAAGCTTCAGCTCCAGCAATATCTGAGGCCAAAGTTGTGGTCGAGGCTACACTAGTTTGTCGATTTAAATATCGATTGATTTCACTTTCATTTGATGTTGTCGATATTAATGAATCCAAACGTTCTGGATGTTTGGAAAATTCTCGTAACTCTGCAGCGGATGCTTCTAGAGCTTCTTTGGAAACATAGTTTTCAATATTATCACTGCGTTCCATGAATACTCGTATATCGACTGTGGGTATGTAACCATTATCATTCGGCACAGTTAAAGATCTACAAAAAGATAATTACTTTTATAAGCAGTGTAACCAAAAATGTATAAGCAGTGTAATTATTATTTATCGTACCTTTCATTGCAGATTTTATTATTGCGTTCACGTTCAATAATTATATCACTTTTTGTAAAATATTCAACTTCTTCTTCAGTCTTATTTCCGATTTGTAAATTTGTAAAAGCATTGGTTCTTTTTGAACTGGCTTCTTGAATTTCTTGTAAAATAACATCAGTATTTATAGCAGCATTGTTTTTGGGTACATTGTAAAATTCATCAGTGTTCGCATTGTCGTCCTCTGCACTTGTATTCAAACTCGAAAATTCGGTGGAAAACGAGAGATTCTTTAATAATGTCTCGGCCTGTTTGAGTTGTTGTTCTTTATTGTTTGAACTAGTACTGGGATTATCTTCACAAGAATTGGCTTTGAGTTTATGTTTGTTTTTACGCAATGTACTGACACTCTCTAAGATACTCGATTTCTTGGGACTTCGTAATCGAAGGGTGCTAAATACAGAATTCGAATGTTCTTTAGATTTCTTTTTTATATTGTTATTATGGTGAATTGTTGAGAGTGTTTGAGTATGTGTGTTTGGCAATGGATGAGAAGGTTTGCCGCTGTTATCAGTAGGACTTCGTAAGGATTGTGGCACTTGTATGGCATCCGATGATTTTTTATGGCTTGTTCTTGGCATAGTTGAGAATAAGGGTAGTGGTGGTTTCGGTTTTGGCAAGACTGGAAATTTAAGATTTACCGGCAAACCATCAGCAAAACGCATGAAGTGTTCTACTAAATGTTCCAAAGATGGTAAAAACGGACCATCATCGATGAATAAATATTTAGACTAAAAATAAATTAAGAGATAGATTTTATGAATTGATGGAAGTATTAGCACTCAAACTATGTGTATTATTGAGCTGCATATCGAGGGATTTCTAACTACACCGCGTACGTCAAAAAATACTACTTTTTAGGAGAGAAAAAAAAATGTTTAAAAAAGTCATTAGTTTATTATACAATGTTTTTTGTCTCTTCAAAAGAGTAATAGTTTTTGAGATAAGAAGTTGCTATTATGTGAAAAATTTCAGAGGGGATCTTAGTTCCCTACCAGCAGTTAAAGATTTCGATATTAGTGTAATTTAGCAAAAATTTAATTGAATTTTTTCCCCAAAATTTAAAAAGTTTCGTAACGACGAGCTAATAATAACGGAATAATTATAGCCGACATTTGACTTTAAAATTTAAAAAAGATGAAAAATGCAAAAGAAGCTCAGTTTGCATCGTCATTGCTCTATGCTGCCAAAATGTAAACAACAGGCTCAGAATTTTTGTATCGTATGCAAATTGTTTATCACGAAAGAAGCTTTAGTGGACAAAATTAATCAAACAAAAAATATAACAATACACGCAAAAAATGCATTTTTAAGTGAAATTAAATACTTGGAGATATACCTAGGCAAGTTCGTCCTATGCCCGTAATTTAAAGCAATAGATACCTACCAGTGCTTAGATACCTACAGTGTAGACAAACGGGCATTAGTACATTTACGCTGAAGAACGATATTTGGTTAATAAATACAAGAAGAATCGAACAGAAACTATCAGTTGTCTTGCCTCTAAACTTGTCACAACTCTGGGAAAGCAGCACCGACACTGTGCGTCGAGCTCACTATGAGTATAAACAGTATTTATTATTTTCAAACCAATGTGGTGGATTGCTGTTTTAAGATTAAAGGAGCGACTTCTGAAGTCCGCCAGTTATGCTGAACTTGTTTGAGAAGCATTACCCACCTATTAAGAAAAAGTTTTTGGCTCCAATTCAATTTTTATTTTCAAGAAGATAACGCGCCATGTCATAAAGCAAGAAATGCAACGGAATGGTTCACAAATCATAATATAAGGCTCCTTGATTGGCCACCAAATTTATAGGCAATCATTGACAGATCATTGATTAATTATACGATTTCCACAGCAAGTGATCTTAACCACACAATCCGCGATACATGGTCTAAAATAACATCAATGGGGAAAATTGGTTGACTCAATGCCGAACAGAGTTTTAAGTATTCCAGAACCAAAATGGGGAAATATTTTCAAATAATAAACTTGTATTTTAATAATCGTGGTATTATATTGGCAATACTTTTTTTGAGTTTTATATACGAAATGTTTACAATTTGTTATTTTTTAGTTAATAAAAAAAAACAAATGTGTTTTATTATTCACAAGAAAATACGTTTTTAATCTGATAAAAACACATTTTAGGTGTGTTCGACGTACGTTACCGCGGGTGCCCGCGGGAACCCAATCTTACCAGAAAGCGTTTCTTGTAACAAAAATTGGATAAATGAGAGCGTTCATGAGAGAGTAATTGTGTTTCTCTTTTTACCAGAACTTACCCGTACTTTTTGTTTGGGTAAAATGGTAAAATTGTCAAATCATCAGCTGCTGCTAATAAATTAACGGTTTTGCATTTTTGAAAAAAAAAAAATTAAAGTTAACTAAAAGTTTACTATTAACAACTTTTCCTTCTTAATAATGAAAAATACATTTAAAAATGTAAATAGATATTTGCCATTTGATATATATTTATTAATTAAGCTGTTTTTAATATGAATAAATTTGACGTTTATTTTTGCTTACTCTCATATTACCAGACTTTACCCGAAATTACCTCGTACAGACCTTTTCAGTAAAGAAAAAAAAATCTTTTTTTTTAAATATTTACTATTTTTTGAGTTGTTAACTTTATCTGAAATTTGTTCATTTATTTAATGTAAACCGTTACGGCATAAACACAGGCACAACTCAAAATATTTCTCTTTAGTTGAAACAAAAATGATATGAATTGAGCTTCCATTTTGGGATAACTCAAAATATTTCTCTTTAGTTGATTCTAAAGAAGCTTCTCTTAAATAACAAAAAGGACATCAAGGGTGAGAAATAAATACCATTTTCCTATGGAGCCGCATGGATCAAATACATCTTACCTATAAAGAGTTCCTTCATTCCGTCAAAAGGTATGAGAGTATGCAAATATATGCAAACAAAATTTGTATTCCAAATTATTTAAATTTAAAAATAAAAAAAAAAACAGATTTCAATTAATTACAAAAAAAAGGAAATTAGCATTATAAAATTTTTAGTTTTCCATAATATATTAAATTCCTCTAGTGCTAATTTAAATAAATTTTAAAAGATTTTACAATAGTATTTTAAGGTCCTGTCAGATGTGGCTAAATAAATTCTAAACTAAATACAAATTGACAAAAGGGTTTCAAATTTCTTTCAAAAATATTTGAAAATATTTTAGAATTTTTAAGCAATTTGGAAACCTGAATTTAGTTTAGATTTTTTTAGCCAGTTCGAATTTTTTTCGAATTTTATATAAATATTCCATACAAGTTTAAGTAGATATAGACTTGCTAAGCAGTTAAATATTAATAACGTATAAAAATGTTGCCAAGCCTAAGAAATTATTGGCTTTTCTCTTTTTAATGTAAACAAAAATATTTGTCATAAAAATATTTTAAATTTTAATTTGATAAAATATTAAATACAACAGAAGCTAACAAATGAATTATACGTTTGTAAGTAAAGGTAGGGTGGGGCAAACAATATAATTGCCTTATTTCGCGTTCCCGCGATGTCCATATACGAAAACAGCTTTCGTACAAAAGCGGCCGCAAATGTTCAAATTATATTTGTTTACAAAAAATAAAAAAAAGTCAACTAAGTAGGGATAGTCGTTTTCTTTACAAGTAGTTATAGATATAGATATAAAATTATAAAAAACAAACCAATTGAATTAAAGTTTTGCCCTCCAAAATTATAATAAAATGGTTCGGCGAAAAAAATATGTGCCAGCCTACTACTAAATAGTTGACTTTATAATGGAAACACAGAAAATTTATTGAAAACACATTGACGTTTTGGCCAACAATTCCTTGTAAATTTTTTAGTACACTACTGGTAAATATATTTTTTAATAACTTTAAATTTTAAGCATTTCTCCTAACTTTAACCATACAAATTTAGAGTCTTAACCAAGGCTATTTCATAAAAATTCACCGAACATAAGTTGTTTTAACACATCAAACTGGTAATGATGATTATTAAAATAGAAATTGAAAAACGCAGCTTTGATCTAGTGCACACTTTCTGAGTATTATTTCCGCTATATCTTCGACATACTTTTACAAACATAAAAAATCGTGTACAAATCTTGGTTATTTGGATTTAGGTTTCAGAGGTATTGTACAGAAATTGTCCTCATGTAAGTTTTATTTAAAATATTCCAAACCAAAGCCATCCGCGATTTAACGAACGACAAAATTATTTGCATTGACAACCTTGTACAACGAATATTTCTGAAAATTTATACTCGAGATAGTTTGAAAAAACATAAAAAAATTAAATAAGAAACGATTTGGAGAAATTTTTGTTGATAACCTTTCAATTTAAGCGTGTACCCACTACCGCATTCACTTTTAACGAATATTCCCAGCAAAAACATGGTATCAACTACTTACCAGGCTATTTACTCGCTTAATTACTTTTGTTCGCGATGTCCAAAAAGTAATGTGTACTCATTATGTTTTGGCTATTACTTTGTGTTTTTTGTAAGCGAGAAGATAATGACCACTCATTACTTTTGGGACATCGCGAACAAAAGTAATTAAGCGAGTAAATAGCCTGGTAAGTATTTGATTTCATGTTTTTGTTGGATTTCGGTATAACGAATATTATATTGTCAGGTCCGTTCGTTGTGCTAAAATATTCGTTATATCGCAACAAGTTTTTGTGTTTTGTTAATTTTACTAGACATTTAACATTTCTGAAATTTCTGAGTTTATTAAAAATGTAAAAAGGACATCAATAGTGAACATAAAAGCTTTAACTTTAAATTATTCTCCAATTTGTTCTTATTTTTTGTTACAATGAGTATACATTTTTAGAATCATTTATCAATGCAAACAATTTAATCGTTCGTTATATCGCGTTTTTGTTATGCTGAATAATTGCTATACCGTACATTGAATGAATTAAAAAGCGCGCAGAAATTACTCGCGGATTAACAAAATTTTAACCATTCATGTTCTAGAAATTGTAAAATTATGTGAGAAACCGCTAAAGTTACCAAACAAACGTGTCAACATCTTTTTATTTCATAATGACAACCGGTATTTTTCGAATCACTTTTACAAAAAGTGGGATTTTTCATTGGCATTGAAATTTCATTAACATTAGTTGAGTAATGCTAATGCCAAAAAAAAAATTTTATTACTAATGCTATGAAGTCGTACTAATGCCTCAAAAAATATTTACAATTGATCAAAAAGTCATCATATTAAAAAAAAAATGAGGGGATGTTTAAATCATGGACGGAAACCGAAACAATGCAAGGTAAGGCTGCGTTTCCACTGAACGTGTTTTGCATGTGTTTTGAAACAAAACAACAACATAATTTCTCGTGGACCGAGACAATTTAAAAAAAGAGTTAGTGGTTTGTACTTGCATTATAAAGGGAAGTTCTTTATTGGGCTCACCGTTTACGTTGCGGGTTACAACTACTTTAATTAAGATACAATTCAATTTTAATAATTAAACTTTTTATACAAATATAAATTTTAAAGAATTCAATAATTTATTGTCTAAATTTCGACACCCTTATGATCAGACTTTGGGAAGATAGATAAAGTGGTGGTCAAAACATTTGCAACTTAAAGTTTATATTAACTAAAATTAATATTTAATAACAAAAAAATTTCAGCTTGATTTTATTAATTTTTTTATTAAATTAATTTATTGCTATTACGACTATATTATAAAAACAAAAAAATATATTAATTAACTTTAATAATAAAAAAAATAAATATTTACAAAATTTGCCGAAATTCAAGTGTTCAAAACATTTGCCTCTCTCGCACACAGTAAAAAGTTTTGGTTTAATTTGTACATTGTAAACTTCTTTGCAATTAAATTTGAAATTAATACCTAAAAGTTTATATTTGAAACCATACGGTATAAATTTAAATACTTAAGGGAATTGTTTTAACATCATAAAAAATTGCAAGTTTTCAATGACTACTTGGAATAGAAATAACACCAAAAAAACAATAAAAACTATTCCTGTTAGTTTACAAATAACACCGAAACAGGCATCAGAAATGTTTTTTATTTTTGTTTTATTACTTTCGGTTTAATTTTAATGCCAAAAAGGAATTAAATTTCACTCTTAAAACAATTTTATTCCTTCAAGTTTAAAAACAACACCTAGAAAGAATTAACTAGCTTGTTTTGGTTTAAAACTCTCTCTTTTTCTCTATTTCTTACAATTAATACCGATGAAGGTGTTAAAGTTATCTTTTTTACAACCACGCGGTTTAAAAGTTGAAAAGTCATTGAAAAGAAAAGTGTAAAAATGTTCGTGAAAGTAAAAATTGGTGGAAATTTTCAATTGTAAAAATTGTTGAACCACAAAGTGAGGATTTCACTTCAAATAGAATCGTAATTTCAATAAGTATTGAATACTTTTATAATACAGTTGAATACTTTTATAAAACAGTTAAATACTTTTATAATACAGTTTTTTCACTTTAGTTGTAAACAAGCTAAACATATACATTGAAGGCAGAGAACTGCCGTAATTGATTCGATTGATTTGTTAACACCGGTTATTATGAGTAAGGCTTATATTAAATACTTTATTATTAAATAAAAAATAAATTACAAAACTCAAAATTAAATTTGTTTCATTTATTTTCATTGAAATTTTATAAATAAAGGGTGTCAATTTTAGTCCTGCCTAGATTAAAATCAACACCCGTTGAGTATATAATTCATTCATTGGGTATGGAAAATAATACCTAAAGGGTGTTAATTTCAGTTTTGCTTAGCTTAAAAACAACACCCGTTTAGTATAAAATCCATTCCGTTGGGTCTTAAAAATAACACTTATTCCAAAATACATTATATATTCCTTATGGTATTAATCCAATTCTTGGTCAGGTGTAGAGTCTAATGCATATTGGTGTTCCTTTTATGCTCTAAAAGCAAAACTCTCTCTCTCTCTCTCTCTCTCACTGTGTCTCGTTCAATCTCTTTATAAGTATACCATATTGGAATACATTTAATTCCTTTTCGAATTTGTTATATATACACCGGCTCAGTATTAAAAATAAACTAACACTTTTAACCGTGCAGAAACAAAAAAAGTCCATAAAACTTTAAGTGCAGTATTTTTTTTAGCATATTCATGATTTTAAATTACTTCAGTGTAACTCTTAGGGCTCAACTACAATAGGTTTAAGTGACTTTAGTTATCGGTATGAAACGAAAACCCAAAATTTTATAAAACTAAAAATTTATATTTCTAAAATTTCGTTTAATACCAAAACAAAGCTTAAGTCACTTTTGCCAATTGCGGTTAAGTCTTAACGCATTGAAGCTATAATCGATAAAGTATTGCATTCGGAATCCTTTATTAACGGTGTTGTGTTTTGCAATTATTCACATGTTCTCATGACATGACATTTATATTATTTTAATATTATTTAAATCATTGCCATATGTTTGGTGTAGTTATCGTGCTGGAATGTCCATTATAGTAGCATTTCCCATTTAGCATATGGAAGAATACCTGAGCTAAGAAGGGTTCCATAGATTTTGGATGTCATTGTATCAGTTATGCAGTGAATTGTAATAATTCCACTACCCGAAAAACACCTCCACACCATAACATTTCGGCCTGATTCCATCTGATTCCCTGAGGTTTAATTTTGATGACCATAAAATATTTTTCCATTGCTGTGTCAAATTTGAGTTGGCCCGGCCAAAGTCAAGCCGAGCTTTTCGATTTTTTCTAGCACATAGGGTTTTTTGTACATTTACAGCGGTATTCATAAAAAAATCCTAATTCAAGTTTCAAATGCATTTTAGTTAAAAAAACATTTTAAGCCTAAAAAAGGTTTATTAAAAATTCGTATTCATAATCAGTATTTTAACTAATAAACGATTTAATGATTTTTTAACTTAAAGATGGCAACACTGTATTTTTTTATTTGTCATATTAATCGTAATGATGCGAATCAATGATTACTAAATCATACGGTACTCGTTTCTATGCATTTTTTTTTGTAGTTTTTCAGAAAAATAATGTTTTTATAAAACAAAAAATTTATGAAAACTTGTTTATTAACTAAAAAAAAGAAAAAAAGAGTCAAAACAAAATGCCCAATAAAAGTGTTACATAGATAATGATTTTATTGTAGATAAAAAAGTATTCAAATAACCGGTTTTATTTTCTTTGTTTTGATTAAACAACACACCACTATAAAACACAATAAATAATATCCAAAAATATTATTATTTTTGCTTAAATTTTTTATCCGGAATTGAAAACGGGTCGCTTCTCTTTTTGTAAATTTTCGTCTGAAGATTGTTTGAAATTTGGGCAATAGTTTCTATTATAAACAAAATACAATTAAAAATATCACATTTTCTATATAAAAATGGTTCTTACCAATTTGTTTAATCAAATATATTTATTATATTATTTATTTAACAAAAACAAATAACTTTTTTTGTTTAAATGCCAATTTTTTGAAAAATGTTTAAAATTAAAATAAACATAAAGCAAGAATGTCATCTTAAAATAGGGTTAAAATAGAGTCGAACCAATTTTAAAATTCGTTTATTTAAACAAGGTTTATAAAAGGTATTTTAAGCTAAAATTCGTTTATGAATACAATTTTAGCAAATTTTGCTTAAAATTGGTTTGAAACACTGTTTAAAATTTTTATGAATACCGCTGTTACAATATAACTTCTGGGGCCATATTCGCGGGCTCTTCTTTTAATAGCGGGTGGGCAGGGATATCCAGCGAAATATTGGTTTTACCTTATCTGTATTTTTCAATCTTCTCTTACAGCTGTTACACGTGGTCTTCCTTTTTTATGAATTGTATGGATGTTGCCACTATTTACTTTTCGACAAATCGTTAATTTTGGAACTAAATATTTTAATGAATTTTTTTTTTAGAAAGTCCATTTTAAAATTCTTTTTAAATATTGGACTTGGAAAAACAGAATCCCAGCCATTTGTCACTAAAATTACTATGACGAAGATTATCCTTTTAACATCTAATTAATACTGATAAAATGCAATAGTTTAAATGAATTATTTAAAAAGCCTAGACAATATGTGAATATATGAAATAATTAAAAATAATGCGATTACCGTTATACCCACGCTTTTTTGTATTATATACCAAAAAACATACTACTACACTCAGAATATTATGTAGTTAACTGTTTGTAGTTTAATAAAAAAGTTTTCCGTTCAATTTAAAAATAAAGGAACATACCTTTATTGTTCAAAGGAATATCTATATTAACTTATTTATACATTTATTCGAAATAATTTACTATCATTTACCATTTTTTTCAGTTTCATTTATTTTTTTCATTTGTTTGAAATTTAATTAAAATTTACCCACAAAACGGAAACTTGTGGTTTATTTGTGTCCATAACAGTTATTAAAAATTTAAATTTTGTTTGCTGTCTGTTTCAAAAAAAATATTCAAAAAATTTCAATTTGTTTTTTTTTATTTAAATTGGTTGTATAGATACACAATTTTTCAATTCAAATTACAACTTCATAAACACAAATACATACACAAACACATTCACACAAAAAGTGTCTATAGCTATGCATACATTTTGTATTGTACGAGTATATTAAAAAAAAAACAAAAAATACAAAAAGGGAAACATTTTCAAATAAATGATATAAACATTTATTTTTTAAGGAATTGGTAGGTAAAATTTTGACATTTATTTTAACTGATTATATCATTTGTTTCTTACGGATGTGTCAGTTGATTAATCAACATTTAAAAATAAATAACAAAAGGCATTTAATTTAAATGAAAATAAAGTAGACCGGTTTTTGAATGAAATATCATTTCTTGTAAATGACATTTTCTGTTTAACTTACAAACTATTTTAAGTGTATGATTGTTTACCAATAAAATGTAAGTCTTGTAACATTTCAACTGTAACTACTTTTTCAGGCATTGGTTTAGGTTCATTACAATTACTTTGAGCAATGCCACTTAAAATAAATACAATTGCCATTGAATGGTTATTGATTTAAATACGTATTTTTCTTATTTTTGCACAAATTTTCAACTTTTTTAAAACGTCAAAGATCACTTTTATTGACCAATAATTTGGGAGCCTATATTTCCGAAAGCGATCTTTTTAAAAATTTAAAAAAATGTGTTAAAGATGGTTCTTTTCTCTACAGCTGTGACAAATTTCAGAGTGGAGGTATTTTCGGATCAAGAAAAAAAATCAAATTGTAAACGAAGATATTTTATGAGCCGCGTACCTTTAATACTTTTCAAGAAAATGATAATTAAGTAAGTAAAACTTTGTACATTTATGTATTTTTTTCCGATTTTCAAGACACCATATTTCCGCATCCAGGTGTGTCAGAGCCCTCAAACTTTGTATTTGTTTTAGTGTTAGTATCAGGGAAACCGTAAATATGCGATATCATTTTTTTTCTGTGCATCGTATGGACCCATGGATAAACTTTTTATCCGATTCAGAACAATTTAAAAATTCTGGCATCGATTTGTTAGAGCATATTTTATCCTTAAGAGCACATTTTTGCATATTTCAGCAGAGCATATTTTGAGGTAAAAGCATATTTTTAGGGAATATTTCTACATTTTTAGAGCATATTTATGTCTTTTAGGGCACATTTTGACTTCTTTTGTGCATACTTTTTATACCCTCCACCATATATGGTGAGGGTATATATCAGTTTGTCATTCCGTTTGTAATATGTCGAAATATAGGTTTAAGACCCCATAAAGTATATATATTCGTGATCCTTATGCAATTTTAAGTCGATTTAGCGATGTCCGTCTGTCTGTCTGTCTGTTGAAATCACGATCACGACGCAAGCGGGGGTGCCTATTTTTACCCAGATTATTGAACATCCTCCCGAGCAGTTTGGTATTTAAAATGAGCAAAATCGGTCAAGCGGTTCAAAAGTTATGAGTGAAAATGTGAAGGTACCTCTTAATTTTCCATACAAATTTGTACAATTTTTTCTGTATCTATTTTTTTTCTGTTAAGTAAGTAAAAATGTTATTAAGTCTTCTTATTGTTCGATTACATTTATTGTCTTACATACTATGATAACTAAGTTAACGTAAAAATGAACAATGTTAAAGTCGCTAACAGAGCAGACCTCTGTAAATAACTTTGCTAAAACTAAATAACAAAAGTTCGTTACATAAATTGACATAACATATTCATATTACAGTTCATGCAAAATTTAGTATATACGTATATCATCTTAATCCCCTTTGGTGGAGGGTATTCAAAGATTCAGCACAGCCGAATTTATCCCTTTTTTACTTGTTTTTAATATAATATAAACTAATATTTGTTAGCGCTTTTAAATTCGCCCCCATTACATCAGTTAATGTTAAAAGAACAGACATCGTTTTTTATTTTAAAATTTAACTCAAAATTTTGTATTTTATTGCAGCAACAACCTTTATTGAAAATCGTATTTTTTTATAAAAAAAAAAAAAAAAAAAAGCTGGTATGATGTAATTTTTAAACATTTTCCTGTTCCTTTATTCTACTTATTGTTTTAATCAAAAAAAAAGAAACTGTTTAAAAAAAGATTTATAAAAAAAAAATAAAGACGCGAAAGTCAGACACGAAAGAGTCCGAAGGAGACATCTAACCAAATAAAAAAAATATATATTTTTTTTTACTAAAAATCTAGCAACAATAACACAGGCAAATAGAGACATAAAAGCCCTTTGCCCCTTTCAGTTTTTTTTTTATTTTTTTTATTAATTGATTTATTGTAATTATTATTTTATCAACACTGGACAAAAAAACGGCGCGTTTAAATTCGATTTAACGACACTAAAAACATAAACGATATATGCGGACAAAATGCGTGTTGACAGTTAAAAAGTCAGAACACAGACAGACAGAAACCTATTAAAAACTAAAATATAATAAACTTATTAAAAACTAAACTTATTTAATAATTTCTTTTAATTTTTATTGAAATAAATTTGTATTTAAACATACTGTTATCACAAAAAAAAAAACAAAAAGAAATTATTTGAATTTCTATTTTTAGAAACAGAAAACAAACAATTTTACGTTTAACTGAAAATATCAACTTCTACTGAATGTCTGTATTTTTTATAGTTTGGATTTTGAATGATTTTTTTTTAAAAAGATATATGTACATATTTCTATGAATTTTAATTGATTCTTTATTTAAAAACAAACTATACGTATTACTTTTTAAATATTGTTGAGAAAGAATTTATTTAATAGACTGAATACAATATTACAATGCAAAACAGTTAGTAATATCATAGCAGAGTTGCAATACAATAGTATTTAAAAAGGTACAATAAATTGCACCTATAATATAAAGTGCAGGAGAAATGAAGTGATGTATGTCATTTCTCATTCGGTTCCAACACCCTCCCTGAATGACAAATGTCCTAACCAAAAAACACGAATTTCTCATGCACCCTTTACATTTAAATAACTTAGCATAAAAAAATAAAGTGTACATTTCAATTCAAAAAAACAAATTTCATTGTGTAACAATTTAATAATAAAATGAATTAGTAAAGACCAAATTTATCTCTAAAATATTCAAGCTTCTGGGGAGTAACGGCCTTTGTGAATACATCTGCGACCATCTCAGTTGTGCATAGATATTCCAAAACGACTTCCTTATCATCTATCTTCTGGCTGATGAATTTGGCCTTAATATCCACATGTTTAGTTCTTGGCGAATAGTTGTTGTTGAGCGCTACTTGTATAGCGCCCTTATTGTCACAAAATATAATCATACTTTTACTACCTTTAGGATTGAGTTCACCTTCTAAGCGTTTCAACCAAACTGATTCTTGAATTGCAGCAGTTACTGACATGAATTCGGCTTCCGTCGAAGACAATGCCACTGTCTTTTGCTTCTTTGTTGCCCATGATATCGCAGCAGATTGAACATAACCAGTTGTTGATTTGCGGTCATCTACATTACCGGCCCAATCAGAATCACAGTAACCTTTTATATCGTCATCTGCTTGCTTTTTGTAAACAATACCTTTATCAATCGTGCCTTTCAAATACCTCATAATTCTGTTTACGGCTTCCCAGTGAGGTTTACCAGGATTCGTTCCAAACCGACTTAACAAATATACGGCATAGCATATGTCAGGGCGAGAAATTTGTGCCGCAAACAATAAGCACCCAATCGCCTGCATATACGGAATTTTTGACATCTGTTGTTTACCTTTATCATCTTTAGGAGACATGCTCGTTGACAATTTCTGATTGTAGTCAATTGGAGTCGAAGTTGGCTTACAATCGTTCATACCAAAACGTATCAAAACATCTGATATATACTGCGATTGATCAATTTTAATTGTATCTTTACTACGGCTAATCTTCATACCTAATACTGATGACACCTCTCCCATATCCTTCATTTTGAATTTGCTGGCAAGTTTTTGCTTTAATGCTTTTATGGATTTTAAATTGTTGGAGAATATCAAAACATCGTCGACATAAATAGCCACGTACAACATTTGACCACCTGCGATTTTATGGCAAATACATTGATCAACTTCGCCATTTTGAGTAATTCATTATTGATGGTTTCATTCTAAACGCGACCCGACTGTTTCAGGCCATAAATTGATTTCTCCAATTTACAAACTTTTTTGGAACCATCATCAAACATTTCGGGTTGTTCCATGTACACAGTCTCCTTTAACGAACCATTTAAATATGCACTTACTGCATCCATTTGGTGAGCATATATATCATGTTTTACAGCCAGTGCCAATAAATATCTTATGGAATCATACCTGACGACAGGAGCAAAAGTTTCGAGAAAGTCAATTCCCTCACGTTGAGAAAAACCTTTCGCTACCAATCTGGCTTTTCGTCTCATAGGATTACCGTGTTCATCCCGTTTCGTGTTAAACACCCACTTTGATTTAATAGCCCTTTCACCCGGTGGCAGCTTTGTTAATACCCATGTTTTATTTGCAGCCAATGAATCTATTTCCTCTTTCATGGCAACCCTCCATTCGGCCGCATTGCTTGATGACATTGCATCCTTTACGTTTGATGGTTCATCACCAACAAATTGCATTGCACAAAAGTTTTGCGCACGTTGACCCACTATACGACTCGAGCGACGAACATTTTCAACCACGGGAAGAGATCTTGCCTCGTACGAATTCGGGGACCATTCATCATCATCGCCTTCAGCCGGTTCAATTCAATATCAACACTCTCCTCTGAATTTGCACCATCAATAGTTTGCATAAATTCTGGATAATAAAAATCGTTTTGTACGTTGGCACTCACCTTACTTTGCTCTAAAAATACTACGTCACGGCTAATGATTATACTGTTGTTTTCGGGATTAAATAATCTGTACGCTTTGCTTTGAGAGCTGTATCCCATCATAATACATTCAATTGATTTTTGATCTAGCTTGCGACGTTTTTCTTTTGGTATGTGGACAAGAGCAGGACAACCAAAAACTCGCAAAAACTTTAAATCAGGTCGACGACCAGACCATATATCTTCAGGACTACGATTATCATTACGACAAGGAACCCTGTTAACCAAATAACTAGCGGTGTTTATGGCCTCAGCCCAAAAACGCTGGTCTAGACCGCTGTCAATTAACATACAACGAACTCGTTCCATCAACGTGCGGTTTATTATTTCCGCCACACCATTTTGTTCCGGCGAATACCTGCACGTTTTCTGATGATTTATGCCATTATTCTTTAAAAAAAAACATAAAACCTTTTGTTTAAATATTCAGTTCCGTTGTCCGTCCGTAGAATTTTTTTTTTGCCGAAAACTGATTTTCTACCATCTGCTTAAATTCTATAAAAGTTTCGAAAACATCAAATTTGTTTTTAATGGGATATACAAAAACTTTTCTTGAAAAATCATCCACAAACGTTACTAAGAAACGAGCACCAGAAAATGAATTTACGTTTAACGGTCCAATCACATCAGAGTGTATCACTTCCAATAATTTAGTGGCCCTGGAACCTTCTTCATTAGGCTTTCTGGTCTGTTTGCCTTTTACACAAATCACACAAGGGTTTTTATTTTCACTTTTGAAATCAATGCCATAAGAGGCTTTTTTCACATTAGTTAGATTTTTATTGCAAATGTGGCCCATTCTTCTATGCCACAAATCAAAATTTTTTTAGCAAAAAAACCGTTAGTTTTAATGTGCGCTTCAGTATTTATACGGTATAGATCATTGTAAACTACAGCAGAAGCAACAAGTGTATTTTTATCAAAAATTCTGCAGGTTTCACCTTCAAACACTACTCGTTTACCATCTCTTGTCATTTGCCTTACAGAAAGTAAATTAGCACATACGTTAGGTACATATTCAACGTTTTTATTCCACTTTTCATTTAGAATCGTTAGATCGACGTCACCAGTGCAGTCCACTTGAAGTTCACTTTTATTAGCAACAATGACTTTTTTATTTTCTATGTTGTGTTTGTTATACATATAACTGCAATCGTTTATCATGTGGTTGCTTGCGCCGCTGTCGATGTAATAATGTACGTAACTGTTGTCTTCTCTTTTCACATTTTGTTTGTTGGTGTTAGTACACACTTGTAAGCTATTGCTTGATGCAATAAGCGTTGATGAATTCTTTTTTCTATCATTCTTTCTGTATGATTTACCGTTACTGCTGTTATTGTTGCTGTTTTTGTTCTGGCAATTTCTTAAAATATGCCCAAATTCTTTACAGCCGTAGCACTGTATAGGTTTTTTCTCTTTTTTGAAATTTTTCGTGTATAACACTGCCTTATCTTCACCATTTTGGTTATCGAATTTTGCATCTTGGAGGAGGAGATTCTTCACAATGTCAACGGATAATTTCTCCTTGGAATTTTCCACCGCCATAACGAGTGGTTTAAAATCATCCGACAATCCGGCTAACATTAAAGATGCTGTCAATTCGTCATCAATGTTTAACCCCGCATTTTTTACCTTCAAGGCAATAATCACAAGCTTGTTCACATATTCCTGAATAGAACCATAATTTTGAAGCTTTATGTTGACTAGTAGCTTGAGCAACTCAACCTTTCTTGTAAGGCCTGTGTCTTCATATGCGTTCATCAAGGCATCCCACGCTTCCTTTGCCGTTGTGTACTGGGATCTACCATCAAAGTAATTTCCGCTAAAGCACGTTCATTCAAAATGGCGTCGCTTTCACCAAACATGCCAGTTTCCACAATTTTTCAGCAACCTTTGATGATTAAACAGGACTTTGCCTGTCTCTTCCATACGTCGAAATTCTCACGTCCTTTTAAACGTTCCAACGAAAAACCGACCGGAAGATTTGCCATTTCTTCTTTTTTTTCTAAAAACTAACCACTATTATGAACGATTAAAAGAAAATTTTATTAGTTTAAAAAACACGCGCGACAGTGACCCATAACCTGTTGAGAAAGAATTTATTTAATAGACTGAATACAATATTACAATGCAAAACAGTTAGTAATATCATAGCAGAGTTGCAATACAATGGTATTTAAAAAGGTACAATAAATTGCACCTATAATATAAAGTGCAGGAGAAATGAAGTGATGTATGTCATTTCTCATTCGGTTCCAACAAATATACTAGTCAGTAACAGAAAATATATTTTGTGTGTATATTAAATTGAATTCTTTTGATTTTTTAATAAAAAATATTTTTTTGTTTAAAAAAATATATAAAATTTTTTTATGTTTAGAGTATATTTTAAGGGCGTATTTCTATATTTTTAGTGCATATTTTATGCGCATAAAACACTTTTTTTCTGGTAATTATATAATGTATTTCCACAAAAATCCTAAAATTCGGAGGAGGTGGGTTACACCCATTGGTTGATTTGACATGGAAAGACTCATATACGTAATTGAATCTTAGGGACTTATTAATAACATAATTATATATTCGGAAATTTGGGAAAAATATCATGGCTGAATTAATGATACTAAATTGGTCTTGATTTAATATTATTATATAACTATATATAATATTATATATAAATATATATTCACATATCTTATAGACTAAGACAAAATGTGAAGAAATAATTATATTTGAGGCAAAAACAAATATATATATAAATTTTCACCACTTACATATATCCTATTAAAAATTTCTAGTTCTTGTTGTCCCGGAATGGTTTAAAATTTGAAAGTTTTGTAAAAAAATATTAACAAAGAAATAAAAATAAATTAGAAGCACAAAAAAAGTATCACCCTGGCTGGGATTGGACATTTATAGTCTCCAAAATATTCTCCATTGAAGTAACAGGAAGGGATTTTAACATTTAATATGTGACCCTATTCAAACCTCCTACAGAAGCAGAACCCATAAGTATGCGCACACCCAGCTCCAGGGAACCAAATTCATAAATTTGAAATATTTAAAGACTGCTCATCATTACAACCACGCAAAGACTTAACAAATGTCAACGCAGCTTTCGAATAAGGAGTCCCATTAATACCATTTTACCTATTTCTGAAAGATGCCCTTTTCGCATCGTTTATGGCATATTGCCACGCAGCTTTCCTCAGTGAGGTCAACTCTATTTCAACTCTATATCAACTCTTCTTCTTAGATGCAAGATGACAACGATAAAGTTTCGAAAGATTGCCATTCCACAAACTTTTAGGTTTATGCTTAAGCTCACCAAACTTAGCAGTGGCATTATTAATGCTATAAGCAAAAACATTTGAAATATTATGAAAATCCGATTCCGAACTTATCGTAGACAAATCTTTCAAGAGCTTATTTTTTTGAGAGGAAAATTTACGGCAAAACCACGGCATCCGAAATATTAATACTAATCGGTAAGTGGATCATGGAACAGCGCTGTTAAGAACTACTACGTGATATAACCAAAAAGCAAACACAAGCAACTGTTGATAAATCCGACACAAGAGTATCTCTAATGACTTAGCAACGTCGGTTGAAAAATCAAGTTGCTCAAAGGACCTTACTAAGCTTAGTTCTTCTGAGCCTAAAACAAAAAGACTATCAATCATAAGGTGTCCAGCTAGTGTAAAAAGTGGGAGGGACACTGGACAGAGAAAGTCGTACTGCTGCATTCTAATCGGGGCTGGCAAAACTTGCTGCCAAACATGCCCAGAAGCGATGTCTGCCAAAAAAAAAAGATCAAACACTGAGGTACCTCAGGTGCTTACAAGCGAACCTTCACCATGCGAAATCGGCATCGGAAGCAATGGGTGCATGACGAAGCCATGCAAATAGCCTAATGCAGATATGGCTGCGTTGATTTTATTGACCCATTTCTTTTAATAATACAGAAAAATGTTGAATAGAAAGGGTGTCAAGACACTTCCCTGAGGTACCCCACTTTTCACATGTCCTAGTTTTGAGGTTATGTTGTTGATTTGGACGCCAAATTTTCAATTAGTAAAGTAGCTGCAAAATATTTTTACCACAAACGGGCCAACGCCAAGATTATGATAAACTGAATCAAACATCTTTTCTATATCAAATGGTGCATATTTTATACCTTAAGTTGCAAATTACATACAGTGAAGGACTTAAGTCTACATGCAACCACAATTATGTTTATTTTTTGAAAAACATTTATTATATGGAAAAGCTAAATATACAGCATTGTTCTACATTTGATTTCATTCACAACAATGTAAAAAGTAGATATTTTCATTCCTTCTGCAAGGAATAAAATCATGAATTATTAAAAAGTTGATATGACAAAAGTCTACATGCAGCTATAATAAACAAATTAAGCAATGACAAAGTAGCTGTAAAGTACCGTTATTTTAAATTTTTGGTATACATATCATAGTTGTTATTATATGCCATATTTTAGTTTATGTTTTGTTAATGTGGTGATCAAACGTGGAAAAAATGGCACCTGGAAAAGAAATATCAACTGACATAAGAAAATTAGTTGTGAAACACAGAAATGAAAATAAAGCGTATGCTGAAATTTCTAAAATATTAAATTTAAGCCGCGCAACAATACAAACAATTATTGAAAACTACAAAAAAACTGGTTGCTTTGATAGCAAAGCGCGAACAGGTAGGCCAAAGAAGCTTTCCAGGAGAGACGTTAGTTGTATTATAAAGGAAGTGAACAAAAATCCCCGAATAAGCGCTCCAAAACTAGCCGATCATATTGCCTATGTTTCCAATAAGAGTGTCCATCCAAGAACTGTCAAAAGGGCTCTGAATGACAATGGATTTTTTAGCAGAACACCGCGTAAAAAGCCTCTCATATCAGAGAAAAACCGTCTTCTTCGACTTGAGTTTGCACGTGCGCATATTGACAAAGGGATGGATTTCTGGTCCAAGGTTTTGTTTACAGACGAATCAAAATTCAACATATTTGGGAGTGATGCCCGTGCTAAAATATGGAGAAAAAGAAATGCGGCTATGCAGCTCGAAAACTTAATACCAACTGTGAAGCATGGCGGTGGGAGCGTTATGGTTTGGGGATCTATAGCAGCGTCTGGCGTGGGCAAGTTGGTTTTTGCTGAAGGCAATATGGATCGATACCAATATAAAAGTATATTGGAACAAAGTTTGAAGCCATCCGTAGAATGCTTGGGTCTTGGGGAAGGTTGGATTTTCCAACAAGATAATGACCCCAAGCATACTGCACTGATTGTTAAGGAATGGCTTTTATATTACGCACCCAGGCAACTCAATACTCCTCCCCAAAGTCCGGATTCAAATCCTATAGAGCACGTTTGGGAGCTTTTAGAGCGTAAAATTCGACAAATAAAAATTAGAAATGCAAATCATTAAAAAATGCATTAACGGAGGCATGGAGCAAACTGACCCCAGAAGAGATGACAAATTTGGTTTCATCCATGCCTCGACGCCTGCAAGCTGTAATAGATAATCGTGGTGGTCTAACTAAATATTAAAACTAAACAAAACATCATATATTTTAATATTATAAGTAACTTTTGGTTAAGACTGAACTGTATGTACACTTTTGTCATACCATATTTTTGTTATTTTTTGAGTTTTTTTGTTAGAGAATAAATAATTTAATTTCACTCTTATTATTTTATGAATAAAGATGATATTCGAAAAAAACTGAATCATTAATTATGCTATTAAACTGCATGTAGACTTTAGTCCTTCACTGTAGTTGTGAAATTTCAACAATGCATGTTGAGATGTTCTAAATCCAAATTTAAATTCCGATATTGGATCCAAAATTAACTCATTTTCTAGTTTTTCTTTAATTGCGTGTTTAAATAATTTACCAATGTTGGATAAAAGATATATTGGGCGAAAATTTTCAGGCTTTTTACTATAATTTCGCGTTTTTCCAATCCGATGAATAATAGCCGTTATTAATGCAATTGTTAATAACATCAGCTAATAATTTTAGTGTTGTCAGGAAAATTTTTAATCATAAAATTGGAGACGCCATCAAAGCCAAAAGACTTTTTGCTATTAATGTTGTTTATGTGCATACTGACATTATTCACGTTTGTAAAATGATAATTATCAAGATTTCCATCGGCCAGAAACGCGGTAGTCTACCGACGCATGAAGAGATTTAATTCTCTATATTGTTGACCGGTCTTTCAGGATTTACCTCAACAGCAGATGGAGATATATCGCAAACGTGTGTTACATATAAACAGTTATTTTATAGCCATCTATGCAGAACTTTTCCATTAGCGTTATCAGCAGTATCTACCCAATTTAAGTTGGAGAATTTGGCTTAAGCTGTTGTTTAACTCATGAGAGTCATATACATAAAGAGTCAAATAAATATTTTTTTCTTATATTATTCTTATATTTCAATAAAAACTTCATTAAATTGTGTTTTATTGCAAATAATTATGTTATAATGACAATTGCTACTCCTAAACGACAATTCAGTTAACGAAATTATATCCATTAAGTTTTACTTTTCTATTTCCATGAAGATGACATTCTTGCATGAATCCTACATCAATTTGATTATGATGAAGAATATTTGACAGTTCAATTTGGTGACTGATGTTTACAAGAGAAGAAACATCATATTTGTTGTTTAAATCCTTATCCGCAGGAACTCTGCTTAAGCTTCATTTTATTGGCATGTTTTTAAAATCTTTAAGGAGGTTTGTAATTTGCTGTTCCAGCGACAATTCCTCAGGTAAAAAAAAAAACATATTGGCAAATTTGAAAAATTATTCAATTATAGATGGTTATGTGTTGGAGCTTGGAAATTATTTACTTAAAAAAGACGATTTGCCTGGTGAACGAACACATTGGTTCATTAATATTTTGTACGTTATTTTTGGCAACAAACCTTTCTTTCAATCCCTCCAGTTCTCAGGATGATCATTTACTCCACAGTTCACGCAGTGGGGTGCTGATGTCTCAGAATTTGTGCGCTGGCATTCACCTAGGACGTGTTTTGAATCGCACTTCACACATTGGAATTCGGAATTGCAATTTTTAGCAATGTGACCCCAACGCTGGTATCTGTGGCATTGTACGCCCTTTTCCTTTAGGTTTCTCCCAAAGAATAGTTTGGCTTAAAAGATATTTGATGTGTGCAATATCGGTTCAGTGTAACCAGAAAGAGGCCTGTGTCGTATGGGTTTTTGACGGAATACGGGGTTCAATAATTTAATGTTTTTTAACTATATTCCTACATTTTTATATTTTTACACTTTGTTTTTATAAAAACTTTTGCAATTTTAATAGTTTACTATACTTTTTTCGTTAAATATATTTAGATTTTTGTAAATGTTCACACTACATTTTTTGCGTCTGTAATTGTTTTAAGTTTAAATGAAGAGTATTTATATATTAAATTTCAACTGTGTCTTTTATTTGCAATATAGAAAAACCCCGATTTATTTAAAGGAAATATATCAATGATTTTAAAAGGTAAAATGGTAACAATATGTAGATATGGGTGGACAGAGATTGTTAACGTGTGAACCGATCTTAAGAATAAACTCTGATTAAAATTCAAGTAAATGTATCGGAGTATCGAACATGATTTGATTTGATTTTTCTTAAATATTCGCTTAAACTCCTTAGATTAAAAGTTCAATCTTTTTTCTTTTATTTTAAAATAAATTATATTTTTATCTTAATTTTAATTTTACAAAAATACAATTGCTAAAATTAAATTATACTAAATCCAATACGGATTTACCTATTTTTTAATTCCTTTTTGGATTTAGAATAATTTAATTATTGTGAGATTAAAATAGAATTAAATATGGAAATTTTAACAAAAAATAAAATAAATCTAGAAATATATCCGGTAATAAACAGTCCCAAGGACGCTTTGGATTTCATTTTTCTCTTGAAAAGTCAGAGATTCTTAGAATGAATTAAAAAAAACTCAAAATCCTAGTTTTATAAGATTATCTTCCGTCAATTAATTAAAATATTCTCCCAAAATGTTTATTTGGCAAATCTCTTAAATTATGTAATTTTTACTATATGTATATTCTGATTTTCTTTACTAAAAATCATTTTATTTATATATTTTTTTAATATAAAATATTTGAAGATACATTCGTTGCCAGTAAAAATGTTTGAAGTAAAAACTAGTGGGAACCGCTTGTATAAACCCAATTTAAAAATTTTTGTAATAAATAAAATAAATTAGTCTTTGAAGATAGTTTTTGAAATTAAATTATTTTTTCAGAGCGATGGTTTCAAGCGCATTAACATAAGTTCGGCATGTTGATAACGATAGATGTGATGTCAAAAATTGTGAAATTAAGTCCGTAAAATGACAAAATGAGATTTTTTTATGATATAAAATAAAAATATACTTACCGATTGTGAAATTATAAAGTTCTTAGCCATATTATCAAACAACAATGTAAGAACATAACCAGATCCAGCAGTTTTTCTTTCAGAAAATCGTACAAGAAAGCAACCAGATGTATCTATATTATCATTTGTTTTGGACGCTTCTGTTGTTATTGTCCCTGGTGACAAAGACTTTTCAGTTCCTTTTTGCATATTAGCAGCATATACCTTTAAAACTTCTACGGCTTCATCTCGTGATAATGTGCCATGATACCATTGTGACTTGAAAGTATTAGCAGGACCTAATTTGTAGGCATCCAAAAATGAAACCACTGCAATATGATTTTCCTCTTTGGCCAAATCAATTGGAAATTCTCCCATTGATGTTCGTGGTAAAAGCGGAGCTTTAACGGCTAACAATTCTTGAACGGCATCTAAATTGCCATGTTTAGCTGCTTCATGTAATGGCACGTAACCATTTTTAATATTGCGTCCTTGAACATTTGCTTGAGCTACAATTAGGCTCCGTACAAATGAAGCTGGTTGATGACGGCATGCGTACTTGAAGAGATAAAAGAAACATATTTGATTCGAAAACTGGCAGAGAATAATCGTCTACTTACATGTAATGGCATATAGTTATCTGTATCCATACAATTAACATTTACGCCAGCGTTAAGCAATAAGTTAAGCATTGCTTCATCGCCATGTAATGCTGCCAAATGCATTGCAGTCTGACCATACTGATTTTTTGCGTCTACATTGCGATAGCCACACTTTAATAGTTCTGATACTACCACATGATTGTTATTCGTTACGGCACGATGTAAAAGGTTTGTGTTACCATGGCTGCGCGTATCATTGGGAGGGGGATCTTTTCGTATGTGTTTGGTTAGTTTCGTAACCAAACCATTTGCAGCTTTCTGATAAAACTCAACCAATGTATCTAAACCATGGAGAATTTTCACTTTATCATCAATTGAAAAAAATGCGTCTTCGCCATGACGTCTAATTTGATAGTGACAAACCTCGCCCTGGTATAATAATGTCAATACAAAGTCGCCTGCTGCTGTATTACTTTCGCGGACTAAAAATGTACCATCCTCTGTGCGCTCTAGATAATTATAGTTAAAATATTTATTTACAATTTTTAATAAAATATATTTAAAACATACCACTTTTAATAAGTTCCTCCGCATATTCACGAGAAAGTTTTCCATGAAACCAAAACAAATATTCATTTCGATTCATAATCAATTGTTAACACGTTAAAAATTATTTACAATTTTTTTATCTCTTTTCAAATTTTGTAAACGAAAATATAATTATTTTAAAAAATTCGCAAAAACAAGTTTACAAATAAAAATGTATTAAAAAAAAACAAAAGATAAATAATTCGATCATAAGACTTCCAAGCCGATCGGCTTGAAATTGGAGGATATTTTTCGAATTATATAAAATTCGCCGTTTCGGAATAAAATGAGCAGCTAAAACAAGGCCGCCAGGGTTATCATCTTGTCCGCCGCAATTAGAAAAATTGCTATTTTTATTTAGATTTTTCTCTAAACGGAGTTTACGTTATCATAATTTACATCTGATTTTACCTTTACCGCTGTAGGTTTACACTTTCAAATGCAAATCTTATGATCAATTGTTTTTATGTTTTTCGTATTAAAATTTTAGAGCTTGTTAACGGCTGATTATATTTTAGTTGTCACTCTATGGGTCTATTTAATATTTTTATTTTCTTAAAATATTAAATAAGTTTTTTAATTTTCTTGAATATTATAGCTGGGGAGCCGATATGTTAGGATGATAAGTGTTTTATTGTTGTATTTTGAATGTTTTTAGGTATAAGAAAACTATATTATATATAAGTTCTTTTCTTAGGATTTTTTGCTATGTAATACAGTTCTTTTGGCCATAATGACTTTTTGTATTATAGATGAATTAATAAATAAATAAAATTTAATTTGTATTTACAAAGTATTCTATGAGTGTTGTTTAATATTACAAACATAATTTTTTGTGTGCACTGATAGTTTGAGCACGTTTAAATTGGTAATATGCCTATCGTTATAACAAGTTTAATATTTTAAGTAATTAATTTATTTAATAAAAGTACAATGAATTTTTCATTACAAAGTTGTTGCTTCAAGAGCTTGAATAAAGTGAGTTACCTATGTATGGTAGTGCAAGATTATCAACTCGACTTAATACACTGATAAAATTATATATGCGCAATGAAAAATTTTAATTTTTTCATCCTTACTTTTACATTTCCTTAATATCGTATATCGCTATGGATAATTGCTCAGAGTACCCAGACAGGAAACGGCTGATTTAATCAAAATTACGACTTGAAAATGGGTAAAAGGAAATGTCAAATTTGCAGTGATGCGCATAAAGGGATAGATATACAAAAAATATGTACCATACAATCTATATGAAGTTTATTTTATCTATCTTATTTTGAAAATCACTGCAATGACAAAATAACCACACGGTTCGAGATTTCCTGTTTGGCATATATCATTGGTAACCTGTCTGTGTAGTCTGTGGATTTTGCTTTTAAATATGTAAGAAGCAATTTGTGCTATGCAATTTTCTTAATTCCCTTTACAAAGTTGCTTCCAAAGTTATGTCTATTTACAAGGTGACTTTAATTGCACGAAAACTGTAATTTTATCTCTTCTTTGATTTTAATTGCAACATTATGGACCTTAAATTTCAATTTTATTTTATATTTTAGTTATAATTTTAGTTTTAGGCATTTAATTTGGTTCTTGAATATTTGAATAAAATAAATAAATAAATAAATAAATAAATAATAAATAAAATGAAGCAACAGAAGAAGAATACATGTCAGTATGAAAGAGAGATAACAGAAACATTTGCGAAAAACGAAATCCTTGCCTTTTTTTGTTACCCTGCTTGCTTCTCTACCATGTTCGCCTTCGAACAAAAATTGCATGCAACAAAGTCACCGTCTAAATTGGCTCTAAGATATTAACCAGCAGAATTAAATTATGATATAATTTAAATAAACGTAAATTTAACAAAAAAAAAAAATAAAGATCGTTACGGTAGGCACATTCTTTTAGTTTGGCTAAAATTTTAAATAATAAGAGTAAAAAATTCCAAATTTTAACTACCCTATAATTACAAATAAAAGATTGTTGTCGAAAAGTGTTACAGGGAGAATAATTTAATTGCGGGTTTTTTAAAGAATTTGAAAGTATGAAATGTTCAAGTAAATATTCCCTACATTAAGCATGTGCATAAAATTTTTAGAATTTCATCGTAGAAAATCCTCGACATAACTAGTGACGTGGTTACGATATTTAAGAATTATCGAATAATTCGAAAAATCATATTTACATCAGTAAAAACTTCAGCACAATACAACATGTTGGACATCAATAATGCATGCGCAATGCGCTTTTTAACATAAAGAGGTACAGTAGAAGTTCCCGCAGGCGGACACCGATAAATTATTTTTTTTGCGAAATTTTTTAATCGAACAAAAATAAAATCTTTTGTTGCTTTTTAAAGCTTTTATCCTAATAAGCACAGTCACAGTGCTCTCAAATTGTGTTCTTGAATTTGCGAAAACTATTCAATATTTAAATGAATTTTGTTTATAGTCAAATCTTTTTTATTTAGAACATTTTTCAATTTCTCGACAGTGACAAATAAGGAAAACAAAAATCCTATGTCCAGATTTATAAGACGATTATTGTTTATCGTCCACTTTCGAAGTTAAATATCTACCATATTACAAGTTTGATTTTTTTCGAATTTTATATAATAATTTCATACAAATTTAAGTAGATGTATAGGGTGTCTCAGTAACAATGCACTTTTTAAATTTAGTATCTTTTTAGTGCAAGTGGCAATTTTGAAACTTGGCAGCTGTCACATATATTTATTCCGACTTTTAAGAAAAATTTTCAGTGGAGAAAGTGTTCCTAATGTCTCAACCATTCGAAGAATCGTCCAAAAATTTGAAGAAACTGGGTCGGCTATGGACAGAAAGACTCCTGTGCTTCAACGTACCGGTCGGTCTCTTAAAAGCATTGCTGCTGTAAACGAGAGCACTACACATCAAACTTTGACAAAAGACCTCCACAAAGAGTAATGGTCTGTCATCAGAGTCGTGGGGGCCATTTGACGGATATTTTATTCTATATTTAAAAAAAACAGGCCTTTTGAAAAAACCGGTTTCGGTTTTTGCAGAAAAAACCGGTCAACCGGTTTTTTTCAATTTGAATAAAAAGCTTATATAATTTGTTGTTTTTATTACAAAAAAAAAAGAAAACAGAAATTTAATATATAAAATAATAAAAATAAAAAAATACATTCTTTGAAAAAAAAATATATATGTATATATACAGTTTGTCAACTAATTCTTTACAAAATAAAAAAAGTCATAGTTTTCATTTTTGGATTCAAAATTTATTAACAAAAACAAGTTTTCTTTCACTTTTTCTTTCATAATTTAATAAGGGTAAATATTAACTGTTAATATTAATACCAAAAATGGTAAATATCAATATAAAACAAAACAACAAAAAGAAAAAACAGCATATATTCACTTGTCAATTAATTCTTTGCAAAATTCATACAGGTCAAAAAGAGACACAAAACTAATTAACGGTACATCAAATTCGAAAAAAAAAATCAAATATCCTTCTTTGGTATGCTTTAATCTATTGCTTTTAATAAGATTTATTATTTGGACACGTGCACATTTAACTAAAATCGGCTTTTTTAACCATGCCTGGAAAAGGAATTGACGAAAACTTTTATAACATTATTCGACGTGCGGAAAAAGAAAATCGTCTGCACCTAAACAATTCTGTAGGCAGACCACCAAAGCTCACCAGACGCGATCATTCCAAATTAAAAAAAAAAAGATTGGAGATAATCCGCAAACAACCTTGAGGCAGTTTGCATTGGACATAAAAAACGATTGCCATAAGGAAGTGAGCCACGAGACTGTAAGAAAAGTTCTGAAAATGCACAATTACTCATCACATGTAGCCAGAAAAAAGCCATTCCTTTTTGCTATTAACATTGAGTGGCGTTAACAACCCTGCAGAGTACTGGAATGACGTTAATTTTTGTGATGAAACAAAAATAATATTGTACTATCATGATAAACCCATCAAAGTTTAAAGAAAGCCAAACAGTGCCTTCCAGCAGAAGAATATAATACCAATTGTTAAGTTTGGTAAGCTTTCTGTAATGGTGTGGGGTTGTATCTCATCAAATGGCGTTGGTGAGCTGAGTATTTTTAATGAAATTATGACGAAGGAGTATTATCTGGATATCCTACAAAATGAATTGAAAAGGAGCGCGATTAGTTTCGGGTGTGTTGATCCTCAAAACTCACATAAATTGGAGTTCAAGCTGTATCATGACAATGACCCCAAACACAAATCGTTGGTTTGTAGGACCTGCCTGCTGTATAATTGCATCAAAGTTATTGACACACCTGCTCAAAGTCCTGACCTAAATCCCGCCGAAAATTTGTGGGCTTTATTGTAGAAGAAAGTAGCAAAACGGGGTCCCACCGATAAAAACGCTTTAATAAAAGCAATTAATGAAGAATGGCAGAAAATTTCAGATAATTATGTTTTAAATGGCCTTTTACAGTCAATGTCGCGATGTCTTGGCAGTCTTGGATGCTAGTGGCCACCGTACCAAATATTATTACTAATACTACTATAGTTTTTAAGTTTACGTTTTAAATACATTGTGTTTGAATTTTGCAAAGAATTAATTGAAAAGTGAATATATGCTGTTTTTTTGTTTTCGTTGTTTTGTTTTTATATTGAAATTTTTTGTATTAATATTAAGTTTATATTTACCCTTAATTAATTATGAAAGAAAAAGTGAAAGAAAACTTGTTTTTATTAATAAATTTTTAATTCAAAAATTAAAACTATGACCTTTTTTTTTGCAAAGAATTAGTTGACAAACTGTATATATTCATTTAAATTTAATTTTTTCATTGTATTTCATTTCAACAAAAAATTACTTAAAACCAATATTTTTTTAATATAATATCTTAAAAAATTAATATGTTTTATATATTCATATCAAATGAATAGAGATCATTTGTAAAATTACTAACGTACCTAACGTTAGTAATTTGAACGTTTAAAACGTTTGACATTAAATATGTTTTTTTAATATTACATTTTAAATATGTAAAAAGAAAATCTATTTTTTACTTCTAAAATAATATTTTAGAAATTATATTTAATTTAAATGTTTCGTTATAAGACGATTTTTTTGTTTGCTTTTGATAAAGCTAGAAGTGGAAAATACTCTTTCACTAATAGTAGATGTTGGACAAATAGTCAAAAGACAATTATATAAATTATCGAACTTTTCAGTGCTTTTGTCGCATTTATCAAGATATATGAAATCATCATATAATGAATGATTTTATACAGTCTCATTTTTAGGATTTTGAATACTGTTTATTGTGTTATTTTGATCAGAAATTAAACTATTTGAATTTGGAATATCCAAAGATAAGTCTTCATCGGAATCTATCAGACTTAAATCTAAATCTTCATAACATAACAAACGATTACAAAAGTGTTAGGAAAAAATAAGAGACCAAGTAACGCAGTTGGTGATGTAATTAAAAAAAGCGGTTAACCGAACAAAAAAAAACGGTCTTTTCCGGTTTTCTTCGAATTTACCGAAACCGATCGGTTAAAAAAAAAGAAACCGGTTGACTTGTTTTGGTTTTTGAATACTCTAACATTTAAACGGAACATGTCTTTACAGAGAACTGCAAAATCAACTTTTTTCTTGATTTAATCATACAAAAAATGTTTGTTCACATTTAGTAATTCAACAAAATTCACTGTAGAATAATATCAGCATCATGTTACTGAACGCGTAATTCGGATCAGTGTGAATCATCTGTCGATTATGTTTTATGCAAATGTAATCACTCAACAAAAAGTCAGCGTTGAATAAATCAGAAAAAACAACAAACAACGCGTATGAGTGTATTCGTAATTAAAACAAAATAGAAACACATTTCATAAATGTACATTAGGGTGGGACTTCAATCCGCTTTTTTAGAATTTTTATAAGTCATACAATACTAAAAATGTTCTTCTTTGTGAAATAAATTTTTTTGGAAATAAAAAATTAGGTCGATATCTTGCCTAATCCGGAAAATTTTAAATATTGTCTAATTTTTTTTTTCCAAAAAAAAAAATTCACAAAGAACAATATTTTTGGTATTACTAATAAAAATTCGAAAAAAACGGATTTTAAACCCACCCTAACGTACATTAGGCCCACCCTAATGTACATTATTTATGAAATGTGTTTCTACAAAACCACCCCCTTTTTATAGATAAGAAACTATTTTGTTTTAATTATGAATACACACATACGCGTTATTTGTTGCTTTTTCTGATTTATTCTACATCAAAATAATTATTTTTGACTCAAACGAACAGAATAAAATCAATGGTATAAAAACGACCGATGATTATAAATCAGTGACAACAATTTGCACGTCGTTTGATTGATTTAAAATCATCAACAAATATGTGTGTTGGAGTATATTCAACGTTTGAACGCAAACACATATTTATTCTTGTGTTGCATTTGCAGCTCTCTGCTTCTTTACTATGCAATAAAAAAACACAACTATTATCTCAAAAAAAATTCTTGGCTCTTCTCTTTTAATACAATATTACAATATTTGAAATTTTGAATTTGATAAAAATCGCATTTTTGCAAGTTGATTAAACGTTTGGGTGTCTAGGTTTTTTTTACTTTTGGGCACCTACGTGGGCAAAATATAATATATATGTATAATATATATATACGAAAACAGCTTCCGTATAAAGACCGCCCCATATGTTCAAATTGTATTTGTTTACAGAAAATAAAGAAAAGTCAGGAAGTAGAGATAATCGTTTTCTTTACAAGTATTTACATACAATGTTTATTTAAAAGGTTGATATATTGTTTGCCCTGCTCTCCATTACTAACAACACATAATTCATTAGGTGTGTACGAGATAATTTTGGGTAAGGTTTGGTAAAATGAGAGTATGCAAAAAATTCTCTCACAAAACCAGAAAAATGCCCAAAATACTTCGAACGCACAAAACCACATTTCATACCCAAAAATAAACGTCAAATTTATTCATGGTAAAAAACAGATTAATTAATATATTTGAAATGGCAAATATCTACATATTTACATTTTCAAATGTATTTTTTATTATTAAGAAGGAAAAGTTGTTTTTAGTAAACTTTTATTTAACTTTAATTTTTTTTTTTTTCAAAAATGGAAAACAGTTAATTTATTAGCAGCAGCTGATGATTTGACAATTTTACCCAAACAAAAAGTACGGGTAAAAAGAGAAACACAATTACTCTCTCATGAACGCTCTCATTTACCCAATTTTTGTTACAAGAAACGCTTACGTTTAAAAGAGAAATGTCAATATATTTTACATTCTTAATTTTTAAGTAGCTATATCTATAACTACTTAGCAAGTATATACCTACCTAAATTTGTAGGGTATATAAAATTCGAAAAAACAAACCAAAATTTTGAAAGACAGAAATTTTTAATTATATAGTTCAACAGTTTGGTAAGTAACATCTTTAAAACGATATAATTTAAATTTCGAATCTGATATCTAACATACATTCGATAAATATTGAAATGCATGTGATAGTTTCTATAAATAATGTAACTGAGTTTTCTAAAAATTAATTAAAAATATCTGAATTTAAATTCATAGCAAATGATAAAATTTGGAAATCATTTTCGTATTTGATAATACAGTTGGTTATACCTAAAATGTGATTTAGTGTTGCAAATTATTTAAATATTCGGAAATTGGTTTTTCTGATATGTAACTAACGTTCGGACAACAAATAATTCGCTTTAGTTTTCGGAATTAGTAAGGTATGTGATTAAAATCAGAAATGAACAGCTTTTCAATCTAAAATCTTTAGTTTCGGGAAAATAAAATTGACTTTTAATTATATTATGTATTGATTTGTATTATTCAAAACTTTAGGCAATAAAAAATAATTTTTAAAATATATGTCGTAAAATATTGAACATTGAAAATCCGATTTTTTTCGTTTTTTTTTTTTTAATTTTCATCACTGCCACAGTATAATATATATTAGGCTGAAATAGGTGTAAATTTTTAAACGATTCGATATTTTGCAGTTTGAAAGCACAGAGGCCAATTAAAAATTTACAATATTCCACTCAGGTTATTTTAAAATTTAGAAATTAAAAACCTGATAACTATTTGATGCTCTATAACTAAAATATGTAATATTTTGCTATCCCCATTTAAACTAGACAACAAATAATTGTACTTTATCCACTCTATTGTTGTAAGAGAAATAATCCAAAAGATGAGAAAATTGTTGTAATTATTGAAAGTTATTCAAAAGATTTGTTTTAAAAACATGTCACTATAATTGAATTGCCTTAAAGATACTGACAGCACAGATAAAGTATTATTTTACCAAAGCTTTAAAAGTTTGTTGCATAACGATATTAATATAAAGACTAAGAGCCAGGCTGCACATAAGTTAATTTATTGATTACTAGAAAACATTGTTCAAATTATTTTAATTGTAGAATTTGAATACAATATCTTAGGCAGGACCACCACGATTTATATAATCCATTTCATCAGCACTAATAGGTTTACGAGCAAAACGGGGAGGCAATTCCCAATCCTCAATGACATGTGAAGACTGTTGGAGTAATGAAGAACAAAAAACAATAATTACAACTGAATCATATGATGATAATTTATGATTGTTATATTATGGAAAAATGCAATTTAAAGTGTCAATAGAATGCTAGTTAGTAAAATGCAATTACATATTCTGGCTCCACAGAATGTGGAGGTGCAGAACTCGCCTGATTTGTACCCGATGCAGCAGTCTGGGCATTAGCGCCATTACGAAATTTGATTAGTGGAATGCGCTTTGCCCCAACCCGTGTTACTAATGTGCGAAATACCATATTGTATATTATTTAGTTTTTTTCTAAAATATACAGAAAAATGTTATCAATTGCAATAGTTTTTTCTTATATTGACAATTCGTCGTTTAAATTGTCAATATAAGAACCTGAGTTGTCAAATAATTTTCAACCCAAAAGTGTAATATAACTCACAGCTTTTATATATATCGCACAGTACATAACTAGAACTATACATGGTTGATTTGTCATGCACAAATAGCATGGTTGCTTTTGTAATAACCATGGGTCAATAACACCAAACTGTGTAACTTTTGACATTTTCAAAACACATATATAAAAACATGATAATTTGGGCTGGTCCTAAGGTTTACATTATCTGATTTTATCTAGGAAAACCAATTAAAAAATACTATGAAATGAAGCTTGTCAAAAAAATCTCTTTGGTAAACGGCTGTGTGCTCACACATGCAAATCTTACAGCTGTTCTAAACAAATCTTTTGAGTTTTTGTTTGTTAAATTGTTTTTCATGCTACGTAGAGTATTCAAAAACCGAAACCGGAAACCGGTCGGCCGGTTTCATTTTTTAAAAAAACCGATCGGTTTCGAATATTTTGTAAATTCGAAGAAAACCGAAAACCGGTCTTTTTCGTTCGGTTAACCGGTTTTTTTAATTACATCACCATCTGGGTTAGTTGGTCTCTTTTATTTTTTCCGAACACTCTTATAATCGTTTGGTTATGAAGATTTAGATGTAAGTCTGATAGATTCCGATGAAGACTTAACTTTGGATATTCCAAATTCAAATAGTTTAATTTCTGATCTAAATAACACAATAAAGAGTATCAAAATCATTCATCATTATATGATGATTTCATATATCTTGATAAATGCGACAAAAGAACTGAAAAGTTGGAAAATTTATATAATTATCTCTTGACAATTTGTCCAACATCTACTATTAGTAAAAGAGTATTTTCCACTTCTAGCTTTATCAAAAGCAAACAAAAAAAATCGCCTTAAAACGAAACATTTAAATTGCATACTATTTCTAAAATATTATTTTAGAACTGAAAAATAGATTTTCTTTTTACATATTTAAAATGTAATATTAAAAAAACGTTATAAACGTTTAAATTACTAACGTACTTAATTTTACCTAATTTACAAACTTAATGATCTCTATTCATTTGATATGAATGTAGTTTTATAATATTATTTTTTAAGATATTATATTAAAAAATATTAAAACCAATAAATAAAATGTTGAAATGAAATACAAATAAAAAAAATATTATAAAATATTTTTTTTTTTCAAAGAATGTATTTTTTTATTTTTGTTACTTTATATATATTAAATTTCAATTTTTTTTGTTTGTAATTAAAACAATTAACAAATTATATAAGCTTTTTATTCAAGTAAAAAAAACCAAAAAACCGGTTGACCGGTTTTTTCTGCAAAAACCGAAACCGGTTTTTTTAAAATTCGATTTTTTAAAGAAAACCGAAACCGGTTTTTCCAAAAGGCCGGTTTTTTTAATACACTAATGCTACGTGTCCAAATGCTTTGAGCAAATCATGTTGTTTTGTTTCAAAACACATGCAAAGCACGTTCAGTGGTAACGTAATCTTACACCATGTTTTCATTATGACCAAAATTACATGTTTTGAGGAAAACATTTCAAACTGTTTCCACTAGCAAAAATGTGTTTTGAGTATTTGAATTTTCGAAATTAATTTGACGTTTCATATTCACAACAAATAAAACAAATTAACTGCTTGTAAGAGCGCCCCGGTAGGCTAGTTGGTAGCGTGCTAGCTCATCAGTGCGGGGTTCGTGAGTTCGATTACCACCAGAGGCTCTGGTCTGTTTTCACTACAACGAGCAGAAAGCTTTCGTTGCTAGTGCTCGGTTAGGGAATTAATTTGTAATTATATGTTTAATAAAATAAATAAATTACTTCTTGTAGCCATTTTTTTCGTTCGATTTATTAATTTTATTTTATATTTATTACTACCACCTTTAATGACGCCTAAAATTTTTTTCGCTAAAGTAACGAACGATAATTTTTTGCAGTACATTGAAATATTAAAGGCCATTCTGGAAAATGATGATCAAGAAGAATTTTTGGTAGACATAAGTATGAAATTGTTACATGTGCCGCTCATTTTCCTTTGTTGAATCATTTTTTTTTTGTTTATTTTCTGCAATGTCTATTTGCTAGTAATCGCACAAAGAAAATTGATTTTTTAAACCGATCGGTTTCGAATATTTTGTAAATTCGAAGAAACCCGAAACCCGGTCTTTTTTGTTCGGTTAACCGGTTTTTTTAATTACATCACCCACTGGGTTACTTGGTCTCTTTTATTTTTTCCGAACACTTTTATAATCGTTTGTTTGGTTATGAAAATCTAGATGTAAGTCTGATAGATTCCGATGAAGACAACTTTGGATATTCTAAATTCAAATAGCTTAATTTCTGATCTAAATAACACAATAAACAGTATTCAAAATCCTAAGAGACTGTATATATCTTGATAAATGCGACAAAAGAACTGAAAAGTTGGGAATTTTATATAATCGTCTTTTGGCTATTTGTCCAACATTTACTATGAGTGAAAGAGTATTTTCCACTTCGAGCTTTATCAAAAGCAAACAAAAAAATCGTCTTAAACCGAAACATTTAAATTTAATATTATACCTTAAAAAAACGAAAAACCGGTTGACCGGTTTTTTCTGCAAAAACCGAAACCTAAACCGGTTTTTTTAAAATTAGATTTTTCGAAGAAAACCGAAACCGGTTTTTTCAAAAGGCCGGTTTTTTGAATACTCGAGCTGCATGCAATTTAAATACAATTTCGTTTCCAAAACGACTTTACAAATTGTTTTACTGTGGAATCGTTATTTGTGGCAGAGTATTTGTAGAACGAAACATTAAACTTAATTAACAAGAATTGTGATCAACTGTTAAAATTGCTTCTCAGATTGCCTCACGGCTTGAATGAGAAATTGAATACCATCCAGTTTTCAATTTCAAAAAGTGTGAGTGTGTTAGTAAGAAAGTGTGATTGTATTGCAAATTGAGAGAAATTGAAATCAAGAAATTGAACGTGTAACCTCTCCGATTTTTCAATATTTGTGTATTATAAAGATATTTGGACAATAAAATATGTAAACATATATTTATATATTGAAGTCATAAATCTAACCGAGCCCATAGGGCCATATATGGTAAGCTAACACAAATACAGATAACTTAAAAAAATAACTAATAAAATTAAGCTTAGAAGCTATAAAACATGTACGACGTACGTTACCGCGGGTATCCAATCTTACCAGAAAGCGTTTCTTTTAACAAAAATTGGGTAAATGGGTTTGGGTAAATTGCACATGTTGCAAATCATACAAATACAGTGTTTATTATATTAGTAAATGTATTTTATAATTTTAGTTTTATTTCGATCTCATGTAAATAACTATGTAATATTATTTAATGGGCCATGAAGGCCTTATATTACAAATGAAGCAAATAAATAAATTTGGAGTTGGGTAAATGCCATGGAAAAAACAACAGGACATGTTGTACAGTATGTTTGATCGTTTAAGGCCCCTTTAAGGGGCCTTATTCTTTATTCATATGTATTAATTGCACTGTATGTTTCAGTGAATAATACATTTGAACTAGTAATTTTTGTGAAATCTAGAGTTGTAAAAGTACTAATTATATCAGTACCAATCCCACCCGTTTTTCAGTACCCTATACTAAAAAGTAATAACTCAATATTTACAGAGTTATGTTTTTAAAATCTATTCTTAATTTTATCATGAAAATAGCATAGGAATTCACATTTCTGTATGATTACAACTCCTTAAAAATAGAAGTATGAAAGCTTTTCGGGTACTCAGTTAAAAAAAGTATTTAGCACTCAAGGTACCGAGACTTTAAAACTCTACACTTCACTAGTAAGCACTGTTTTTTTAAAGAGAAAAAAATAAATAAATATAGTACAATTGCTAGGTGATTGCTAGCATATAGAATGCCCTCAAATAAAATGCCGGTGGATATAAATCGTCTCACTGAAGGTTGGTTAGAATTGGAATCGGACCCTGGTTTGTTTACCCTGCTACTTGAAGATTTCGGAGTTAATGGTGTTCAAGTTGAAGAGGTCTATGATCTTCAAAAACCCATTGAGGGTCCAGTTTTTGGCTTTATTTTTTTATTTCGTTGGATTGAGGAACGAAGAGCACGTCGAAAAATTGTAGAAACTACAGCAGAAATATTTGTTAAAGATGACGAGGCCGTCTCTAATATATTCTTTGCCCAGCAGGTGGTTCCAAATAGTTGTGCTACCCATGCTTTACTCTCTGTACTGCTAAATTGTAGTGAGACAGATTTACACTTGGGCGACACTTTAGGTCGACTTAAAGGACACACGAAGGGCATGTCACCAGAAAATAAGGGCTGGGCTATTGGTAATACTCCAGAGCTGGCCTGTGCCCACAATTCCCACGCTATGCCACAAGCAAGACGTCTTCTTGAACGAAATGCCGGTTCAGGAGTAGCTACTGGTCGCTTTACCGGTGAAGCATTCCATTTTGTTAGTTTTGTTCCCATCAATGGTCATCTTTTCGAGTTGGATGGCCTAAAGCCATATCCCATGGATCACGGTGGTTGGGATGAATGCGAAGATTGGACGGACAAATTCAGACGTGTGATGGCCGAACGTTTAGGCATTGCTACGGGGGAACAGGATATTCGCTTCAATTTAATGGCTGTCGTGCCAGATCGTCGTATAGCTATAACGCATAAGTTAAAAATGTTGCGCACCAATCAAGCCATTGTATCTGGCACATTACAGAAACTTCTTAAAGCAAATGAGACTGCTAACTCTACCGACGATGGAGTAATGACATCCGTAAAAGCCGAGGATAATGGATCGGACCAGTCATCATCATCTTCAACGTCTTCTCAAATGCAACAACGAAGTGTTTCGCCGTCACCACTTTTGGATGCTTCAAATGCATTTACCGTAAGAGATCTACAATCGCTGTTGAAAAATCTTGACTCAGAAATTGCCATTAATGAACAACATTTAAATGACGAAAATGATAGACGTTACATGTTTAAGGTTGGTATTTTCACTTTTGAAATTCTATGTAGTGTGTAAGGTGGTAATTTTTTATAGCCCCATATAAATATGTGACTAGCAGTCGAAAAAATGTTCCCCGGGCTAAAGCCAGGGATTGCGCAGAGTCCCAGAGATCAATAGGGTGGCCATTAAGATCCTTCAGAATGAAAGTCCCCGCAGATGCGAATGTGTATTTGAATTTTATATAAAAATCTATAATTGAGAAAATAATCCAGAAAACCAAATTTAATTTTTAAACAGAAATTAAAAAAAATTTATCTATAGAATGCGGTAGATATTTAATTGATAACTATTAGGGCAACCAGAGATATGCTCTACAAACAGTGCTGCCAAATGGGAAATGTAAAAAGGTGCTAAATCATCTAAAAAAGTGCTAGATGGAAAATAAAATTGCTAGATATTTTTTGCATGTATTGTACTCAGAGCTGTAAATAAATCATTATTTTTTCTTTTCACAAAAAAAACTTATTGAACAAAATTTGTATGAATTCAATTCGATTGAATAGAAAATAAATTTGGCTTAATGAATTGCAATTCATTTCTAATTCATTTGAACTATTTCATTTTGAATTAATTCAAATGAATTTGCAATTCATTTTCAATTCATTTGAGTTGAATTAATTCAAATTGCATTCAATTATTTTTTTAGATATCCCTAAAAGTGGATCTATATTATATGATAATTTTCAAAATTATTATTGTTCAAAGTAAATGATGTATTCTATTGTAATCTAATTTTTGCAATTTTTCCTAATTTCTTGTTTATTTGTAAGAAATAAATGTTTCTTTTGAAATAAATATTACAAAGATATTTTTCGTTGGGCGGTCAGCTTTTGTGACAGAGCCGATGAGAATAAATTTTAACGTTATTTATGACGCTGAATTCGAATACATTTTTCGTTTTATAATATTGTTCTAGTTTTTGACTTCTCGTAGCACTATACTGTAGACCGTACCAGAAAAAAAAGTTCGCCGTACACAAGCGAATATAAAGTGTTTTTGGAAGGCAATTTAAAAAAAAAATATTTTTTTGCCGAATGTAGGAGTCGCCTTTTTAAATTTTTCGTTATATCTTCCGTATTCACAGTCCTATCTTAAAGCGTGATATGTTGATTTTTTTTTTTGTTTCGAGGAGACCAATATTTGGTTTAAGTTCCATTGACCTCAAGTGTTCCGTTCTATTACTTAGCCCCCAAATCTCAGTTCCTACCACCCTAATATGAGACTAATGTCAGAAAACTAAAGCTCGCAAAAAACATAAAACTTCTTATAAGGAAATGTTTCGATAACTTCAGCATCAATATATCAAACTTTAATACTGAAGATATTAGGAAACATTTATTGGAAAAAAATTTTACATATGTGATGAGATTTGCATATTTTCATTATTTTGGTTTCTCTGTCGCAAACACTCATAAGCCGCTGGTACCGAAAATCTTTTGTAACGTGTATATCACAAAATTGTACAAGTGGTCAAGAAGTATATTTTCCATTTTTAATAACAATGGCATTATTGAAGAGAGGGTGCCGCGTTTGACCACAGTGCACCAAATACAACAACATGTCAATGATTCTGAGAGCTGTTTGGAGCTGTTTAGGCGAGATAAAAAAGACTTCTTGCGACGGTGTGTAAGAATGGACGAAACTTGGATCTGTCGAATCGGTAGTCAGATTAGTGGACAGTAACTCGCGAACCTCGCCCGAAGAAGCCAAAGACACAACAGTGAACTGGTGAAATTATTGCAACATTATTTTGGGATGCCACTGGAATTTTGTACATATAAAAAGTCCAGACCATCAATACTGATCCATACAGGGCAAAGGCGACTAAGATGGAGGGACACTGCAGACCTATGAAACATATGAAGGAAAAATTTTCAGATGCCATACATATCTATGAATATAAATTTATGAACAAATGAAAATTCGTCTGGCACTGGCTGGACTTAATATTAAGATTTAGTTTTAAGATTTGCATACTTATTGTTAGTTCACAAAATTAGGTGAAGATTAAATAAATAAATAATGGAAAAATACATGTCCCAACTGAAGAAGAAAAAAGTTCTCTTTCACCAAGACAATGCGCCGTGTCACAAGTCGTTGGTTACCATGGCCAAATTGTGCGAATTACGCTTTCAATTACTTCCGGACTTACCAGATTTGATTCCCATCTATTTTTACGTGTTTTCAGACCTCAAAAAATACTCGTCGGAAAGAGATTTGGTTCGAATGAAGAGGTGATTGCCGAAACAGAGGCATATTTCGAGGCCAATCTATAAAAGAGGTTTCGAAATGTCAGAAAGGCGTTGGAGTGATTGTATTGCTCTTGAAGTCGAATTTTGCAAAAAAAATGTTGTTTTATTAGTTATTCTACAGACTTTCCAGCCGATGCGTTAGTTGACTTAAATGATGAAAGAATATAAACGGAGCCTCTACTTATTGCAACACTCAGAAAAAAAGTTAGTAGAAAAATTTGTATACAGTTTTCAATCCCACTTTACTATTTTTGTACTGCTTTTAGTAAAAAATTATTATTAAGTAAACTTTTTGCTATATACATTTTACAAATTACAGAACTTTTATAGAATATTTACAAATTTTTGTTGCTAACTTTAGAAACCCATTTTACAAATTTTTGAAAACCAATTTGCTAAAATTGGCAAAAAATTTACTAATTTTAAAAAGTGGATATTGAAGAAAACGTTAACCTAACTTAAATTGCTTAAAATGTTACATAGGTTGAAAAATAGGATCGGAAGTGAAGATACTTTTCAAAACTGTTTAATATCCAAAAATAGGATATCCACTTAAAAAAGCAGTTAAAGTTTGACCTTAAAATCCAAAAAAAATTACTTAAAATATTTTTCGAAACAAAAATTAACAAATTAAACAAAATAATAAATTTGTTTATGTTTTTACTATTTTTAAAGCCTTTGATTTTTTTTTTAATTTTGTCTAAAATATTTTCTAAAAAAAAACAATAAAAAATTGTTAAATAAAAAAATATAAATTTGTATATTAATTTCAAAATAAATTAACGGCTTTTAAGTGTAACAAATGTATCAAAAAATAATTGAGTTAATTTGAGCATTTTAATAATTTATTTTTTATAAATTAAAATTTTGCTATATTTTACAATTCATTGAGTTTACAGAAATTTACTAAAATTTAGTAGCGCTTTCTTATTTTTTATACTAATTTGATTGTACTAATATTAATACTTATTAATAATTTTTTTGGCTGATTTTAGGAAACCGATTTTAAATTCCACTTAAAAAAAGGTTTACTAAAATTTAGTAGCGGCTACTAATTTCAGACATGTGTTGCTGAGATTAATTTTCAGTTGTCATAACAGACCGCCATGTTGTTTCGGAGACATCTGTCTAATCTGATGTTTATAGTACAGTTACTGAAGCCAAAGCACCATTACAAGTAATATAATTGAGCAGCACGTCCAAATGATAAAACTTTATTGTCACACGAGGTACACTAGGTGGCAATGCTTTGGTGCAGATTTTGCGCCGGTGGTGTCATTTGTCCGTATTTTGAAAACTACGTTGGTGAGGCCATCTCCGTCAACGGCGAGCGCCGTAACAAATTGCATCTCAAACCACTTTGAAGTTTCTTTCCCTTATCAAAATATATGACAAAAAGTATATCACTACTTACATCTTTTCAGATATATTTTTATATTGTAACATATATAAGCATATTCTTTTTTTTTTTTTTTTTTTAATTTTGTATCTTTATTTCATTTTCATTTTATCAAAAAATTATATTTTTGCCTCAGCGCCAAATAAGGCTTTATAGAGGCAACATAAATATTTACATTTAATCTACAAATGAAAAATTAACTTATTTTACTTTATACAATTTTCTATAAAAAATAAAAAGTTTTTAAGCTTTCAAGATCCAAGAAGTACTTCAACATTTTGCAATAAGAATTCTTTTAAACTACTTTTAAAAGTTGATAAAACTGAGATATCTTTTAAGCGGTTAGGTAAGCTGTTGTATTCATTAGGTCCAGCAAAAGAAATTCGCTGTTTAGTTAACTCAAGTCTACATCGTACTAAATTAAGGTCCATCGCCTGTCTTGTGACTCTTTGTGTGTGTGATATATTACTACTGAATTGTATGGTGTGAGAGCCAATACCTCTAATACATTTATAAACATAAACTAATAGCTGTTGTTTATAAAGACCTTTCACCGGAAGTATCATTTTTGCATAATTCTTAAACAATTCGGTTGTTCCAAATTGTAATGGAAGGTTAAACACAACTTTCAACGCCTTATTTTGTGCTGATTGCAGTGATCCCAGGACTGAGTTAGCTTTACTACCATAAATTACTGGAAGATAAGTCAAATGCGAGTGAATTAAGGATTGGTAAATCAACATTTTCGTATCAACATTGAGTTTATTTTTAAATTTATAAAGTATACCAATTCCAGATGATAATTTAGATTTGAGACGGCTAATGTGATTATCCCATAGAAGATTATGGTTTAAGTTTATGCCAAGGTATTTAATACTTTTGGATTCATTTATTAATTGACCATCAATATGGACACATGCAGGCTCTTCATTTTTTGAAACATATGGCTTAAATCTTATGAATTTTGTTTTGTTAGCATTCAAAATTAATTTGTTTATTCTCATAAATTCCGATAAAATTGCAGCATCATATTCTACTTGTGTTTGAAGAACTTTTTCGTATTTATAATTGTAAAACAGGCAAATATCGTCTGCAAACATAAAAAGTTTTCCATTAAACTGTATGTTTTTCAAATCATTAATAAAAATTTTAAATAACAAAGGACCAAGAACACTACCCTGTGGAACCCCACAAGTAACATCACGCTCACTACTTCTTGATTCTGCTATTTGAACAAATTGTTTCCTGTTACTTAAATAGTCTTTAAAAATCTTAAGAGATTTTTCATGGAAACCAATATAACTTAGTTTTTCTATAAGTATGTTGTGATCTACCAAGTCAAATGCTTTTGATAAGTCAAAAAACACGCCAGCAACTCCTTTGTATCCTGCATCAAGGCCGCTACAAATATTTTCAATTACATTTATGACAGCTTTCTCAACTCCACTACCTTTCCTGAAACCATATTGACGATCAAATAGAATTTGGTTAACCTCAAGATAATTTGTTAGTTGTTCAAACATAACTTTCTCAAAAATTTTATCAATAATGGGGAGAATGGAAATTGGACGAAAATTTTCAATTTTATTTGAACCCACAGATTTAGGTATAGGGATGATTTTGTGTGTTTTTAAAACGTTTGGATACCTGGCATCATCAATCATTTAATTAAATATTATTGCTATTATTTCTGCTACAGCTGATTTACGGACCAACAGCATCTTAGGTGTGATGTTATCATAACCAAAACTTTTATTAGTTTGCAAGTTGTCCAAAATAAACTCAACTTTTGTGTTATCAATAGTTTCCAATTTAAACCGGGTAGAAACGTGAACCAACGTACCAAACATATTAATATCATCATCAAAATCCTGCCTTATACTATCTCTCATATTTTGAACCGAACTGTAAAAAAAGTTATTGAACGCTAAAGCTTTTTCGGCATCCAAATATACAACGTCATTATTAGCAGTTATAATATCCTTAATTGATTTTTCTTTTTTTCAAAGTGTTTTGTTTAAAAATTGCCATGTTTTCCTTGAATCCCCGTTACATTTATTTAAATTATGTATATAATAATCATTCATCAAGTTTTTGTTACAATTTTTTATAACTCGACTTATTCGTTTTAGACGCTCAGAAATATTTTTATCCCGTTTATTTTTTCTTCTTGCAGTTAACAATTTTTTTTTAAAGTTTATTAAAGAAACTAACTCCGTTGACATCCATGGACAAATTTCATGACGAATGTTTAAATCTTTTGTTGTTGATTTAGAGCTTTCTCTTGCTGCCAAAGTAAGAGTTGTAACCAGGTTGTCACATTGATCTGACACAAACAAGTTTTCGTCTAAATAAGATCCAAATTTTCTGTAGTCTATCCAATTTTTTCTTGTAGTAACAGTTTCTCGATGGTTAAAATGAATATTAAAACCACAAAATATAATATTATGATCAGACAGTGTATTTTGAATTGAGTTTACTGAGACAAGATTAGAAATATTGCTAAACACACAGTCAATACATGACTCACTTTCAGGTCTTGTTACAAGGTTGTGACAAGAAATAAAATTAAACTCAGAAAAAATGTCCTTCCAATAGTACATTTTGTACCATATCAAAAAACAAATTTAAAGCACATTTTTGTGACCGATACAGCGACGTGATTATTACGGGTTTGTTATTAATTTTAACATCTGGCAACGATATACCAATTAATTCCAAAAAATCTTTACTTTTAGAAACAACTACTTTGTATCTTATTTGTTGGGCAATATAAACTGTTGTTCCACCATAATTATTTTTTCTGCAACAATGCTCCGCATTGTATCCATTAATCGTGTACAAACTAACATGCTTCCTATCAAACCACGTCTCCTGAACCGCAATAATCTCGGGCAATACAGACAGTTTAGCTATTGCTGATTTGAACTTATTAAATTTATCGATAGATGAAATACTTCTTGCATTTATTGATAAAACATTAAAAGAATTTGAATTATATTCATTTATGTATGTATTAAAAGAATTTAAATTATAAAAATACTTAGTATTCATATTGAGAAAAAAAGAAAATTATATATATAAAAAAATTAAAACATTTGGTAATATACCTAAAATTTTATTTAATTTGGCGACTCAAATTGAGAATTATCATCATCTTCATCATCATCAGAACTATCAATATTGGCAGCATCCAAAATATTACGCTTAGCTCCACGGCCAACCGACTTGCACAGCAAAGCATCAACATCGTCCATCGTTTTTAGGGAAATTTGTCTTGATTTTTCATCTTTTTTAGCATAAACATTACCTCCTTTGGTATACACAAATTTAAAACCAATTTCTTTTAACGATTTTGCATGGTTGAACAGCTGTAATGACTCTTTACAAAGAAAATCATTCACATAAGCCTCTTTCAGATCATCCATTTCTTTCATCTTAGACTTTTCTTTCATAAAAATTTGCTTGGTTTTCTTGTTGATAAATTTCACAACCATAGATTTTTTTCATTTTGTTTTTTTCTGTTTAAAAAGTACGCTTCTTCCACTTCATCTTCACAAATATCGGCACCTATTTGTTTGGCTACATCCATCACAACATCCATAGCTTCCTTTTTTTCATCAGCTTTAATACCATTAATAATACAGTCTTTTTGAACTCGTACATTATTCAAAAAATTTACTGTTGATTTTAAACTCTTCACCTCTTCTCTCAGTGTAACATTTTGTTTTTTTAAAGCTTTTATTTGTTTGTCGTTCTTCTTCACACCCTTCAAAATAGAATCAAATTGTGATGACATAAAATGCATTGTTTCTTTAATGTCATCCAGCTGATTCAATTTTGTTTTGATTTCTGCTATGTCATTTGCACACACATTCTCACTTGGCGCACAAAACATACATTTATACTCGAGAGAGGGATTTTTGACAAGATTATCATATTGTTTTTTATCTATTTTGCTGCAAAGTGCGTGTAGAGTTTTCTCACAAACATCGCATTGTAAAGAATCGTCACTTTCCAACACTTGTGTTTTACATTGTTTGCATATTATTTTATTTTTGCTATTTAAACTTTTACGAGCTCTACTAGCCATTGTTTATAACTCACAAATAGAGCTTATTTTTATCTTCACGAAAATATTATTCTTTTAATTTAAAAAAATGTTTTTATACGTAATATTTGTATTTTTTTGTAAGCTGAACAGAGCTAAGACTTGACGTTTGATCACACGCGGTGTTGCTTATATAATGATACCAAAGAAAATATGATTATACTAGGGGGCAAAGCCCGCTTTGTTAGCGTAGAAAAAGCCCGGGATTGCACGGGCTAACGCCCGGGAATGTACGGAGCTTCCAGATAATTACCCGTAGCCCATAATTTTTACCATGTCCCAGACTAAAATTCTAAATTCAATAATGAGTTAGCCCATGCTCCAGGTAATACATATTTCGAATTTCAGGTTTTTCCCTTTGAACCCTCATTTTCTCCATGTATCTGGCTAAAATTCTAAAATGTAGTTGATCAGTGAGTAAAGTTAGCACATACTCCAGTTCACATATTTAAAATTTCATGTTTCTGCCTAAATCGGTGTGGGCAGCCCGTTAACGCTCGTACAAATTTCCAAAAATCCGACCTAGATGAATGTCTACACTGCAGGAGGAACCTTTGTACCAAATTTCAACTTATTAGCTCCGGTGGTTTTGGCAAGATGTCAAGGGTGTGAATTCACTTCTTTGCCCATCCCCGTTAACTTTTAAAAATTACGTCCTAACTGTTATCTACACTGGAGATGGAGCCTGCATGCTAAATTTCAACTTCCTAAGTCCAACGGTTTGTGCAGGCTGTTAAGGGGAAGACTTCATCGATGAGTTAGCACATACTCCAAGAATGGCAGGTCGTGAAAGGGTTTTTACCCGTTTTGCTCTTTCTTGTTTTAGCCGCAGGGGGAACCTACATACCAAATTTTAGCGTCCTACCTTCTGCGGTTTGGGCTGGGAGATTTTGAATGAAATAAATAAATATTTACACATTTGCACATGTACAGATTTACACATTTACATTACCATCAAACCATCGATCTATCAAACCATCAGTCTATCAAACAAACAAATGTTCACTTTTGCACTCTTCCAAATTTGCACATTTGATTTTTTGCAATTTTGCAAATTTGCTCTTTTGTAAATTTTCACATTTGCACAAATGTAAATTTGCACTTTTGAAAATTTGAATTTTTGCAAATTTGCACATATGCACATTTAAATTGGAGGAGGGATCTATGTACCAAATTTTAATTTTTGATTTTTTGCCCCTCCGCGTTTCATTTTTCAAGAGTCACGTCTTATCTGTTGTCTACACTGAAGAAGGAACCTGCATACCAAATTTTAACTTTCTAGTTTCAGCGGGTGGGCAGGCCGTTCGGGGGAAGACTTCCCCCTTATTGCACCTCCCAGTAGGAATTTCCGAAAATCCAACTTAGTTGGACGTCTACGCTGGAGTGGGAACCTATGTACCAAATTTTAACTGCCCAGCTCTAGCGGTTTTGGCAAGTCGTTAAGGGGGAGAATTTTCTCCTTTTGTGCCCTTCCCGTTGGATTTTACAAAAATTAACATCTTAGCTGTTACCTAAACTGGAAAACGAGCGGTTGGGAACGGTTTGGAAAGGTCGTCGAGAAGGAGAATTCCACCCTTCTCTGCACCTCCCCGTTGGATTTTTGAAAAATCTGGTCTTATCTTTTATCTACACTGGAGAAGGAGTCTGCATAGCAAGTTTCAAGTTCCCAGGTCAAAGGTTTGGGACTTTTAGCCCTTTAAATCCCCATTTTTACCAAATCCCTGGTCAAAATTCTAAAATGTACCTTATCAAGGAGTTAGCACACACTCCCAGGAAGGCGTATTTCAAATTTCAGGTTTCTAGATAAATGGATTTAGGCAGGCCGTGAAAGGGAGTTTTCCCCCTTTTTGCCCCTCCCTGAAGGAATTTCCAAAAATCCCGTCTTAGCGGATGTCTATGCCAGAGGGGGAACCTTTGGACTTTTGCAAATTTGAACATTTACACTTTTGCTAATTTGCACTTTTGAACATTTCCAAATTTGGACTTTTGCAAATTTGCACTTTTGAAAATTTGCATTTTTGAAAATTTACACATTTTTACATTTGCAAATTTTCACATTTGCAAATTTGTACTTTTGCACTTTTTCAAATTTGCACATATGGACATTTTCAAATTTGTACTTTTGAAATTTGCACATATGGACATTTGCACATTTACATTGGAGGAGGAATCTATGTACCAAATTTTAACTTCCCAGCTCAAGCGGTTTTAGCAGGCCGTCAAGGGGGAGAATTTTCGATTTTTTGCTCCTCTCTGTTCGATTTTTCAAAAATCACGTCTTATATGTTATCTACACTGGAGAAGGGGCCTGCATACCAAATATCAACTTCCCGTGTCCAACGGTTTTGGCAGGCCGTCTAGGGGGAGGATTTTACCCTTTTGTGCCCCTACCTGTTAGATTTTCCAAAAATCACGACTTAGCTGTTATCCACACTGGAGAAGGAACCTGCATACAAAATTTCAACTTCCTAGGTCCAACGGTTTGTGCAGGCCGTAAAGGGGGAGAATTTTCGCCTTTTAAACCCCCATTTTTACCTCATCCCTGGTCAAAATTCTAAAATGTACCTTATCAAGGAGTTAGCACATACCAGAGAACTGCAAAATCAACTTTTTTCTTGATTTAATCATACACAAAAATTCTTGTTCACAAAATTCACTGTAATTCAACAAAATTCACTGTAGAATAAAATCAGCATCATGTTACTGAACGCATAATTGGGATCAGTGTGAATCATATGTCGATTATGTTTACTGCAAATGTAATCACTCAACAAAAAGTCAGCGTTGAATAAATCAGAAAAAAACAAACAACGCATATGAGTGTATTCATAATTACAACAAAATAGAAACACACTTCATAAATGTACATTAGGGTGGGACTTAAACCCGCTTTTTTAGAATTTTTATTAGTAATACAATACTAAAAATATTCTTCTTTGTGAAATAAAAATATTTTTTTGGAAAAAAAATTTAGGTCGATATCTCAGACTTGCCTAATCCGGAAAAATTTAAATTCATCTATTTTGATTGGAAAATTAGGCAATATTTAACTTTAACCGGATTGGGAGAGCCTGAGATATCGACCTAAATTAAAAAAAAATAAATTTCACAAAGAACAATATTTTTGGTATTCCTAATAAAAATTCTAAAAAACGTATTTTAGACCCACCCTAATATACATATAACATAAATGAAATGTGTTTCTATGTTTAATTATGATTACACTCATACACGTTGTTTGTTGTTTTTTCTGATTTATTCTACATCAAAATAATTATTGTTGGCTCGAATGAACAGAATAAAATCAATGGTATAAAAACGACCGTTGATTATAAATCAGTGACAACAATTTGAACGTCGTTTGATTGATTTAAAATCATCAACAAATATGTGTGTTGGAGTATATTCAACGTTTGAACGCAAACCCATATTTATTCTTGTGTTGATTGCGTATGAACGTTTTGCAATCAGGTTTTGCAGTTCTCTGGCACATACTCCCAGGAAGCCGTATTTCAGAATTGTAGCTAAAGAGGTTTAGGCAGGCCGTAAAAGGGGAGTTTTTGCCCCTCCCCGAATGAATTTCCAAAAACCCCGTTTTAGCGGATGTCTACGCCGGAAGGGAAACCTACCTACCAAATTCCAGCCTAATACCTCTTGCGGTTGGGCTGGGCGATGTTGAATGAGTGAGTCAGTCATTAACGTTATTCCTTTATATATAGAGATAAAAACTTTTTTAATAGGATAAGTAAAATTTTATTAAAAATTTTAACTGAGTGCTGGCTAAAATACTGGCCCATAGTTCATCCTATTTGAATGTTGCAAAATATAGCGTTATTACTTTCGGTTCAGAAGATTACAAAAAATTTATTTTTATTATCATTGCAGGTTGATGACTGTCGTCGAACACACAATTATGATGAATTCATTTGCACATTTCTCTCAATGTTAGCACATCAAGGAGTTTTGGGTGAATTGGTGAGCCAACATTTGCTGCCATCGAAAAAAATTGGTGGTCAAAGTGCTGTCAATCGCATAAGTAAGCAAACAAACAATAATGCTGTGACACCCAAACAAAAGAATGGTAAATCACCAAAATCACCTGGACGTAGAAGAAAAGGACGAAATAAATGTAAAAAACGTAAATAAATAAGCAATAGCATGTATTATAAAATAAAAAAAAAAAAACATTTTGTAAGCAATATTATTTATACCTTACGAGTTACATTAGATTAAAACATTAATGAATAACGTTAAATGATGTCAGGCTATATCTAATTCGCTCAACTAATGTTTAGCGCTCTCTCACTGGTTATTACTCTTATTTATAGCGAATTTGCATTATGATCGAAAGCAATTTAAAAGTGGATGTCAATAGGTTTCGGCGAAAATCTAATACAAATTTGGGATTTGTTACACACTGGAAAACAGCTGACGTCTGATTGAAGCGGTCATATTTTTTAAGCCCAATATTTTTATTTTAAGAATATTTAAAATTTCAAGTTCTTTTTTTATTATTATTTTTTTGGTAAACTGTGCCTTTTTTACAAGTAAATCCAAAGGTACCACATTTATTTGCAACTATGGTGACAGTATTCAGTCGAACCATGAAATTGGGCTTTGAAGACGATAAAAATATAACACACCACCATTCGCTTATTGAGAGCAAGCAAACCTACAACACATATTCAAAGCGTAGAAGAAGAAATCAAAAATGCAGGAGACAGCCCCAAACATAGGAGGGGGAAAACTGCTATAGCCAAAAATGATAATGCTGCCAAATCCTATTACCCTCCAATATTTTTGTTTGAGGTTAAAATCAAACATTTAGTTGACAAATTGAAAGCAAAATCACCCAAAATAACGTTTAAAATAAGAAACGTTAATAAAAGTAAGTTTTACCTTTCAGATGCTACAGTGCATTCTGAAATGATGGCACTCCTGAGTGAGAAAAACATCCACTCTTATTCATATACACCTAAAGATCTTAGACAACCTTTTTTTTTCGCATTAAGAGGTCTATATCATGGTACTAGTGTTGAGGAAGTTTAATCTGCATTTGACAAATCTGTTTTAAACGTAGTCTCCAAAATTACACGTTTTACAACTCTGAATTCCGTCAAAAACTTATACGACACAAGCCTGTTTCTAGTTTTGCTGAACCCAGGGAATTCACTCTCCGATATTGCGCACATTAAATAACTTTTATGCCGAACTATTCTTTGGGAGAAACCTAAAAGAGGTACAATACCACAGAAGCCAGCTTTAGGGTCACATTGCTAAAAATTGCAATTCCAAATTCAAATGCGTGAACTGTAAGTATTCATCCTGCGAAATGGAGGGGCTACCCAGCCTACAGAAAATACCTTGCCCTACGAAGGAAATGCATAAAAAATGCTATTGAAGAAAAGCTTGTTTCCAAAAACAAGGTAAACAATATAATGAACCAATATATTCGTTCACCAGGCAAATCATTTGCCAGTCTTTTTCAAGTAAATGCTACTTAAGCTCCAACACATAAACCATCTATAATTGAATAATTTTTAAAACTTGCCAACATGTTTCATTTACCTTAAAAAAATATTTATTGGGATCTTTATATATTTCATCTCACTTTAGAAATGTTGCTTTTTACGTTAGTTATTAGATTAAGACACAAACTATATAGCCCTAAGAACGTTATTATTCTCATCGCATGTAAAGCAGACTTAATAAAAATTTTGCTTACTTGTTACATACTATGGTGTAAAACAGTCCTGGTATATGAGTATCTGTAAAATACTCAACCCACACTGTCATTCCCCAATAGATCAAAAAATAACTAAGATATAATAGTTCTCTAATATGTAAAAAAATAATTCTCGAACCGTATGGTTATTTTGACATTACAGTGATTTGCAAAATGAGATAAAAAAAAGAAACTCCATATATATTGTTTGGTACATATTTTTTCTATATCTATCCCTTTCTGTGTATAACCGCAATTTTGACATTTCCTTTTATTAATTTTCTAGTTGCCATTTTATTCAATCAGTTTTTTCCTGTCTCTGAGTCTGTGCTATACTTCTTAATATATTTCAGGATTCAGAAGAATTCATATATGAAAACTTAAACATTTATGATAAATTGTCATGAAAGAAACTTGAAAATTTTATTTATTATGCTCACATTCGAAAGTTAATAGCTAAGATTTTTTTGTGTTCGGACTTATAAGATCTCTTTGTTTCATTTTTATACCCTCCACCATATATGGTGAGGGTATATATCAGTTTGTCATTCCGTTTGTAACATGTCGAAATATGGGTTTAAGACCCCATAAAGTATATATATTCGTGATCCTTATGCAATTTTAAGTCGATTTAGCAATGTCCGTCTGTTGAAATGGCGATCTCGACGCGAAGACGCAAGCGGGGTTGCCTATTTTTACCCAGATTATTAAACATCCTCCCGAGCAGTTTGGTATTTAAAATTAGCAAAATCGGTTTAGCGGTTCAAAAGTTATGAGTGAAATGTGAATATACCTCTAAATTTTCCATACAAATTGGTACAATTTTTCTGTATCTATTTTTTTTCTGTTAAGTAAGTAAAAATGTTAAAGTCGCTAACAGAGCAGACCTCTGTAAATAACATTACTAAAACTAAATAACAAAAGTTCTGTTACATAAATCAAAGACATTAATTTGTTAAAAAAAGAACATTAGTTAAAACTATTTCCCAATAGGTGGCGCATCTGAAAAAAAATTCTTCCTATTAGGCATATTCTGCTACAATATACAACAGGGTATTATTGATTTTCTATTTCGTTCGTAACATAAAAGAATGTTTGCCAAAAACTATGTAAAATATATGTTTTATGTGTATATTATACTTCAATTAATATTCATTTAGATGTTTAAGAGCACAGTATTGCAATTTTTCGTATGTGTATTTATTTTTTTGAAAGAAAGAATTAACATAAATATGGATTTTCCAATGCCTCAATACTTCAAAATTATACAAATTTAACGAAAAATACCATTTTGATCAATGAAAATTTGTTTTTTTTTTACAGAAAAATGTGAAACAAATGCTTTTATCACGTCAAACATTTCAAAAATTGACTTTAGTATATTGAAATAAGTCTGCTAGTGACAGCTTAATGTACAAAATTTTAAATATGTATTAAATCTCATATCTGTGGTTACTAAGACAATTGAAAGCCAAATCCAGGGCCATGCGACCTAGGCATGGCGCAGGGTATTGTTATCTATTTACTTAAGCGCCATCTACTGCTAAGTATAGACACTAAAGCAATTATGCATTTAGCTCTATTTTTATGTATAAATGTGATATAAATGACATAAATTGACAAAACATATTCATATTACAGTTCATCCAAAATTTAGTATATACGTATATCATCTTCAGCCCCTATGATTGGGCTCATATAGAATTAGGTAAGTACCAGAGGAGCTGGATCGTCGTTAATACGTCCATTATTTATACCGACATTATATTTGGCTGACAAGCATATTATCGTGTAGCGCAAGTTTCTCAACAAATCTAACTTGCAACGACATGGAGTACATACAGAAGGGTAGAACATCGGCATTTTCATAGACGTAACTATTCGTTTTATGAAATTTTCATAATTTTTTCCGATGCATTTTCATAGGATTTTCCGTTCAAATATCTCATTCTTTGGCTACTATAGGAGATATAGTAAACCAGATTGGGTTTCTCTGTTAAGCTTTGTTGGTTTTTCGTTTCATTCCATAAAATAAATTTTTTGTTTTTGTAACCAAAGACATTTATATCTAAAGAAAGAGTAAAATACATAATTGCTTCAGTGCCGCTACTTTTGAATAGGTGGCGCTGAATTCACTAAAACAATACCCTGCCCCATGGCTAGGTCCAAAGAAATTTATATATAAAGAAAGAGCAAAATGCATAAGTGGTTTATATATAAAAAAGAGCAAAATGCATAATTGGTTTAGTGCCGCTACTTTTGAATAGGTGGCGCAAAATCACATTAAAACTATATCCTGCCCCATGGCGATATAGCCTTGGATTAGGCTTTCAATTAATTTATTTACCAAAAATATTAAATTAACTACATACTTTAAATTATAATGCATTCAGATGTTGCTAGTAGACTTATTACATAGTTTTAAAGTCAATTTTTCAAATGTTTGACGTAATAAAAGCATTTGTTTCACATTTTTATGCCAAAAGAGAAATTTTCATAGAGGAAAATAGTATTTTTTTTATTCCATTTGTATTTTTGAGAATTGAGGGATTCCAATGTATATTTATGTTATTTTTTTCTTTTATAAAAAAATACACATGAATAAAGTGCAATATTGTGCTGTTAAAGATCTAAATGAATATTGATTTAAAAAATTAAGGTATATTATGCACATAAAACATATATTTTTTATAGTTTTTGGCAAATATTCATTTATGTTACGAAGAAAATATAAAATCAATAATACTCTACTGCATATTGTGTAGCACAATATGGCTAATGGAGACTAGCTCTGCAGCAAAATATGCCTAATGGAGAGAATGCACCTTCTGGTGGGCCATCTATTGACAAATAGTTACAACTCATGTTCTTTTTTAACAAATTAATTTCTTTGCTGTATTCTCTCTATTAGACAAACACACTTAAATTTTTTTAAGAAAGAACATTCGTTGCAACTATTTATCAATACGTGGCGCATCAGAAACTGCATTCTCTCCATTAGGCATATTCAGCTGCAGAGCTAGTTCCCATTAGCCGGAACAAAATCGAGTATTTGACAAAAACTATGCTTTAAAATGTGTTTTTTGTGCAGTCCATGTTTAAAAAATTAGTGAAATTACCCATACAAATTTAATACAATTTCATAGTAGCGACTGGTACATAACATATTTTCTCATATTTTTTCACCAGTCGCTTAGCAGTTAATATTTTGTATTCACCTCAAACATTTTTCCACCACTAAAATTTTTTTTCACCTTAAAAATTTTTTTCACCTCTAAATTTTTTTTTCACCTCAAAAAATTTTTTCACCTACATAATTTTACTTTAAAAGTTTTTTTATATTATTTGTATCAAAAACAGAAGAGAACATCTTTTTAGGATATTAGTGGAGGGTATTCAAAGATTCGGAACAGCCGAATTTAGCCCTTTTTTACTTGTTTTATATTCATGTGTGAGTTGTTTATTTTATTTATTCTATATAAAAATGAAAAAAAAAATAACACAATTGTTTTTTACAATTCGTGTTACGAAAATTACCATTTTACAAAATGGTGAATATCTCGGGATCTAAGCGATATGGCGCAAAACGCACAAAATTTTTGCAATGCTCGACGAAGGTTACCCTTCGATTGAATAGATTCGGTAGGTTCGAGAAGTGTTCCATGAATAGTACAAATTAACACACTCCGATAATAGAAATTTCTTTTCCTATTTCATTTCGTTCGTATAAAAATGGATCACCCTGTGGCTGTTTTATAAAAGCAGATCCCTCGGGAGTACATTAAGCTAAAATTGTTTGTCCTATCTTAGTTAGTTTTCATTAAAATCTAAATAAACATGTTCAAGTAACAGATGTACATACCCTGTAGGAAAACCTGGGGTCAAGTGTCTACAAGCCACCACTTTTGTCGACTATTTGGGTGACTTTTTAGTGACATGTCCACAAAGCATCTATACTTTCTACATTCCTTTTTTGCAGCTGCAAAGCTGTGCTTGTTCTTGATTTTTTTATTGTTTTATTTTGTTGAAAATACATGTGCATAGCTGCATGCAAAATTAAAGTTTTTAATAAAAATATAAACAAAAATTAATTTAAAAGTTAAATATACAAATTTGAACAAAATATATAATGAGCAAAAGAAATTACAAAAAACTTGTGAAAAAACAATCAATTTTGTAAGAAAATAAAAGTAGCAAGAAAGAGGCAACAATTTTTAGTAAAAATTGCAACTCTAGAGATTTTGTGGAGCCTGATGAAGATTTTACGGAGCCTGTGGATGATTTTGTGCAGTCTTTTGAAGATTTGTCTACTCCAAAATTAAATTTGCACGAATTTTTTTTTTTACTTTAATGAAATTTATAAAAAAATATTTATTAATAAAATATCTAATTTAACAAAATAAATGCACCTGTTTAATCTTATTTCCTTCCTAGTGTGGAAATCAAGTAAAAAGTTTCAAAAGTGTAGACTAGAATTACTAAAATGCACTAGTGAATCTCTGGTTCCAATGTCAACACCTAGTCAATAGTTGTGTATTATACGCAGCTTAAATAAAACAAATCCGCACATTTATGTACATTCAAATTGATAGTAATTTTTTGCTATTCATTTTCGAATGCTGTTAAAAATAAACTATTGAAAATAAACTTTAATTTGTATAGTTAATAGTTTTAGAAAAATGTTACATCTCAAAAATGTACAAGTGTATGAAAAGAAATGTCTCTTTTTGTATTAATATAAAAAAAACAATGCAAATGCTTACAGAAACGAATAAAGCAAACTATTTTGTGTCTCTAAACACGAATAGAACAAAACACAAACAAAATATTTTTTTTCCATGTTTTAAATTTCATGTTCGTTAATAAATTTTTTGCCATTTCACCGTTTTACTTTTATTTATATTTAAAAAACTATTATTTACTATAAATATATATTAAACATATGATAAATATTTTGCATTTTCTCGATAGCATTGTAAGTATGATTATAAAAGACTTATTGAAAACAACAAAAGTCTCGTTCCAGTAAAGACCCATTAATTTCATCGTAAAAAAGCGGCGGGAGCGTTTTAAAGATGAACTGGCGGAAATACTATGTTGGAAAGATACTGAGCAGAAAAAGAGTATCCGGTACGGGGAAAGCTATTCGAAGTAAGAAGACAATGAAACAACAATAATAATAAACCTAGTAATAGTTTTATTTTATTATTTTACAGATGTAGCAATAGGGTTCGGACAAAACGAATATGACTTCATAAAAAGTTCCAAAACATTTTTTCAGATCGCTTAGTCCAGGCAACAATTACGCGCAAACTACAAAACTTCAAAATTAAAGGAGGCTGTAAATGAATAATTCCAATTCCTGTTTGTTTTGAAATATTTAATTTTTATTTTTTTCCATTTTCATATTTTTTTTTTAATTTTGTTTAATATTTTTTTTTAATTTTTTTATATATTTTTTTAATTCAATGTTTAATTTTTTCCATTTTTGTATTTTTTAATTTTAATGAGTAAAAATTAATTAAATAAAAACGAATTAATAACAAAAAAAGTGTATTTCTTCATAAGCTTATTCTACAATTATAGGGATAAGCTAATTCTAAGCTTAATAAGCTTATACTTAGCTGACTTTAGTTCCATTCGTTTACTCAATAATTTGTACAAATTTTTACTGGATTTCGTTCGTTTACACAAATACTAAGTAAACATAAAGAAAACAAGTAAAAAAGGGCTAAATTTGGATGTGCCGAATCTTTGAATACCCTCCACCATAGGGGCTGAAGATGATATACGTATATACTAAATTTTGCATGAACTGTAATATGAATATGTTTTGCCAATTTATGTAACGAACTTTTGTTATTTAGTTTTAGTAATGTTATTTATTTAGTTTTAGCAATGTTATTTACAGAGGTCTGCTCTGTTAGCGACTTTAACATTGTTGATTTTTACATTAACTTAGTTATCAGAGTAACACACATATAGCTCTAAGAATGTTATTATTCTCTATGTAACACAATAAATGTAATCGAACAATAAGAAGACTTAATAACATTTTTACTTACTTAACAGAAAAAAAAAATAGATACAGAAAAATTGTACAAATTTGTATGGAAAATTTAGAGGTACCTTCACATTTTCACTCATAACTTTTGAACCGCTTAACCGATTTTAAATACCAAACTGCTCGGGAGGATGTTCAATAATCTGGGTAAAAATAGGCGTCTTCGCGTCGTGATCGCCATTTCAACAGACAGACAGACAGACGGACATAGCTAAATCGACTTAAAATTGCATAAGGATCACGAATATATATACTTTATGGGGTCTTAAACCTATATTTCGACATATTACAAACGGAATGACAAACTGATATATATGGTGGAGGGTATAAAAAGAGAGAATAAAGTGACAGTTTGATGTTGAGAGTTCTTCTTTCTGCAAATTTTTACTAGACAAATTATTGTCAGCAAGAATTTACAAGCAGAAAAAACATACATATGATTGAAAAAAAAATGTGTTTAAATTTTTGTAAATACAAAAAAAATGTTTAACAACTACGTTGTTTTATGCAAATACAAAGCAAGAAATATTGTCAAATGAATTATGGAAAAGATAAGAAAACCTTCATTTTGAGATTAAATTCGTCTTCCTCTCTGTAAGTTTGTTACTGAGTAAATCTTACTGGACTTGACTGAGAAAAGTAATCGAATGAACTTCATTATTTATTTTTTCGTATATGGACTTCGCGGGAACGCGAAATAGAGCAATATGCTGCTTGTTTGATCTGCTCTACCTTTACTTACAAAGACATAATTTATTTGTTAGCTTTTTTTTTACATTTTATCAAATTTGTAATTTTGTGGTACTATTAAAGCCTTAAAAGCACAATGGTACTAATATGACTCAGTTGGTGCTATTTGAAAATGTTCGATTTGTAATTATTTATGTTTTTATGACATTTTTGTCATATAAATTATTTTAACCCTAGAATCAGAAGCTTTGTTTGGAGTTACGTAAATCATAAGCCCTCGTAAATTTTACGACTTTTTTTATTGTAATCAAAAATACATTTATTTATTAATTTTTCTTTGATTTATTACATTTGAACTTATAAATATACATTCAACAACAAAGTTTATGAAAATTTGGTATGAAATTATTTGTTGTCATCGCACCATATACAGCAACGCGCAGAAGGCTCGTTTGCACTGTTTACAATATAGCGTCATCATTCTACGTTTTTTAGCTGGACATATAAAACAAATGGTCGTTTTTGGTTCAAGAGATTTTTATAGTTGTTCAGCAATCTTTATATTTAAAATTTAACATATCATTTGTTTAAGTGGGCGTTGTAAAATTGATAGTTTAGGTAGTTGGTAGGCTTACGGGATTTTGTTAGAGTACTGCTCCATGATTTATTTTCGGGTTATGCTGACGTCTTCAGTGTTCTGACGTGCGTCTTCAGTGTTCTGATCCGCTTTCCTGTTTTACTTTGAGTTCCTCCTGCATGATCATTTTGCTTAAGAGGTCGCGCATATTTTTTCTCTATATTCATGGTTCTTTAAGAGATAACGATAAAGATTATTCTTTTTCGAATAGAAATTTAAATGAGAAAAAACTACATTAAAGCTAAACAGTCGTAAAATTTACAACTCTATCGCTATTTCGCTTGTTTGTATAGCAATAAAACACTTTTTTTTTGCACACAACACAACTTCTCTCTTCAAAAAAAGAAGGTACAGTGACCTTTAATACAATGTATTGCTTAAGGTGTTGCCAGCATCCAATTTTAATTTTTGAATCGTAAATTTTACGACTGCTTATGATTCTAGGGTTAAATGATCGTTGATATAAAAAAATTTTCGGGAGTGCCACAACTTAGAACCCCAAATGTACTTTTGTGCCTAAAAAGTTAAATTTATAAATTTTTGTTATTTCTATTACCATATTAAAGTTTTCAATTTCTTTATCATGGTAGATATCGGAGATATTTAGGGATTTGTGGGTTTTAAAGTAATTTGACGCTACATGGGAAGCTGTAGCAAGCAATATGTAACTTAGATAAATTTTTAATTTAAATTTTTTTAGAATTGCTCTCTAAATATGTAAGATAATATGTGTAGAGTTAGCAAACATGTTTAACACCTTTTGTTTTAAATTATTAGGGGTTTCACTCTTAGTAGTAAACTACCCTTGTAGACCTTATAGAGATTGTAGATATAGTATAAGAACTACCATTTAGTACACCACAACAACAAAATGTATAGAACTAAAATTTACTAGGCTGTGGTTAAAATACAAGACCAAAATACATGTTGTATTAGTGGGCATATTTTAAGATTTTATCCACATTTATTATACAATTTTTATGATTCCGTAGTACAATTGCGTAACTTTTAAATTTTGCTTCTTCAGATATTTTTCGTTTTTGTAAATTCTAAAATGTTAAAAAAAGTTCTTTGTGAAGTTTTTCTGTTTCAACTCCCAGTTTTTGATAAAAGATCTTATTATTAGAAAAAAAAATAAATTTGGCAACAAAAAGCATTTTTAAAGCAATTTGAAGCCACTTTAAAGAATTCATAAATAGCACAAGTAAATAGTTTTTGTGTGCTTAAGTTTCTTTGAAATATCAATTTCACGTTGGTTTTTAAAAATGGCTTTAAAACAATTATTTTCGTTTTACGTTTTCTGAAGTTTTTACTGCCACTCTGAAGCCAGTAGCATAATCAATTCTTATCAAAACTTTTTTTTACAATACGAAATTGAAAATAGGAAAAAAATGCGTTCGCACATTTCAGGGTATACTATACGAAAGTGAAATTACGCCATGCATGTATATCTTGTTTTTTTTAACAATTGTTCGCACAGTATTTCAGGTGAATATGTGTGGAGATAGATAACCAACATGTTCAAAACTTTTTGTTTTACAACATTTCATCAAAAATATCGATTCAATTTTCAAAAGTTGCTGATTGTGTAATGCATTACCTATGATTACGTAAATCATTTTTTTAGGACATTGGTGGTACTTCTCTTTATGTACTAACATTACATCAGTAATCGGGCCTTAGCCACATTTTCACCATGTACCGGAAGCTTCTACCTGGGAATTTAGCTGACACATTTGTTGTTGACTTTGACTGTTGGATATATTATAACGCGTTAAGTTATCGGAATCTATTTGTTAAATTACTTTCTTCAAAATTCTTGCAATTTTTACTATAATAAATTTTTTACATTTTCTTCTGATAACTACGATTTTAAGAATTTAAAATCTGGTAAATTTTGTGAGTTAAAAATTGATACAATTCATTTAAACCTTATACCATGTTTCTAAATAACTAAAGTTTAGTACTTAACCATAGTTATAAATGTAAAATTTATATGTAAATATCGGTGGTTAATGTTCAACCTTGCTTGTTTTTAAAATCATAGATTTGAAGTGTTATTTTTATTCAAAACCACATTTTTGAAGTAGAGAAAAATAATTACTTTGGAAGAGGAAAATCAGCACTAAAAGATACTTTGGAATCAATGAAAATTCATTTATTTTTGCTGGGTTAGTAATACGTCAAACTCTTTACCCATGCATTATATTGGTACCTTACCCTTGTTTTACTTCAGATACCAAACTAAAAAATTTTCTGCAAATTTCTTACCTGTAGGCTTAGAATAACATCTTGCTAGGTAAAAACGACGACAGTCCCTCTTCAAAATAGGTTTTCTATTAGAAAAATAATATCTTACCTCTTTATTACAAAACTTATAAAAATTTAATATTTTTTTTTTAATTTATAAATTTTAATTTAATACTCATTATAAAAGAGTAAAATTTAAACAAACAATCCATTAAGTGCTGGTTTCTTTTAAAAAAGTTACAGGTAACCTACCTTTATTTCTTCATACAAACCTAATTACCGGGTAATAGAAGGTTTTCTCAGTGGCATAAGTTCATGGCCGCTGGGTGGTGCACTGCACAACGGCCCATGGCCGACAGGGGCCCTTTGTTGAGAGTAGTAAATATTTTTTTTGTTTTATGTATTTTTTAAATGTATAAAAAATTATACGTTAAAATAAGAAAATTATTTGCATACAATTTTTTTAAGGATTTCAATATATTAATAATCGAATTATATATTAAAGGGTCCTTAGACGATCAATCATGCTGTACAACATATCCATGCTGTACAACATATAGCGTTGTTTGAAAACCATTGCAAAAAGTAATACACGTAGTCATCAAGCCATGCTGACCATACTTGAGTCTTATGGCCGCTTGGTCAAGTAATATTTCCACGATCTCTGCAATTAAAATTCGTTTTTTTTTTGACATATTAAAAGCAATGTTTGAAATAACGCTAAAAAGTACAAACAAGGATTAACGCACTGAGGGCAAAATGTTGGAAATGTAGACCATAATATGCATCAAGTTTTTTAAAAAATTATTGCAAATTTTAGTGCAATTTAATGCAACATGACGGAAGTCTATACAGCAATGAAATTATTTTACATAATTTCAGTGACCTCAACAAGAGCTGAAAGGTCATTCAGTAAATTAAAAATAATAAAAACTATTTAAGAAATAAAATAGGCCAATCCGGATTATCCAATCTGGCAATGATTGCCATGGAAAACGAAATGGCATCAAAATTAGATGTATCAAAATTAATAGAAAATTTTGCAAATGTAAAAGCACGCAAAAAAAATTAAATAAAATTTTTCAAACTTATCACTTAATGATATTTTTTATATTTTTCAGTATTTTTTGTACTTGTTAGTGATTTTTGTTAGGGGCCCAATTTGATGTTTTGCACATGGGCCCTTGATGACTTAGCTACGCCACTGGGTTTTCTTTGGTTAATATTATTTAAAGGTGTACATGTTCAGCTAACTTGCACTATTAGTATATTAATTTTATTATCTATGGCTTTAATTATACTTAATTGTGGAAATGGTATTAAACACAAAAAAAACATGATAATGGAAAATAATATTGAAGTGTGTTTAATATTTTAGATGTCTTACTTATGCGGTAATTAAACATTAAACATGCGGTAATTAAATTAAACATAAGTTATTTTAGCCTTCCTACTTTAGTAATAAAAACGTACTTCTGATAAAGTGTTGAATAATGAGCTACGTACATGGCTCGAATTCTTTATAATATTTTAATTATAATTTTTTCAGCATCTTGTACTGAAGACTTAGGGAATTTAATATGGAATTATTCACTATCGAAAATAATTAAATTTTATTTTTCAAATCAGGGACATATTCGGTGAACAAGTCAACAGCTCCTGAATATATTCTTTGAGGATATTTGAAAGAAAAAGGTGTACGCTAATAAACCAATAACTCCAACGAAAAACCAACATTGATCATTACAGGTTGGTTGAAAAGTTCCTGCGCTCGAAATGAAAGAATACTGTTTATGTTACGAAATATATTTTTTTATTCAATATACAGGTTGGTTGAAAAGTTCCTGCGCTCACCAAGAGATGGCACTGCTAGCTCCAAACTTTTTTTCTCAAGTTGGTATAACTGTCCTGAGAACACATGCAAAGTTTCAAGTCATTCTGTCAATTCTTTCTTTGTTTACAAGCCATTTGAAGTTGACGTGTCATTGATTTTTTTTTAATATGGAGAAAATTGAATATCGTGCAGTCAAAACCATTATAAGGATGGGATAAAATTATTGGAAGATCATTGGAACAAGCGTATTGAGCTTCTAGGAGATTATATTGAATAAAAAAATATATTTCGTAACAAAAACAGTATTCTTTCATTTCGAGCGCAGGAACTTTTCAACAAACCTGTAATCTCCTAGAAGCTCAATACACTTGTTCCAATGATCTTCCAATAATTTTATCCTATCCTTATAATGGTTTTCCGGAAGCTCTGCAAAATAACTGTCTACGGCTGCTATGGCCTCTTCATTCGACGAAAAATGCTTTCCACGAAGGAATTGTTTGAGATTTCTGAAGAGATAGTAGTCACTGGGATCCAAATCTGGTGAATACGGTAGATGTTCAAGCAATTTGTACTTTAATTCTTTGAATTTAGCCATCGTCAAAACACTTTTGTGAGCAGGTGCATTGTCTTGATGAAAAATGATTTTTTTCTTCCTTAAAACAGGTTTTTTCTCACGAATTTTTTCATCCAGCTGATCCAAAAGGCTGCAATAATATTCAGAGTTGATTGTTTTACCTTTCTGAAGATAATCAATCAACCAAATTCCTTTTGCATCCTAAAAACTGATGCCAGAATCTTCTTTGCTGATCGTTGTGACTTCACCTGCTTTGGAGCTGAACAACCAGCTTCAGTCCACTGTAAATGTTCTTGTTTCAATTTAAGATCATGGTGGTAGATCCAAGTCTCATCCATAATTAAAAAAACAACGCAAGAAGTCGGTTTTATTCGGCTTAAAACGCTCCAAATTACGCTGAGAAATTTGTTTTCGATCCAGTTTTTGTTGAATTGTTAATGTGTGCGGCACTAACTTTCCAAACAGTTTTTTCATACGTAATTCTTCATGTAAAATATGGACTACTCGTTCGTCTGAGATGCTCATGGCATTAGAAATTTCACGCTTAGTCAAACTTGGATCTTCACTAACCATATTGTGAACCTGCTCAATGATTTCTGCTGTGGTTGCAGTTTTTGGTCGTCCTTCGCGTGGATCGTCTTTAATGCTAGTACGACCACGTTTAAATTCACCAGCCCAAAATTCAACGGTGCGTTTTGAAGGTGAGACTCCTTATACACTTCTAACAATTGTTCATAAATTTCCTTTGCTTTTAAACCCTTCAAAACAAAGAATCTAATGACTGCACGATATTCAACTTTTTCCATATTAAAAAAAAATCAATGACACGTCAACTTCAAATGGCTTGTAAACAAAGAAAGAATTGACAGAATGACTTGCAACTTTGCATGTGTTTTCAGGACAGTTATACCAACTTCAGAAAAAAAAGTTTGGAGCTAGCAGTGCCATCTCTTGGTGAGTGCAGGAACTTTTCAACTAACCTGTACACCTGAAATTTTACAAAAAGTTTTGTAAAATATGGTTGAAAGAGCACATATGTGCGAAGCAGAAAATGGTCAACAAACTGAATATTATTATTTTAAATTTATAATAGGCAAGTAAATATATATATTAATTTATTATTTATATTTAATATATTAGTTAATATATATTAGGTCTGTACGAGGTAATTTTAGGTAAGGTCTGGTAAAATGAGAAAAGGCAAATGATTGTCTCACAAAACCATAAAAATGCCCAAAATACTGCGAACGCACAAAACTACATTTCACACCCAAAAGTAACGTTAAATTTATTCATATTAAAAAACAGTTTAATTTATAAATATATTTTCAAATGTATTTTTAATTTTTAATGTATTTTTAATTATTAATGTATTTTTAATTATTTTCAAATGTATTTTTAATTATTAGGAAGAAAAAGTTCTTTATGATAAATTTTTTATTTAACTTTATTTTTCTTACAAATGCAAAACAGCTAATTTATTAACAGCAAGTGAGGATTTCACCCAAACAAAAAGTACGGGTAAGCACAATTACTCTCTCATGAACGCTCTCATTTACCCAATTTTTATTACAATAAACGCTTTCTGGTAAGATTGGGTACCCGTGGGCACCCGCGTTAACTTAAGTCGAACACATCTATTGCAAGGTATGTATGTGCCGAGTCCATTTGTTCCCAGCAAAAACAGACATTACCAAGTAATTAGAGAGTAAGCAGCACACAAAGGGTTTCACAAGTTACCAGGCTATTTGTGTTCGCGATGTCTCAAAATTCATGGATGCTCATTACGCTCTCGCTTACAAAAACTGATGAGTTACCAGCATGGTTACTCCTAGTGACGAAATAAACGGTTATTTATGTACAATAATAAAGAAAGTAAAATTTTAATTAAAGAAATCCATTAAAATAATTTATATTTAAATTTATAAAAATATTTAAAATACCAACTTTTTACATTAAAAAATTTCAGTTCAATGCTATTTAACATTAGAAAGTCTTGAAAATATAAAATTTTTTAAAAAATCACTTTTTACAGCAGAATTTTCTATGTTGTTGTAAAGTTTTTCAAACCAAATTAGTAAATATAATAGTAAAAAAACAAGTAAAAAAGGCTTAAATTCGGCTGTGCCGAATCTTTGAATACCCACCACCAATGTTCTCTATTGTTTTTGATACAAACAATGTATAAAACTTTTGAAGTAAAATTATGGAGGTGAAAAAATTTTTTTGAGGTGAAAAACTTTTTTGGATGCGGAAACGAAGTTTTTTACGTGAAAAAAATTTCGAGGTGAAAAAATTTTCAATACCAAACTGCTCGGGAGGATGTACAATAATCTGGGTAAAAATAGGCACCCCCGCTAGTGTCTTCGCGTCGTGATCGCCATTTCAACATACAGACGGACATCGCTAAATCGACTTAAAATTGCATAAGGATCACGAATATATATACTTTATGGGGTCTTAGACCTATATTTCGACATGTTACAAACGGAATGACAAACTGATATATACCCTCACCATATATGGTGGAGGGTACAACAACTACCAATAAACTTTTATTAACTATGCGTCTATATAAAAGTACTTTTTCACCCATTGTCAATAGGTCATTACTTTGTTTTTTTAAAGTACTTCAAAAAGTAACGACCTGTCATTACCATGTTTTTGGGTTCGATTATCTGACAATCGACCACAAAGTAAAACAACTGTAGGACTTTAACCAAGTTCCGGTCATAACTAGCGTTTCCAATTATTCTTCCTGCCGGTTAGGGCATTATTCGAAAAAAGGAGAAAATTGCTAAATCGGCAAAATTGGCTATTAATCGTTTAATGCGAAATAAATGTATATCTTTCATCAATAGTAACACAGTGCTGTTTTTTTGAAATATCAAGTTAAGTCTATTGCGTTGGTGGTACAAAGTGTTGTTCAGGGAAATTCAAAGCAATCTTAGACTTTTTAAAGAGTCAGGCTTAAGAATCTTAAGTTTTGCGAGGAATCTGTACAATCGACCACAAAATAAAACAACTGTAGGACTTTAACCAAATTTCGGTCATAACTAGCGTTTCCAATTATTTTTCCTGCCGGTTAGGGCATTATTCGAAAAGAGCCAGGCTTAAGAATCTTGGGTTTTGGGAGGAATCTGTGGACTCTTTTAAAAGAAAGTGTGATCACACAAATTCAGTGAAAGTAAACCCTTAAGCCTAAAATAGATAAACACAGTGTATACATTTTGTTGATAAGGCCGGGTTTTGTTTTCGATAAATTAGAAAATTTTATAAATAAACAAGAGCTGCCTTCAAACACTATTCATTAGGAAATTCTTACAAATATTGTGTTGTTTTTGCGAATTTTACAAAGTTTGACAGATCTGTTACTGTCAGTGATTGTAGTTTCATAATATGCGAAATGAAATAATAAATATCTGTAGATATTTGACAAAAGCACTTAAGTCCACTAAGGAAATTTTCCAAAATTTTTGAATACGCATATTCCTTTCCAGTCCTTACCTAGTTAATTTTTTTTTGGTTCTACTTAGTGATTCCAATTCGGTTAGTCGATTAACCGATTCCTTGATTAATCGCCTCTATTTCGGTTAATGCCGAAACAAATAATTTAAAACTAAAATAATAATTCGACCCGAATAATTGATTAAAATAAATCATTTAACCGCTCAAACTTTTAATATGAATTTTTTGGTTATTCTTCTTAAAACTTTCTAATTTTCTTAACTTTGGCAAGAAAACCGTAGAAAAAATATCTATTAAAATACAATCAAATTCTTTTCAAATCTACTGAATCAAGCAAATGGTATATAGGCTTTAGGAAATATGATATGAATTCCTTTTTTAAAATTGTTTTTAAATAATATAAAATTATATTTTTTTGTCCAAAAAACTGAAATAGAGCTTTCAACCTCCGAATAAATGTATTTCGAGCTGAAAAAAGAGTTCATCAGAACTCGAAGTTTTAGAAAAGCTAGAGCCCCTAAGCAGAGCTTTAACAAAAAACCTATTAAAATATATATTTTTCTCCTTAGCAATGAAACACGTGACTAGGTATACTCCTAAAGCCGGCCACTCACATACAGTTTTAACTGTCTGTTTCAACTGTTCAGTTAAAACTTGACGTACGTGGGTTAACTCAACTGTTCAGTTTAACTGAGAAATTTAAAATTTTTATATTTTTTACTGACAGATTCAACTGAAGTGAACGTGTGTGGGGGTTTAACTGCACCGTTCTCAGTTCAATATGTGTCGAGCGAGAGTGCGTATCATGTCGCGTAAACAGAACCAAGTGATAGTTGATTTTATTGCAATACATAGATCTGAACCTTGCATATGGCAAGTTAAATCTAGCGAGTACCATGATCGCGCCAAAAAAGATGCTGCCTACAACAAGCTGGCGAAGAAGTTACAAGAAGTAGAACCTGACTCGGAAAAGAAATCTGTTTTTTTTTTTTTGAGCGTCCAAACCGTCCTGCTTGTTCGAATCCATGTTAAAAACTGAAGTATTGAACTGCACGTGTGTGTACATCTCAGTTCACAGTTAGGTCTGTCAGTTATAACTCAACAGTTGAAACTGACAGTTAAAACTGTACGTGAGTGGCCGGCTTTAGAAGCACTATTACGTTACTTATGTTAATAATATAAAACTGCTTTAAATTCGAAAACTGTGTTCTGAAAAACAATTTCATTTAAAATTAGATGAAGATTCAATAAATAAATAATGGAAAAAAAAATTTAAAGTTCTATGAAAGAAATTTATAAAAACTAAAAAATAACATGTAATTTTGTTTCTAATTTGGAACTTCAGTAGAATTAAGTTGTTTAGTCAAAAATATTTAAGAATTCGCTTATTTGAATTTTTAATTGCTCAAACGCTGAAAAATCGGTGAGGACTTGTGAGGATTATGCGTGATTTTCATATCTTTTCTAATAGATAATATCTTTAACTCTAAAGTTTAAACCAGCTGGTTAAAGAGTCAGGGAACAGTGTCAGTTCTATCAAACTTTGTTTTTAAATTTCGCAAAAATTAATTATACCATATTTTTAAGAATTTGTTATTAAATTTTTTTTTGAAGACAGCTCTAGTTTATTTATTGTTTTTTTTTTAATTCTGGACAGTGTCATAAAGAATATAAAAACCAACTTTATCGACAAAATGTCCCACTTTGGTAAAACACTATCTACACTGCGGTTTTAAGGGTTTACTTCCACTGAACACTCTGACATTTTCTTTTTAAAAAGTCGTCAGATTCCTCTAAAACCCCAAGATTATGAGGCATGGTTCTTTAAAAAATCTTAGGATTCTTTAATTATCCTAAATAAACACTTTTGAAACCAATGCAATAGACTTAGCTTAATATTTCAGCAAACAGCAGCTCTTTGTGTTCCTACTGATGAAAGAAATCCTTTTTTTGCACATTTTTCCGATTAATCGACCTGAATAAAAGATTAATCAATTTTCTTCGTTTTTCGAATAAAGTGCTTGATAAATCAACTTCTTTTTAGTTTTTAAAAGTTGTAGTTTAAAAATGTAGAAAAATGTAGGTTTTAACGAAAAAAATAATATTTTCGAATTGGAAGCAATTTTATAACATAAGTAATGTCATAGTTTTTATTAGAAAAATGCTTAGCCACGTGTTTGATTGATTATATATTCTTTTAGAATACATGCTTAGGGTGAAAAATTTCAGAACATGATAATTTTTGAGAGCGAATTATTTTTCAGAACCTGAAACAATAATTTAAGGAAAATTTTTGTTTCTAAGAATGACTGGTTGAACAACTTGTTGCCCGTTATAATCTGTTTTTCTGTCGGTCTTAACACCACTTCTGCAGCTAGTTCTAGTTTTTTATATCTTATATTTAAGTTTAGGTTAACGGGTTCGTGTTCTATGGAATTTGTTCCAACAGAACATGTAAAATAGATTTGGTTGGGAACTGATTTCAAAAAAAATTTCTTAACAGAATTCCTACAGAGTTTATATGCATTATTTACATTAATTAGAATTTTTTAAGGAATAAGAACATAAAATATAAACTGTCGATTGTATTCCCTAAAGCCTACACAGCATTTGCTTTGAATTGATTTTAAAAGAATTTGATTATACATATTTTAGTTAATATGTTTTTTAAGCTTTTCTTGGAAACGCTAGAAAGTAGCTTTTTCAGGCTATTTTGAAAAAAAAGCTAACACAGGGAAACAATTTTCAAGTCTTCGAAGATTTTTGTTCAATTTTATAATTTTTTTACACTATGGGAACTTTACTTAAACGATTGCGTAAATAGTTTTTAATGGCCATTTTGAACATGATTTTTTTATATTTTCATATAATTACACATATATCCTAATACCATAACCGAGCACTAGCAACGAAGCATATCGGCTCTTTGTAGCGAAAACAGACCAGAGCCTCTGGCGGGAATCGAACCCACTGATAAACTGGCACGCTACCAACTAGAATACTGGTGCGCTCAACAGGATTTTAATTACCAAATTTGTAATTAAAGAATATTACAAATTAATATCTTTTTACAATATTAAAATAATAGAAATTTCGGATTTTAACAATTCCTGGGGAAACGGGAATTAAAGTTAAATTACACGGGAATTTCGTCAAACTTTTCCGTCCAAAACTACGAATCCTAATAATAATATATTTTTTGAGTGCATTTTAAATTTTTTGAGGTAATTATAATAAATATTTTGAAATATGATGCTTATAATGAGATCATGTATTGACTTTACAAAAAACTTTTTGTTATTTTTTTGTAACTTCAATTTTTATTTTCAAAGAATTTTTATATGAAAAATAACAATTTACAAACCTTTAAACAAAAAATTTTTAGAAATCGAATTTAAATTTTAACAAATAAAATGTAATGTAAAACAATTTTTGTGGTGAAAAAAAATGGTAAAAGTTTACTATTTTGGGCATACCTCAATAAATAAATAAATAAATATGGCCTCCTCTGAAACTAAAAAATAAATTTTTATATGTGGTGTTAAGGGGGCTGGGGCCTCTGGGACCCGCTAGGTCCAGAAAACCGAAACTCACCCAAAATGGTAAGTATGACGACTCAAATTTTGTCAGGATACCAAATATGCATTTTGTTTCAAGAAATATAATTCGCGTTAGGTCCACTTAAATAAACTTTAGGTGGTAAAAAAAAGGAAAGTTAATTTTTTCGGGCACCCCTAAAACAAATATGACCTACTCTGGAATAGAGAAAACAATATTTTTCTATTGGGCTCCTGGGACCCGTTATTTTACTGTAATATTACGCGGATCTGCTAGCGGCACTTTTGTGTGTTTACCTCTTCGGTAAACCAATTAGAATACTAAAGACGCATTTAATCCGGACATGATTACAGTTAAAAATTACTATTACTGACGTGTAGTTACTCACAGAATTTTTTGGGTACGAATATTTATTAGAAAAAATTTACATTCAAATAACTTTCGAGAGGGTACAACTTTGATAATTAATCCTAGCACAGCAAAACCTTTTTTTATGTGTACTCGTTTTCTAGAACTCGTTTTATAGAACATAAATAGGATTTATGCACCAGTGCTTAGATACCTACCATGTAGACGAACAAAAATCAATAGATATATAAGCACTGAATGGTATCTATTGCTTGAAACCACGGGCATTAATATCGAAAAACAATCACTTTTTATTAATATTTTACAGTGGGTCTCATACTCAATGTTAAGCTCTACACAAAACTTAATCCAAAAATTTCATAAAAATTTTTAGATTAACTTTTATGTAGAGCTTAACTATTGCGTATGAAACCCAGCGTTTAAACTTAAAAACATGAGGTATTAAATAATATACTTGTTTAAGAGCCGAAATATACTGGTTAGTTCCAATAAATTTCAGAAATGTTCAAAGCTAAGAACTCTTTCAAAACCTTTCAGGTTGAGTAGGTTACTGCGTAAAGATAGTTCTGAAGGTTGTCGGTGCTGGAGGATCGGTAACAAACGTTGTCGGTGCTGGAGGATCAGTAGCAAAGGTTGTCGGTGATGGAGGATCAGTAGCAAGGGTTGTCGGTGCTGGAGGGTCGGTAGCAAGGGTTGTCGGTGCTGGAGGGTTTGTAGCGAGGGTTGTTGTTGGTGGAGATGTTGTACTTGAGTTACATTCCGATGGCTTTGCTTCGACACATTTACTTGTTGCAGAATCAAAATAACCACTTGAGCATTTAATAAGGAGTGCCTCCATTACGCCATCAATTGTTTCGCAGTAAATATAACTGTGTAAAAGATACGGAATAATGTTTGAATAGGTGTTCCCGATGGGTATTGTGCAAATCATATATATATAAGTTTACAACTGTTTTCAGTGTTATATCAGTAAACTAAACTACAATTGCTTTCACTGCAATTTCATTTAAATTTTCCAACTATTGCAGTCGTTATTAACTTTTACTGTTATTTAAACAGTTACAAATAACTGTCATATCAGCTGATTTAAAAAAAAAATCAAAGTGTAGGGTATAGGCGGGAGCATTGTCATTTCTTAACCAATTATTGTCTTTTATTCTTAAATTATCTTTCAACAATTCTTATCTCTTTTTTTATGTGATTTTTTTTACAATTATTTGCATGTTTTTTAAATTTTATTAATGATTTTCAAAAAATCTTTAATCGGCGAAGTTAGTTTAAATTAGGGGGACATTCGCCATAAGAACTGGGTACAATTTCGACAAAAAAAAATGGTTAATTCTGCTAAGCCAATAAATAAATTGGAATAAGTTCTTTAAGATATTTGATTCTTGTTAATCAATAAATTAATATTAAATTAACAAAAAATTATAAAAATTTAAATTAAATTTAAAAAATTTGCTATCTATAAATGTTATGTAAGATGTTTTTTTTTAATTAAGGTCCTGAAAATTCCCCATTGTTACAAAAGTTATAATTTCTCTATTCATTAACATCCCAGCAAAAATATATGGAAGTGATTCTTATCTTCTGTTTAGTTCTGATTTTCCTGTTCTAAGGCAGCTCTTTTTCACGACTTCCAAAAATGTGATTTTTAATGAAATTTAACACTTTTGAAATCCATTTCGGTTTACTGATTTTAAAACAACCAAAGTTAAAAATTAATCATAGATATTTCTATATAAATTTGACACTTATAACTATGGTTTAAGTTTAAGTGATTTGTTTCAAACTTTAACTTACAATTTACCAGATTTTAAATTCTTAAAATCGTAGTTATTATTGCTACAAAAAGAAAAGAAAAAAAAATATTGTAGTAAAAATTGCAAAATTTCGAATAAAGCAATTTATTACATAATGACCGATTACTGAATGTCCCGTTATAATTTAACCAACAGTCAAACTCAAACTTTTTATGGGAAACAACATTATATGTGCCAGTTAAATTCCCAGGTAGAAGCTAAAATGAGGCTAAGGCCCGATTGCTGATGTTCTATGAAAAGGGATCATAAAAGAAAGGGGTGGAAGCCTATGTAAAAATCATTGGTTCCGATCCAAATTTTCACAACACCGGAATCAAAATCACTGCTTCTTTTTCTCTTCTTTTGCTACTTTTTTTTGCTGGGATATTAAAATAAAATTATTAATGCAGGTCCAACATAATGGAAAACTAACATTTTATCACACTATTAAGGGAGGTTATTGTAAAACGTCCCAGCTTCCTATTATTTTGTTTAGCAACGTTAAAAAACATGAAAATACGTCTGTGGTTATCGAAACTGCACAAAATACAATATTTGCAATTTTATATCTCTCTTAACATCACAGAAAAATAGCGAAAGATCCCCTATACCCTACACATTTATTGTAGCAATTTCAGTTGATTGTTACGTGTGTACAAATATTTACTTACGTTTTACAGTCAGCATCATCTTTATTTCTAATATAGAAATACTTTTTATTTGTAATTTGTGCGACATTACATTGACCCCTAAGGGTTTCAGCATTCGGCGTTGTACCAGGAGCAGCTGTTGTACCAGGAGCAGCTGTTGTTGAAGTTGTTGTTATTTCATCATTATTACAAGTATTTGAAACTCCAAACTAAAAATTACATTTGTATTAGTCAAATGATCGTCTCTATAGAGACTTAATGAAAACTTACGAATTCTATAACACATTTTGGTGCACATATTTTTCCGGTTGTTACATATAACTCGGAACTACACAATTCATCACCCTCGCAGATGCTAACGATGGTAACTTCACCATTGGCACAACGACCGTAATGAGTTTTACTTACACAGGTGTAGCGTTTGTTGGCTGCTGTTGAATCAGGACATTTACTGCAAGAAGTACTGCAAGCTGCAATAGTTGTTGTACCATCAGTCTTAACCTTCGGTTCACAAATATTTTCAGAATCGGTACAAACATGATCCACCGGACAAGTGTGTAATGTCGTAGTTAAACGATTTCCATCCATGCACAAGTAATAAGACAATTCATCAACACAATATGCATCATTTGTGTTCATACATTTTTTGCAATTCTGTGCATAAGTTAGATGCAAAAGAACACCAAATATTGTAATAATTGTTAAATTAATTTTATCAGTCATCTGTCTAGATTGTATGAATGTACATATACTTTTCAAAAGTAAAATTTGGCTTTTTTTAGTAATTATTGTATATGTTGTACTAACGTTGTTTTTGAATTTGTATCGATTTTATATCCGTTTTTAATCAAATTTCTTATCTTGCTAACCTTGTATTTAATGAGTTTTTTACTATCTTTATTGGCGAATTTTTACTTTCATATACATACATAAGTAAATCACATTTTCTCCAATTTCGGATAACATTTTTTGATATGCCAAAACTGTGGGTGCAACTATTTTATCTTCGAAATCAAAGTGTGTTTTATACGTGTATTTGACCGTTTTAAATTTAAAGTGGAAACAAACTTATGATTGTATATTACTTTCGCAAAATTTTCATATCGGAATCCATAAAATATAAGTACGTCTATAAAATTGTATGTTAAAAAAAACTATAAAGAAAATAATAAAATTCGGTTTATGTCGAAACGAGTGTTTCCAATAATTCAACCCTTCCAGTTAATCGGTTAGAGCATTATTCGAAAAATGTAGAAAATTCATTATTCGTGTAGAATCCAACTCCGCTTACGTGCCGTGTTCTGGATTTTAAGGAACATCGAAACTGATTCGAATCCGTTGAAATACCGTCAATGACGGACCGATATGTCATGTGGAAAATGGAGTTGTCCGTTGAAAGTCCGTCAATGGCGTATTCGAAACGTTTGTCAACAAAAACGCATTTGTGTAAATGCCTAAATTTTTTAATTTTTAATAACAAATTTTATTTTTTTTTCATTAAATTTATTTACTCGTATAAATATATTAAATAAAATAACAGAATTCTTAAAAATTTAATTAAATCATATTCATCTCAAGCACAAATAGCACAACTAGCATTTCAATCACTGCGTTTATGGCCCATTGAAAATCATGAAAAAATAAAACAGTTTTTATTTATGTTGAATTGGTGGTGCTTACGAATGAGTAGCAGTCAATGCAAATTTGCACATTTTTTAACAAAATCTATTATAAACTGTCAGACAATATTTTAATTTGCAAAACGGCATAAATTTGCACACATCACCATAAAACTTGTTTTAAATTTCATAAATATTTATATGTTAGATAGCTTACTCAAAATATACATCTATTTTTCTAAACTTTAGCGCGAATGATCACAGAGATTTGTTTTTATTATTCGTTTCTGACAACAAAACAAATTCAAAAGCAAGGGAAGAAAAACTGATGAAAATCGGGGAAGTCTACATTTGACGGTACCTGTTTCTGTACCGTACCCAAACGGAGTCAAAACGTATTGTGTTTTAAAATTTAATTATACGGTCCGTATACGTGTTTACAGACCGTACACGTACAGTAGAAGCAGGTTTCATGAATCCGTACGTGTCGGAGAATCAGCAAAAATGTTTCTTAGGTACACTGAAAATAGTTCATGACTAAAAATGCAAAATTTTGTTTTGTAAATTACTTTTTGTGCAATGAACAAAATTTTTATATATATTACAAAATTTTTGTATTTGGATACCGCCAACAAATTTAGTTTAAATACAAATTTTTTTATTTATATTACTCATGAAATATTTTCAGTGAAGTTTATGTTCGAAGTAATTTAAAGCATCTTTGCTTATCACTGTCGAGAAAATTGTATTATTTTTTTGTAGAAAAATTTTTCTAAATAAATAAGAACTGCTTTTTAACAAAATGTCGCTACTATGGCGGTAAGGCGTTTGTCGCTTTTTGGAAATTGCGAAGTTGAGATTGACAATAAAAATCAATTAATTTTAACAAAATTAAATTGCCTTACTACTAACCCCGAGCATATTAGCTGAGCTTAATTTGAAAAATATCTTTTAGTTAGTTTTGGAATTAAAAAGATATATGTAAATCGTGTCCCGACGGTAGCCTATGAGTCCTGGAACAAAAATAATAACACATTTTACAAGTTGACGATTTTTTAAATATTTTTTTCTGTTTTAAAAAGTTAATTTTTCCAAATTTACAAAAGTTTTTCTCTACATCCTTCTCGCTTTAAAGTCGCTCATTGTAGAAAAATGTTTGAAGGCGAAGAAAGTAATTTTTTTATGTTTTCTATCGATATACGAATGCGGATCAGTAAGTCCGTGTCTTTTCGAACTTCCCTCAGAGTTAAAGAGAAATGCAGCACTGCTCCCACCAAGTACCACCTTTTAATAGATAACTGTAAAATTTTGACCAAGTTCCGCCATTTTGGGTTTAACTGCTTTTCTAAACATAAAACCTAGTGGCGTTTTTTAAAAATGGAAAAAAGTGAATTTCGAGTTCTAATAAAACAATATTTTTTGCGTAAAAACCGTCAATCAAACCGAGGAAAAGCTTGATAAATACTATGGGGACTCTGCTCCATCGATTTCAATGGTAAATAGATTGGTTTACTGACTCGTTGTGGCCTTGCAAGCACGGAAGATGCCGAAGTTGAACGCCCAGTTAAGGTCTCTACAACAAGACAGCATCTCACATGGCTAAGTGGTTTCAATTTTGAACGATCACTTGGGTATGAGAAAGCTTTCCGCAAGATAGCTGCCGCGTTTGCTCACAATCTACCACCAAAGGAATCGTGTGACAGCTTAGTTTCCATGGCAAAAATCCATGAAGTGGACTACGAATTGGCCCCTCATTCGCCTTATTCTCCGGATTTAGCCCCCAATGACTATTTCCTGTTTCTAAACCTAAAGAAATGGCTCGGTGGAAAGAGATTTAGCTCCAACGATGAAATTATTGATCAAACAAATGCCTATTTTATGGTCCTCGAAAAATCCTGATGTTGTCTTGTTGTACAGGAATAAATAAATAAATAGATATATACTGGGCTTGTTTTTTTTCGAATTTAATATAAATATTCCATACAAATTTAAATAGATATAGACTTGCATAGTAATTGTAAATATAGCTACTTAAAAATTAAGAATGTATTAAAATACTGCCAAGCTTTTGTTTGAGCTTTCCGCCTTAGTTTTTTCAAATCATGTCTTATGATTTTGAACCAATGACTGGATAATAAACAATAACGTTTAGAGATTTTAAAAACATAGATTTTTATCACTAGATACAGAACTAGCAACAATACCATGGAACCAAACATTCTTAATGCCTACAGTAGATGAACAGTAACTTTTTACATTGCAATATAATTACAAATGTTTATATGAAAAATATGTCTAGAACATATACAAAAACTTAAGAAATGAGAAGCCTTGGTTTTTAAATGAAATTAGAGTTCTAATCGATGCAAGATATAATGCGTATACAAGATGAAAAAAAAAAATATTTAAAACTACTGAACTCCATAACATTTTCAAGCCTTGTAGAAGAAATGTAAATTTAAAAATTAGAATTAAGCAGTTTGCTTAAAGAAGCAACGGAGGGAGATTTGAACGATGGGTATAGTTAACAATTATCTTAAAACTGAAAACAAAATCGATGTTAATAAATTAAACTCCAAATTTGCCAAAATGCTAATGCCAAAAGCTTATCTCAACTACTAGAACTCCATAAAAGCTATTAATACCCTGTAGTAAATGTCGATAATGAAATTGTACTGATTCACTATTGACTTTGTCACCAGTACTACTGACTTATTATGCCCAGCCAACGCTTTCTGCTGCAGTCATTTAGCATGTGCGTGTCATTGCGAATCTACACAACTATTGACTAGGTGTTGACATTGGAACCAAAGATTCACTAGTACATTTTTGGAACTTTTTACTTGATTTCCATACTAGGAAGGAAATAAGATTAAACAGGTGCGTTTATTTTGTTAAATTAGATATTTTATTAATATTTTTTTTTTATTAATTTCATTAAAGTAAAAAAAATGTTCGTGCAAATTTAATTTTGGAGTAGACAAATCTTTAAAAGGCTACACAAAATCATCCACAGGCTCCGTAAAATCTTCATCAGGCTCCACAAAATCTCTAGAGTTGCAATTTTCACTAAAAATTGTTGCCTCTTTCTTGTCATTTTTATTTTTATACAAAATTTATTGTTTTTTTTCACAAGTTTTTTTTAATTTCTTTTGCTCATTATATATTTTGTTCAAATTTGTATATTTAACTTTTAAATTAATTTTTCTTAATATTTTTTAATTTTTGTTTATAATTTTACGTGCAGCTGTGCACATGTATTTTCAACAAAATAAAACAATAAAAAATTCAAGGACAAGCACAGCTTTGCAGCTGCAAAAAAGGAATGTAAAAAGTATAGACGCTTTTTGGACATGTCACCAAAAAGTCACCCAAAATAGTCGACAAAAGTGGTGACTTGTAGACGCTTGACCCCAGGCTTTCTACAGGGTATTGCTAACAATACAAATCAACAACATCCATTATGTTTTGAATTCATGCATATTACCCAAAAAAATGTTATTAAATCCATGATTAGCATTAAATCTGATTCTGTAGGAGATGATGAAATCCATTCGAAATTTATAAAGTTAATAATAGCATAAATACTCCAACATATAACACAACATCTACTTTTCTTGATAAAAATTATCGACCAATAGCAATATTGCTCTGCTCTCTGAAAGACAAACAGTTTTACTTGATCATTCTAAGGCATTTGATACTATAGAACACAATATACTTTGCCAAAAACTGAAATACATGTGCCACTTTTCAATCACTGCTGTAACGCTGCTTTCTTCGTAACTGCGTGATAAAATTTGGCCTATTCAGGTTCTGATAAATTAAGCAGCTGTTCAATGACGAGAGGTCTACATGGCTCGATACTTGGTCCTCTATTATATATTTTTTTCCAACGACTTGCCGTCCCGAATCGATCACTGTGGTTATAGATGTACGCAGACGACGTACAGCTTTGCATTAGTTGTTTGGCATCTGGTATCACTGATTGCATTAACAAATTAAACAACGACCACGACAATGTATTTGGATGGGCGTCAATGAATGCTCTTTGTCTAAATGCGAAGAAATCAATATTTACCTTCTACATTGCCACTTATATTCATTCTTCAATTAAACCCGTAGAAAATGCCAACCGATTCCTTGATTAATCGCTTCTGAAATTATTTAAAACGCAAAACAAATTATTTAAAACTCAAATAATTATTCGACCCAAATAATCGATTAAAATAGGCCGATTAAGCGGTTAAATTTTTTAAATAAATTTTTTTGCTATTTTCCTTAAAACTTCCTAATTTTCTTAACTTTGGCAAGAAAATTGTAGAAAAAACATCAACTAAAATAAAAACAAATATTATTTTCAAATCGACTGAATCAAAGCAAAGCGTTAGCCTTTAGGAAATATGATAGACAATTTTTATTTTTGTTTTAATTTTAATTTCTTTAACAAATAAATTTTAAACAAAATGAAATTATTTATTCATGTCCAAAAAATTCAAATAGAGCTTTCAAACTCCGTATACATGTATTTCAAGCTGCCAAAAGATCTCATCAGCACAATGACGTTACTTATGTTATAAAAAAATAATATAAAATTGCTTTAAATTCGAAAACTGTATTTTTTAAAGAACACCCATTTAAAATTCTATGAAAAAATGTATAAAAACTAAAAAATAACATGGAATTTTGTTTCTAATTTGATTTATCATCAAATTTTGATGAAGGAACAAAATTTATAGAATTAAGTTGTTTAGTCAAAAATATTTAAGAATTCGCTTATTTGATTTCTTAATTGCACAAACACAGAAAAATCGGTGAGGACTTGTCAGGAATATGCGCGATTTTTATATATTTTCTAATAGATAACCTTTTTAACTAAAGCTTAAACTAGGTAGTGAAAGAGACAGGGAACAGTGGCAGTTCTATCAACTTTGTGAATTTCGCAAAAAATATATTTTTTTTATATCAGCTCTTGTTTATTTAGACATTTTTTTCTGTACATTGTCATATACATAAAGAATAAAGAAACCAACATTATCGACTATCTACACCGCGTTTTTAAGGGTTTACTTCCACTGAACACGTATGACATTTTCTTTTTAAAGAACCGTGAGATTCCTCTACAAAAACCAAAGATTATAAGGCATCATTCTTTAAAAAATCTCAGGATGCCTTGAACTGTCCTAAACAAATACTTTAGAAACCAATGCAATGGACTTAACTTGATATTTCAGCAAAAAGCAGCTCTTTGAGTTCTTATTGATGAAAGAAATATGATTAATCGATTAATCGCCAATTTTTCCGATTAATCGACCCGAATAACCGATTAATCAGTTTTCTTCATTTTTCGAATAATGACCTAAACGATTAACCGACAGGGTCGAATAATTGGAAACACTAGGTAAAACCTACTCAATGCTGAGAAATCTTAAGGTGACATAGAATTTGACACCATTCAATAGCAAAAATAAGCTCAAAGCATGCTTGGGATTTTTTCATTAGCATTTGTTAAAATTTCATTACCATTAAATGGTAATGAAATTTTCTGGCATTAGCATTTGTCCTATTAATGCTAATGCAATCGTACTAATGCTGACTATTTTACAATTGCCCTAAAGTCATACAAATGCCTGCACAAAGCATTTGTGGGTGGAGCTAGAGCTTAGAATGCAAAATCGATTATGCACCAATATAGAACAACTGAAAGCTGCATTAAAGGAAGAATTTAGTAAAATTACTCCAGATGTTTGCAAGAAATTAGTTAACTCCATGCCAAGAAGACTTCAAGCGTTAGAAAATAAAAAGGGTACGCAACAAAATATTAATTATTGGCTCCTTTGTATTAAAGTTGAGTTTATCCGACTTTAGATATGACCATAGTAGAGTATTCAAAAACCGAAACCGAAAACCGGTCAACCGGTTTCTTTTTTTTTTATTTTAAACCGATCGGTTTCGAATATTTTTTTAAATTCAAAGCAAACCGAAAACCGGTCTTTTTTGTTCGGTTGACCGGTTTTTTAATTACATCACCAATTGGGTTAATTGGTCTCTTTTATTTTTTCCCAAACACTTTTATAATCGTTTTTTTGGTTATGAAGATTTAGATGTAAGTCTAATAGATTGCGATGAAGACCTAACTTTAGATATTTCAAATTCAAATAGTTTAATTTCTGATCCAAATAACACAATAAGCAGTATTCAAAATCCTAAAAAGAGACTGTACAAAATAATTCATCATTATATGATAATTTCATATATCTTGATAAACGCGACAAAAGAACTGAAAAGTTGGAAAATTTATATAATTGTCTTTTGACTATTTGTCCAACATCTACTATTAGTGAAAAAGTATTTTCCACTTCTTGCTTTATCAAAAGCAAACGAAAAAATCGTCTTAAAACGAAACATTTAAATTGAATATTATTTCTAAAATATTATTTTAGAAGTGAAAAATATATTTTCTTTTTACATATTTAAAATGCAATATTAAAAAAAATTATTTAATAAAAAACGTTTTAAACGTTCAAATTACTAACGTACCTAATTTTACCAATTTACAAACTCTAATGATCTCTGTTCATTTGATATGAATATAGTTTAATAATATTAATTTTTAAGATATTATATTAAAAAATATTAAAACCAATAAATAAAATGTTAAAATGAAATACAATAAAAAAATATTATAAAATATTTTTTTTTTCAAAGAATGTATTTTTTATTTTTATTACTTTATATATTAAATTTCTTTTTTTTTTTTGTTTGTAATTAAAGCAATAAACAAATTATATAAGTTTTTTATTCAAATTAAAAAAAAACCGAAACCGGTTTTTTTAAAATTAGATTTTTCGAAGAAAACCGAAACCGGTTTTTCCAAAAAGCCGGTTTTTTAAATACTCTAGACCATAGATATAAGTGTTGTTTCTATTTTTTATCTTTGGCTCCTTCACACAAAAAAATACTAGAGGGCATATTGCCTTGGCTTGCATAGGTAGCCTAAATTTGTGTGATACTAAGAAAAATAGTTTTATTACCTATTCCAATTTGTAATTCATAACTTGTGATTTTACCTATTGGCAATGTTAATTTTACGTTTAAAAATAGATACTTTTTCGAAAATATTTTGATGTTATTTTGAAATTTAAAATTCCTAAAATTATTTATTTTTATAAATTTGTTTTTAATTTGCGTTCATTTTATTTATAAATGACAATTTAAATAAAACGTTAGGTAAGATATTTTTGCAATTACCTGTAATGTTGCAAATGTTTTATATCCGTTTTTTTTATTTTAGAAATTCCATATAATAATAAATATCATGCGATCTACAATATTATATGGTTGGATTTTCAATTCTATTGTGTGCTTCAAGTTGGAAGAAACTTCGAACTATCATATTTCTAAGTTGCTGATCTTGAAGTCCAAAATCCTTCAAATATTTAAAATGGCTACGATCCCCTATTTTTTGTGATTAGAAAAAGTCCGCATGATCTGATGTTTTCATAGAAAAATTACTGTTAGTTTTTCATCATGATATAATGGTTTATTATGAAAAAACTAATTAGAATCTTTTTGTGCAGAAAAACCCTCAATTTCTGTTAATATTTTCTCAATAAAAACCATTAAGTTCTGAGGACTCTTTCCTGTAGAAAACCCTAAGATTTTGACGACATTTTTATAAAAAAAAACCTTAAGAATTAGGATTTTCTGCTACAGAATCTGCAGACATTTTCTTTTGAAAATCCTTAAGGAATCAGAGTACTTTTTTCTGAAAGAAAAAAACATTAAATATTGTGAGCTTTTTCCTAAAGAAATATTCAGATTTTAAGGACTTTTCTTTTATAAAACCGATAATATTATGTAGTATAGTATAGAAAAAATTTTGTAATTTGCATAATTAAATTTTTCTTTCCAAATAAATTAAAATTAAATAAAAATTTTCTTTGTAATAAAAATCGACCTAATATCCAAGTTATATTACCAATATTTTGCCTACATTAAAATTAGTAATATACCTCATTTACTCAGTTAAATTAACAAAAATAATAGGTGATTTTAAGAATATAAAAGTCAAGTAGATATTACCTAATTTGTATTGCAATATTGCCTTAAAACATAGCATACTCTATTTGTTGGCTTGGAAAATAGGTGATATCACCCTATAATTTTAGGCAAAATTACCTATATTTTTTTTTGTGTGTTTGTATTAAAGTATAAATATTTAAGATTTTTTTTATAATGTTCCTAAATGAATGTAAAAAATAAAATGCATTTACAATATTGTTACACGAAATTTCTACACCTAGAAATTTCTTCCCACTAATTTTAACAGCTGGAAAAATCTAGTGTGGTAATAAACTAGAAATAACTAGAATACCTGACTACTCATATAAATACTGGTACTCGATGACGCAGTAGTTCAGTTTATAAGTAAAACGCAAAGTGTGAAGAACTAAAGTGTGGCTAACATTTAGTCTATCTACGCCGTGTAAATAAAGCGTGTTATTAGAGTGTATTTCTGTAATTTTTAGTGACGGTTATAAATAAATAGAGCTATAAATAATTTCAAACAGTGTTTATTATTTGCAATATAGAAAGAACACGATTTATTTAAAAAGGTAAATAAATCAACGATTTTATAAAGGGTAAAATCGTAACAATATTTTGGAAATAGCTAAAGCGGAGCTTACATTATCTGATTTTACCTAAAGAAAATCAAATTAAAAATCCAATAAAATGATACGCTTTTCAAGAAAATATCTTATGCAATCAGATGAAAACAGCTTGTTGCTCAATTGTTTTTTACCGCAAATTTACTTCACAACTGTTTTTTTGTGTTTTTCTTTGTTTGTAAGAAAATGCAACACTGATACCATTTGATTCTCATAATTTAATGAAGTATTTTAAAAAACAAAAAAATCAATCGGACTGTCAAAACTTCTAATCGGGTTTTCTGTACGTATAAGAGTTTACATCATAGGATTTTGCTATCTGACTCGGTTTTTGACAGATCCTATGACTTGTGGAATAATGTAAACCCCGCTTAAGCAGCTTTCTCATTGAAGATGTTAAAGTTTTTGTAATTGCTTGGCTCTGTTTATCTTGAATTCTGTATAGGATGATTTAAAAACACCCCAAAGATCAACTGTCATTTTATATTTTTAAAAATTAACTGCCACATTCAAATTCTTGGTGCAATGTGGATACTGGGAATTTCGCTATCATTAATTCCCTCTATTAATCTTTGCCACAAATCCTTAGACTTTTTTTAATATTTATATTTGTTATTCTATTAGAAAGAAATTAACTTTAGATTGAAACACAAATAGTTTTGGCAAATTTGACATTTGCTTTTGCAAAACATAACTACATTTACGAAAGAGTAATATTGAATTTTCGAACGTTCGAAAATAAATTTACAAAAAACGTATTACGCAGTACAATTTGTACGAATTTGTTATTTTTTTTTAATCAAATCGAATCACAAGACAACACCACACGTTTTATGTTCCTACATTTTAGTGTAGTCTATATTAAAATAAAAATGTTCACGTATTTGAAACGTTTACACGTATATATTTAATTTTGTTCGTTCTTTTATTAATTGGAATACAGGATTATGTATATGATAAAGATCCAATTTACATGGTGGCTTTTTAGCATGCGATTCTTGTTTGGGAATCAAGCGGAGTAACAAAAAAGCAAGGTTTTATTTTTTCGTGCATTTTTTGTCATTTCTCCTTCGCACTCATATGTATTCTTCGTTTGTTGCTTAATTATTTATTTATTTTATTTATTAATCATATAATTAAAAATTATATGTTAATACCCTAACCGAGCACTAGCAACAAAGCCCTTCGGCTCGTTGTAGCGAAAACAGACCAGAGCCTCTGGTGGGAATTGAACCCACGACCCCCGCACTGATAAGCTAGCACGCTACCAACTAGGCTACCTGGGCGCTTAACCGTTGCTTAATTCACATTCGGTTTTAGAACAAAAAAAGTCACCGTATAAATAGACATAACTTTGGATGCAACTTTGAAAAGGGAATGGAGAAAAACGCATGCAATCAATTAGATAATATAAATTGGCTCAAGATGTTTAAAATTTGTTATATTTTGTTATATGTTATTGTTATATTTTGTTATATGTTTGAAATACATTTGAAGTTCATACTATTTTTTAAAATGAAATAGTCCCAAAATGCAACAAAATTTTGGAGGCCCTGAAAATTCCGAACCGTCCCATTATGCTACGTTTTAATTTTAAAATCCCGGGATTTAAAAAAAGTCAATCCCGATTGGAATCCCTATTAGATTTTTTATTTAGCTACAAAATTTACTTTTGGTATTGTAGAGAAACGGTCTTTTAAAATATATTTTTATTTATATTAATCATATAATTACAAATTATATCATAATGCTCTAACCGAACACCACCAACAAAGGCTAACAGCTCGTTGTAGCGAAAACAGACCAGAGCCTCTGGTGAGAATTGAACCCAAGACCCCCGCATTGATAATCTAGCACGCCGCTAACTAGCCTACCGGGGCGCTCTTTAATATATAATTTAAGAACTAATAATCCATGAAAATAAAGCATTTTCTAACCCAATAATGAAATCTTGATGATACCGTAAAGACTGTCAAATGAGAATTACGATCCATATTTTTGGAAAATATCTTGTTTCTACGGAAATTGTAATTATGATTACTATAAAGAAAATATAAAAACATTCCGAGTGTATGGGCATTATGATGTAAAGTTGAATATTAAATTGTATCTTTGTTTTTGAGAAAAACCATTGACATCTTTCTAATTTTCTATATTAAGGGATAAATATGTTAATAATTCTTATATCTGAAGACCCAAGACAAAAAATATATTTTTTAACAGTTAGTCATAAAATAATTTTTGAAGATCATCGATTCATAAAATAATTTTTGAAGATCATCGATTCAAAAAAAAAAAATATATTATTTTAATGAACAATTTTAGTATCACTATTATCCGAGATTCTGATATTCTTTTTTTTTAAAGAATATTAGTGTCAGTTTTTAAATAACACTCAAAGAAATAAACTAAACTAAAATTATTTAGTGACTCGTGCATAATATCATTACGAAAACACAATTTTGTATATTTTTAAATAATTTGATTTCTTTATTTTTATATGTATATATTTAGACAATTCACAAACATGTCGTTTTGTTCTACAAATCGTATTTCATACAAACTTTTAATTGTTTATTATATAAAATTTAAGGACATACTTGTAAATTGGCTCATTTTGTTTTGCATGGATAATGTAATAAATGAATTCAACTCAACGAGTATTTTTTAAATAAAATACATCTTCAATTTCTTATTTAACAATTAGTTTATCTTAATGAACACACTTTTTTACTTTTATATCTTTACTTTTTGTTGCAATCATATTTAGCATGATGAAATAACAAAATAATTATATGTTAAAGAGCGTAAATTCAAACAATTTAATAAAAATCTTTAACTCCTGTATAAAATGTTGTCAAGCCCATTGTTTTTTTTTTAGCCAATGATACTACATATGTTTAATACACCGAGCCAAATCAGCGTCATTTCTCAAAATTTCATAACAGTTACGAATTTCAAAAGTTATAAGTCTTTTTCGGCGGATGTGGTTCGATATTGTTAAATTTGAAATGCATAAAAAAATTTTAAATACATTATAGGAAATAGGAATATTATTTTGATTTGCATATCATTATATTGTGCATTCATTTTTTTCCTACTAATTTTGTTTAACAAATTGCGATGTTTAATAATATTAAAACTAAGGAAGCTAAAATTAACATTGATAATAAAAAAAGATAAACAAATATTGTTAAAAATGAGTTCCTTATAAAATAGGGAGCAATTGTATGTGTATATAAAAGAGCAATAAGCTCTTTTTAAAATTTTGGATTATATTTTCTTTCGTAATTCACATTGAAAATTATGATGATGGTTAGTTTGGTCTCCATTCAGACGATGATCCTCTTTTTAAACGTTAAACTGGTCTAACAATGTATGTGTAGTTTATTTTTGCGTTGTGTGTGATTTCAAATCCATTTGGATTTTTATATAAAAAAGAAAACAGTTCTCAAAACAGCAAACACTAAGCTGCATCCTGCTGTAATAGTTTAATTTTACATTATTTTTTTTTATTTCATTATGATTACGATAAGTTTTTATATTTAAGATTAGAAAATAAATTGAAATTTATTCAACTTGTCGCAGATGATTCTTTTGCAGCTAGCTTTTCCCCATTGCAACTGCTGGTTGAGGAGGTTTCGTTGCCGTTTAAGAGTTGCGACTTAGCACCTTCAGTCTCATCAGTACTAGTTAAAGCCAACTTTTTAAGTGTTTCAGTTGTTTCATTTACTTCATTAGTTGTTTTTAAATGCTTTTCTATTTCATTTTTAACTTTAGTAATTTCTTTTTGGCTATTTTGATACATGTGGAAAGAAATCATTAATAGATGGGTTGATTGGGAGAATTCATATTTTGCTCACCTGATTTGTACAAATAAAATGCCATTTATCGTATTTAGCATGTCCAGCACGGAACCCATTGTGGGTGGTTGTATATGAATGGGAGGCAATGCAGTTGTAAGTTTACCATTCGTATATATATCATTCATTTTGCGTTGCAAAAGCACAGCTTGTTGCGTTAGCAAACGAAGGCACTCGGCAGATTCTCGGGTCTTTTCATGAGTTTCTCCCAACTAAAATTATAAATTTTTATTACAGGTTATATCCGACTGATATTCTTGATGAAAACTTACTTGTGATTTGTAAATAGAATAGGTTTCCTTTTCATTATTCAGTGCTGAACGGAAGTCTCCCATACATGATTGGGTACGTGCAACCAAATGATAACTGACGGCAACATTCATTGACTTGTTGCCAAAATATTTCAAATTAAGTTGTAAAGCATGTTCAATAAAACGAAGAGATAGTTCGTATTCACCAACCGCATGCAATATCAAACTAATGTTACTCTAAAATGATAATAAAAAAATAATATCAGCAAAATTCCGTTTTCAAGACTACAACCGCGTAGTACTACTTACATCGATGAGGGCAACTTCAGGATGGTCTTCGCCACAAATCAGAACCAACAAATATCTTGCGCGATACAACAATTTCAGTGATGTACTAATTTGTCCATTGGCAAAGCAGTAAAGAGATAAATGTGTCTAAAAACATCAAAGAGATTAAACCAAAATTATTATACATCATATATGTATAATCCAATTCACTTACATATTCTAATATGGTACATGGATGATCTATGCCATTGACACGTTCACTCATTATTACTGCCCGCTGTTGTATGGCCAAAGCTTCTTGAGAATCGCCCAATAAATAGCTCAACCGTGCCAACATTCGAAGACAGGAACCATTTTCGAAATGCATAGCGCCAAAAACGTTATTTAACAAATTCAAAGCTTCACTAATCATTTCATAGCCCTCTTTGAATAGGCCTTGCTGAATCTTTGATTGGCCAGTGGTATAAAAGTTGTAAGCATCAGAGGCTCGTGGACAAATATGCTTTACAATGGGGAAGACATTGAGAACATCTTCGTCGCCAAAGGTAGGCTTGTTTCGCGATTCAAATTGATAATCGCGCAATAGAATCTGAATGCCAACTTTTAGGCAGAAGGCACGCAAAATGCTCACACGTTGAAGAGCATATTTTTCCACGGCCGTTTCAATTGATTCGCATTCCAGTTCAAAGTCCCAATAAGCCTTAGATTCCTTTTTAATCTGTTGCCACAAACTCTTTGGTGTAATTAATGCCCAGTCGTTATTGTCCACGGTTATTTGACCATTTTTCTGATTGTTTTTAACAGCATTTTTATTTTTGTTCTTGCCACGCTTGTTGTTGCTGTTATTCGACTTGTGTAATTCGTCTGAACTAACATTTGCGCTAATCGGTCCAGACGAAAGAAAACAATTTAAAAAATGGCTTATTGCAGCCGACAGATGCATGGCATCAGTATTTTGCATATATGTGTAGTAAATATGCTTAGTGGCACGAACAATCAGTTCCATAACGGCAATACGATGCAAATATTCCATGCGTGGTACTTGGGCCAACATTGTGATAACCTTGCCCAAATAGCGTACGTTTATGCCGTGACTGTGCAATATCTCTGTGACGCTGGTACCATCCATGGGTGGCGATGTGTGATTCATATGTTCCTTAATAAAGGCGGGTATCTGTTTTAAAACTAAAAATTCGGCAGCTTCTTGCACCAATTTCTTTTGTTTGGCCAATGAATTTTGTCCATTGGGGTCATCGACATGTCGGATACCAGGTGAAAATACATCGGGGTTAAAACGGAAATCAAACTCTTTCTCCTTGAGAGAACCCACAGCAGCACAAGCTCGTTTAACAACTTCGGCAGCCTGCTTTTCATCGGCAGTAGCAACATTTGTTTGGGCTTCTTTGATTGCATCGTAAGCATGCTCAATGGCATCAGTAGTCTTCTTTTCATTTTCCGATTTCGGAGTTTCGTCATTCTTTTTCGATTGCTTTGCCTCAGTTTCAACTTTCTCCGTGCTATCTTCTTCGCCCTTTTCGGTTATGGCCTCAACCGAGCCAGTACCCACTTCGGATTTCTTATTGGCATTTATTTGTTGCAAATGCTGAGCGGCATTGCGTATAAAGCTTACATAACGATCTTCGATGAAGGCTTCCAATAGTTCCTGGCGTAAGCACGACAATTTATGTTTATGTTCTATGGGGAAACCCATAGCCTTTAATTCGGGACTGAGTTCAATGTCCAACTTAAGAAAATTGACATCTGGTGGGAAAGTGCGCAATAAATCTAGAATATAATGGCGGCCGTCATTGCCTATGATACCCTTGCACTCCACCGAAGAGCACAATTCGACAGGCTCATCACGTTCATTGATCACCGAGTGTGGCAAAATTTTAAGATGTTTGCCCGCTTTTCGAAGAAGCTCCAAATATTTCGGATGTGACAAAACCGTCTTGCCAAAATCAATACTTCCGTACACGACAGACTGTTCTTGTTCGCGTTCTAAAATGCCTGGTATGATCGATTGGGCTGTAACGCGATATCCACGATAGTCCACTACCACTGTACCCAGAGTGTACAAACCTTCAATATCAACGGCACTGTACACGCGTACACCGTGCAAATCGTTACGCGGAGCCACAAAAGCTGCCACATCCCCACCCAATTCTTTGTAGTGATCGCGTACATCAAATCCCAGCGAAAAGAAGATATTATTCCAGATAAACATTTGCATCTTAGGGTCTTCGCCTGGATTAATAGCCAAAACATTTCCATCAATCACGGACATGGCTCCCCTGGTGGCAGCAATTACAAAATCTCCATGAACTTTAAAAATGGCTCTCTCGCGTAACAGACGGTCTGGTAAATTTTTTCTCGGTAGTTCTCGCGTTGTTTGAAGCTCTTCATTCCAATCGCGTGTTTGACCAGGAATGTGTTCTTCATAACTGTCGAAAAAAACCAAAACGATGTAATAAATAGTTTGAAAAATAGTTCATATCTTACCCAAGCTTTGAAGAAAATGCATCTTCAGCGCGAATCGCATCAATAGTATGTTCTAAATTTGGCGCTGTCCATTGATAAACTTGATAAGGAGTGGCAACGCGTTCAAAAGCATGACGTAATGTTCGCTTTTTCTGCATTTGCTGGAAGGCACGTTTAAAAGAGGGTGAAATTTGTGACAACAAATCAATGAGAGAGTGGCTAAGATGACAAGGATTTTCTGGCTTCGGATTGAATACATCATCCGTGGATAGATTAATGTAAAATCCCTTGGGGCACCCCGATATATGGAAGCGTTTGTCTTCCATCGTAACAACATACAAATACATGAGATCACCATGCAACTTGCGTGGCCCAGGTGGAGGATTCCATGCAGAAGTTGTTAGAACTTTCAAAGCTTGCAGTCCTTTTGAATTCTTATGCACACCCGGTTGTAGGGGAATCAAAGGAGCCTCTTTGACACCTGGCATTATATATTCAGGTGGTGTGCAGTCAACTGAATCTTGTCGGGATTTCTTCTTCTCCAACAAATCACCTTGCGTAATTGTATGTAGAAATGTCAACGAATTACATTCGGCACCATTATAAGCATCGGCTAGTTCCATGCTTTTCAATAAATCGCGAACATGGCGTACGTGAATGCGGGCTTCTCTCATAGTATATGGTTCCTCGACAACTTTAATGGTAGAGTCATGCTTTAAACCCTCTATAGTCTTCAGTTCAGCAAAATTATCCAAAGTAACTCCATCCAATTGTAAAGAGAAGCATGTACGATGACATGTATCTTCGCGATCCATCAGTAATTGATGAATTTCCTGCACAAGTTCCATACTCGACAATTGAACAGATAATAATTCTGTCCCGGGACTTTGAATGTGCACAGTTATGCCGCTATCGTGAAGAGAATCTAAATATATACCTTCTTCATTGTTATATTCTCCATCGTCTTCTGATGTTGTGCCATCCTTCTTTTTATCAGAATTTTCTTCATTAGCATTTGTATCGATAGAACCATTAGTTTTTAAACTTTTTTTATCAATATCATTATGTCCATTAGGTAGTTTAATGGTTTTATCCTCGTTCTTGATATTTTTATCTAAAAGAAAAATAAAGAATTTAAACCAAGCAAATCATTTAAAAACAAATTGGTTAGAATTTGGTTTTTACTTATAGTCTTGACCATGGACTTGTGCGAACAAAAAAGAAAATACATGTAAAACAACAAGTTTTAATTATTGTTATAATTTTACATGTAATTCGTTTGTTGTTCGCACAGAACCATGGCTAGTCAAGACACCGAGTTATAAAAACCTTTTTTCCTTTTGTTTTCGTAAGTTCTTTGTATAAAAAAATATTGTCATTGATTTAGTTTGACGTCCTTGGTTGTTCTCTTCTTGTTATAAAAGCAATTAGACGATCTAGTTAGTTTTCTTACAAAGACGGAAATTGGTTATTTTGACGAAACGAATGAGAAAATCGTTTTACAAAAATAGAGATAAATCAATACACAAATAGTTTGGAACAGGGATGCGAAATGAGAATTTTAATTTCGTACAAAAGTGATTACCAAATTGTACTTTTTTAACCTCAATTGTACCATTTTTTTAGTATTAAAAAAAATAAAACTCCAATTATATTTTTTTTAATATTTTAACTTTTAATAAACATAAGAAAGAATCTGAAAGTCGTCATCTAAATTGGCTCTAATATAAAAGACATTCAAAAAAATGTGCCAGCAAAAATGAGTTGCCAAGAAAAAAAATTACGATAAACTAGGAAAATTTGTAAAATGTACCAAATAAACCTTGGGAGTACCATCGTACTTTTAAGACCCAAATTGTACCAAAAATGGTACAATTGTACCAACTTTCGCATCCCTGGTTTGGAATATATCAACATTAAATTTAACCTATGTCAGCATACAGTCTTTTATCAGTATTTTATAGTGTTTCCAATTATTCGACCCTGCTGGTTAATCAGATAATTATTCGAAAAACTAAAAAAATTTATTAATCGGTTATTCGTTAATCGTTTAATGTAAAATAAATGTATTTCTTGCATCAATAAGAACAGAAAGAGCTGGGTTTTGCTGAATTATCAAGTTAAGTTTTTTACATTGATTTCTAAAGTGTTTGTTTAGGACAATTCAAAGCATCCTGAAATTTTTTTAAAGAACCATGCTTTGTTTCTTCAGAGGAATCTGGTCACTCTTTAAAAAAAATGTCAGACGTCTTCAGTGGAAGTAAACCCTTAAAAACGACGTGTAGATAATGTTTTACCGAATTAGGACATTTTGTCGATAAAGTTGGTTTTTATTTTTTTTGTATGGCACTGTCAAGAATAAAAAATGCCTAAATAAGCAAGAGCTGCCTTCAAAAAATTTAATAACAAAATCTTAAAAATGTGGCAAACAAGGTTTGATAGAACTGCCACTGTTCCCTGACTCTTTCACTATCTTAAAGTTAAAGAGGTTACCTATTAGAAAAGATATAAAAATCACACATATTCCTAGCAAGTCCTCACCGATTTTTCTGTGTTTGTGCAGTTAAGAATTCAAATAATTGAATTCTTAAATATTTTTGACTTAACAACTTAATTCTACTGAAGTCCCTACTTCATCAAAATTTTTTGATAAATCAAATTAGAAACAAAATTCCATGTTATTTTTAAGTTTTTATACATTTTTTCATAGAATTTTAAATGAGACTGTTTTTTAGAAAGTAAAGTTTTCGAATTTAAAGCAATTTTATATAATTATTTTATAACATATGTAACGTCGTAGTGCTCGTTAGGAATATACCTCGTCACGTGTTTCATTGCTATGGAGAAAAATATATATTTTAATAGTTTTTTTTTGTTAAAGCTCCATTTAGAGGCTCTAGCTTTTCTGAAACTTCGCGATTTGATAAGATCTTTTGTCAGCTCAAAATACATGTATACGGAAGTTGAAAGCTCATAGAACAAAAGTTTAAATACAGCGCAAATAATTATTATTTATTTTTTCTTTATCAAAATTAATCAAAATAAGATGTTTAATCAATACTTAAAAGGACCGCCTCGGAGAGTCTATGACTGCCTGCAAACGACGAGGCATCGATAACACCAAATTTTCTGTTTCAGATGTCGTTAATTCGGACCAGGCCTTTTGCAGAGTTCTTTGAAAATATTTCTACTTTTTGGTCTTGTATGCTCGATTTTACGCTTCAATAACTCCCAAACATGCTCAATAGGGTTAAGGTCCGGTGATTGTGGGCGGCTATTGAGCTACCGGGGAGCGTAGTATGAGTCACTCCTTTACTAACTGAGCAGTATGCTTGGGATCATTGTCTTGTTAAAATATCCAATGCGGTCCAAGTCCCAAGCTATCCACAGATAGCTTTAAATGTTCTTCTAAAATACTTTTACAGAAGTATCGGTCCATTATGCCATCAGTAAACACCAAGTGCACCTGCAGCTCGTACCGCACCCCAAACTATCACACTGCCACCATGTTCACTATTGGCATTAAATTATTAGATTGAAATGCTGTGCCCTGCTTACGTCAAACTCTTGTTCGACCATCGCTTCCAAATTAGTTAAATGTAGACTCATCAGTGAACAGGACCGTTCTCCTCTTCTTTGTCTATATATTTTTTAGTAAAATCTAAACGGAGCTGTCTATTCTTTTCCGAAATAAGTGGTTTCTTACGCATAACTGCTTCCATATCCGTTGTCCCTTATAGCCCTTTGTACCGTTTTTGGGTGAATGCGTTTACCAGATATTTTGGCAATGCTATTGGCTAGATTTGGCGCACTTATTTTTGGATTTCTGACAACTTCCTACATGATATGGCTGACATCTCGTCGGGAAAGTTTTTTCGGTCGTCCGGTCCTAGGATTATTTTCAATTGTATTGTTGTTTTTGTACTTTCTTACAATATTTTGAACACTTGTAAATAGTAAATTTTTTTAAGGAAGCTGCAATTTCTTTACCCTTACCCATAGCTTGGGTTTGAACTGGATAAAATTACAAAACAAACTAATTAAAATGAGTAATTTGAGCTAATAAACAAATATAACGGAACTAAGATTCTGAGAAACAAATAAAAACAAGAATAATTAACAATAATTTGAGCTGTATTTAAACTTTTGTCCCATGACTTTTTTTGTTTTTGTTAGATTTACCGTTATATTTGAGATGAAGTAAATATTTTTTTGTTTTTAATCATTTATGAAATAAAATAAAACTGCAAACATACAATTTTGATAAAGTGTTTAAAATCCAATTTTAAAGGGTGTATTTAAACTTTTGTCCCTGACTGTATTTTATTTTTATTAGACAAGAGTTTAAGCTTTTTTTAAGAATACACTCAGCCAGAAATTGCCAATGGTAAAAAAAAGTATTGGCAGAGCACTGATTGCCAATAATGGCACAAATAAGGTGATTGCAGAGTACTTATTTAGAACGCTCTACCAGCGTTAGTAAAAAGTGCTTTGCCAGTACTTGATTTACAAAATGTACAACCTTAAAAATAATAAAAAAAAGGTCTAGTTTAGAACGCTGTCCCAACGTAAGAAAAAAATGCTTCTCCAGTATTCGTTTAATAAAATTTACAACCGTTTATGAAATAAAAAATATAAAAAGCACTGACAAAGCACTTGTATACAACACTTTCGAAATGCAAGCAAAAATTATCTGATTAACAAAATTTACCACTATTTATGAAATGAAATACCTATGTATAAAGATGTATGATTTTGAAACGTTTTCAAAAGAGGACTTCACAGTACTTGTTTTTATCATATATTTCAATATAAATTTGGCATTCATTGGGGTTCAAAACATTGGAATAATCTAAAATAAAGTAATACCAAAATTAAGTGCATTTCGAGAATTTTAAAAAGGAAGAGTTACAAAATATTATTTTGCAGCACGTAAAAAACATTTATTACTTATTTTTATATATTTTAATTTTATTAGAAATTATAGAATAAATAAATAATTTGATTTGCAATTATTTATTTAAAAGGTTTATAACAACTTTCATCATTTATAGTAGTAAGAATACACTTAAATTCTACCATATTTATATTTATTTCAATATTTTTCATCAAATTTTTAACTTCGAATAATCCTATTTGTTTTGACGATAATGGATGGTCGAATACGTTGCTAATTTCATTGAAAATATTGCCTTTTAAATAAATATCGTAAACTTTATACTTGAAACATTGTCAGGATGAATAAATGTAATGTGAAAACCAGAAACGTTAACATAGGAAAAAACTACTACCCAAAGAATATGTCATATTTATGTTCAGGGGATATATCAATGCCTTTTAGAGTACTGTTATTTAAGGTACTAGCAAAGCACAATACAGTTGGCCAAGCCCAGCCCCATTATGTATCATTTTGGTGTTTATTCCAAAAGCACTTTACTTGTTTCAAATCTTGTCTTGACAGTCAGCTGGTCGCAAGCCCTGAAAATTCGAACTTGCATGAGAGCGCGCAATAGCAACTTTTGGGCTTAAGTGTATTTCCTATTTTTAGATATGAGTCACTTATCTTCCGATTCTTCTTTTTCAAGCAAATCAAATTTAATTTTTTGTCAATCAATTTTTAAAAACATAATTCTAATCTATTATAATAATTTAAAGTGAAATGATTTAGGAGATAATTTTTTATTGAAAATTAGTGTAAAAAACCGAAAAAGTTTATTAATTGTTTTGGCCACATTTCTATGGATCTTCATCACACGCCTTCATCGCAGTTTTCAGCATTTGATTTGAAAATAGTTTAGGTTATTTAAAGTCTATTATAAAATGTCTGACGAATAAATAAATCCTATTGTACAGAAAATTACAATATTTTTCATACGTATAATTTATCAAATAAAATTTCCTGAATAGAACATGGAAATGTTATTGAAGCATTTGAAACTAAAGTTATGTTTTTATTTAGTTTTAAGATATCTCATATGTTTACTTATGGTTGTAAAAGAAATAGGATTATATAAAGACATTGAAATAAATATAGTACATATGGTAGATAATACTGTATTCTTACATAATTTCATAACGAATTAATAGCTATAAGACTTTTATACAAATAATTCTATAAAATATGTGAAATAAAATAAAATGGTTAATTTAAAAAAAATAATAAACGGCTGTAAATTTCCAGAAAGCAATACTGCACAGCACCTTATTATTAGTACTGGCAAAATAATAGAAACAGTGCTCTCCCAGTACTGTTTATTTCATACCGTCCCAATTCAAACAAAAAGTGCTATTTATTTATTATATTCGTTTAAAGTGAAATTTTCGTTTATAATTTCACTTCCGATAGATTAAAAAATATGTAGAATTTAGATGTCATTTATAATTATTTTAATAATCTTTCCAATGATGCTCATCATAAATGGGGGGATAGGGCAAGTTTTCGATTCATCTTTGATCCAATAAAACAATTTATTCAACCAAAAAAGTGTTATCTTGGAAAAAACGGAGAATTGAATCTAAACTCAAATTGTTCCCAAAATTATAAGTAAACATTTAATTGTGAGTCTTCAAATTAAGTCTTTTGTCGGCCTCTTTCTAAATACTTATCAGATTTGAAATGGTTCTGAAATTTCAATAAAGCTGAATCGATTAAACCTTTTTAGCCAATTAAGATTTTTTAATTTCCAAAACTATTTTTTAAACCAACGATACTTTACTTTTATTTTTCCTAATCTTTGCATACACATTACTTAAAATGTGTAGATATGTTTACAAATTCGATGATATTTTTGGAACCAGAGTTATTGACTCTCTATGTGTTTCCAAGTTCCAGATAACTTGGTGTATTCATACAATTCAGACAATGTATTGAATTCAACACAAATGATTAAATATGACCACACCACGAACAAGGAAAAGACCATGTTTTACCTACAACCAACCGCAAAGGTATTTATTTAGAAACTTATGTTTCTCAGAAAGAACTGGAACTGAGGAAAGAAGAGAGAAGAGATCCAGAGCTAGAGTAATGGAGCTGGAAAGCTTATTATAAAATATAAGTAACTTTTTAAAAATTATTTAGCTTTTTATTAAAAAGTAGTATACTTTATTACATCATTTCACAATTTCTTGTTTTTCGTCTCGTACTTCTACTAAAATATTTTAAATTTTTGCATGCAAAGGTCTTTAATCTCAAAATATTACTCTGGTTTTAATTCAATAAAATTGATAATATGCTGAAATCAGAAGTATTATTCTTTTTTAAATATTGGTACACAAAAAATATGCAGGGGTTCTCATATAGTCTATAGGGTTCGGAAATACTTATAGTTTATCTCGATTACTTAGTTAAAAAAATTTTTATTAACAAATGTAGTGAAATAAGTATTCTTCAAGATACGACTTTAAAAAATTATAAGTTTGTTGATTTGAAACTGATTTTTTTAAAGTTGTATCTTTAAGAATATGTACCTGTTTTATTACATTTGCTAACAAAAATAATATTAAAGGTAGTGATCGAGAAAAACTATTTGTTTCCGGACTCCAACAAAACAGAATTGCAATTGCAGAATTCAAGTATTTTTAATTGATACTTCTGCCGTCTTCCAGTAAATAAATTTCAATTCAAACAGATCAAGAGTTTTATAGAAAATTACATATTCAGCGCAAGAGGAAAAGAAATGTCATGATTTTGGCGTTTCTTTACAATATATTCACGGATCTTGAAATTTTTTAAATTTTCTTACAAATCGTGAAGAAATCGTTATTTTTAAATACTTTGATATCATTAATGATATTTTTTTTAAAGAATAACATCATGGGTACAAACAACTATATGTAAATTGCATAATATGGTATTGTCGACAAATGTGGTAAAGCTCTTGGAGAACAAATACAGTAAAACCAAGACAGCAGGAAGCAAGCTTTCGAAATATATTCACTTATTCTGTGGTCAAACAGGGATGTCTTCTATCTCCACTGCTGATAATTAAGGAATTGAATATTCGTATCTTTTTATACGTAGGTGATATAGTAATTCTTGCAGATGAGAAACAAGTTCTGCAAAAAATTATATATAATTTGGGAAGCTATTGTGATAAATGGAACATGGAGGTGAATATGGAAAATCTGATATAATAGTATTTAGAAATGAAGGTAGATTGGCGAATGACGAAAAATGGTACTATAAAAAGAGCAATTTATTATTTCAATACATAGGAAGCCTTGTAGATTATCATCCATTTTATATAGGATGATTTTTTAACCGTTTGGGTTTTGAAAATTGAAAAAAAAATAGAAAATTTGCAAAAGTAAATGAAATATTTATTTAGGTAATAAATAAATGCCTGGTATTTACATTTTAATGATTATTTCATGATAATATTGACCGAGGCTACGGCGTAGGTGGTTCATTTGTGTGCTCTAATTTTGGCATACTTTTTCCAGAATTTCGGCTGGTATCTCCCCAATGGCATCTGTAATATTGTCTTCCAGGGCTGGAATAGTGACCGGCTTATCCTTATACACGAGTCTTCACGTACCCCCACAAAAAATAGTATAGTGGGGTCAAATAATCGCATGATCTTGGCGGCCAATGGACTGCTCCAAAGCGTAAGATGAATTGCTCACCAAACTCGCCTCTCAATAGGTTCATGATATCGCGTTCATTTTGGGCAAAAAAAAAATCGGTAATCATCGTACAGTGTCTTGCTACATTGACTGTAGCGTTGTGCTTTTCATCATTCTTGAAAAAGTACGGTCCAATACCTTTGGCTGATTTTCACACCGAATTCGGCAATTTCGTTTGTTGATGTACCCACTGAGCCAATGTGACTTAAAAATATTAAAAATAAATATATTTTAGTGCTAAAAAATAAAATGTTCCCCATCCACAGAAACATCTCCTATATATAAATTTTATAAAAACAAGAACAACCTTAAAATTCTATAATACCAGAGTATCATACTATTAAAAACACCTAAGGCTACAAAATAGCCTTAGCGTAAATACTACATACTCTAGAAGTCAATTTTTACCATGCAATTGATTGCATGTTTTTTTTCTCAATTACCATTCAAAGTTGCTTCCAAAGTTATGTCTATTTACACGGTGACCTTTTTTTGCTTTTAAACCGAATGTGAATGAAGCAACAAAAGAAGAATTCATATGAAAGCGAAAGAGAAAGAGAAATAACAAAAACATGCACGAAAAACGAAACCCCGCTTGTTTTTTTACCCCGTTCGCAACCAAACAAGGATTGCACGCAATAGTTGCATGCAAAAAATTCGCCCTATAAATTGGCTCTAATTTTAAATGAATTTTCAAAAGTTGTAATATATATTCGAGGTATCTAAAGTTGTATATTACGGGTTGAGTGAATGAATTTAAATTCATCCACAAGAAAAATCATGAAATTAAAATTAATTTGAATTTATATTAATCAGGAAAACACTAATTGCATTCAATTAATTAAATGTGCTAAAATCCCACAAAACTTATAACAAATTGTGAAAATAATTTGTTGTTGGCTGGTCTCTATCCGGATTTCATTCTTGTCTAAGCAGACGACGTTTTTAAAATTTCTAGAGATATTTGTTAGAATAAATTACAAATTCAATGAACATTTTTTTGTTCTCGTCTAGAGCGTTATTCAAATCCTCAAATATTAAAGAAAAATCAAAAAAAAAACAACAACGAAAATATTATCACAATTTGCAAAATACTAAAATACTGCTCTGTTGTTTTGACAGATCCAGCAACGTAGTGACATCTGTGTAACAATAAAAGAAAAACATGTTTGTATGTCAGTTACATTTTAAATTTGCACAAGCACTTGCATATTTATTTACAGCCGTATTTATTTATTATGATTTTTGATCTGTCAATTAATGGTTTGTAAATCAACTCGTGTTTTTTTTTCATTATTGCCAGCCTTTTAACTGAAATTTTTATTTAAGTTTCCCCCAATCTGTAAAATGCTTCGTGAAGAATGCAAAAATTATTAAGAGTCTCCATAGTTTTTAAATAACAAATCTTTTTCTCGCACACAAAACTTTTCTTTATAAATTTTTCACGTTTGCTTACAAAATCACTTTGACACAAAACAGCTGTTTTCAACAGAGGGGATAACAAGTGCAGAGGGGATAACAAGTGCATTATAAATAACACGCATGTTAAATCCATACTAATTTGAATTGCCACTGTCTCAATTTTATCAAGAGACATACAATAATTAAAACAACAATGCAATGCATTTCTAAACGATTGTGCTGCTTTAAATAAAACAAAAATGCTCTTGCTGAAAGAAGTTTAATTTTAAATTGTAATACTTTTCCAACTTACTGTAGAGTCAATCAGAAAAGGGCATTTTCGGATTTACCATCTCCAATTTAAACAACTATTATACTCGACAAGAACTCAACGAAACATAATTTTCAGATCATGGGCCTTTTAGGTTTCCGAAATATGGCGTCATGAAAATTAAAAAAACTCCAAAAATTTTATAAAGTATCGTCACCAAATCGACTATAACTTTTAAGCTGTAAAATAAACAAATATCGTCTTGACCTTATTTTTTAGGTGAGAAAGGGCACTTTAAAATTATATACATATCATTGGAAGGTTCAAAGATAATTTTTTGGGGTCTAGTATATTTAAAAAAAAAAGAGTAATTCATGTACAATAAGCATGAGTTTATAGCAAGATGTGTGCTTTCCCTTTCTATCTAGCCTACACTTTTGTTTATTGTTACAGAACAGTACACAGTAGTAGGAAGTAATGGGTGATTTTTTAAGAGCCTTCGGATTTGATTTAAAAAAAAAACATAAAATTTACAGAAAAAAAGTTTGTAGTCGCTATTTGCAGTAACTTTCCTGCCTTCGTCGCCTTTGAAAAAGTACGGTCCAATGATGCCACCGGCCCATTATCCAAACAAAACAGTGCATTTTTCGAGATGCATTGGCAGTTCTTACAATGCTTCCCGTTGCTCTTCACACCAAATTCGGCAATTCCGTTTGTTCACGTTCCCATTGAGCCAAAAATTAGCTTTGTCGCTAATGAAAATTTTTCGATGGAAACAATGAATACGTTTGACAGTAACATGTTACACGAAAACAGTGAATCAACAGTGTTGCCAAAAAGAAAGTTGCTAAAAAATCACCCGTAGTCGTAGGTACATAAATTACTCTTTTTAAAACATACTTGGAACCATGTTTTTGGTTATAACTCAGACAAATCCAGTATCCACATTAATTTTTCACATAAATAGATAAAGATTCAATATTAAACATAAATTTTTTAAGAAAAAAACAAAAGATGAGCATTTTGAGAAATATGGATTTGACCCTTAACCAAAAATTACCTTTGACCCTTCCAGCAAATTTTAACGTTTTTTGCCATTTACATGACGTCATATTTCGAAAACCGAAAATGTCTGGACATTGAAATCGGAGATGGTCGACCCGAATGGTGATTGGGTTAATGTGTTTTGACTCTAATCTTTGTGATGCTTACTCTATTGTTCGAAGATTATGTATTGAGTTTTCAGACTCTTCTGGTATATAAGGTTCAATTAAATGTGCCAATAACCATATAAAACAGCAACAATGTAATCGATTATTGGTGACATGCCATAACGCCATAATTTTATTTTTCTGTAGTGTTTCCAATTATTCGACCCTGCCGGTTTATCGGTTAGGCCATTATTCAAAAAATGAAGAAAACTGATTAATCGGTTATTCGGGTCGATTAATCGGAAAAATTGACGATCAATCCATTAATCGTTTAATGGAAAATAAATGTATTGCTTTCACCAATAAGAACACAAAGAGCTGCGTTTTGCTGAAATATCAAGTATACTGCATTTGATTTTAAAGTGTTTGTTTAGGACAATTCAAAGCATCCTGACATTTTTTAAAGAATCATGCATTATAGTCATGGGTTTTTCCATAGGAAGAAAACCCTTAAAAACGCAGTGTAGATTGTGTGAGGGTATTTTGTCGATGAAATTGAGACATTTGTCGATAACGTTTTTTTTCATTTTCACTGTCCAGAATAAAAACAAATGCAAAAATAACAAATACTTAAAAATATGCTATGAATAGTTTTTGCCAAATTCACAAACAAATTTTGATAGAACTGCCACTGTTCCCAGACTACTTCACTACCAAGTTTAAGATTTATATTTAAAGAGGTTATCTATTAGAAAAGATATAAAAATCATGCATATTCCTGACAAGTCCTCACCGACTTTTCTGGGTTTATGCAATTAGGAACTCAAATAAGCGAATTCTTAAATATTTTTGACTAAACAACTTAATTCTACTGAAATACCTACTTTATCGAAATTTGTTGATAAATCAAAATAGAAACAAAATTCCATGTTATTTTTTAGATTTTATAAATTTTTAAACTGTTTTTTTTTTTAATACAGTTTTCGAATTTAAAGCAATTTTATATTATTATTTTATAACATAAGTAACGTCATAGTGGTTTGTTAGGAATATACCTAGACACGTGTTGATATGGAGAAATATATGTATATATTTTAATAGGCTTTCTGTTAAAGCTCTGCTTAGAGGCTTTAGCTTTTCTTTAACTTCGCGTTCTGATGAGATCTTTTGTCAGCTGGAAATATATACATGTATGCGGAGGTTGAAAGCTCTATTTCAATTTATTTGACATGCATATATAATTTTATATTATTAAAAATTTATTTTTTAAAGAAATTGAAACAATTAGAAAAATTTTCTATCATATTTCCTGTATAACATTTGCTTTGGTTCAGTCGATATGAAAAGAACTTGATTATATTTTGTTAATGTTTTTTACGATTTTCTTGCCAAAGTTAATAAAAATAAGAAGTTTTAAGAAAAATAACAGAAAACTTCATATTAAAAATTTAACCGTTTATCGACCTGTTTTAATCGATTATTCGGGTTGAATAATTATCTGAGTTTTACATTTTTTGTTTCGACGTTAAACGAAATAGAGGCGATTAATCGATTAACCGAATTGGAAATACTATTTTTCTGCCATAACCAAAACATACAGCTGATTTTTGTTTTTATTATTTAATGTTTTTAGTGTTTTTATTTTTAACAGATATTAAAAAAAATATTTATATATATATTTAGTTTTAAGTTTTTACTCAGGATTATAATTAATACGTAATGCGTTGATGATAAAATGAGAATAAGAAGACCAAGTTTGGTAAAAAAATTGACATCACCAAAAAATTGACATCACAGTAAACAATTCCAATTGAATTAAGTTCAATAAAAAAAAAAACGTATAAATGTTATTTTTGTATACAACATTAACAAAGATTTGGATGTAATTCCTAATGAAAAATGGGTTCATTTATTTTCATTTAAGCCAAGTGTTATTGAGAAACAAATAGTGTTAAATATGCTAAAATAGGGAAAAATCATATAAATTGCATAAAGTTGGTTGAAAAGGATACTGACTTTAATGAGCTAAAGAAAATTTTTTTTTTTAAATTCACATTCCTGCCGAATTCTACAATAAGCTCTTAAAATCACCTTTGTAAGAATAAGCCCGGTCCAATTTTTTAATATAATTATTATAAATATATATAAAATAAATGTTACTTTACATATATTTACTAATAAAATTTTATATTGTATCTAGTCTGTAAGAAATTTAGTATATTTCATTGACTTAATAATCAAAAATGAAAAATATATGCATAAACTCTAGTAGGCAAAGGCCTTACGTTGTTAGCGAAGAAAAATGATGCCAGGGCTAATGTCTGGGATTACCCGGAATCCCCAGATAATTATCCGGGGTCCCCCTTTTCTAACATTTCCCTGGCCAAAAGTCTAAAATGTATTTTAATTAATGGGTAAGCCTATACTCCAGATAACACATTTTTCAAATTTCAGGTTTCTGGATAAATCAGTGGGGATAGGCCATCAACGGGGAGGCTTCTCTCCTTTTTGCCATTCCCGTTGGAAAAAATTTCCTCTTAGGTGATATCTACGCCGGAATAAGAACCTTTATACCATACTGCTATAAGACTATATATTTGTATCACTCATTTAAAAATAAAAATTGATATACATATATAAAATTCACGATATCGCGGTGCCTGAGATTTTCGATTTATTAAGGTTATTGTTATTTCAAGCAAAAACAACGCAATTTTCTCCACTGTCCTTTAATTTATGTATTTATTAAAACGATAAGTTTGGTTTGTTGGGATTCGAAACTTGATCATTAAGTAAATTACAAAGAATTCTTAGGATATTTGCAAACTAATTTGTGCCTTACTCTCCCTGAATATTATTTTGCATTAAAACATTCCAATTGCAACAATTTACAAATTTTAAGATTACTTGTGTTTTATAAAAAATATTTAACAAAACCAATATTGTAATTTTGAACTTTTAGATTTTATAAATTTTTAAATTTTACAAAATATAAATAATTAAAAAAAAACAGAAACTGAAGACATACTTTGGTTTTAAAAATAAAGATTTTACGAAAGGAAGTAATAGCGTTAAGACGAAGTGAATAAGGATTAGATGACTTCGACATTAGCTGATATTTAAAAGCGTCTTTAATCCAATTAGACACGTATTATTTGAATGTTAAACACAATTATTATTTTTTTTATTGTTTTATTTTTTCCAGCATCTTTACAAAAAACATACTTATAGGGGGGTGATGAAAGCATGCATACAAGACAAAGTTAAGGAGTTTTTTTATCGGTGAGAAAGTGAAGAAAAAAGTTGACAACGGTCAATCACCTAGGATGAAGTCTAATAGTAAGTTAGTTTACAATACTACACGAGGTAGCAGAGCAATCATATGAAAATTACGTAATTGCTGTTATGTGATTGTTTTCCATATTTTAAATTCATGCTCAGCATATAATTTCAAATTGTTTCTTTTTAATCAATTTATATTTAATTCATATTTTGTATCGATCTAAATGTGTTCTATGACGAGAGGGTTAAATGTGTGTTGTTCTATGTTGGTTGGTTCATCAGTATGTTTGCGACAAAATATGAAGAATACAGAATATGCTACTTTATACGAACCTTCCATCTTTGGTGCATTTGATGATTCTCCTTTTATACCAGCGGTAGCTTCACCTTCGCCTGCAACGCCTCCTTCTGCTTCCGACTTAGTTGTATTTTTATCATTTCCCAATGCCATTTTAATATTTTTAAGCCAATAGTTAAAAAAAAAATTATTTGAACTTATAAGAATCTGATGTTACACAACTCCTATCGCGAGGTTTTACTTCTTCAAAATAGAATGTTGAAATGTTTAAGCAAATACATATATTGAAATTGTTATGTTTTGCAAGCAAAATTGTTTACGACGGTTTATATATTTTTTTAGGAAAATCTTTAAAATAACACGTTTTTACGGATTTATTGAATTTTACTTATAACAATTCCTTAATGCTTTTTCATGCAATGAACAAACGAATCAAATTTTTTATTCAATTGGATTTTAAGCCAGTGTTGCCGCAACTTTTAGAAAAAAGGGTATATCAAAATAACACAAAAAATAACGCAATGGTAAGATATATGACAAAGTCCAATCATTCCCCCAATATAATAGGAAGCATAAGCAGCGACAGCTAAACTTAACAAGATGTTTGTTTCAATTTCACAAATTAGTTGCAAGAACAGCTGTTTTTTGTTCAACAAAAGCACATGGTGCTTAGATATGTAGCAAGAGCACGTAATGTTTGAATATGTAACCAAGTAACTTAAAAATGTATAAATGTGATAATATCGCAAAAACATATTTTATTTTATAAAAATACCCAACAAACAACAAGTACAGCTTACGTACCGGTTTCGGTCCGTTAAAAACGGAATCAAACTCAGTTTACGTACCGTTTTCTGAATTCGTAAGCGGACCAGAAAATGGATTTTAAGAAACATCGAAACTGATTCGAATCCGTTAAAAGTCCATCAATGACGGACCGTCTACGGACCGATATATTGGATGGAAAACGGAGTTGTCCGTTAAAAGTTTACGGACAGATATATCGGATGAAAAACGGAGTTATCCGTTAAAAGTCCGTCAATGACGGACCCTTTACGGATCCGTATTCGTACCGTTTTTTCAACAAAAAACGAATTTGTGTAAAGGCATATTTTAATTTTTATTAGCAAATTTTCTATTCTTTAAATTTATTCGCAATGATATTTGAAAAAAAAATAAAACTTACAAACAAAATACCAAACACAATTACAAACAAATACCATATTTATCTCCAGCACAATTAGCATCCATCTATCACTGCGATTGTAGCCAATTAAAAATCATGAAAAAAATAAAACAAAAATTTAATTTTGGTGGTACTTACGATATGGTAAAGCAGAAAATGTAAATTTGCAAATTTGTTTACAAAATCTATTATAAACTGTCGGGCAATATTTTTATTTGCAAATCTACATAATTTTGCACACATCATCGTAAAACTTGTTTCCATTTCATAAATATTTACCTCAGGAATATTAGGTAGTCGTTGTTGATAACTAAACAAATCCAAAAGCAACGGAAGAAAAACTAATGAAAACCAGGGGTCCGTATATGACGGAACAGAAACGGATACACCAAAACGGAGTCAAAACGTATTGTTTTTGAAAATTCAATTATACAGTTCGTTAATGTTCCGTTTACGTGCAGGCTTTGACGGATACGTATTTTCGTACGGTAAACGTACAGTAGAAGCCGGAGAGTCCGTAAAAATGTTCTGAGGATATATCAATCTATACTATATTCTACTGGGTAAAATTAATCTCTTTGATTTTTTCACAAATTTGCCAAAAATAAAAGGATGTAGAGCTCTGAAACTTTTCATATGTAACTTCTTGGACACTTGCCAAGATTATAGAATATAACACATACCCCAAATGATCCCCGGATTATCTACAGCCCAGAGACGGGCCGTGAAGTTGCCAATAGTGTGTTAAATTATTTCAAATTTTCAACATTGCTTTTATAATTAGTATTTCCTTTCAGATTAGGCATAGATTAGATTTAACTATTTTTGTATATTTTTAATCCATATGCGATGCTAATTGTTTCCATACACACTTAGATTTTTGTTGATCGTGTGAGGGTTTCGTAAATAATATACGAGTTAAAGTTGCGTTTAAGTTGCACTCAAATCTCGTAAAAATGAGATTTCGGTGTATATATCATAAAAATTTCGAGATTTCATCGAAGTCTCGTCGATGGACGAGATTTTTGGAAAACCCAATGAAAATCCCACTAATTGACACTGCGTTTGGGACAATCTGACATGTTTTTTTTTACTTGTAACACTATTTTACGCTTCAAGCGTCGTTTTTAGAAGTAACTAAACAAAAACACGTGAAAAAAATAAACAAACTTTATTTTTATTGGAACTTTATTTTTTTACATTTACAAATAAACATGAACAAGTACGAATAAAATACCAGGTTTAAAGTATTATTTCATTTATATTAAAATATATGGTATAAGTGTTATTTTAATTATATCCTGCTTTGCAATATTTTCGAATAAAAATTTGCATTTGTTTTTGACCATTTTTAACTGATGGGAACTTTTTTTCCGCAGGTATTTTATTTCAGATTGTGTTGTCTTAACAATAGATGCATAAGACATTATTAAAAATCTTTTTTTTTTGAAATATTTATATTTCTGATTACTTTTATTTACTTTTTATTTTTCCGACGTTTTTTTTTTTATTAAATTATTGTTTACATAAATTAGCTGTCAATATAAGCTGTCAAACCGAAATACCGTAAATGCAACGTAAACACTCCTAGATTTCGGAGGAGATTTTAAGCGAAATCTCGAGATTTAATGCCAAGTGTAAACGCAACTTACATTTTTTGAAGTGACTACACTGAACAGTGCAAGTTCATTTGTAAAATGTCAACAGCAGAAGTGGGATCCAAAATAGCTGTCTTAATAAGGGTTTTCACTCTTGGTAGTATATTTACATACCTTGTATATTTAAACCGATTTTATACTACAAAGCGTGAACGACTTTTTCGTGTATTTACTTCCCGCATAAATACAGCTATTGTAAATTAATCAATCAGCTGATTTTTGTTTTGTTTTTCATCTATTGTAAAACTTAATATATCAAAAAGAATTTGAAGTTATTTTCTTTGTTTTGATTTTGAACAAATTTGAAAATGTGGGAGCTCTGTTAAAGAGAAATTAAACCAAGAAATAAGAAAATTAGCAAGCTATCAATGTGGCTTTTTTTATGTCATTCACCGACTTCAAAGGCCGGAAGCAATCCTTGTCAAACTTTTAATTTTGTACTTTTTTTACATATTCTATCTCACTTTAGCAATGTTGCTTTTTACGTTAACTAAGTTATTAGAGTAAGACACTTATAGCTCTAAGAATGTTATTATTCTCATAGTATGTAAGACAATCAATGTAATCGAAAAAGAAGAAGACTAAATAAAATTTTTACTTACTTATGTCAGTCACATGCAAATTTGACACACGCCAACGTTTAGTGTTAACGTTTGTTACTTACGTCATATTTGTATGGGAATGAAAAAACAAACGTTGATAGCTTACCGCATAAACAGAGCTCATAAAATTGCAACGCTCGACTCAATTTAATTGTTTATTTGGATGGAAGAATACGGCATAGTGTTGTTGTTCTGGGTCGTCATGCATAATTGTGAACTAGCACTGCCGTTTAAATAGGGAATAGTTCAAATAAACTAGTTCGACCACGAACGATATAACCCTTTTAGTAAAACCCACAGTTAAAAACAGTAATATCAAAAGTATGTCACTCATAAAAAATCTGATCAAAGAATCTGAGGTCCAAATAAAACCAAATAAAAGATCTAAAAGTAACGAAGGATCGGAAAATAGCGATGATGAGAAAAAAACACGACCCATAATAAAATCTGCATTGGATTTGCAGCGTTTAAAATTGGAGAAACTTATGAAAAATCCGGTAAGTGCATATTGGTGTTTATGTTTTTGCATTCCTAAAGTGCCAGTTGTTTTCAGGATAAACCTGTAATGATTCCTGAACATCGGAAGGAAAAAGATTTTATGCAGAGTGTACCTACTTTCGTGCGAAATGTAATGGGTTCTAGTGCTGGTGCAGGTTCCGGTGAATTTCATGTGTATCGCCATTTACGTCGCAAAGAATATGCCCGACAAAAAATGATACAATCAAAAAGTCATCAAGAGCAATTGGATGATGATTACCAACAAAAGCTAGAAGATAATCGTAGAATAGCAGAAGAAATAACAGCTAAAAAAAGAGCAAAACGTTTAAAAAAGAAAAAGCGGACAAAGAAGCCAAGACAACAAAAAATTTTAAATGATAACTCCAATGATAACGAGGATCACAGTGAATTTTCCTCCAGTGACGATGAACAAAACGAAGTGAATTCTACTGATATCAATGATAAGAAAAAGTTGGAAGCTGGTGAAGATGGAGTGAATTCAACTGATGATAAGAAAAAGTTGGAAGCTAGTGAAAATTTAAAAGAAATTAATGAGCACGAAACAGCTCAGCTAGATGAAATAAATTAAACAGTGTTCTAATGAGGACCAAAAAACTAAACATAAATCTAATAAAAATATAACGATAGATGGAACAGAAGATAAAAAAATTATTTTATAGAAGAATATTTTTGTTCAATTTTGCCCAGCAGCTGAATTTTAGTTTTAAATTGATAGCTTGCTTTAAAATGGAAGCAATTTGCAAATTAATTGCAGATAAATTTATGGCCTGTTAACCATGAAAATAGTCAATCATGGCAAAACAATACCTGGTAGAAACGTTATAAATATGCTGACAATATGGTAAACTTCCATAAGCCATAGGTAAACGTAACGTACCCTTGCGTAACAGAACAGCAGAAACAGTTGATATATGAAAACGTATCATCTGCTTTTGTCCAACACTTAGTATTCATAATTTACAAAAAACGGTATAGATAAACGAAAACGTATCATCTGTTTTTAACCAACACATCTAGTTTTCATTCTTACTCATTTTTGTTCTGCACAATTTTTAAATTGTATCAGCTTAAACATATTGCTACGGATTTATCATGATCCGTTTGCTTATACTTAAGTATAAGCCCTAAAATGTACATTTATTAAGTGGCAAATATTAACCTAGCTCCATCTAGTGTTAAATAGTTGTAGTTCAAATAGTTAGAGTTCAATCCAGACATTTATATGTAAAAATAGAGCAAAATACATCAAAGAAATGTATATATAAAGATCAAAGAAATGTATATATAAAGATAGAGCAAAATGTATAATTGCTTTAGTGTCTATACTTAGAAGAAGATGGCGCTCAAGTAAATAAAAAACAATACCCTGCGCCATGCTTAGGTCGGCATGGCCTTGAATTTGGCTTTTAATTATCTTAGGAACCACAAATATGACATTTAATACATATTTCAAATTCTAGTACATTAAGCTGTCACTAGCAGACTTATTTAATAATACTAAAGTCAAATTTTGAAATGTTCGACGTGATAAAAGCATTTGTTTCACATTTTTATGTTAAAAACAAATTTTCATAGATCAAAATGGTATTTTTTCGGTAAATTCGTAAAATTTTCAAGTATTGAGCCATTACAAACTGCATATTTATGTTAATTCTTTCTTTCAAAAAAAAACATAAATGCACATACGAAAAATTGTAATACTGTCTTCTTAAACATCTAAATGACTATTGATTAGAAAATTCAAGTATAATATACACATAAAACATATAAGGTCTGTACGACGTAATTTTGGGTAAAGTCTGGTAAAATGAGAGTAAGCAAAAAATTCTCTCACAAAACCATAAAAATGCCCAAAATACTGCGAACGCAAAAAACCACATTTCATACCCAAAAATAAACGTCAAATTTATTCATATTAAAAAACAGCTTAATTAATAAATATATTTGAAATGGCAAATATCTATTTACATTTTTAAATGTATTTTTCATAATTAAGAAGGAAAAGTTGTTTAAAGTAAACTTTTATTTAACTTTTTTTTTCAAAAATGCAAAACAGTTAATTTATTAGTAGCAGCTGGTGGCTTGACAAATTTACCATTTTACCCAAACAAAAAGTACGGGTAAGTTCTGGTAAAAAGATGAACACAATTACTATCTCATGAACGCTCTCATTTACCCAATTTTTGTTACAAGAAACGCTTTCTGGTAAGATTGGGTTCCCGCGGGTGCCCGCGGTAACGTACGTCGAACAGTAGAGTATTCAAAAACCGAAACCGAAAACCGGTCAACCGGTTTCGAATATTTTGTAAATTCGAAGAAAACCGGAAACCGGTCTTTTTTGTTCGGTTAACCGGTTTTTTTAATTACATCACCAACTGGGTTACTTGATCTCTTTTATTTTTTCCGAACACTTATAATCGTTTGGTTATGAAGATTTAGATGTAAGTCTGATATATTCCGATGAAGACTTAACTTTGGATATTTCAAATTCAAATAGTTTAATTTCTGATCTAAATAACACAATAAACAGTATTCAAAATCCTAAAGAAGAGACTGTACAAAATCATTCATCATTATATTATGATTTCATATATCTTGATAAATGCGACAAAAGAACTAAAAAGTTGGAAAATTTATATAATTGTCTTTTGACTATTTGTCCAAAATCTACTATTAGTGAAAGAGTATTTTCCACTTCTAGCTTTATCAAAAGCAAACAAAAAAAAATCGTCTTAAAACGAAACATTTAAATTGCATATTATTTCTAAAATATTATTTTAGAAGTGAAAAATAGATTTACTTTTTACATATTTAAAATGTAATATTAAAAAAACTTATTTAATGTCAAACGTTTTAAACGTTCAAATTACTAACGTACCTAATTTTACCCAATTTACAAACTTAATGATCTCTTTTCATTTGATATGAATATAGTTTTATAATATTAATTTTTAAGATATATTAAAAAATATTAAAACCAATAAATAAAATGTTGAAATGAAATACAAATAAAAAAATATTATAAAATAATTTTTTTTTCAAAAAATGTATTTTTTATTTTTATTACTTTATATATTAAATTTCTATTATTTTTGTTTGTAATTAAAAAAATTAACAAATTATATAAGCTTTTTATTTAAGTTTAAAAAAAACCAAAAAAACCGGTTGACCGGTTTTTTCTGCAAAAACCGAAACAGGTTTTTTTAAAATTCGATTTTTCGAAGAAAACCGAAACCGGTTTTTCCAAAAGGCCGGTTTTTTGAATACTCTATCGAACAGACCTATATTTTTGTATAGTTTTTGTCAAATATTCTTTTATGTTACGAAAGAAATAGAAAATCAATAATACCCTGTTGCATATTGTAGCAAAATATGCCTAAAGGGAGAATTTATTTTCAGATGCGCCGTCTATTGGGAAGTAGTTTCAACTAATGTTCTTTCTTTAATAAATTAATGTCTTTGGCTTGCGCCATGCCTAGGTCGTCATGACCTTGATTTGGCTTTCAATTATCTTAGTAACGACAAATATGACATATAATACACATTTCAAATTCTAGTACATTAAGCTGTCACTAGCACTGCGCCATGCCTAGGTCGGCATGGCCTTGGATTTGGCTTTCAATTAACTTAGTAATCACAAATATGACATTTAATACATATTTCAAATTCTAGTACATTAAGCTGTCACTAGCAGACTTATTTCATAATACTAGTCAATTTTTGAAATGTTCGACATAATAAAAGTATTTGTTTCACATTTTTATGTTAAAAACAAATTCTCATAGATCACAATGGTATTTTTTCGTTAAATTTGTATAATTTTCAATTATTGAGGCATTTGAAAATGCATATTTAATTCTTTCTTTCAAAAAAATAAATACACATACGAAAAATTTCAAAACTGTGCTCTTAAACATCTAAATGAATATTGATTTAGAAAATTAAAGTATAATAAACGAAATAGAAAATCAGTAAAACCATTTTTCATATTGTAGCAGAATATTTCTAATAGGGAGAATTTATTTTCAGATGCCACCTATTGGAAAATAGTTTCAACTAATGTTCTTTCTGTAGTAAATTAATGTCTGATCCAATAGTTGATTTTTTTGTCAATAGATGGAGCATCTGAAAGTATATTCTCTCCATAGGAATATCTCCTGCAGAGTTAGTCCCCATTAGCGATATTGTTCTACAATATGCAACAGGGTATTATTGATTTTCTATTTCGTTCTTAACATAAAAGAATATTTAAAGAAAACTATGCAAAAATATATGTTTTATGTGCATATTATACTTAAATAATTTAAATCAATATTCCTTTAGATGATTAAAAGCACAGTATAGCAATTTCTTTCGTGTGTATTTATTTATTTTTTTTTAGTATTTATTAAATTGGTTTTCTAGTAAAACTAGAATCAGACAAGTTATACAACAGTAATAGTCTTAATAGTACAAAAAAATAAATAAATAATAATAAAAATTATATATATATATATTATATATACACAGTTATGTGCGAAAATGCATGCAACAAATTAAAAGTAAAAAAACACACTTACATTTTGGAAAGAAACTAACAATATTATTTATATATATATATATATATATATATATATATATATATATATATATATATATATATATATATATATATATATATATATATATATATTATATATATACAGTTATGTGCGAAAAAATAGGGACACTTGCATGCAACAAATTAAAAGTAAAAAAACACACTTACATTTTGGAAAGAAACTAACAATATTATTTTTAGATTATAGTACAACAACAATTCTTCATTTTAAGCAACAATTCAAACTTTGTTGTTGCAATTGAAAAAAACAACATTAAAAAGTATTATAATTTCCTATAGTCGAATGTGAATAAAAATAGGGACAGTAAGAAAATGATTTGAAATATTATTAGTATTTTAAATTTTTTTATGGAAATATAATAGTGGTCATTGTATGTAATAGATGGAAACATTTCATTTCTGTATCATATTTATGTAAATAAATGTACCAAGTATGGAGCCAAGGGTGGAAAAGGTATGGGATATAGAAAATCGGAACAGATTGTCATATGTATGGAATTTTAAAATTTTGTTTGTGCCATACTTCTTCGTTGGTATTGTTTATCAATTGTAAGCCAAACAAAAAAAGACCTGATCAATATTAAGTCCTTAGAAAGCTGATTTACTATCGAAAATCGAAAATTATTTACAAATTTTAAAGAGTATTGCAAAATTTATTTTGGTTATTGTGGGTTTTTAATACACATTGCAATTATTAGTTGATAGTTTTTAAAAGTAGACGAGCTTAGCTAACTGAAGAAGGCATCAATGTTTTTATTTTAACATTTATAGTTTTTAATTGTCAGACGTTGAAAAAAGTTTTTGGTAATCTTAATTCTACTTAATTCTTAAAATAGTATAAAAATACCAAAAAAAAAAAAATCATGATGATGCAAAATAAGATTTAAATGCATTAAATATTTTAAATGTCTTACTTATTTGATAATAAAATTAACAAACAAGAGTTATTTGATAGTTTCCGCTGTAATTGTATCATTTATTATCCGGGTGCTTCGACTTAGGAATATAGTAAAACCATACATATAATTTACTTGGTCTTGAAATTTAAAATTACAAATCGTAGAATAAATCTCTAAATGTCATTATGAAGCTTAACACGTCTACTTTTAAAAACTATCAACTAATAATTGCAATGTGAATTAAAAACCCACAATAAACAAAATTAATTTTGCGGTGCTCTTTAAAATTTGTAAATAATTTCCGATTTTCGATAATAAATCAACTTTCTAAGGACTTAATATTGATCAGGTCTTCTTTTGTTTAGCTTACAATTGATAAACAATACCAACGAAGAAGTCTGGCACTAACAAAATTTTAAAATTCCATGCGTATGACAATCTGTTCCGATTTTCTATATCCCATACCTTTTCCACCTTTGGCTCCATACTTGGTACATTTATTTACATAAATATGATACAGAAATGAGTACATCTATTAGATACAATGATCACTGTTATATTTCCATAAAAAAATATAAAATACTAATAATATTTCAAATCATTTTCTTACTGTCCCTATTTTTATTCACATTCAACTATAGGAAATTATAATACTTTTTAATGATCTTTTTTTCAATTGCAACAACAAAGTTTGAATTGTTGCTTAAAATGAAGAGTTGTTGTTGTACTATAATCTAAAAATAATATTGTTAGTTTCTTTCCAAAATGTAAGTGTGTTTTTTTACTTTTAATTTGTTGCATGCTAGTGTCCTCATTTTTTCGCACATAACTGTATATATATATATATATATATGTATATATGTGCACGGCGCATGTTGCGGGGACGGTTTTTCGTTCCACAAGTTACTATGAAGACATTTTGTTACTTTGAAGACTGTCCTTAAACTTTTCCTTATTCTACTGTTTACACTGAAGACATTTTACTGGATACAGCGCATATTATAGGGACTTTTTTGGCTGTATATACAGATGTCTTCAAAGTATGCGCAATGAATATATATATATACATATATATATATATATATATACATATATATATATACATATATATATATGTAAAGAAAAAAATTAATATAAATATACATTTACCAATGTCTCAATACTCGACAATTATACAAATTTAATGCAAAAATACTATTTCCTCTATGAAAATTTGTTTTTTTTGGCATTAAGATGTAAAACAAATACTTTTATTACGTCAAAAATTTTAAAATTGACTTTAAAATCACGAAATATGTCTGATAGTGACAGCTCAGGGCACTAGAATTTGAAATATGTATTTCATTTTATATTTTTGGTTAATAAAATAATTGAAATCTAAGGCCATGTCGACCGAGGCATGGTGCAGGGCACAGACATTTATATATAAATAAAGAGCAAAATGCATAATTGCTTTAGTGTCTTTACTTTTCAATAGCAATACCCTACACCATGGCTAGGTCAGCATGGCCTTGGATTTGCCATGATGTTGGATATGAACGAAAGGATCAAGTAAGAAAGTTAGTCACAACCAGGCATCAAAAACTACCAGCACGGTCAGAAACTCTAGTATGGGTGCTAATGGAGGGAGATTGTGGTTGGAGAACCAACAGAAAAAAAGTGATCTTATAACAAAAAAATCCTTGTCAAAACCAGCAAAGACAGAAGAGTTCATGTGAGAGTGCAACCTATCAAGTGGTAAAAATGTTGTCAGAACGAACACTGAAATTCCTCAATGTACTGCATCAGAAGGAATCTTCAGTTGCAAAAAGAAGCCGCGACCTTTCAATGTTGAAATCGAGAGATATTGGCAGAATATGTGGTGAATGGGTGATGGATAAAAATACAGCCAAAGAATAATTAGTAAATTCGCCTATTGGTTTGCCTTGAAAAGTCAAAGCCAAGAAAGAACGGCAATTGTGAAACAACGAACAAATACACTAAAAAAAGACATGAACTAAAAATTAATCAAAAATTTCCTTTAAAATAATTTAAAAATTTTCCTCAATTTAAGTAAAATTTTATTAAAACTTAGAAAAACTTTCTTAAAACTAATAAAAATTCATATGTTTGGGTAAAAACGAAATAGTTTATATACTGAGAAATAGTTATATTTTTTGATATTAGGAAGTATATTAAATCAATTATATTATCAATTTTTAAGCAAAACATCTAAGCAAATTTCTTAGCATACTGAAATATAAAAATAAGTTTAGTTAAAAAAAAAATTAGAAGATAATTTACTCCCATTTAGTTAAAAAAATGTAATTAACTTAAAATGAAAAAGCAGTTGAACCAAATGTGTATTTATTTTCATTTTTGCAAGTAGTAAAGTAAACATATTTTAGAAAGCCATTTTTAAATTCAGCTTTTAAGTCTACCACTTTTCAAAGAATGGTTTTCTAAATAGTAAGTTTTTCTTAAATCGAGGAAAAATTTAGTTTTTGTTTTATTAAAAAAAAAAAAAACAAATTAAAAACAATTAAAAAAAGTATTATTTCAGAAAACAAATTAAAGTATCCATTAAAACAAATTATTGTGCATAATTGTAATTTCTGGTGCGTGATCGTGAATCAAAAATCGCTCACATGCTCATCTCTAAACTTAACAGTCTTAAATATTGAATTTAAGTAGCTTAAAATATATTTTAAATTTTGTTAGTAAAAGGTAAAAATTTTCCAATTTGCGCTTTTATGTAATAATAATTTTGTTTGCTGACTATAATATGCGACATAATGGTTTTACAATAATTTACATTGCGCCTAGTTAACTTTATATTTATCGAAGGCACTTCAAATATTTTTTTTCACTAAATAATAAAAAAAGTCGAAATTTTCTTATGTCGATTTAAGTTTTAGCTAAAAATGCCATAAAATAAACATGACCTTTTTCATTTTTGAATAATAACAAGAAATGTAACTGTGATATTTTGTATATTTGCAACAATTTCCCTAAATTAATTTAAAAAGATAAAGGACCCCCAGTGTTCCTTAGTAGTTCTCTCTAGGGAAAGTTGTCACAACTTATTACGTTTCAGGATATCCTGCAGTACGTTTTATTAATTGGTTTACCTTTTTGCTAATGAAATTTAATTTATATTTTAAATACATGAATTTAGTAAAATTCAATTTAATTTAAAGATAAAAATGTAAAGCAAAAAGCCTGTTAAAATGAGTGTCCTCTGAAAGTGGGATACTTAAACAATAAGTTTAAAGTACTTTAAAATATATAATTAGAATTTTTTAAAATCAAATTTAAGGGCAATTTTCACTTAATAGACTTGAACTTGATGTTAAAATATATGTTCTTATTTTTTGGGAATTAAGTCCTAGTTTTTTTAATACAGTTAACTAAAATAATTTTTTTCTTAAAACCAAGGAAACATTTGCTAAATAAAGTTGAAATTTAAGATGACTTATAAATTAGGAGGAAATTTTGCTATGTTTTCTAATATAAATTTAGTTCTCAATAGTTAAATTTTTCTATAATTTAGAAATTTTTACCAAATTATAAGTAAAATTTGTTTCTTAAAATCTTATTAATTTTTTATCAATTAAACTGTCTGGAGCCGTTTCGATTTAAATTTTTCCTCCAAATAAGAAAATTTTTCTAAATTTTTGTGAATTTTTTTTGGGTACACACGCACAAGGCGGAAATTCTACTTAACGAGTATGCCACCTTTGTAAATCGGGGGTAAGCTTAAAAAATTGTCATTGAATAAGAAAATTTCCATTTTTAGCTTTATAGTAAGTGTCCTTTTTATTATATTTTTAATAAAAATTTTATTACACATTCGTAAACGTAAAATATGTTTTAATTTTATTTATTTTGTTTTTTTTTAATGCATTCATTGATTATAAACGTTTAACTTTGATAGTTTTGTAATAGTAGGAAATAATTGTAGTTTCGAGGGTTTACTAACGCACCCTTGTATCTCAAAATTTATTACTTTTCATTTTATAATAAACTAGTTACATTTTTTTAACTGTTTTTTTTTTTTTAATTTAAAATTCATCTTTACTTGTTAAATTAAAAAAAATATATAAAATAATGTCACAAGTTTATTTTAAAACACATTTTGTCTCTCCTGAAAGGTTGAGTTAGTAAACCCTCGATTATTTATGCACCAGAAAATGCATGCTTTGTAAACACGGTCCACAAATATTGGATTATACATACAATACATATATTAAAATTTAATATTATGTAATATTCAAGTTAAATTAATTTTCAAAGTAAATCTATTATTTCAAATGTTTTATTGTTGATTTTTTTTATTTTTAAGTATTAATTCTTTATTTTATGTTTCAAAAGGAGTACGGTGAAAGAGATTTCTAAAGCCTTACTAAATGTGCATGATTTGTATACTTTATAATAATAATAATTATATTTATGTTTATTTAATATTTGAATTTTATATTATGTAACAAGAAATTTATGCAACAAAAAAAAAAAAAAAAAAAAAAGCAATACAAGAGAGGCTTCAACTAGTGTGTTTGTTTACTTAAAGTTCTTACTATTTTTACTACAATTTGAAAGTTGTGTTTACTTTTTGTATTGAAATTTTCCAGTTGTAGCGAAAGTAGCAACTTGAAGTAAGTAAACAGCAGGCATAACAAATACATACAGTGGTAAAATTTAATAAATACATGTTTTGTAAAAATTGGTTATTCCGTTGTAAGTCAAGAGGCTAAAGAGCTTACTACATTATGCAAATGTGTATAATTATATTGTACTTAACAAACTTTTCGTCAAGTGTAATTTGCTTAAGTAAACAGCGAAGCTGGTCGTACTTTACTTACGGAATCAGCTGTTTTTATAAAAAAAAACAAGGTGCACAATTTATTCATTTTAGCGTATTTAAATATTTTATTAATTTTTTAGAACAATATGTAATGATAAAATTTCAAATATTTTATTGTTTTTCGCACTTTTGCATTTTTTAGAACTTTTTCATTTATGTTTTCATTTGTTTCTTTAAATTAATAAAAATAAATATAGATTTACTTGTGTATGGTAAAATATTTATAATTGTACACATTAAATAACATTTTTTGAAAAAAATCTATATTTAGAAAATATAAGAAAACAGTTTTTGCAAAAGTACAAATGTTCCCATCTAAGTATAGTAAGTATTTAAATTCAAAAGGTAGAATGTACACTCACCAAAAAAAGTCTGTAATGGCAACTGAAAGTTTTGCTGTTATTAAGGGAAAATTTGCAAATTTGAGCCCAGGTTTTTTTTTTTTTTGCTAATCTTACTTTTAAGCTCGAATTTTAATTGTTTTAAGGGCTGATTTTTAGAACTAAAAAAAGTTTTTAGTGCTATTTTAAGTGGAAGTCCTGTTTTCAGACATGAGTCGGTGTATTCACTTCCGATCCCTTTTTTAATCTATGTAACATTTTAAGGCAATTTAAGTTTTTAAAATTAGTAATTTTTTTTTGCTAATTTTAGCAAATCGGTTTTAAAAAATTTGTAAAATTATTTCTGAAATTAGGAATAAAAATTTGTAAATATTCTGTAAAAACTCTGTAATTTGTAGCAATAAAGTTTGCTAAATAATAATTTTTTTACTAAAAATCGGTACAAAAATAGTAACTTTTTTTTCTGAGTGTAGCCACCCAAAAGTTTTCAAAAAAATAGTCCGACTCTTCGTTGATTTTTGAAGTTAGCAAAAACATAACATAGCCCATTAACTTTAATTTCATCCTCAATGCTGGAGTAATCGACTGCAGAGTGGATTTCGTATGTACATTCCACTCTGCAGCGTGGATTACTTTATCATTGTGAATGGACCTTAAAGCTAAATTCATAATTCCACGCTGCAGATAATTCCATGATACAACAAAATTGTAGAAGGGAACAAACCCCACTCTGCAGGGGTTATTACTCCATAATTATGAATGAGCCTTAACTAAAATAAAATGTCAAAAATTATATACAAAACTTAACACAGTCTTCATTTTTGACAGTTAGACATTTAAAATCTAATGTAACAATATCATATTAGGTTTTGGACTTAAGGTAAATCAATATTCTAACTAAATATATGAAAATAAATTGTTTTTAATTATTAAATTTATTTTAAATAAAAGTTCTACAGATTTATGTCGATAGAAAACATATATTTACCTATTTTTTGTACAGTGAACGATTTTCAATCCAGAAGGATGTAAAATCAAAGTTTCATTAATTCAAAAAAATATTTAAATAATCGTCAAAAAACCAATTTAACGCTTCGGCTGATTTTCTATATTTTTAAGTAAAATTTTGTTATTTTTTGACTCTAAATTTGCGTTAATGTAAAAATTTACTAAGAAATATAAAAGGTTTTGCATTTTGGTGCTAAGCTGTTAGTGTCAACTTTTGTGCATTGTTTTTGTAGAGTTCCCAGCATTACATTTATTTACTTTAACAAAAAAGAAACATATTTGTTGCGAAAATCGTTGTTTTTAAAGTATTTATGTGAGTTTAACACATGTTTGTACCTTTATTCGAAATGTTTAAAGAATTTAGTAAATTAAGTGATTTTTTCACATTATTACTTCATATATTAAAAAGTAGTGAATCGCAAAATTTCGCAAATGTTACAGCTTTATAAAATAAATTAAAATAAACAAAATTGATTATAATTACCATGAAAAATTTTAAATTTTTCGTGGTATTTATTTAAAAATTAATCACCGTAAAACAAGAAATATATATAGTAAGAAATAACATATTATGTTTCCTAATAAAGCTATTTTAATTAGTTATGTGTCCAGTTGAAGATGATCCCAGCAAAACTTGCTAATACCAGGAAATGGGAAATGAGTAAGAAAACAAAACTTAGGTCCATTTGTATACTTTTCCAGTTAAGTTTTGTAAAAATTACAGAGAGTAAGACAAAATTTACTCCCAAAAAGAAAAATAGACAAAAAACTACGCAAAGGGGAAATTTGTAAGAATAAGTAATTTAGTTAAAACAGCTGAATCTAAATACCAAAAATATGAATAAAAAACGGAAATTAGATGTGAACTGCTCGCCTGGTACATTTCGGACTTCCATCTTACTTTTTCCATCGTAAATAAGCTGATATTTACATATTTTTTTTTTACTTTTATAAAAAAATTTTTGTGTTTGGACATATTCTTTGTTTTTCAATTATATTTTTTTCAAACAGGTGCTTTTTTACAAATTCATACTGTCAAAAATGTATCCAGTAAGTTCTCTTGCACACTTGCACAAACACACTTATTGTAAGTACTTACAATTTGGCCACCTGAGTGTCATATTAGGTAAATATGGTTATCTAAAGCTTACAAGTAGAGAACAAAATGATTTCAAAAACTAAAATTTTTATACATGTCACTGCAAAAAACGCAAAATTATACGTATATTTAAATATTTTTATAGAACAAAAAACAAATGTATAATGAGAATTTTGTAGAAATTGTGTGCTGAAAATGGCACACAATTTTAAACAATTCTCTGTCAGTCGGTACAGTTTATGAAAAATTATTTGTCCTGATATATCTTCTGACCGATTTAAGATTTGTACGAGATTATGTAACTTTTTGCTCAAAAAGCTTAATTTTTTAGACAATAGTCCTATTAAAGAACTTTTGAAAAATTTTTTTTGGCAACTATTATTAAGCTGCTGTTTTGATTGTTGAAAGTTTTCATAATACATACATATAGTTTTTTTAAATCATTCAGATTTTTGTGAACATAAACATTCCGCATACAAATTTCTTTCAGAAATAGAAACTTTTATAAAAGTTGTTGAAATAAAACGACAATGAAACGTAGGAGTGGAAAACAATATGAGTCTTTTATTTTAGAGAAATCTAAATAAATAAAAAATCTTAGAATTTTCAGATCACTGGAATATATGTATAGAGTTCAAATACATTGCCCTTTAACCTCTTGAAGCCCTTGTCCACAAATGTGGACGTGTATTTTTCGCTCTAGAAAAAATCTATTTTTGATCATACAGAATTTAGATATGTTATCTTTAGCAAATTTGCTATTGAGAAAAATATCACTTTTTTATATGAGGATAAGAGTGAAGGCTTATAATTTTGTTTTTGTAAAAATCGTCAAAAGTGAATTTAAATTTTTTTTTTTACTATTACCCAAACAAAAATGATTGTTATTTTAGGAATGTGCAGACTATTAGTTTTAATTAAGAAATAAACAATGTACATACTGAGCAATCTTTTGGCTAAATCGAAAAAATGTGAGAATTTTTGGATCATGCACAATATTTAATAATTCCATATTTGATAATTCGGTTCTAAAAAGGTTAAATGTACTGCTTAGTAAACGGAACACTGACCAAAATGGGTTAAAAAATTCTTTAAAAATGGATCATATATTCATAGAATTTTCAACTAAAACTTCTCAAAAATTATTTCTGTGTTTGAATAATTATTTGAAGAGCTTATTAAGAATTTAAAATGGTTTTTATATCCAAGGATTTTATTTTTAAAATGAAATAGTTGCAATTTTAAACCTTCTTAAATATACTTTGCGAAAAGTTAAACTGTTGACATCCATTTTAAATTACAAAGGAGTATTGTATGTGTTCCTTCCCAAATATACTTTATTTTCGTTTATACACTTTATATTTTTAAATTTAGTTCTCTTAAAGAATAAGTCTTAAGGCTGTTACGGCTGTAACGAACTTATTAATGTATCCTTTCTTTAAAAAAAGTTTTACAAAAGTAGACTTTTTTGAAGTAGTACCTACTAAAAGAAATATTCTTTCGATTAAAGAAAAAGCATTTAAAGGAGTTCTTTTGCATTCAAAAAAAGACAATTAAATTTTCAAAAAAGAAAATCCATTGAAAGAAGTACTATTTCCTTTAAACTACAAGTGTTAAATTAAATATTCTTAAAATAAATTACAGAATTAATCCCTATATCAAAGTTAGAGTAAGAAACAAGAACCATTACTTCAAAGAGGCAATGTTTCTTTATTCAGAACTCTTTCTCTAAAAAAAGCATCTTTCATTAAGTACTTTAGTAAAATAGAATTAAATATTATTATAAATTATTACGATTTTCGCTTTTTGAAAATTGCGAAATTAGTTCAGCTTACTACCTACTCTGATTGTATCAGCTATTTAATTAAAAAATTGTTAGCTAGTTTTTTGAGATAGGGAGTAGCTAATTATGTTTTCCATCGATATGTTACAAATTACGCAAGGCCGCAATTACTAAGTACTTTTTTAAATAATAGGGTTATTCTCTTTTAAAAAAGATTGCAATGCTTTAAGAACTTTTTCTTTCAAATAAAAGATAATTATTAAAGTACTCTTTCTTTAAATGCAACTGTCGAATTATAATAATGGCAAATATATGCATAAAAATAAAAAAATTAGTTTTTTTGTATTATTAGAGACAACTCTAAGAGCCAGTTTTATAGTAAACACTTAAGATATGTGGTATTTTAAGTCGACCTTTTTGTTTTAAATTAAAAAAAAAATAAAAAAATTCTTTATTTTAATATTTCGCAGTCCAAATCGGATGGCATCGTCGGGAGAAAAACTTATTAATTTAATTAATAAAAACATTAGTTTAACCACTGTCACTCAAAACATAATATCAACAAACATAATACAAATAAACACGTCACTATGCTTTTTTATAATAAGCCCCTTTGAAAACTTAAAAAAAACCTGGGATTTTCTATAAAAAAGATTCTAAGAATCTATGATTTACCAATATTACAAATTAATTCTAAAACTCCAATCTAATGGTTTTAAGCTAATCTTCTTCAACAATGTATACGACTCTAATCCCCGTATTCATAATGATAAATTGTATGCTAACTTTTTTACACACAAATTTCCATAACGGAAAGCTATTTTTCCATATGAAAACCCACAGATTCTGAAGCATATTTCTTTAAAAAACAGAGTGCTTTGACGTGGCAACGAACCTTTGGCTCCAACCACTATCCAACATGCATTTGGAAGATATATCACCCAGAAGATATTGCGGCAATATCTTCTTTTTATTTGCAGGATAATTAAAAAAATCAAAAATTATTTCTACTTGTGTCATTCAAACAAAAAAAAACATTAATTGCTAAAAGGTTTTCGAAAAATTTTTTAAGGTAAGCTAAATCTGTATTGCAATTAGTTAAAATAAAATACTTGAAGTAAAATCGGATTTGTTTTATTCAAAAAATAACGTGTTCTATGGTGTAATTTATCAAGAAACAAAAATAAAATAGATGTAAGATTCATACATAAATATTAGTGTTATTGCTTAATTCTTATAAAAAAAACTAATTTTTATCTTATGGCGATATCTTCTTTTAATCTTCTAAATGGTATTTTTACATATCTACTTTTCTATTTGTTATCTTCCAAATGATAGGGGTATCTTCCGCAATTGTCGCTGAAATAAAAATTTTGTACCAATAATACGATTGAGAAATTGTATTCGTATTGCCATGTTTACTGGGTATTATCATTTATTTAATTTTTTGATATTATGTATTGTATGTTTCGTAAGCTCAGTGCGTAAAGTATGGCTAACAATCTGGTGGTCTGCGTTCTAATTAGGGTATTATTCAATTAATCGAGCAATTTTGTCAAAAAATTGTTCGAATAATTTTAAAAGGCCCAAATTTCGAATAATTTTATACGATTTATCAAAATTGGTAAAAAAAAATATACTAAAATTTTTAAAAAAATATGTTTTTAGATTTTTTAAAAATTAATATAACACAAAAGCATTCATAATTCCCTCTAGAAAAGTATATGGAAGCCTTAAGATTGGAAGTTTTTTTAATATACATAAAAAGTAAAACAAAGATAGTTACAAATAACTTGTTTACAACATTGTACTAAGTCACACTTAATATTTAATAGGACCAAAATAACTTTACAAACATATGAGCCTTTCAGAAGTCAATTGAGCCAACTCTCTTCAAAAAATGCTTAATGTTTTAAAGTTAAAGTTTAACTCACAGCATCTTCGTTAAAAAGCTTAGCAGCACTGCTAGGCAGTACTAAAAGTTGTCAGCCAAAACTCACCTTTGTTGCAGCCAAACTATGCTGGTATTCTAAAATATGGTTAGCGGGAACTACTCTCTATAGGATATATACTTCTCTTGTGAGACTGATTGATTTCTGTGTTTCTGTTCAATGTGAGAGCGCATGTAGGTGTGAGAGAAAAAACGTCGCGTTGTTGTTTTGCCTGACAGTGTTCAAATCCCATCAGAACCATGATAAAAATTCCAACAATCTTTTTTCAAAAGATTTTATTTTTAGAATTTGGAAAGTTAGTGTATACCAACGGTTGGCCGCTGTTATCAATCGGATCAACAGGACAATGATGTGTCAAGATTGTTATTCACACGTTCTAACAACGCATAATCGAAAGTTGTCAACGTTTTGCTAAAATTGTGCCTATCGCATTATTTTTATTTGCCTATTTTTAAAGTAGGACCATCTCATATAGTTTCCAAGTCCTAAAAAATATTAGCCCTCAAAAAGGTTAAAAATCGCGCTTTTTCAAATTTTCAAAATGCAATAAATCAAAAATATTGATCAAATACAGAAAAACTAATAGCATTTTGGATTCGCCATACTCGAATTAATAAAAAAAACGAAACAAAAAGTCCGCAGCACCAAAAACAATGCTCCGTAGTCTAATTAAAAATATTTCACCCAATTTAATACGACCACTCGCAAATATTTAAACTGTTACAAAAATAGATACATACATGTTTTTCTGAACCTTAATGGCAGTCTAATGGATTTGGTTTTTTTATTAATAAATAATATATGTATGTGTACTCATCAATTTACAACGGAATTAACCAATTTTTATAAACAGTTGACCACTGAAATGTACAGAGTTTTTTTATTACACTAATATCCCGTTCTAAATAATTCTTATAGTCAAAAATTATTTGGCTAGTTTTCGTCTGTGGTCTTCTTAGATAATACGTAGTTTAACCAAAAAAAGTATCACAAATATCTTAAAAACAAAATAAATAATATATAAAATGTTGTTTTCACATATAAAAATATATATTTTATACTTAAAGTGGATTTAAATTTATTTTATAAATATGTATGCTTGCCAAAATTTAAATTTATGTACTGTAAATATATAAGATATTAATACATAAAAAACATACCAATTTCGAGTTTAGCAGTTCAAAGCATATAGTTTTATAAAAAAATTGTTTGTTATATTTTAAAAGACTTTGGCATTTTTTATACCACAGCGCATGCCAATTCTCTGTAGAATAAGGATGTATAAAGGAATTGCAACTCTATACTAAAAGAAAAAATAAAAACAAAATGGTGTTGTTTTTTAAATCTATATTTTTAAATTTAATAATTTATTGTTTAAACAAGGCAATGTTCTTAAACAAAAAAAAAAAAGTTAGAAAAGAAAAATATCCAAAATAAGGTTTATTAGAGTGTCCCGGTAAATAGCCTTTTTACAATTTGGTTGAAGTCATAGCACTCAAACGATGCGATGTAATGAGCTGAATACGGGAAAAATAAACAAAAACATTTTGTAGGGGATGTTTAGTTCCATAATAGCGACTCAAGAATTTTATCTTAGTGTTGATGGAGTAACTTTAGTCTATCACTTTTTTAAGGTGCAAATTTTGGGCAATTTGCCAAAATGGTAGTTTACTTTGTATGTTTAACTGAATTATTCTGCGCCACATTTGTCTTTAAAACTTCAAAAGGAAGAAACTTAAGAATTACAATGCTTTTCATGCATGTTTTTTTCATAAAAGAAGCATTAGTGCTCCTAAATTAATGAAACAAAAATTTAAAACAGTTTTTGTTTGTAATGATGCCGTCATTACTAATTATGTGCAAAAAATTTAAACTTTATTTAAACAATATTCGACACCACCAATCTTTAACGCTGCTAGAGAACTAAAGTTCCACTCCAAAATTTGTTTACTTATTTTTCCAACATATTCAGCTCATTAATGGCCATCGTTTCAGGGGTATTACTTGGATATTTTTTCGGTTCACTATAAAGTAAATATATATATATATTTTTTTTTTATTTCCAAAAGAAATTAATGGGGCCTATTCGGAATGCATCACTGCTCTGCGTCTGTTGCGCATTTATGATTACTTTACGATGCTGCTACTTTTATTGCAGCAGCAATTTAAAAACATATAACAATTGCAGTGTTGCAAGTTAATGCTTTTACCAACGCGTTGCGCGTCATATGCAAAACAGTGATACATTTCTGGCCAGGCCCTTGTTCAGTAATTAAATTGCAAAAATATTAAAACAAAATATCTAAACCTTCGTGAAAATATAAAAAAGATAACTTATTAAAGCATTTAAATGGATAATAAAATTTTAAATAAAAAAATGAGTTTCGGTTTTGTAATTAAATTTACAAAAATACAATTTTTATAAGTGTATTTTTGTTTTGTTTGCTCCACATTATACTTGGCAGAGTTTAATTCATATTTGAAAAATAATTTTATTTATTTTCACTGATTTAAATATAACTGTTCATTTGATTGAGGTTATAGTGTTAGAGGTGGTTGTTTAATTCTTAAAGTGAGAGAATTTATGTTGGAGTATCATCTATTCCTTAGGCTATAAACAAGCACATTGTCAAAATTTGTTGCTGTCAACACTGAAAGTAGACTTTATTTTTTTTTCAAAAGAAATTTAGAGTCATTAATTTACAGCAACTTATATCGGCAGAATGCTGCTATTAACCTTACAAATTTATTTAATAGCATTAGAAGTAGCAGTTGCAGTTTTTGTAATATTATAACTCGCCTTAATCGAAGAAAGCCCTAAATATTATTATGAATTAATATTAACTTAAATTTTCTACTTGAACTTGAATTTAAGAGACACATTGTTTTCATTAAGTTTTATATAAAATAATAAATCTAATAATGATAGTATAGATAAGATGTATTAATAATAATAATAAAAAAATAATAATCCAGCAAGCAGAAAAAAACTTAAAACAAATATTTATGTTTACAATTAATTATAAGGCGCGTACGTACATAACATTCGATTTGAGTTCTACTCGTTACTTATTAAAATGTTTAGAGGAAATAGAAAAGTTTGCTGATTATCATGTTTTTTTTTTTTTTTTAATTTTGGCAACATGACAATTTGTTTACAACTCACTGTCACCATATTCAAAATTATGATCAGCAAACGTGTGTAAGTTGGTTATGGGTTACGCCTCAAGATGAAAATTGTGAGAATTTTGCACTTTTGTAGCAAATTTATGTTTGCCGTTTCTTTTAAACATAATTTATAATATGTAATCTAATATTTAATGTAGATGAATCAGAAGATTCTTCATTTTGTTTTCAAATTAAATTATAATCAATAAATATATATTTTATGTATGTAGGTTAGGTGTATATATTCTGCAGTAATTGAAGAAAATTGTAGCTCTTAAACAATATTAATATATTTTTTTTATCTCCAGGGCAAGGAGTACTAATCAACCAATACAAAATGTATTCTCCCATTGTATTTTAATTACTATTGGCTTAACGACATTCCCAAACTTTAACCGTTGTATCCACACTACCAGAAATGACGTATGGATGTGTTTTGTGGAAATCTAGAAAAAAAAAGAATATAAAATTCATCAATAATTAAATGCTTTTCAAAAAAAAAAAACAGTACGTATATTAGGAATATCAGAATTTTGTTAAGGTATTAGTTCTCACTGCGAAACACTCTCCCCGTTGGGCGGCAATTTTACCCATTCATACGCAACAGTATAGTCAAAAAGGCAAAAATTGCTTAGCAAAAAAAAAAAAAAAACTAGTGTTCGTTTTTTAAATTGATTTATGGCTAAACATAAATATATCCTTAAGAAAATCTTGAAATCTTCTCAATACATATTTAAAATAAGTCTTTTTATATTTTAGGGCCTGTATACCTATTTCGAAACCAGTCTACTAAACGCTAGAAATTGACAATTACATTCATCAAAAATATATTTTAAACAAAAATATAAATTTTTAATACTTTATTAAACAATTATTATTTTATTTGAAGTACTGGCACACTTCTGAATTTTTTTTTTAATTTAAGGTACAGTCAATATACTAAAATTCAACGCTGGTACTGTGTACCAGAGAACTGCAAAATCAACTTTTTTCTTGATTTAATCATACACAAAAATTCTTGTTCACTTTTAATAATTCAACAAAATTCACTGTAGAATAAAATCAGCATCATCTTACTGAACACTGTTAAGTGATTACATTTGCATAAAACATAAACGACAGATGATTCACACTGATTCCAATTACGCGTTCAGTAACATGATGCTGATTTTATTCTACAGTGAATTTTGTTGAATTATTAAAAGTGAACAAGAATTTTTGTGTATGATTAAATCAAGAAAAAAGTTGATTTTGCAGTTCTCTGCTGTGCACCAGTATATGTAATATCATCTTTAATACCGTGCGAGCACTGTGCCGTTTGTATTTTTCTACCTGGGTAGTATTCCTTTAAAACTTTCAAATTAAAAAAATCGCAATTATTTACGTTGAATCACTTACCAATTGAAGTGCAAAAATGTTGATGAGCATAAAGTGTTTTCATGCATCGTTTATTACGCAAGTCCCAAACTCGAATAGTCTTGTCATCACTGGCCGATATCATGTATTTACCACCAGGATGGAATGCTAATTCGCGCACCCAATTGTCGTGCCCGGAAAGCACAAATAAACATAAACCAACACTTACGTCCCAGACCTATAAAAGAAAATACATAATTAAAAAAGAGAATACATATTAATTATTATTATTAATAATATATGAAGACCAATTATAAAGGGCAGTTCAATTTTAAGGGCCGATGTTGAATGTGAACCACACCGAAACGTCAAGTTTTTTTCTGCATTTCATTTGACATTTCTCAATTTGAACCATGGAAAGATACACAATCGAGCAACGCGTTAAAGTTTTTCAGGCTTATTATAAAAATGGTCGTTCAAATCAAAATGCATATCGTGCACTTCGTGATTTTATCGGTCAATTTAATCGTCCACATGTGCGTACAATCGGAAAAATCGTGCAAAAATTTGAGCAAACCGGGTCTGTAGGAGATTTGGAAACACCAGTGCATGCTCGTACAGCTCGTACTGTAGAAAATATTGCTGCTCTTCGCGATAGTGTGGCTGAAGAGCCATCCACCTCAACTCGTCGCCGTGCTCTACAATTGCACCTCCAATGCTCGTCGTTGATGAACATTATGCATAAATACTTGCATTTACACGCTTACAAGGTGCAATTGACTCAAGAACTAAAGCCTCTTGACCATTCCTAACGCCGCCAATGGTCAGAATGGTGGCAAGAAATGGAAACAGTGGATGATCAATTTTCGAAGAAAATCATCTTCAGTGATGAGGCACATTTTCACACAGTGGATTCGTCAATAAGCAGAATTGCCGCTTTTGGGCGAATGATAATCCATGTTATCTCACGTGGTGGCGATTTCAATTGGCCGCCAAGGTCACGTGATTTGACACCGTTGGACTTCTTTTTTGGGGTTATTTGAAAGAAAAGGTGTACGTCGATAAGCCAGCAACAATTCAAGAGCTAAAGGATGAGATAATTCGGCACATTAACGGCATAGAACCTCAATAATGCTTAGCGTCATCGAGGTCGCGGCGGCCATTTGGCCAATATTTTGTTCCATACATAATTGAACCATACCATATTATCATAATAAAAAGAAATGACAATAATTTCCTAAATAATATTTGTTTTATTCAGAATCAACATCGTCCTTAAAATTAAACCACCCTTTACATGTATTGTAGATTAATATCCATGTTAAATAATAAAAAATTTGACTACAAAATATAACACTTTATAAATATACAATATAACTTAAAAATATTAAAAATAAATATATTTTAGTGCCAAAAAAAAATGGTTTCCTAACCTAACCACACAAACATTACCAATATATAAGTTTTGTAAAAAACAAAAACAGCCTTAAAATCCTATAATACCAGATTATCAAACTGTTTAAAATGCCTGAGGATACAAACTCCAAAGTTTTTTCTTGTATGTAGGACACGAATATGAAAATAGCCATAGCGTAAAAGCCAGAAGGTTCCAAGTACGACAGGCTCTAAATTAAATGAATTTTCAAAAGTTGTAAGATGTATTCGTGATATCTAAATTTGTATATTGCGGGTAGATTGAATAAATTTAAATTCATTCACAAAAAAATTGGATGTCTTAGTTTCATAATTTTATAAAAAATATAAACAATACGAGAAGATAGATAATCATGAAATTTGCAACCTAAAAATACTGGGACTAGACTAATTTATGTGAATTTCAACTAATGTATCCATATTAGAATTAATGTCATATAGGGAAAAAATATAATCAGCAAAAACGTATGACTTACAAAAACTATTATTCATGAGAAAAGAACTATCATTTTAATACATCAGGGCTCTTATGGCCTACGAGGTGTCTTCTGGACTGGTGATGGAGTGCCTTCAGGCTCTCGATAGACTTGGTCGAAAGAACTCCCTCACCCTGGGGTGGATTCCTGGCCATGAGGGGCATGGGGCCAACGAATGGGTGGACTATCTGGCCAACTGTGGGGCCTGTCGGCCCTTCGGTCCTGAACCTTTTTTGGGGTGCCCATGGGCTACATTGAGTGAAAGATCAGGTTGGAGTGAGTCGGAATTTTCTGGCTATTGGAGAAATTCTCGTGGCCAATGCCAGGCCAAAGGATTTATCTCTATTTCCGGTTGAGGATCGGGTCGACTATTGGCCCTTGGTAGGAAGGACTTACGGACCTTAACGGGGTACTTTACTGGGCACTGCGAACTCCGATACCAACGATACAAGAAGGGTTAATCGGACACTGATATTTGTAGATTTTGCAAGTTGGAATGGCAATGTCCCAGGCTTTGTGGTAGTACACTTAAGTTTTCGTGTGACCGTTTCGTGTCGCCTTAGGACGTTTGGAATATTTCACCTGGTAGGTTTCTAAGCTTTATCGGTAGCTTGGACCTTTAGGGGAGCTCTAAGTAGAACAAAAGACCTATGCAGGCCGCGGTGTATAGTATAGGACCTAAAACAGACCCCTGCGGAACTCTTGAGGTAACGTTCCCAATACTAGAACATAATCCAGATCATGATACAAACTTTGAACGATCTCTCAGATAAGAATAAATAAGCTGACAAGCGATTAAGAAAAAATTAAATTATCATAAAGCTTTTTAATAAGAACATTATGGTTCGTTCAAAGCTTTGCTAAGATCTAAGGAAACTGTAATACAATTTTCATGTTTACGACGAAAAGCATATTGATTTGGGTGAAAGAGTGAGGAACATTCACAATGATTTAAAATTTGTGATTTCATAATGTTTTCAACAATTTTTGACATTGCTGGCAAAATGCTTATAGGTCTCAAATTATCCACATTGTAATTTTTACTTTTAGCAATCGGTACAACACGGCCCAATTTCCATGCATCCGAAAATTTAGCTAAAGTAAACATATTATTTATAAGATGACATAGCAATGTTGAGATAAGGGGAACAATTATTTTTAAAAACTTCACTGGAATCTTGTCATATTATTGAGAAAATAGCAAGAAAAACATCATACTCAGTTATTGAAAAGCAGTAAGGACTATCAATAAAGTGATTAAAATTATAATTACCTAGATTATTAGGATTGATATTATTTAAAAATTCAGCTGCATTTAAGTCAACGTCAGTTTCGTCAATTTTAGAAGTCTCACGACCAATGCATTCCTGCCTGCGGATATTACCCCACATTTGAGTATTATCAACACCAGTAAATAAATGTTTACCATAACTTCTACGAACTCTTCTTATGACCGACTTAGCTTTGTTTCTAAGTTTACAGAAACATTTCCAGTTATTGTCAGTACGATCCCTCAAATAAGTGCCATAAGCAGTATCACGTAACGGTCTAGCCGGGATAATTTCTTTGGAATTTATCCATTCAATATTATTTGAATTGGAACACAATTATGTAAATAATTAACTAAAGCATTTAATGTGGAAAATTGCACATTTACATCATTTGTATCAAATTGGTCAATATGGTGAGCAAATTGATCATAATTAATGCGTTTAAAGTCTTTTAGTTCAATAATATTTCTGTTCACTATGGGAGAAAAATTAAGGGAAGTAAGGCCGTGGTGTGACGAAAAAAAAAAGGAAATAGCATTTGACCCATACATGCTACTAAATGTGGCTGACTCAGCGTTAAGTAATAAATTTAGGAATTAAGTTTAAAAAACGATTAAAAATTAAAGTGCTCAGTTTGAATAAAAGCTGTGCCCGGATTATATAAGACGATTATCGTTTATCGGCCACTTTCGAAGTTATATATCTAACATATTACAAAAAAAATTAAACTGTTGTTACAAATTTGGTAAAATACAGTAATTTCGAATCTTATGGTACAACGGTTTGGTAAATAACATCTTTAAAAATGATTGAATTTTAACTTCAAAAGTGAACTATAATCGTCGCTCGTTTTATAGAATTTGGGCACTGATTTAACAAATCTGTTGACTTTGGCATAAAGCGCCTACTTCAAATACATACATTTTACATAAGAACTGAAGTGTAGAAATGTAATAACCCAACAAAAATATGTGTATTCGAAATTCGACTTCATTAACAATATTTACTTTTTTTATTTGAAAATATTTATTGTCAAAGTAAAAAAGTCAACCATAACTTAGTTATAACTGCAGTTATCATATCCTGTACAATCGCTTAATACCAGTCCGGTATAATTTTCGGGGTTGGCAAATTTCAAAAATCTTTCCGTTTTTATCGTTATCTAGTTAATTCTATGCACTAAAAGGCCAACTTTTTAGAACGTAGATTATGTTTAATTGCAGTTTGTAAATAGGGTACTGTTTTTGAAATGTTATTTAATTTTAATAAAGAGTAAAATTCTATACGAGAAAAACTTGTTTCGACAATTTTATGTTAATAAACTTGGAAATGGCTTACAAAATTCCATTTCGTGTTAACATATCCGTTTTTATTGATTTTAAGTTATTAATGCGAAAATTGTCAATTTTTATAACTCTTTGAATCTATATACCCATTTAGCATTTGGAAGATCATTTTTTTCAAAAATCACCTTGCTTAGATTTATTTGGGTACTTTTGGTGATCAATAACTGATTAATGACTTACACGGTTAAAAAGGGACTCGAAGACGAATCGCGCTTACGCAAATTGTATAGCAATTGCAAATTGATCATCCAGGTGTTTAAAGTGTGGGTATTTTATCGGTTATTTATGATCATATTTTGCGCAATTAGAAGATTAAAAATTGCTTGATCGCAAACAGATCAATCACGTCGGCGTTTAAAATATGATTTTTATGATCATATTTTGCCCAGAGAGATGATTAAAGAGTGCTTGTTATGCTGTTTTGCTTTTCTTTAGGATAACGGGACAATATTAGTGTATCAATTAAGTGGTACACAATTCCATAACGTGGGATATTTCTTCATATTTCGGAAAATTTTTAATTTTTCAGCCTCATTTAGTGTCTGGCCTATAAATTTTGTGAAGTTTTTCTACTTTTATTTTATATTTTTTATTGTTTTGTGGATTCAATAACTTAACCAATTTTCCACAATTTTTTCCCTTCTTTATGATATTCTAGCACAATTCTAGATCATTTCTGGTCGTTTTTAGAATCACTTATCTCTATATATAAAGGAATAGCGTTACTGACTGATTGATTCAACATAGCCCAGTCCAAAGCGCTGTAGCTAGGAAGCTGAAATTTGGTATGAAGGTTTCCCTTCCGGCTTAGACATCCGCTAAGACGGGGTTTTTAGAAATTCCTTCGGAGAGGGGAAAAAGAGGGGAAACTCCCCTTTTACGGCCTGCCTAAACCCATTTAGCTAGAAACCTTAAATTTGAAATACGCCTTTCTGGGAGTATGTGCTAACTTCTTGATAAGGTACATTTTAGAAATTTGGCCAGAGATGTGGTAAAAAGGGGGGTTTAAATGGCGAAAACTCTCCCCCTTTACGGCCTTCCCAAACCGTTGGACCAGGGAAGTAGGAATTTCGTATGCAGGCTCCTTCCCCAGTGTAGATAACAGCTAAGACGTGATTTTTAAAATAAAACGCGGAGTGGCAGAAAATGGTGAAATTCTCCCCCTCGATGGCCTGCCAAAACCGTTAGAGCTGGGAGGCTGAAATTTGGTATATTGGTTGTACCTGAGGTGTAGACATACACTCAGGTGAGATTTTTGTAAATTCCTACGGGAAAATCTCCCCCTTAACGGCCTGCCCACACCGAAATAGCAAGATACCTGAAATTTTAAATATGTGTTAACTGGAGTATGTGTTAACTCATTGATCAGTTAGATTTTAGAATTTTAGCCAGGTACATGGTAAAAATGTGGGTTCAAAGAAAGAAATCTGAAATTTGAAATATGTGTTGGCTGGAGTATGGGCTAACTCATTATTGAGATACTTCTTGGAATTTTGGTCTGGGACATGGTAAAAATTGGGGACCCCGGGTATTTATCTGCGAACTCCTTATACTCCGAGCGTTAGCCCGGGTAACTATTTTCTACGCTAAAAACGTAGCGGGCTTTGTCCGCTAGTTATTTATAAATCATATTTTTAGTTTTTGTTGTATAATTTTCGTTATTTTTAGAATATTTGTCTTTTTTTCTTAATTGAGAAAATAGGAATGGTATTATTATAAAATGTTAAATTTAGTAGTATTACAATTGGCTTAAATAATATTATAAAAATAGTAAAATGTATACTGAATTTCAACTAGAACGTTATTTTGGCTCTCCTGAAGTATATGATTTTGTCAGATACGCGGTTTTCACTGAACATTACAGAAATATGACATTGAGCCGATAAAAAAAAATACATTTTCAATAATTTTGTCTTCTCAACAACATTCCCATTGCCCCTTTCGTGTTAGTATTTTTCTTTAAACTAAATTTTAATTTCAGAGTTTTATTTAAAAAATTAAAAAGTTTGTGAAAGTAGTTTTTATGTATTGTTGTATTTTTGTAAATTCCTACGGGAAAATCTCCCCCTTAACGGAAAATCTCCCTTTATTTAAACGCCTGTTTATCTATTTCGAAAATAGTAACGATAGAAATTGGCAATTACAGGTTGGTTGAAAAGTTCCTGCGCTCACCAAGAGATGGCACTGCTAGATCCAAACTTTTTTTTCCTCAAGTTGGTATAACTGTTCTGAGAACAAATTCAAAGTTGCAAGTCATTCTGTCAATTCTTTCTTTGTTTACAAGCCATTTGAAGTTGACGTGTCATTGATTTTTTTAATATGGAAAAAATTGAATATCGTGCAGTCATTAGATTCATTGTTTTGAAGGGTTTAAAAGCAAAGGAAGTTTATGAACAATTGTTAGAAGTGTATAAGGAGTCCTAACCTTCAAAACGCACCGTTGAATTTTGGGCTGGTGGTTAGTGAAGATCCAAGTTTGATTAAGCGTGAAATTGCTAATGCCATAGGCATCTCAGACGAACGAGTACTCCATATCTTACATGAAGAATTACGTATGAAAAAACTGTTTGGAAAGTTAGTGCCGCACACATTAACAATTCAACAAAAACTGGATCGAAAACAAATTTCTCAGCGTAATTTGGAGCGTTTTAAGCCAAATAAAACCGATTTCTTGCGTCGTTTTATAACTATGGATGAGACTTGGATCTACCACCATGATCCTAAATTGAAACCAGATCGTTTATAGTGTACTGAAGCTGGTTGTTATGGCATCAGTTTTTTGGGATGCAAAAGGAATTTTGTTGATTGATTATCTTCAGAAAGGCAAAACAATCAACTCTGAATATTATTGCAGCCTTTTGGATCAGCTGGATGAAAAAATTCGTGAGAAAAGACCTGGTTTAAAGAAGAAAAAAATCATTTTTCATCAAGTCAATGCACCTGCTCACAAGTGTTTTGACGATGGCTAAATTCAAAGAATTAAAGTACGAATTTCTTGAACATCCACCTTATTTACCAGATTTGGCTCCCAGTGACTACTATCTCTTCAGAAATCTCAAACAATTCCTTCATGGAAAGCATTTTTCGTCGAATGAAGAGGCCATAGCAGCCGTAGACGGTTATTTTGCAGAGCTTCCGGAAAACCATTATAAGGATGGGATAAAATTATTGGAAGATCATTGGAACAAGTGTATTGAGCTTCTAGGAGATTACATTGAATAAAAAAATATATTTCGTAACAAAAACAGTATTCTTTCATTTCGAGTGCAGGAACTTTTCAACCAACCTGTACTTTAGTCAAAAATACATGGGAAACAATAACAAATTTACTTTACTTTGCTTTCGTTTAGAATATTTTTGTAATACATAAATTAATAAAATAACGCAACTTTGTTTCATGAAATATATACGAATATTTATGACGAAATTAATAATTATTTTCAATCGCTTAGACTATTGACGTAACCCCCACTAAAAATACAAAAGGAATAAATACAAATACAATAGAAATAAAAAAACGCACTACAATTAATGATGTGAATGTACTTCTTTTTTAACAGAAACTAATCATTTTAAAATTTTGAGCGAAAGCAAAGGAAACTCATTTTCATCAATTAAAACATAAAATAACTGCAAATAATATATATTTTTGTTTGCTGCTATTCGGTTTCGAACTTTAGAGCTCAAGAGTGCCAGCCTAGCCCTTTATCGCTCATATGAATGTTGACTGGCTTAAAAATAACACGCATCAATAAAAGTACTTGTCAAACAAGTGCAAAAGGTGCATTAGAATTCAATATTTTTTTAGAACTTCTTTTTAAAAAATTTTCATTATTTTTTATATTTATTTTTAAAAATTAAAAGAGAATTGAAATTAATTGTACATATTAAAATATATAAACTAAAAAAAAAAATTAAAGCAATATTTGAAATAAAAAAAAAAATAAAAACAGATTGATCCTGCCAGGAATCGAACCTGCGATCATCAGTCTGGAAATAAACTAACGTCTTAGGATCACTTTATGAACAATAAGGCTTAGAAGCAATAATTGAGTGATTTTTAGGAAGTTCTTCAGAATTACTTATAAAAAAGCCGAAAAACTATAATAACGGATATATTTTAAGCAATGTAAAAAGTGTTTTGTTTAAAGTTCATCAGAATTGTTTGTCTAAAAAAGAATTAAAAATACACTAAAGTATACTTTAGAAGAATGAAAGAAGTGGTTTTTAAAACATGACTTTCTTTTTTTGTACGCAAATTAATCAGCAGAATCCCTTTTTTTTATCAAAACGATATTATAAGATCTATTAAAACTCATAACCGTAGTTGCAAAAACTATTTTTTTTTTACTTACGCGAATAGTTTTATCTCTTGATCCAGAAGCTAAGAATGGACCTTGATGATGTCCTTTTTTATTATCAGCTCCAGCAGCCTCATTTATAGCTGAAGAAGCAGCATCTGGTGCCCAAGCAATACACTCAACTGTATGATCATGATCGCGCAATTCAACCTTAAATCATGAAATTCATTTATTTATTTTCAATATAAATATAGTTTTGTTTTAACTACAGTCGACATACCTTACAGTCTTTTGAATTTGTCGACCATACACGCACTGTGTGATCAATTGAGCATGATGCAAAAATGCTACCATCCATGTGCACACGTACCATACGTACCCATTCCCTGTGTCCAGTATACGTTTTAACACAATAACTGTAAAAAAATCAAAAAACGAAATAAGCCTTTTATTATTACATCTTCCAAAATATATGTTTGTGCTTTACTAACCCTGTGGCAACTTCCCACATTTTGATGGTTTTGTCACGAGATGCTGAGAGAACATAATCACCAGCTGGTACAAATGCTACCGACGACACATTGTGATCATGTCCATGCATTGTTTTAACACATTCATAACTTTGTTGGAAATCCCATAATTTGATGGATAAATCAGCACTACATGAAGCTATAATAAAGTAATTTTTTTTTAATCTGTCAACAATAGTGTCCGACCGATTAATCGGTAAAATAATTATTGGCACACCAATTTTTAATTGTATAATATGAAGGAGAGTTTCAGTCTGTCAATTTTTTCTGTATCCATTCGCAATATACTTGTGTTTTTGTTTGGTCACTAAACTTACGTTAATGTCACTGTCGTCTTTGTTTTTGGCGCCGATATAGCGAAATCACTTAACCATCGATTATGTAGCATGGACAGAAATGTAGCAAAATATTAGTTTTTAATAAGTTTTTTGTTCAGGCTCTGCCTTCTTTTAGAGGCTCTAGCTTCTCTAAAACTTTGGGTTTTGAAGAGATCTTTTGCCGGATCGAAATACATGTAGCAACCTAGCTAAAAATCGTTGATTTGCTTTGTTTATGTAAATATACGGAGGTTGAAACTAGAGATTATTATTAGATTTTATTTTGTGACCAAATGTTTTTTAATTTAGAGTTGTTTGACGGGATACTTATGGTCAATTGTATTATATAAAGATGTAAATAAAAATCAAATTTATAGCATCCTTTACACTCTACGTTTCGTTGGCGGTATTCCAACTTCCTCAGGAGTGTAAACTTTATTAAATTCTGTTGACAAAAACTCAATAACATTTGAAAAAAATATTAGAACTTAACTACTATCATCACAGGCTAACTTACGATTTATTTATTTACATTGTCAAGTATTTGCAAAAATAATAGTATAAAAAAACTGGATATCACAACACAAAATTTTTTAAAATATCTAGATAACAGTTTGAACCTTACAGCTAGTATCACAGAACAAATTATTTAAACTATTGCTATCAAGTATTGGAGCTTAGTGTTGTCTTTATCTTCTTTTGTGTTTAAAGTTTTATGTATTTTTTTGTTGTATTCTTAAGCTCTCTAATGAATAACGCTTATTCTCTATTTTTTCTTTGTCTAATATTCTGACTCCTGTAAAGTCTGACTCTCTCTATTATGTGAACGGATAAAGCTGTGGCCTCTATGTTCTTGCTTATATCAGCTACATGTTCAGGAATTCGTACACCTAACATTCGTTTTGTTGTTCCTATATTACCTTGTTCAAGTTCATTACCATCGCATCTTATTTCATACATTACATTGTCGGTTTTGAATTTGTCAATTTTATTTTTCTTCCGTGTAAATAAGTGCCTCAGTGTTTTATTTGATTTGTGGGCTATATTCTCTCATTGATTATAACCTATTTAGTGTCTTACTATCCGTTAGTTTTGGTATGAAAGTCCCGTTTTACATAGAGCAACTTTTGTCGCGGCGATTCTTGTCAATTCTCTTTTAAAGTTGCCTTTATGTTCACACAAAAAAACTTTTTTCATCAACTTTCTTCTACATTTGGTTTAAAACATTGGCGGGCGTTTAGTTCAGAGATCCTCAAAACACCGTACATGTGCGAATGCTCTCTCACAAATGAAGAGAGCATGAGAAGATAATTTGTATTTTTATTAAATAAAAACATTTAGTCTCATTTGAGCATTCATGTGCGCAGGTTGTGTAGTTGCTTGTTGAATATATTCAGGGTTGCTATTATGATCTTAGATTATTCATAGGAGCAGGTTGTGTAGTCTCTTGTTACTAGACAAGACTGACAATATAGAATGGGAAAATTCTTTTTTATTTGCCGAAAATTACTTCGGTAAAGCTGAGTGAAAAGTATACCAACGCACTGTGATGTGTGATCAGACCTCGAAAAAGACAATCTTTATTGATTCAATTCGCGAAAAAAAATAATTCTTTTTGTAAATTAGCGAGTTGATTCAATATTTTATAAATTAATTTATTAAATTAGATTTAAAATCATAGTTGATAAACGAATTTCATTTGATTTTTTGTTTTGATATAATTATCAACATAATTATTTTTTTAATTCGCGAATTTAAAAAAAATATTAATTTGATTTGCGAATTAAAACAAAAAGAAAAAACATCAATGTTGACTTGTAAATCGCGCTTAGTTTTCTAGACATTCGCCTTTTTGTAAAATGGACATAATTTTTGCTTTAGTAGAGTATTAAAATACTCCGATAATAAAAATAGGCCAGGTCCGGAAGACATCCCGAGGAGGCTGTCTCATAAAAATTCCATGAAACCTTTCGGTTTTCAAATTAAATTAATCGTGATTTAAAAAAAATATCTTAATTCGCGAATCAAATCATATTAGAAAATCAAATAATTCTTTTTTGATACGGGAATCAAATCAAAATCGATTTGATTCTTTAATTTAAAATTTAATTATTCAAATTTATTTATGTCCTTTGATGTAAAATTATTAAAATCAACTTGATTCTTATAATAAGATAAATATTGAATTAAAGCCATTGTCGCTTACGAGTATGAAAAATTACCAAATAATTAAAACTCATTATTTGAGTTTTGAATCTTAAAAACCTTTTTATGAAAAAATAGTTAATGATTGACAAGAATCTTAAAGAACAGGTTTATTTTTAAATTAATAAAAAAATATATAGAACTTTCCAAGCTTTCATCTTATGTTTATTTTACATTAACTGTTTATTTGAATATAAAATAATGTTATTTTTAATATATTTATATCACACGTGGCGATTGTGTGGGTTCTTTTTCGAGTTTGTTCGGGGACAGCGACAAATATGTCTTGGTAAACCTGGCAGAATGAGAAAAAATAAGTTATGCTCAAAAATAAACAACCAACACAAACATAAATGTGAATGTATGTGTGTGGGGATCACTCGTTTAAAATGAATGAAAAATAACGAAGAATTAAAAAACAAAACGAAGAATGAAAAAACAAAACGAATTGCCGAGAACAAGCAACTTCGTACCAATTACGATTCTTTTCCCCCTCTCTTTCACAAACTCAAGAGTTGCGCGACAAAAGTTGCTCTGTGTGAAATAGGACTAAGGAACACTGTAAAAATTAGTTGCATCTATCCTTTCTTTTTTCTTTTGATTTAGTTTGCCACTGAGTAATCTGTTTATGAACCCCGCTTGTAGGAAAGCGGGGTGAAGAGAATGGTTTTTTGGTGGCGTAAAGTTTCAACCAGCTTCTGCCCCGCATTAGCAGCACAAAACCAATACATGCACATTTTTAAAAAAACGCTAATAGCCTTTTTCCACTGAGCTACATCTTTCATCAATTTGCAAAGATGTTTACATCTTCCCATAAGAATTATACAGGCTAAAAATTCTACATCTACAAAACATGATACTTTCTCATTTTGTTCCATCTTTCGTTATTTTAAGTGTCATTACTAAAAAAAATTACAAAAAAAAAATCGATTTTCTTTGTGCTATCACTAGCAAACTGACATTGCAGAAAATAACAAAAAAAAAAAAAAAATTATTCACCAAAGGAAAATGAGCGGCAGATGTAAGAATTTCAATCTTATGCCTACCGAAAATTTTTATTCATCATCATCTTCCAGAATGACCTTTAATATTTCAATGTACTGCATTAAAATTCGGGTTTGTTCTTGCAAAACAACAACTACTCCAATGATTAATGCTCTCTGTAAATCAATTTTTTATTTTTAACAAAAAATATGCGTCCTTTTCTTTTATTTTTTGAAAGCTGAATAAATGGCAGATGAAAGATGTTGCCAATGTAAACACTTGTTTCCATTTTCAACATCTTTCACTCGTTTCACAAAGATGTTGTTCAGTGTAAAAAGCTTATGAATGTTAAATGCATACATAAAACACTAACACACACAAAGCTATTAAATACGTATACATTTAATGCCAGATGAATAATTCTCGTGTGTTTTGAAAAGAACAAAATTGTGCGGCTTTAATATTAGTCTGGTGTGTTCTAGCTCTATCAGATTATATGTGATGAATGCGGGATAATTATTCATAATAGTATTTCACGAAATTTAATGACATTTTTATTATGGAAACGTTCATCGCTGAGTTGTAGTTCTTTCTGAATAAAATTTGTTGCGGTATTTATCTTCATCCTATTTGGAACATATTTTCACGATTGATTTAATACACGTATTTTGAATATTATTTTCTCTTTTTTTTACAAAAATAGCTCTATGATTTGTTTTGAAAATACCCTTTTATTTAGAAAATAAACTCCGTATTAAAACATCAGAAACAAAACTTTTCAATAAAATTCATTTTGTAAATTTGACATAAATATTCAAGTGCATAAATTTACAAGATAATTACACTATTATATATTAGTTTTTTTATTTTTGGATACTCATTCAAATATATTGCATATATTGCGTGGAAATAATACATACTTTGCCAAAAAAGAATTCTTTTTTTTATCTAAATTGACAACTGTTTACTTTAAAAAATAATACAACATTTAATTATTACACATATTTATATATCGTGGTCATAAGTTGTTAAATCGTAACATTCTTTTGCTACTTTTGAATATACGAAAAAACGTTATAACTTTGCTAAAACCCAAGATAAATGTTAACAAAAAGAAAAAACGAAATTATTAAAAAACCTTTATTTTATAATGGTTTAAACAAAACAAAGAAATTCATAGCATTTAATATTAAAAATTCCTCAAATTTTGTTCACTTATGAGGGGTCAATTTTCGATTAAGTACAACAGTATAAAGTATATATTAAGTACAATAACAAAGAATATATTATATAAAAAAACATTATTGAGTTATGAATTAAAAATATAACAGATTTAAGTGTGGGGTAGGTTGTCGTAAAAATTGTGATAATCGGCAGGTATCACCTTCTTAAGGTCTGGCAAATTTTTGAATTTTTGAACTGTTAATTTAAGAGGTTCCTTAAAAAACTACTCATAAGTTGTCAACAGGTACAATTGTATAGTGCTCATCTCCAAAATCGAGTTTGTAGTTTTTAGTACACTCTGGTTTAAAGAAAATTGATTTAATATCGGTTACACATGTATCTCCTTATTTCTTTCCAGGTCTAATGCTATCATACTTCATCACTTTGGGACTGTCATATTTGCTAAAGAAATCGGAAATTTTTCGAGCTGTTTTTGTGATTTGTGCGTATTGTAAAGGGACGTAAATGCCATCATGTTTTTAATTGAATTTTCAATTGAAGCATGGCCATTAACAACTTCCATTTGTGAACAATGAAATTTAAAAGAGCATTTGCCTTCAGATTAAAATTGGTAATTTAGTGACTAGTTTCAGGTTTTTTATGAAACTGTTTAAATGGTCCGATATGCAGCTTACAAAAACAGATGACTTAGTGTCTCCATTGTCTTCTGAGAACCAGTAACATTTCACAAGTTGTGAAGGGAATTCATACATTGTAAAATTGTGATTAACTTTTTTCGATAATATGCCCTACTTCCTCGTATATATGGATAAACTTTCACCGCTTGGACATCTTGTTCAAATAATACTCATTTGTCATTAATTGCTTCGTTCTTTCCTTTTTGTTTTTCCTGTCTTGCTTTAAACTTTTCTTGTTGATGTTGATTAGAGTCTTCATCGGATATTTGATTTTAAGAACGCCTTGAGCACGTGTCGTACAAGACTTTTTTTGAGTATGAAATTATATATTTTTGGTTTTTAAAATATTGTCAAATGTCGTTTAAGACATAGGAGTGATCAGCTTAATTTCTATCGCTTTGCCGTATTCATTGTAAATTTGCAGCATACAAAATACAACTTTTAAGTATTCCTGTGGCAGTAGTGTGATGACAGTTTTGAAAGGATATAAAAAATTCTTTCTATTCTTTCTTTAATTTTGCATGTTTGATTTTTTCATTTTCTTCGTGTTCAGCAAACATACCAGCAACAGACTTTTTGTTCTGGAATTTACTGACCACTCTCCGATATACAAATTATTCAGAAGCATCTGTTCGCAAACTAATTATTTAAACAATATTTCATCGTAAAAGTTATTTTCCTTTCGTCTTCATTATTTCTTGGCCGTTTAGTTTTAAGTACCATAGTAGAATTGACAACATATACTCGCTTTTCTTTCCATGTCATACCCCAAAATAATTTAAAAATACATTTACTATCTTCCACTCTTCCACTTCTCAGACACAGCAAAACCGTTCTGTTTCTTCGTTTTAATATGGGTAGTACTACCGCCTGCACTTACAATAATTTCTAACTTTTGATCAACAGGCATAATACTTTTAATTCCACAGTATGGAACCAAATCTTTAAATAGCTCTTTTTCACTATCGGTGGAGTCCATAATGAAATCATTATATACATTTTTAATTTTATCAGGCTCGAGATTATAATTTAATGTTACTAACGAATAGTAAACACTAATTTTTTCTATTAAATGGAAAAAATTGTAAGGATCAGCGCTAGAGGGAGTGCACACTTTTGACCCGAGCGACCAGGTCATCTTCAGCCTCCTTATGAACCATCCCAGGTAGAAGCTACCGGGAAATTGTGAAAATAAGGCTAAAACCCGATTACTGATGTAATGTTAAAATTTAAATTAAAAATTCAGAATTTATTTATTTATCCAACAGACAAACTCACAACAACAAATGTGTTACTAAATTTCCCAGGTAGAAGATACCGGCACATTGTAAAAATGAGGCTAAGGCCCGATTACTGATGTCATTTTAAATTTAAATTCAAAATTTATTTGGGAACATTAAAAGATCTCATTTTTCACTAAACCCTAAGAATTGCTATAGATGCAATGAAAATGGATCACAAAAGAAAACTTCCACCATATGACACCCTTATGTAAAAATCATTGGTTCCGATCCAAATTTTCACAACACTGGAATCAAAATCACTGCTTCTTTTTCTCTTCTTATGCTACTTTTTTTGCTGAGATATATCACCTTTTAGAAAAATATCATCACATTTGTATTTGAAAAGTTTTTGAGTGAACTTTTTTTTTATTATCATAATGTTACCGTTTTATATTAAGCATAAATTGTCAGGACGAGTGATTCTAATTTGAAAACAATAAATTCTCACAAAAGAAAAACTCATTCTCGATTAAATTGTTTGTAGAGGCCTTCAAAAAGAGTATTTTAAATTTCTAGGCAAGAGATAAATTATTGGAATATTATTGTTGTTGTTTATTTGGAAAACGTAGAGTTTTCTCTTTATTTAAGATTTTATAATATATAGATGCCCATATGTTAACTATATCAACCGCAATATGAATTAAATTATGAATATTCATGGTCTGCGACATTGAGCCATAGAAATGTGGCATGAGTTCAACAAATGTATTACCAAAAGGTAAATACAGTGTTAACAAAATACTGAGGATTTTATTTTTAAGTACTGTATATACAGTGAAAGCTCCCATAACTGGACACTAACCGTCGCGTTGTTTTTGTTCGGTTATGAGATAGGTACAATTTTTTTAATTTTGAATGTATCATGTTATTATGAATGTATTTAAATAATGGAGAGCCAGTCTACTGTGAATATTACTGTTCCAACATGGATTGGTTAAACTTGAGCTGTTGAATTTTAAAATGTCTCTCGATGTTTTTGATGTATTGGAATGCTGCAGTCAGGCTTGGCCTTTACAATCGGACCAGAAATTGAAATATTTCGACATCTAGCCTTAGCAAACCAATCAAAGCACATTTTGTATATTTCAGAGCCACCCGCTTTAACAAACAACCTCTTTTGATGTACATTTAACCCAGACTTCCATTTGGATCGAATGGCTTCTTTTTTTTTATTAATTTCTGCGGCATGTGTTTTGCCAATACTGAACCATCAAAAATAAAAAAATTATGCACAATTGTATTGTCTAAAGAACAAGAAACTTCACAATTTCGCGCACCGAAAATTTCTCTTTTTCAAATTCATTAATTATTTAATTTTTTTTAGTAGATAACATATTTGTTTTTGGAGCCATTTTAATGCTCTGAAACTGATAAGCGATTATGTAATTAATTTTTAAAAAGAGAACTAACACAAGCTAAGCACAAAACTTTATGAAATAATCAGCAATTTCGTTGTCCTTCTCAGCACATATGGCACAAATATGTACATTTGTGTTAACAAACGATATAATCGAAAGTGCATACGAATATTATAATTTTTTGTAGTTTGACCGAACTTTCCAACTTTTCTTCGTAATTCTCTCGACAAATTTTTCCAGAAAACTTTTCAATGACAATTACGAACATACAAAAATCCCATAAAAAATAATTTAAATTTTTTCCCATTTGCCAATTTTGATGGAAACTTTTCCAATTTTACTTTCCGTAAAAACATTATTCGGAATATTACGAATAGTAAAAAAAATATTAAAATTGGTCGATTTTTGCATTCCGTCCGCAAAGGTGTCGTCGGTCGGCACTACTAGTCAACAATTTATTTTTTTTATTCGAAATATCAAACTTACCTAACAATTTGCCTTGAGCATCAAACGCAACATCTTGTACAGAATTTGTGTGACCTTTAAGACTGCGCTCATATTCGCCTGTTTCAAAATCCCAAATTTTTATAACAGCGTCTTCAGAAGCTGATACCATTAGGCTAAATATTGGATGAAATATAACCTACAATGTAAAAATATTGAGTTGTAGTAATTATTCAGAAAATTAATACTTTATCGGAGCACACAGAATAACTTACTCGTGTTATGCTGGCACGATGTCCGGTCAATGAAAATTTCTCAGGTGGCCTGGGAATCCATTCGCCAGGGCTGCGTTTAGCTTTTGATGGAGCACCTTCGATAACCTCTTTTTCAGCTTCAGACAGTTTAGCCTCAAGTTCCATAACTTTCTTCTGTAGACGTATTACTGATGTCCATTTCTTTTCAAGTAGACCACCAAACTTTTTTTCTGTTTCACCATTGAGATCTGCTTCTTTACGGAAAGCTTCTAAAGACTCCGAGTATCCATTGCTGCCCAAATAGTCGGCAATCGCTTGGTTACTATAAAAAAAAAAAACAACAGAACTATTGAATTGTCTAAACAACAAATACAATTTTCAATACTCACAGCTCCTCGCGCTGCCGTTGCGACAACACCATTTTCATGCTGTTCTCAAATAAACCCGGCTTATTATTCCTTACTAGAAAATAATTTGTTGATCTGGACGTTTAAGATAAATATTTAAAAGAATTGTTTCTTTTAACAATATGGGTATTTTTTAGTGCGCAGCACTTTTAAGAAGTCTGAAAAAATACATAAAAATGGTACATACATACATATATATTTTTTATTACATTTAATTTTTTTATTATTTAATTTTTTTATTTTATAATTTGTATATGAGCTACTCAGAGGAAAGTCTAGTTAACGGCAACTCTGAACACCCTGGTGAAAAATGTATGTTAAAATCCGAAAAATGAGAAAACACTCATGTATAAGTCCCTTAGAGTGGTCCAAAAAACATCAAAGTTTGCCCATATTTCCTTAATGTCTAAAAAATCTCTGTGGGGTTAATTTTAAATTGAATTATTATTTAAGCTATACGCTGAAATTTAACAAAATTATCCAATACAGTCTTAATTAATGTTAAAAAAAAGAATACGAAATCAAAATTTAAAAAAAAATTTTGTAACTCTAAATTTTTAAATTGGTACATAGAAATACATACGAGTATTTTAGTAAAAACATCAAAATTTTCAGCATAGATGCAAGTAAAAAATCAACTTGCTAACACTTTAACTGATCTTAATTTTAATGAAGATTACGAATCTGCAATCAAAATTTGTTCTAGGTGAATTTAGATAGGATCTATCAGCATTCATAAAGATATCAAGGCAATAAATTACTACAAATATAAGTAAAAGGTCTGAGCCAAAGGTAAATACAGTGTTCCATGAAGTGAGACGGATTAGTGAAGAACTTGCAATGGTAAGATCCGTTGAAGTTAAATGTGTATCTCTGATTCTAGTTGGCATAAATTTATTTATTCTACCAGAACTAGAGTTGTCGATCTGATCCATAATGCAAGAGCCCCTACTATCTATTGTATTGTAGATTAGCCAACAAACATGATGGCCGTTTTAATCGTTGGAGCCATCTAGTAGGTGTTGAATAGAGGGTTTATAACACATCGGTGGCTTAACTAATGAAAAATCAATATTATTTTTTGGAAATAACAATCTTCAGATGCGATTTTGAAAACAATGAATTTAAAACAATTTTTGTTTTGATTTATTATTGATTTTTAATGGGAAAAAACTGGTATTCGCCTGATTTGACTACAAGCGATTTTTACCTGTTTTCCGATCTCAAAAAAATGCTCGCTGGAAAGAGACTTGGTTAGAAACAGGGGCCTATTTTGAGGCCAAAGATAATCATTCTATAAAAAAGGTATTGAAATGTTAGAAAGGCTTTGAAGTGATTGTATCGCTCTTGATGGAGACTATGTTAATAAATAAGAAAATTTGTTGTTTTATTGGTTATCCTACGGACTTTTAAGCCGATGTGTTGATAACGTTTACAGCAAGTGGTAAGTGGAATGTAAAGGTTTATAAAATCTAAATTAGAATCGTTAAGTCATGGCTTGTGTTTCCAAATCTGAAACTTGGTATTTATGTTAGGGTTTTTGGGAAATCCTACTGGAAGGGGCAAACAAGAAGAAAAACTCCCCAAAACCCTTTGGCTAGAAGCCTGAAATTTAAAACATGTTCCCCCTAGTATGGGCTAAAACACTAATAAGATATATTTTGAAATTTTTGCCAGGGACGTAGTAAAAATGAGGATTAAAAGGCTGCCTGACCTCTATTATTTTCAATCGTTTTTTTTTTTCTTGCAAAAAGTTTATAAAAAAATTTAACTTTAATACAAAACGATTTTTGGTGAAAATTTAGTACAATTTGTTTTCACGCAAATTTATTATTTTTGTAGTAAAAAAGTGACAATCTGGGTTTATTGTGACTGTGTCTATCTTATTAAATAAAAAATATTAATTTTCACAATTTAAATTACGATTTGATTTCATAAAAATTCTAGCGAAAATTTATCACGTTAAGAACAATTACTATCCTTAATTACTAAGCCCCAATATCACAATGTCCTGTTAGCTACTAACTGGGACTTTAAATAACACATTTGTTGTTATTTCCCATATAAAATTTTAAGGTAATTTTTGAAACATTTTCATCTGGGGGACTCCAGTAATCTTGGGCTTTAGCCAGGCAATATTGTTTCTACGCTAACTACGTAGCCTGCTATCAAAGCGTATATAAAAATATTTCGCCGCTCGCTGTCCAAATTTTTTTACATCCTTTCCTGTTAAGTTAAGAATAACATGTTACTAGGCAAAGAGTTATTTCGACTGACATGCTCTTGTTAAAATAATAGGTGGTAATAGAAGCTTTTGCTATGCCAAATTAATTTCTTTCATATTAATAGATTTGCACAGTTTTTAAGTTTTGGACATGACTTTACCATCGCTTAGCGAGTTTAAGAGAAAATTAGCGTTATACCGAAAAAAGTTTAACAGAGATTAATCCAAATGTAGTAATTGATATTTACTACCCTAAATGCTTAATAATCTACATACAGGTTGGTTGAAAAGTTCCTGCGCTCGAAATGAAAAAATACATTTTTTTTTTACGAAATTTATTTTTCAATATAATATCCTAGAAGCTCAATACACTTGTTCCAATGATCTTCCAATAATTTTATCCCATCCTTATAATGGTTTTCCGGAAGCTCTGCAAAATAACCGTCTACGGCTGGTATGGCCTCTTTATTCGACGAAAAATGCTTTCCACGAAGGTATTGTTTGAGATTTCTGAAGAGATATTAGTCGCTGGGAGCCAAATCTGGTGAATACGGTGGATGTTCAAGCAATTCGTACTTTAATTCTTTGAATTTAGCCATCGTCAAAACACTTTTGTGAGCAGGTGCATTGTCTTGATGAAAAATGATTTTTTTCTTCTTTTAACCAGGTCTTTTCTCACGAATTTTTTCATCCAGCTGATCCAAAAGGCTGCAATAATATTCAGAGTTGATTGTTTTACATTTCTGAAGAAAATCAATCAACAAAATTCCTTTTGCATCCCAAAAAACTGATGCCACAACCTTCTTTGCTGATCGTTGTGACTACACCTGCTTTGGAGCTGAACAACCAGCTTCAGTCCACTGTAAACGTTCTTGTTTCAATTTAGGATCATGGTGGTAGATCTAAGTCTCATCCATAGTTATAAAACGACGCAAGAAGTCGGTTTTATTCTGCTTAAAACGCTCCAAATTACGCTGAGAAATTTGTTTTCAATCCAGTTTTTGTTTAATTGTTAATGTGTGCGGCACTAACTTTCCAAACAGTTTTTTCATACGTAATTCTTCATGTAAAATATGGAAACCTCTTTCGTCTGAGATGCCTATGGCATTAGCAATTTCACGCTTAGTCAAACTTGGATCTCCACTAACCATATTATGTACTTGCTCAATGATTTCTGCTGTGGTTGCAGTTTTTGGTCGTCCTTCGCGTGGATCGTCTTTAAGGCTGGGACGACCACGTTTAAATTCACTAGCCCAAAATTCAACGGTGCGTTTTGAAGGTGAGGACTCCTTATACACTTCTGACAATTGTTCATAAATTTCCTTTGCTTTTAAACCCTTCAAAACAATGAATCTAATGACTGCGCGATATTCAATTTTTTCCATATTAAAAAAAATCAATGACACGTCAACTTCAAATGGCTTGTAAACAGAGAAAGTATTGACAGAATGACTTCCAACTTTGCATGTATTCTCAGGACAGTTATACCAACATGAGAAAAAAAAAGTTTGAAGCTAGCAGTGTCATCTCTTGGTGAGCGCAGGAACTTTTTAACCAACCTGTATGAGCACTTAATCGGGTCAGTTCCAAGTTTTTCGTTTCAGTAAAATTCTTACCAGTTATATGTCTTAATAATGTCAACAGATTGAAAAATTGATGGGTGTAAAAACAGAACCTTTTCTTGCCACAATTGGCTTAACTAATCAACACAAAAATATGCCTTATCTTCTAGATCTTATTATTGCTTATAGATGAAATAATATACAACATTTTCTGCTTTAATAGACATATTACAATTAGACAAAAATCCAATACTGAATTAGAAAATAAAGCAATGTATTATGTATGTGTAGTAAAAGAATGAGTCAAATAAAATGTTCAATATTGTTCAATCTCGTCTACTAGTTCTTTAAAACTGGTTTTTATATAATTTCTTGAGCTGATGGCCTTTGCAGCCAGTGCTCATTATAAATTAATAATAATAATATAATTTAATGGACAGAACAGTTTATCTCAATGTAGTCGAACAAAAAAAATCCAACGAATAGCTCATCTAACTGGTGAAATGTTCTTATTTATAAATTGCAACTTTTCCATTGACATTAAAATTTGGAGATTTAACAATGACCCACATATTTCTGCGCTACCTCTAGACTTTTATAAAACTTAAATTTGAAGAAGGAATTGAAATATAAGGACCCAAACATCTCGTTAGATCTATGCTTCATAGTTTATATGATGTTCTAAAATAAAAAAATAAAAATTAGCACTGACTAAGCTTCTATTAGATGGATGAATGTTAATCTGTCAAAATTTTTGCCAATAAAATATAACAAAATATTTTACTTATCTTTAAATTATTTTTGCAATTTGAGATGTTTTCTTTATTTAAACATTTAGATGTTATATAAAACATCTGAAATTTTTTCAAGAAATATTGAATATTATACGGGCACTACTATGTAAAAAATGTTATCGACCTTTTTCTATCTTCAAAGTTTTTATAAATCTCTAAACCAGGCTCGTAAAAAAGTGACGTTTTAAAAAATAAATAAAAATACTAATTATTTAATTTTTAATTATTTGTTTATGTATTCTTCTAATTCACACCAAAGACCGTTTTGTTAAGTGTTTTTTCTTCTGTTAAACAAGTTGCTGATGAATCAAACTATCTGTAGGTGATGTCAGGTATATATTTTACTCATTAATAGATCAATTTAAATTAAAAATTAACATGAAACATTTTTTAAATGTTATTTTAACATCCCAGGGAGAAAGAGGATTTTTAATTAATAAAAAATTATTAATAGTTATTGAAATTTAATTAAACGATAATTTTTGCAATTCAAACAAAATAATAAAAATAATCACAGAGTTAACTTATCCAGCTAACAGATAAATATGACTCATACTTTAAACCCGTAAAAAAACAAGACAAAAATAAAAACACACATAAAACAGCAAAAATGTAGTCTTGAGCTAAAAAACACATTTTAAGACCCAGAATCAATATAAAACCAGATATGGAATATGTATAAAATATTTTATTAAGAAATACAAAAAAATAAATTCAAATAATTTGAAAAATGTAATTACGTGTATTTTTGTTTTTCGTTCAGTAAGTTTGAGAAGTAATGTTTTCGAAATTTCATTCGGTTAATGCTGAATTTAATCGACGATTACATTTAAAAATTTATTAAAGTAATAATATCACAATATAATTTAAGCCCTACTTTAAACCTCTAATGCTCTTTCTCCTGGTATCGATATTTATATGTACTATGTATTTAGCATTGAAAAATTTCTATGGCAAAGATATTTATTTAGACAATATATCACAATAAAGGTAATAGACGAATTATCAAATTGTTAATCTAATATTTTTTTAAAATTGCGAAGTTCAGCGAATGTGACACTAAACATTAAACATTTTTAACGAAATTAGTTCTACTTAATAAGAGGAATATTCGTAAAACTTGTCCTGACGGTGTTATGTGAGTCCTGGAGCAATATTAATAAATCATTTGACAAGTAGACTGTGAACTACCTTTGTTATAATCAAAAAGAAATGTTGTATGATTATAAAAAAAAGTTCATTGATGAAAATTACATGTTGATTGATGAAAAAAGTTGACTGATGATAAAAACAGAGTTGATTGATGAGAAGAAAACATTTTGATTGGACTTATTCTTTCTAAATTCTTCATATTTTAAGAAACATGATAAATTTTATTAATAATTGTGAATAAAGTAGTTGTCAATTTCGATTGTTTAGACGATTTCCGTAGATTTATGTCGGTTAAATTAACTGCAATTGCAGTTAAAAAGTGTACACTGCAATCTCATTTAAATTATCTTATATTGCAGTTATTTTCTTCGCGAGGATAAAATTAAATTAAAATGTTAATTTTAAATTAAATTACAGAGTACACTTTTCTAAAAGCAATTGCAGTTAATTTTACCTACATTCTACTCTGAGTATATAAGGACTCAATAGCGATGCGCCGTTAAACGAGGGATTGGTGTATAAAACATAATAGGTGTATTCCCAAGTTACCGTGTGACTTAACAATTTATTAGAACTCGAAAAATTACTGTAATTTTTAAACATAAATAGCAATTATTAGAAGACTTTTTTATTCCTTAAAAAAAAAACATTTCTAAAATGAAACCATGTACTCCAGAACATTAGAATTTTGTGGTTTATGGATCCTATAAAAATGAACTTGTGCTAAGCTCGGGTTAGACAATAAATAATCACAAGCTAATGTGCATATTTACCAAGGTTTTGCAAATGATTCGGGCATATTTCTTGATTTTTTTTTGAAAACCAAATATAAAAGTTAGTTCTTTATTGTTTAAAAAAATAATGAGGCAACTTTTATAAATCGTTTTTAAATAAAAAAATCAAAAAAATAACAGAAATATGAAAGCTTAAATTATAATCGGTAAAACAAAAATATTTACGCCGAATTTTTGGGATGTGAGTTAAAAGTAATGAGTGGTCATTACCTTCTCACTCACAAAAAACACAAAGTAATGGGTAGTCGTTACCCTCTCGCTTACGAACAGCCAAAAAATAATGAGTACCCATTACTTTTGGAACAAAAGTAATTAAGCGAGTAAATAGGCTGGCAAGTAGTTGATACTATGTTTTTGCTGGGTTTGAACTATATTTTTTCCATCAGCGATTTTTCTCCATTTCAGGTTTCGAAAATTCTATCAATGGTAATTAATTGGTGTATTTATAATGTAAGGCATGTCCACGAAAAAACTGACCCTATGAGCTAACCATACAAAACAAGTGTCCATAAGGTAAAAAAAGTGTCCATAGGGGTCTCTGAAGGAGTTTATTCAACAACACAATGGTTCCGTTCTTTTTATGCCAGAGACATAATAAAGTGGTAAAGGGTGATTAAATTTTAAGGGCCGATGTTAAATGTGAACCACACCTAAACGTCAAGATTTTTTCTGCATTTCATTTGACATTTCTCAATTTCAGACCAACTCAATTTGAACCATGCAACGCGTCAAAGTTATTCAGGCTAATTATGAAAATGAGCGTTCAAATCAAAATGCATTTCGTGTCCACAATCGGGAGAATCGTGGGTAAATTTCGGCAAGCCGGGTCTGTGAAAACACATGGGCATGCTCGCCCAGTTCGTTCTGCGGAAAACATTGCCGTTGTTCGCGATGGTGTCATGAGGTCGGCCAAGCATTTGCCGTGAATGGTGTTCGCTATCGCGAGATGATAACGAACTTACAACAGTACGGTGCCACTTGCCACACAGCTAACGAAACAATGGCTCTTTTGCGCGACAAATTCAATGGCCGTTTTATCTCACGTGGTGGCGATGTCAATTGGCCACCAAGATCATGTGATTTGACACCGTTGGACTTCCTTCTTTGGGGTTATTTGAAAGAAAAGGTGTACGTCGATAAGCCAGCAACAATTCAAGAGCTAAAGGATGATATAATTCGGCACATTAACGGCATAGAACCTCAATTCTGCCTCAACGTCATCGAAAATTTGAACTATCGGATGGAGGTGAGCCGCCATACATAATTGAACCATAACATGTTATCATAATAAAAAGAAATTGACAATAATTTCCTAAATAATTTGTGTTTTATTCAAAATCAAAATCAGCTCTTAAAATTTAACCACCCTTTACAATGCAAACATAAACAATTTCGTTCCCAAAGAAGCAAATCCACCAAGTTGTCAGGAGCTCCACCCAATTAGTATTGGGCGCTAATGAAAAGATCTCTGAAGAAGAGCAAAAAGGTATCACTAAGCGACCAAGATTTCCAGAATACGTGGCGAAAAGCATACTCCGACAAAGTCTATTGAGTGGTGTTAAGAAGTTCCGAGCATTTAAAAATAGGTATTATGTATGACTTTCACATAATACCTATTTTTATGTTTCTCTTTTAAAGTAAATATGTTGAAATTTTATAAAATAAAGTTTTAGTTGAAGTTAAAAAGTATACATTTTTTATAACAAAAAATGCAAGGTTCACTTTTTCGTGGACAGGCCTGAAATGAAATTTAAAAGGATGGTTAGAAATTTTTGGAATTTCCAATAAGAATAAGTTTGCCTTAAATCACCGACTCCAATCTGCTGGACATATGGAGTTGAAGTTCCTACTTCGGCCAAGACTTCCGCCAAGTCTGTTTTTTGGAAATTAATACTAAGTGACAAAAAATCTTCCGACTTTGATCAAGAAAGTTTTTAAATTACGACTATAACAACCATGAGTGAAACGATAATTTTAAATGTTTCTATACAGACTTGACATTCATTGTTATAGTTAAGCACTAAACTTTGGTTATTTGAGATAAGCTAGCAGGCCTCAATGTGTAAAATAAGAAGAGAAAGTATTGTATTTTAATTTTTGTCTTTTTTGTCACTGAACACATGAAAAAACGTAAATATCAGCGGTTCCCAAATGGAGGGTCGCGACTCCCCAAGGGCGTCCACGAAGAGTTCGGAAAAAATTCTTTGAAAATAAGAAGATAATAATAAATAATCTTCCATGTCAGTTGCCATAATTTATTTAAATCAATTGCAATCAAAAAAAGGAAACTGACTTTTTAGACTCCGGCATTTGTTTTTTTGTTCAATTGAATATACATTTTTGTTTTTTCTATAGAACACGTTCTTAGATGCTAAAATAAACAGATCTATAAAACACCTCTAGAGTTCTTAAGTTTTTCTAGGGTAATTTAATTGAAAGATTCTTCCAAAAATTTTATCTTAAATTCTTAAAATTCTACAATTCCATCTGTCGTTTTTTTTACTACTACTATTTTTTCTGAAAATCTTCAGATTTAAATGTTATTTAAATATAAAAAAATTTAAAATTTGGGGGTCCGTCAGCCAGTAAAAATGTCTCAAGGGGTCCGTGAAGTGAAGGTTAGTGGGAACATTAAAAAAATCATTAAAAACATATTTTTGAAACATTTTTTTTACCAATTTTGATTCATTTATCGTATAAAATTATTCGTTATCCGAACTTTGGGCATTTTAAGTTATTCGAATAATTATTTGACAAAAGTGATCGATTATCAAATAACGATTATTACATTGAATGCCCTAGTTATTTCCAAGTTTTTGCTGGGAACCTCGCAAATTAAAAAAAAAAATGGAAAAAAGTTATTTTCGAAACCAAGGAAAGGCTTGAAAAATAGAGTAGAGGGGGATCCTTCGCCAGTGGGACACATACACTAATCCCGCTTGCTTGTGCAGTTTTTAATAACCTTTTATCGAAAACAACTTTGACGAAATTTATTCACTTAAGGCCACAGACACACGTAATAGGGTACTGGGACCCTGGTTACTTTGTATCATTTACTTCAATGGTTAAAAAGTGGTTTACTGAATTTCTTTGTGGTCTTACCACAACATTGGAATAATGATGAATTAAATGTACCGCTGCCGTATTGTCTATTTGTACATATTAAGCGGCTCAGCCTTTAGCCGCTTCAAGCTGATATGGTAGGCGGAAGCTGCGGCTAAGAAAAAATTATATCGGCGGCTTGCATCTTTGGATCCGATGGAAGTTTTTAAGCATTGAGATTCGGGTTTAAAGGGGCCAACGACTATCAAGTATACTGTACAAAATGTCCAGTATTTGATAATGTATAGCGTTGTTTGATGGCCATTACAAAAACAAATACATGGAGTCATCAAGCCATGCTGTACAGCATGATTAAGTCTATTGGCCGCTTAAGAGACCAAAGCGCTTTAGAAAATTTTAGTGGAAAGTATATATAAAACCTTGCCGAGGAGTGTAATAAATGAAAACGCAGAGGGTGTATCACATTGCTACTACGTTTTTTTATGAATATTTTATACGTTCTTATACACATTTTATACATGTAGGTTCTAACATTAATATGTACGCAGTATATAAACAACTTAATAATCAATAATAAATACGTTTACTCAAACTTAGAAATAATAAAAACGACGTCACAAAAAAACATGAACAATATTTGTATATGTATAATGGTCATGCGCTTAATGCAAACATCACTTAATGCTAATTGTGGGAGAGAAAATTAGACCATAAAATATGTTGCTCAAAGATTAATATTGAGTAGGAATTCTCCAAAGGGCCAGTAAGACACACTTGTCATAAACTAATTTAAACAGAGTTTAACTGAGCCTACTAGAATTGTAAAAGTATTCAGCATTTTTTCAAGTACTCCATACTTAAAAAAACCTATTCCATATTTCCATAGAAAAATATTTATAAGTGTAATTTTGCACAATGCAAAACACTACAAAAACAACCATATTTTTTGGTATAAAAATATAACTCTGTATTAAGTAGTTTCGAGTAAATCCTTTAAAAGTATTAAGTAGTATCGAGTATTCAAAAGTATCGATATTTTACAGCTCTGAAACATACTGGAGCGTAATCATAGTTAAAAAAACATGCTTTAGTTTTACATTTATTAAATGTATACTACATACAAGTAAAAGTATATTTTAATCGTTAAAGTCTGCCTTAAAATTAAAACTAGATGAAGTTGGTTTTATCCAATTAAACAACACTTACAATCAGCTGTTTTCCGTCAATATTAAAAAAATTTTTTTTTTTTTGAATTGCAAAAATATTGAGAGCTTTTTATTAATTTTCTTTCCATTTTTAATAAAATTTTACCTTTGCACGTTTTGCCATTGCAAATCTTTGCTTTTCCTTTTTTCAGCTAATATAAAAAAATCAGCTGATCAATATTGCCGCTTGTTTATTTTTAGTACAAAAAGTATGCGGACATTTGGTAAATTTGATGTGATACCCAATTAAAGTCGGTTCAACTTAAAACATGATTTAAATCTGTTAAATTGCTCTCTTCTTTTTTTGAATTTGAACACAACATTTGTACTGATTCATACACATCCATTCAGATTGCAGCAATTCTAAGTTTATAGGAGAGGGAGGAAAGAAGAACTGAAAGGGGTACAGACTTGCTTGTACTTGCAATTCTCTTTTGTTTTCTAATTCTTACTTTTTTACTTACTTTTTTACATAAGATACTAAAATTGCAAAGAGACTTTCATAGTATGGACCAGAGAACTGCATTTGCTGATTGCAAAACGTTCATACGCAATCAACACAAGAATAAATTGTGTTTGCGTTCAAACGCTGAATATACTCCAACACACATATTTGTTGATGATTTTAAATCAATCAAACGATGTGCAAATTGTTTTGTCACTGGTTTATAATCATGTTTTATTCTGTTCATTCGAGCCAACAATAATTATTTTGATGCAGAATAAATCAGAAACAAGTAAAAAAGGGCTAAATTCGGCTGTGCCGAATCTTTGAATACCCTCCACCAAAGGGGATGAAGATAATATACGTATATACTAAATGCATGAACTGTAATATGAATATGTTTTGTCAATTTATGTAACAAACTTTTGTTATTTAGTTTTAGCAATGTTATTTACAGAGGTCTGCTCTGTTAGCGACTTTAACATTGTTCATTTTTACGTTAACTTAGTTATCATAGTATGTAAGACAATAAATGTAATCGAACAATAAGAAGACTTAATAACATTTTTACTTACTTAACAGAAAAAAAAATAGATACAGAAAAATTGTACAAATTTGTATGGAAAATTTAGAGGTACCTTCACATTTTCACTCATAACTTTTGAACCGCTTGACCGATTTTGCTCATTTTAAATACCAAACTGCTCGGGAGGATGTTCAATAATCTGGGTAAAAATAGGCACCCCCGCTTGCGTCTTCGCGTCGTGATCGTGATTTCAACAGACAGACAGACAGACGGACATCGCTAAATCGACTTAAAATTGCATAAGGATCACGAATATATACACTTTATGGGGTCTTAAACCTATATTTCGACATATTACAAGCGGAATGACAAACTGATATATACCCTCACCATATATGGTGGAGGGTATAAAAACAACAAACAACGTGTATGAGTGTAATCATAATTAAAACAAAATAGTTTCTTATCTATAAAAAGAGGGTGGTTTTGTAAAAAAACATATTTCATAAACGTTATATGTATATTAGGGTGGGTCTAAAATATGTTTTTTTATAATTTTCATTGGGAATACCAAAAATATTGTTCTTTGTGAAATTTTTTTTTAATTTAGGTCGACATCTCAGGCTCGCCCAATCCGGTTAAAGTTAAATATTGCTTAATTTTCCAATCAAAATAGATGAAAAAAAATTAGACAATATTTAAATTTTTCCGGATTACGCAAGCCTGAGATATCGACCTAAATTTTTTTTCCAAAAAAATATTTATATTTCACAAATAAGAATATTTTTATTACTAATACAAATTCTAAAAAAGCGGATTTTAGACCCACCCTAATACACATATAACATTTATAAAATGTTTTTCTACAAAACCACCCCCTTATAAAATGTGTTTCTGTTTTGTTTTAATTATGAATAAACTCATACGCGTTGTTTGTTGTTTTTTCTGATATATTCAACGCTGACTTTTTGTTAAGTGATTACATTTGCATAAAACATAAACGACAGATGATTCACAATGATTCCAATTACGCGTTCAGTAACATGATGCTGATTTTATTCTACAGTGAATTTTGTTGAATTATTAAAAGTGAACAAGAATTTTTGTGTATGATTAAATCACGAAAAAAGTTGATTTTGCAGTTCTCTGGTGTGGACACGAATGTAAGATCAAAAGAGAATTCAAGAAAATTACTACAAGAATAATTGCTGTGTGTAAACCGAGACTTAGCTTGTGCTTGTGATATGATTAGCTTAATAGACAAGTGATCACTAAATTTCCTTTTTTTTATTTTATCCAAAAAGTTTTTTTGAGACTGGCTGGCCAGTTAAACTAAAGTATAAATTTGAAAACATAAAACTTTGAAAATGCGAGGAAAATATTAAATGCTAGCACTTTTTTAGGACAATTAGAATATTATGTATTGTAATTTTAAATTTCTTTAACTAAATAACTTATTTATATAAGAAAGCCAAAATACTTTGAAAAAGTTTTAAGTTTAAGTCTGTGCAGAAACCTTGTATTCTAATGTAATGTAAAAGATTAATTTAAAGTGAAAGCCAAGTTGATTTATTGAACCACATTTAAAATCTTCCCTCGTTTTGCACAGACTTTTTAACTCGAATTTGAAGTCAAAAAAGCTCTAGCTCTGTCGAAGCAATCTTCCGAAATCTAGGGCTTTTTTTACTTAAAGAATGGTTCAAAATTTTTACCAATTTTTTAAATATTTATTTAGTCTATTAAATAGATTTTGAAGTTTGACTCCGAAATTTTTTTTATTGAAGTGTTGTATGAACATACTCTTAATAAACCCAAATTTCAGAACTTTAAGGACAATTCCAGGAAAGTAAATTTTCAAGGTCCTAACGGTGTACTTAAAAGATTTTTAAACTTTCCCCGGCATGGTTATACTCAAATTAAAGGTAATTTTCAAATTCAAATCCATTATAAATATGAAATATTATTAGACAGAAGTTTTTTAGGAGACCAAAAAGTTTTAGTAGGAGGCTGTTCTAACAAAACTCGATTTTTGTTGAGTAGTGTTATTTTTCTTTATAAATGATAAAAATTATGCAAAAACATAGAAAAAGTTGATTTTAAATTACAAACGACGAATATTATTTCAAATTTCGTACCATATAAAAAATATTTAAAATTAAGTTTTGTTATAATATTGTAGTTTTTATTTTATATATTTAAGTAGCTTTGTTATGTAGCTGACAACAACAAACATGTATTTACATAAGCTTCCTAGCCCTAGAGATAACCAATGGGCGTATTAACTGATAACAGTTATTTATCATGTTTATCCCCAAAAAATTACATATTAATATGTATAAAAGGATATCTGTATTTATTTTTACGTCATCCATATAAAAGGAACAAAATAAAAATATGTACATAGTTGCGCTCATGAAAATAATAGTACCCATAACAATTTTTTTTTATAAAAAAATATTTTCACAAATAATTCTTAAACTATAGCTAAGTCTATAGAAATGATGGGTCGGAACTCCGATGCATACAATTTTTCTTAAAATGTTGTATTTTGTTATTAAGAAAAAAGTTTTAAAAGTATATATTATTGGATATTTTTATTTTTTTTTTTAAGTTATAATAAAATTTTTATGACCGATTAGATTTAAAGAAGAGAAGAATTAGATTTAAAGAAGTGAATAATTTAAAAGGGAGCATATAAAGTGAACATCTTCAAAAAATGGTTGAAGCACTATTTTACAAAGAGTTTACAATCAAAAACATTAATGGGAAGCTCTCACTACATCATAATTAAATATTTACAGTGTATTTCACGCTGGCCTTAAAAATAAAATATTTTTTTCGTAAACCTTGCACTTGAATAGTGTACTTATTGGGCTTTTTACTTTGCGTGTTTATTTTATAAATATCTCCTTTTATTAGAAACTATAACAACTACATCATCTGTACACAATATGATTGACATTTAAGAATTTTATAAAAGTGGTAATATAAATTTTAAAACCAAAAGAAAAATTAAAATTTTTGGTTGGATGCTGTATTATGCAAGTGTCACGCAACAACAAAGAAAATTCACAATGAATAATAACAAACTTAAAAAGGTTGTAGCACCAACTGAGCGAGCACCTCCACCAATAGTACGTTGTGTTGGGTACACAACGACTATCTTGTTTTTACGTACATACATCTCCAACGACCACTATTAGAACACCTGTCCCTCATTGAAAGGTGTTTTTATTAATATTGTATATGTACCAAAAACTGTTTAATTTTAATTATTTTTAATATAATTCTATAAATATATATGCAATCCATGTAAAAATATCAAAACGTTGGCTGGCTATTTTATTCAGAAATGGAAATATACAACAATGTTTCCTATTCTTAAATCCGGTAACAAAAACGATGTTGCTAACTACAGGCCAATTTCCAAATTAACAAATATTGCAAAGATTTTTGAACATATTGTCTATGACAAACTGTTTTTTCGTCTAAAACGTTATATTTCAGTATCACAGCATGGATTTATGGCTGGAAGATCCACCACAACCAATTTAGCTGTTTTTACTAGCTTTTGTATCTCTTGTTTTGAATAAGGTATTCAAATTGATTCAATTTATTTGGATTTTGCAAAGGCATTTGACAGGGTGCCGCATAAACTTTTATTACTTAAGCTTTCTAAGATTGGTTTTCAATCTAGAATTCTGAGTTGGTTCAGATTTTATTTAACTGGTAGATATGCTGCAGTTTCTGTAGATGGAGTTTACTCTAATTTTTTTACACCCACCTCTGGTATACCTCAGGGTAGTAGGTCCTTTGCTTTTAAACATTTTTATTAATGATATTTGTCTTTGTTTTATAAAGTCTTAGTGTTTTATGTATGCTGATGATCTTAAAATTTTTAAATCAATATCTTTTTTTAGTGATATTTTTGACCTTCAGGAAGATTTGTCCAGGGCTATTTTGTGGTCTGATTGTAATGGTTTGCCTTTTAATTTTTTAAAATGTTTTTATATGACGTATCGAAGATGCTCTCATATCATGCTTTCACAATACAGAATGAGACATCATACTCTGTCATCTTTGGATGAAATACTTGATTTGGGTGTGGTATTTGATCCAAAATTGTCTTTTGGTAGTCATTTGAACACTTTAATTCCTAAAGCTTATTCTCTCTTGGCTTTTATACTACGTAAAAAAGTTTTATTTACTTCTTTTGTTTGTTCCAGATTGGAATATGCATCCTTTATTTGGAGTCCGAATGCGGATACTCATATTAACTGTATTGAGAGAATTCAAAATAGATTTGTTAAGTTTGCTCTTCCTTTCTTAAATGTTTTAACTTCTTTTCTAACATTTAGTATTCCCACATATGTTGATAAATGTGATTTTATATATTTAAAAACTCTGGAAACTTGTAGGAATATTTTTGCAATATCATTGCATTATTTGCGGTGTAATTGATTCACCTGATTTATTACACTTAAAAAAATATATGTTTCCCCTAGATCTTTAAGGAATATAGATAAATTATTTTTTATTGATATTCATAGAACTAATTATGCATTAAATGATTATTGTAATCAATTAGATATTAGTTTACCTCACTCTCAGTTTAAAGCTTTATTAAATAAATTACTTTAAGTTATTTACTTTTGTAATAAGTTGCTAGTCTGTAAGGATAATTTTGTATCCATAGACTGAAAAAAATAAATAAATAAATCACTGTAGATGGTAGCACAAACGTTAGCGCCGTTTTTCTAGAATTGAACGATTTCCAAATGAAATTGATGAAATTTTAAGATTTTATCATTAAAATATATAAAATACAATTAGGCATAAACTTAATACAAATTGTCAATAGTGTTTAAAATTTCTTCGAAAAATATTTGAAAAAAAAAAAATTAAATTTCATAGAAAATTGTAAACCTGAATTTTGTTTGGATTTATAAATAATATAAAAAATTAAAAAAATTTTTATTTGATATAGGACAATTTTAAACTGAAATAACCATATTTTTACATGAAGTTTTAAAGAAAGATATGGCTTTTCATAAAAAACTGAACTTTAGAAATATTTTTTATTTGTGTGCAAGAGCTAGTCAGTACTAAGTAGGATTATTGCAAGTCACGAAGACGAATATCATGAGAAAAGTACAATAACAACTGACTTTTCGGCGATAATGAACGGTATTTCTTTAATGTTTTTACCTAAAACTACTAAATTTAAATTGAATATTTTTAAAATGCTGAAAAAATTAAAAAAAAAATTGCATATTTAAAAAATTTTATATGCATATTTTTTGATTTTTCAATGGGCATAAAACATGATTTTTAGTGCATGAACTTCCATGGTAATATGGCTTCACTTTATATTTTATTTGTATCGAAAACAGCAATAAACGTTTCAGTTAAAGTTCCTATAATAGTTAACAGGACATTATGAAATTTTAGCTGTACCACTAGGCCAATAAATGAATTTAAACAATGTGTTAAAATCTTAAAATAAAAAATTAGCGTTCAATTTTCTTCATTAAAATTGTAATAGAGAAGAAATTTGGGAGCCGAACAAAGTCAAGCAATGTTGTGAAATATTTATTTACAATGCAATAATAAAGGTCGGCAAAAACAACTTAAATATTCCATACACACATCGACTCATTTAACAGATTATATTCCTATAAAAAATTCCATTATTGCAAAATAATGTTCAATAAATTTTAACCGGTTCCAAACGAAAACAGTAGTATAATTTTAAGTCGTAAATGCTGAACAAAATTATCGTATTTTCTTTTGAAAATTCATAAACATTTAAGTGCCAAAAATTGTCCAAAAAAGTCACGATGGCTTAAGTAAATTGATTAAAACTAACCCCTACCCCGAAAGTATATTTTACCAAGTTATTTTTTTTTAATAAAGGGTGGGTGTGACTGGCTAAATAAAATCTAAACTTAATTCACTTTTACAAATTTCTATGTAAATTTCAAATGCTTTCGAAATATTTTTCAAAGAAATTTTAAAGCTAAAAACTAAAAAATATTTTTAATTTTTATAAGGCTCGAGATCATAATTTAATGTTACTAACGAATAGTACACTATTTTTTTTTTTATTTAATGGAAAAAATTGTGAGGATCAGCGCTAGAGGGAGTGCACACTTTCGACCTGAGCGACCAGGTCATCATCAGCCTCATTAAGAACCACCCCACCCATGAACAACTGATGGCTTTGAATAGGCTTATATATCACACACCCTAAAGAATATGACTATGCGAAATTCTTTTTTCACAGTTAGTCTATGATTACTCGTACAAACTGAGCCTTTTCCCTTGTCAACCTTTCACCCTTGTCAACCACCTCCGCGAATTTAATCTGAAAAATTAAGGTCGAATAAAAAACCTTTAAAATATAGCTTTAATGAGAAAAAAAAGGAAAATACAGAAAAATTGGCAAATAAGCCAATATTTGCAAAATAAACTAAAAAAACTTTTAACAAATATAACTTAAAATTTTATTTTTTTTTCTAAATTGTTCTAACTTTTTAAATAAAAAAGAAGCACTGCCTTCTGTTGTGTTGGCTATTAATGGCCGTACTGCAAGGGAGCGATGTACATATTATTTTTCTTTTCTATTTTTCTTACTTGTTTGTTAGCTGTTGTTTTAACAAGTCGTTTTTTCTTTATTAAATTTTTCTTTTCTCACTTATTATTTCTGTTGTGTAGAGATTCATGAAAAAAAATTCACTACCAAATTTTGTAATTTTTTCAATTGTTTTTAATATATTCACGTAATTTTAAATTTGTACACAATTATTTAAAATTTAATGTATTATATTGGTTGGTGATGGGAATTTCCCTTAATAAAATCATTGTAAACCGACTGTATAACCGTATAAACTACCAATAACAAAGACGAATCCACGATGACTGAAATGTTAAAAAGCTAAAAAAAAATAAATATAAAAGAGAACTGACAATTTTGCATTATACATTCTCTACTTAGTGGCATTGCTAATATAGTTTTTTATTTTGTGAGACATAAAAACGTCAACCACCGAACCGATTTATAATAGTAATTGTTTAAAAGGAATCAGCACAAAATTAAAAAAAAAAGGTTTTTCTTTTGTAACTCCGTTAGACCCCCGATATATGCAATAAAAATACATACCAGAAACGTTTAAATATTTTCTACTCAGGCTTTAAACAGATATCTTTAGCACCTATATATTTTAATAATTACTGTGTTATTAGTTTATCAAAATTTGACGTTGTTTAATTTTTGTTTGCGATAACTAAAAACAAATAAATTAACCAAAGTTAAAAAAGCTTTAAATAAACTTGTTATAATTATAATGAATTTTGATGAAAATAGTAGTTTTCGAAATATGAAGAGATGCGTTAGTAAACCCTCGATATAGTATAACTAGTTACGCGGTTAAAAATGATTAGATACTGAAATTGATATATAAAAACTAATTTCGGATATAAAAATATATACTTTATAGATATATATATAATATGATATTGTCAAATATTTTTAGGCGTCGATCCAAATAAAGCATATAAGCAATATTAAAAAACATGCATGTTTGTTTACATGCTAGTTGTTACTAGTTTTTATACCCTCCACCATATATGGTGAGGGTATATATCAGTTTGTCATTCCGTTTGTAATATGTCGAAATATAGGTTTAAGACCCCATAAAGTATATCTATTCGTGATCCTTATGCAATTTTAAGTCGATTTAGCGATGTCCGTCTGTCTGTCTGTTGAAATGGCGATAACGACGCGAAGACGCAAGCGGGGGTGCCAATTTTTACCCAGATCATTGAACATCCTCCCGAGCAGTTTGGTATTTAAAATGAGCGAAATCGGTTTAGCGGTTCAAAAGTTATGAGTGAAAATGTGAAGGTCCCTCTAAATTTTCCATACAAATTTGTACAATTTTTCTGTATCTATTTTAATTTTCTGTTAAGTAAGTAAAAATGTTATTAAGTCTTCTTCTTGTTTCGATTACATTTATTGTTGTCTTACATATATGAGAATAATAACATTCTTAGAGCTATACATATGTGTGTTACTCTAATAACTATGTTAACGTAAGAAGCAACAATGTTAAAGTCGCTAACAGAGCAGACGTCGTAATTAACATTACTAAAACTAAATAAATAACATTACTAAAACTAAATAACAAAAGTTCGTTACATAAATTGACAAAACATATTCTTGTTACAGTTCATGCAAAATTTAGTATATACGTATATCATCTTCAGCCCCTATGGTGGAGGGTATTCAAAGATTCGGCACAGCCGAATTTAGCTCTTTTTTACTTGTTTTTTTCTCTTATCGTTTTTTACTTGAAATTTTATGTTTTTTAAATTCTATTGTTTCTATTTACTACTATTGATATTATTTTCTTTTATTGGAGAGAAATTAACTTTTGGCAATTCTTTCGTAGAAATAAACAAACATATTCAATATAAGCTACAATATCAAACTATATATCGAGGGTGGCACGTTTTTGTCGTCGAGGGCCATATTGTTGTTTCCAAAAATTTTAAATGGCCGCAGAATACCCAAACTTGTCTATTTTATAACTGATTCTCTAATATCCGATTAAATGTAAGATATCTAACAGAGCAATTAAAGTGTATGCTTTAGGACAAATTAACACCTTTTCATAGGTCAATTCGTTTACTTTTTTCAGTCAAATCCGGTAAGAATAACTTAGTAATAAACTTACAGAAAGTCAGAGAAATATGCTCTCGAAAGTACAAGTTTGTACAAATTATTGAGTAAACGAACGGAATTAATTTCACAATTCAATTTAAATTTTACAATTTAGAACGGGTTATAAAGGAAAATAAGTTTAATAAAATCCGTTTTTTTTTTGAAGATAATAATTTGATGGGTACTAAATAAATATATATTAAGCATTTTTAATATATTTGTTTATACAGTATTGTTGAATTATTAATATTTGTATAAAACTTATCTCTTTTATTTTTCTTTCTTTTATTTTTGAACAGACTTAAAAATTTTGGACTTTTTAACAATGAGTTTTCTATATTTTTCAGTTTATTTAGAAAGAAAATTTTTGGATAAATAAAAGTTTTAAAATGTCGAAATAAATACAAAAAATTAACTAATTTTACGCATTTTGAAAGTTTTGAAAATTATTTAATTGTTAATTAATAAGTGATACAAACTGAAGTTTTGGCAGTTATTTAAATGATTTTTGATGAATTAAAGCACTACCTTATATAGTTCTAAACTTAAATTCACTATAACTGCTATTGACCTTATTTTGTAGTATTTATTCTAAAATTTCAAAATAAAAGAAAATTTATCAGAGAATTTCAAATTTCTACGAGGGCTGCACTAAAATCGGCAAAGGGCCGCTATATATGGTACAAACATAAGTATATTTCAGCTACTAACAATCCAATTACTGAAATTCCCTTTAAAATTAAAAAAAAAAGTTAAATTAAAATTTTGTAAAATTGATAGTTTTAAGTATTTGAATGTATATTTGCACCTTATAGTATATTAACCATATATGGGCCAAAGGCGCTCGGTTAATGAAATAAATAAATAAATTAAAATTGAACATTATGAAAATGAGGCAAAAAGTTATGTTTTTTAACATGGTATTTCCTTTTTTAAAGAAACAGTAACTTGGTACTCTATTCATAAGTAAACAAAAGCGGCTGCACAACTCTCCCTTATGGTGAAATTTAAGCGAAATTTAGAAAAACAAATTGAGATGGGTAAGTAATGATCAAAATACTTTAAAGCATCTATATAAAAACAAATTAAGTCTTAAATTGTATTTAAGTATTCACAGTATTGCCGGGCATTACTTGTGAAAATTTAATTATTTCCTAAATACAATTAAATAGTTCTGAAACTCAATGAGATTTAATTGGCACTGGACACATTAAATTTGATCTCATTATATTTCCAAATTATGTGGAAACCTTACCTCCAACACATATGAAACTGATGTCGATTTTTCAGCAACTCCTTACAATAAAACATATGATAAATGTAATTCAAAAGTACATGTAAATACGAAAAAAGAAAGTAGTAATTTAACAGGGGTTGAGCAAACTTGAGTCTTTTTATATTTTATGGTCGTTGCCAAAACCCCTACAATATTAAAAACTATAGACGGAAATATACTTAACCTCTTATGCATAAAACAAAATCAATACATTATATTTAATGTCGGATTTTTGTTGTTGTTTTATAAGTCTGTTATAAAAATACAACAGAGTTATGCAGTTTTGAGATGAAGTTTCGAACTGAAGAAAACTGAATCTGCAGTTATTTAAAAATAATGATTCGAATACCGATTAAGCTAGATTCACAATTATAGAGTACTCTACGCTACAGAGTGGAATATCCTAATATAGAGATGGCATGATACAAAAACTAAAATCCACACTTAAGTGTGGAGTGTGCCATAATTATTTATGAACCTTTACCGAAATTTTCCTACATTTTTAAATTGCTTTAAGTTTGTCTTCAACAATTTAGTGCCGACAAAAATTGTAGTTTAAGACATAAATTATTCCTCTTGCCAATAAATAAATACGAGTTCAAAACCAAAATATCACTTTCGTGCCTTTACTTAGAAAGATTAGTTTCAATTTTCCGAAAATGCATAATAAAATTAATTTTATAATATATTAATATGAAATGTGGTTCGCAGTATTTTGGGCATTTTTATGACTGTGTGAGAATATTTTGCTTACTCTATTTTACCAGACATTTTACTAGATTTATGCACAGCGAATATCTTTTTGGACCTTGTTCCTAAATAAACTCAAAAACTAAAGCACCTACTCAAAACTTCCAGAGTTGTATTTTTGTACAGAAAATTTTAAAAATAACCTTTTTGGACCCGAAAGTACAACCCTCTTGTTTGTATGAATGTAAAAAGTATTGGGTGGTATCTAGTATTACAATTCTAGACTAGATGTTTTAAAACTTTGTACTTCTGTGACTTCACACGAACTTCTTAAGATTTTTTTTAAATAAAGAGTTTTATGTTTGGAATTTTATTTTTGTTATTTCTATAACGGTATTTTAAGGATAACTATATTATAGTTATTTCGGTATTTTACGAGTTACTTTTTTTTAAATTATTTCAGTAACGGAATTTTAGCGACAATTTTATTTCAGTTATTTCGGTAAAGGTATATTAAGTGTAATGATTATTCGGTTATTTCGGTAACGGTATTTTAGGGGTAAAGATAGTTAGCTGAAAGGGTGTTGAATCTATAGAGGTATTTTAGCAGCATTGCCTGCCAACCCTGCAATTCGTTTTGAAATTTACTTTAAAACTAAGTTTAAACGTAATCTACATCTTAAACTTGAGTTCATTACAAAATCAAAATGATAAATAATAAAATTTTGGTTAAAAGAAATAACAAATTTAACCGTATGGAACATATTTGAAAAATCGATGACAGTTTATATGATATTCAGACGGGTCAATCTTAGTGAAGTAAAGACGACGGAGTAGATGGTAAATTAATAGCTGGTTTTCTTGACGGCTGAAGGGGAAACAACACAGTAAATATATTACACACACACAAAACATTCGTATATAGATACGTACAATTTACGTTTTAGCGATGTGTCATCATTACGAAAAGCCACAATATAAACAAGAAACAATTTTTTATCGATTCTAATATGAATGAGAAATCGAAATCAGATAAACAAAATTTGCAAAAGACAACTAAAACTTAAAATACGCACATCAAAAGTATAGAAACTATTAAAACTTAAACATTTTGCACAAACTTGTGTCTAACTCCAATAGAAACAAATTTAAGACGTCATAATTTTATTAGAAGACAAATTTTACTTGCAAATAAAATATAACAACACGATAGAAGTAGAAAGCAGCGGAGACACCACAAAAATTGTTACGAACGGCCATCTTGGAAGAATAAATGAGAAAAAAAAGTAATGCAAAAATTTTTTTCAAGAAAACAAATTGACCAGTACCTAAACTGAATGCCAGGGTTAAATTAAAAGAAATAAATAAAACAAAATCATATATTTGTAATTAAAAAATATTTACTACGTATAAAACTAAATTAAAATTCCAATTTCGTTGTATTTTGCAGCTCATATACACACACTTTAATCTCATTATTTTTTTGCATTATTCATTTTTATTTTCAACTGTATGTTTTTTCACTTGATTCAATCTACTTACGTTTAAAAGATATATTTATAATAGTTTTCTTTTTTTAACAAACTATGGAAAAATATTCATAGAAGTCAACAATTGATTTTTTCACAGGCGAACGCAAAATCTTCACAGATATTTTTGTTCTTCTTGCTTACACTAGCAATTCACCAAAAACGGACGACTGTTGTGCTGCCACTCTTTGATTTGTTGAACTTAAATCACAAACAGTACTGCCAGGTTTATTGAGACAAAATCGTCAACATTTTTAGAAAAATAATCGTCAAAAAAAATAATTTATTATAGTTTTTTTTTTTTCGAATTTTATATAATTTTATATATATAGCAAGTCTTGTAAATTATTGTCCTTTCTCTTTAAAATGTAAACAAAAATATTTTTCATAAAAATAATTAAAATTTTTTATTTTTAATTTGATAAAATATTAAAAACAACAAAAGCTAACAAATAAATTATGTGTTTGTAACCCAGGGAAACTTTAGTAATGGGTGCGATAAACTCATCCATTACCTTGTAGTGTACTCCTTACCTTTATCATTATTTTGCAAAATAAAGCAATGAGATACCGATAATTGGATACATAATGCATTACTTTGTAATCTATACTTCTTACATATATCATTATAATTCAACAAAAAGTAATTAATTACCGATATTTGGATACATAATGCATTACTTTGTAATGTATACTCCTTACCTTTAGCAATATTATGAAATATAAGGGAATGGGTTACCAATAGTTGGTAAAATAGTGCATTATTTTGTAACCAGCATTATTTTGAAACAAAAAGTAATAAGTTACCGACAGTTAGTTACGTAAAATGCTTTAAAATTTAACATAAAATAATGAAGTTTATATTTTATAGTTGATCTTTGATTTTCATACATAAAATAATGACTCTTAACACTAATAAATTAATTGAAACATACGTAGCATAAAAATCAACATTTGATAAATAATTTGTATCCCATCCCATCTATATAAGAGAAAAACACTTAGCAATAAGTACAAATTAAATTTTATGTAAAATTTTTTGGGTTTTTCTTATAATTTGTTAAAATTTATTTAATTAAAATTTTATGTTTTGTTTGATTTTTTTGTATATCAATAAATTGCCGGAGATTTATTGCAACATAAATTGACGGCAATAAATATTTACGAGTAATCCACGCAGAAGATACGATAATTTTAACGTTTACTGCAATGTATGTACACATATTTGTCTCCATTCTAGACTACGGAATGTGCCTGTGTTTATATTGCACACTACTGTAAAATCCTAAAACTACTGCCACCTATTGATAACCAAAAATGTATAAACTTAAAGATAGAGCAAAATGCATAGTGGGGTTAGTTTTATAAAAGTTGACTAGATGACCCAGGGATGGAAAATGGGATTTTTTTCGGTATCAAAAAAATATTCAAAGGTACTTTTGTAACCCTCAGAGTACTTAATTTTTTTTAACAAAAAATTACATAAAATTTAAAAACATCAAAATAAAAATGATCACAAAACGTACATATATTTTTTTTATATTAAACAATATAAAGAAAAAACATATTCAGTAAGAGACCAGATTAATGTAATTAAACTTTAGTTACCTAACAAAAAGAATATTTAAACTAATCACATGGCGAAGAATCTAACTGTATGTAGTTATATTGTTTTGTATTAAGAAAGATATATTCATGTAATGTAAACAATGAGCTACATATAAATATATTATATAAAAATTGATTAAATTAAATATAATTATAAATTGTTTATAAAATTTATACGAAAAATGGGAACATGATTTTAAAAAAAATGTACATAAAAACCCTTCTTAACAACTTTTTTATACAAATTTGGTGAATAACAAAGAAATATTAGACGCAATTTTGCTGTTATTACGGGAAATTTTGCTAATTTGAGCCCAGCGGTATTTTTTTGTTAATCTTAGCAGCACATGTCTGCTGACGTGTAGTACAGTGAAATTAGTAGAAAAAATTAGTAGCCGCTACTAAATTTTAGTAAACTTTTTTTAAAGTAAAATTTAAAATCGGTTTGCTAAAATTAGCAAAAAAATTTACTAAATATTATTAATATTAGTACAACCAAATGAGTATAAAAAATTAGTAGGCGGTATTAAATTTTAGTAAATTGCAGTTAACTAAATGAATTGAAAAATATAGAAAAATTTAAATTTACAATATAAAAAAATTATTATTAAAATGCCCAAATTAACTTAATTGCTGCTTATTTCTTTTGAAATTGCTCTAGATATTCGAATATACAAACTTATATGTTTTTTTTATCGAGCAACATTTTGTAATAAATTTGCAATCAAATTTATTTTATTAAGCAGTTTTTTATTTTTTTTGATTCTTGGGGTAGAGATGGAAATAGTAAAAATGCCTCCGAAAAAAATCTTAAAAATAAAAAAAATTGCTCTTCAAATTTTTTTGCGGGTTTAGGCTTCAGGCGGCCTAAATATTTATATAAGCAAAAATTGATTTTCAGTCAGCTTTTAACATTGGTGTTGCCAACAGCAAAAAAGTAGGGATAAATGTAACAAATCAAACATAAATTCCATATATGCATAAATGCAGGTAACACTGAAATTATTTTTATTTGACAATTAAAGTGATAACGTAAAAGTCCAACGCAATGACGTAGTGATTTATAAAATTAAGTTTTTTTACACTCGCGTTGGCGTAAGAAAATGAAGCGTAGGGAAGGCGTTAAACGCAGGGGACTTACAAAATTTTTGCAATAATATTTGTGAAAATTTTTAAAAAATTATAAAGACAATTTTTTATTACAATTTGTGTTTAAAAAATAGAAATTATTAATTTTGTGTTGTGAATGTGAGTTATTTATAAAATAAGTAAATAGTGCAGTTTTATATAATTTTCAATTTTATATTAATATTAATTTCAATTTTATTGGTATATTAATTTCTTCGTGCAATAAAAAATTCCTTATATTAAAAAAATTATATATATCAGTGTATAAAAACTTAATCCTTAAAGTAGGACATTAAATACATTTAAACATCAGTTTCATAATTTAATTTATAATTTGAAAGATTTCAAACTGGAGTGAAATTTTTCCAGGTGAAAAATAATTTAAACAAAGCAAGTTGTTCGTTTTTCAGACATATCATGAATGTTATATATGCATTAGGCTTTGTCTGTAGATCCTTTGTACACCCCTCTCTGGAAACAAAAGATTAATAAATATACTTTATTTTGGGCTCTCTTAAATATACACACTATTTGTCGAACTGGTTAATTCGGGAGCAAAATTGTTTTACTAATTTAACATTCTCGGAGAATGAAAATTAGTGTTTATAAATAGGTTGATTTCATTAGCTTAGAAGCGATATGCGAGACTTTAAATTTTGACAAAATCACTTAAAACGATTTAATATGTTTTCTCAATTCTCCGCATATAATTTTTAACTTTTATTTATAGTGGTAATGTTCTGATATGGATTTTAAAAATCAAATCGCTTTTGGTGATTTTATGATCAACATTAAATTTTAACCATCTATTTCCTGTTCCTGTATTTCATTTTATTGCATTTTGTTTTTAATACATTTACTACAATATCTTGTATGTTTTGTGTTCTTATATGCATTTTTGATTCATGTTTTTTGTTTATAAAATGATTTTCGAAAAGCATATCGATGGTCGTAACTCTTTAACTTTAAATGCAACTTGAGAGTTGAGTGCCAAATGATTTCAGTATGAAAGTTAAGTCATTTTTACTCAAGATAAAATACGAGTATAAAATAGTCAGTTGTTATGATCAACTCATGACAATCGATATACTTAATTTTATCTGTACCTAATATTTTTTATTTTAAGTATGAATGGATTTTCAAAATCTAATATTTGTTTTTTGCTTGTCCAAAATATGGACTGTTGCAGTGCAATAATCACTGTTGCAGCACTGTTTGAATAATTTTTTTTACTAACAGGATGGATTCCCGCCGCTTGTAATGAAGTTTCAATACGCTATAGAGGAGAACAAAATAAAATAGACGTATTTTTTAGCAGTTCCATATTCCATAATTGGGGGTTCAAAAGTGGTTTAAAAATATTAATGAAAATTGTATTTGGAGAATTCTATAAATGTCATTATCATAACTCTGAACTGTAGCTAATAACATTCAGTTAAAATTGAATTAACAGTTAAATTAAAATTGTACATGGAAAGCAACCACAAATGCGTCAGTTAAGGTCGCAGTTAGTAGTTACATTGTATTATATATATTATAATTTTTTATTTTGCAGATAAATAAAAGGTTGTTAAAAAAAATACATACCTTAAATTTTTTATTCAATTTTTTATTTTAAAATATTTGTATTTTTTTTAATACCTTTTTGGTGTACTGTTATTTTCCAATTTTTTTTAAAAATTTGTAATTTCAATGTATTTTGTTTAATACCTTTTTTTATACTGTTATTTATATATTTTTTTAAATTTTTAATTTAATTTTTTTACAAAAATTTATATAAACAATTTTTTTTAATTGTTTTATTTTTGATTTTTAGTAATTGCTTTTTTTTAATTTTTGAATTTATTTAAAAATTTCTTCTTCACCTCGTCGTGCTTAAATTTTTTTGTAGAAAATAAAACGATAAAGCTTTTAACATTTTCTTTTGAATTTAGTTTCTTTCAAGGCGAATTCATACCAGGTGATGTTATTAACACAGCTGAGCTACTTTTTTTATTACCTATTGGACACATAACTGTCAAAAGTTGTTGATGTTTACGTTTGTTTACAAGTGTATAATGTTTTAAGTTATCCTAGAATTTAGACTGAAAATTAAAAAACCAATATATTGTTTTGAAGTTAATTCTTTACAGCAATGGAAAATTCTACATTAACAAGTGGCAGTCAACAAACAACACCAATTAATGTAAAAAAACTAATTAACAAATTAAGTACATAAGTAATTATTACAAATGATCTAGAGCAATGGTTCCCAAATGGTGGTCCGCGGACCCCCAGGGGTCCGTGGAGACCTTCCAGGGGGTCCACAAACTGTTCTGACAAAATTAATTTTAAAAAGGAAATATAAAAAAAAATTAACAGTAAAATTTAAATATTTGTTTTTTTAGCATATTAGTAATTTAAATAAAATATTACATCTCTTGCAATAACAAAGAGCTTTTGATAATTATGTATTCCTGAAATGGGATAAATCCATTATTTTGAATATTTTGTTCCTTTTTGAATAAGTTCCTTTTTAAATTTAAAAGTTTCTGTTATTTTCATTTATTTTTGAATTATAAATGTTTTTTATTTATTATTTTAAACAGATTTTTTTTTCTTTTCTTACAAAACATTAATTTAAATTTATTTTATTTAGTTTTTTAACGTTTTTTAATAAAAAAAACATATATTTTTTTCATTATTTTTACATTTGTTTTATTAATTTTTTAAAATAAAAATATTTGGGGGTTCGCGAGCTTGTAAAAATGTCTCAAGGGGTCCGTGGAGCAAATTAAGGTGGGAACCTATGATCTAGAGTAATCCACATGCCAGTTAACAACCAGCGACACAATTTGTTGACACAAGTGAACCACAACATGATGTAAAATTGCAGTAAGTAAATTGGCGACGAATGTAATACTCGGGAACAAAAAAATTATTATATATTCTTTTCAGAAATGTTGTGACAACAAGACATTAAAAGTCGTACCCGAAATTCCGAATATACCCCCTCACGTTTCCATGGTGTTGAAATGCGCATGCGTGATCTACACTGTACAGCTTTAATATTTCAAACTGGAAAAATTATTTGCACTGGAGCACGAAACGAAGCTTAAGTATCATTGGGTACACGAAAATTTGCCCGTATTTTACAAAATCTTGGTTATCCTGTAAAGTTTACGGAATATCTTTTACAAAATATTGTTGCCACTATCGACTTACGTTTTCCCATACGCTTTGAAAATCTGAATCAAGTTCATGGTCAATTTAGTTCGTATGAGCCGGAATTATTTCCCGGAATTTTATATTGTATGGTAAAACCACGTATGGTTTTGCTAATTTTTGTTAATGGTAAAATATTTTTTACCTGTGCTAAAGCACAAAGGACATTTTAGAATGTTGAGATTTAATTTATCCAATTTTGCTTAGTTTTCGTAAACATTAATTTTTATACATTTAAACACTGTAATTCTATTTTAAAGATATTTTTGGCAAGGATAATGCATTTTTATTCTATAATCATAAATACAAATTCTTAAAGGATTTGTGGAAATAAATGGACGATCAATGATTAAGATCTAATTATAAACTTGCTTTATTTTGTAGTTTGAATTGTTACATGATGTTATTCCCCTAATTATATAAGGCGTAAAACCACTACTTTTTAAATATTTAGCAGCTAAATCGACTATTTATGCTGCTTGCGGACTGGCTAAATTGAAGCTAGACTAATTCTTCTGTCATACTTACAGCTTAGATTTCCCAATAATTTTTTTTTAGTTTTTACTGTTAGTTCTAAAAAGAATGATTTCTATAGAGGCGTTTTTACTAAAATGTTCAAGAGCTTGCATTAAACCCATTTAAAATATAGAAAAAATTTTATTAATTACAAAAGCTAACAAATAGAACTTTAAAATTTTGGTGTATCTATTTAACGACGTTTACTTCTACTGCTACGTCGACTACTGCGGCAAGGACTACTATTGCTAAAGCGACGTCTACTACCTCTATATTTACGATCAACACCTCTTCTACGCATTCTGCGGCATTTATCTTCCATTTCACCAGTTTCTTTTTCATCTGATTCACTGAAAGCATCCATATCTAAAGGGGCAGTAAAATATTTTTGATTTTTCCGTTGAATAAGGCCATAGGATACACCATTCATTTCTATAAAACAGTCTAAACACTAATACTATAATATTTGCGTTTGTAGTAAAGAGCTTTTTTTTCAGGGAGGGAAAATTCAGTACGTTAGTACTTTTTCATCAACTTGAAAATAACTTTTCAAACACACAACGATCAGTCTATGTTCACTAACAAAATACATTTAATAAAGCGTGGGAATAGTTGTTTTTGTTTATTGAAAACAATGACGTCGATCCCGTATGTTTGGTTTGTAGTTATAATGCTAAACGCAATCACAAACATACCATTGAAATGTATTATAATACATGCCAAAAGAGATTTTTAAATAAAAATTTAGATAGGCCAAATAAGTAGATGAACTGAAATTAGAGTATTCAAAAACCGAAACCGAAAACCGGTCAACCGGTTTCTTTATTTTTAAAAACCGATCGGTTTCGAATATTTTGTAAATTCGAAGAAAACCGAAAACCGGTATTTTTTGTTCGGTTAACCGGTTTTTTTAATTACATCACCAACTGGGTTACTTGGTCTCTTTTATTTTTTCCGACACTTTTAATCGTTTGTTTGGTTATGAAGATTTAGATGTAAGTCTGATAGATTCCGATGAAGACTTAACTTTGGATATTCCAAATTCAAATAGTTTAATTTCTGATCTAAATAACCCAATAAACAGTATTCAAAATCCTAAAAAAGAGACTGTACAAAATCATTCATCATTATATGATGATTTCATTTATCTTGATAAATGCGACAAGAGAACTGAAAAGTTGGAAAATTTATATAATTGTCTTTTGACTATTTGTCCAACATCTACTATTGGTGAAAGAGTATTTTCCACTTCTAGCTTTATCAAAAGCAAACAAAAAAATTGTCTTAAAACGAAACATTTAAATTGTATATTATTTCTAAAATATTATTTTAGAACTGAAAATAGATTTTCTTTTTACATATTTAAAATGTAATATTAAAAAAACTTATTTAATGTCAAAAGTTTTAAACGTTCAAATTACTAACGTACATAATATTTCCAATTTACAAACTTTATGATCTCTATTCATTTGATATGAATATAGTTTTATAATATTAATTTTTAAGATATTATATTAAAAAATATTGGTTTTAAGTTAATTTTTTGTTGAAATGAAATACAATAAAAAAATTAAATTTGAATAAATATATATATATATATATATATATATATATATATATATATATATATACATATATATATATACATTTTTTTTTTCAAAGAATGTATTTTTTAATTTTTTAGTTTATATATTAAATTTGTTTTTTTTGTTATAAAAACAATTAACAAATTATATAAGCTTTTTATTCAAATTAAAAAAAAACGAAAAAACCGGTTGACCGGTTTTTTCTGCAAGAACCGAAACCGGTTTTTTTAAAATTCTATTTTTCGAAGAAAACCGAAACCGGTTTTTTCAAAATGCCGGTTTTTTGAATACTCTAACTGAAATTAAATTATACAGCTTATAACATTTCGAAATTCAAAATTTCCATCCTTGTATTGTGCCCTCATATATGTAAAAGCTCTCGTCGAAGCTCGCTGAAGGTGAAAAAGCTCTTTTGTAAAAGCTTGCACATTGTGCATATGAGTTGGACGCAGCTGATTTAAAATCATCAACAAATATGTGTGTTGGAGTTTATTCAGCGTTTGAACGCAAACACATATATATTCTTGTGTTGATTGCGTATGAACGTTTTGCAATCAGCAGTTGCAGTTCTCTGATATGCACAATTCGAATATTCCTAATGGAGAGTATAAAAAAAATCATTTTACGTCCAAAACCAAAAATATATATACTTAAAGATGGAGCAAAATGCATAATGGAGTTAGTTTTATACAATTTGACTAGATGGCGTGTTCTTTTAGTTTTTCGAAATGCATAATACAACTGGAGAGTGGAGACTCTCTCACAAGAAATTTAAAAAAAACAGCTGTTCATAGTTTTCAAAGTTATAAAGAAAAAATTGTATTGAAAAATTGTGTTAAAAAAAATTAATTTTGTGTTGGGAATGTGTGTTATATATAAAATAAAGAAATCGTGCAGTGTAATATTAATTTCAAATTATTTGCAATAAGATAAGCCTATAAGGCAAAATTTTATTCCTGGAAAATAATAAAAGAAGCTATATGTACAATAAAATTTTTCTTTAATTAAAGAAAATATATATCAGTGTATAAAAAGTTAATCCTTAAAATAGAATCATAATAAATCGTAAAAAATCCTAATTTAATTTATAATTTGAAGAATTTCAAATTTGAGTAAAAGTTTTCCAAGTGAAAAATAATTTAAGCACAGTAAGTTGTTCGTTTTTCAGGTGAATGTTATAATCCATATAAAAAAATATTTTTCACGATAATGAATTTTACGTAAAAAGTTAGTACAATTTTTTCACACAAATTTAATATACAAAAATATTATTGTTGTACATACAAAAAGAAAATCCAAATGATTTCATTATAAAAGTGAAGTCATTTTGCGTGATTTACTCAATATGAAATTTAAAATAGTCAGTTAATATGTTTCAACTTATAACAATCGAAACACTTAACTTTATCTGGACCTAATATTTTTTCTGCTTTTTATTTTTAGTATGAATGGATTGAGATGGATTTTCAAATCTAATATTTGTTTTTGTTTGTTTAATATATGTACTGTTGCAGTGCAATAATCACTGTTGCAGCGTTTAAATTAATTGATTTTTTTTTATTTAAAAACAATGTAATACTATGTACATGTGTATTATATTTTGCTTCGTATTCATAATTTATTAAAGGTGAGATTTACAATGAGCATATACCATTTCGTTAACAGAAATGCAATAACGCAATTTTTAAAAACCATGAAATTCTTGATCTTGCATTTCTGATTACGATATTCTGAATTTAAATATTATAACATTATATATCCATAACACAGTACAACAGCCAATCTGGGGGTGAGAAATTCCAAGTCAGGGTGATGGTACTAGGTCAGTATAGTAAAACCCTCAAAGGGTTTGGCGTTCGTATGTGTCAGTTTTTTTTTATGACCTTTTAAATTTTTTCCTTATCTTGATGTTTTTTCGCTTAGTTGTAACATTTTGGCAAAAACGTAGTTTAACATAACTCGAGAACCACTTGGCCGATTTTGATGAAACAAATTTTGAAAAATTAAGAATTACAATTTCTCTAATCTGTTTCTATACCGTTTTCCTATATGTGCAACACTTTCGAAGTTAAAAATGAATGTATGAAGGGAAAAAAGTATTTTTTGCCTAAAAATTTAAATATTTTTTTTTTTAAATTCATAAAAAATCCAAAATGGAAAAAAGTGCCAAAACTAATTACTTTCGCGTAAAGTCACATAGCTCATGAGCAAAAAAAGGCATAGATCATGAAAATCGATGCACGCGTTTCTCATTTATTCACAATTAGGTAAATGTATGAATTTCAAAAATTTGCTCCAGATATGCACAACATTATTTGGAGAAAACATTGACACTCACAAGCCGAACTCTCTCATATTTTTCTACTGTACTAAAAGAGAAATATTGATGTGGCAACACTGGTTCTGTAATGTTTACATAAAACATGCATTGTCATTATACTTCTTCTCTTTCTCACACTGGTTCTGTGATTTTTGTCATTCAACAAGTGCCGACGAACGCGAACAGTAAAAGTGATTTTTCTCCAGTTTTTTAAAAGTGAACAAAACTGAACAGAATATGGAACTGTGCAAGCCAGATATAAATAGCTTTTGCTACTGCTGTGGTCAATATGTCTCAACACATAAAAAAAGGGGAAACTTCAGTACTGATTTTGTTCAAACATACGAGATGTACTTCAACCAAAATGTTATAGTGAACGAAAATTGGGTACCAAATATAGTGTGTAAAAGCTCTACAACCGTCTAATGGATTGGAAAAATAGAAGACGTGGAAGTATGCCATTCGGTATCCCAATGACTTGGACTAATCCTGGCGAAGGTCACAATCCATTGAATTGCTATGCATGTGCGAATAAAGGAGCCGCAAAAAGGATAAGAAAGTCGTATAATTACGTTGGTGTTGCAAGTGCCGAAACACCATTGCCTCATTCGGACCACATTTCTGTGCCAAAAGCTTCTAGCCCAGATATTTCCTCTTCTACGACTGCTCCGACATATCATGCACGTGATGATCCCCCATATGAGCCAGCAGTATCCAATGAGCCAATTTTAATAAATCAAAATAAGCTTGATTCAATTGTTGCCAAGTTGGAATTAACACAGCATAAATCGGAAGAGCTGGCTTCCATTTTGAAATCAAACAATTTGTTGGCACCCGGTGTGAAAGTCACAGCTTATCGAAGTCGTTAGGCAACACTCCAAAGTTTATTCCTTGTGAATGATGAAAAAACTTCTGCATATTGCCCGGATGTAGGAAAATTGATGGACGCAATGGAAATAAAATATGAAGCAGATGACTGGAGATTATTTATTGACAGTTCAAAACTCAGCTTGAAGGCGGTTTTACTGCATAAGACCAATAAAAAACCTTCAGTTCCAATCGCCTATAGTACAGAAACGAAAGAAACGCCAAACATATGTGGCGCATATGCTGCGATTTAAAAGTTGTAGCAATGCTTTGCGGTCTTCAAAGCGGCTATATAAAATATATGTGCTTTTTGTGCGATTGGGACATACGATTTTCCGGTGACCAATATGCATGCCACGGATGGAAACTCAGAGAGCACAGCAGGTTACAAACGGCCAATATTATTCGTGAGCCTCTAGTGCCGAAGGAGAAGATATTGCTGCCTCCACTGCATATAAAACTTGGAATTGTTAAGAATTTTATCAAAACTGTCGCCAAAAAAATTAAGTTTTCTTGTGTTTGAAACTAATTTACCCGAGACTCAGCAAAGAAGTAATAGAAGGCTTGTTGGGAAAGCATCGTTCTAACAACTACGATGTTTCTGTCGCAAGGATGTTAAGAGCATTCTCGGAAATTGGTGTCCACATGTCCTTGAAAATCCATTATTTACATCATCATCTGGACTACTTCAGCAAACAATTGGCTACCGAATCTGATGAACAAGGTGAACGCTATCATCAAGTTGCTATGCCATTTGAAATGAGGTAATACTGATTTTTTATTTTTTCAAACTCATTTTAATAAAACAAAAACTTACAGATATAGAGGCAAAAAGTCGCCGAGTGCAATAATTGCGGAAATTTGGTGGTGGAGTAAGCTTGTGTGGCAAGACAAGGATGATCTTGATGATAAAGAATTTTCAGGAGATGCAGAAGGGCCAACAGTGGAGTCACACATTGACATTATGTGTGGTTCAGAAACTGATGATAGCGATAAATGCGATGCCACTAGTCCCGAACAACCACTATCGAAAAAGTCTAGGCAATATTTATTAAAATAAATAAAAATAAATAAATAAAATAAAAATAAAAAATTATAAAAATGTTTACTTAATTTTTTTAGTAGTTTATGGCCAGAAGTCTGGAGTTATTGGGGAAAATTTATAAAAAAGGCGATAAATGACACTTTTTTGAATAAAAACAAATATCAATATTCTTGTCAAAATGGGATACCTTCACTTAATTGTAAATAAAAGCAGAACGCGTTAATCGATTTATATGATCTATGTCGCATTTTGTTTATAGGTTATGTGACTTTACATGAAATTAATAACACTTGATCATTTTTTCCGTTTTGGATTTTTTATGAATTAAAAAAAAAAAATTTTAATTTTTAGGCAAAAAAATATTTTTTTTTCTCCACAAATTTATTTTTACCGGCAAAACTGTTGATTATAAAGAAAAACGTTATATGAGCGGATTAAAGAAATTGTAATTCTAAATTTTTTTTAATTTGTTTTAGCAAAATCGGACAAGTGGTTCTCGAGTTATGTTAAACTACGTTTTTGCCAAAATGTTACAACTAAGCGAAAAACATCAAGATAAGGAAAACATTTAAAAGGTCATAACAAACTGACACATACGAACGCCAAACCCTTTGAGGGTTTTACTATACTGACCTAGTACCATCACCCTGACTTGGAATTTCTCACCCCCCAGACAATAATCCCAAAAATGTTCCATAGTGTAATAATCAATACAATTCATATGTTTGCCAATAATACATTTTACTTTTACAGTTTTATAAGATTCTGTTTAGAATTGAAATAACATTATCAATAGCCTGCGGTGCTATTTGGACGAAGATAATTTTTGTCTTTGTGGTGTTCACCGAAGAATATAAGGAGCTAACTTCAAAAATATATCTACATAATGATGAACTGTTTTTTTAATTTGTAAACTTACTATTTAATTCTATTCTAGGTGGTTTGCATTAAATTCATCATTATATCTTTACATTTACTATTAAAAACATTTAGTACTTTCCAACTGAAAAAGTGACCAATCCAATCCAATCGAAGTAAATATATACTCAGAAGATTAAAAGTAAAAATTCAATAAAATTTAACTGCTAATAATAAATGCATAATGAAAATTATACACAGATTTATTTATTAGAATATTTTTTTAGTTTAAAAATGTATTATTTTACATTGCTATTTGTTTCCAAATTTTAAAATATAAATATTTTAAAACGTGTTGTAAATTTATATCCAAACGTAAGTTTTCTCGGTTGTCATTGCTTGTTTATTTTTCAATCAAAATAACTGTATTTTTTAATGAAAATGCATACACTTTTGTACCTCTTTAATTTTGGAAAATGCACTGTAACCCGGTTTCTTCCTATCGAATAATTTGACATTTTTGAAAAATTTTAGGTGTAAAAATTAATTAATTTTTTAATAATTGAAAAAACAAAACAAATGCTTTTGATAATCCTTTATGACCTAAATAAAAAAAATAAAAACCTGATACTATAGATGTACAACTTTAATGGTTTATTACATCTCGCTCCATAATAAAAGTGACAACATGAGGCACTCTAGTGAACAACCCAGAAAGATGTTAATAAAAAATGAGGTTTTCTAACTTTTATATAGTTAGATATATGTTTAATTAAAAAAATTCAAAACAATTAATATACCAGGGGTGGGCACGCATTTAACATCGAGGGACATATTAATGTTTTTCATAAATTATAAAGGGCCGCATCACATTTAAAACATTCAAAATATATTTATGTCGTCATGACTTTTTTAATTTTTATATAAACATTGTAACATTCCTTTGATCTAATGTGTATATTTGTTTACATTTATATAAAAAGATAGTAAAGTTAGAAAGAACAAAAGAATTGCCAACAATTAAAATACAACTGCATTAAAAACCTTGTAATAATAGTAAAAACTAGTATGTAAACAAACAAATAGGCATATTATGAAGACATCTACAAATATTTGAAAAATAATCAAAATTTTGAACTAAGTTTGCATATTTTGCAACATAGTTACAACATTTTAGCATTTTCTTCTTCAATTTTCTACATTAGCTATTTTTATATTGGGCACTAGTTAAATGTTTAATGTATGCTGCACAAAAGATCAACATCCCTTTCGAATCTTATTTAATCTAAATGTTTAATGGGGCCAAAGGTTGGCGTTTTCTGATATTTTTTAATCCATAATATTATTTATGTTTTGTTGCTCAGACAACATGAAGACGAAAAAACGAGAAAATATTTTTGTATTTGATTTTTATAGGAAAACAATCCTATTATATAGTGAAAAAATGAAAATGAAAAAAATGCAAACTATACACATAAAATACAACATTTGGCTAACCAGAATCATAACAATAAAAGTTTATGGGCAAAGTGTTGTGCTTTTTTGATATTTTCTAATCAAAAAATTCTTGGTAAAAAGGCTGGCCTTTTCTGATATTTCCCAATCTATGATATCATTTCATTAACCAATTGAAGTAAATGCTAAATTTAACTTAATTTTCGAGGTACATCCGAGGTCCCTTTAAAACTAACCACATGATATAATTCATATATGTAGCCTTAGGTACACCTTCCGACATTTGTCTTATGCTACAATCACATGTTCTAGCATAGCCAAAGATTACTTTCTTGTTGCAATGACGACGACATACTGCAGAAGTTAATATGGGTGTTAATGGAGTTGTAGCTGCTGAGCGTGAAAAGTATATAAAGTAAATGTCAGATCTGTTTCTATACAATATGGATCTTTACGATTTAAAAGGATTGATTCAGGCTTTTCATTTTAATCATTCAATAAAGAGTCTTTTTGTTTTACACAACTCAAAGCTTATTATCATCATTTAGTATAAACTTTGCGGAATCTTTCTTCAACTGCAATTGTTGATCACTTTCGGCCTTATGGGGATTGTGCTCATCATCTTCCTGTAAATAAATAATTGATTTGCGTCTGATGTTAAAGGTAAAAAATTTATTCGTATTTGCACATAGTAGAAGAACGATACAAAATGTAGTAATGTCTTGTTTTAAGTGAGTTTGTATCCAATTTTGAAGAATTTTGCCCCGAATCGGTATTAATAATAAATAATCCACACAAATATACAATATAAATAGAACAATATACCCTACAAGAAATTGATGACGGAAACTAACACATCAACAAAATAAAAAAAAAAATACATATATGTTGTTTCACTCTTGCATATATGTAAGAGCAAAACAACTAATGTATGTTGCATTTTAGACGTTTACAAAAGTTATATTTTTGTAAACCCCCGCCGAAATCATTAATTCGTAAAAACATTACAAAGAAGATAAGTTTATATTGTGTGCAGAAATTTTATTAACAATAAATTTTAAATAAAATTAATTACATTTAATTTAAATACATAAAAATTAAATAAAATCATTAAATAAAATGATGAAAAAAAGACATTGGCAAAATTGCATGTCTAAAGAAAAAAGGACATTTGAGTCCAACATAAAAAAATATAAAAGATTAATTGAAATCGAACGCGTGAATTGTGAGAAAAGTGAAAATCCAAAAACAATGAAATCTGTGAAAATAATTAGTGAACGTTTTATTTGTGATTCTGAGCCAGTAGCATCCACATCTGCAGGTGGTTTTATTCCAATTGAAGTATATTCTAGTGAGTTTTTACCAACTGGTAGCGTTGGTAAAAACTAGGGCCTGTAGCATCCACTTTTGTACACGGTGTGAGGAGATAAAATCATGGGCTGTTAGGAATAAAATATCGCAAACCGCGTTAAAAGATTTATTGCACACCTTAAAAAGGGTAGGAGTTAAAGATTTGCCGTTGTCAGCCAAAACTCTTTTAAGGACAAGTACAAAAAAGGTTCACATTTCGACCATTCCTATTGGAGAATTTTTATATTTAGGTATACAGAAATATTTTCTTTCATAATCATTTGATTATTTAGATGGAAAAGAAGAAGTTTTAATAGATGTAGGCACTGATGGTTTAAAACTTTTCGAAAGTTCTAACAGAGTTTTATTGCCTATACTTGGTTTTGCTAACGTTAGGCCATTTATGATCGGGTGTTTCTCAGGTTTTAAGAAGCCACAGAATTTAGATAGTTTTATGTCAGACTTTTGTGCAGAAGTAAAGGTGCTTAAAAAAATGGAATTAAAGTAGGATATAATCAAAACTTGTTGCGGTTTAATGTTCGTTTGTTTGTTTGTGATTCTCCAGCTAGGGCATTTGTCACAGGTGTAGTGTCTCATAATGGTAAGAATGGTTGCCCCAAATGTTGTCAGGAAGGAGTATATAAAGACAGAAGGGTGTGTTTTTTGAAAGAGGTCGGTAATTTAAGAACAAATACATATATCATTTCAATCGAGATGTAATCCTTCCCACCATATAGAAGAGGTTAAAGTAAAAAGAAGTATTATAGAAGAATCAGGTTTTGGAATGGTTTCTCAGTTCAGAAAATGTAAAGAACATTAATAAAAAATTAAATTTTATCGCTGAGTTTGTTCCATCGGAATTTTGCCGTGCACCTAGAAGTTTGGATGAGTTAAGTAATTGGAAGTCTACGGAATTTAGGCAGTTTTTGTTATATACAGGTATTTTCATTCTGAAATATTCTGTCAGTAGCGATCAATATTACCACTTTCTATTTTTACATAGTACATAGTATAAGGCTCCTGTCTAGTGAAAGGCCGCATGTAAGAGAGGTAGATATTGCTCAGAAAGTACTAGAAGATTTCGTAGACATTTTTGGTAGATTATATGGCGATGAGTTAGTTAGTTTCAATGTCCACGGATTACTTCATTTAGCGGATTGCGTTAAACAGTTTGGTCCATTAGAATCTTTTTCGGCATATAAATTTAAAAATTATATGCAATACATAAAAAAAATTGTTAAAAAGGCAAACAAAAATTTTCAGCAGATATTCCTCAGACTCGAAGAAAGGCAGGAACTTAAATCAGATCCCAGGAAATTTTCTAAGCTAGAGAGCTTTAGTATAAATAATAAAAAAGAAAGAGAAAGACAGCTTTTGTTTTAGCAATAAGTTAGGACCCATAAAAATAATTAGCGTAATAAATTCATCCGAATCAGAAAAATATGTATGCAAAGTTTTTCGAAAAACTGAAAACTATTTCGAACAACCCTTTCTGTCGTTTAGTTATCTAGGCATAGTCGTTGCAAGCGAGTTGAGTAGTGATACCACAGTAGTCAAAAGGGAAGATATAGGTTTTAAATATTTTTGTATTCCAAACGAGAGCAAGTTTCTTCTCATACCACTCCTACACCATCTTTTTCATGAATTTTCTCACTAATTATAACGTTTTATTTTAATTAATCTTAATGAATAAACAAATAAATAATATATATAATATAAATATATATATATATATATATATATTATTTTTATATATATATAAGTTACTATGAAGACATTTTGTTACTTTAGGGACTGTCCACAAACTTTTCATTATTCTACTGTTTACACTGAAGACATTTAACTAGATACAGAGCATCATAATTTTTAATTTTTGCAACCCAATCCGGAATACAAAGAATGTCTTACTCCTTGAATATGGATTTGAAAAAAATGAAGGTTAATTTAATAATAAGTCGTATTTTATTAACAATTACTTTTTTCTTCATTTAAGACATTTTGGGAATTTTAAAATCCGTCAACAATAGGCTGGAAAATATTGAGCAAAGTGTATGTATAAAATTACTTTTTATTTTCAATACAAAGTTATTTTTCGAAATCTATAATTACCTGTTCTTATGTTTAAGCAAACAAATATTCATCAAAACCAAAGCATTTTGAGCAATGGGCAGGATGCCATCGTCAGCAACCAACAGAAACTTGCAAATCAGTTGGAGGCGCTCGAAACAAGTGTAAGTATCTGCCACTAAACATTTTTGACAGATGTTGGCTCAGTCTGCCATTTTTATGTAGTGTAAGGTAGCCATCAAAAGGGTCCTGGAGAAGGTCTATCGTATGACTGGTGACACATACGACAAAAAAATCGACGAAGTCGCCAGCATGCTCCCGTTGCAGACACTTACAGCTGTAAATGAGCTAGAGCAAAAGCTTGAGCTAGAGCCAGATTTCGCCCAAGCAATGGACACACACATTAATTAAAACTCTAATATTTTAATTCTTTGATTTCTATAATTCTTCACAGAAAACCCATATTTATAAAATGAAAGGAACGTCTGAGGATATCGGCAGCGTCATACGTGCAATATTTACGGATGACCTGCTGGTAATGTATAATTGGGAAGGAAGGTGGGGCAAGCGATCGCTGGGAAAACTTTTAATATTTAATAACGCTCTGCGAGGTATGAAGATGTTTTGGTTTATAAATGAAAAAAAAAAATAATCTACTTATATTATTTATTTATACATATTTATTTTTTTAATTTTAGATGTTTTCCAGAATCAAGGAGCCTTTGAATTTGAAAAGAGCGTCAGGAAGGCGATAGAACGCAGCCACAACAGAGTAAAACAAAAAAAGTATTTAAAGAAAGACAGCCTGGTATCTAGTATACCACAATAATGCAATGATATTATATATTATATTTTAATAACATTATTTATTTATAACCTTCAGTATTTCTTGTACAAGTCTAAAACTTATATATGTATATTATTATGTATATGTATATTATTATATATATGTATATTATTATATATATGATGAAAATCGGCAGATTTCAAATCGATCGATTTTTATAATATTATATATACATAATATAATAATATTATAATATATAATCTGGTATGTGATGAAAATCGACCGATTTCAAATCGATCGATTTTGCAATGAATATTTCGTATTATATAATATTATTATATATAATATATATTCAGGTATGTGATGAAAATCGAAAATTGATCGATTTTGCAATTAATATTTCATACTATTTTAAATAATTTCAATCCTATTTAACTTTTAAATTTAAGTTTTTAACCAAATTGATTGAAATCAAAATCGATAGAATTTATTTTATATATAATATTATTATATTATTTTACTATATATTATAAAATCTATGGAATGTGATGATTTCTCGATGTAATTTAAAAAAAAACTTTTTTTAAGAAAATAAAATTTTCGAATATATATCAATTCGCTTTTACTATTTTATTATAACAGTCAGTTTTGACGGATATTTACATCAAGCTTGACTAGTTAACTGTGACGGATATTTACATAAAAACTCACTGGTTAACTGTGACTGATATTTACATAAAACTTGACTGGTTAACTGTGACTGCTATACCCATTAAGTTTGATTAGTCAACTGTAACTAATATTTATATTATACTTGATTAGTAAACTGCAGTAGAGTGAGCAGTTTAGATATATGTTTTATAGTCGATAGAACCCATAAGTGCGACGAAGATGCAAAATCACATGTACAAAAAAGTTTCGGTCAAGTTTTTCACATTTCCCTTAAGAACTTAATAGAAACTTTGTTCTACGCATTGACGGATATTTCCGTCGACACTATCAGTAAAATGACCGGTCATATAACCGGTTTTATTCTTGTAGGTTAAATATACAAGTTTTGTAACTTTTCATGTGCCAAAAAATAACATGTGTCAATAAAATTACTCTCAATTAATTTCTACACAAATTGAACTCTCCGTTAGCCATATATGCACAATTCGAATATTCCTAATGGAGAGTTTACAAAATGCAATTTACGTCCGAAACTACACCAGCGCCACCTATTTATAAAATAATACAACTCGTGATCTTTCTTTATGTATAAATCTTTGATAGGGACATCTTGTGTAAATACTGAACTATCCAATAGGTTCTGGTCTTTACTTATATAGAGTTGCCAAGCTAAATTGATTTAGACTTGTATAAAGTAAAACATTTTTACAAAAAAGACTAAAAAATAAATCATACTACTCGTACATACATAGGACTAATGCATTGATTAGACTAATTAAGTGATGATTTCATTAATAACAATTGTTATGAAATAAATTTCTTTACCATTATTTGAATGAATGGTGATGATTTTAGAATTTAATTTCATTGATTAATGACAATGTTTTTTGAATTTCATTACCTTTACTAATGTAGAAATTTAAAGAAAAACATTACCATTATAAACCGTCATCAGTGTAAATATAATTAATAAAAAATTAATAAATAAAATTAATATTTATTTTTCGGTGTAAATATTTTTTTTTATAATTATTTTCTGTATAAAGTTTCTTTGATAGTTTTCAAATCGTATAAATTTTTTTAAACAAATGATTTTTCAATTAATTATAATTATGCATTTGTGCTATTAATGAAGTTTTAAATGGAAACAATTTCATTACCATTAAATGTTAATGCAATTTTTTCATTTGCATTAGTGTCAACAAATGGTAATGAAATTTCAATGGTAATGAAAAATTCCAAAGTATAGACTCGTATGATTGTTCAACAATTAAATGTATGTTTTGTAAAAAAAATAATTTATTTTTTTCAATTGAAACTAAGTTTTTAGGAATTGGTTTGATTTCATTATATTTACTTTCAACAGTGCCAATTAAAAATATACAATTGGCATTGAATGGTAATGACTTTCTAGATTCGCATCCTTCATTTTAGATCTTTGGCTTGTATTTCAGTGCACTCAATAAAAGACAAATTAAAAATTAAGCCAAAATTTGCTTTACTCGCTTAAAAATTTTCCTCAGTTTAAGTCAAGTTTTATTAAAATTTTTAAAAATTTTCTTAAAATTAATAAAAAATTCCTAAGTTTGGGTAAAAACGAAATAGTTTATGTACTCAGAAATAGTTCATGTTTTTCCTAAGTTATTTTTCTTGATTTTAGGAAAACAACTATTATATTAAATAAAATTTATAAATTTTTAAGAAAAACATGCTAGTTTTAACAAATTTTCATACTAAAATATAATAAAACTTAGTTTAGTTTAAAAAAATTATATTTTGGAAAGCCCTTTTTAAATTTAGTTTGTAAGTCTAGCACTTTCTAATTTTTAAGAATTTTTTTCTAAAAATTAGTTCAGACCATTAAAAACAAAAGGCAAATCATTTTTTTATATGTAATGTAACAAAAATTTATTTGATTTTAGAAACTGATAAACTATTTCCGGGGAAAGTTTTCATGCAACTTAGTTCAGATAGATTTTAAAAGTTCTAATGAAGTATTTTTTTAAGTAAAAATTTTCTAATTTTAACTAGGTAATGGATTTTTTTGTTTAAAAACGTTTCATTTATTTTCAATATTTTTCTCCAAAAAAAAAATAAATCAATTAAAAACAAACTAGTTAGTTTTCCCAATTTTAAAGAAAAGATATTATTAAAGGAAACAAATTATAGTAACTATTTTGGGCATGATTGTAATTTTTGGTTCATTTCACAAAGTTTGACAGTTCTGTCAAACTTTGTAAATTTCGCAATAAAAAATACAATATTTTTAAGAATTATTTATTGAATACTGTTTTAGGGCATCTCTGGTTTATTTATACACTGTATACACTGCATTTTTCCGATTAAGATTTAAGGGTTTACTTAAGCGCTCTGTGTCCTTACTGGTTAAAGATATACTTTTGTTTTGCATTTAACGATTAATCGACAAATCGCCCCGGTAGGCTAGTTGGTAGCGTGCTAGCTTATCAGTGCGGGAGTAGTGGGTTCGACTCCCACCAGAGGCTCTGGTCTGTTTTCGCTACAACGAGCCAAAAAGCCTTTGTTGCTAGTGCTCGGTTAGGGTATTAAGATATAATTTGTAATTGAATTTGTAATTTGATCTACCCCAACAACTAATTTATCAATTTTCTTCATTTTCCTAATAATGCCCTAACGGGTTAACCGGCAGGGTCGAGTAATTGGAAACACTTTTTAATGCAATTTTTGAGAAAACTCAAATCGTAACGCAAGCTACAGAAGTTAATATGCTAATTTTTTTTTAATTGTAGAATTTTAATTTTTGTATTTACTTAAAGCAGTATATAAAATTGATTTAAAAATATAGATGACTTACAAAAAGAATTTCATTCTACTCACAACATAAAAAATCCTTATTTTCCGCGACGCACGCTACAACGCATGGACCTAACATTTCATACCTAATTTCAATTTTCCAAAATAGTAAACATTTTTTTTTACTAAAATTGAAGAGAATTGAATGAATACAAATATGCCTTTCGATCGGACCATCTATGTTAACACTAAGGTAAAAATGTTCATTTTTTGTATAACATTAAGAGATCTGAGGTAGGGTAGAACTTGGTAATCATGTTTGTATTAATGAACATCAAATACATTTTATTTTTATATTTACAATATTATTTATCTAGTCTAATGTTCGATTAAAAAAAAAAAAATTCAGTTGGATAAATTTTATAAATTGTTGATTGGTGGACAGTTTCTGGGACTTGCCTATATATTAATGCTTAAGTTTAGGAAGAAATTCTCAGTATATGCTTGTTTTTATAAGTCAAGGAAACTTAAAACAAAATAATGATCCACGACACAGATGTCACCCAAAGAAGGCAAATGACAATCTGGATAAGTTGTATTACAAAGGCCTTGATTGATACTTTTGGAAATTAACCTACAGTGTATCACAAAAGTTTGTGAATTTAACTGCTCTTAGCAGAAACCCCGATTTTTTTCCATGCAAAAACATGTGATTAAAAGTTTTAATAATAACAATAAGTAAATTTATATTATCTTAGTTAATAGCAAAAACAACAACAAAAAAATCATGTACCGTTACCATGTAAGAACAAAAAAACTATTTATGGTCGTTGCAGCGATGTCACAAAAATATGTGAATTTAAGAGAAAATTATTCCGTTAGTCTTGAATTTGTTTGTTTTTGTCTCTTTTTGTAAACAATAGTTAATATTAACCTAAAAAAACAATAATTTATTAGTTTGGCGTCATTTCCGTATTTGTTCTGAACGCGTGTGGTTTAAAAATGCCTAGAGGCAAAGAATTTAAAGATTCTGAAAAGAAAATCATTTTATATCTCCATAATGAGGGTAGATCAAACAAGTACATATCAGAAATGTTTGACAGATGTCCATCAGCAATATCTACTTTAATTAAACGTATGAAACAGCGGAATTCTATGCAAAATTTGCCACGTTCAGGTCGCCCTAAGCTTTTGTCAGTACGAGAAGAGAGAGAAATCATTAAGAAAGTACGTCAAAACCCGCATCTCTCAGCTCCAAAAATTAACATCGAGCTCAAGTCAGCCTTACATACAAATGTATCTGATGAAACGGTGCGTAGAGTGCTAAGAAGCCATGATTTTCACGGAAGAACTACTAGAAAAAAACCCTTCATTTCTAAAGTCAACGCAGTTAAGCGTTTCTCCTTTGCCAATACTTACAAAAACAAAAATATTGACTTTTGGGAGAACATTATATTTAGTGACGAAAGTAAGTACAACATTTTTGGTTCTGATGGTCGTCGTATGGTTTGGCGTAAGCCTGGAGAAGCCTTGCGTTTGTGCAACTTAAAACCAACTGTGAAGCACGGTGGTGGGTCAGTCATGGTTTGGGGCTGCATGTCTGCCCACGGTGTTGGAAAGTTGGTATTTATAGATGGAATTAAGGACAAAAATATATATTTGTCCATTTTAAAGGAAAACCTACACGCTAGTGCCACGAAAATGGGCTTATCACCAAGTTCATTTTTATTCCAGCAGGATAATGATCCCAAGCACACCGCCTGGGACGTTAAAATGTGGATTTTACATAACACAAAACACTTCCCTACCCCACCACAAAGTCCAGACCTTAACCCCATAGAGAACTTATGGTCATATTTGGAGGAACAAATTAGGAAACGTCCCATATCGTCGAAAAACACCCTTAAAGAAGCCTTAAAAGAGGAATGGGACAAAATTCCACCGGAACTATGCCGGAAATTGGTGGAATCGATTCCCCAACGCTTGGCAGCAGTTTATACCAACAAGGGGTACCATACAAAATATTAATTATGAGTATTTATTGTATTAGCCTAGTTAATTTACATGTAAATAATTAAATTCACATACTTTTGTGAGATATATTTTTAAGCTAACTTTATAAAATGAATTAATATTATAATTTAAACAATTTTTTTTTATGTTTTTAAAAAGTGATATTGAACATCAGGTCTCCTTCTTTATGAAATAAAATAATTTTAAAATATTTTCTTTAAAAATCAAATATAAAATGCTGTTTTTTTACGTTGCATATCAAAATTCACAAACTTTTGTGATACACTGTATTTTTATGTCATCCCAATAAACAATACGTTCCGTTTACGTACCGGTTTGGGTCCGTCATAAGCCGAATCCAACTACGTTTACGTAACGTTTTCTGGATCCGTAAACGGACCAGGGGTCGAATTACGGCATTCGTGATCGTAATTTTTCGATCAAAATTAGTTTTTTATTTCTAAAAATCAAACATTAGAATGGAATATTTTCCATCAGGGATGTTGTAGTTTGGCCCCAGATTGGAAATAAAAGTTAAAGTTGGTGTTATCATTATTAGTATTATTGTGGTAACTTTTTTAAAAAACAGTTTTCGAACAATTTCGTTCGATCACGAATGCCGTAATTCGGCACCAGAAAACGGATTTTAAGGAACATCGAAACTGATTCGAATCTGTTAAAAGTCCGTCAATGGCGGACCGATATATCGGATGAAAAACGGAGTTGTTAAAAGTCCGTCAATGATGAACCGTTTACGGATCCGTATTCGTACCGTTTTTTTAAACAAAAAACGGATTTGTGTAAATGCATTTTATTTAAATTTTTAATAGCAAGTTTTTATTTTTTTTCTTTAAATTTATTTACAAAGATATTTTAAATAAAAAAACAAAACTTTTACAAACTAAATACACAAATAGCAAACCAAATTTCAAACAAATACCATATTTATTGTATCTCCAGCACAATTAGCGTACATCAATCACTCGATTGTGGCCCATTAAAAATCACGAAAAATTAAACAAAAATTTAATTTTGGTTCAAATGGTGGTACTTACGATGTGATGTTGCAAATTTACAATTTTTTCACAAAATCTATTACAAACTGTCAAGCAATATTTTTATTAGCAACCATCATCGTAAAACTGTTTAAATTTCATAAATATTTACCTCATGGATATTAAAGTATTCTTTTTTGATAACTAAACAAATCCAAAAGCGATGGAAGAAAAACTGATGAAAAACAGTGGTCCGTATTTGACGGTACAGAAACGGATACACCAAAACGGAGTCAAAACGCATTGTTTTCGAAAATTCAATAATACGGTCCGTTAATGTTCCGTTTACGTACAAGCTTTGACGGATACGTATTTTCGGACGGTAAACGTACAGTAGAAGCCGGATTTATGAATACGTACTTATCGGAGAATCCGTAAAAATGTTTCTTGGGATTGTTCGTGACACATTTTTTCTGTATTTTTTTCTCTCAAATTTATCAGCAACAATTATAGAAAACAAATATTAGGTGTGTTTGCGCATACAAATATGACATAAAGGAAGCCATACACTTCGTTCTTTTTTGGTAATTTTAACCACACGGGTAAAACAGTACTGTTAAACACGAACAGCGACAATATTCACACACTAGGCATTGTTTACTTCAGTAAAAAAACAAAACAAAAAACAAAGCAAAAAATTAGAGCAAAAATAATCAGATGGCGTTATCAGATATTCGACTCTTACAAAAACCATCCTTTTCATCTGCGTAATCAAACACACGAGCAGTTTTGAACAAACACATTTGGCAATACAAAATACTGAAATGAAATAAAAAAAATATAATCAAAAAGTTATAAGGAATTCAAACCACTTCTTTTGGGGATACTTAATTTTAAACTTCCATACACGCTAAAAAACGCACTGCTGGATATAATATTGCTGGTAATATACATACGTTAGGAAACGCTTTAAGTTATATTTGCAGTATTTCTTATGCAATGTGTTTACCTGCAAATACAATTTGTTCGCCTGTACGCATATATATCTTTGGATCCGCTGAAATGTATCCACCGGCAAACACAATTTACCTTCTATCACGTTTTCTACCCAATGGAATGTCTTCCGCAATACGAAGACTGTTTTAGCCGCAATAAAATGTTTCTTCCAGGCAATTATAGTGTTAAAAGTGGTGAAAAGATGATGAAAAAAGTTTACATTATTAATCATTAAGACTTTCGCCACTGTATATAATGTGACATTAGTGTGTTTTATGCATCGTTTTTCTTACAGCGGAGCATTAAACAGTTAGCTCCGCTTTTATTCTGTTTCGCCACTCATCCGGGCATTGTTGTTACAACCAATAATCTCTTTCTCTCCCATTATTATTTTCAAATATTTTTATTGATAACTAATAACCGTTGAAGGATTTTCGACAGTGTATAAATTTATCTCATGCTGCAAATAAATTAAATTTCTTATCATAATTGTTGACTTCAATAAGTACAATACAAATATACATACGTTTTTTCGATATAGATTTATTCACTTGCTCATTTTAGTAATCAGTAAAATGAGAGTTATTATATGTTTTGTTTCTGAAACCCCGTTTAGTTCGCAAACATAAGTCAACGCACACGAACGATATATTCCCGGATAAATAAAAGAACTTTGAACGAAAGTGATCGACAGTGGTTGATGCAACAGTATTAAATTTAAAAGAGAGAAATGTAAGTGCGGGCGGACGTAATTGTGATAAAAATAATACAATATAAAAATATATTTGATTACTTTTATACACTTTAATTCAAATGAGAATTTGTGGTAATACAGTGTCTTACTTTCTGCACTGCCTTATCAGTGGATAATGAAATTAACTAAATTATTTTAAATAAGTGTAAACTTGGTTACAATGATAATAGAGATGGTCACGTGAAACAACATATAAAAATTAGACACAAACTTAAACTGTTTTAGATTAATTTTTATAATGTCTGTTGGTTCTAACTGGGACACAATTGTTGTTGTTTCCCATATAAAATTTGAATCTTAACTGTTGGTTAAACTTTAGCTGGTACACATATAAAAATAAATTGCCAACGGAATTGAAAAGTGTATTTTGATTGCAACATCCACTAAATTCGGTTAGCATAACCATATTCAAATGCAATTCATAAATATTTTGGGTGCAGCACCCAAAATATTAAAGTTGTATTTATCGAATTTTATTGTTGAAAATTGACAAAATTTTTCTCTGTGTGTAATCGGGCCTTAATGTGTTTTTAATTATTTATGTGAAAACTCTGTAAAGTGAACAAAAATACGTTAAACGTGCGAGAATTAAATACTAGTGCAAGCTAATTTATCATGTTAAATTATGAAAAAAAAACTTCAAATTCAACAAGCTGGGCACCTGAATGCTAAACCTAATTCGAGTAAGCTAAATTGAATCAATTCAATTGAAAAATAATTTATTTTCACGAAACATCTTTTTTGTTTTGTTGCAAATTTTAGTTGGAACTTATAATAATTTGAAAGGTGACACAAATACTGTATTTACTAAAAATATTAAAACAAATTTTTTTTGGGAATATTGAAAAAAGAATCTTGTTAAAGTCAGCCAAAGCGTAATTGTTTTTTCACTTTCACTTGTTTTGTCACTTGATATGATCTAAAGTTATATAATTGGTACTATAAGGCCCGTTATTAAAACTTGTCTTTAAGCAGTGGCTTTTCTTTGGTGGGGGAGATAATTCTTAGTTTTTACACTAACAAGATTTTAATTTTATTTTGTAAACTTACCTTAATTTAAACTACTCATGTGCCCGTGCGTAAGCGGTAACAAATTTTTTGTGTGAGTCGATTGTTTCGTGATTATTCCTTTTATTCGTTTTTTTATTTATTTTAGTTTTTAATTTTTTTTAGATCACAAATGCGTGAAATGAGAATTTTGAAATTGGAAATTAAGCAATTACAATAGAAAGCAAAATTTCCAAAAGTTTTTGTGAAGAAAAAATGGAAGTTTGCAGTGCCCGGTTTGGCAGCAAGAACGTACTAAATAAAAATTTCAAAAAATTATCATTTTGAAAAGAACACAGATTTAAAAAATATTAAAAGCATACTCATGTTGACAAAATGTCGTTAATAATGAACGCAAAAAAGACTGAAGTTTTAGATTTGACAATATGTCCTTACTTTGATCCAAATATATATAGAATTCTAAAAGTATACCTTTAAAGGACATGGTCTCAATTTGAAAACGATATACGGATTTTTATGAAATTTTGCAAAAATAATATATTTAGTATTAACAGCAAAGCGTTCAAATTTTAACAATTGGAGTGAAGGTACATTTTCACACAATTTCTCCTTTTATAAAAAATGAAATTCCTCACATCACTTTAAGTACAAGCACGAAAAATTAAATTTTTGGACCATAGTTATATATTGGTAAGAGGAATAATTTATGCTCAAGCCTACACTTTTTATGAATAGTTTTCGAGATACACTTTTAACCTAATTTGACACATATCGCCTAAAGTAGGGCAAAAAACATTATGGAAAAACATATTCTTTATTTTTCGTGCTGAACATGGTAACACTTCAAATATTTTTTTAATTCGTATTTTGTAAGCGCGAGCCAAAATTTAAATTACGCCCGTGATCGTGAGTGAGGGGGAATAAAAAAAATTATTCGTGCGTGATTACAAGTTTTGGTTGGTGATCGTACGAGAGTGTGAGTCAAAAATCGGTCACGTGCCCATCTCAACCTTAAACATATATTTCTATTAATTTCAACTTTTTGCTTCTTTGTTGGAAAACAATAAAAAAATAGATTAACAGATCATTTTCATTTTATTTTTTATTTTCGGGAAACAACAAGTGCAAAAAGAAACTAACAATAAAAAAATTATTTTCAAATTAAAATCCCATTTGTATTAAAAAAATATCCAATAAGAAAAGATTTTCCTCGAAATAGCTTTAAAATTTTACTACTAGATGCTAGTAAGAGAATAAAGTATTCCAGAACAAAATCGTACTTATATTAAAAATTGTCACTATTACCATTAAGATGGCATTTATCATTTTAAATAAAAATCATTTAGATAAAAACCATTTCACGTCGAAGTCTTTTGTGTATTATATACCATATTTATTTTAATTTTTTAAATCGATTTGGGGTGATATAAGGTACGTTATCACAACTTCTATATAAAATAATATTATTTTTTTTTGAAAATATGGCATTACTAGAGTAAAAACCAATTGCTTTTGATAAATTAATATAGTTCTTAAAAATCCTAAGTGGCCACTACGTACTTTTATTTATTTAGAGCCAATTAATACGATGCAATTGATTGCGTGAATTTTTTCTTTATTTCCTTTTCAAAGTTTCGAAAGTTTTGTCTATTTATACGGTGACTTTAATTGCACGAAATCTGAATGTGAATGAAGAAACAAAAAAAGAATACATATGAGTGTGAAAGAGAGATGCAAGTTCAATAGAGAATTTAAAAAAAATTGCTGAAAGAGAAACTAATGTGTGTAGACCGGGACTTACAACAAACAAAAATAAAATTTCTTCGAATTGTGTAAAAAATAAAAAAGTTTGTTATAAAAAATTTTAAATCTCCACGCCGAACACAAAAATAAACCAAACAACAAGGAAACGGCCAAAAAACTACACGGCAACTACACTACAAGCATAAAATATGGCAACTTCAAATGCATGAATTTTTATCTGCCACTTTTAGCTTAAATTATAATGAAAAACTATCTGTCCGTTAACATTCTTAACTTTGAAAAACGGCAATTGAATTCAGCGTACTCGAATAAGGCTCAACAGCGGGTGCACGTCTTGTTGTAATTTTCGATAAGCACGTTCATATTTATGTAAGTGATGCTTCATTTTGATGACACAATTGTTGTGTTTTAAATATCGTTATAAAGAAAAGAAAATCTAATGTCAAGATCAGTTATTTGTTGAATTTCTTGATAACGATGAAAGTATTCAGAGCAACAACTTTGATAGCGATATTTGATTTCGATTGATAAGTGATAACAATACGATATCATGATTTCAAAATTGCCTTTAATTGAAATTGAGTATTTACAGAAAATAAACGTTAAAATATTTTGCAAACATTTTATAAAGTTTTCTTAATTGCAAAATTATTAAACAAATAATTAGAATTGTTTTGTTTGTATGTATATGTTTGGAATAATAGATTGTCATGTCCATTAAGGCACTTCAAAATTTTGAAGATGTTTTCACCAAAATTTTCAAAATCGAATTCTGTAAACTCTTTTATCTAAAGAAATATTAAAAAAATTAAAAGCTTTATAAAAAAAACTTTTCGTAGAAATTAAATTACCTATTCTTTTATTTTTAATTTAATTAAGTAAAAAAACAACTAAAAGTATTTTTTTTTAATAAAAAATAAACTCTGGTTAAAAAAGTGTCATTTATCAGCATTTTTTTTATAAAAATAATTCTATTATTAATTCTGAAGTAATGACGCATGCATAACAGAGCCCTGTACACTCACAATATTATTTCGTTAAAAACAACTTAAAATACATATTAAATTAATCGAAAATACTGTCAAAAAGAGGACTACTGATTTTTCATTGTATTCAGCCCAATTTTTTGTTTATTTTCAATTAGTGTTTAATAACCGACAAAAGTAGTAAAAACAATCGAAAGTCGTTTAAAATAACTGACAAAACGGTAGAACTGACAAAACGGTAGAAAAATTCGATTTTTGTGGTTTGTTTTTTAAAAATTTAAAGTTTTTTATTTGTATGTAATTACAAATAAAAAACAAACTATTTTGTTAAAAAAAAACATGGTTGGCATTCAATACATTTTCATAATATCGGTAGTTGGCTACCACAGCCACTTTAAGACCGATATGAAAATTTTAATCCGGTTAATTGCGCTATTTTACCGGCTTAATTTTAAAATATCTTAAACTACCTTTAAAAAAACGCTAAACTACCGAAACACCAATTTATAACGTTATTTTGCAGATATAGCCCATTGTAACAGGTAACGTTATGAAATAAACCCCGTGATATTAGAAGACACATGCCACTATCGGAATCGTACTTTTATAATTTTCGTATCGGTACTGATCAGAGCGTGGTAGTGAAAAGGTAGTGCTTGCCAACGATTAAAAAAACAAAAAGGAATTGTATGAATTTCTATTTTTGGAAACAGAAAACATAAAATTTTACATTTAACAGAAAATATTAATGCCTACTGAATGTCTGAAAATTTTTATAGTTTGTTTTTTGAATGACTCATTCAAATAGTTACAAAATATATTTTTTTATGAATTTTAATTGATTCTTCATTTAAAAACAAACTTTACGTATTACTTTTTAAAGAACTACAGTCGGTAACGGAAATCACGAAATTAATTTGTATTTGTTTAAAAACAAGCAATTTTCACATTTTTAGTTTTTCAAAATTAAAAAATTGCTAAAAATAGTTAAATGAAAGAGTCACATTAACATCAACTAATTCAAAAAGTGTCTTAAAGCTGTGGTTGTCTGCTTAAGGATTTGTAATCCAAAAATATAAATGCATTTAAAAAGCAAATGCAATTTTAAATGCATTTTGAACTTTTGTCTCCTTGCGATTTTAAAAAAGTTTAGTTGGTAGCTTATCAGTGCGGGAGTCGTGGGTTGAATCCAACCAGAGGCTCTGGTCTTTTTTTCGCTACAACGAGCCAATAGCCTTTTTTGCTAGCACTCGGTTAGGTTATTAGAACATAATTTGTAATTATATGATTAATATAAACAAAATAAATAAATAAATTTTTCTAAAGTTCGTAATTTTTGATATAAAATAACACATGCACTTTTTTCGGCCGGAAGAGTTATTTGTTGAATTTTAATATTTTTTTTTTTTAATTACATGATGATACAGATTTACAGATTTTGAACGGCTATATTTCAATAATTAAATTTCGAATTTTATATTTACACAGAAAAAAGAATCACAAAATTTAAATTGATTATAAATATTTGTTAAAATTTGAACTTGATTTCTAACAATTTTTTGTTTGAAATATTTATAAGTTATCACTTTTCATATAAAAATTCTTTGAAAAAGAAAAAAAATAAAGTACCAAAAAAAATAACAAATTCCATTGTTGGTGCCTTTTTAAAAAATATTTTTTTTTGTATTTACAAAAATGTTCTATGGACGATATTCAATATTACAAACAGAATTTTGTAATTTTATTCTGTGTATATCTATAACCACTTGTAAAGAAAACGACTAACCCTACTTACATGACTTTTCTTTATTTTTTGTATACAAGTCAAACATTTGGGGCCGACTTTATACGAAGGCTGTTTTCGTATATGGAGTTCGCCGGATTGTTTGCCCTGCTCTACTTTTACTGTTAGCTTTTATTTTATTTGTTAGCTTTTATTGTTTTTAATATTTTATCAAATTAAAAATACAAAAATTTCAAATACTTTTTGTTTACATTTAAAAGAGAAAAGCCAAGGATTTCCCAGACTTGACAGTATTTTTATGAATTCTTAATTTTTATGCAGATATGTAACATATATCTATAACTATAGGGTGGGCCATTTAAAATTTCTAAATTTTATAAATTGCATCAAAATGCAGTAAAATCGCATGCCGCAGACCGATTTCTATTTTTGGGGGGGAATTTTAGGGATAAATATAATTTCAATTGCACTCGAAATGAAGTCACATATTTTCAAAATCCGATCCCCACCCTTTTGGATACGCGCCTGCCTTCTAAATACCCCTATTATTATTTTTTGTGTGTGTTTATTTTTGGGTTTATCATCCAGAATACATTGCAATTTAGTTTTGTTTTTGATAAGAACAACTCAAGTGGCGTAAAATCAGGTGTAAAGCTGATAATAGGTAACAATAATTAAAACTGATCACTTTTGTTTTTTTGTTTATTACCCAGCAAAGTTTAATTTGTTTTTTTTTTTTTTTGTTAATTTTAATCATTACTAGAATTTTCTAATTTTGCATAAAAGCAATTTCATTGCACTAAAGCTCGTTCATTGAAAATTTTCATCAAATATTATGAAAAATATTATTTTATTTATTAAAAGTTTCACATATTTGACCAAGAAATTTCATTTAATGAAGAAGTTTCATTAATTTAAAAAAATTGTTCACTTTGTTAAGAAAAGAGTTTAAGTTTACTGAATAATTTTATTATTTTTCGTTCTTAATATTTTTTATTAGTCTACAAAGTGAAAAAAAACAAAAGTGTTTTTCAGTTACTACATGTGAGTTATTCGGCTAGTAATCAGATGTTGTTATTTTTAACTGATAAACATAAATAACGGAAACTACTGCATTTTTGTACCATTTCAGACATTAAGGTTAGAATTTGAAAGGAAAGTAGTACGATACAATATTTGTGTGTTAATAGTGAAATTAAAATTTTAACAACTCTGATTTTTACAACGACGAAACGACAATACAATACTTAGTACACCTTGATTGAATTGGCAATTTAATGGTAAATTTCATTAAAAATGATTTTTCTTCTTTCCTTGCCTCTCAGCGGTTATAAACGCTGCAAAAGTGGAAAGTCGGCTTGTTCTGCGCTCTTACGTAGTTTCGAATTTTAACTGAGGATCGGATCATACCTTTACCTTAAACACTCGCCATTTCTTCCAGGATTGTGACCGGTTGACTTCAGTCAAGACAAGATTTTTTAAGAAACCCGTTGGCTCACTGAAGCATCAAAAAATTTGCCTTTTGTCGCTTTGTTTCCGTGATATATATAAAATGATCTGTATTTCGAAAACTAAGCTAGATAGCGCAAAAGTAGAAACAACAAAGCTGTAGTATTGGTTATAAAATTAGTACGACCTCACAACAAACAAATTTATTAAATGAGTTAGGACCGGAAGGGATTCCGAGACATAATTTTTTTTTGAAACAGACAGGGTGATTTATTTATATTTTTGATAATTTATATGATAATACAAATTAACTCATTTCGATAGTTTAAATTTCGTTTCCCGTTCCATTCCATTTCGTTCCCAGTGTTTAGCGCTCCCATTTATTCGATTCCCGTTTCATTCCATTTAGTTTCACTTTACCTGATTACGGATCAAAATGGAATGTAAATCAATATCTATATATTTAAAATCTATATCATTTATTTTGGGTTTGTTTATTTTTGAAATGATTATGAGCCCGAGCGATAATTTTCCATCCTTAATTTCTGAAAGATATTTCCATTTTAAGGATTTTAAAAAGTTTTACGGACGATCACGTGAGTAATTTTGGCTCATGTCCATGCGAGGTTCTTAAAATTTCGTGTTAAGTTCCCACCTCTAAACATTTCCATTAATGATTGAAGTCATATCCTTAAAATAATTATTTACCCAACGCTTTGCTTTAGCAATTTGATTTAACGCTAAAAAAACATCAAAATTAATGATTGAGTTTATTAACTGATTGATGATTTCATTACCAATGCATTAGCATAAGGGATTTAATTTCACTAATTAATGACCAGAGAAGACAAATTTGCTTGTTTGCTGTTTTTGCTTTTCATGTTTGTCTTTTTCTGTTTTTTTTTTGCATTTTGAAGTTTTTAGCTTTAAATTGCTTTTCTTAAGATTTTTGAGCTTAAAATTGCTGTTTTCAATTAAAGAAAAATATTTTTCTGCTAGTTTTGTTCTTTTAAAAAAAAACGTGTTTTCCCCAACATTTTACTTCTGCTTGTTTTTTACTTTTTTCCCAATTGTTTTTTTTTTTTTTTGCTTAAGTACATTAAATTTTAATGTTTTTGTCTTCTTTTATAATGACAATCGTTTTAAATTTCATTACCATTAAGACACTTTTCCACTTTTGGACTCCTATTTGACCAAGTTCCTTGCCCATACCCCAGGTCATACATATTTTAAGTTTTAAGTTTCTTACCAATGTTAATTTAACGATTTGTATTTTATTTCAGTTAATTCTTAATTTATTCAATAAAGTCTATGGATAACTATAATCCTTACAGCTTACAATAAAAATAAAACAAATTATTTAACATATGTTTCGAAATAACACGGTCGTCAAAAATAAACTTATCCTGTTTTTACAAGTTTTTTTTTTAAATAACACGACAAAACTTCTCCTGTTTTTTATTTTTTAACTAATATGATTTTATTTAAGTTGTATTTTATATCTAAAAATACATGAACATTTTCTTTAAAATAACAAAATAATTATAATAGTTGAAATAGTTGAAATAAAATGGACTTGGTATATTGAATAACAAAATTTGTGTTTGTTTCACCGAATTAATAATTTTTGTAGGTCTTTTAAGGTTGTTGAACCAATCAAATTTTTTTCATTACGTTTTTTTTACACGATATGTTGTGAAACGTATGTACCGTGTAATACAGGATTAGGTGTAATAAAAAATTTATATTGTAGCATTGTAGGTCTTTGTAGCTTGCATATGGTAATAGGAATTCGTGATAAAGAGCGAATGCAATCTGATTCAGCTTTTCTGCTCGTCGGTAGGGGAGTTTCGATATTAACAGCATCCTTTGCCAACGGAATACAATTCAAATTTTAGTTTTTTTGTTGCATCCTAAGAAGATTAATTGAATTAGAGAGGGAAAAGTGGAAACTGTCACAACTGTCAAAATTGATATGACTGAGCCAAAAGATGAAATTTGGCTAATAGATCTTAGCTTACGATAAGATCTTATTATCCTTGTTCGGGTTCCCAAGATTTGCTGGTCCAAATGCACCTCTCGTAGATGATCACATCATAATTTCTGGTCAAAATCTGCCTTATCCATTACTTTGGGCAGTGGATCGTCCTTAAACAACACCGCTATCCTCATGTCACTTCCATTGATATTACCAAACTCCCGGAGACGCCCTAACAGGCGTTCTCCTATACCGATATATGTAGCGGTGGTATATTAAGCATGGCGCCAATGGCGCTAGTCGAACACGTCTTTCCCGCACTAGTTATGTCCACACAGGCTAAGCAATAGATCCTGTTAAGCGCCCCCTTCGATCTTATTGTTAGTCAGGTGTAACACTAAAATACATGTGGCCGGGTTCTATAAAACGATTACAAATATTTTATTACCCAGTTATAACTAGAAAATTGTAATAAACCTCTCATTATTTTATTAAAGAACATTAAACTATTCGAAGCCATTTTTGTTGGAAGCAGTGCTTCATAATGAACACTTCATTTAAAACTTTTCAACAAAAAACATGTTTTGTGGAAACATGTATGAAATATCCCAATGAAACTTATCATTAAATTAAAAGTATTTCAGAGTGAAGTAATATTGTTCATATGTATAAAGTCGTGAAAAGTTTCTTTTTCAAATAAATATAAATATTTTATTTTTTGTTATAATTTTCCATACAGTTTTTCATAAAATATTATGAAAAGTGTAATTTAATTTAATTGAAGAAAGGTTTCTTTAGTTATCCGAACAATTTCATCTATATTCTGCCTGGAAATTGACTGTTACAAATTTCTTGTAAAATCTAGCGATTTACCATTATAAATTGTGATTTAGACAATAGCGGAAAATTTATCGTTTTGTTTAGAAGATGGCCTTGTTTTTTTAGCGCTTCCAATACAATTATTTCTTTGGCAATATTGTTAAGTTATTTATATTTTTATATGAAAAGCCGTAACAATACCGTTTTTTTTCAATAAACAGTGAAGTTTTTTTTTTTTACCAAAACAAATCATATGAATTAACTTGTTGTGGCTTTATGTACATTACTTTGATCACACTACGTACCAAAGTTTTGATAAGATAGTGAACAAAACAAAAGCGAATTATAGAAATGTTGATTAAAAAAAAAATTTGTTCTAAATCTTAAAATTTAACACTGTCAATTATTTTTGACAGTATTACAAAAACACTTTTTGAATATATTTACAGGCAATTATATGCTTGTTTAGAAACTACCATATACAATGTATATTATACATGTATGAAATATGCTTCCAATTATTTAATTATTATGGTTAGTGTATTAATGTTTGCAGGCAAACATTCTAATGTTTGTATTTTCCCATCTAAACAGATATATATTTGCAAGAGTAATTTTATCATTATTATAGTTGTGCAGATGCAAAGATAGTAATGATAAATATAAATGAGATTGCAAGCAAACATAAATATTTTTGCCGGTACATACATTTCATCTGATCCAAAAATAATACATATTTTGTTTGCAGAAAATATATTTTATTAGTTACAAAGCTGGAAATAATATATTTAAATTAAACAAAGTTGGAAATAATTTAGCAAAATTTTGAAATATTCGAAAGAGATTAACTCTGCCCGTACATTTGATGTATTTCATGTGTCGATACTTGCGGTAATATTCCCTATATTTGTATAATATACATATCGAAACCTTTTGATGGCAATCTATTCTCGGATTTAAATATCATATTAATTTAGAAATGAAAAATTATTTTTAAAACAATTTTTTGCGAATATTTCAAGAAGTAGAGCTAATTTTTAAATCTGGTGTACACATTTATGATCTTCATCTTAAATTTTATCAGTATTTATGTATTGCATGCCCAATGCATTTGCTACGGTTTACTGTCCCATTTATTAATATTTTTAAAAACCACCATAATATTACTTCGTTTTTAAAACTCATATTATTATTCCTTTACTTAGATCATATGCATAAATAATTTTAAAACAATAAAATTATAAAAATAACACTACAACAATTTTCAAAATAATTAAAATCCCGAAGTCGCTAAATCCGAATCTAAAATCAGTTTTTTTGGGTTTCGTCAGGTTTTAGTGCTAGAGGGTTGGGGTGAGGGGGGCAAACCACATTGTTAAATAAATTAATAGTTATGAATGTCAAATTTGTATGCAGTTAACAATGCTCAGTGCTAAGCTCTGGTTATGATTTATATATGTTACTCACCCTAAGTGACGGCCCAGAACAACAACGTACCGTATTTTTCCATACATACTGACAATTAAAACGCGCCGAGCGTTGCAGTTGTGAAGTAGAATCTACTTTATTTCCAAAAGGTTTTTTCTTATTCTCTTGTTTTTTGTTTCTGATTCTATTAACAGAGTTCTCGCATTTTAAAAATGTTTGTGAACTAACGCTCTCATGTTCTCTTTGAGTACTAACGAATGAACAAGGTACTAAAAACCAACTTAGTATGTTCGTTTCTAAATTTATATTAAAATTATTATTTCTTTTTATTGTTTTTAGCTGTTGAAACAGTTAAGTTAAGCCTTTAAATCTCTGTTTAAAGCCAAATGTAAACGCAGAATCACATTACATTTTTCTGGGTTTCAATTTGACAATACAAAAAACAGCTGATTAATTCTACAAAAAAAATCTGAATATAATATGAAAATTTTATATAAAAAAAGGATTTTATTAGCCTATTTTGCATTCAGTATTAAAAAGAAATCATACAAAGGAATAACCTTACTGACTGAATCATGCTAGAGTGAGGAAGCTGACATTTGGTATGTAGGTTTCTCCTAAGACATAGACATCCGCTCAAATTTAAAAAATATATATGTATGCATTCCTTTGCGTGTGTTATAATTCTCAACTCTGTTTCTACTCTAATAACATAGCGGAATTTGCCGCTATCGTTTATATATCTATTTGTTTTAAAAATATTTTAATCCCCAAAAGTTTTTTTTGAAAATTTTCTACTATTCTTATGAAAAAATCAGTGACTAGTGTGACTGTATTTCCCATATGTTTGTTGTTACAAAAAAATACGAAAAATTTAAGATCTGATATTTACACCATCACAATATTGACAAATAAAATTTTAATTTTATGAACTTTATTATTGTTTTGTATAGAAAGTTAAGACTTTCAGTCTTAAAAATTTACTTATTACAGTCTCAACTCATCACAAGTAGGAATGGGCACCTTAATATAATATAAATAATTATCATTTAAGTAAAAAAGGATAAATTATCCTAAGCTCTTTAGGAAAAAAAAAAACTGTTATAATTTTGTAAAATATTCTGTATAAAAAATTACGCATTTTTTAACATTTAAGCTTTTCTCAGTTTTATCAGCTTTTAGCTACCTCTAAATTATAACTTTCTCAATTATTTATTTTTTTCATAAGCTTATATTAAATCCTTTAGTACATATTTTAATAAATCCTTTAGTATTTTATCTGGGGACTCCGGGTAATCCCGTAGTGGGCTTTTCCCACTAGTGTACACATACAAATATATTGTGTCCTCAAACAAATGTGTTGTGTACCTGGCCACGTGTTTTTGCGCTTTTATTAAACGACAAAAAATTACCAAAATTTTAACATTTCCAACCACAACTAAAATTTTCCGGAAAATTCAGAGTTGTATTCGACAATGTTATACAGTGTTGATATCACAAAAGTGTCCAAAATATATGGGATTTCGTTTTGATTTTAATTGGATTTTATCTTGTTTGGGAAATCTATTTGAAATCCCAAATTTTTTTTAGATTTCCATCGAAATCCACTTTTTAATTGATTTCACAAACTTTTCTGACACCATAAAAGAAGAGTTTAGCAACAACAAAAAATTATTTTCTTAAATTTTTTGTAGACCATCTATGTTTCGTTTTTTTCGGGCGTTATACCTACGTTAGCAAGTGAGTGCCAATGTTTGCATTTTAGCCACTGCTCCCATTAATTTATGATTAAAGCTATAGTGTGTTACACAGATCAGCAATGAATCGTTTTTCGCTATTCATAGTGACTCATGAAATTTTAAATATAAGTGAGTAGAGTCATTAAAAATAAACTGCTCATATGTACTCATACTCACAATAACGTTGATTTATAAGTACAAGTTGCAATAAATTTGAATCTAACGTCGACATCATACTCATACCATCCCAAATTTATATGATTCATCAATCTACAACTTTTTTTTTATAATTTTAGGAAAATGCTTATCATACTCACTATTGACTTTAATCATTTAGCTCATTCAACTCATCAATGTGAAAACAAGTGTTGTAACGACGAGATTTTCTCCGTTAGCTGGGGTAAGCTCGCGGGGGTAGGGATCGTCACAGAAATTTGTTTGATCAGTGACTGAGAGTAAAAGGCTGTTTTTGAATACGTTATAAGTTTTTATTATTAATCTACGATACAAGAGGCACCTAAAATATTGAAATTATAAAATGATGGAGGAGAAGTTCCTACAAAGGTGAAGATCCAGTTCGCCTCCGGCTGAGGCTAGTAGTGTGACGGCAAGTGGTGTTTCCGGTCCTGGGCAGGGCACTCCAAGGCGTTCACGAGATGGCTCGTATGATGTGCCCGACGCACGATACACACTCTGAGAACGTTCGGCCCCACACACGACTAAAACGAGGATTAAACTGGGTTAGAAGGGTATAAGGATACACTCAAATACCTCACACCACGAAAGGAATTTAAAAGGGGTTGTTCGAAGGGGTGACTAATGCACGACTACCATTAATCTTTACGGGAGGAGACCAACGCTCGGCCCGCACTCAAGATTCTTCATGGGAGGACACCAACGCTAGGCCAGCACTCAAGGAACTTCGCGAGAGGAGACCTATGCTCGGCACACACTCAAGATTCTGCACGGGAGGACACCAACGCTCGGCCCGCACTCAAGGATCTTCAAGGGAGGAGACCAACACTCGGCCCGCACTCAAGATTCTTCACGGGAGGAGACCCATGCTAGCCCATACTCAGGTATCTTCGCAGAAGGGGACCTACGCTCGTCGCACACTCAAGATTCTTCACAGCACTCAAGGATCTTAATGGGAGGAGACCAACGCTCGGCCCGCACGCAAGATTCTTCACGGAAGGAGACCAACGCTCGGTCCGCACTCAAGGATCTTCGCGGGAGGAGACCTACGCTCGGCAAACAATCAGGTATCTTCGCGGGAGGAGACCTACGCTCGGCCCACACTCAGGGATTTTCACGGGAGGCCCGCACACTGAAAGCAAGATTAATAAGGGTTAGACTGTTGAAGGATACTCACGGGTTGCCGGCAGGGGTAGATGGACCACGTTAAATGAGCTTCTCCGGACCTTGAAGGATATTCGGAGAACCTCTTGCTCTTTATATACCCCACGATGGGTAATTGTAAACGCTCGGCCCGCACTTAAGGATCTTCATGGGAGGAGACCAATGCTCGGCCCGCACTCAAGATTCTTCACTCAAGATTCTTCACGGGAGGAGACCAACAAGGATCTTCGCGGGAGGAGACCTACGCTCGGCCAACACTCAGGTATCTTCGCGGGAGGAGACCTACGCTCGGCCGACACTCAGGGATCTTCACGGGAGACCCGCACACTGAAAGCAAGATTAGGATACTCACGGGTTGAAGGATACTCACGGGTTGTCGGCAGGAGTAGATGGACCACGTTAAATGAGCTTCGCTGGACCTTGAAGGATATTCGGAGCACCTCTATCTCGAAGGATGTTCGCAGGACCTCGAAGGATATTCGCAGGATCTCGAAGGATGTTCACAGGACCTCGAAGGATATTCGCAGGACCTCGAAGGATGTTTACAGGACCTCGAAGGATATTCACAGGACCTCGATGGATGTTCGCAGGACCTCGAAAGATATTCGCAGGACCTCGAAGGATGTTCACAGGACCTCGAAGGATGTGCGCAAGACCCTCGATGGATGTTCACAGCATGTCAACGGATTCAAAGGATCTTCCAGGATGCTTAAAGAAGTTGCTCATGCACGGCACACTCTCCTTTCAGGATTAGCTTCTTATCGAGTTCGCGGCTTCTGTCAACTGACCCAAATTTGTTTGATGTTGCTCTTTATATACCCCACGATGGGTAATTGTAGTTATCGCCGGCATCGCAACAACATGTGTAGACAGAAACAAGCGAATGACTTCTGTCGTTTCTGCAGTTGAAGGTGTCTTGCTCTTGCCTGTCTAGACTAAGTGGGGAATTAATTAATGTGGACTTCATTTTAACTTATTTTATTCCAATTTCGATAATAATCACAATAGTAATAACAATAATAATCACAAAAGTAATAATTTCAATGGTAGCATCTAGTAGTAATTCAGTTCAATTCAGTTCAATGTCATGTAGTTGAGGCAATAATTTTAATGGTAGCATATAGTAATAATTCATTAATACATTTCAATTCAGTTCAATGTAGTTCAATGGTAGCTAAGGGTGTTGGCAGAAACGAGGACTCGATTTCTGCCATTACAGTGTATATTTATAATTTTGTCCCAACCCGACAAATAATAAATAAATAAATTAAAATCCAGTGTTTTGGTCCTGAGATATTTTTATTCAAGTAAATTCACTTTTTTAAAAAAATGAAAAATTTGAAAATTGGCAATATCCCACACACTTTTCTACTTTTGCACTTTTGGACTCCATTTTCGAATAAATGCAATATGTCGTGATACGCAAAATTGTTTAAAATTTGTGAACCAGTGTAATAAATGTAAAAGTAAAGAAAAAATAAATCAAATATGAAATAAGCAATACAAATCCGTACTAACGCAACAGACCAAACACACAACCTCAAAATGAGTATTTTAATGTTCGTATTCAAGTCATACTTATTTTGCATCGTGCATACACATTGAGTGAAGGAAAGTCTAAACCAACAAAGCCATAAATGTTATAAGTTATGAGTATGATGAGTAGTTCAAACTTTAGAATGAATATGAGGTTCGACAGAATTTCAATTAGTATAAATGCGTATAAGTACAATAAATCATGTAACATCATTCAACTCTACTCACTTTTTTTCTACTCATTGCAGATATCTGGTGTCTTATATGTCTCTTTAGCGATTGCCATCTAGTGTACGTATTCAAAAATCGGCCTTTTCAAAGAACCGGGTTTCAGTTTATTTAACCGGTTTTTCGGTTTTAAACGGCATCGAAAAAATATTTGAACGGCTGTAAAAATTTCAAATTATAATACATATTAAAACAAAAATCTTGAAAATATTTTAATATTTGTAAGATATACATACAGTTGGGCGAATTCATGTAAATTGTATACACTGGAACGTAAAATTTGTATTGTTTGTGTCGCATCGAAAAAGTTTTTGCCATTTTCTCGTAAGATCTAGCAATTTTAATTTTTATAAATTTTCTCCTTGGCATTTAATATAAGGAAATGTATATAAAATAATTGTTATTTAATATTTAAGTAGAAAAGGTTAAAATTGTCGGTTAGCTATTAGCCGAAAATCTAGTGATTTTTTTTTTATTAAATGTATCGAAAATTGATAGTATTTTGTATAAAAAATTACCACTAATAAGATTTTTTACAAAAGCGTTTTTTCATCGTATGTCACCCTCTATTGGAAATATAACACTCAAAACTAAGACTGATAATTCGACAATAATTAGTATTATTTATTTTGCGAGATGCCGCCAAGTTGATGTCTTAAGTAATTTTTAGAGCATTTTTTTTTAAATTCCAAATTTCAAAAGTTTTTCAATGAAACAATTTCGCTTGAAAATTGAAAAATATGTTATTTTGACTAATTCTGTTCATCCTGAAAACTTTATAGTCCTTGCTAAACTTGAGCCTCTTATGCTAAAACTGGATCTTCTGAAATTAAGCTGTCTGTTAAGCTATTGTCATCTGACGGCCCAGATTCTAATCACAGCACGACCACGTTTTATAAACCCATTTTACCTTCCTGTTGTTTGAAAGCAACACGCAAAAACAAAAAGTACGTATTATGGAGTTCAGTATGAATGTATCTTTGAATAAAGGAGCAATATAACTATGCGATAAAAAGCATGTGACGACTTCTCTATACAAAAAAGTTATAAATTATAAAAGTGATTGTTCCAGGTTTGCCAAATACAGTTTTTAAGCAAGTAAGTTTTGACATTTTTTCATAGTACATTGATAAAAGTGGAATCTATTCTAGAACAGGATTCTTTCCCACCGGTTCCATGGAACATGTTCTATAACTGATTACCTGGAGCCAAAATGTAAGGTTTCACCAGTTCTATAATTGGTTCTAAAGCACCCTGTTCTAGTTTTGATAAATCAAACCTATTGCTAATGGATCAAACTCCATAGAAAAAGCACTAGTTGTAGAACGTTAATTACAACATATGCTAATTATTAATTATATGATTAATATAAATAAAAATAATTATTTTTAAGTTTATGTATATTTGTTTCTTTATGTTGTTATGTGATAGAAAAATACAATAACTTCCTTTCATCGTCAAGATGATTAATTTTAAATCTTAAAACTATATTTTTTAAAACAAAATTACTAAAATTGATTTGGTAATATTGAAAATGTTGAAAAATCAATCAAAAATGCAAGTTTTCAATTTTAAATACATATCTTATGCAAATAAAACGTGATTATACAAGTTTTTTAATCACCAACGGTTTGCCAACATTGTACCGATCGTATATTTTTCATCCCGTATGACAACGTTCTTAACGTTTCTTATGGTTTTTATTCGATTTTTCTATTTTTTTTTTAACTTTTTCCTAAATAACCAAAAACTTGAATAAAACCCTTAAAAAAGTCAAGAAAAATGTTACACTCAAAAAAAGACAAAAAAAAGACATAAACTAAAAATAAATAAAAACTTTCCTTTAAAATAGTTTAAAAATTGTCTCAATTTAAGTAAAATTTTATTAAAACTAAGAAAACTTTCTTAAAATGAATAAAAATTCCTATGTTTTAGTAAGCACGAAATAGTTTATATACTCAGAAATAGTTCATACCTTTCTTAAGTAATATTTCTTGATTTTAGGAAAAAAACAAGTATATTAAATAAAAATTAAGCAATTTTTAAATTAATTTTCAAATAAATTTTAAAAATTATGCTTTTTTTCAAGTAAAAGTTTTCTAATTATTAAAAAATAATAAACTTAGATATAGGATTTTTTTGTTGGAAAACGTTTAAATTTATTTTCAATATTCTTTTCCCAAAAAAAAAACAATCAATTAAAAACAAACTATTTAGTTTTTTTAATTTTTAAGAAAAAATATTATTAAAGTAACTCTTTAAAAAAAATTATTGTGCATGATTGTAATTTTTGTTTCGAGATCGAGCGTGTGAGTCAAAAATCGCTCACGTGCCCATCTCTAATCTTAACAGTCTTAAATATGAACTTAAAACACATTTTAAAATTTTGTTAGCAAAAGGTAAAAATTTCGAATTTGAGCTTTTATGTAATAATTTAGTTTGCTGACTACAATACAAAATATCGCAAGCACATTTTATACATTTTGTCATAATGGCTTTCCTATAATTGACTTTGCGCCTATTTAACTTTATATTTATCGAAGGCACTAAAACTATTTTTTTTTCACTTAATAATAAAAGAAGTTAAAATATGTATATCGATGGCTAATATAAAAAGTCCCTAACTCGATTTTTTGTTACTTGATAGAAGAAGGAAAAAATTTTAAAAATCCGTAAAATTTTAGATCAAAAACAGCATTAAAACTTTTTTTGTGTCTAAAATTTTACGTATTTTATTAAGTTTTTTCCTTCTCCTGTCAAGTAACGAAAAATCGAGTTAGGGCCTTTTTATATTAAGTCATCGATATGTCAATTAAAGTTTTTTTTGCAACAATTTCCTTAAATTAGTTAATTTAAGAAGACAAAAAACCCCCAGTGTTCCTTAGCCATAGATGCCGTTTGTCACTTAGGGTGTTCCTTTTTGTTCTCTCAAGCAGAACCGTTAATTAACTACGAAAATTATCTCACTTTGTCACAATTTATAACGTTTCAGGATATCCTGAAGTACATTTTTTTTAATTTGTTCACCTTTTTGCTAATGATGGGAAAATACTTACTGAATGAGTGTAAAGTACATTAAAATGTATGGTAAAATATATTACCATAGAAGCAGGATAAGGATAATTTTCACTTAAAAGAAGTGTCGTTGAACTTGATGTTAGAAAAAACTTTTGTTATTTTTAGTTTTTAGTAAAAAAAAATTGTCTAATGAACTTAAATCAAATTAAATATTTCTTAAAAGCAAGGAAACATTTCCTAACTAACAGTAAAATTTTAGATAATGCATGAACTATTTACGAGGAAATTTTACTGTATTCTAATTAAAATTTAGTGCTCAGTAGTGAAATTTTTCTAAAATTTAGAAATTTCGACCAAATTTTAAGTATAATTTGGACGCCCCGGTAGGCTAGTCGGTAGCGTGCTAGCTTATCAGCGCGGGGGTCGTGGGTTCGATTCCCACCAGAGGCTCTGGTCTATTTTTGCTACAACGGGCCAAAAGCCTTTGTTGCTAGTGCTCGGTTAAGGTATAAAGATATAATTTGTAATTGAATTTGTAATTGAATAATTTGTTTCTTAATTTCATTTCAATTTTTCCTCCAAATAAGTTAATTTTTCTAAATTCTAAATTTGAGAAAATTGAGAATTTTGTTTGATTAAGACGAATTGTCCTAGTTACATTGTTGAGAACTTTTATTTCACAAGATCGAGTAGAAACTCTCAAATAGTTTTTCATCCTTTAACTTTATCTATTTATGAAATATCCTTTAATGTGAGGATAGCTAAGAATTACAATTCGCTACCTAGAGACCTTAAAAAGTTCGTTTTTTGAAAGGCTACGTTTAAACGCAAATTAGTGCAGTATTTCGGTATATTACACCCTCTGTAATTTTTGATAACTGTAATTTTATCTTTTCTTTGATTTTAATTGCTACATTGTGGACCTTAAATTTTATTTTATATTTTAGTTTTAGGCATTTTATATTGTTATATTTTTTATAGTAAATTGTTTTTTTTTTAGTAGTATACAAACCATATTTGGCCCAGAAGGCGTGGTTCTTGAATATTTGAATAAAATAAAATAAATAAAAATAAATAAATTCTAGTTAATTTTTTTTTTTGAGTGTAGCTAGTGTAATAAAGGGTTTAAAAATGGTATTAATATAACTGGAAATTTCATAAGTTTGAAATTTAAATGTTTCAGCCTCAAAAATATGCTTAGAGCCAATTTATACGATGCAATTGATTGCGTGCAATTTTCTTAATTCCCTATTCTAAGTTGCTTCCAATTGGACGAAAACTGAATGTGAATGAAGCAACAAAAGAAGAATGCATATGAGTGTGAAAGAGGGATAACAAAAACATGCACGAAAAACGAAAACCGTGCCTTTTTTGTTAGGTTAGGTTAAGAAGGGTTATGCGCCCAAGGGACGCATTTCCACCCGGAGACCAATGCGGTCCATTGCGAATCCCTTAAGTATAGAGGAAGAAGAGAGAGAGAGAAAAAGAGAAATAAAGAAAAAAAAGTTGAGACGTCCGAAGAAATATAAAAACTACGTAGGACATACCCCTCTACAGTCCCACCGTCAGAAACAGCTGCCCTATTTCCCTGACAAACCCTAGTAAATCGGCTGGATCACATCCAGCGATACACCCCAGTTCGTCGTCAAACCTATCCCCTAGCTATTTCTGCCTGAGATCCAGCCTGAGATCCTGCATCGTCCGGCATGGCATTATCCCTCTTACTCGTAAAAGCCCTAACAGAACAATACCCCGTTAAGAACCCTATAAGGGTCCTGGGACCACCCCTATCCAATCCTAGTAGAATCCTGGTTGCCCCTGCGTCCAGTCCGGGCCATAACGCTCTCAATACCCTGCAATCCACTATATTCCCCAGGACCGGTTAACGGCATCACGGAACCTTTCCCTTACCCCAAAATCCAGACCCAAACCTTCCCGCGAGAGTTCGTCCGCCACCTCACTGCCATCCACCTTGCAGTGTCCGGGTACCCAACACAGCCTTACCGTGAATGCAACCATGAGCTCCCTCAGAGTATTCCTTAACCGTGCGACCAGGCCCGAGCGCACCGTATAATTCGTCAATGCCCTTAGCGCAGCCTGACTGTCGACGTAAATTGTCACCGCAGACCCCCCTATGATGTGATCCAGTATTACCTCCGTCGCCCTCCAGATTGCTAGGATCTCAGCCTGGAAGACACTGCACTTATCCGGGAGTCTGAATGACTTAAGCACCGGCACCAGTGCCAGTGTCCATCTTGGACCCTCTTTTGTTACCCCACTTGCCCTTTTTGTTCCCCTACTTCTCTACCGAGTTCGCTACCAAACAATAATTGCACGCAATATTTGTATGCAACAAATTCACTGTGAAAATTGGCTCTTACTTACATAAACGAAAAATATACTCTACGGATATACTTTAATTCCTCCATAATTTTTATATATTTTCAGCACTACTTATTATAACGACTATTATGGAGAAAAAGTTTTATTTAAAAAAACCTTGGAAACCACCATTCCTGTTTTTGGAGTATTTTGTAATCATTTTAGCACTTTTTATTTTTCAAAACAGTGCACAGGACATAAGCCATGAAGGAGAGTCAGGTATGACAAAAATATGCTATATCATACGTACATATGTTATCCATGTCAGAACAATCATATTTTTTTTTAAATAAAAGCATATTTTTGTAACTTTTTATTTTAAAATGTTTTTATATAATATTTTTTATTTATTATTTTTAAATGCATTTCTTTTCGTTTTTTTTTAATTTCATTTATTTAATCAAAATTTTTAAGTTTTACTGAGCAAAGTAGTACTGAAAGTGTAAAGTACTGGCGACATATAAATTCAATTCGAAAAAAAGAAAAATTACTTCGCCCTTAAATGTTAATTAAACCAAATCAGGCATACCGACTATATGATACCCTACACCAGTTTGGTTAAAAGCCAACTTATGTTTGGGTCGAAAATTTTAACAGGTTGAAATCATACTTGAGAATGCATAAAAAAATGTAATTATAATTGATCATTTGTTTACATAAAATTTATACGATTTAAAAATTATCAAAATAGCTTTATACTGAAAAAAATAACAACAAAATATAAAATATACAAATATTGGCGGGTTATATTAATAAATGGTTCCTTGTTTATACAACGTAATTGATTATATTCATATGTCAAAATTATATTTTCGCGTAAAAAAATAAGTTGTTTGTTTTATATAAGTAAGAAAAAGTAAAAAGTGAAATTTATTAATGACACATAAAATGACGGTTGACAATGAAATCAGATCCTTAAATTATTATAATTAACAATGGTAATGAAATTTATTTCATTACAAATTTTATCAATGCAATGGTAATGAAATCATCAATTAATTAGTCCATTCAATTGAATTTGTCTATAAATTGGTAAAAAAAAATTAGAAAATCAGTAAGACATTTGTTGTTAGGTATATTTAATTGATAATAGGGAATGTAGTCCATTTGGGGAATCTTTATGTAGGCACTGGGTATAAAAATAAACTGATTCTAACCAAATTCAAGAGGCTTTACCGTGAGCCCATTTTCAGTCGGCGTATCAGATTTAATTGAAATATCTTCATATTTGCAACCTATATCTTGCGAACAGACAGTTATATTAAAATGTTATATTTTTTATAAAGGTTGTCAATACATTAAAGCGGCACCAAAATAAAATCTTTTAAAAATTTTGTAACATTTTTAAAAAATACCTAATAGTTGGGCGGATTCATGTCAAAAATGTTTAAGCAATCATGCACCTCGTTTTAGTATTTGTGGGTTTTAATTTTCCTCTTTTGGGAAAAATTGTCGATTAGCCGAAAATCTAACAATTTTTTTATCCGATGTAATTTAATTTTTAAAGGACAGTTGTATGTTAATAAATATTGTAAAATTTACAAATTGGTACTGTATTTTATAAAAAGTAACATCTAAAATTATTTTGAAAGAAAACACATACATATTTCGATAAGATATGTGTTTAAAATATAACACTAAAAATTAGGATTAGGATAATCTGACAGTTAATTCTAAAGTTTCTTATTATTTAGTAGCAACTTTTATCAAACTCCACAGCCCGGCAAAGTAATACAATACTTTTTGCGATATATCGCCAAATACAAAGTTTGAGGGCACTGACACACCTGGATCCGGAAATAAGAGATATTATATAGTAATAAAGTAGTACTTACTTAATTGTCATTTTCTTGAAAAGTATAAAAAGATATTAAATTACCTCTGATTTGATATGCAATTTGATTTTCAATTTTTTTGGAAAAGGTCAAAGATCACATTTATTGACCACTAACTCGGGAGCCTATATTTCCGAAAGCGTTCTTTTTAAAAATTTAAAAAAAAATTGTGTTAAGGATGATTTTCTTCTCTACAGCTGTGAAAAATTTCAGAGTGTAGGAATTTTCGGATCAAGAAACAAAAATTGTAAACGAAGATATTTTACAAGGAAAATTAAATCTTTCCTGATAGGGGTGGGATAGTGCATGATTTTTCGATTTCGATACGCTAGAACCACTTATTAAGTGAAATTCAAAAAAAACATACATTAGCCAAAAAATAGGGAATTTGGGATGGGGGCAAATGGCCCCTCATTACATAAAGTCAAAAGTTGGGTTGAAGAGTAAAAATCCATAAAAAGATCCACAACTTCCCTCGAGTAGCCTCTAGGGGGGTAAAATGTAAGATTAACCCTCACTAATATTTCATCCCCAACATTTTTTCCGAACAAACCTACCCTCTACCTACACTCCATAAGGGGGCTGCCATACAAAATGACTGAAAGCGATATATTGTAAACAAAAATATTTTACATTAAATATTAAAAATAATTTGATAGGATATTTTACAAGGAAATTATAACTAACTTCTAATTCCTAGAAAATCATCATTTAATGACAAAAAAAATTCAAAAAATAATTATTAAGAATACAAAATGCAAAATATTTAAATAAATTTTTTAAATTTTAAATATAAAAATATATTAAAATTGATTACTTAGATTTTATGAGTCCTTTGGCGGACTTCTGCAGAGCTCGTAGGGATTGTATACACACAGAAAAATATATTTAAAAATCAAGTACCAACAACATTAAATTAAATAGAAACAGCTTTGAAATGCAGTACCATATGATCGAAATCCGATTTAAACTATTATAGATTTCGAGCTTCGTTATTTTCAGCACGTATGACACTAGCTTTTTTCATAAGACAAGAATAAAAGCTAATGAGAGTTTGACTAGAATTTTTGTAGACTTAAACAACTTACTATGTTCAAGACATTAAAAATATATAACAAGTTTATTTATAAAATTTATTAAATTACTTTTAGGTTCAATCGACATAAATGTGGAAACAACACCTTACACTATAACATTTTCAGTAGTTGATGCCGAGAATTATGAATTACAAAATGTAACATGTAAAAGTATAAAAAATATAGAAATCGTTGGAAATAATAGTCATGTTTGGTATGTATGAAAAAAAATTGTGAAACAATTTGTAATATAAAATGTCATAATAAAATAATTGCAGTGAAGGATTAGATCCATGTTCTTCATATTTTGCTGTTCTGATTATTAAGAAATTGAATGAGGAAGGTCAACAAATGATCGAAATGACAAGAGATGTTAAAACTGATTATAAAGGTAAAATTACACTGTATGACAGTAATTTTATACTATCAAGTGACTTAGTGTTGGATGTAGGTCTGGTTAGATCCATTATCAATTTTCTTAAATCTGTAATTATTGCTAAAACAACAATTTTTAGACTTTACAGAGATAGTTGGCTTTTCTTATAATTAAATGTAAGCGAGTTTTTTTAGAGGTTGAGAACTTTTATTTAAAATAAAACACATAAGGACTTACGAAATGATTTATTTAAAATTTTTATTCGATAGCTTATTATATACATTACATGTGTACCGCAACCACCTCTTTTGAAGAGTATTCCGAAGCACCAATTTTAAATTTTTTTTTCGGATTAAAGTGACAGGCAAAAATTTATTTTTTAGATCATGATAAAATAATCTTTCCCTAATGATTTTTCAGATAATCTTAAACAAAAAAAATTATCTTCATAAAAAATTATTTCCATTTGACAGTTTATTCGTATTACAAATGTAGGGCAGTAGAAAAAAATTAAGAGATTTACAGTATAAAAACATAAAAATGTTCACCAATTTTACACATAAATTATTCCATACAAGAGAATTAATTTTAATGATTTAAATAATTAATTGCCATTTAAGTGGAATAAAAAGTTTTTTTTTTTAATTTCGTAAGTTTGTGTTTTATTTTAAATAAAATTCTTAACCTCTTAAAAACAGTATTTAGTGTAAACATGTTTCTTTCTTTTTTTTACTTTTTTCTTCTTTGACGTCTGCTTTTAGGTTTATACGTTTAGTTTTCTCAGTCAAGTCCAGTAAGAATTACTCAGTAATAAACTTACGAAGAGTAAGACAAATTAACTCTCAAAAAAGTATGCGAACAGAAAATTTGTAATAATAGGCTTATTGTAAAACCAAATGCAAAAATAAATTATAACTGGCCGATATGGAAAAAGAGGATTCTTGATGTAAAATATTAAGCGGAAACATTTCAAAATGTTTGCTTATCTTTTCCATAATTCATTTTACAATGTTTTTCGCTTTGCATTTGCATACATCAACGAATTTGTGAAACATTTTTATTTGCATACATCAAAAATTTATGATATGTTTTTCAATCATTCATGTTTTTTCTGTTTGAAAATACTTGCTGGCAAAAATATGTCCAGTAAAAATTTGCAAACTCTCGACATCGAATTGTCACTATATTCTCTCTTTTTTCTCTTTGTTTACTGAGTAGATAAACGAAAACTTATGATGTGTTCTTTCTTTATTATTCATTATTTTTTTACACAATTTTTAAATTTTCAAATCTAAGTATTGCCATTTCTAGCTTAAATTAGAGAAAATGGCATATCATAGTTAAATAATATACTTTAGGAGTTCTAAAGTCTTCTTTTCTTAAAAGTATACTTTATGCTTGTCTAAGCAAAAGTATACTTTAATCGTTAAAGTGTGATTTGAAATTAAACTTATCTGAAGTTGGTTTTATCAAATTTAACAACAGTTACAACAGTTGTTTTCCGCCTAGAAAATTTTTGTAAAAAAAATTTTAAATTACAAAATATTGAAAGGAAAATTATATCATTATAATTATTAATATAATTATTAATATAATTATTTTTTTATTATTTTTATTAATATAATAAATTTTTATTACTAAAAATTCACTTTTCTTTCCTTTTATAAAGGGGTTTCCTTTTTACTTTTTACATTTTGCATTGCAACTACTTTATTTACACACTTTTCATTTTTTCAGCTAATACAAAGTCAGCTAATCAATGTTGCCACTTGTTTATTTTTAATACAAAATGTATGGGGACAATTGGTAAATTTGACTTGAACCCCAATTAAAGCCGCTTCAACTTAAAACTGGCTTTAATTCTGACTATAATAGCAAAATAGATAATAACAGGTTTTTTTAATTTAAAGTCGTTTTAAAAAAAGCCGACTTAAGTGCGGGACTATGATTACGGGCCAATGTTTAAAAAAAACACACTGCAGAAAAAAACAAACCGTCAAAGTTGAATGATTTTAATTTTTTTTGGGTTTCTTTTAATTTAGATATTTTTATAAAAAACTTGTCATATTTAAATTACACCTTAATAACTATATATTTGGAAAGCTAAATTATTTTTCATTTAAAACTGTTCCAAAAATTCAAAATAGGTTAAAAAATTACTGAACTTCAATTTGTTAAAGTCCTGACATTAAGGGTATAGTAGAGATCCTTCCTTCATCATTAAGGAGAAAAAACTATACAAAATTTATTATTTAAATAAAAATTTAAGAATCGCATATAACACATCGGCTAAAAAGTCCGTAGGATAACCAATAAAACAACAATAATAAAACAACATAGTCAAGAGCGATACGACCGCCATTCAATACCTTTTTTAAAGAATGATTTATCTTTGGCCTCAAAATAGAACCAAATATTTTTCGAGCGAACATTTTTTTAGGTCTCAAAACAGGTAAATATGACTGGGGCAAAAGCTGGCGAATACGGTGTGTGCGGAAGCAATTAAAAGTGTTGTTGTTTTTGGTGCACTGTGAGCAAACGCGACACCCATTTGGAAAACAGCTTTATCATGGACTTCGATATCTTTGAGGGATCAGCTATCTCCTGCAAATTCACTTTGCGGTCTGCCAAAACGATTTTGTGAATTTTTTAATGTTTTCCGGTATCACTACCTCTTTTGGGCGGCCAGAGCGCTCGGCATCATCGGTATTTGTAAAAGTAGCAACCTAGTGATTTTATATGAACTTTTTGAGAAATTTATTGGACGATTTCAACAAAACTGGTTGAGAACAAAAACACACAAAAATCTTTGCCAAGTAATTAAAAGTATTTCAACTAATAAATTTTTTTCGCAAACATTATTTATGAAATAGTTACACTTTGCCAAGTTTTGATGCATTTATTTTATTTGTAAATTACTTTTTTAATCCAAGTTTGCACTAGTTTCTTAGGTTAACTATTATTAAGCCCAAAAAATTGTTTTTGTTTTTTACAGGTATACTTTTTGACATTTTCTTTTGTTTTAAAGTAAAGCTTTAGTATGTAATCCAGAGTATTTATTTATTGAAAATTAAAAAAAAATTAATTGTACACCTATAGAAATAGATTTTTTTGTTCTAATTTTATTAAAATAAAATTAGAACAGTAAAAATAAAGCTGATAAATACACAATTTTTGTTTGTTACATTTGAGTTAAATTGGCAATTTTCTATTATGAAAGCAACAAACTTAGTAATAATTCCTTAGGCTTTAACTAATTAATTTCTAAGTCTCAAGTCTATAAAAAGTTTCGTTGGAAAATTTCCAGCAGTTTAAGTTCTATCCTGCCTCGACATGATTCCCAATTTACAACTGCTTCGTTGTTATTTGGAGTTTTTTTCTAAATAAATACATATTAATTAATTTTTAATATCTTTTGTTTTTATTAGAGCCAGTAGTAGTTATTGATAAGATTGAGACTTCCACAGAAGATGCAAATATGACATGGATTGCCAGTGATCGTACATGTATTTTAAACTTTAAAATTGAAGCAAAATCAATCGATCAACAATTTACGTGGACAATAGGAAATGAGGTAAATTTCCTTCAAATGGAAAACTTTGTGCCCTGTCAAGATTATAATATACAACTGAAAACTTACGATATAAATAATGCATTTATTTCAAATAAGACAGATAATATAACAACTGAATATGAAGGTAAATATAATTATTTTTGTACTTTTGAATTAACTTATTAATATAATAGTGCTTGTTCTGGAATTAGTGACTAATTCAAAATGCAACATTTTTTCAAATTCACCTAATTGCAAAAACGGTGTTCTGGAATTCGTACGATTTTAGTGTTTATATTCTAAAAATATTTTAGTTGTCAAAAACGAAAAAAAAAAATTGTTTTTGCGAAATTCCACTTCGTTTTATGCAAACAATAGGTTCCAGTTTTTTTGAGCGAAAAATAAATTTGCCCTTGTTTTTGCTACCTAGAATCATAAAACGAAATGCATCTATACTTACCATTTTGGGTGTGTTTCGGTTTTTTTGGACCTAGCGGGTCCCAGGTGCCCCGGACCCCTAACAATCTGACGAATTCAATTAGTATAAAAACTAATGAACGTGAATTCAAAAACACCAAAATATTTAAATTTGTTTTATTTTTACGTAATGGGATTCCAGAACATGCACATTAAATTTTTTAACTAAAAAAATCAAAATAAGTACTTTTCTTTTGCGTGCAAATGGAATTACACATTATAAAAATGATGTGATTTAAGAAAGGTTGATAAATTAAAAAAAAGCAAGCTTTCAAAATATTAACTTGCTCGAGGTGCAACTGTGTGAATTTTCGTAGTAATCCAAGTAGCCAGTAAGAAATGATTGAATTGTTTCCAAAATTGTCTCATGGGAGTTATCGGAATATAGGAAGAAAACATATCAAACCATCAGAAAAAATGAAATTAAATTCACCCTAATTATTGGATTTAATGTGATTGTGGCTGACTTCATAAACGCAGCATGTATTGGAACACTGCATTACATGGAGTTCATAAACGTCATTGCCTTTTTTGGCAATGCCGTGATTTCATTAACGTATGGTAACGCTTTTGGAATGGGCAACAGTTGTTAAATTTGTGCAGTGTTTTTATTTGTGATGCTTTGTGATTTTTGTCAACTGAAGTGACGGGCATATTATCAATCGTAAGTTAAAATTTAACATAACTTTTCACAAATAACATTGTGCCCGTTAGGAAAACAACTTAACCACTTGTGTGATTGCTAAGGAGGCAGAAATGAAGCAAAATATTCGTTTTTTTCAGGCTCTGCCTTCTTTTAGAGGCTCTAGCTTGTCTAAAACTTTGGGTTCTGAAGAGATCTTTTGTCGTATCGAAAAACATGTATCACCCTAGCTAAAAATCATTAATTTGCTTTGTTTTTGTAAATATATGGAGGTTGAAAGCTTGCTATAAACTAGAAATAATAAACGAAAAACCTGAAAGTATATAAAAACTACAAAGCAAAAAACTAATAGATTTAGGTTTTTCTTCAATGATTATACATGATTTGATTTATTTATATAATAAAAAATTGAAATCACGAAAAAATCATGAAGAGAGGAGAAGCAGTATTAGCGCTCATAAACGTTTCAAAATGTTACTGCGTTATTTGACAAAGCAGTGTTGCCGTGAAGTATTGCTTTGCATTGTAAACGCATATGCTTGCAGTGTTGCTTTGCATACTGCAAAAAATATTGATTTTTAGAATTTAAATCACGATTTGAGGACAATAAAGTTCCAGGGAAAATTTCCACGGGAAAAAAAATTACTAAGTTTTATTCCCTATAATTTACTAATAGAAGTTATAACTTTTCTTTACATTTAAGGGATCACACACAGGTAAGATTTTTAGAAGATTTTTTTTCTTTATTTTTTTTCCTTCGTAATGAACGGTTTACTAACGCAAACTCGTATCTCAAAAACTACTACTAGTGAACTTGTGACATTTTTTTTTAATTTAAAATTCATCCTTCGGGATTAAGGGCTTCGATCCCTACATACGAGTACTAATTATATTTAATTTTAAAAATCTAAATATTACAATTAATTTTTATCTCTTGTTTTTGAAATATCATTTAGCAAAGAAAGAAAATTCATTGAGATTTTCTTTATTCTATAAAAAAAACATCAAAATTATAAAAATTAAATTTATAGGATCTTTTCGGATTAAAATTGGAAAAACAAATTATTATAAAACGTTTTTTTGTTTCTCCTGAAAAGTAGTAGTTTTTGAGATACGAGATTGCATTAGTAAACCCTCGATATATTGCAGTACACACATAAAATGTATTGTCAATCCGGCGAATACTCTCAAATTTGTACGCGCACTTGTAATGGCGTGGCAGAGAGTTTGAAAGTAATATTTTTTTTGTCAAAATTTGATTGTTTTTTGGAAAGCTGATATTTTGTCAAAAATTATTATTTTGCTTATTTCTTCAATCAATAACAAGATAAAACATTATTTTGGTCTTTTCATTTTTTTATGTATTAAAAAAATTTTTATTATTGTAGGATTCTGAGCAAGATTATAATATTACATATGTGTATACCACCGCGCATAAAATGTAGGATTTATTTAGAAAATCACTAAAGCATGATTTAGTTTTGCTTGGACAAAGGGGCACATAACAAGTCGAGGTCGATTGTTGTAGTAGGTCCCTGTTTCGACTCAGAAAATGATGTTATCTGACCTATAGAATTTTGCTTACTTTTGGCACTTCCCACGTACTCAATAAATCCCATATACATACATATATTTCTTTTTCGCACTTGAAATATTTTTTTTTAATATAAGCTTTAAATTACATGTTAAAACCATATTTGTACCATACCAATGCGCACAGAATTTATAAAAAATATTTGGAATAGTGGTATGTTTTTAATGATCTAGTCCAGAGATATTGTGCCAACCCAACCTTAAGGCTCCCGGACATCAGCTATAGCGGGTTTTAAAATAATTATTTTTACAATTATAAATTGTTAAAATATAGTTCAAAGATACTATCCCTGCGGGAAAAAAAGGGTCAGTTGGGAATTGGGACCTGTCCTGGGATAGGTGAAAACCTAAAAACCATATCATGAGATAGGTGAAAAGAGCAGAAAAGAGAGAGTTCTTTGACATGTCAAAGAGGGCAATTGACCCCCTCCTAGGACAAGCCCATGTTAAAGTGATTTTAGATCATATAATCATATTCTTTTTTATTAATTATTTTATTGCAAAGAAACATGAACATTTTTATTAGTAAATTATAGAGAATAAAAATTGAGAAATTTCACAGATTGTGTGTTGCTTTCAAGTTTGTTAATTTGTTTCCAAACACTCAACATAAAATAGACAATCATCAACAAACAATGACCAAAGGGTAGAAGAAGAGCGTGGATATTGATAAGGTTGGGTAGCGTCAACCGAAAATACTAAGTATTCTATCCTGCTGGCTCTGTGGAATTTCTCAATTTTTATTCTCTATAATTTACTAATAAAAATGTTCATGTTTCTTTACAATAAAATAATTTATAAAAAATAATATAATTATATGATCTAAAATCCTACAATACTATTCATTTACAAAAGAACAGATCAACAATTCATAAAACTCCATTATTTTTATTTTTCAATATAATCTCCTAAAACTTCAATACACTTAGTACAAAGCTTTTTTTAAGCAATTCTATCCCTTGATTTACTAACAAAATTAACCAAAACAGAAATATATAGGTATACTTAGGACCACATTTTAGTCAATAATTTTGAAACGAATCGGGGTTCCACTTTTGTTTTTTCTGAAACAGTTTATATCGTTCAAATTTATATTTATAACTGTGTTATATTTATAACTGTGTAAATGATTTAGTAAAACTAACGCGTTTTTTTCAATTTTTATTATATCATATTTCCGAAACCGAAAGGGCCTGCTACCCAAAATATTATATTTTGTCGATTACAAGTAATATACAACATTTACAGTGAATTTAATTAAAATCGGAGGAGTTGCAGCCGAATTTCATGATGGCTCAGTGTGTTTTCTCCCAATAGTGAATGTTTCTGTTAACACATTGCCGTAAAAACACAGACATTTTTTCCTTTCTTATTTTGCATATATTTTCTTTAGAACCAGGAAATGCAACCTTAACAATTGTTGTAAATGGCAAAGCTGATATGAAAGTATCGTGGGATCCGGTAACGCATAAAACATGTGTTAAATACTATTACCTAAAATGGTTTATTGAGAATTGTAATGAGAATCCTTCAAAATTTCGTAATGATACGGACAGTTCTTACAATGAGCATCCAGATGGCAATGCTGATGGAAATGCTGATGGAAAAAGTGGCACGTTATATTTTTAAATTATTTAGAGTGAGACAACTATTATTATAATTTGTTATATCTTTACAGATTTGAAATGTGGAGGCTCCAAATATCTGGATAATAAAGATGTTAGCGAATATATAATAATTGGTTTGCAAGGCTGTGAAGAATATGGATTTGAAATGTATATAAATAATAATGAGACTGCAAAATCGGAACAGAATTTTACATCTCCAGACCAGAGTAGGTAACAGTTCGCTGATAATTTCAATGAATTGAAAATAATCTGTTATATGTTAACAAAATTTATTAACACATTTAAAAACTGCTACAATTTGTTACTTTTTCTGAATTTAATTTTCGGTCCAAATTAAATTTACATATGTACATTTTAGTTAAACTTGAAGACGAGAAATATATTTGCATATGTATAATGTTATTTTTTTACAATAAGTCCCTAGCCCCGTTACCATAAAATCTACCGACATTGGAAATTCTACAATTAAACTGGAATGGAATCCACCAGTTCAACATAAAAAGTGTGTTGAAAAATATTTTGTACAAATAACTGGACCTCTTAACAGACCACTAGAAGACCAGAAGAAACCAAAGGATACTGAATTAACTGAAACTGATGCATTTTTTGAGGAATTAGATCCATGCGGTCAGTATAATTACTCCATTATCCCTCTGTTACGTGATGGTTCTGAAGGTGAAGCATTGGGAAATAAATTTGAAACTTTGGAAGGAAGTAAGTTAAATATTAAAAATTTGTTTCAGGTTTTAAAATATGCTGTTAGAGTGGCCCTACTCTAATCGTGATGCAATAGCTAATGCAATCTACCATAAAATACATAAGACTATGCAAATCTCTCAATCTCTTTTAAATTTGCTTTCCTTTTGTCGTTTTTGCATGGGCTAACATAGCCCGATACAAATTTTCTAACAGAAGTTTAACGATTTGAATCTCCAGGTATGCTCTTTGAGTTAGTTTTGTTATAGGTCCTTTGCGTTAGTCTTGTGATAGGATCTTTTGTCTGTCAGTCCTGTGACATGTCAAAGAGCGCAATGCGTCCTCTTCTCTAACAAGCCCATGTTAAAGTGACCGGTACTTTTTATATAAAATAACTAGTCCGAGGACCGGTTCGTGGCTGAATAGACCATTTACGTGTCCTATGAATAACTTCAAATATGGCAACACTGTATTTGCGCGAAATGATAAACAGTTGTAGCCCGCCATTTGATTGAGAGTAGGCGAAAATGTTGAAGCTTCTTAGTTCATAGCCCAGATATGTTACTTAACTCCGGCGCGATATGTATGAGGGATAGAAAACTCATTCATATTATTTTTATCAATTGTTTCAGTGGAAACGTAGCTTAAAGATCATTGATAATGAAAACAAATTTCTTTTCTTGAAGGACGTACTGAATTCTAGAGGACATCTCTGTAACTTGAAAACGAATCCAGGGATTATTATGAAGTTTGACGTAAAAGTTTGATGAATATAAGTTGCGCGTCAAAATGATAAGGTCACTTATTTTTTGTTCTGTTAATGCAAAAGTACAAGCAGTGTAGAATAGTACGGATTACTAAACGGAACACAAATGAGAGCAAATGATGTGTTTATGAATAAAATTTTCGTTAACGATACTATTCTGTACTCCGTGTACTTTTGCATAAACAGAATAAAAAATAAGCGACCTTATTATTTTGAGGCGCACTTTGGCAAAAAAAAAAAAATTATGCCTTAACCTACTCTTTTTGATACATTAGCATACGAAATGTATTCTTAACCTATTTTGGTCCATATCGCCTTAAGTAAACAGCGAAACAAAATGTTCTTTGTTATTTTTCAACAGTAGACTTTAGAAAAGTCTATTTAAAAAAAAAAATATTAAGCCGAATGAATTTCTTAATCGTATGAATTGCTAAAAACCCTTAAATTTGGATGCGAAATGGCTAAATCTAAACTAAATTCAAGTTTATGTTTCTAAAACTTTAACAAATTTGAAAAATTTTGCAAATTGTTTTTAAATTTATTTGTCGTTAATTATATCCTCTGTCATATATGGTGAGGAAAAATATAATAACGGTTATAAACTTTTTTTGGATTATAAATTATTTACAGTTAAAATATTTTTCTAATAAGTAATCATTTTTGAAAGTAAGTAAAGACTATTTTTTTCTAAATGATGATTACACAAGCGATATGTTCAGATATTTACATACTTTCAATTGATAATTATGTTTTTTCAATGTAAGATTTTTGTTACAAAAATGTCAATACTGAAACAAAGAAGTAATTGGCATTCATTTAAACGGAGACTGTTCGCTAACGGTTTAAAAATTACTATTTCGATTACACAGGTATTTTTTGGTTTTGTCCAAATTTAAGCAGTTATTTCTTCAAATTTTATGTTAATCCTGTAAATTTCTTAATAGTTTTGTAGACAACGCTTATTTTATTATGAAAGCGGTTAACCCTTAACAGCGATTAATTACATCCATTTTAACCGTAAATGCAGTTAAAGAAAATTTACGGTTAAATGCAAACTCTAATATAAACTAACATTGATTTATAATCTATTTAAAGTACCATCTGCCATTATAAATCCTAAAGTGATTGCTCATCCATATGCACTTGATATTTCATGGGAACCTCCTCAAATCGCTGATTTATGTGTTACTGGTTATCGTCTATCTGGATGGGATGATGAGAATAAACCGGTTTCGCAATTCGATAATACAACCGAAAACACAGATGTTTATGTTGAAGGCTTAAAAGCTTGTATGGCTTATACAGTTCAAATAATACCAACTACTAAGTCTATGAAGGATGGTGAATTGTTGCATATTGAACATGAAACGGCATCGATAGCTACTGCAAACCCGGTTGTTAATGGAATTGATGTTTATCCTGATCGATTTGCAATAAGTGCTGTAGAATCAGATTCTAATAACAAATGTGAAACAATTTTTGCTCGATTTATTTGTGAGGCACGAAATCCAGCAGCTCCAATTAAGGTAAATCTATGTACATTAACGATTTTCAGAAAGATATTGTGTGAGAAGCCTCAATTTATTTTAATAAATTATTTTACAAAATGGTTAAAAATGTCTTTAAGAATCATTTTTATTTTATCTTTAAATTTATTAAAGGAGCTCTCAAGGTGTACTAAGTATTGTAGGTGTTGTATCATACTATTAAAAATCAGACTTGTTAAAATTTTTATTTCACTATAACAACGATTTTTGGCTGGCTTTTCTAGCAACCTAAACATTACCCAATAAGCAATTCGGTAGTCGACTACGAAAAAAACACACACTCTTAGTTAACTTTTATGACATAACTTAAAGCTAACTAAAATAAAATGCAGAACTTCACCAAAATCGAAGTTTGCATATTAGGCATATAACTTTTTACAATTTTGGCAAATAGGAAAAATGTCATAGGATAGTCGAAACAGCATATAAAAGTATGAAATCCTATTATATTTTTTTATGTGAAATTGCAAAAAAGTTTCCACACCAAACGCAATTACATTTTTTATTAGAACTGCTTAAAAAACGATGTTTTACACACTACAACTAGATATTTATATAACTAATATAATATTTATATACTAATATTCCAAATCCCTTTTAATGGAGCTATTTATTTTCTTCAGAAAATGTTGCTTCAATATTAAAAAAAAAATAAATAAAAAAGAAATAGCAAGTTATTCGAAAATACGCATAGTGAAATAATAATAAGATCGTATAGCCATTGTGTAAATCATCACATAGTTAAATTTAAAATAACAATAAACTTTATATAACAATTGAAAAAAACTTAAAATAAAAATATTAAAAAAAGTCTGACTTTTTTAGAAATCGCGTTTGGTGCAGAGCATTTTTCAACCGAAATCACTCAAAAAAGTGATATTCATTACCTGTCCAATATTTGCCAAAACGTGGTGGTATTTTTGGTAAAAATTATTTATATGCCTATTACATATTCTGTGCAGTGATAATTGCTGATATTTGTTTAGTGATACCTGCACTTGTTTTTGTCACATTCTTAAAAACACTAATTGCATTAAAGTAATTCAATGTGCTAAACTCCCACAAAACTTATTACAAATTGTGGTCCCTATCCGGATTTCATTCTTGCCTAAGGAAATCATCAGGGGACGATTAGTATTTTAAAAGTAGGTCATCTCGCAAGTGTTTCGAAGCGTTGTTAAATAATTTAGTTTAAGAAAATTTAGTTATGACTTTGAGTGCCGATATTGGCAAAATTAGTTAACTTTCTTAACATTTCTCTTTCCCCTATTGGTGTTTACGTTGGAAAGAGTAAACCCTGTAATATTAAAAATTTCTTAGGTGATTTGGAGTTTCCTAAGTGATTTGAAGCATAGCTGTTAAGTAATGATTTGTAATCGTAATTATTACTAAATAGATTACATTTTTTGAAAAGTGAAGTAATGATTACGATTATATTTAAATTCGCACGATTACTAATTGATTACGATTACAAATAATCCAAAAATAATCAAGTTTACTAACATATATTGTTCAAATGGTGTAAGTAAACACTAAATATCCTATATGGTAATAAAATTTTACCGTAAAGATTCTATACAAAAATTTTTATTTCATAGACAAAAAATTTAAGAATTCCAATATTTGTAAACAAAAATTAAAACTATCTGTTAAATTAAGCGTGATTTTGTTTTGTAAGTTTAGAATTTTTTCACGGTATAAATTCAAATTTTTGAAAATAAAATAATGTAAACCCAGGTGAAAATATTCATATATGGTCATATATGACTACATATATGGGTTCATATATTATTCAATATATGCTCGGATCAGAAATTTGAGGGTATATGGCCGTATATGGACATATATGAGTGTTCATATATGGTCATATATAAGTACTTTTTCTATATGCCGGTATATTAAAAATGCTTTTTTTATTTTTAAACAAATATATTGTTTTTTTTTTTAATTAAATGAAGTAAAATTAAATCAACATTAAATTCAAGGGAAAAAGGGATATTAAGGTAAAAAACACTCATAAATTTTGGGAAAAGAGTACCAATATTATTTTTAGATTATAGTATCTTCATTTTATACAACAATTCAAACTTTCATGTATTAAAAATAGAATAAATAAATAATAAAAAAATAAACAACAAAGCATAAATTGTTACATTAAATGAAGAGTTGTTGTACTATAATTAATATTTTATACTTTTTTTAAATTATATTTATACTATAATTTATATTTCTTCAATGAGAAAGATTTTGAAATTTGTTTTATTGATCTCAATCCTTTTTTTTTTGGTTACATATTACTTCGCCAGAGGCGAAGGATAAAAAAGACAGAAAATTATTAATTGTCTTAAGACCCAAATACATTTGGCTTAATTGACTTAAGCTTTGTTTTGGTATCAAACAAAATTTTTTAAATACAAATTTTTAATTTTAAAAAATGTTGTTTATAATAAAAATACAATACCTAGTATAAGTCATTTAATCTAATTACGTTTCTGCCTTTATGTAGAACAAAGGTTTAAATTTCCCTCATATATGGCAATATCTGATAAAAATTTAAATATATTACCCCATATATGGGATATTATATGTACTCATATATGAACATATATGGCATATATGAACCAATATATGGACCAACATATGCAATATATTACCATATATTTCCATATATGGATTCATATATTACCATATATGAACTTCATCTTTAAATGTATTGGCCCATATATGCTTCCATACATGACATATATGTTCATATATGAAAACATTTACGATCATATATGATGATATATGAACATATATGAATATTTTCACCTGGGTAATGCAAAATTTTTGGAAAATAATGTAAAATAATCAAAAATAGTCGTTGAAAGTAATCGGATTATTTTTTGATAATCGTTAGTAATCATGATTATTTTTGGGTTATTTGTAATCGTAATCAATTAACATAGTAATCAGAAATTGTTCAAAAGAAGATTATATAATCATTTCAATTCTTTTTAAAATGTAATCTAATTAATTACTAACCGTAATCAAAAATTAACAGCTATGATTTGAAGTAATATTTCATTTTAATTAAGTAAATTTATAGTAAACTAAAATATAATTATTTTATAGCTAGCTACAAATTAAATAAATTTTAACTCACTTCTATTCAAAAACTTTAAGTTAGTTGAAAATTCATTCAGTCGGACAATTGACTACCGCCTATGACATCGCAATGTTAAAATTGTCAGTTTACTCCATTCAAAATAATTCAAGTATCAACCACCACTAGTTCGTAGTAGTTAGATTTAAGTGCATTAAAAGTATTTTCTTTAAATTAAATTTGAACAACAATAATAATTTTAAGAACAATACCGCACTTACACTGCTCTCGTGAACAACCTAATTATGTGTTTAAAATTATTCAAAATAATATAATATCAATGGTGTCCTTAAGTAAAATTTAAAAATGTTTTAGGGGGCTCCATACACTATTTAAAAGGTTATACATAATGAAAAACATTAACGAATTGGTTACAACAGCTTATATCTCCCAAATGCGAATTTTTACTGGGTGACTGAGGGTGAAGCGTTTCATCAATATCAATTAAGAGCGTCGCCGGTCTTGGACTTTGTGACTTGTTACTTGTTTTGGATCTGAACAAAAACCTGAACATCCAGTAAAAAATAGACTCAATTTTTTAACTTTGTTATGAAAATTAGCATTTCTATAGTATATGAAGCTCCGTAAAAAAATTTAAGAAACAATAATAACAAGCATTTTGAAATTTTTGATAATTTTATTAAATAAATAAATATTAATATTGCTTTTTAGGAAAGGACTACTAATATTGTTTCCCTTTTTGTGTTAAAAGTAATTGTGGGAGTATACCCTTTTAAAACCAGGTGTGAAGCCCAATGTGTCTTGACCTTGCATTCAAATTTGACTTAAACACGCCATGTCAATATATAGCTTATAGCTAATTCTAAAGAGTTGAATATCATCTATTTCAATCTAGTTATATTCCAAATGTGTTCAATTTTGAGTTGTTGTTATATTCTATGGTATCCAAATGTAAGAAAATAATGATTTTATTGTTGTAAATATAATTTCCAGAGTGCTGAAAAGTATATTAAAGGACAACTCGTTATACTGTTCAATGCTGAAATTGGACCGCTATCACCTTTTACAGAATACTTGTGCAGTATATCTTTATACAATGTGGCCGGTTGGTCGCCGAATGCAACATTCATTAAAACAACTGAAATGTATTGTAAGTTTTTATTACAAAGTTTTTAGAGACCAACTTAGTTGTGTTTTAAGATCAATTCGTTTTTTTGGCACTACAACTAAAAGTCGGTTAATATCTTAATAAGAATCAATGGTAATGCCAGTGTTTTTCTTACAGTTCCCAATATACCTGAACAAGTGGCTTTGAAAACTCAAACAAATTATTCACTGATATTTACGTGGAGACCACCACGTTATCCAAATGGTAATATTATTTTATATTCTTTGTACTTTCAACGCATAGAAGCTGCATATAACATTCCCAATAGATGTAATATCATTTCCTCGGTTCCCATTAGTAGAGAAACGTCATCTTTAGAATTTTCCTACTTTGATTTACAACCCTATACGAGATACAGTATGCAAGTAGCAGCTAGAAATGATTTTGGTATTGGTGAATATACTTCCCCAAATGTGTATATTACTAAGCCATGGAGTAAGAGGAATAATTCATCTGTGTACTTATACAAATTTGTTCTAAAGATGCTAACTTCTCTTTTGATTTTTCAGTTTCAGATCCAATAACAAGTTTAAAAACAGCTGCATATGGTCCATCAGAAAGTGAAACAGAATATAAGGCATATGTACTTTTAACGTGGAATTCACCTTGTAAATCAAATGGAGAAATTGAGTATTTTGAATTGTATTTCACAGGTGACCGTCAGAATCACGAACCCTACCATTTCATTAGAGAACTAAAAGCAGAAATCAACACTGAGGGCAGTTACACTTACAATGAAACCAATTTACTACCAGAATATGATTACAAGGTTTTGGTAAGGGTTAAAACAAGAGATGTTGATGAATTAAGTTTAGCTTTGGATGATAAGTTCGCAGCTCCAGCAGGCAGTGAGTTTCTAAAAATAATTTCTTATAAAAATAGAGTCTCAAAAACATTTTAGTTCCTCACAGTCTGGATGTTGCCGATGTTGCACGAGCTACTGTTGAAGCATATCAGAATAGTAATCCATCGAAGACGGCTATTGTACGATTTCCAGTTGATTTTCTAGAATCGGATGCGGGTACTATTTTATATGTGGCTTTGTTGCTATCACAAACGGTGAGTTGATAAAATTAGTAGGTGTGTTTAAAATCATTTCTATTTAGTAAAACTGTTAAAAAAAATGTGAAAAGTCACACCTAGCTTTGCTTCAGTCTTAGCTCAGGGAAATGGGCATTGGATAAAGGAGTCACGTTACATGAATTTAAGAAAAGTGTGCAGGATAGATGAAAAATTTATAGAAAGTTCAGTGAGAGGGTTAAACTATATACAGTAAAGAAGATATGTGACATGGTATTTTTCTACTGAAGAGGGATGAAAGATGTAATTTACCCTCGTAAGTCATTATTTCCCCACCCAACCTTGCTGATGACTATATGGTACTTATCAGCCCGCTTAACATAATGTTACCCTAAGCTCTACATTTCAGCAATGAATTTACCACATCTTATAGATTTCAATTATTTATTGGTTCATAAACACCACTTAAATTCATAACGAAGCTATAAATACTAAACTAGCTATAAATCAGTGCTGTTCAAAAATAAAAATGTAGTTGTGTTTGTGAGAAAATGAGAATTGCACTTTAAGAAATGTTCAATGGGTTAATAGCAGTGCTAGTATCTGAATGAAAATATTGAAAATATGAAACTGTTAATGTTTTGTGTAAAACAGTTTTAAAGAAATAAAAATTAAACAAAAATTAAATTTTTGAAAGGAAAAAAAGAAATACATATATATATTAGGGGGTATTTTTTTATTGTATAAAAAGTTGAAGATTTTTTTAATCAATATTAAAGATTTCATTATATTTACATATTAATAAAATATCTTTTATATGTTGGATTTCTTATGTTATCCTTAGAGTATTCAAAAACCGAAACCGAAAACCGGTCAACCGGTTTCTTTTTTTTTAGCCGATCGGTTTCGAATATTTTGTAAATTCGAAGAAAACCGAAAACCGGTATTTTTTGTTCGGTTAACCGGTTTTTTTAATTACATCACCAACTGGGTTATTTGGTGTCTTTTATTTATTCCGAACACTTTTATAATCGTTTGGTTATGAAGATTTAAGTCTGATAGATTCCGATGATGACTTAACTGGATATTCCAAATTCAAATAGTTTAATTTCTGATCTACATCTAATATTAGTGAAAGAGTATTTTCCACTTCTAGCTTTATCAAAAGCAAACTAAAAAACCGTCTTAAAACGAAACATTTATTTCTAAAATATTATTTTAGAAGTGAAAAATAGATTTTCTTTTTACATATTTAAAATGTGATATTAAAAAAATTTATTAAATGAAAAACGTTTTAAACGTTCAAATTACTAACGTACCTAATTTTACCAATTTACAAACTTTATGACCTCCATTCATTTGATATGAATATAGTTTTATAATATTAATTTTTAAGATATTATATTAAAAAATATTAAAACCAATAAATAAAATGTTTAAATGAAATACAATAAAAAAATATTATAAAATATTTTTTTTTTTTCAAATAATGTATTTTTTTTTATTTTTATTACTTTATATATTAAATTTCTTTTTTTTTTGTTTGTAATTAAAACAATTAACAAATTACATAAGCTTTTTATTCAAATTAAAAAAACCGAAAAAATCGGTTGACCGGTTTTTTCTGCAAAAATCGAAACCGTTTTTTTTTTAATTCGATTTTTCGAAGAAAACCGAAACCGGTTTTTTGAATACTCTAGTTATTCTGTTAAAAAAATGACATTTTCGGAAGGAAAAACAAATACATTTGATCGGAATAAATGAATGAACAATCGGACTCGAATTTTTCAAAACATTTCAACTTTTGTTTTAAAAAAATGGGTTTTTTTATTAAGTCTATTTAAGATTTTTATAGATACTGTAGTATCACAAAATATTTTTCGTACATTGCTATTAATTTTTTTCAGTGCATTGAAAAAAAAATCAGCGTGCACCCGCTACACATGTTCACTTCTCTTAATAATCAAACACTTACATTAAATTTTTCCATCGATGCCAGCAGGCCTGTTGATCCGTGGATGGTGTGTTTACTGTAGAGAGGTTTTTTTCGTATGTTATTTAGTTTTAGGGTTCCCGGTTAGGAATTAATTATTTGTTGCATATTTGTTAGAAATTAGTTTTTAGGAATTTTATAAGTTATGATAATTATGTTAAAGTAAGGTTGACTAACTAAGGGTAAATTAAATTATTATACATTATAAAGTTTAAATGTTCTTTGAAATCAGGGTAATATAATCCATTTATGATTCTTTCAAACGTTGAAACTTTATATAAAAATCATAGATTTAGTATAATAATTTTTACTTAAAATAGGAGTTTCAGTATAATTTATAGTTTAATTTGATAATGAAATATTAATATAAACAAGTAAAAAAGGGCTAAATTCGGCTGTGCCGAATCTTTGAATACCCTCCACCAATATCCTAAAAAGATGTTCTCTTCTGTTTTTGATACAAATAATATAAAAAAACTTTAAAAGTAAAATTATGTAGGTGAAAAAATTTTTTGAGGTGAAAAACTTTTTTAGATGTGAAAAGAACTTTTTGGTGGAAAAAAAAATTTAGAGGTGAAAAAAAATGTTTAAGGTGAAAAAATTTTTTGTGGTGAAAAACAATTCTAGTGGTGGAAAAATGTTTGAGGTGAATACAAAATATTAACTGCTAAGCGACTGGTGAAAAAATATGAGAAAATATGTTATGTACCAGTCGCTACTATGAAATTGTACTAAATTTGTATAGGCAATTTAGAGGCACCTTTACATTTTCACTAGTTTTTTTAAACATGGACTGCACAAAAAACACATTTTAAAGCATAGTTTTTGTCAAATACTCGATTTCGTTTCGGCTAATGGGAACTAGCTCTGCAGCTGAATATGCCTAATGTATTTTTGAGATTTGAGGGATTGACAAATGTATTTTATGTTAATTTTTTCTTTTATAAAAAAATACAGATGAATAAAGTGCGATATTGTGCTCTTAAACATCTAAATGAATATTGATTTAGAAAATTAAAGTATAATATACACATAAAACATATATTTTGCATAGCTTTTGGCAAACATTCTTTTATGTTATGAACGAAATAGAAAATCAATAATACCCTGTTGTATATTGTAGCAGAATATGCCTTATAGGGAGAATTTTTTTTCAGATGCGCCACCTATTGGGAAATAGTTTCAACTAATGTTCTTTCTTTAACAAATTAATGTCTTTGATTTATGTAACATACCTTTTGTTATTTAGTTTTAGTAATGTTATTTACAGAGGTCTGCTCTGTTAGCGACTCTAACATTTCTACTTACTTAACAGAAAAAAAATAGATACAGAAAAATTGTACCAATTTGTATGGAAAATTTAGAGGTATCTTCACATTTTCACTCATAACTTTTGAACCGCTTGACCGATTTTGCTCATTCTAAATACCAAACTGTTCGGAAGGATGTTTAATAATCTGGGTAAAAATAGGCAACCCCGCTTGCGTCTTCGCGTCGTGATCGCCATTTCAACAGACAGACGGACAGACAGACAGACAGACATACAGACAGACAGACGGACATCGCTAAATCGACTTAAAATTGCATAAGGATCACGAATATATATACTTTATGGGGTCTTAAACCTATATTTCGACATATTACAAACGGAATGACAAACTGATATATACCCTCATCATATATGGTGGAGGGTATAAAAAATTATTTTTGATTTTGAGGGTAAAAAGGATTATTAAATATTAATATTAATTATAAATTACGGTATAAATATTAATATGTAAGCACGTAAATCCAATCCAAGTTAGTTGAACAGTATTCCAATTGGTTACGTTACTATACACTCTTTACACTGTGTGTAAATAGTGTATTTACAAAGTGTGTAAATAATGTATTCTTTTTGTAAAACTGCTAGGTATTTTACACGCAACTGGTATATTTTTGGATTTACGTGCAGGTATCTTTTTGTTATGGTATAGTAAATTTGGGGTGTATTGTATTTAAATTTTAAGATTTCGTTATATTATTATCGTTTGTGGACAGTATTTCTAGATTGGCTAATTCCTAATACTATTCCCTTAGGGTACCCAATAAATTTGGTACAATAAAAACGTTATTTAGTTCCCTGGTGTCCCCTCTTAGTGGGTTTTTATAGAGTTGTAAGGTAAACTGCTAGGTGGATTTTTGTGGGTCTTCTTTCGTAATGTTGGAATGACTCAAATTTCACTATACGGGATTTACTGAATGACTGGAATTAAAAAAAAACATATTCATATATTATATTTCCTAATATTCTATCTGATAGGTGTGACTTACCGCCAATACCTCGGCACATAACCACGAGGTAGTTTGGTTTCAGAATCGCAGTTAACTCCTAAATCGGAATAACCCGGATTTAGTGGTAAAAGTCGGATTTTGCTGATGTACAAATGAATATTTGCAATTTAATATGGTGGGTTGCGTAGGATAACTACAATCCGGTTAAGACACGAGGGAGTGGATAACCAAAGGCACTCGGACACCAAAATCTGTTCAAGCCAGCAAAATGTATAGTATTATTTGCTATATTATTTCGGACGCACTTTTATAACACACTTTTAGTAAAACTTTCTAAATTTTATAAAATAGGAATTTATGAAATTTATTTATTCACTTTCCATGCGCATGACTGGACTTTACTGTGTGAGGTATCAAACTGTACTTTTAAATAAGAATGATCGCAGAATTGATGATGGTATACTAACTAATTACATATGTATGTAGATTAGTGGTAAAAAAAAGAAACGGTTTTACCGCGAACGTACAATTTTTATTTATTATGTGTTACGTTTTGTGCATCTTTGTAGTATCATTACTACTTATTAAAAATGTTAAGGTGTTATGTTGTTCACAGTTTACTTTTATTGACTTCGATAACTAACTCGATTATAATTTAGAGCCGAATTATTTAATTATTCAAATTCACATTTACCCAAAATGTAGCATAATCCTTGGTGTAAAATATTGCAAAATACAATTAAAAATCAACTTAAAATATTAATCGTACCAAATAAAAAATCTCTAACACTATGGAATAGAATTTCATATATTACTATATATAGTTTGCAAAGCATCTTATTAATTGGTTTATTGCTTATATACCTTATATGGATCATCTAACTATATTTTGCAATATGAAATTGTATTATATTATACTTATTTATATAAAATTGGATCAATTGAAAATAATTAAATAAGAACGAGCTTTTATACAATCGAATAAATGTATATACTTTTACATCCAATTTTATATAATTTTATTTGAAAAATTATACAGAGCCAATTTTAGATTTTAATTCTATCTGATTTATGCCCGTAATTTCAAGCGGGAATATTATTTTATATTATTTAAATACAAAATATTACCACTTAAGTCAAATCTCAAAAAGTGTTTTTTTCGGTATATTTGTGGTCTCACCCCTCACAAATATAAAAAAAGTACTCGAAAGAAATAATTTAAAAAAAAGCAAACAAATAAAAATTACAAAATCCGGGAAAAGCATTCACAGTTTGCAAATTTTAAGGCGAATTAAAAAACTTAATTAATTTAATAACGATTTGCATAAAAATGTATACAATTTAAGTATTTGTTGTATTATAAAACATATTACTAGCTTTTGGTTGAAGAAATTATTCGAGTACAAACTAGTAAAACTGGCAAAAATTGTAAAGCTAGTAAAATATTATGTAAACAAACACAACTATTATGTATGTACCTACATTAGGGGTAAACATCATCTTTTTATTATAAAATTTCAATAATATGCGGTGAGGGTATATCGGTTTTTTTTCATTTGGTTTCAGAACATATTATCGCAGGTAGAGAAAAGCTTTGAAAAAAATATCCTGTTGATAATTAATGCATTTTCAGTACTAACAATTACAATTATCAGATTGTCTTTATGGGATTTCCCCTAGGCTAAAATTTAGATTTAAGTTTGTGCATTTAAACCAGTGATCGGCACTCAAGCATACAGAGGCTATTTACACGTACACAAAAAGTCAAAAAGTATATAATTTACTATAGAGTGTCAGAAGTAATCATTGAGAAATTCAACATGCTATTGAGTTCAGCGGCAACATGTTTATAAAAGTGGGCAACATTCTCAAAGTTGCTAATGTGTTAAAAAACATTAAATTTGGTGTATGCCATATACGTTTACGTCTGGCTAATCCAGCCGTTAGCTGTGAGATTTGTTGACATTCGTGTTGTGTATGTCAAAAAGTATTTCATTCTCAAGAGTATAATCAAAAAGTATATATTTTACTATAGAGTGTTAGAAACACTCTACCAGAAATTCAACATGCTACAGAGTTCAGCGGCAACATGTTTATATGAGTGGGCAACAATTTCAAAGTTGCTAATGTGTTGAAAAACATTAAATTTGGTGTATGCAGTGCTGCCACATAAACAGTTTAATTTTTTATATCAGTTTTTGGGATTCTTAACTGTTTACCAGTTTTTTTATGAAAACAACTTTTTCAAATTCATGCAATTTTTTATAGTTGTTTTAATTAATAGCATATTTATTCTCTTTAATAATGGATATTAATGGACAGTGTTGGTCAATGTGTGTACACACTTTAGTACTTTTCATGTCACAATGTTATGTTTGAATTCGTGACTATATTTTAACAGAATTGCAAATTTTGGTTGTATTTTTTTTACTTCATAAGACATGTCTAATTTTAGTAAAAATAAATAGTATATTGAACAAATGATATATTTTTATATGAAAACTCTGAAAAAATACATAAATAAAATAAAATCATTTTTTAATGAAATAATCTGAAAAATCTCTGGCATCCCAAAAAACGGCAAAAAAAATAGTTAAAATTGGTTATATGGCAGCACCGCTAACACTACTAAAAGTTGCGGACCAAAATTCACTTTTGTTGCCGCCAAACTCCGTTCGTGTTCTAAGAGAGTACTAAAAAAAACGTAAGAGCGAACTATACTCTTGAGAATTAAATACTTTTTGGCTTAAGTGTATGTCATATTTTCGGATATGGTTGAATTGTGCAGAGTACTTTTCGCTTCCAACAAAAAGTATATAATTTTCTATAGAGTATTTTTCCCGCTCTACCAGAAATTCAACATGGTACAGAGTTCAGCGGCAACATTTTTAAATGAGAGGGCAACATTTTCAAAGTTGCTAAAGTGTTGAAAAACATTAAATTTGGTGTATGCAGTGCTGCCACATAAACAGTGTAACTTTTTATCCCAGTTTTTGGGATTCTTAACTGGTTATCAGTTTTTTCATGAAAACAATTTTTTTTCCAAATTATTGCATTTTTTATAGGTTTTTAGTTATATGTTGCAACAATTAATAGCATATTTATTCTCTTTATTATATATTTTTACCATAGAAATGTAAATAATGGATATGAATAGACATAGTTGGTAAATGTGTGTGTACACACTTTAATACTTTTCATGTCACAATGTTATGTTTGAATTCGTAACTATTTTTTAACACAATTGCAAATTTTTGTTGTATTTTTTTATTTTATTAGACATGTCTAATTTTAGTAAAAATAAATAGTATATTGAACAAATATTATATTTTTATATGAAAAATTATGAATAAAATAAAAAAACATTTTTTTTATGAAATAATCTGAAAAATCTCTAGCATCCGCTAAACACTACTAAAAGTTGCTGACCAAAACTCACCTTTGTTGCCGCCAAACTATGTTCGTGTTCTAAGAGAGTACTAAAAAGTTCGTGAGAGAGAAACATACTCTATAGAAAATTATATACTTTTTGCTTCCAATGCCTCTTTTTTTAATATAATCTAGTTATTTTTTAATCGATTTTGGAAAGAGAAAAGATTGGTTACAATTCGATCAAAACCATCAACACTCATTTGTGAGGATTTAATTTGTTTAAATAAAAAATTAACCTTAAAAATTTGTAAGTGTTTGTGATTAACTAGGTAGAGAGGTAGCTCAGTGCTCAAAATTTCCGAGTTCAAATCCCGGAAAAGGCAAACATTTAATAAATAATTTTTTTATATAAAATATTATATTAAAATGGCAAATATATCAAAGAAAATTAAAATAAGTTATGGTGCAGTAAGCAAGAGTGTGAACTATGAATCTGATTGCCCAGATTCGATACCGAAAAAATCTGAAGGTAAAATGAATATTTACTTTCACAACTAAAAATATAATTTGTTATTCGATTGGCAACAAATTCAGTGGCCACAACTGATACTGTTTTCTGGGTGTATTTGGGCTTTTATGAATATGCATACACACCCAGATAACAGATACGTGCTAGCAACCGAATTTGTTGCCTATCGAATTGTTCTGTTATGGCAACCGAATTTTTCGGTTGTGACTAAATACACAGTCAAATTACTCATGTCTCAATTGGATTTCTGTTGTCACAACCGAAGAAATCGGTTACCACAACCGAATTATTCGATTGACTTCATAGTTGTCAGCACGAATCTGTTTTCTCTGTGCATGTTTATACGTTTAATAAAACCTTAGGAAGATATTTTCAGTGTTATCCTGTTTTTTTTATTTTTTTATAATTTTTTCTAATTGTGTGGATTACTAGGTTGTATGAATGCGACATTAAACATAAATTTAGACAATCAAGCTGACTGTTGCTGATGACTAAATGTTACCGATTTATTTTAAATGGATGTAGTCCTATAAAATGACTATTTGCAATCAGATTTTAGTTTTCAAATTCAGATTTCTTTGAAGAAAATAATAAAATAACATATCGCACTTGATCAACAAGAGGGTAATAACTCAAAATATTGAAAATTTCACTCTGCAAGAAATCAATTAAAAACATCAATATCTATCTACTGCAAAAATTTCAACGTATTACGATTACTCTTTCATCTCGAAAAGCACATTTGAGACTATTTTCTTGATAATGTAGTGACGACCTTAATATCAACAAAAAGGTATTATTTTGAGTTAAAACAAAAATTGAAATAGAAATGGATCGTATTTATTCATAAAAAAGGTAATATTTTGATTTGAGCCTTTATTCATGAAAAACAAAATCAAACTTAAATTTTGTTGTATTTTGAGTTGATACTGTTTTATTGATAAAATTTGTTTAACTGTATGATTTTAACTCGAAATGTGACTCTTTTTTTGATAAAAATGTTGAAATTTTTTTTGAGTTGTGACCCTTTTCATGAAATTTTTCAATCAATACATCACATTAATAGCCACCACTAAAAAACTGGAATACCATATAAAGTTCATGATGTAAAGCATGATAGATTTTATGATTTTAAGAGCTTACAGGAGCAATGGGGCCAAAATTTTGTTAAAAATGATGCCAATGAAAAACTTAACTGGCATAACATCAAAGTTTTGCGTGTAGAATACGAAAATCTCAATTCTTTTTTTTTATAAAGATTCCTATAAGGACAAAGATTTTTCAAAAGTAACTGTCCAAAAAAAGAAATTCAAATGCACCAGCTATTGGGAAAATCTTAAGTTAGTTTGTAATTAATTATTTTCTTTATGTTTTTCTGTTATAATTTAAAATAAATTTTACAGTTATTATAGATTTAGTTTATCCTCTATTTATACGGAAAGGCTTCCTCTGTCGGAAAATAAGAAAACGGATCTTAAGGAACTTGTAAAAAAATATAATTCCAAAAAATATTCATGAGTTGTATTACAAAAATTTAATAGATACTTAATTTAAACACTCAATAATTGTTGTTAACTTTATACATAATATGTATATTATCATTTAAATTATATTATCATATAATAAAGACTACTCGTAATATATCTGAAATTAAGAACATGTATTCAAGATATAAAAAAATGTGGAGTTAATAGAATATCATAACAAGGTAAGAAAAAAAAATTTTTCGAGATAATACCCTTTTGTTGAAAAAAAAAAAAAATTGGAAACTTTAATTAAATTTCAACTAAAGAATCACAACTCAAAATAAAAATAATACACTGAGCGCCCCGGTAGGCTAGTTGGTAGCACGCTTATCAGTGCGAGAGTCGTGGGTTCAATTCCCACCAAAAACCTTTGTTGCTAGTGCTCGGTTAGGGTATTAACATATAATTTGTAATTATATGATTAATAAATAAAATAAATAAATAAATAAAATAATACAAAAAAAATGTAGAGAATTTTCAGAAAAATGGTATTAAGTCAAAAAGTTATTTTTTTTGCAATATGTGCAAAAATTAAAAAGAAAAACAATGTAAATATATTTTCAAATGGAATTTGCTTACTTTGGTGTATTTGGATTTTTAAATTATCTTAAAATGAAACCCCAAACAGTTTTTCACCTCTACTGAACATTTTACAAATTTTGAGTTATTACCCTCTTGTTGATCAATGCGATATGTTATTTTTTGTGTTAGGGTAAAAATTATTTTATTTTTTTAGATTTAAGGAGGGATTAAGTGCGATTAGTTTCGCAGACATTTTAAATTTCTATTCACAACTTTTTGTTTTTGGTATTTTTAGGAGTGCGACAAAGATCCCAAGTTAATATTTGGTGCTATGGATACCATCAACAATTGGACTACTACTAAATCATGGAATGAAGTATATGAAGATACAAATTCAAACTGTATAACACAATATCAAACTAATCCAAAACAATGGAAACCACAAAAAGCAAAAATTGATTCCAACGACGAAATTGAGTATGTGATTGGAACAGATTACTGTGTGGGAACTTCAATTCAATATTGCAATGGTCCTCTTAAACCAGGTGAGCTAAGATATCCTTGTTTCGCAAAGTTTGAAGAATTACATAAAAAAACAGTGAAATTTTGATTAAGATGTTTTGTAATATTTACTGCTGGCATTTTTTTGAAATTCGATTTCTACAAAGTGGAGAAAAGGTTATAATGTGAGTTGGCTCCAAAGCTTCAAAGAAAGTTTATTGAAAGGTGTAAAAATGTATCGGTCAAGTGGCTTTAAATTAGTGATTTTTTTAATCATCGTTGGCTTTCAAAAACTGCAAGGTTTGTGGTTTGTTAGATTTTAAAGGCCTGGCGCTGTCAGATATGACCAAAACAGATCAGAGGTTGGGAAATAGATCGAAAATTTTTAGACCGATGTCTTGGGATCGGGATGAAACTTGCACAAAGTTGAGTCCTATTGGGTAGTAGTTACGATACAAAATTTCTGCGGGATCAGCCAATGACTTTCGGAGTTGGAGGGTGTTAAATTATGATATTTTCCATAAACAGCCCTGTTTTTATATACATATATCTAATGACCAATCGTAGTTAGACAATTTTGTGCAAAATGTTTTCCACAGCTTTTTTTTATGAAAAAAAATTGAAATTTGTTTTGACTTCAATTGCAAACTTTGCTTGACAAGATGAAAATTGTGCTTAAAAGATGTCTTGACTGTTATAAAAAATTGGCGGAAAGCCACAATAAAAATACTGCTTCTACACAGTATACTGAGTGCCAAAAACCATATAGTCTACTGTGCTGTAAAGAAATTCATTAAACATTATTTTATACTTTTGTTTCCTAAGTTTTTTTATAACAATATACGAGTAACATAAGATATTCATAAGATTTTCAACATAAATAAAGCTTATTTTCTTTCTTAGATAGTGATTTTTATCTTTTTATATCATGAAAATTTTCAGATTTTTCTTATAAAAATGTTAGTTTTCTTAAAAAAAAAATCTCTATACGTTTGGAACATTAAATGAATTAATTTTTGATCGGGCCATAAACAATTTTCTTAATCACAATAAGACAAATTGTGTATCACATATGATCCGCAAGCGTATTGCAGTGTACTATTCTATACTCCTTGACCTTTTGCATAAACAGAACAAAAAATAAGTGACTATTATTTTGACGCGCAGGTTATATTTAAAATGTTGTATATATAGCCTAAATTAAAAGTTCTACGTAATACAAATCAATACATCAATTTTATATTCACGAAACTAAATATTCTATATTGAAAAGCTGTTCTTTTTCGTTTAGATTTTCATCACATACCCTATAATAACGCTTCAGTTGTTTTCTTTAAAATAAGTTACATTTATTGACATAAAATTAAAAAAAAAACAAACCTATAATTAAAATAGTATCCCAGCCAGTAAATAAGCTTAAAAATTAATCAAAATTAGGATAAACAAATATTACTTAAAATTCAATTTTTCTATAAAATTGCTTCATCCGTAGATTTTTTTTTAGTGGGATTTGAGTGAAAATACGCTCCTTTTTATGCTTTTAAATAATTTTTATGGAATTAATTAATATTAAAGTGAGCAATTTTGTTTCTTTAAAAATGGTTTAAATAATAAAAGTGTAATACGGTTTTTGCCACTGGCGGAGACAAATAAAGTTTGATTTTTTAGTTAAATGTTAGTTATATTAGCAACTAATGTTTCTATTCCAATCTTAGATTGAAAATTTAAAATTGTATGAACATTTTTAAATTGAGTATGAATCTTATTCAAGTAAATATGATTCTAGTTTAAGTTTATTTTTTTTTTTTGTGTTAAAATTAAATTGTATATATTTTAGATTTTGTTCTCGCATTTTAAAATAAGTCAAAACAGGTTTAATTAAAAAAAAAAAAAAAAAAACTATTATATTTAATTTAATGTTGTTTCTGCTTGATTCTATAATATTTTTTCTGAGTGTACTTTGAAGTGGTATACAAATACTCTATTATAACAAATACATAATGCTGCTTTAATGAAAAAGCTTTTTGGGCATTTTTGAAATATTTTTTTTTTAAATTTTAATTAATTTTTGGACAAATTTAAAAACTGGTTGGACAATTTTGAAACATTTTTAGACAATTTTTAAAAATTTTTCAACAAGTTTAAATAATTTTGATACAATTTTAAAACCTTTTTGGACAATTTGAAATAATTTTTGAACAATTTTACAATTATTTTCGATAATTTTAAAACATTTTTACACAATTTTAAAATTATTTTGGAAAATTCTGAATTAAAGGTGGAAATGGTGTAGTGTTAAATAAAATACAAAGTGATTTAATAAAAAAAATTATAAAAGGTCTTCAGAACTATTTTCACATTGAAATTTTTGACTTGAATAAACAAACGACAATATTTTGAATAAATGTCTTAGATTCAGAAAATATGCTTTAGAAGCAATGAAGAGTGATTTTTTAAGACATCCATCGGCTTTATATCCAAATCACTACATTTGAAATATAAACATATGAATTCTTTTGAGAGTTCCTTAGAATAACACCAAAAAATCATAAAAGAATGTTAGCTAAAGTTCGCTGGGATACCATTTTTTTTTTGCTGGGATACGAAATTAAATAATAAATATCTGTAGATTTTTGACAAAAGCACTTAAGTCCATCTAAGAAAATTTTGGAGGCTTAAGCTTTTAACATATTAATATTCTAAGGGTAGAAAAAACTTCAGAATATGAGAATTTTCAAGAGCAAATTACTTTTCAGAACCTGGATCGATAATTTAAGAAAAACGAACAACTACTTGAACAACTTGTTGCCCTTAATAATCTGTTCTATCGGTTTCAACTCCCATAATTTTGGTTGGAAATTATTTAAAAAGTAACCAAGTATTCCTAGAACCACTTCTGGAGCTAGTTCTGTTAGTTATAAGTTTAGGTAAACGGGTTCCAGTTCCAATTTGTTCTAACAGAGCATGTAGAATATATGTGGTTGGGAACCAATTTCAAATTAACTTTCTTGATAGAATTCCTACAGAGATAATATACATTAATTACGTTAATTAGAATTTAGTAATTTAGAACAAAAATTAAATATTGTCTATTGTATTTCCTAAAGAATACACAGCCTTTGCTTTGAGTTGGTTAAAAAATTTATCTGGTCCTTAAGAATCTCCTTTACTTGATTTTAAAAAAATTTGTTTATATTTTAGTTAATGTGCTTTTTTAAACTTTTAGAAATAATAACAGAAAAATCGTACAAAACAATTAAATCGGTTATTCGATTAAATTAAACAGGTTTACCGGCGATTATTCGCTTAAAGGGATAATGCAGTATCAGATGATTTATACAAATTAGCATCGAAATGTCAATTAATATTAAACTAATATAAAATAATTAGGTGGCAAAAGAAAGCTATTACAAAGAGGTATTAAATTTATATGTGACAGAGCTGCCAGAACAAATTAAAAAATGATATAGTAACTTTGGTTTATTCATAGAATATAATGACCAAAATTTAAAAAAATTAAACTTGTAATTTTTTAGTTCCTGAACCTTCAAACTTAAAACGAACAAAATTTGGAAAACAAAATAAAAATATAGAGTTTCTCTTTGGAAAATATATTGCAGATAAAGTATTGTACTAAATATAAAATAATTCACAAAAAGGCGAAAATTAATAAAAATAGAACCAAATATTAAATAAAAAATATTATTTGTACTATTTAATTGAACAAAATAAAAACCTTTTAAATTATTGTTATTCGCATTTTTCTGCATTGAGTAACTAAGACATCGCCAACTGTGCATTCTTTGCATTGTGTGCAAAACGCCATTACCCGTTGCTGTTTTAAAATCTTTTGCATATGCATAAAATATATTATTAAAACATTATATTCTTAACTAAAGATATTCTTTATAAAATGAGATTTTGTTACCAATGTTTGGTAATAAAAATTTATGAAAAATTCGAAAACCTTAAACTATTTTTTAATTGTAATTTTTGGCTCAAGAGCACTTTATTGAGCTTTCATCAAAAAAAGTAAGATCCCCTCTGGGATAAAAAAAAAGATTTTTTTTATCTTCGGTTAAGGAGTCCGGGGTATAGTAGCATATAAGTGTGGGTACTCAAATAAAAGGAAATTTCTTCAGGATATCAAAAATGCATTTTGTTTCAGGAACCATTATTTGTGGTTCCAGGCCCCGGCCCCATTAACCGAATATACAAATATTTTATTTTTTTATTTCATGGGGGGACATACAAGGTGGCGCAAAAGTAATCCTCCTATCAGAAAATGCTATAAATTTTGCGATTGGCCGCTAATGTCAGTTCTGTTTTGACATTTGTGTAGTAAACACATGCGAAATACACGTTAATAAACAATGTTACGCTACACTGCTCCAGAACGCGGAATATTGGTGACTATTTATTTGAGCAATAATGAAGATGATTTTTCGTCAAAAATAATCATGAGTGATGAGGCCCATTTTCATCTTAGCGGGTACGTAAATAAGCAAAATTTACGCTTCTGGGGCCCTGAAAATCCGCGTGTAACCCACGAAGAGCCATTACACCCGCTCAAAGTCACTGTATGGTGTGCTGTTTTCGCTGGAGTCATCGGACCTTTTTTCTTCGAAGACGTCGCGGGCCAAACGGTTACTGTGAATGGTGAGCGCTACAGAGCAATGATCAACGAGTTCTTTTTGCCGCAACTTGATGAATTGGGATTGGAAAACATGTGGTTCCAACAGGACGGTGCAACGCCACACACTGCACGTGCCACAACCGATATGCTGAAGGATGCATTTCCCGGGCGCCTAATCTCCCGTTTTGGCGATTTGCACTGGCCAGCAAGATCGCCTGATTTGACCGCTCCAGACTTCTTTTTGTGGGGCTTTTTGAAGTCGCGGGTTTATGTCAACAAGCCTCAGACTCTTGCAGCTCTTAAAGACAATATCCGTCAAGAATGTGAGGACCTATCGCCGAAAGTTTTGGCCAAAGTGATGGAAAATGCCATAAAAAGGGCTCAAATGACAATCAACTGTGGCCGCGGCCATTTACATGGCATGACCAAATAAAAATAATCCACAAGAAGAATCAAAGTTTTTCATTTTTTTTTTTAAATTACAGCCAAAAAACATCGGAAGGTTATTTTTGCGCCACCCTGTATGTATTGTTTCATTTTGTTTAGGAACGCCTTAAAAAGTGTACTTTGCCGAATTTTCTTTTGATTGATTGTGCATGAATTATTTTTATGTTAAACAAATTTGTTAAAAGAGGAAAATCTTTTAATTCGATTTTCTTCCAAATATTTCCGATATTTAAAACTTACGGTGATGTAGCATCGGGCTTTTACTCGTAAGCTAATACATTGTAAAAATCTAATTTTCATTTTAGATACTGAATACAATTTGGTCATAAGATTGTTTACAAAATCGGGGTATAACGATGCGGCTTTATTGAAATTTAAAACAGATGCTCTAATAGAATTAACAATCATTTTGGCCGGTGTCTCAAGTTGTCTGGTACTAGCATTCATAGCTGGTTTAATCTATCTTTGGGTGACAAAACGTCTTAAATGGTATTCTTAAATGTTTAACTTACAACTTCGTTAAAACACATTAATATTCAAAAAATTATATATCAATAGGCAACGTGAATCTTGTCAAGGTATTGAAGACTCTTTTGGTGATATAATAGCAAAAAACTTTGCTATTTTCTATCGGGATTTATCGAATCCGGACAAATTAGCTCGAGAATTCAAGGAATTGACTGCCGTTGCTCTGGATTTAAGTTATTCTGCTTCTGAAATGGGTTACAATAAAAATCGATATGCTGACATTTTTCCATGTAAGTATTATACCTACAATGGGTTATCTATAGACAAATCGTTCAAATTATTATTTCGGGTTTTTTCTTAACGGATAATTCGAAAATAATTTTAAAATTATTTGATTAATTAAAGAAAAACTAATATAGATTAATATAATTTATATAATATATATTTTTTATATTTTGAATAAATTTATTTATAAAAGAAATAAAAATAAGTTCAGTTACACTTTAAAAATTCATATGTACACAAAATGTATTAATTAAGATCATATTTTCTAATCATTTGTAGTCCTTCAGTCCCCTCTACACTCAGAAAAAAAAGTTAGTAGAAAAATTTGTGAACGGTTTTCAATCCTACTTTACTATTTTTGTACTGATTTTTAGTAAAAAGATTATTATTTAGCAAATCTTTTTGCTTTTTACATTTTACAAATTACATAATTTTTACAGAATATTTACAAATTTTTGTTGCTATTTTAAGAATTCATTTTACAAATTTTTGAAAACTGATTTGCTAAAATTAGCAAAAAAATTACTAATTTTAAAAAAGTGGATATTAAAGGAAATGCTATTCTAATTAAAACTTACACCTACAAACTTAAATTTTAAGGAAAATGTTACATAGATTGAAAAAAGGGATGTCTAAAAATTAAAATAGCACTAAAAAGTTTTTTTGGTTCTAAAAATCAGCCCTAAAAACAATTAAAATTTTACCTTTAGATTAAAAAAATTTACTAAAATATTTTTCAAAAAAGAAATTAAAACAAAATTATAAATTCGTTTGTTTTTACAATTTTTAAGCCTTTGATTTTTTTTTAATTTTGTCTAATAAAATAAAAAAAAAATTTGATGTTCGACAAAAAAATAAATTTGAAATTTTGTACTAATAATAATAATATTTAGTATTTTTTTTTTGCTGATTTTAGCAAACAGATTTTAAATTTCACTTTACAAAAAGTTTACTAAAATTTAGTAGCGGCAGCTAGTTTTTCTACTATTTGCATTGTACTACACGTCAGCAGACATGTGTTGCTAATATTAGCAAAAAATACCGCTGGGCTCAAATTAGCAAAATTTCCTGTAATAATAACAAAATTTTCAGTTGCTATTACAGACTTTTTTGGTGAGTGTATTACATATTAAAATTTTCTCTAAGTCGGAGTGTACCTTCCCAGCCAGAAATTGATAATGGTACAAAAAACTAAGTTCAATGTAACAAAAACAAAGCGTTTGAAAAATACCATATGTAAATTGCTTTGATAGCACTTTTTAAACAAACTAAAAATAAAACTTTTAAATCTGCATATTTCTGTCTAGTCCGCTTATTTCTACACCTATATACTGAACGATACCAGACGTTTTTCAAATTAACTTATTTTAGAATTCACATTCGTATTTCGTATATTTTGTACTAAAAATTTTTTTCACTACCATAATATTTCCATTGTACACATACATTGTTTGGATGAACAGATGTAATTCGAAACCCAAAAATATTTGCAAAAGAAAAAAAAACACTCTTGATTCAGGTTGGAACTATCAACCTGTCAAAATTTATTGACAATTCGGTTATTAGTGAACAAGTTACAGCTGTTTTAGTGACGCTACTTTTGCGATTTTGCAAACAATGGATTCATAGCAATTTCGTTTGTTGATTTATCATTTCTTTTTAATGGAAAGAAACACCGTTCAAGACAAAGCTTGGCTTCATAAGTTTTATTCGGACTCTGCTCCATCTAGACAAATGGTAGAAAATTGGTTTGCTGACTTTAAACGTGGTCGCCTAAAGAGGTGGTGATATCGGCAAATATCAAAAAAAAAATCACAAAATCTTTTGGCAGACCGTAAATTGAAGTTGCAGGAGATAGCAGATATATTAAAGATATCGATATCAAAAAAATGCTCGCTGGAAACAGATTTGGTTCGAATTAAGAGGTGATTGCCGAAACAATCATTCTAAAAATGTGTATCGAAATGTTAGAAAGGCTGGAACAGACTGTGTTGATGAATAAAGTTGAATTTTGACCAAAAAAATTCTTTTATTGGTTATCCTACGGTTTTTTCACACGATGTGTTACTGTACCGAAAAAGTCATGGTACCCTAGCTATAATAAAAAGTCTCTCCTAACTTCTAAAAAAATACGTAACAAAAGCTTATATACTATAACAAATCAAAATAATATTTATTTTATTCATCTAAACAATAAATAAAAAAATAAATATCATGGTAACTTCATATTTTTGCTCATCAAAAGTCATGGTACCCCTAAAAAAAATAACAAAACTTTATTAAAATTTTGTGATTTTTGAACTGAATTGCTTTACCTAATACTTAGTATGATATGCCTTAAGTCGTAGAACTTCAATCAACCATGTCGGCATTGAGGAACAAACCTTTTGTGTAGTTTTCGTATATTTGACCCCATTCAGTCAAAAGTATTTTCTTTAGCTGGGCTTTACTAGAAACAGTGTAATTTCGTAAGTGTTTTTCTAAATCAGCCACAAGTGATCAATAGGATTCAAATCGGGATTTTGAGAAGGGATTTTTAGCATATGTGGTGTGTTATTTGCGATCCACATATTAACGTCAAGTTGGTGTTATTATTCCTGTTCAAAATAATAACTATCTCGAATATTTAGTTTCAAGCACTCTGATTAAGATTTTCTATCAGAATGTTCATGTAAACTGTTTTGTCCATTGTCTCCTCAATGATCACTAAATTGCCAACACCGGCTGCTGACATGCCATACCATACCATTACTCCAACCTGTCCATACTTTAAAGTTTTATAATATTCTTTGTATTTAGCTCGTTGCACTTTTTGCGCCACACCAATTCACGTCTGTTCGATCCAAAAATGTTAAATTTTGATCTGTCCGAGAAAATTACTTATTCCCAATAGTAGTTTGCAAATCCATAAGCTTTTTTTGAGCAGTATGAGCATTGTAACTGGCCTACAAAATGCATCCACGTACCGTGTCTGCAGAAACAGCTTCCCCAATGGTTTCTTCAACTCCGAAAATATTTTAGATACACTTCTGAATGGGTCTGTTTTTATAAGAGCTTAAATTTTTCGTCCATCTTAATCATTGAGCTTTGGTGGACGGTCTGTTAGTGGCTTATTTTCAATTCCTTTTTCTCTTTGGAACCGATTTATAACTTTTTGTACTGTGGATTTGCTCCTGTTTATAAGTTTAGCAGTTTCGGTGTATGATTTGCCCATATCGTGACTATTTATTATTATTTTTCGATCTTTTAGTGCTAATTCTTTTCTTGACATTTTAAAAAATTACTTGACTTCACTTCTTGTCATAAACAAATGCTTCTTGGAAATTTGGAAAGTACCGTTATGTTCTCTAAATGGAAATCAAAAAAAAAAATCTAAGGGATGCCAACAGTTTTGCAATAAAATTTTATAGGGTAAATCAAATGACTTATGCTGTGCTTAAATATGCAGTTATATTGGTCTACAATTTTTATAAGTTTTATTTAGCAAAACAAGTAAAATATTTTTTGGATTTGCGGAATTATACAAGTGAATAAACAAAATTAAAATAAGTGTCACATTTTCAGCTGCGTAATTTTTGAGAAAATTGGGGAGATTTTTTTTGACAGGGGTTACATGACTTTTGCTGTACACTGTATAAAATAAGTCAAAAAATCGAATAAAAATATAACATGGTTTTTCGTGGGGAAATTATATAAACAAATTAAAAATCAAAAATTTTTACCTTCTTTTGCAGATGATAAGAATCGTGTTATTTTGGACATTGATGCCGACGGTTCAGATTACATTAACGCTTCATTTATAGATGTAAGTTTTATAATATTTATGTATGCTCATATCAATATAATGGTAGTTTTGTTGCTTTATGTGTTTTAAAATTCCATAGTGAATCTGACATTAGGCATGGCTCTTGAAAACATATGATTGATGAGACTCCAGGTTGTAGATTAACGTGTCTTAAGTCTGAGACTCTTTTTGTTTAATAATACAAACAGAATTTTGTAAATTTTTTCTGAGTATGAATGAATAATAAGAGTACATAAAAAAGGTATTTTCATATTTTTCTTGTTCGTAGAATATGTCTATTCGTTTACTTTGCTCAGTCAAGTCCAGTAAGAATTATTCAGTAACCGACTTACAGAAAGTATATGAAATACAACACTGCTCCCATCAAGTACCACCTGTTAATGGACTACTGTCAAATTTTGAGCAAGTTCCGCCTTTGCGCTTAACAGCAGGATTTTTCGAGTTCCATAAAATAGGCATTTGTTTGATAAATAGTTTCATCGTTGGAGCTAAATCTCTTTCCACTGAGCCATTTCTTTAGGTTTGGAAATAGGAAATAGTCACGGGGGGCTAAATCCGTAGAATAAGGTGAATGAGGTGGCAATTCGTAGTCTATTTCATGGATTTTTGCCATGAAAACTAAGCTGTCACACGATTCCGTTGGTGGTCGATTGTGAGCAAACGCGGCAGCCATCATGCGGAAAGCTTTCTCATATCCAAGTGATCGTTCAAAATTGAAACCACTGAGCCATGTGAGATGCCTATGGCATCAACAATCTCACGCACTTTTACTCTTCGATCGGCCAACACCATATCGTGGATTTTTGCATCTTCCGTGCTTGTAAGGCCACAACGAAAGTCACTAAACCACTTTTTAACCATTGAAATCGATGGTGCAGACACCCCATAGTATTTATCAAGCTTTTCCTTGGTTTGATTGAAGGCTTTTTTCGCAAAAAATAATGCTTAATGAGCACTCGAAATTCACTTTTTTACATTTAAAAAAAAGCCACGAGGTTGTATGTTTTGAACAGCTGTTAAACGCAAAGTAAATGACGGAACTTGCTCAAAACTTGACAGTAGTCTATTCAAAAGTTGTACTTGATGGGAGCAGTATTGAATTTCATATAACTACGAGTGAAGTTCGAAAAGTCTCGGACTAATTGATCCGCCCTCGTACTCTCAAAAGAAAATTTTCTAAAAAATACGCAAACGGAATGATTTACAAGTTTAACAAGTTCGATTTACAAACTTGCTGAAACACCTGAATGCAATTATAACTGGTCGATAAGCAAAAACATTTACAAGGTTTTCTTATCTCTTTCATAATTCATTTTACTATATTTGATTCGTTTGTGTACTTTTCCAGTAAACTTTAGTAAAAATTACTCAGTAACAAAATTACAGAAAGTAAGATAAAATTTACTACCAAAAACAAAAATATCCAAAAAAAGGTAGGCAAACGAAAATTTGTAAAAATTGTAAGATAGTTAAAACAGCTGATTGTAAATACCAAACAAAACAATTTAACCGGCCAATTCGAAAAATATGAATAAAAACGGACTTCCATCTTACTTCTTGTTTTATAAAAAATATTTAATATGTTTGCACAAATTCTTTGTTTTTCAGTTATATCGTTTTCAATCAGCTGTTTTTTTTTTCTTACAAATTCTTACTGGCAAAAATTTTTCCAGTAAAAACCGGTAAATTTCCTTGCATTGAACTGTCACTTTAATCTCTATTTTTGTTCACTTCTTTCTGAGTATTTGAGTAAACAAACACCTTTCAGTAAAAAATTTTGAATTCGCAAACACACTTATTTATTCCCAACAAACAAAACGTTCCGTTTACGTACCACTTTCGATGCGTAATAAATGGAATCCAACTCCATTTACGTAACGTTTTCTGGACCACTATACGGACGAGAAAGCTGATTTTAAGGAACATCTCTTTTTTCTTTCGGTTTACTAAGTATTTGTTTAAACGAACTGAACCATGGCATAACAATACCAGGTTATAACAAGAAATTTCAAAAATTCATACAAAAAGTAAACAAAAAATCCTAAACTGTAAAATAAAAACCCCAAATTCTTGCTCATGACCTTACCTGGTATTGTTTTGCCATGAAACTCAACTAATAAATGTCATGTAAAAAAATTGAAAAATTATATTTTCACCATGAAAATTTCTATTTTTATCAAAGTATAGAGAAAAGACGAAAATATTTTAGTTTAGCACATTGAATTGTTTACTGATACATTTTATTACTTTGGGATTAGACTAATGTAGCCTTTAAGAGTGACCAACAAAAACACAATATGATTTTTTTTAATATTTAAATCTTATCAATCTGTAGGGTTATCGAAGGCGTAAAGAATATATTGCTACGCAAGGTCCAAAACCTGAAAGTACTACAGATTTTTGGCGTATGGTTTTACAGCACAATGTTCGAGTAATTGTAATGGTTACCCAATTTCGGGAAGGCGACATTGTACGTATTCAAAATTGCAACTTGCAAAATATAATTTCTGATTATTATATTTGCATTTACAGATTAAATGTCACGAATATTTCCCATTTAAATCAAAAGGTATTAATGTAGCGGTAAAAAAGAAAGATTCGTTTGATCTGTATGATCGCACTGAATTGTCTGTTACCCATGAAACGTTTGGCCTTAAGCAAAAAGTTGTACATTTTTATTTTAAAAAGTGGCCAGATCACGGTTGTCCCACAGATCCGTTGCATTCGATAACATTCATACGCAAGGTAAAAGCTGAAAAAATACCCAGCTATTCGCCAATCGTAGTGCACTGCAGTGCTGGTGTTGGACGTACGGGTACATTTATTGGACTCGATATCATTATGCAGCGTCTTAAAAATGAATCAAAAATAAATATTTATGAAACAGTTAAGAAATTACGATTTCAACGTATGAAAATGGTACAAACTTTAGCCCAATACACGTTCCTATATACTTGTACCTATGAATTGGTCAAACATAAAAACAGCCGTTCCATTGCCAAAGAAGATAGTAAAACACAAAAGAAAGTAAGTTTTGAAACGGATACGGAGAACAGTTCAAGTGTTTTAAGAAATGTGGGTCAAATAACACGTAACAGCTCCGACACGAGTACGAAAATGTTTGACAATCAAAATATCATGGATAGAACGAGTCGCCGTCAGTCTAATATAATTACGCCAAATGGTCCTTCTTCCAATATTCCAATAAGATTTAGTGGAATTGTTAAAGATCCAATTGACTATAAGGACTATCATGATGAGAGTTTTATGTAAATAATAAGTTAAAATAAAACAATGTAAATATTTATGCATGTATAAAATAATATTTTACATTAGAGTACAAAAACACTTATAAAATTATTGACAATAAAATTTTAAATAAAAACTTCGATTGATTCTAAATTAATTTTCAGTTAAAAGTTTAATCATATTGTTGGTGCAGCTGACTTATCCAGACGAATCTCATCCATTCTTAGATCAATTTGAAATTGCAGCGTTTGTGAGTGGAATTCTTGATCCTGATGTGAAGCATGCGGTGTTTCCGAAGGTAATTTCTAAAAAGCAAATACTTAAAGTGCATAATGTCGAAGTAACTGCGGAAGAATAGACAGATATGAGCACAATGTTAACAGTGACAGTTAAGGAGGCAATTTTGCAGGCGTTAGGAGAAAAGTAAGTCATGATTAACGATAAATGCTATAACTGCAGTAGAGTTTGACATTTTCAGCGAATGTTCAAAGCACTAAGGAAAAGCCTCCGGGCCGATCAGCAATCACCACAAGAGTCACCGTTAAACTGAAAAGAGCTAGCACTACGGGACACGAGCCCCACAATCTCCATATCAGTAATACAGCAGGAGAAAGGCAATATTAATGCTATGCGTACATCAACAGATGAAAGCACATTTTTACTATAGGCAGAGGTACATGATAGTCCATCATCAGGATTTAGTTAAATAGGCAATGGAAGATTATACATTTTATAAGATTTTGTGCCGTCAAAATGAACCACTGTTTTTCATCAGTTTTTCTTCCGCTGCTTTTGGATTTGTTTAGTTATCAAAAACGAATACTTAAAAATCTATATTTATGAAATTTAAAACAAGTTTTACAATGATGTGTGCAAATCTATGCAGATTTGCAAATAAAAATAATGTATGACATAATAAATAATAGATAAATATTAATCACAATAGATTTTGTAAAATTTTCAAATTTGCAATGTGTGCTATGTATGATAAACCGTATCATAAACCTAAATTAAATTTTTGTTTTATTTTTTCATGATTTTTAATGGGCCACAACCGCAGTGATTGATGGATGTCAATTGTGCTAGAGATAAATATAGTATTTGTTTGTAATTTTGTTTTTTATTTGTTGTATTTAGATTGTAAAAGTTTTGTTATTTTATTTTAAATATCTTTGTTAATAAATTTAAAGAAAAAAAAATAATATTTGCTATTAAAAATTAAAAAATAGGCATTTACACAAATTCGTTTTTTGTTGAAAAAACGGTGCGTCATTGACGGACTTTCAACGGACAACTACGTTTTTCATCCGATATATCGGTCCGTCATACTGTATAAAAAACGGTGTGTACAAATTGAGTGTACACTTAAAGTGTACCATTAACGGAGCATAAACGGTCCGTCATTAATTGTGGAAACGGAGTGGACTCCACATTTTTGAACATACATCATGGTTAAAAGCACATCAAATTCAAAAATATTTACCATTACTTTTATGTTACTTAAAGTCGTACATATGTATAAAATTTTTAACACAAGGGCTGAGCTTTGCAATTTTTTCACAAATAATTTAAATATTTTTATTTTGATAACAAAAAAATATATGTGAAGTCCGTATTTATCGATACGGAAACGGATACACCAAAAAAGAATTAAAATGTATTGTGTTTGAAAATCCGAAGTCGATGGTCCATTAATGTTCCGTATACGTACAAGCTTTGACGAAAGCGTATATTACTATCCGTAAACGTAACGTAAAAGCTGGATTCATGATTCCGTACGTGTCGGAGAGTCCGTAAAAATGTTTCTTGGATTATCTCTACATATATTTACCTTACATACCATGCGAGGAATTGTAAAAAAAACAAGATATACAGGCAGGTCACAGGTTTTTTACGGAATTGATTTAATTTCTTAATCCTGAAATATTCCAATGCAGTTTTTTGTCCTTCTGAATTTGTAATTTAGATATATAAAAAAGTTTTGAAAAATATTGATGCTACCGGCTACAGAGTGGCAGTAAAAATGTTGAAGGCTTCTTCAGAAAACGTAAAACAAAAAAAATCGTTTTAATTACATTTCAAAAACCAAAGTGAACTATTTATTTGTGCGATTTATGAATTATTTAGTCGGTTCTATTATTTTAACTAGAAACACAAAAATAAATCCACAAGATACGAAATTGTACTACGAAGTCACAAAAACTTTATGCGAAATGTGCATAAAATCTTGAAACATTCCCACTAATATATTTTTTCGATATAATAGCTATCTTTATTTATTAAAGTCGGTTAAAATGTACAAAACTACGATTCCTTTTTTAATTTCGATTTCGAAGGAAATTGATGTGTGTGATCATACTTGGGAATTTTTCATTACCATTAGTTGACACTAATGCAAATGAGAAAAAAAATTCATTACTAATGGTAATGAAAATGCACAAATGGATAAATGCACAAATGGATAAAAACTAAGTATAGTACATATCGCACTTGATCAACAAGAGCGTAATAACTCAAAATTTGTAAAATGTTCAGTAGAGGCGAAAAACTGTTTGTGGTTTCATTTTAAGATAATTTAAAAATCCAAATACACCAATGTAAGCAAATTCCATTTGAAAATATATTTACATTATTTTTCTTTTCAATTTTTGCACATATTGCAATAAAAAATCAATTTTTTTACTTAATACCATTTTTCTGAAAATTCTCTACGCCTTTTTTTGTATTATTTTGAGTTGTGACGCTTTAGTTGAAATTTAATTAAAGTTTTCATTTTTTCAAAAAAAGGGTATTAACTCAAAAAAAATTGTATCTTACCTTGTTATGATATTCTATGAACTCCACATTTTTTTATATCTTGAATACATGTTCTTAATTTCAGATATACTACGAGTAGTCTTTATTAAATGATAACACTATGGAACATTTTTGGGATTATTGTCTGGGGGGTGAGAAATTCCAAGTCAGGGTGATGGTACTAGGTCAGTATAGTAAAACCCTCAAAGGGTTTGGCGTTCGTATGTGTCAGTTTTTTTTTATGACCTTTTAAATTTGTTCCTTATCTTGATGTTTTTTCGCTTAGTTGTAACATTTTGGCAAAAACGTAGTTTAACATAACTCGAGAACCACTTGTCCGATTTTGCTAAAACAAACTCAAAAAAATTTAGAATTACAATTTCTTTAATCCGTTCATATAACATTTTTCTTTATAATCAACAGTTTTGCCGGTAAAAATAAATTTGTGGAGAAAAAAAAAATATTTTTTTGCCTAAAAATTAAATTTTTTTTTTTAATTCATAAAAAATCCAAAACGGAAAAAAGGATCAAGTGTTATTAATTTCATGTAAAGTCACATAACCTATAAACAAAATGCGACATGGATCATAGAAATCGATTAACGCGTTCTGCTTTTATTTACAATTAAGTGAAGGTATCCCATTTTGACAAGAATATTGATATTTGTTTTTATTCAAAAAAGTGTCATTTATCGCCTTTTTTATAAATTTTCCCCAATAACTCCAGACTTCTGGCCATAAACTACTAAAAAAATTAAGTAAACATTTTTATAATTTTTTATTTTTATTTTATTTATTTATTTTTATTAATTTTAATAAATATTGCCTAGACTTTTTCGATGGTGGTTGTTCGGGACTAGTGGCATCGCATTCATCGCTATCATCAGTTTCTGAACCACACATAATGTCAATGTGTGACTCCACTGTTGGCCCTTCTGCATCTCCTGAAAATTATTTATCATCAAGATCATCCTTGTCTTGCCACACAAGCTTACTCCACCAGCAAATTTCCGCAATTATTGCACTCGGCGACTTTTTGCCTCTATATCTGTAAGTTTTTGTTTTATTAAAATGAGTTTGAAAAAATAAAAATCAGTATTACCTCATTTCAAATGGCATAGCAACTTGATGATAGCGTTCACCTTGTTCATCAGATTCGGTAGCCAATTGTTTGCTGAAGTAGTCCAGATGATGATGTAAATAATGGATTTTCAAGGACATGTGACACCAATTTCCGAGAATGCTCTTAACATCCTTGCGACAGAAACATCGTAGTTGTTAGAACGATGCTTTCCCAACAAGCCTTCTATTACTTCTTTGCCTGCCATGCATTCAATTCAGCGTCAATCAAAATATTGTTGAATGCGTCATTTTTAATCAGCTTTCGTATATCTGGACCATTTACTACGCCTGATTGGAAAAAATTAATTTGTTAAGATGGAAAATCATGGGAAATGAATGTGATATTATAACTTACCTTCTTTTATTTTACTTTCGCTGAGTCTCGCGTAAATTAGTTTCAAACACAAGAAAACTTCATCTCTTTTGGCGACAGTTTTGATAAAATTCTTAACAATTCCAAGTTTAATATGCAGTGGAGGCAGCAATATCTTCTCCTTCGGCACTAGAGGCTCTCTGAGTTTCCATCCGTGGCATGCATATTGGTCACCGGAAAATCGTGTGTCCCAATCGCACAAAAAGCACATATATTTTATATAGCCGCTTTGAAGACTGCAAAGCATTGCTACAACTTTTAAATCGCAGCATATGCGCCACATATGTTTGGCGTAGTTAACCATTTTTAAAATATTTTCCAGTGCATCATATGTTTCTTTCGTTTCTGTACTATAGGCGATTGGAACTGAAGGTTTTTTATTGGTCTTATGCAGTAAAACCGCCTTCAAGCTGAGTTTTGAACTATCAATAAATAATCTCCAGTCATCTGCTTCATATTTATTTCCATTGCGTCCATCAATTTTCCTACATCCGGGCAATATGCAGAAGTTTTTTCATCATTCACAAGGAATAAACTTTGGATTGTTGCCTGACGACTTCGATAAGCTGTGACTTTCACACCGGGTGCCAACAAATTGTTTGATTTCAAAATGGAAGCCAGCTCTTCCGATTTATGCTGTGTTAATTCCAACTTGGCAACAATTGAATAAAGCTTATTTTGATTTATTAAAATTGGCTCATTGGATACTGATGGCTCATATGGGGGATCATCACGTGCATGATATGTCGGAGCAGTCGTAGAAGAGAAAATATCTGGACTAGATGCTTTTGGCACAGGAATGTGGTCCGAATGAGGCAATGGTGTTGCGGCACTTGCAACACCAACGTAATTATACGATTTTCTTATCCTTTTTGCGGCTCCTTTATTCGCACATGCATAGCAATTCAATGAATTGTAACCTTCGCCAGGATTAGTCCAAGTCATTGGGATACCGAATGACATACTTTCACGTCTTCTATTTTTCCAATCCATTAGACGGTTGTAGCAGCTTTTACACATTATATTTGGTGCCCAATTTTCGTTCACTATAACATTTTGGTTGAAGTACATCACGTATGTTTGAACAAAATCAGTACTGAAATTTCCCCTTTTTTTATGTGTTGAGACATATTGACCACAGCAGTAGCAAAAGCTATTTATATCTGGCTTGCAGAGTTCCATATTCTGTCCATATTTAAAAAAGTGGAGAAAAATCACTTTTACTGTTCGCGTTCGTCGGCACTTGTTGAATGACAAAAATCACAGAACCAGTGTGAGAAAGAGAAGAAGTATAATGATAATGCATGTTTTATGTGAACATTACAGAACCAGTGTTGCCACATCAATATTTCTCTTTTAGTACAGTAGACAAATATGAGAGAGTTCGGCTTGTGAGTGTCAATGTTTTCTCCAAATAATGTTGTGCATATCTGGAGCAAATTTTTTAAATTCATACATTTACCTAATTGTGAATAAATGAGAAACGCGTGCATCGATTTTCATGATCTATGCCTTTTTTTTGCTCATGAGTTATGTGACTTTACGCGAAAGTAATTAGTTTTGTCACTTTTTTCCATTTTGGATTTTTTATGAATTTAAAAAAAAAAAATATTTAAATTTTTAGGCAAAAAATACTTTTTTCCCTTCATACATTCATTTTTAACTTCGAAAGTGTTGCACATATAGGAAATAGAAACAGATTAGAGAAATTGTAATTCTTAATTTTTCTAAATTTGTTTCATCAAAATCGGGCAAGTGGTTCTCGAGTTATGTTAAACTACGTTTTTGCCAAAATGTTACAACTAAGCGAAAAAACATCAAGATAAGGAAAAAATTTAAAAGGTCATAAACATAAAACTGACACATACGAACGCCAAATTCTTTTAGGGTTTTACTATACTGACCTAGTACAATCACCCTGACTTGGAATTTCTCACCCCCCAGATTGGCTGTTGTACTGTGTTATAGTACATGATTAAATTTGTATACTGGATTGATTTATATTATTTTTATATAATATAATTAAAAATAATAATAAATAAATAATAAAAAAATACATAGACTTAAAATAAATTTTAATATAATTTACGTGGTTTACATTTTTATTCAAAATAAAAAAAATTAATAAATAAATAAAAATTTAAAAGGAAAATTAATTATTAGGTTTATCTATATCTATAACTACTTGTAAAGAAAACGACTATCCCTACTTAGCTGACTTTTCTTTATTTTTTGTAAACAAATATATGTAATTTGAAGTTTTGGGGCCGCCTTTGTACGAAAGGCACGGGAACGCGAAATACAGCAATTATATTGTTTGCCCCGCCCTACCTTTACTTTTGTTGTTGTATTTTATCAAATTAAAAATTCTAAAATTTTTAATATTTTTATGACAAATATTTTTGTTTACATTTATGTTAAAAGAGAAAAGCCAATAATTTCTTAGTCTTGGCAACATTTTTATACATTCTTAATTTTAAGTAGCTATTAATAAAACTACTTAGCAAGCCCATATCTACTTAAATTTGTATGGAATATTTATATAAAATTGGAAAAAAAACAATCCTATTATTAAGCTAAAAATTTAAACCAAAAATTTTTAAAGTGCATTGCATTGCTATTGAGTTTTTGTATATGCGGAATAGTATTCCAAAGACCAGCGGCATAGATAAAAAACTGCCATTCCGAAACTAAATGAAACTTTATTTTAACGTCCAAATAGTACAGTTTTCCTGTATATATTATTCTATGTAGAAACATTAGAACTTTTTAAAACATACTTCGTAAAAGCTTTTCGTAAAGGAAGATACATGATCATACTTCTTAACCCATAGACGTACCTAATAATCTTTATATACTGACTGACTAACTCATTTAACATTGCTTAGCCCAAACTGCTTGAGGTAGGAGGCAGAAATTTGGTATGTAGGTTCCCCCTCCTTCCTTCGGGAAGGAGCCTCTTTCACGGCCTGCCCAAACCTTTTGAGCTAGAAACGCGAAATATGAAATATGCCTTTCTGGGGGTATGTTCTAACTCCTTGATAAGGTAGATTTTAGAATTTTGGCCAGTGACGTTATAAAAATGGTGGTTTAAAGGACGAGAAGTCTCCCCCTTTACGGCCTGCCCAAACCGTTGGACCTTGGAAGTTGAAATTTGGCATGCAAATTTATGAAATTTCTCCAGTGTAGATAACAGCTAAGATGTAATTTTTGGAAAATCAAAACTGGGAGGGGCATAAAAGGCGGCCTGACAAAACCGCTAGAGCTGGGAAGTTGAAATTTGGTATATTGGTTACCTCAGGCCCTTTACGGGCTGCCCACACCGATTTAGCTAAAAATCTGAAATTTGTAATATGTGTTAACTGGAGTATGGGCTAACTCATTGATCACCTACATTTTAGAATTTTAGCCAGGCACATGGTATAAATGGGGATTCAAGGGTAAAAAATCTGAAATTTTAAATATGTGTTACTTGGAGTATGAGATAACTCATTATTGAGGTACATCTTAGAGTTTTGGCCAGCAACATGGTAAAAATTGGGTACTCCGGGTAATTATCTGGGGACTTTTTGTACCACAGAGCGATAGCCCGTGCAATCCCGGGCAACCATTTTCTACGCTAACAACGTAGCGGGCTTTGCCCGCTAGTATTGTTATATAAAACTTCGAATTTGTTCCTGCTTATGGCGTCGCAACTGGAAAAAAGTTCGCAGCCATAGGTAGGACCCGAAATAAGATATAATTTTGTAGCATTTCATGAAAAAGGGGAAATCTGGACAATTTTTCAAACATAAATTTTTACATTCTTTTGCACCTGCATAGTGAGATTATGTTCTCATCTAAAATAATTTATATAAATAATAACGGGTACATCACATATTTTTTAATTACCGTTAGTTTTTTGACAGAAAACACAAGAAGGCATTTACATTTCATTTTACATCATATTTTGCGAGGTGGCTGTTACTATTGTTTATTATATAGAAATTAATTTTTCTTTCCTCAGTTCAAGTGATTGATGAACAGTATTAAACCGCGTAATCAGTTTTTTTGTAAAGTGCTTTGTTGACGAGTAACACTAGGCAACAGCCATTTTGTTATTTGGTTCTAGCATACTTTTTCTCATGGATTTGGACCTACTGAACACGAAAATGAATTTTAAAAATTTTTCTGTCGATTGGTTTGCGAGATACAAATTTTTTAATTTTTTTTTTTTTAATTTTTGGAGGTACACTTACTATTTTGAGCATATCTTTAGTCTTCTTTGACCTATTTTATCCTACTACTACTCAAATTAAAGGCAATTGAGCCGTCTACAACTTATTCTCAGAAAATTTTCAAATCGGGTTAGTAGTTTTGATGTTGGCGGCTTAAAAAGGTTAAAAAACTGCGTTTTTTTAGTAAAAATGTGGCTGAAAAATTCATATAAAAATTCATATAAAATGTAAAACGCGATGTTAACAGCGATTTTAATTTTTTTACGTATAGCTGACACTTTTCCAAAGAAAATAAGCCCTTACTTAACAAAATCTGATGACAAATGGCCGACTTATTATTTTTTTGGTAAACGACCGAAATTCCGCTATTTCACGATTTTTTGATTTTCATTATTTGCACAGCTTACCTACCCAACGCAAACGAATAAATACATTTGAACTTAATTTAAAATAAACAAATTAGTCTTCGTATATTATTTTTTAATTTATTTACAGCACTACATGCTCAATGTATCGCACAATTAGCTAAACTAACGAAATTAAACTAACTAATTAAATTAAGCAAATCAACGCACAAAAAAATGAGTAAAAACAAAGATATAAGTGTACATTTTATGCCATGTGGAAAAACTGCTGACTTCTTCTTTGTTTTTTGTATTCGCTGCAATCGGTCTCACGTATTAGGGTCCAAATATAGTCACCCATCATAGCCGTGTCATAGTTGCCCTGATAGCGTCGTTCCATAGCCTTCAATTCCTGATGAAAGCGCTCGCCGTGTTCGTCGCTCACGTCTCCTAAATTCTCAGGGAAAAAATCCAAATGAGAATCCAGAAAGTGTATTTTAAGTGACATGTGCACTCCCATGGCTTCATAGTTCTTTACCAGATCCTCAACTATGTCCTTATAATTCGGGCTTTTGTTGTTTCCTAAAAAGTTTTCCACAACAAGCCTGAAGGAATTCCATGCTGCGGCTTCGATGGGTGATAACAGCTTTGGGAATTTTTCATCTTTCAACATTTTTTTTATCTCGGGTCCTGCGAAGACTCCTTCTTTAATTTTTGCCAGCGAAAGGTAAGGGAAAATTGACCGTAAATAGGCAAAAGCTTCACCTTCTTTGTCTAATTTTTTGGCAAAATTTTTAATCAAACCCAATTTTATGTGCAGCGGCGGAAGTATTATATTTTCACGGTTCTCTATTAGTGGTTTGCGCTGAACATTCGCTTCTCCAACTACAGGTTTCGTTCGTACCGGCCATTTTTTTTTATATAATGCTGATCATCAGCGCGGCTATTCCAAAGGCACAGAAAACAGCAATGTCGCGTATAGCCTCCTTGGAGTCCACACAGAATGGCCACAACTTTAAGGTCGGCGCATATTTTCCAATTGTATTTCCTATACTCTATGCATTTCAGCAAAATGTCCATAGTTTCATAGTTCTCCTTTGAATGAACCGCATGAGCAATAGGAACAGATGGCTTTTCATTCCCATTATGTAAGAGAACTGCCTTCAAGCTCTCTTTGTTGCTGTCAATAAACAACCTCCATTCGTTGGGGTTGTGAATTTGGTGAAGCTCTTGGAACAAGCCTGAAATGTCGCTGCAAAAACATATTTGGTCTTTCTTTGTATAAAATTTTGCATACTCCTTGTGACGGTTTCTGTACGCTGATACTTTCACTTCTGAAGCCGCAAATCCACACTGTATCATCCGAGACGCAAAAAGTTCGGATTTCTCCTTAGTGAGACCAAAATCGCGCACCCAATCGTTTAGTTCGGCCTGTGACAGTAATTTTCGCTTTGCACCCGGCTCAAATTCGCTTGCATTTGACTCAGACTCTTCTTCTGACGATTCTGCTTTTTGAAGAGATGCACCAGGGCACACTGGATATGGCACATCATGCGAATGTGGTACTGGAAGCGCAAACGATCCCACTTGAGCGTAGTTCCATTTAAAAAATCTTCCTACCCCACTGTTTGTGGTGAGGCAAAAATAACAGTCTGTGGAATGGCATAGCGGCTTTTTCCACATCATTGGTGTATCGAATTTCATATGGCGGCTAAAATTAAAATAAATTACTATATTCGCTATGTATAATGTGTTTAAATAAAAATTCTTACCTTCCGCCAGCTGCCCAGTTGGTTAAGATTATATAGCAAAGATCACACAGCGACTTAGGTGTCCATGGTTCTGTGATATTTGGTGAAATACCAAAATAATTCAAATAGTGCAATTGTACTGCTGGAGTAAACTTGTGTGCGTGATTTTTTTTATAAACTGGCCACAAACATTGCAGAAATTGTCTGGATCGTTCAAACACTCGAACACACGTAGTCTTTTACTCATTGTCTTCCTTGCGTTTTCTAAATATTAACTTCTTTACACTTTCACAGACAGTTTTGAAATGCAATTGATAACCGTGTCTCCTTATGTTTAAATATGTATGAGCATGTAGTGCTGTAAATAAATTAAAAAAAAATATACGAAGACTACTTTGTTTATTTTAAATTAAGTTCAAATGTATTTATTCGTTTGCGTTGGGTAGGTAAGCTGTGCAAATAATGAAAATCAAAAAATCGTGAAATAGCGGAATTTCGGTCGTTTACCAAAAAAATAATAAGTCGGCCATTTGTCATCAGATTTTGTTAAGTAAGGGCTTATTTTCTTTGGAAAAGTGTCAGCTATACGTAAAAAAATTAAAATCGCTGTTAACATCGCGTTTTACATTTTATATGAATTTTTATATGAATTTTTCAGCCACATTTTTATTAAAAAAACGCAGTTTTTTAACCTTTTTAAGCCGCCAACATCAAAACTACTAACCCGATTTGAAAATTTTCTGAGAATAAGTTGTAGACGGCTCAATTGTCTTTAATTTGAGTAGTAGTAGGATAAAATAGGTCAAAGAAGACTAAAGATATGCTCAAAATAGTAAGTGTACCTCCAAAAATTAAAAAAAAAAATTAAAAAATTTGTATCTCGCAAACCAATCGACAGAAAAATTTTTAAAATTCATTTTCGTGTTCAGTAGGTCCAAATCCATGAGAAAAAGTATGCTAGAAACAAATAACAGACAAAAGTTTGTTATTTGTGACCTAGTGTAATTAATTACAACAGAAAGGTAAGTTTGTATGTCCCACACGTTACGTTTTATTTCTTTTTATAATAATTGTAAAATATGGCAACAATACAGAATAATTTATGTAAACGGTTTACTATTAGTTAATCCTTGGTGATAAAAAAGTGTCTGTACGTGGCATCGAGAAATAAGAAATCTGATATCATCCAATTTTGATGGTGTTTATAAACTGTACTTGTTACTTCATTCATAAATATAACTGATCAACAACCTTCAACCAGTGCTAGCCGTATGCGAAAATTTCGCAAAAAGCGTAAGGAAGAAGATCAGAACTTCACTGCTAATAAAACCGAAAGAGTATGTGAATTTCGTAAGCGAAAAAGGTAAAATCTCTCTGAAAATTAGTTAAAAGCTATACGACTTAAAGAAAGGGATAAAAAGAGGTTACAAAAAGCCCGGTATCGGGTTCAAGATCAAAATATTGTTGAACCTTCTGTAAGTACCAAATCTCCATACAAATCGATCAATCACCACAAAAAAGAGCGGTAGTGACCGAACTAGCGCGTAAAATGAACATTGCTCTAGCCGAAAGTCCAAACACAAACAAATCAGGTGACGATACACGTTACGAGGATGTGAAAGTCTTTTATTATTGTCCGGATATTGTGTTTACCTGTCCAGGCGCAAAAGATTTGTTGGTTGGGAAAATTACATTAAAAAAGGTGTCAGAAGCATTATTTAACCATGTATCTACGGGAAGCCGTCTACATTTTTAAAGAATTTGATCCCAACATCGAGATAGGATTTTCTTTTGTTTACCGCTGCAAGTTTTTACAAAGGAAATTGTCAAATATATCTTATATGCAGTGATACAAGTGCAAAAGACAAAGATACAGTTTTTGTTTTCTTCAATAAGTTGCACGACTTGATACATGAAGAAAGTGAAGATTTACCTTCGTTATATGGTAAAGCTAACATCAATTTTGAATGAAAAGTTTAAAGATCTTTTTTTTGGAAATATTTTGCTACATCTCACGGAAAATGTGTGATATATGGAATTGGCGGAAACATAAAAAGACTAGTAAGAGAGAAAATGATGAGCCTAAACGAACATGTTGTCGTCCAATCAGCCAAGGACTTTGTTGATTTGGGTTTTCAATTAGTTTCAAAAACACGTGTGTTTTATGTGTCATCCTCGTAAATTTCCGAAAAAATTGAATCTGCATCACCATTTGATAATACCAAAGCGAGAACTGGAATTTCAAGCTTCTATTTTATTAAAACTCATGAAAAAATCGTCTAGAGCAGAAAACATAGTTTTGTTTTATGGTGAAAGTTTTGCGGATACAGTTCGCAAATTGCGATCAATTTGGGGTCACAATAATGCTCCAAAAGAGTAAACTGTAAAGAGATTAATGGATAAATTTGCCGAAACTGGGTATGTTAGTGATGTAAAGACAACAACGCGCAATCGACCAGGTCGATCGACCGAAAATGTCCCAGCTGTACGTGATGATGTCGCTCAAACTCCATCCACCTCAATTCGACACCGAGCTCAGCAAATTGGTGTCTCCAAATTCACTTTGCAGCGAATTTTGACGAAAGATTTGCATCTTCATGCATACAAAATTCAATTGACTCAGGAACTGAAGCCAGCTGACCATGGAGAGCGAAGGGAGTTCGTTAATTGGGTATTGGAGAGACAACATGAAAATGCTGATTTTGCCGATAAAATCATCTTCAGTGACGAGGCCCATTTTCATCTTGATGGCTTCGTCAATAGGCAGAATTGTCGCATTTGGGGTGAGGAAAATCCTCGAGTGATTCACGAGAAGCAAATGCATCCTCAACGTGTCACTGTGTGGTGTGGTTTTTGAGCTGGAGGAATCATTGGACATTTTTTTCTGAAAATGAGGCAGGTCAAGCGCAAACAGTCAATGGTGTTCGGTATCGTGAAATGATAACCAATTTTTCTTGCCTAGAATTGAAGAAATGAATGTGGAGGGCATGTGGTTCCAACAAGACGGCGCCACATGTCATACAGCCAGAGAAACAATTCAATTGCTGCATCAGTCATTTCCCGGTCGTGTTATTTCGCGTTTTGGAGATCAGAATTGGCCGCCTAGATCGTGCGATTTAACACCATTAGATTTTTTTCTTTGGGGTTTTTGAAGTCGATGGTTTACGCGAATAAGCCGACGACGACTCAAGCCTTAAAAGAGGAAATTGGACGCTGCATTAATGAAATACCGCAGCATTCATGCAAAACGGTCATTGAAAATTTCATTAAAAGATCGCGTGCGTGCCAGCAAAGCCGCGGCGCCATCTGCACGATATATTGTTCCATACATAACCTCATTCTGTCTACTTTACGATATAATAAAGTTTCACGATTTTTTTTAAATATCTGTGTTTTATTTAAAATTTAAAAATTGCGTTCTTCTTGGGACACCCTTTATAAGCTCAAGAAAAAAGTTGAATTTGTTTCTACGTGAACGTGGAATGCTCCTTTTCATAAAAGTATCCAAGCTCTCAAAGGAGTATTTGCATGGGTTGCCCATGATGTTCTTAATTTCACATATATTTAAAGCACAAGTAAGTTTACAGGTTAAATTGTTATTAAAGATGTTTTATGTGTCACTATTTATTTTTTATTATCATAATTTTTTGATTTTTCTAATCTTTCAGATATAAGAAGAACATAAGTAAGAGATTTATAAATTTTAGCTTCAGTAACCGTTCTCGTTATTAAATTATTTCGGTTTTTATATTGTCTTATTAATCCACAGATTAATTTAATTGGGTTATTATTATTTACCCAAACATTTTTAAATATTTTATAATATCTCATTTTTCTTCGGTAATATTTAAAACTATATTAATTGATATACTCGGAAATAAAGATACAACATCACGTGAAATTAATTTTTCATCATCTTGTATCTTCAAATTCTGTATTTTTTTTTTAATGAATTTTGTAATTGATTGATGATTATTACATCTTTGGAAAAGAACAAACTTAGAACAAATATATCTGTAGCACCTAGTTTTTATGTGGATTACCTAAAATTCATAAGGAACATTTTCCTTTAAGACCAATATGTTCATTTGTTAATTCCCCATCTTATAAACTTTGTAAATATATTACAAACATTTTTAAAAAGATAACTAAAAACTCTAAATACAATGTAAAAGATTCTTTACATTTTAGAGAGAAGATACAGAATTTAAAGATACAAGATGATGAAAACTTAATTTTACTTAATGTTGTATCTTTATTTCCGAGTATACCAATTGATATAGCTTTAAATTTGATCGAAGAAAAATGGGATATTATAAAAAATTATACAGGAATTGAAAAGAAATTTTTTATACTTATCCTGAAATTTTGTATAATGGACAACAGATATTTTAAATATGATAATAAAATCGAGGATAATTGCCAAAGGGTATTCTATAAATAGATGGAAAAAAGCTCATTTGTACGGGTAATCATTCACTAATGAAAAATTTAATTTCACATTGTCATTTTCCTTAGAGTGTGTGATATAAATGCCTGTTCAAAACCATGAGTTATTTGTGTTGGGTGGTTCAGAAGGAGGCTGAAGATGACCTGGTCGTTCGGGTCGAAAGTGTGCACTCCCTCTAGCGCTGATCCTTACAATTTTTTCCATTTAATAAAATAAATTAGTGTTTACTATTCGTTAGTAACATTAAAAATTATGATCTTGAGCCTGATAAAAAATTATAAATATATAAATAATAAAATATATTTACAACAAAAAGGACTTCCAATATGATCTCCAGCTTCTCAAATTATAGCTGATATTGTAATGAAGAAATTATTAGATTCTTGTATAGAAAAATTGGATGTAAAACCAAAAATCATTACAAAATATGTTGATAATTTATTATGCATTATTTCGAATCATTTTATTAATGATATTTTGTCAACTTTTAATTCATTTGATGACAATATAAAATATACTATTGAGAAAAAAAGTAATTCCAAAATTCCTTACTTAGATACATTAGGTCTGTACGAAGTAATTTCGGGTAAAGTCTGCTAAAATGAAAGTTAGCAAAAAATTCTCTCACAAAATCATAGAAATGCCCAAAATACTGCGAACGCACAAAACCACATTTCATACCCAAATATAAACGTCAAATTTATTCATATAAAAATACAGCTAAATTATTAAATATATTTGAAATGGCAAATATCTATTTACATTTTTAAATGTATTTTTCATTATTAAAAAGGAAAAGTTGTTTATAGTAAACTTTTAGTTAACTTTAATTTTTTACAAAAATGCAAAACCGTTAATTTATTAGCAGCAGCTGATGACTTGACAATTTTACCATTTTACCCAAACAAAAAGTACGGGTAAGTTCTGGACGCTCTCATTTACCCAATTTATGTTACAAGAAACGCTTTCTGGTAAGATTGGGTTCCCGCGGGCACCCGCGGCAACGTACGTCGAACACACCTATTGATAATAAGAAGGGGTGAACATTTATTAATAGATTGGTATCAGAAACTCACAGCTTCTGGGAGAAATATTAACTATTAATCTTAACATGACTGATCCACGTAAGATTTTATAATTTCCATTTGTCAAATTTTCGTGTATATAAAAATATTTATTTTGTCCATCTGGTTTAAAACTGAGAAGTGTTTTAGCATTAAGTTGTTAATATAAGTTGTATTAATATAAAAAATATTTAAAAATACAACTTAAGTAAATATTTTTAGTGACTATAGAGCGCTGCCTATAATAGAATTTTATAAGGAAAATTCTTGTATAACTTTTTATGCACAGTTTTATATACTTTTTAACCAGTTTTTTAAAAAAATCTAAAGTAATTGTCTTCCTGCTTTTATATTCCTATTTAACGGTTTTGTTTTAACCTATGATCTCCTTATTTAAATAAAAACTATTTAATTTAAAACAAATTGAATGTATTTCTTATGATTTAAAGAATAGCCTTAAGTTCTTTTAAAAATCTTAAATGTTCATAATAGAATGTATTCTTGTGATTTTAAGGATAACCAAAGTTCTTTTACACCAATCTACTTATAAATAAAAAAATAAAATGAATTCATAGTTTTACATTTTTTTATATCTATTCCCAGTTATTTCATTTAAACATGGACTTGTCAGTTATTTATTAATGAAAATAAGTAATTATTATATAAAAAAGGGTGTCTCCAACTAATTTGCTGTAAAAGTACTTAGAATTTATTCTGTCTTTTATGGTTAATTAGTATTGATCCAATCCAGAGATCCCCAAAACACCGCACATGTGCGAATGCTCTCACACAAATTAAGAGAGCATGAGAAGATAATTTGTATTTTTATTAAATAAAAACATTTAGTCTCATTTGAGCTTTCATGTGCGCGGGTAATCGCTTACTGCTTTTATTCAGGGTTGCCATTTTTATCTTATATTATTTTTATGACCAGGTTGTGTAGTCGCTTGTACTAGACAACACTGAAAATGTTTAATGTAGAATGGGAGAATGCGTTGTTATTTGCCGAAAATTACTTCGGCAAAGCTGAGTGCTTTTATTTATTTTTTTGTTTTAAAACTTGTCCTTTTTATAATTATGAATTATATATACTCATACATTAAAAGCTTCTGTTTGAATTCTTTTGAAAACTAGTTTAGTTTCAGCGTTTTCTCTTAAAACTTAAAATATCATATCTGAAATTATTTTATTATATACGATTTGAAATGCATCAATACATCGGAGAAATTTACTCTGATTTGGTTTACAGAACAGTTTTTTTTTTTTGTTTATTTTTGTAATAAAAAAATTTTATAGAGAACTTTCCAAGCTTTCAATAAATGTTTATTTCACATTTACTGTTTGAGTACAAAATAAAATGGGGATTTGTGTAGATTTTTTCGAATTTGTTCGGGGACAGCGACAATTATGTCTTGGCAGCCCTGGTACAGTGAGAAAAAAATAAATTACGCTCAAAAACAAACTACTAACACAAACATAAATGTGAATGCATGTGTGTGGTGGTCACTGATCCAATCCCATGATATACATAAAATTATACACGATTCCATGTCCAATTTATAAGCCGAAACAATTCACGAATATGGGTTTTTGACACAATTTCATTTTATTTTTTGTATAAAGCGTTAAGCTCCCATTTACGGAGTCTCGCTTTACGAAATTTTGAAGTTACGAACATCATTATTAATGTATAAAATTCGATATACTATTGACGAATTTGCTATTACGAACAATTTTAATTTAATTTGGAACTCCCCGAAAACAAGGAGTTAAGTTCTATCATTCATTGAAAATTGTTTAGTGCAAGTCTTGCATAGTTTGAGTAAAGTCTATTACAAACCGTAATAGGGACATTTGTTATAAATATTTCTTGATATAGGGTTTCGTAAAACAAACATTTTGGGTACTTAACTATGTATTTTTAATACAAACTTATACCGATATCGACCACGTTTTCAATGGCTGGAACGTATTTATTTATTTTCAGTAGAATGCCATACTAATTTTGGGCTCGTTATACGAATATTCAATATATGTCTACTATCACAGAACGAATTCTATCGTAAATCGGCGGATTACTGTAGTTTTATTTATTTATCCTTATTTAAGCAGATCAATTTTTTTGTATGAGCCCATTGAAAGTGGCTTAGCCGATAGTTTTTCGGCTCGCAGCCAGCTATTCTCCGCCGCCGCAATTCTTACCATCTTCCGCCACTTAAAATACTCAGTACAATTAGAACTCAATTTCATTTATTTTTATAAATCGTTTGCATGTTGATTTTTGTGCTTGTTTTTGCAATTTTATAAAATAAACAAAAATGTCTGAGCGTAAAGTTTTAAATGTAAGTAAACCCGTAGAATTTGTAAATGCTGAGAACTAATAAATGCATTAATTTTATAGAAATATTATCCCCCGGATTTTGATCCATCCAAAATACCACGTATGAAATTGGCAAAAAATCGACAATATACAGTACGTTTGATGGCTCCTTTCAATATGAGATGTAAAACATGTGGTGAATATATTTATAAAGGGAAAAAATTCAATGCCCGGAAGGAAGATGTAGAGAATGAAACATATTTGGGAATACGAATTTATCGTTTTTACATTAAATGCACACGGTGCCTGCAAGAAATTTCATTCAAAACTGATCCCCAGAATACAGATTACGAAATTGAAGCTGGAGCAACTAGAAATTTTATGGCTTTAAAGATGGCAGAAGAACAGGCTCGCCGTGAGGAGGAGGAGCTCCGTGAAGAGGAGGCTAATAATCCGATGAAGCTGTTGGAGAATCGTACACAACAATCAAGAAACGAAATAGAAATGTTAGAGTCGCTGGAAGAATTGCGCGATTTAAATCGCAGACAACAAACTGTCGACTATGAGACAATGTTGCAGCAGTACAACACTAAAGAAACGGAGAGGGAGAGAGTAGAAAGACAAGAGCGTGAAGATGAAGAAGAAATAAAGTAAGTATTTTGGATCTTGTAAATAGGATAGTATACGGGCTTAAACGTTTTCTGGCACTTAATACCAGACATGGGAAATAGTAAATCTGCAAAATGGGTTAAAATATATAGATTGGAAATAGAAACAAATTTACAATTTTTTTAACCGAGATAATTTCAAATTCTATTTTTTAATTCTTCCATTTAATACAAATTTTATTTTCTATTAAAGGTCGATACAATTTAAAAATAAACCAACGCCAACGGGCTCAAGTACAAAAGTCATAGCTGAGGAAATAATTGAAGAAATACAAGATGATACGTTTTTAACTCCTGCACCACCAAAACAAGCAAAATCAAATGAAGGCCGAGCCACCACATTCAAAACAAGCTCTGGAACACAACAAAAAAGTTCTATTCTTAATAACTTAGTTAAACGTAAACAACCTCTAGTTTTAATAAAATCAAAAACCGACAAATCATCATCAAACAACAATAATGATTTAGATAATGCTACTAATTCATTTAACAACAAATCTAGCAAAACAAATGATGTAAGTAGTGTAGTGAATCTTGGTGGTATTAGCGTTGGAGGTTTATCTATGTTATCTGCTTATTCTGACAGCTCTGGAGATTCAGAATAATTACACTGTGCTACACAGCAAAAACATGGTATAAACAACTTACCAGCCTATTTACTAGCTTAATTACTTTCGTTCGCTATGTCCAAAAAGTAATGGGTACTCATATTTTTTTGGCTGTTCGTTAGCGAGAGGGTAATGACCACCTATTACATTTGTGTTTTTTGTAAGTGAGAAAATAATGGCCACTAATTACTTTTGAGACATATTGAACAAAAGTAGTTAGGCGAGTATAAATAGGCTGGCAAGTAATTGAAACCCTGGGTAGTTCGAAAATGTAACAAGCGGGGCAGGCACCCGGCGTTATAAACCTAATTCGAGTACCCTGCATCCAGTAGTGTTAACAGGCTTTAAATACATATATATTTATATACAGTGGTGCTCAAAACATTTGCAAATTAAATGGCATTCTGCCTAATTATTTTTTTAACAAAGACTTCCAGCATACGCTTTTTTATTTTTTTTTATTAAATTCAGTTATTGCATATCATTTTACAAAAACAAAAGAAAAATATTCATAAATTTACAACAATAAACAAATTAAGTTTAACAAAATCAGTCTAAATACAAGTGTTAAAAACACCCTCACACCATATTTCCACCACCGTGTTTCACTGTGGCGGTTGTGTATCTGGGATTAAACTTTTCGCCTCGTGGTCGTCGAATGTAGGCTCTTCCACCTGAATCCCAGAGGTTGAATTTGGACACATCGGACCATTGCTCATTTTCCAATGCTGTTGAGTCCAATTTAAATAGGTGTCTGCAAAGTAAAGACGAGCTAGCACGCTACCAACTAGCCTACCGGGTGGAAAGACTGGCATCTATGGAAAGTACAGTTTTAACTTCTCTAGGAACTGTTTTATTATATTTCGTGAAAAAATTCTTCATTTTTCTTTCTTTTCTACAGTAGTAGTAGGGGAAATCAGAAATGTATATGTTTCTTGCTATTTTTCACAAAAGTAATTCTTACGATGTTAATGCTTTCAATATCTTATTAAAACTTTTATGACAAAATAATTATGATGTTTTTTTTTAATAAAATGCAGATCTAAATCACGAAATAAAAGGAATGCGATTACCGTTATTTCCTAGCATTTGTTGGTGTTAATAGCATAGTTAAGAATAAGAGTAATAAGAATTGCAAATGTTTGAAACAGCTGCATCTTAAATACATCTTTTATAATTAATTTTTTGTTTTTTTACTTTAACAGAATTTGTTTTTTTTTTTATATGTTTAACAAAAACAATGTATGAAGAAATAAAAAAAAAATGAATAACGAAATGTGATTTGGAGAAAATTAATCAATGAAAACTTAAAATGCGATCTTAGTTCCAAATATTTTGACCACTACTGTATATCAGAGATCTGCAAAATCAACTTTTTTCTTGATTTAATCATACACAAAAATTCTTGTTCACTTTTAATAATTCAACAAAATTCATTGTAGAAAAGAATCAGCATCATGTTACTGAACACTGTTAAGTGATTACATTTGCATAAAACATAAACGACAGATGATTCACACTGATTCCAATTACGCGTTCAGTAACATGATGCTGATTTTATTCTAGTGAATTTTGTTGAATTATTAAAAGTGAACAAGAATTTTTCTGTATGATTAAATCAAGAAAAAAGTTGATTTTGCAGTTCTCTGCTGTATGTATATATATAAAATTACGACTGCATACAAAACGATATATTTTATTTTGAAATTTGCAAATAAAGGGTCTCGAATATTAAAAAAAAACAAAATTTACAAAAGTGAATGAAATATTTATTTGGGGCGATACATGAATTCCTGCCGTTTACTTTTTAAAGATTATTTCATGTAAATGTTGCCGGCGGCTACGCCGTATGTGATCCATCCGTAAGCTCCAATTTTGGCATAATTTTCCAGCATTTCGGCCGATATCTCACCAAACCCTGTACACGAGAGACTTCACGTATCCCCCACAAAAAATAGTCAATAGCCAACAGACTGCTCCAAATCATCCTGTAAATATAACTCCGTCGGCAAATATATTACAATTTAGAGGATATATGAGGTGCTCGCTTGTAAAATTTTACAAAAACTGTTGATAACTCCAACCGCAATCAGGCCCATTATATATAATCCATTCTTACTCAAAATGGTGAGTGGGTAAAATTAATAATAAGCTGACGATATGTAGATTTATATTCAATAAATGGTCTTAAAATTAATAATTTTCAATCTCAAATATTTCGAAAACAAGAGCTAAAATAGAAAAACAGCTAGCGTTACCCACTGGGTGCCCCGCTTGTTACCGATTCGAGCACTTCATTTAATGTAACTAGAAAATAGTAATTAAATTAAGAATTTTTTATACCTATTATACAAAATTTAAAATAAATGTATTTTATGTTTATTAACAAATATTGAAAATAGTAATTAAATTAAGCATTTTTTATACCTATTATACAAAATTTAAAATAAATGTATTTTATGTTTATTAACAAATATTCGTTAACAATTCAAAGGCACCAGTTCCATTTTTAACAGGTAAACCAACCATTAAACGACTTGATGGGGAATTTAATTCATCTCCACAGCCTGAACCCGCAGCATTTCTTAAAAATTGCAAACATGACTCGAACGACATTTGCTGGAGGGGCGATGAGGAGTATTCCATACCTTTACGGGACATTGGTTGGAATGTACCATCAAATGTCATATAATCAGCTATCAGAGACAAGTGGCGTCGATCCACCGTAATGCCATAGACTTTAAAGACATTCGTTACCTCTTGGACGATAACACGTGCAGCAGCTTCGATGCCGTATGTACGAGCAATGGCGTGTATATCATTTGAATATAGACGATTAATATCGAGGACGTTGTTGTGTTTAAACATTTCAACAATATTGATGCCATCTGTTTTAAGAGTTTGTACATCATTGTTGCCCTTGTAGATAATGGCACGTTTGATATTGGTCACTTCATGTATTACGGTTTTTTGTGCCAATTCTTTAATAATTGATGAAATGTTAGGTTGATTGTGTTTCATATCCAACTGTAATTGAAACAAAAAGTAATTATATTTATAAATAGGTTTGGTAGTATTTTTTACACGAAAATATTTGACCTCTTTCCACTTTTTATTACACCGTTAGTAAAAATTATTTGCCAAAATTTGATTTGATCATATAGTCGGCATGCCCGACTTTATTTTTTTAACTTCTTGTGTTTTTCTGTATTCTAAAACTTACATTAAATGCCAATTTAGCATATAAATGAGTCTTCTTATCGTAAACGTAACTTTCCACCATCGCATTGTCCAAAACCTTTTCAATATTCTTATCGACTTTTTTGGGTTCTTCCTCTTCTTCATTGTCTTCAATAGCTTCGGTATCAAAGAAACCATCGTCATCATTAAGATCTTCATCAGCATCAGCTAAAATGGTAAATAAATGATGCATATAAAACGTTAACAATATTATTCCATTATAATACTACTTCAACAACTACCCACCATCATTTAATTCATCAACATCTTCGGGATCATCATATTCAGTTTCATCCATTTTACGTGATTTCAATTTAATGCCAGTAGCATCATTGTCATCATCATTGTCCTGTTCGTTGTCTGAAGAATCGTTGTCCGATTGTGGTGCATTGGTTGTAGATTTTTTATTTTTTCTACTTGGGCCGTCAGCATTGTCACCATCACTATCTTCGTTATCGAGTTTATTATTATTTTTTGATTCTTTACTTTTGGATTCATCCATTTCAATGCTAAAATTAAACAACATTAGTCAAATGGAAACGAATTAAATTCTTAAATTAATTTAAAATATTTACACTGTTGATTTTGATTTCTTCGACTTGATGATGGATCGGAATAAGACTGTAAAAAACTTATTGCTCATAAATTTCAGTATTTGTTTTGGTTTAACACAAAAATCTTCACTGTAGGCTTCTCGTGGCAGAAATTGGAAAGTCAACTCATATCTTTGTGCTCTGGCCGGTCGATGAACCAATTGAGTTTTAACATGTACAACTGAAATTAAAACAAACGATAATAACTTTTAAATAATAGATCTAGTATTTAATATAATACATACATTGCAAAACATCGGCTAGAGTGACTTTATTCAAAGAAATTCTTAATTTTTCGGCTGCTTTTTCTTGATTGGGCTTTATCGGTATGTCCATGGATGGGGTTTTGATATTAACTGAGGCCAACATAAGAATTTCACGTAGACGCGGTATACCCAGAGTAACGTTCATTTCACCACGACCAGCAAAATGAAAAGTGTTTAGTGTCATCTGAGTAGATGGTTCACCTATGGATTGAGCGGCCAGTAAGCCAACAGGTTCACCAGGTGCAGCTAAAGCTTTGACATTCTTCACATACATTACATCGGTTACAGCTGCTTTACGATTTGGATGCTTTTCAATATAGTCGGCAACAATTTTTTCAATTTTCTCTGAAATGGATCCAAAAGTGGTATCTTGGCCATAAATCGAATTGGTCGGATCTGGACAACGGGAATATTTCTTTTGATATAGTTGTTTACTTTCATTATCTGCTTTACGCCACAATTTAATAATAGCCTCATCTATGCGACGTCTACCAGTTTTTTCGTTTATTTCGTTAGGATTTTCCACTTCAATTTCATTACATAGTTCCGCTGAGAATTCTGTAAATGCTGCAATATGTGTTGTATGGGCTTTTGTAGAACTGCGGCGTTTTTTCAACCAAGATCGTAACTTCTTATTGTGTCGATGAATTTTATGCAAATCTTCTTCGTTTTTTATGCGGGCCAATTCTTGTGGACGTAATATAACTGATGAATTTTGCGTTAAAAATTCTGTACCAAATTTATTATTAAAGAATTTCGATTTCAAAATATCCAGACCATCTTCACCATATAGATATTGTACGACAGTATTATCGCTATCACGCACTGTTAAATCATAATTTATAGTTAAACCTTCCAAATGTTTAATAAGACAACGTTGTAGATAACCGGAACGAGAAGTTTTTACAGCAGTATCGATAAGACCCTATATTTTTCAAAAGGAGAAATTCAATTAAAAAAACAAAAAACTAAAAGGAAACTCTTACTTCGCGACCAGCCATACAATGGAAAAAGAAATCTTGAGGTTGTATACCAGTTAAAAAGCGGCCATCAATATAGCCACCAGATTTTGGTGATGTCTCAAACGATGTAAAGCTTGGCAATGATTTTCCAGAAATCATTAAGGGAGGGCGTTTACCTTCCAATTCAATTTGACCCAACAAACAAGATATTTGCATTGTATTAACCATAGAACCCTTAGCGCCGGACAAAACCATCAATTGTAAATTATTGCTGGGAAATTTGGTAATCAAACCATTAGGAAGACATGTTCTGAAAAGAAAAAATTGTTTTGTATAAACATAAGATACAAACATATTTAGCCTAAGTAATTTTAAAACGGATTTCATTGCCAGCTACTTCATATCCTCGAGTCTAATTTGGCATTGAAAACTTGTTTATGGCAAAATTATAAATTTTGATTTATCGCATTGTTTAAGCAATATAGCATGGCAATGCACTTTTTTTTGGCCGCTTATAGTTCCCGAGTTATAGAACAGCAAATCATATATTTATATATTTAACAAAAATATAAAAAGTATACACAGTAAAAATGCAGGATATGCACCATATATTATAAAAAAAAATTGACGATTTTTATAAAAAATACTTTATTACTCAAGAGCGGCTTATAGTTCCCGAGTTATAGAGCAGCAAATCATACAAATCTCGTAACGGACAGCTCCCGCAGACGGGCAGTTCCCATAAACGTACAAATATCTTTGTCCCTTCTTGGAACTTAATAAGAAAAAAAAACTATCATGTAAAAGATATACACAGTGAAAAGGCAGATTATGCACCATTAATTAAAAAATAAAAAACTACGTAAAATTTGACGATTTTAAAAAATAAGTTTAATTACCCAAGAACTTTTGTTTAAAGTTAAAATATATTGGTATATAAGTATTTATAAAACAACAAATTAGAGCCATATTGTTGCAAATTCTTTAATTTCGAAGAAGTATTTGATCATATCTATATAATTACTAATAATTATCGCTGGTTTTAAATACTGAAATTTGTTTAAAAGAAAATATTCTTTTTTCTAAAGCTTTTACTACTTAAAGAATTTGATTTAACCTTTTGAAGTGGATGTTTAAATTTAAAGTTTTGAATTTCTTGTTTATAGGTCATTCAAGGGGTACGTTCCCAGAGTTAACTGTTTTAATATCACTTATTCCCCTTTCCATTACATTTCGTTCTCCTTTCCTATGTTTTAATTCCACTTGTTCTCCTTTCCATTCCATTTCTTTCCCCTTGTCTAGAGTTTTTCATTAAATTTTATTTTTAACTCTGTCTAGTGTATCTGTCACTCGTTCCCCGTTTTATTCCATTCCGTTAACCCTGTCTAGTGTTTTAGTTCCACTCATTCCCCGTTTAATTTCATTTCGTTTGCCTTGGCTAGTTTTTTAATTCCACTCGTTACCTTTCCATTTCTTTCCCCTTCCAATTTGCAACTTAACCTTGCAAATGTTTCCCCATATACTCACAAATACAGGTATTTTCACAAACACACCTTTAACTCTTGCACCAGTTTTAGTGCCTCCTGTATATTTATCTGAAACTTCGGCTTTCGTAAAATAAACATTAGGCAAAATAAAAAAACCATATAGCAGATCACGATGAAAAATTAATAAGGATGAAATACGTATGTAAAGTTCTAAAGTACACAACATTCCCCTACTACTGAAAAACATTCAAGTAAGTTTTTCCCATAATCTCAGGGTCCCGAAAATACCGATTCATCTCGTGATTCCATTTTTTAAATTATTAAATGCCGAATTCCGGAATTGGCAATATTAAATTTTAAAATAAAATAAATGTCATATTTACTAAAGTACTTACTTGTTTATATCATTTGTGTAGTTATCCAACATGGATTTATATTTACGATCCAAAACAACACGAAACTTAGGATCTTTAATATAAGCTTCTTCCATTTTCTTTGACAACACATCCATTGAAGGTACATCTTCTAACTCTAAAGCAGATGCTAATGCTGCATTACCAATTTCTCGACTCTCTTGTATAATTTTGCGTCTTGTATTATCAGCATCAGTCGTGACCAAAATATCTTTTACACCAAGTGTAAAGCCTTCACGTTGTAAAAAGAACGTAAATACTTTGGTAAATGCTGTCAGCAAACAAGTGGATGTATCGCCACCGTATAACTATGCAAATAATTATTTTTTGTTTCTTAATGCCATGACACTATATTTTTTAAGTTTTAAATGAACACTAACCTCGTACATGCAATGTATTAAACCATATGTGGTAGCACCATATTGTTGTTTATCCAAAACACCAGTTAAAAGTTCCCCATTTCGTATAATAACCTTACTTTCAGACAATTGAGTCTCATCTAATTTAGTACCACCCGCAATGGCAGGGCGTTCTTTGTTAAGCATCCAATGCTAAAAAAGAATTTGTTTAATATTATTCTAATGTAATTAAAAAGTTGTTGCAGAGTTTTAGTTACCCTGGCACCTATTTTAGCCACAGAATCCAAAGTAATGGGTGGATATCCTTCGGGTATTAGATTAATAATTATGGTTGATAGAATCTATAGAAAAAATTTATTTAGTTCCAAAAAGTGTAATAAAATTCTGTTATAATTACCTGTTTTCCTGACCACAACTGTATGGGTTTGATAATAGTGGGTGGTAATAATTTAATATTCTTCCTAATATGGGACAAACCCTGAAATACAAGCTGTTGATAATCCTCACGATTAAAGAAACGGCCTCTCATGGATAGTTTTACACCCGATATAACATGATCCTGAATAAGACCACCTAGTGGTGTTCCATCTTTTGGTACCAAATAGTTATTAGCAACATTAACTGTAATTTAACACAAATGAGTTATAGATTTACGTATCGAAAACAGCTTCAATGCAAATTGTGCACTTTTTGTTTTAAAGTAAATGTATTACTAAATATTAATAGTATAAAATTATACACACCTAGATTATAAGCTTCTGAACGCGCAACTTCACTTTGTGGTAAATGCGCATTCATTTCATCACCATCGAAATCAGCATTATAAGCCTTACAATTTGAATAATGAAGACGAAATGTTTTTTCACCTTGTAATATACGAGCTTTGTGAGCCATAATTGAAGGTCTATGCAAAGAAGGTTGACGATTTAACAGCAAAACATCACCATTCAAAACATGACGATGAACTATCTTAATACCTTTCTCCGGATAATTAAAAAGCAATTTTGCCATACTTTCACGTTTAGCTGCATTATCAGCTGGGATACGTGTAGTATAGCCTCTCTCATCTTGTATATAGTTGGCACTAAAGAAAAAAGTTAATAGCTACGTTAAATTTAAATTGTTAGCTAGAAATTAAATGCTTCTTACCCCGGATGTACATTTGGTCCATTCATAACCATTTTGCGCAATTCAGCAACATTCCATGGTGTCACCGGAACTGGATAGGATAATTTCTTTGCAAATATATCTGGAATACCAACTTCTTCGACATTTATATTAGGGTCGGGTGTTATGACAGTACGTGCTGCATAATTCACACGCTTTCCCATCATATGCTTTCTTATAAGACCTTCTTTCTTTTCCAGAACCTGTTTTAAACCAGCCGATGAAGGAGCATCTCTAGACATATTAACATCTAACAAAACATTGACAGATGATTGTAAATCTTGCCAGGCATTGTAAAGTTTTTCATACGACGTTTCACCTTTTGTACCTGTAAATACAGTCTAAAAACAAATATATGTAGAAGAGATTATAATAGACGGCCATACGTTTGCTAAACATAACAGTGTATTTACCTTTGCCTCCTCTGACAAATCATCCATATGACCTTTAATATGTTTCATAACAACACGTATTACAGAATTAGTTTCAATTACATTGCGATAGAGTGCAGTTTGGGGATGTTCTACAATTTGATTGTTTAAAAAATTCGAAGGTCGCGCTTTGGGTGGTGTCACTGCCATTGTGTCCATAAAAAATATATCAATGGGATTAAAGTCATCCTTATTGTTATCTTTAGACATTTTTAAAATCGGGAATAGTAGCTGCAGCAATTCCGGATAGTTTTCATAAACTTGACGCAAAACTTTTCGGCATTCATCCGCAAGTATAACTTTATGTTGTCCACTTATATCTTCTCGACCTTGAAATCTAAAAACATAAATATTTAACAAATTCTAAGAAATGCTACCACTTTCGATCACTAACTTGCTCTTGATTTCAGCAACACTCATATAGTAGACAAGTTTACGATGAAGATAACGAATATTTCGTAAAGTTTTCTTGCAATGTATACACGATTTGCTCAAAGGACGTTGTAAAGCCGCATTGACAATAGCCGTCCGTAAGGCACAAGATGTTTTCGTAATATTAACCTGATTAGATACATCTTTTTCTAGTAATTGGTGGAACTCAGCAATTCGAGGATGAACACTATCGCCATTCTCCAATTTAATAAGAGTTGTAACATTACTCATTGCCACTTCCGATTTATACATTTCCAATTCCTGAGCTTCCACAATATATCCCGAATCAATTAGACGTAGTTGTAATATTAAAATGTCAGCTTCATGTTCTGGAAATAATAATCCAGTCCATTTTTAAAGTTCACACCAATTAAATCATATTACTTACCTTTTATTTGCATTTTATGACAATCGAAACAAAACACATTACACATCTTTTGTATCAACTTGATGAAGAATGGATTATAAACCAAAGCATTGAGTTCAATATGTCCCATGTGCCCCGGACATGCCTGCAAATTTAGACATGTTGTACAGGGTTCCATGCGTTTGCCAAATGTTCCCATTTGACTGTCATATAAACCTCCAGGTAAGGGATGGCCCAAGGGATCGAACGTAAGACCAGTTATAATTTTAACCACACTAAGCCGTTTGATTTCTTCACCCGTAAATGCAGAAAATTCCAAATCACATGGAAACATATCAATATCAACTGCTTTCATTGTACCCATTTTAAGTTTAAACACTTTTCTCTTTTAGAATACCAAATAATAAATAAAAACTTCTTTATTTTCAAATAAATTCAATTAATCTATTTTAAAAAAAAACGTGAAAATAAACCATACCAACCAAAGGACGAAGCTGATATTAAATTTCTACCGGCAAATTATTAACACTAATAAAATCGGAGGCGGCTAACTGACGATTATAACCGAATCTTTTAAACATCGGCGGAAATAAGCATAGAAACTATTGCGGCAGCTATTTCAAGAAAACATACTTGCCGAGATAGTGCGGCAAGGTGTTAAGTGAAACATTCACTATAAACTGATAACACACATGTAAAATATATTGAATATATATTCAATAAATAATACAAAAACTGTATTACATAGAAATAAATATAGTCCTGAGTAAGATCATAATATAAAAAAACTACTATGTTAGGATGTTAAGCCTAACATAACGTCAATAATTCTCATCGTTAAATCTTAACGTAAACAAATATCAAATTTGTATGGGATTTTCGAACATAATTTACGGCAAAAACACAGTTAATATAGGTTTGTTTTTCCGGTTCTATTCTTATAGCTGTGCTTATGCGGGAAGCTATCATTCCCATACAAATTTTATATAAATTACGTTAGCGTAAACTCTAAAGCGTTGGCTTTTGTCAAATTTATATAAGAATGACATAAGCCAACTTTGATAGCTTGCCGCATAAACACAGCTTATAACTACCTGTAGGCAGTTCCTGTAACTTTTTGCGAGAAGTTTTCGCATCGAAAAGTGTGAAACAAAAAATTCCACTGTTTCTCGATTTGTGAATAAAAAGTGTTTCTGCATATCAATGCGAAAAGAGGCAACACTGTTTACGTTTATATTGTTTTTGTTGGAATATTCCAAGGCATCTGTCAAATACTAGTAAAAAAATATAAACAAACAAAAAACCGCGAACATCAACTGCGAAATAAAATATATTTTTTAAATAAAAAAGTTATATAATTAAAATTAAAGATTTTAAAACATGTATGGTGTTGCATTGATAACTGCTGAAATGTGCGATCGTCGAAATCTACTAAGAATTTATCGCCCTCTGGCAAATTCCAAATTAGAGCTCATTTGGTCCACTAATTTCGCTTTCTGCTCCTTGGAAATTCGTTCTGTTTTCTGAAAAAATAAATAAATTAAAAAAATTTTAATATAAATACCTTTTCTGTTTTACCTTCTAACTATCCTTTTTATTAAACAATTATTTTAATGTTTTTGTTTTTATATATTTTACGTGATGACTAGTTCATTTAAACAATTTACTTAATTGTTCTATATCAAGTAGCTCATCATTCTTTGAAACAAGTATATTTTAGTGGCACCTACCCGATTCGTCTCTCAACGCTCCCAGATATTACATTTTGGAAAAAATGTGCGCGAAAAGACCCTTGCCGGGAGTCACTTCGGTGCAAAGTTAAAAAATTGACTTGCTTATATCTTCCTCAATTATGATCGGAATGGAACAATATGTACATCATGGCAAAGATAATAAAAACATCTTTTGACTTTTTTTTAACCCATTGCAGTCCGGTGAAGGAATTTTAATTTTCTGTTTAGTTTTTAAAAAGGGATTTTGTAAGGGAAAAATTCAAGACTAGGCTATATTTAGTATAAGGTAAAAATATAATTTTTGTGAAAAAACATTTAAGAACTCCAAAAGATTGATGGGTTAACAAATAAAAATATCTAAAAGATTTTACAACTAATTATATTAATTAATTTTCAAACTATCTTTTTGTTGATGTACATTGACAATCAATGACGAAGATAGCTATTTTTGAACTTTGCTTCGAAATAATTGCTGATATACATCTTCCTAAAAAAAATTAAAACCCATGGACTCAATCGGAGACATGACCTTAAACATTTTTATTTTTAATAAGGATGTAGTTTTTTCACACCAACATGAACGATAATGGCAAACTCAACTAAAATACAGAAAGTTCGCACCGTTTAAAATTGTGAGTAAATTGACAGTTGAAATGAAAAACTTTTCGCCTTAAATGTTTACAGAAACACTTTTTCTCACATTTTTCCAATAATGGTGGAAAAAAACCTTACGTGACAGAAAGTTTCACAAAAAAAAGTTATAGAAACGATCGTGTGAGAAATATGACATTTTGTGTCAATTCATATCATTTTTGTTTCAATCCATGCGTTTCATGCGAAAACTTTCTCGATTCGAAAGTTACAGGAATTGCCTGCTGCCCCACAAACTTAGCTTGCCGTACACACAGCTTTCCGTACAAACAGCAAAGTAGACTATCATTTGCAGGCTAAATTAGCCGTTAATCTCGGTGGCGGCTTTCGTCATCGGCTCCGTTCTTTGCCTTGGTAAAAATAAACCTATATATTCAAAGCACATGCACATAAATTGTCGGATTTATCAAATTGTAAACAATATTTATTTATTTATATGATATTATAAGTAAATACAAGAATAATATTTAAGAAATTAACATTGGCTGCCAGGGCCATCAGCTATTATAGTGTTAATATTTACAGTTTGAATTCGTATGCTAGATACAAAGTTTGTATATGGAGTTTATATTATATCTGGAGGGTTCCTTGAGATCAAGACCATTGATAGATATTTGGAGTAAAGAATTTTTAAGTTAGGACAGGTTTATAAAAGATTGAATGTAATCATATATCCACAGATTTGGCAGATGTTTGTATAGCTATTGTTTATAAGGTGCAGGTGTGTGGTGGTTGTATGTCCCATACGTAATCTGGAGAAAATTTTTATTTTGTTTTTGCTGCCATCAGTTGGGTATATGGGAATTTTGAGATTTGGATTTATTTGGGAATAGTGAGGATGGTGATAGCTTTTCATTTCATTCGTTTTTTAAAGTTTGAGTTCGCTGGAGCCGAATAAGCGTATTTTGCCGCTGAGTCTGCATATTTGTTTTCATATATTTTGGTGTGGCCTGGTATTAGAGTATTCAAAAAACCGGCCTTTTGGAAAAACCGGTTTCGGTTTTCTTCGAAAAATCGAATTTTAAAAAAACCGGTTTCGGTTTTTGCAGAAAAAACCGGTCAACCGGTTTTTCGGTTTTTTTTTAATTTGAATAAAAAGCTTATATAATTTGTTTATTGTTTTAATTACAAACAAAAAAAAAGAAATTTAATATATAAAGTAATAAAAATAAAAAAATACATTCTTTGAAAAAAATATTTTATAATATTTTTTTATTGTATTTAATTTTTTATATAATATCTTAAAAATTAATATTATAAAACTATATTCATATCAAATGAATAGAGGTCATAAAGTTTGTAAATTGGTAAAATTAGGTACGTTAGTAATTTGAACGTTTAAAACGTTTTTCATTAAACAATTTTTTTTGATATTACATTTTAAATATGTAAAAAGAAAAACTTGTTTTTCACTTCTAAAATAATATTTTAGAAATAATATTCAATTTAAATGTTTCGATAAAGCTAGAAGTGGAAAATATTCTTTCAGTAATAGTAGATGTTGGACAAATAGTCAAAAGACAATGATATAAATTTTCCAACTTTTCAGTTCTTTTGTAGCATTTATCAAGATATATGAAATTATCATATAATGATGAATTATTTTGTACCGTCTCTTTTTTAGGATTTTGAATACTGCTTATTGTGTTATTTAGATCAGAAATTAAACTATTTGAATTTGAAATATCCAAAGTTAGGTCTTCATCGCAATCTATCAGACTTACATCTAAATCTTCATAATCAAAAAAAAAAAAAACCGATTATAAAAGTGTTTGGAAAAAATAAAAGAGACCAAGTAACCCAGTTGGTGATGTAATTAAAAAACCGGTCAACCGAACAAAAAAGACCGGTTTTCGGTTTTCTTTGAATTGACAAAATATTCGAAACCGATCGGTTTAAAAAAAAAAAAGAAACCGGTTGACCGGTTTCGGTTTTTGAATACTCTACCTGGTATCCAGATTATGTTTACCATTTGGTGTTTGCTGGGTTATTTATGGCCGTTATGAGTCACCAGCTATATACAATGCTTGTAAGATACCAGTTGCATTGGCAGTAAAAAAATTGTGAATATAAAAAAGAAAAAAAAATTCCAGATTTTGTTTAAAGACATCTGAAAAAATAATTTTATCTTAGATTTATTTGTAAACAAAAAATTAATTTATATTCGTTTGCTTTATTCAAACTTCTTTAGAGAGCTAAAGTTTATTAACAATTTTAGTCAAATAGTTTATATACTATATTACAATTTTATTTACTTTTTTTTTGTTGCATCATCTGAATTATTTTATTTATAAATAAAAAACGACATCATTACATATGATTGTAAATAAATAAATGTTGACAGCACAGTACACATAAATAAATCACAGGTTAAGTTTTATCATGGTATCACAAAACTCAAGAGCCAATTTACATGCAACTATTGTCTGCAGTTCTTGTTTTCACGGTTTTCATTTTTCTCTTATGTTTTTGTTATTTGCGTTGCTTCATTTGACATTCGTTTTAAGAGCAAATTAAAAAATCACCGTATAAATAGACATAACTTTGGGGTCAACATTGAAAAGGGATTTAAAAAACCATGCAATCAATTGCATAGTATAAAATGGCTCTAACTAAATTATTGCAACTGACTGTTGGAGCTTTGTGCTGTCTTTATCTTCCCTCGCGTTCATTGTAAAAGGTGTATTCAGAGACTTTCTAATGTTTTTTAATCACTTTTTTTACTTGTCAATATTTTTATTTTATCAAAATTAATTTCTACATGTAACGGTAAAACTTGTTTTAAATTTCATAAATATTTACCTCATATATATCACTTAAATTTATTTTCGGTGTGAGCTGTAAGAGGGGTTACTCAAAATATGCATATATTTTTCTAAACTTTAGCGCGCGACCCGTATAATAATCGCAGACATGTTTTAATTATTCGGTTTTGATACCAAAACGAATTCAAAAGCAGCAGAAGAAAAACTAATGAAATTCGAGGAAGTCCGTATTTGACGATACAGAAACGGATGCACCATAACGGAGTCAAAACGTATTGTTTTCGAAAATTCAATTATACGGTCCGTTAATGTTCCGTTTACGTACAAGCTTTAACGGTTATAAATTTACTGTCCGTAAACGTGCAGTAGAACCGGATTCATGAATCCGCACTTGTCAGAGAGTCCGTAAAAATGTTACTTGAATAATTGCCCATTCATGATTAATATACACTTGAACCTCGATTATCCGGGTTGCTTAGGACCGAGCTCAGCACGGATAATCAAAAAACACGGTCAAACGAGGTTATTTATAGCTACAAATTTTTTATTATGTATTTTATTTATTTTTAACAAGAAAAAGTGAATTTACATTTATTAACATTAGAATACAGCTTTATTTTTATAAAATACGTACATACTAGGGACTGAAACCGAACCGGAACCGAATTAGGTTCAGGTTCGCTATTTTTAAAAACTTTGAACCCCAACCCGCTGAACACAAAAATTTAACCAAATTCGGGTTTAAAAATATAAAAAATATTCTTGCAGTTCATGGCGTGAGAAATGTTTGATAGAAAAATTAAAAAAAAAAATATATTACATTTCTTGCATTCCAGTTTGCATTGCTTTATACTATATCTAGTCCTTTTAATCAAATATTTGATCAATCCAGAGCTATTTGCAAAAATTGCGAACACCAAAAATTTCTTCTTTAGCTAAAAAGCTAAACTTAAAAAAAAAACCGTACTGGTTGTCAAACTAGATGGAATTTCAGTTATGACATGGTTCAAGCCTTATTGGAATACAGAAGTTTTTGTTCGGAATTACTGGATGCTGCATTAACTATGAATGATAATAGTTCCGTTTGATTACTCAATCATTTGTATCAATTTTTACTGGATGTTGTTCGTTTACACAAATACTCAGTAAAAATAAGAATAAAGAAAGAATAAAGTGACAGTTTGATGTTGAGAGTTCTTCTTCTTTCTGCAAATTTTTACTGGACAAATTTTGCCAGCAAGAATTTACAAGCAGAAAAAACATATGATTGAAAAACATGTGATAAATTTTTGTAAATACAAATAAAAAAGTTTTACAACTACGTTGTTTTATTCAAAGCAACAAAAATTGTTTAATGAATTATAGAAAAGATAAGAAAACCTTTTAAAATGTTTCTGGTTAAAATTTTACAACAAGAATACTCTTTTTTTTCGTGTCGACCAGTTATAATATCAGCTGTTTAACAAACTTGTAAATTAAGTATGTTCCCGTACGTTACCGCGGGTTCCCAAACTTACCCAAAAGCGTTCCCGTACTCGAAAATTGGGTAAATGAGAGCGTTTATGAGAGTGTATTAGTGTTTCTCTTTTTACCGAAAGTTACCCAAACTTTTTTTTTGGGTAAATTGTCAAAAGAACAGTTGATAAACAAAAACAGCTGTTTTATAATTGTAAAAAAATAAAACTAAGGAACTTCTGCGATGCTAATTTAGCCCTTTTCGTGTTACAATAAGCGGGTTTTTACTCTCTAAAAACTGCAAATATTTTCTGTTTATAAAAAAGGGACAGATCGGCACCTTTTAATTATTCTTACTGCTTTTTTTTTTGAAATTTACATTGGCACGAAATCTCGAGATTTTTATATACACCACTTTGAAAAAAACAATGAAAAAAAGCTCATAGACATTAAATTATGAGAAAAATATATTTATTAGAAATAACTATGTGTGTTTTTTCAAAGAGGAAAATATCAAAATCTCAAAATTTCGTGCCACTGTAAACGGCAGGCAATTTTAATATATATTTTTTTGTGTCTTTTACTTCAATTTTCGCATTTCTCCATTAGCGCGTTTTCACTTGTCGTGTTACACTTATTGCACCTAAAAGTTTGGCATCACTGATGCATTTTGACATTTTTTTTGGGCTAGAAAAGTGGTTTTTTGCGTTCCCGTACTTTTGGGTAATTTTGTCATTTTATGAGAGTATTTTGTGCTTACTCTCATTTTACCGAACTTTACCCAGAAAGTAAGGGAACACAGCTATTATTATTGCAAATTTTCCGTTTGCGTACTTTTTTAGAATTTTTGAATTTTGAGAGTAAATTTGTCTAACTTTCTGTAAATTTGTTACTGATCAATTCTCACTGGATTTGACTGAGAAAAGTAAACGAATGGACTTTATATTTGGAATATTTTTATTTATTTATTCATATTGTAATACAAAAGCCATCCATGCCAAAAACCGTATTAAATAGCAATACAATGCCGAATAAGAAACTTAAAACTGAAATTATACATGTTAACGCAAAACACGTTGAATACCCCTATTACTGAATAAATACCTAAATTATTTTTGCTGACACAATTCCAGACATGTGAAATTGGTATTATTGCAATTTTAAGCATAATTTCAATTACCATGCAAATAATAACAACAATTGATATTGATTACTAAGCAACTTTATAATTAATATTAAGTAGCATAAGAATTTAGTTAAGAAACAAAAAGTCAGTTGTATTTTAATGTTTAAACTAATAAAGTGTAAAAAAAATTCGCCTAGCGAATAAAAAAATATATTTTTTTTCATTTGTAAAATAATGAAAAAATAATTGGCGCCCAACTCTCAGGAAAAAGCACCCCATAGGCTGCAAAAAGATTCATGAACTCACTGGATACTCAAGGAAAAGCACCCCATAGGCTGCAGAAAAACGAGGATCCCTTAACAACTCACGACCACACCAAAGTAAACATCAAAATAAGGACGTTTTGAGTAGGAAAAACAGTGCGTAGAAGATTACCCAAGTACAACAAGGAAAAGGAAAAATAATCACCAGCCAGCCCTACAACAATGTTTACAATAATAACGTAAGATTAGTTTATTAGTATTATTTATAAATTAAAATAATTTTCATAAAAAAAGAAAATCTAAAACCAAAAGTGGTAAAAATAAGAAATTACAGTAAAATTTTTAAGTGAAAAATTTAAAGAATACTTTCTAAGCTAAAGTAGAATAAATCTCAATGAATTAAATAATATAAAAAATTTTAAATAAAGCGAATCTAAATTGAAATAAATTTCAAAGAATTTAGTGATATAATTTTTTTTAAAAAGTGAACACAAATTGAAATAAATTTAAAAAATATATAATAATATAAATTTTTTTTATTAAAAATGAATCCAAATTAGAATAAATTTTAGGGAATTTAATAATAATTTTTATATAAAGTGAATCTGAATTGAAATTAATGTTTAAAAAATTTGATAATATAATTTTTTTAATATAGTGAATCCCTTTTCTTAAATTTTAAAAGAATTTTCTAAAAAGAAAAAACCATTACATTGAAACAATTTTTAGAGAATTTCTAATTTATAAACGGGAATATTTTTTTTGAATTGAAAACTGTTGCGATTCCTACGGGACCCTCCAACGGAGATAATAAAGTGAAAATAAGAATAATAAAATAATTTACTGTTGCGATTCCTACGGGACCCTCCAACGGGAATAATAAAATAATAGAACAATTTACAATTGCGTTTCCTACGGGAGAATTAATAATTATACGACGTGAGAACACTTTTGATTAATAATGGCCAATCCCAATAATTTAATTAGACCTGCGGTCTTGAACAACATTAACCCTCAGAACCAAGTACCCGTTGTTGAGGGAAATAGGGAAGTTGAAGATGAATATGCTCCACCTAGACCATTTGAAGATGAGAGAATTGCTAGAATTTGCGCACAACAGTGCGAACCAGCTATAAGGAGATTTTTAGAGCCTAACTCGAGTATTGGCGGCGAGGATCAGGCTATTGATGAAAGATATAGGAACAACTTAACGGATCTGGATAAGGTCCCCGATGTTGTTCGGAGCTTGAGGGAGTTTTCTGGAAACCCCTCCGAATTCAGCTCATGGAAGAAGAGTGTAGATAGAATATTTAGCATCTACAATACCATGAGGGGAACTCCCAAATATTTCGCTATTTTGACTACAATTAGAAATAAAATTGTGGGCAGCGCGGATGCCGCCTTAGAATCTTACAACACCCCTTTAAACTGGGAGTGTATTACAAAGTGTCTCGCATTACATTACGCGGACAAAAAGGACCTGACCACTTTAGAGTACCAAATGAGTACTCTGTCTCAGGGCGACAAAATAAGGTTCAAGAGTTTTACCAACAGGTATATTCTCATTTCTCTCTGATAATGAACAAATTATCTTGTATGGATGTCGGAAGAGAGGCACTTGATTTGCTTACGCAAACTTATCGGGACAAAGCCTTGGACACTTTTATTAGAGGCCTTAGAGGCAATATGTCCTTGCATCTCGGAATGAAAGAACCGAAAGACTTACCTCAGGCACTTCATCTCTGCCTAAAGATGAAAAATCAATTCGTGAGAACACAATTCACAAGTTCACATAATCAGAACAAGCATAATAGGCAACCCGTTCGTAACACTTACAAACGGGAAATTTTTCCTCAGTTGGCTCACATGCCACAACCTTCTCCCAATCTACGACAATTCTATGTACCCACTCCGATGCAAAAAGGGCCCATTTTAATCAAATGCGTACCCAGAGTTACGTAAATCCAGGTTTTGCTCCACCTAGACCATTTGAATCTAATCAGATGCGTATCCAAAATTATTTGAATCCAAATTTCGCTCCACCTAGACCAACCGAACCTAAACCACAACCGAGACCTGAACCCATGGACATAGACCCAACATTAAGAACAAGAGCCATTAACTACATGAACAGACCGGCTCAAAACGACAGATTTTTTGGCAAAAGGCCAACTAACCAATCTGCACAGAGGAATTGTCCTCCGAAAATGCAAAGAAATTTTCATCTGGATACTCAGAAAAATGAAAATTTAGACGAACAATATTATGAACGACAGTTGCTTGATTACGAAAGTCAAGAGGAACTCCCGACAATGGACGAATATTTGAACGATCAACCGGACAACCAAAACACAAATCATTTGGAAAGCAATGATTTTATTGACATTCATTTTTTAGACTAAACAACTCGTCCTTGCCATATTTCGAATGCAGGACGAGCACTGGACAGATTTTGGAATTTCTAATTGACACTGGCTCCAACAAAAACTACATTCGACCAAATCTAATACAAAATCCCTTGCCAAATCAAGAGAGCTTCTTAGCCAGTTCAGTAAACGGACACAATAAAATAACTCACCACACTTTTATAAATTTATTTGAAAGGGACTCTGATAAACTTAAATTTTTCCTATTGCCATCACTAAAATCCTTTCACGGAATTTTGGGAAATGACAGCCTTTAAGAACTGTCAGCTGTAATTTACTCAGCCGAAAGCTATATGATAATAAATGGCAGATTAAAGGTGAAAATAAAACAAAAAATCTCCCAATCGGTGAACAATATCGACATAAGAACGGAACATCTGACAACAGGACAAGAGGACAATTTACGGGAAATAATTTCACGACACAGACCACTCTTCAGTGAACCAAACGAAAGTTTGACATACACTTCGGCCGTAACAGCCGAAATACATACAAAGAATGACGAACCTGTATATTCTCGGTACTATCCGTACCCGGTGCACCTAAAAGAAGAGGTGGAACAACAAATACAGGAACTCTTGCAACAGGGAATTATTCGGCCATCCAAATCTCCCTATAACTCACCGATTTGGATCGTCCCAAAGAAAACGGACGCCTCAGGGCAGAAAAAGTTCAGAATGGTAATCGACTACCGAAAATTGAACGAACAGACAATACCGGACAAATACCCAATACCCGAAATTAATGACGTTCTTCCACAACTTGGACAAAATAGGTTTTTTTCTGTTTTTGACTTGAAAAGTGGGTTCCACCAAATACCACTCAGGGAAACAGACAGGCAAAATACAGCGTTTTCTTTAAATAACGGCAAGTACGAGTTTACAAGACTTCCGTTTGGCCTAAATAATGCGCCTTCTATATTTCAGCGCACTCTGGATGATATTTTAAGGGAGCATATTGGAAGAATATGCTTCGTTTATATGGATGATATATTTGCCAAAAGCGAAAAAGAGCATTATGAGAATATCGACACCATTTTTGGAACTTTGGAACTTGCAAATATGAAGGTCCAATTGGACAAATGCGAGTTTCTGAAAAAAGAAGTCGAATTTTTAGGCTTCGTAATTTCAGATATAGGGATAAAGACTAATCCAGAGAAAGTGAAGGCAATTTTAAACTTTCCAGAACCCAAAACACTCAAGGAGTTGAGATCATTTTTGGGAATTTCTAATTATTATAGACGCTTTATCAGGGACTATGCTAAAATTGCTAAGCCCCTGACAATGCTCTTGAGAGGGGAGGCAGGACGTTCGTCCAAACACACCTCGATAAAGGTACCAGTGGAACTGAATCAGGAGGCTGTTGATGCTTTTAATAAATTGAAGGCAGTATTAGCTTCTGAAGACGTAATGCTAGCATACCCGGATTTCAGAAAAGAGTTTTCTCTTACGACAGATGCCTCAAATTACGCTTTGGAAGCCGTGTTATTCCAGGATAATAGGCCAATTGTGTTCCTGTCTAGAACTCTTAACAGGGCAGAAGAGCATTACGCTACAAATGAAAAAGAGATGCTCCTCTTACGTACGCTTTAAATAGTAAGAATTCTAATTTCAAATTGAAAAGATGGAAAGCATTCCTTGAAGACTTTAACTATGAATTACAATACAAACCCGGCAGTACTAATGTAGTCGCCGATGCTCTAACTAGACTTTCACATGAAAATCCTCAGATAAATACTTTGACCACAACTTAACACAGCGGAGAGAGCTCATCTGAACATCTCATACAATTCACAGACGTTCCGCTGAATATATTTAAGAACCAGATAATTATATCTTATCATAGACATACCATTAACGAGCCCAACATTACCATAGAATTTCTCACTCAACTTCTGAAAAAATATTTAAATCCTTCTGTGACCAACTGCATAAAAACATCTGACGCGATTTTAGGGAAACTGCAAGAGATTTACGGAAATAATTTCTCACAATATATTTTAAGATCTCGAGCTGTTGAAGATGTTAAAGAACCTCTTAGAGAGCTCTTACTCTCATTCGGCATACCGAAAACAATTGTCATGGACAATGAAAAGTCGTTCAATTCTAAGGCTATCGTTTTTATGTTGGAAAATCAATACAATATGAAAGAATACAGGATTCCACCATATAGTAGTAGTGTCAATGGACAGATCGAAAGGTTCCATTCCACACTTTCAGAGATTATGCGTTCCTTGAAAACCGAAAACTCACATAAAACTTTTTCAGAATTATTACATAGAGCAATCTACGAATATAATAATTTTACACATTTAACTGTGAAGAGAAAACCTATAGAGGCATTTTTTTAGGAAGAGTTAGTATTAATCCTCAAGAAATGGAGAAAGTTAAATTAGACATCATTAGTAGGCTTCAGGAAAAACAATTAGAAGAAGAAGTACGTACCCAAGTCTTATGAACCCGGTCAGACTATTTTTGTAAAAGAAAATAGAAGATTAGGGACAAAACTCAGTAAACCATACAAAAAGGAAATAGTTAAGGAAAATAGAAACACGACAGTTTTAACAGAATCAGGAAGGACAGTGCACAAGAATAATATCCGAAACTAAATAAAATATAAATAAATCAAATTTTAGATTGCTTTTTACATTGGTTTCGGCCGAAGCCAAGATTCTGGACTATTCTAACTCGCAAATAGTAACTTTACACTCCGGACTAGCAAAACTACAAGTTGGAACATTTAAATTGATCCATATTATTGAGACGAACGAATATCAAGAACTTTCAGACATACTTCATGAAACTTTAAACCATGAAATTGGTCTATCCCACTTTCTGCACCCCTTTTTGAACCACGAGGTGGCAGAACTTCAAGCGAACCTGGACAGGTTAAAACCACGGTCCAAAAGATCCCTAGACTTCATCGGCACGGCTTGGGAATGGATAGCGGGGAGTCCTGATCACGAGGATCATGAGATACTGACTCAGAAGACTAACAAAGTACTGAAAAATAATAACAGACAAGTTATTATAAACAAACTGACGATTGAGAAAATTAACGAACTTACCCGTATAACGAACAAAATATTGGAAACATTTAATAGCAACAATGGAAATAGCTCCACCAGGGAACAATTGGCAATGATACTGAGGTATAAACTCGATGCAGTCAAAGAGGAAATAACTAATATCCAACACGCCATTCATTGGGAAAAAGCAGGTGTAGTTAATTCCTTTTTACTGAAATCTGAAGAAATAAATATTTGAATTTGCCGAAGTAAAAATAGCATCTAATCTGGATTCAATCATTTACATATTAAGTATACCAATGACAAATGTAAACTCTTGTAATAAAATGTTAATAAGACCCGTTAAAATTGGAAAATATGTAAACAAATTAATGTTCCCTTACTTTCTGGGTAAAGTTCGGTAAAATGAGAGTAAGCACAAAATACTCTCATAAAATGACAAAAATACCCAAAAGTACGGGAACGCAAAAAACCACTTTTCTAGCCCAAAAAAATGTCAAAATGCACAAGTGATGCCAAACTTTTAGGTGCAATAAGTGTAACACGACAAGTGAAAACGCGCTAATGGAGAAATGCGAAAATTGAAATAAGACTCAAAAAAAATATATTAAAATTGCCGCCGTTTACAGTGGCAGGAAATTTCGAGATTTTAATATTTTCGTCTTTGAAAAAACACACATAGTTATTTCTAATAAATATATTTTTCTCATAATTTAATGTTTATGAGCTTTTTTTTCATTGTTTTTTCAAAGTGGTGTATATAAAAATCTCGTGATTTCGAGCCAATGTAAAAGAGGGGGTTACAATTTTCAAAAAAGCGGTAAGAAAAATTAAAAGGTGCCGATCTGTCCCTGTTTTATAAACATAAAATATTTGCAGTTTTTAGAAAGTAAAAAACCTCTTATTGTAACACGAAAAGGGCTAAATTAGCATCGCTGAAGTTCCTTAGTTTTATTTTTTACAATTATAAAACAGCTGTTTTTGTTTATCAACTGTTCTTTTGACAATTTACCCAATTTACCCAAAGAAAAAGTTTGGGTAACTTTCGGTAAAAAGAGAAACACTAATACACTCTCATAAACGCTCTCATTTACCCAATTTTCGAGTACGGGAACGCTTTTGGGTAAATTTGGGTAAGTTTGGGAACCCGCGGTAACGTACGGGAACAGACTTAATGTAATGTATGGTATGAAAAATGAATGCAAAAATTATAATAATATTACTATATGCAACAAAAATAATTTAAATAATCTGGAAACCGATATGTGTCTAGCGGATTTAATTAAGAGTAAACCAGCAAACTGTAGTCTAATAGACTATCGAAACACACCTACTGTTGAAGAAATTACACCCGGAACAATTCTCTTAAATCAATTTAATGGAACAATTCTTATCAATAAAGAACCACAAAATCTTACTGGAACGTACTTGATACAATTCTGCAACACATCCGTTTCAGTATTTAACAACATTTACAACTATTTTGAAAGAACACAACTACAACCTTTACCAGCCATTTTGCAACCCAGATATTTGGGCCAAAATATAGAAGAAACCTTGTCACTGGAAATGGTAAAAGAAATACGAACAAATAACACTGAAGCCATCGATTTATTGGAGAGCAAGCACTTAAAGGGTCTCGTGGCTAACTTTGGTCTCTCTTTATTGGCAATATCCTCCATAGTTATTCTAGTGATTAAAATAAAAGTACTAAAGAAAACTAAGAAAATGGTCATTATTCCAACGGAACTAAATTCAATCCCATCAGTGCATGCATCCATGCCAGACTTACCAGACACCAGGAAACAGGATCATAAAGGTATAACAAGAATCTCAAATATTCCATATTTTTGACCGAACGAGGACGCTCGGTACTAAGAGGGGAGGTGTTAACGCAAAACACGTTGAATACCCCTATCACTGAATAAATACCTAAATTATTTTTGCTGACATATTCCAGACATGTGAAATTGGTATTATTGCAATTTTAAGCATAATTTCCATTACCATGCAAATAATAACAACAATTGATATTGATTACTAATCAACTTTATAATTAATATTAAGTAGCATAAGATTTTAGTTAAGAAATAAAAAGTCAGTTGTATTTTAATGTTCAAACTAATAAAGTGTAAAAAAAATTCGCCTAGCGAATAAAAAAATATATTTTTTTTCATTTGTAAAATAATGAAAATATAATTTACATATTCAAAGAAATTAATATATGCAAAAAAAAAAAATTATACTCATTATAAACTAACTCATTGGCCCCCAGCAGAAAAAAAAATATAAAACAAGAAAAATCATTAAAAGTTATACATCCCCGTCCATTCAGTACAAACATGTCAGTACAGCCTATGCATATTCAATATATCAATCGAATTAAATAAGACAAAAGATACCATTACTCCAAGAAAGCTTGAATGCTAGAATATTTGCAACTCATATGGTAGTCGGTTCCAGCAACGTGCAACTCTAACAACGAAAGATTTGATTATTTCTAGTAGAACGAGAAAAAGAAAATTTTTTACACAGGGGGATAACTATGTTTGTTTTAATTGTTTTGTGAAATAAAACAATATTACGATATTTAACAAAGCCCCCAAAAGAGCAACCAAGAAATTTCCTTACAAATTCGGAAACATGCTCACGCTTGCGGTTACCATATACAAATCGAGTCACAGACTTCAAAACTGCTTCAAGTTTTTTTAGGTAAGTAACAATAGTTCCTGATACAACCTCAAGCCCATACAAGATCTGAGGCATAATAATTGCATTAGCCACCCTACATTTAATTGGAAATGACAAGAAGATATTAGTTGAGTATATTCTACGTAAGATATTCTAAGATTCTACGATGCACAGATTCAATGTGGGATTTGAATTTCAGCCGATGGTTAACAAACTAAACTCTATGCTGACTTACGAAATCAATTCGGAAATCACTTGTATAGATATTAAAATCAGATAAAAATGCTCAGTTGATCCAAACAACATAGCCTTAGTCTTAGAAGGGTTTATAGTCAAAGAATTCTCAGACGTCCATTGTAAAATATTATCAAGGCAGAAATTTATATTGGGCTCCAAATAGAGTATTCAAAAAACCGGCCTTTTGAAAAAACCGGTTTCGGTTTTCTTCGAAAAATTGAATTAAAAAAAAACCGGTTTCGGTTTTTGCAGAAAAAACCGGTCAATCGGTTTTTTCGTTTGTTTTTAATTTGAATGAAAAGCTTATATAATTTGTTAATTGTTTTTATTACAAATAAAAAAAAGAAATTTAATATATAAAGTAATAAAAATAAAAAATACATTCTTTGAATATATATAATATCCTAAAAATTAATATTATAAAACTATATTCATATCAAATGAATAGAGATCATTAAGTTTGTAAATTGGGTAAAATTAGGTACGTTAGTAATTTGAACGTTTAAAACATTTGGCATTAAATACGTTTTTTTAATATTACATTTTAAATATGTAAAAAAAAATCTATTTTTACTTCTAAAATAATATTTAAGAAATAATATGCAATTTAAATGTTTCGTTTTAGATAATTTTTTTGTTTACTTTTGATTAAGCTAGAAGTGGAAAATACTCTTTCACTAATACATAGTAGATGTTGGACAAATGGTCAAAAGACAATTATATAAATTGTCCAACTTTTCAGTTCTTTTGTCGCATTTATCAAGATATATGAAATTATCATATAATAATGAATGATTTTGTAGTCTCTTTTTTAGAATTTTTTTGTGTTATTGTGTTATTTAGATCAGAAATTAAACTATTTGAATTTGGAATATCCAAAGTTAAGTCTTCATCGGAATCTATCAGACTTACATCTGAATCTTTATAATCAAACAAACGATTATAAAAGTGTTCGGAAAAAATAAAAGAGACCAAGTAACCCAGTTGGCGATGTAATTAAAAAAACCGGTTAACCGAACAAAAAAGACCGGTTTTCGGTTTTCTTCGAATTTACAAAATATTCGAAACCGATCGGTTTAAAAAAAAAGAAACCGGTTGACCGGTTTTCGATTTCGGTTTTTGAATACTCTAGCTCCAAAGCATCAGCAAAGTCACGATTTGTACTGAACAGTAACAGAACATCATCTGCAAATAAAAATGGTTTACAAATACCAGTTTTCACAACATCAGGGAGGTCATTTATATACAATATAGCTGAACCGGCAGACGTTGTTCTGCCTAAAATTTTATTTAAGGCTAATAACTTTTCTAAAAATAGCAGAGTTTAATTAATTGAGTAATTGATTTCGGGTGTGTATTAGAATGCAATTCGCTCATATGATGCAGGGTTTCGAGAACGATTTTGTATACGGCGTGCATCACTTCGCTCTGGGTTCTCGGAAGCTCTTGATGATGAGGATCGAGATCGTTCGGTTGTTTGGCGTGTTTTGCGTTGAAGAATTGTTTCAGCTATTCTTGATGTTGATGATCGCGATCGGGCGCGTATTTCTTAAGGTTGAAATTCGAGAGCGCTGAGTTGCTAAACGTGAATCGTGTTGCTCTGAGGTCTCTGCAGCTATTAAGGTTAAAGTTTGAGAGCGCTGAGTTGCTAAACGTGCTTCGCGTTGCTCTGAAGTCTCTGCAGCTCTTAAGGTTGAAGTTCGAGAGCGCTGAGTTGCTAAACGTTCATCGTGTTGCAATGAAGTCTCTGCAGCTCTTAAGGTTGAAGTTAGAGAGCGCTGAGTTGCTAAACGAGCATCGTGTTGCTTTGAAGTCTCTGCAGCTTTTGAAGTTGAGGCTCGAGATCGTTCAATTCTAAGGCGTATTTTGTGTTCTTCAGATGTTTCATTTTCTCTTTGGTTTATTTGATTAGATTTTTTAGTACGTTGCGTAAGTGATGTTTTTTTTGGAGGCATTTTATTATTTTATTTATAACAATAGTTTCTGGATTGCAAATTGTATCACTTCAAAACTTTTAATATCAGAAATTTATGGTAATTAAAAAAACACAAACTTTTTAATAAGTATAACATTTTTTGTTTTTAATAAACTTTGCACTTATTTTTATACCCTCCACCATATATGGTGAGGGTATATATCAGTTTGTCATTCCGTTTGTAATATGTCGAAGTATAGGTTTAAGACCCCATAAAGTATATATATTCGTGATCCTTATGCAATTTTAAGTCGATTTAGCGATGTCCGTCTGTCTGTCCGTCTGTCTGTTGAAATCACGATCACGACGCGAAGACGCAAGCGGGGGTGCCTATTTTTGCCCAGATTATTGAACATCCTCCCGATCAGTTTGGTATTTAAAATGAGCAAAATCGGTCAAGCGGTTCAAAAGTTATGAGTGAAAATGTGAAGGTACCTCTAAATTTTCAATACAAATTTGTACAATTTTTCTGTATCTATTTTTTTTTGTTAAGTAAGTAAAAATGTTATTAAGTCTTCTTATTGTTCGATTACATTTATTGTCTTATTGTATGATAACTAAGTTAACGTAAAAATGAACAATGTTAAAGTCGCTAACAGAGCAGACCTCTGTAAATAACATTGCTAAAACTAAATAACAAAAGTTCGTTACATAAATTGACAAAACATATTCATATTACAGTTCATGCAAAATTTAGTATATACGTATATCATCTTCATCCCCTTTGGTGGAGGGTATTCAAAGATTCGGCACAGCCGAATTTAGCCCTTTTTTACTTGTTTTTTAATTTAATTTTGTTTTTATTTTATAATTTTCTTTGGAGTATTATTATTGTATGAAACTAAAAAATTTATAAATTTTTGTATTAAAAAGGAAGTTTTGTTTTTGACCACTGTCTATGCAATTGTTAAAAGAAAATAACAACTTAAAAGTATCAATTTAAATGTTTAAATAAGCTTTATACTTATTTCTTTTTTAATTAAAATTTTTTTTTATTTAATAATTTTCTTTTGCACTGTCTAAATTCAATTAATAAATTCACTATACACGTTAAGTACGATCTGACCAGCAGCGTTGAAAGTAAATAAATGCAAGGCATTCAAACAAAGCTCCCGCTTGCTAAAATATAATAATTTTTCTTTAACTGCCAATCAGAATCGTTATTGTAATAAGTCAAATAGACGCGATCAATAATAAAACTTTAATGGCTGCAAACATAGCTCCCGTTTGGTGAAATAGTATTTATTCTTAAGGCAGCCCACAGGGTATAGCAGTGATGTCAGAAGTGACAGCTGTCAAACGAGTGAACAAAAACCGTATGGTGAGAGTTGTTGTTGTAATTCATGTCCTAGGCGAGAAAGAGATTAAAAAACAATGTATACAAAAAAATAATGTGTAAAAGTGAACAACTACACAGCATGTTTTAAAACATATGATCGCCAAAAGTATCAAAAAGATACCATAAAAGTGCAACATGACTGCATTTAACAAAAATTGTTGTTTCATAAATTTAGTACAAACTCACAACAAATTTTATACTTGGGTTACATATTGTAATAACAAAAACTGTTTTATGTTTTTATAACATTTTTGCACATAATTAATGTATTTTTTTAATTTTAGCTCAGTATTCAAAAAAACAAAAAATACAACAAAGTTTCACATTTATATGATCTGTAAAATGTATAAGCAAATAAACACTCTCACAAAACACATTTAATTAATCGTCAGCTTATTATTAGTTTGCCCAAAGATTTAAAAGAAAAACAATGAAAATGATTTCATTCATAATTTTATATCAAAGTTGATATTAGTTATCTCAGTTATGATGCCAGATATCGAAAAACGTGTTTCAGAATTAGAAAGAGGATATTCATATTATATATAATACATTCGCCTCTATTATTACAAAAATGGTGAGTGGGCCAAACCAATAATAAGCTGACGAAGTGGAAAATCAGACGCAAGAAAGAGAGACAGAATAATTTGTCATACAGTTATTTCACCTACAGTTAGTCATAGCTTAGTTGCTTTTATAGTGTATTAAAATAGTAGTTTCCACGTACTTTTTTAAAAGCCCGTATAAAAAAGGAGGTCTAATCACCGTGTCCCCACTGTGTACGCTGTGAGGCAGCCAATCGGAAGCGTTCTTAATAAGTGAAATGAATTGCCATATACATAATTTTAATTATAAGTATGTAAATGATATGGTAAGCGTTATAACACGCGTTGGCAATTGCACCTCATGTTACACTTGAAGGAAAAGTAGTGCAGTATTAAGAAAAGTAGTGCAGTATTAATAATATAATAAAAGTAATAATAAATAAATTGTTTCAGAATGTTTTTGTGCATCAACACTTTTTAAAGACACCAAATATATACCATATTGAAAGCAGAATTATTATAATTTAAGGTAAAATGGGGCGAAAAAGGGGGATTTGGTAATAAAAAAATGTATGGTTACCTTACCTGTAGATAAAAAGTGTATAAAACTTTAGGTAAATACATATTACAAAAAAAGTATTTTGTATAGCAAACATTGTTAGTGGTATAAGTAAGTAACTGAATTAAAAAAAGGGGGCGTGATGTGGGCGTGGTTCATAGTTATATGGCGACGTTAACAGTATTAAGAGCAATATACTACCAAATAAAAAAAAAATCCGTTGGAAGGAACAAATTTGTACAGAGAACAAAAAGTTTAAAACTTTCAAACAAAATTTGTCGTGAAAAGGGGCGTGAAAGGGGGCGTGGCGTAAGAAATGTTTATTTCTACCTCGCCTGGAGTATAATGTGTATACAATTTGAAGTAAATCTGTTAAAAACTATATGGGGCAATTACATAATTTAAAAAAAGTGGGCGTAAAAGTGGGCGTGGTCGAAAAAAGTACCCTATTAATCATGCCAGAGTCCCAGTTAAATGCTGTGAAAATTTCAGGAAGATCGGTCCAGAGGTTTGGTCTCCTATAAGGTACAAACAAACAAACAAATAAACAAACACGCATTCCATTTTATATATATAGATGAATAAAAGAGGACCAAGCACTGACCCTTGGGGCACTCCAGGTATAAGCAAAAGATTATTCGAATATTTTTCATATAGGTCTACAAACTACATCCTATCACTTAAAAAAGACAGCACTAGTCTACAAGCTAACCTCGAGAAATTGAACTTATTTCTGAGGTTATTCTTCATAGTTGAGAAGCATATAGAGTTGAAAGCCCTAGTTAGATCAAGAGAAATTAAAACAGACAATTTACTGTTATTTTCGTTTGCCCTTATTTCATCAGTTAAATTGAGTAACAGAGATGTGATCTTAAAACGATGAATAAAAGCATTTTGCGACTTAAAAGAGTTTTCCCCTGGTAAATGAAAGTATTTGATCCTTATGCAAATGCTCCACTACTTTAGACAAAACAGGAAGAATCGAATTGGCCTTAAATCATTCGCATCCCTGACTACGCCTGATTTGGGAATTGGTACTACATGCCCAGTTTTCCAAGCAATTGGAAATACAGATGTTGCAAGTATGGCATTGATTATATTTAAGATAAGGTAAGAAATGTACGGATATATAGCTTTGATAAACTGAATAGGTATGCCATCAACGCCAATAGATTTAGATTTAACTCTATTTAAAGCTTCCAAAACCACAGCCTTATCAACGCATTGAAAAGAAAAAGAATCATCAAAGTCAATTAAAAAAATAAAAGTCAACATTAACGAGCTGGTCAGGAGCCACACTCCGGACAAATACTCATTAATGTCATCAACGTCACCATCACAAACCACATCGTTAGTACTTACACAACCAGATCTCTTGAGTACTTTCCAAATGCCAGCAGTATCTTAACCCCCAAATAACTTGGAATAATGCTTCCGTTTCTCCTTTCGAATAGAAGCCTTCGCCTTTTTGCGGTATTTACAAAATATCCTCCAGTTAAAGTTAGTAGGATCTGATTGGTAAGCAGAAAAGGCTAAATCCCTTAAAGATCTAGCCAATACGATATGTCTCAACTTAATCCATTCATTGCCACCAGAAATTACATTTTTCTTCACCGGAACAAAGGAGTAAAGAGCTTCAACAAGGAAACAAAATAAAGAACATTTTTCATTTACATTAGCTGAATACAAAATATGAGAGGAATCATATTCAGACAAGAAAGCTAATAATCCATTCCAATCTATTCTAGTCAAATCTTGGTGCTCTACAACTGTATCTAAACATTCAAGATTCATCTTAAAGGATGAACAATTAGCGCGTGATGTGATATAAAGGGGCACTGTACCAGGCCAGAAAAAGCAATCATTAAACAATCACTTACCAGGAAAAAATCATGCATTGAAGTAGACAAATATTGCACATCATAATGAGTGGGTTTCGAATTTCGGCAAAGTGATAAGTTAGTTCTAGCAGAAAACCAACGAAGCACAGCAGATTTAATAACAACTGGTTGAAATTGAAGTCCCCAACTATAATTATGTGTGTATAATTCAGAAAGAGTTCATAATGAAGATCTTCAAATTTACTAAAAGAATTCGTAGAAATTTTTGCACCTGTTAAAAAATTAACGCTAAAACACAAGAAGAACAGATGATTTTAGGCGATTTTTATAGAATCTGGCTTAGTTTTAAATTAGAGTTAACAAAAAAAAAACCACTATAACTTTTTAAATTTTTTATAAATAAAAATATTATTTATTTTATTAACTATTAGTGACAAAGAGTTTCATAAATATAATCAGGCAAGAATTAAAAATTTATTAAGGGATAATGATTTTCCGATGAAATTAATTCGTACATTAATAAATCAATGTAAATTTAGAAAGGGAAATAATACAAGGTAATTAATAGGCTATTTACACTGAACAACATTTTTTGACATTAGACATGTCAAATGTATTATATAAAATATTATGTAGTGGAAATGACAGAGAGAATTGTGAAAAAGTATATATAGGTACATCGAAGAATAAATTAAGAACTAGATTAGCAGGACATAGATCAGATCAGAAATATAGAAATATTAATTCACAGAAGACAGCATTATCTTATCATTGTTAAAAGTTTAATTACTATCCAGACTTTGAAAATGTATCGATTTTAAATACAGAATATAATTATAAACGTCGTTATATATTACAAATAATAAATACTCCAACACCACATAGAATTAATTTTAAGGCAGATATTGAAAATGCAGTTTAGAATTATAGATAATTTATAACAAATATTATATTAATATATTTAGGTTTTTTATATTGTTAATTACTTTTTTGTTTGTTATACTTTTGTTAAAAGAATTTTTGTTTGTTGGTATATATGTATACCAAAAGTTTTTTATTTGACAATTTTTTTAAAATTTGTAAAAGCTTTCAAAAATTTTATATCCTGAAGATAATACACAATGGAGTAGCAAAATATTGAAAATAAAAAACTAACCTTAAGCTAAACAAATTTAAGAAGTTAAAAGTAAAAAATGTTTTGATTGCAGTATTATATCTAGATAGCAGATTTAAGTTAATGCTAAGTCCCAAGATGTTGAAAATACTAAAACACATTTAAAAACAATTAAAATTTTCGAAAAATTTCAAATGGAATATCTTGTTCTTCAGAAGATGATGAAGATATGCTCGACCAAGTTCAGCCTTGAAATTCATTTTGTCGACACAAAGAACAAATTTAAAAGAAGAAAACTAAAAAAATATATTCATTATAAAATTAAACGAAAATTTCTTTGAAAAGTAAATAAATTTCCTATTTATAAGACATTTGTACTTGTTTATATGTTGAACCCGAACATGAACTTTTTATTTCGATTAACCCGGACCTGAACCCATTTTTTTCAGTCCCTGTAGTACATACATAATTATTAGGGCTGGCAGGCAATACCGCTAAAATACCGTTATCCATTAAATACCCTTTCAACTGACTATCGTTACACCTAAAATACCGTTACGAAATAACTGAAATATCATTACCTTCAAAATACCAATAGCAAAATAACATTACCCTTAAAAAATCGATACAGTAGTTAATTTTTAAAAAATTTTAATAAATCGTAGAATAAACTTCGTAGATTTACCCTATCACCGAATACTTTTTGAAATGCTTATAAAAACATATAAAGAAAATCTATTTTGAATAGAAATAGAAAAAATATGTACGTAAAAGCATTTTTTTAATTTCTTTTAATATTCGCGCGATAAATAAGTAAAAAAAATCTTAACAAGTTTGTATGAAACTATGAGTAGAATACTCCACAATAGTAAAGAGTTTAGTTTCAGTTATTTCGGTATCGGTTATTTCTGTAACAATATTTTAGGAGAAACGATAGTCAGCTGAAAGGATATTGAATCGATAAAGGTATTTTAGCGGTATTGCCTGTTAACCCCGTTATTAGGTGCTAAATTTTCATATACTTAAAACTTATACAACTCTACCTTACTCTCACTTTTAAATAAAACTATTTAAGAAAGTCGTAGGACTAATTTAAATGTTTCCCATATGGAGGTTATATCTCTTAACTATTTAAAAAAATCGTAGGACTCATTTAGGAGATATAACAATTTTAAGTTAGTATGATTGAAAGTGGATTCTGCACTTAAAGATTTTTGTATTTTTTTTTTTTGAGAGATGTAAATGTTTTAAACATTTGAATTTGAATGTTTTTACTTGTTTTTATAAGATAATAGTAATAAATTTAATAAAAAATAAAAACTTATGGTGAAAGTCTTTTGGTAATAAATACTAATTTTTAGTTTATATAATGTTTCTGTTGCAAACGTTCACAAAGCATGATCAAGAAGGGATAAAAGATATCGGTGTGCATTGAAACTACAGTTATCCTTAACTATAGTCATCCTTAATAACGTTACCCTTAAAACATCGTTACCGAAATAACTGAAAAACCGTTACCCTTAAAATACCGTTACCGATATAACTAAAATACCGTTATCGCTAAAATACCGTTACCAGTAAAAAACCGTTACTGAAATAACTTAAATGTCGTTACCCTTAAAAAATCGTTACCGAAATAATAGAAAATAGCGTTACCCTTACCGGTAACCGCATCGTTGCGGTTACCAATCATGAATTGAAGGGAATTTATTTTTATAAAATTTCTATTTTCGGATTGGAAAATCGGACTACATCAGATACCGCTATTGGAAGAATTCCGTTTTTGGATTAGAAAATCAAAACAAATATTGAGAGAAATTCCTCTTTTATATAAATATTTTGAAAAATAATAGTATTTTTAATGGGATATATTCTTCTAGAACGACATCAACATATAGGTTATATCTTTTTGCAATTTTTGCAAATATCAAATTAACAATTAAAAATTAAAGTTAAAAAAAAATAAAAAAAAGATTCTTTGGGGAGTTATAGAAATTGCATTCACACAAAAAATACTAGAGGGCATATTGCCTTGGCTTGCATAGGTAGCCTATATTTGCGTGACACTAAGAAAAATAGTTTTATTACCTATTCCAATAGGTAATTCGTACCTTGTGATTTTACCTATTGGCAATGTTAATTTTACGTTTAAAAATAAATACTTTTTCGAAAATATTTTGAAGTTTTTTTGAAATTTAAAGTTCTTAAAATTATTTATTTTTATAAATTTGTTTTAATTTGCGTTCATTTGATTTTATTTTATTTACATATTTAAAGACAATTATAATAAAATGTTAGGTAAGATATATTTGCAATTACCTGTAATGTTGCATATGTTTTATATCCGTTTTTTTTGCTTTAGAAATTCCATACCATTATAAAGATCATGCCATCTCCAGTATTATATGGTTGGATTTTCAATTCTATTGTGTGCTTCGATTTGGAAGAAACTTTGAACTATCATATTTCTAAGAGGTGGCTGATCTTGATCCCCTATTGTCTTTGTGATTAGAATAAATGCGCATGATCTGATGTTTTGATAGAAAAATGACTGTTAGTTTATCATCAGAATAAGATGTTTTATTATGAAAAAAACTAATTAGAATCTTTTTCTGCAGAAAACCCCTCAAGTTCTGTGAATATTTTCTAAAGAAAATCCATTAAGTTCTGAGGATTCTTTCCTGTAGAAAACCCTAAGATTTTGGCGACATTTGTATAGAAAAACCTTTACACTTGGAATTTTCTGCTTCAGAATCTGAAGACATTTCCTTTTGAAAACCCTTAAGGAATCAGAGTCCTTTTTTCTGAAAGAAAAAACCATGAAATATTCTGAGCTTTTTCCGAAAGAAATATTTAGATTTTAAGGACCGGTAATATAGTGTTGTGTAGTATAGCAAAATATTTTGTAATTCGCATAATTCAATTTTTATTTATATAATTGTAAGTATTTTTATCTTATTCTTAATACAATAAATAAATTTTAATTGAATAAAAATTTTCTTTATTAGCGGGCCTTTTTGTAATAAAAATCGACCTAATATCCAAGTTATATTACCAATATTTTGCCTACATTAAAATTGGTAATACACCTATTTTACCCAGTTAATTTAACAAAAATTATAGCTGATTTTTCGAATATAAAAGTCATGTAAAAATTACCTAAAACATAGCAAACTCCATGTTGCCTTTGAAAATAGGTGATATCATTCTATAATTTTAGGCAATATTACCTATAGTTTTTATTGTGTGTTTGGCGCGTGAACTTTTTTTTACCAAAATGACCTGAAAAAATTATTTTTATAATTAGTACAGCCCAAAGCGTGGTGCGATGAAGAAATTTTGTCAATCATTTCTTTGTTTATCTTTTTTTTAAATTTATTTGACCCAAAATTGTTTTGCTTTGGAAAATTATTACAACAGTTTAATTCAAATTTAATTTATTAATTAACAAAATACAAAAAATATTATTACAAAATTAAATCCATTCCGAATATCTTAAAAACTAATCTTTGGTTTATTGCGAAAAGAAAAATAGTGACAATAAATGTTCGTTTTATAATTTATAGTTTTAAAGCTTATCACAAGTCAATTGATATTGCCAATTTTTAATACCCACATGATCAGTGTATTGCATGCTGTGCGCAGGATTCATATTTTGGTGCATTACATTGGGTGTTACTGATTTATGAGTCGCTGAAACTTTGGCACTGTTTACAGATTGCTGCATTTCACTTTTAGTTGGTGTCTTATGTTTTTTCACTGTAATTTCAACCATTGGTTGTTCTAATTGTCTTGATCGATATTTATAGTCAATTGGTTGACCTTTGGATGGACGACCATCTCTATTCCAGTTGCCAATCGGTGTAGCTCGACTAAATTCATTGACAACTCTATTATTTGAATTGTTGCTGCTAGTGCAGCGCTTAAATAAAGTCGATGGTCGAAGGAACCACTTATGTCATAAATCACAATCAAAATGCGTAGAGGGCGACAAGGGGTCACGACGTAATAAATAAACACATAAACATAGTAATGCCAAAAGGATCGATACGAGAGCCAACATTACAAAAAATCCGTGCCTGTAGCGTGCTGCATCAGCTGATGCTTCCATGTACAACAAACGTTGAGTAATGGTATCATCACCAGTGCGGCTACCATCTATCAAAAAGGTTGCCTGAGGCAGGAAAACTTGCCAAAATCCATAAACTCGCACTAAATGGCTGATATACTCTGAATTTTGACTACTTGTTGTAACAACTGGTGTCGCGGCACGATCAAATGCTTTCGGCATTTGATAGGAATTGGTAAATTCATTTCGAGTGGGTGTAGAACGAATCGACGGTATGGATGGTTTATTTTCCAAAAGTTGTGCAATTTGTTGAATATTTCTTGTATTCACTTTTAAGATATCTTCTTTACCCGCCGGAGACCATGTGTCTCCTAAATTATAAATGAATTTGTTCTTTTTCGTAAAGGGAAGCCAACCATCATAAGTTCGTCCTGGTGTTGGATTGCCATTCTTAATGAAATTTATAAATGGTGTCCTAATTTTACGAAACATTTTATCTTCATCGCTATTGAAACGTCGCCTCGCAATTTGTTGAAACAGTGTAGGGCCAAAAAGCAATGGTAAATCGGAGGTATGTGATGCGCCCCCAAAAAAATTAACTTTTCCACGTATATCCATCGTATTGGAGAAATCATAAATATAAGCATACATGTTATTCGGTAATTCTGTGGCATTTGATATTTGATTCAATAGTCGGTAGAAAGGCATTTCATAATGATATTCCGATAAAAATGTTTGTATTGCCTCTAAAAGGCGCACTGGCCCCTCTTCCGTATTATCAGAAAAATAGCGCCAATTTAGCGCGTCTACTGAATGATTAATATCATTTTCTATTTTTAGACGCTCAGCTGGAAAAACTTTTTCGATTAAAGTGTAATTTATATAAGATCGCAGCGATGCATAGCTATCTCGAGCCAATTCTAGCCAATAATCTTGCAAAAAAGCACCCTCATTTGAGGTTATGCCCATCATAGTTGTAGGAAAACTCTGAATAATAGTTGGGTTGGAAAACGTTTCTTTTAAATTAATATGCATACTGGGTCCTAAGTGATATGTACCATTGCCATTGTCATAAATACTTTCGAATGCCTTTAAAAGATCGCTAACGCTTTTTGAACGAAGACATGAGACAAGTTGTTGGCTATACTCTTCAAATTGGCATCCTAGTTTTTGTACTAAAACTTTGGAAGCTTCTTGTACCGATGAAGGTGATTCTATTATTTTTTCTATTTCGCCACTTGACATTAATATCAATTGATTGAATGCAAGTGGCGGCCCAGAATATGACATTTGTTTATTTAAGATAAAATGAAGTAAGGCGCATGGCCCTCCACTAGTTCCATGTCCCAATAATGTCACCTTACTGGGATTACCACCTAGACTTTTGATATTTTCCTGTATCCATTCCAATGCCAGTGTCTGATCTTGAAGTCCAAAATTTCCACTTAACTCATTACTTTCTGGCACATTTATCCAACCGAAGATATTTGTACGATATTGCAGTGTTATCACAACAAAGCCTTCGGCAGCTAAATCTAAACCAGTCACTCTATTTCGTGGCCAATCATAAGACATATCTTCTCCGGTTAATATGACCAACACTGGTAAATTGCCATAACGTAAACCATTCTAAAATTAATATAAACAAAACATGAGTTAATATGGGATTACACGAATTTCTAGTGTACAATAGGAGTCCGAAAGGAGTACAAAAGAGCTATAAAACCTTCTGATAACACCTTTATAGGGTTTTTTTTTATTATAAAGATCCTTTCTGAGTTGTATTTTATTATTCATAAACTATATTACGGTCAAAAATAAGAAAATTACATACTATTTTAAAAAAAAATTGGCGTTTAACGTTTTCAGTTAAAGTAAATATTTCGCTATTATAATTCTTGTTTCATAATTGTATTTTAAATATAAATTAATTTTCTCATTTAAAGCATAATAAATATTATACTAGATAAAAAAAATATTTTTCACTATAACAAATTTCACGTGAAAACTTAGTACAATTTGTTTTCACGCATTTCACATTTTGCCTTTCATTGGGAGTAAATTTTTGTTGATAACGTAATCGGAAGTAAAAAAAAAAATACATGATTAATTGAATCGTGATCAAAAACATTCATTTGACTACATTTAATTTCATTGAAGTGAGTTACAAACTTAAACAACTACAGCGGTATTCATAAAAAAATCTTAATTCAAGTTTCAAATGCATTTTAGTTAAAAAACATTTTAAGCCTAAAAAAGGTTTATTAAAAATTCGTATTCATAATCAGTATTTTAACTAATAAACGATTTAATGTTTTTTTAACTTGAAGATGGCAACACTGTATTTTTTTATTTGTCATATTAATCGTAATGATGCAAATCAATGACTACTTAACCATACGGTACTCGTTTCTATGTATTTTTTTTTGTCGTTTTTCAGAAAAATGTTGTTTTTATAAAACAAAAAATTTATGAAAACTTGTTTATTAACTAAAAAAAGAAGAAGAGTCAAAACAAAATGCCTAATAAAGTGTTACATAGATAATGATTTTATTGTAGAAAAAAAAGTATTCAAGTAACCGGTTTTATTTTCTTTGTTTTGATTAAACAACACACCACTATAAAACACAATGAATAATATCCAAAAATATTATTATTTTTGCTAAAATTTTTTATCCAAAATTGAAAACGGGTCGCTCCTCTTTTTGTAAATTTTCGTCTGACGATTGTTTGAAATTTGGGCAATAGTTTCTATTATAAACAAAATACAACTAAAAATATCACAATTTCCATATAAAAATGGTTCTTACTAATTCATTTCATCAAATATAGAGGGTCCATTATTTATTAAACAAAAACAAATAACTTCTTTTGTTTAAATGCCTATTTTTTGCAAAAATGTTTAAAATGAAAATAAACACAAAGCAATAATGTCATCTTAAAATAGGTTTAAAATAGGGTCGAACCAATTTTACAGCGGTATTCATAAAAAAATCTTAATTCAAGTTTCAAATGCATTTTAGTTAAAAAACATTTTAAGCTTAAAAAAGGTTTATTAAAAATTCGTATTCATAATCAGTATTTTAACTAATAAACGATTTAATGATTTTTTAACTTTAAGATGGCAACACTGTATTTTTTTATTTGTCATATTAATCGTACTGATGCAAATCAATGATTACTAAACCATACGGTACTCGTTTCTATGTATTTTTTTTGTCGTTTTTCAGAAAAATATTGTTTTTATAAAACAAAAAATTTATGAAAACTTGTTTATTAACTAAAAAAAGAAAAAGAGTCAAAACAAAATACTCAATGAAAGTGTTACATAGATAATGATTTTATTGTAGATAAAAAAGTATTCAAATAATCGGTTTTATTTTCTTTGTTTTGATTAAACAACACACCACTATAAAACACAATGAAAAATATCCAAAAATATTATTATTTTTGCTTAAATATTTTATCCGGAATTGAAATCGGATCGCTCCTCTTTTTGTAAATTTTCGTCTGATGATTGTTTGAAATTTGCGCAATAGTTTCTATTATAAACAAAATACAATTAAAAATATCACATTTTCCATATAAAAATGATTCTTACCAATTCTTTTCATCAAATAAAGAGGGTCCATTATTTATTAAACAAACACAAATAACTTCTTTTGTTTAAATCACAATTTTTTGCAAAAATGTTTAAAATGAAAATAAACACAAAGCAAGAATGTCATCTTAAAATAGGTTTAAAATAGGGTCAAACCAATTTTAAAATTCGTTTATTTAAACAAGGTTTAAAAAAGGTATTTTAAGCTAAAATTCGTTTATGAATACAATTTTAGCAAATTTTGCTTAAAATTGATTTGAAATACTGTTTAAAATTTTTATGAATACCGCTGCTAAAATTTAGAAAACGGATTTTGAGAAATTTTTGAATCAACTTTAATATTTAAGTAGGAATTAATTGTTTTTCATTTTTCCAAAAAAAAAAAGAAAAATCACTAAAAAACCGAAACTTTTTTTTAAATTTCGAAAATATTAAAATCGGAAATCTTTTTTAGTGTGTGCAGATTGTGCGTGCGTCTGAAGAATTATATTTTTTAATGTAGGGGAAGTTCTACTACCTTGATACATTTGCAATATTGTAGTCAACATCTCTAGGATAAAGACAGATGTAATAAAAGCAGAAAGATTATTTTGGTATTAGTATAGATTGAACGTATTAAAAACATTAACAAATTGTATGCATTTTAAGAAATTTCGAATTTTATATAGAAAAGCAAAAAATGTTCTACGTGTGGTACAATTTGGCATATACTATGGAGCTTTGAAAAAAATAAAGAATTACATATTTGAATTCTGATTATTCAGTTTAACATTTGCCAAAAAAAGCATTAAAAATGGCGAAAACATTATTAGTCTTTAGGCCTTCAATTATTTTTTTTAGGTATTTATTCAAAATTTGTAAGAATTATTTTTTGTCCTAAAAATTGATGACCAATTTCTTTTTAAAAAGCAGAGAATTTGACTTTTTGTTTAATGGGCACTAATGGGCATCCATCATATAACTAGTACATGTATTTAAATATATATATATATATATTTTTTTAAATATATATTTTAGAATTTATCAGGTTCAAAATCAGTAAACACTATTTTTTCAAACGTAAAAAAGCTAGAAAAAAGCTTTGTACACTTTTAACCTGAGCGACCAGGTCTTCGTCAGCCTCCTTATGAACCTCCCAACCCATAACAACTCATGGTTTGAATAGGTTCGTGAATAGGCTATTTGAAATTATTTTTCCCAGTTAGTGAATGATTGCCCGTAGAAATTAGCTTTTTCCATCTATTTTTAGAATTACTCTGATAAAGAACGAACTAGATATTATAATATACATATAGAAAATTAACATATATTTTTCTTAAATTTTAAATCCGGTTTTTGTAGACATGATCAGATATGAAACCTGCCTATTAGCAAATAATAAATCACATTTTTTCAAAAATACTTCCTAATTTATTTTTTTTTAATGTTAAATAAATTGGTTAGTATTAAAAAAGAAAAATTTAAAACTACTTGTTTTATACACTAACAGCCGTATGCATAAACATTTAATTAGTTCTTATAACAGTCTTAGTGGCCAATATACTATCAATAAAGCAGTGATCGGCTTCGATCTTCTTGATTTGTGTAATATTCCTCATCGAGCTAAAGATCTTTCATTTATAAAAAATTAAAAAAAAAAAAACAATTTCCCCTGAAGGTTTTATTAAAAAAAAAAAATCCCTGAAAATGTCACCCAATGTGGTGACGAAATATTGGGATAAATAAATATTTATAATTAATTTTTTATAAATAAAAGATCTTTAGCTCGATGAGGAATATTACAAGAATTTTAAAAACTAAATAAACAAATAAATAAATATATAAATAAATGAATAAACAAATCAAAAAATAAATGAAAAAATAAAATTAATTAATAAATAGGTTACTCCCATTATTCATACTCCCATTATTTATGACATTTCGTTCAGTGTAATGCTCGCAGTATGGGTCGAAAGTATATAATATACTTTTGTATACTATTTGGTTAATAGCAATGTTAATATCTGTTTGAATTTTTTTTATTGAAAATATGAACCTGTTAATGTTTTGTGTTAAAAAGTTTTAAAGAAATATAAATTAAACAAAAATTAAATTTTTGACAGGAAAATAATAAATACATATACACATTAGGGTGCATTTTTTTTTTCATTGTATAAACAACAATATTAATGATTTCATTATATTTACAATTAATGAAATATCTTCAATATGTTTGATTTATTATGATATCCTATTAAAAAAATGCTATTTTTGGAAGGAAAAAAAAATACAATACATTCAATCGGAATAAATAAATGAACGATCGGTCTCCAATTTTTAAAAACATTTCAACTTTTATATTAAAAGAATGCGTTTTTTTATTAAGTTTATTAAAGATTTTTATGTCTCAGCATCATTTAAAATTTGGACCATCGGATGGAGGTGTACCGCCGAGGTCGCGGCGGCCATTTGGCCGATATTTTGTTTCATACATAATTGAACCATACCATATTAAAAAGAAATGACAATAATTTCCTAAATAATTTGTGTTTTATTCCTTAAAATTTAACCACCCTTTATTATGTATCATACAATATTTTTCATACATTGCTATTAATTTTTCTTCAGTGCATTAAAGAAAAATCAACATACATCCGCCACACGTGTTCATTCGTCGCTGTTTCCAAAAAGTATATAATTTTCTTAGAGTATGTTTCTCTCTCACGAACTTTTTAGTACTCTCTTAGAACATGAACATAGTTTGGCGGTAACAAAGGTGAGTTTTGGTCGGCAACTTTTAGTAGTGTTTAGCGGTGCTGCCATATAACCAATTTTAACTATTTTTTTCCGTTTTTTGAGATGCTGGAGATTTTTCAGATTATTTCATAAAAAAATGTTTTTTTATTTTATTCATGTATTTTTTCAGATTTTTCATGTAGAAATATAATATTTGTTCAATATACTATTTATTTTTGATAAAATTAGACATGCCTAATAAAGTAAAGTAAAAAAATATAACAAAAATTTGCAATTGCGTTAAAAAATAGTTACGAATTCAAACATAACATTGTGACATGAAAAGTATTAAAGTGTGTACACACACATTGACCAACTACGTCTATTCATATCAATTATTTCCCATTATATACTTTTTGGTTTCAGTGACGACTAAAGGCAAGAGCGTAAGAATACATGTGAGTTGAGCAGGGACAAATGTCCTATGAAATGAACACCACTGATTTAAAGATTAGATTAGATTATAATTAAGTACACTATCACTTGGCGACCCATAGGATCCATTGTGATACCCTTTGAAAAAAATGATAAAGAAAAGATAGGATAAGATAAGGAATTGGGAGCGACCGGCCTAATAAGCAGAAAGCAATTATAGGTCGGCGTGACCACGATAACGCTTCCTAGAATAACCGGCATATCCCCCCGACATAGCCCAATGTAGCTAGATATGATCTAGGCAATGACCATCGTGGAATCTTTTCCCCAGCCATCTAAGTCTCACCATTTTAGTCTCCTGTTGCACAAAATGTGCTCTTTTGTCTCTAGCTCCTTAATATCCTCGCACACCCTACAAAAGTCCTTTGTGCCTATTTCCCATTTACCAATAAAAGCTCCAATAGAGTAGTGACCGGTTATTAAAACTTTCCACCCTATATTTCCTGGTGAAAAATACTAACTCCATCTTCGTTGGACTTACGCCCAACCAATTTATCCTGGCCCAGGTTGAAAGATCACCCAGAGCCGCCTAATTTGATTTTTAAATGTGCTATGCATACGTCTGTACGTGTTTATGTTTACATAAAGACTGCTTAAAATGTATACAAAAGTTCTTACCTCTGACACCCATATATTTAAATATAAGCAATCCTCATTTGTTTCCGCTGGACGGGCCAATAGTTGATCTGGAGTCTCATCATATATAGTATTGGACAACTGGGGACATATAGGCTTCATGTTCATAGCCTGCAAGGTTCGATTCCAACCATTATGAATTTTTGGTGGCTGTTGAAAGATTAAAAAGTATTATATTAAAAATTTTTGATTTTAAAAATTGCCTGAGCTATCAACACACGTGTGGGTCCATTTTGTAGAGGTAGGAATTAGAACAGTTTTAACCAACTCTTTCCCCTCGGACGGAAACAATGCTCTACCCAACCAAAAATATTAAAAATGTTAATTTTTCACCGAATTTTAGTAATAAAAGATTTTATCATTGTTTGTTATGGACAATACAGATAAGGAGATAAGGATTTGGTTATCCGTACTTTTAGACAATTTTGTCACTTCGTAGGGAGATTTTGTGCTTACTCTTATTTTGCCGAACTTTACCTAAAAAGTTCAGGAGCACAACAAATTTCTAAGCAGTATGAAGACCAATTGTATCATTTTAAAAGTACTAAATTTATTTAATTTTCTTTCTTATTTGTTTAAAAAATTATATATTTATTTGATATTTTACTTTCTACAACCAATAAAAAATTGCAAAAAATTAAAAGTCCAGCTTTTCCATAATAGCTAAACTTTCACTCGCATTTTCTCAAAAAATTGAGATTTTCTTTAATTAAAAAAAGAATTGCACAGACCGACAAAATTTGAAAAAAGTCGAAACCCTGGGACTAGAGCAGGGCCAGGCAAATACATATAATCTTATTTTGTCTTTGTATGAGTTCTCTCTTTCTCAATGAAACTTATAGTAAAAATAAGAATAACTATTGAAAATATTAAAATGTATTTGATATAAAAATGTTTAGAAATTTATAAGAATAAATAAAAAATTATAAATAACGCATTTCAAGTTTTTTGAGAAAAGTTTTTGTGATTTTATAAATATAAAAAATGAGTATAATAATATACATAATAATCCCTTGTTATAAAACATTGAAAAATTCCAATTGAAGCACCCAGTGCAACAACAAGATAACTCCACTTTTTTTTTTTTTTTGTGCACTGAACGACGCAGATTTTTTTTTTGGTTTTTTCTGCATTAAAAAAGCTATTTCGCAAAAAAGTGGAGTTATCCGGTTGTTGCATTGGGTGCTTCAATTCGAACTCTTCATTCATCATTGTTTCGCTGAATGTATGTAAATCAAGAAGAGTCGACACAACCTGTTTGTTGAATGCATGAGAGAAAAACGCCGCGTAGTTTTGCCTGGCCCTGGACAAGAGTATACTTTTTTAATGGAAAGGTTTCAAGGCTTAAGATTTGTTGGTCGGTGTCATTAAATGAAAATTTAACAATTGTGTGTATTAAATAGTTAACTAGGGGTTTGCAATTAGTGCGGGACTGTGACCGCCTTGTTGTTTTGGTGGCATCTGTCTAATCTGTTGTTTATTATTAGTTACTGATGCCAAAGCACCATGACAAGCTATACGATTGAGCAGCACGTCCAAATGAAAAAATATATGAAATGAAAAATCATCTTTAGCGACCAGCGCATTTTCTGATAAATAGCTATGTTACCAGCAAAATTGCCGTATATGGAACGACGCCAAACCACAAAGTTACTGTTTGTTGCGGATTATGCGCCGGAGACGTCATTGGTCTGTAATTTTTTGAAAACGTTGTTGGTAAGGCCATCAACGGCGAACGCTACAAAGCGATGATAACCGATTTCTAGTGGCCCAAATTGAAAGATATGGACGTAGACGACGTATGGTTTCAGCAGGATGGTGCTACGTGCTATACAGAGGACGCCACTATAACATCTATCCACCCTTAATGGGAATCCCTTTAGTTTATTTTTCGGTCTAAAAATTTAAGTAGTTTTTATTTTTGTAAAATAATTTTTTTTTTCAATAGAGCTTTATCGAATTATATCATTAACTAAATTTCGGTTATAAAGTCACTTTCCAAATAAACAAAACATATTATGTAGCTGTAATATATACTTAATTATTAATATAAACTACTTACAGCAAATCTAAGATCACCTATTGGAGGTTCTGCATATGGTACTCCAAGAAAAGCATATACAGCTGATCGTGCTGAGTCCGGGAATACTTTTAACTATAGAGAAATACAAGAAAGAAAATTAATATATTTTCTACTACATATTAGTGTTTCCCATTATTTGGCTCTGCCGAAAAATCACTAAAATTGATAAATCGGCTATTCGGGACGATTAATCGGAAAAATTGGCGTTTAATCGATTAATCGTTTAATGAAAAAAATAAATAATTATAATAAAATAATTAATAAGAACACAGAGATCTGTTTTTTGTGAAATATCAGTTTAAATCTACTGCTGTTTTATAAAGTGTTGTTCACCAAAAAAAGTCTGTAATGACAACTGAAAATTTTGCTGTTATTACAGGAAATTTTGCTAATTTGAGCCCAGCGGTATTTTTGTTAATCTTAGCACACATGTTTGCTGATGTGTAGTACAATGAAATTTCTAGAAAAAATTTGCTGCCGCTACTAAATTTTAGTTAACTTTTTGTAAAGTGGAATTTAAAATCTGTTTGCAAAAATCAGCAAAAAATTTACTAAATATTATTAATATAAGTACTAAATTTCAAATTAATTTTTTTTCGAGCACAAAATTTTTTTATTTTATTTATTTTTTTTTCAAAAAACATTTTAGACAAAATTGAAAAAAATCAAAGGTTTCAAAATTTTAAAAACATAAACGAATTTATCATTTTGTTTTTATTTGGTAATTTCTGTTTTGAAAAATATTTTAGTCATTTTTTTTACTTTTAAGTTCAAATTTTAACAGCGGTATTCATAAAAAAATCTTAATTCAAGTTTCAAATGCATTTTAGTTAAAAAACATTTTAAGCCTAAAAAAGGTTTATTAAAAGTTCGTATTCATAATCAGTATTTTTACTAATAAACGATTTAATGATTTTTTAACTTGAAGATGGCAACACTGGATTTTTTTATTTGTCATATTAATCGTAATGATGCAAATCAATGACTACTAAACCATACGGTACTCGTTTCTATGTATTTTTTTTGTCGTTATTCAGAAAAATATTTTTTTTATAAAACAAAAAATTTATGAAAACTTGTTTATTAACTAAAAAAAGAAAAAGAGTCAAAACAAAATGCCCAATAAAAGTGTTACATAGATAATGATTTTATTGTAGAAAAAAAAGTATTCAAATAACCGGTTTTATTTTCTTTGTTTTGATTAAACAATACACCACTGTAAAACACAATGAATAATATCCAAAAATATTATTATTTTTGCTAAAATTTTTTATCCGGAATTGAAAACGGGTCGCTCCTCTTTTTGTAAATTTACGTCTGACGATTGTTTGAAATTTGGGCAATAGTTTCTATTATAAACGAAATACAACTAAAAATATCACATTTTCCATATGAAAATGGTTCTTACTAATTATTTTCATCAAATATAGAGGGTCCATTATTTATTAAACAAAAACAAATAACTTCTTTTGTTTAAATGCCAATTTTTTGCAAAAATGTTTAAAATAAAAATAAACACAAAGCAAGAATGTCATCTTAAAATAGGTTTAAAATAGGGTCAAACCAATTTTAAAATTCGTTTATTTAAACAAGGTTTAAAAAAGGTATTTTAAGCTAAAATTCGTTTATGAATACAATTTTAGCAAATTTTGCTTAAAATTGATTTGAAACACTGTTTAAAATTTTTATGAATACCGCTGTAATTGTTTATAGGGCTGATTATTAGAACTAAAAAAGCTTTTTACTGCTATTTTAAGTGGATGTCGTATTATTAAACATGAGTCGGTATATTCACTTTCGATACATTTTTAAATCTTTATAAAATTTTAAGGCAATTTAAGTTTGTAAGTGTAAGTTTTAAAATAAGTAAATTTTTTTTGCAAATTTTAGCAAATCGACTTTCAAAAAAAATGATTTCTAAAATAAGCAACAAAAATTTGTAAATATTCTGTAATTTGTAAAATGTTAATAGAAAAAATAATTGCTAAATAATAATTTTTTTTATTAAAAATCAGTACAAAAATAGTTAAGTGGGATTGAAACCCGTTTACAAATTTTCATACTAACTTTCTTTTCTCAGTCTGAGTTATGGAACATTCGAAATTCCCTGTATATAAAAAATGCTCAGTAAGGTTTGCTATTTTACCATGAACAGACTAACAAACGAACAACGCTGGTATATCATTGAATTGTATTATCAAAATTCGTGCTGTTTGAGGAATGTGTTTCGTAAATTACGTTAATTTTATGGTCGTCATAATCGATCCACTAAACAGGCTATTCAAGCTGTGCCCAAATTTCGCACCATTTCACTTTATTTGACATTAATACAATAACCTGTATGCGAAGAGTGCGTACCGAGGAGAATATTGCTGCTATATCGGCCAGTGTCAATGAAAATTGCGATATGTCAATTCGTCGCCATTGCCAACAATTGTGCTTGAATTACGGACTTCTTTGCCCAAAATGGAATAATTGTACTTGGTTGACATTTGGTTTCAACAAGACGGTGCCACATGCCATATGGCACGCGATACTATGAACCTATTGAGCGGCAAGCAAGTAATCTCACGATTTGGAGCAGTCCATTGGCCGCAATTATCACGCGACTATTTTTTGTTGGGATACGTGAAGTTTCTCTCGTGTACAGTGACAAGTCAGCCACAATTCCAATTCATTTAACAATGGTGTGCAACATTACAGCTGCCTTATTGAGATACCGGCCGAAATACTGGAAAAAGTATGCCAAAATTGGCATACATGAAATAATCTTTAATAAGTAAATGGCAAGCATTCATTTATCGCCCCAAATAAATATATAATACACTTTTGCAAATTTTCTGTGTTTTTCCAGTTTTCAAAACCCATAACCCTATACGAATTTTTGGAATTTTAATGAAAATGTGGAGTTTTATTTCAACTTTTAAAGCACTGCTTAAAACATGGGCAGGAGTGGAAACATAATATTGAATATCCTATTCAACCAAACATTCAATATGATTTACAAACAAATGCATTGAATTTTTATATGTATGCATTGTATTTTAATATATTGAGCTCCCCAGTAGGCTAGTTGGTAGCGTGCTTTCTTATCAGTGCCGGGGTCTTGGGTTCGATTCCTACCAGGGGCCTTGGTCTGTTTACGCTACAACGAGCCGCTAGCCTTCGTTGCTAGTGCCCGGTTAGGGTATTAGGATATAATTTGTAATTTTATGATTAATATAAATAAATAAATATTTGAATATACATTTTGCTTTATATGAAATTTTGTTTTACGTTTCGCAATTTAGTTTGAACACTAGGAGGGGCGTAACTTTTATTATAATGATAGCATGGACAGATTCAATACAATTTATAGAAATTAAAGCTTATATTAAAAATTTTGTATATATCTTGTCATTCGATACAATAAATACTGGATCTATACTTTGAACTATTTTGGTAGTAACATCTAAACCCATTTATAGGAACATACATGGGACTAATTGATTTTCTTGCAAGTCCACTTGGGTTTTACCAGGTTTTGCTGAAATTTGTGTAGAAATAACAAAAATCTGATTTGAAATCAGGAAAATTTTCTCAATTTTCTCTCAGCTACCAAACCTTGTAAAATGTACAAAATTGTATTTGGCCGCTTCTCTCGATATAATATAATTGCTATATTTCGTGTTTCGGAGAAGTCCTTATATGAAAACAAGCAGTTATAGATATAGAGATATAAAAATAAAGAGATATAAAAATTGCCCAAATATGACAATTGCAATTGAAAAAATTCGATAAATGAATACAATTAAAATTGAAAAAATTACAAATAAAATTAAAAAATTCGTAATCGATATCATGGGAACGTGGAATAGCCACGTGCAAATTTTTATACAAGTTTAAAGACCATTTCAAAAACTTTTGGAATGCCTCCAAATGTAATTTATAAAGCATCAATTAAAATCCCAGCAAAACCACACATTACCAAATAATGGATTAAGTAATATATAGCCATAGGGGCCGATGGATTACTTTACACCTTACTTCATTGATAAATTTTACAAGCGATGAGCCTCAAAGAATTGTATACACCCATTACTTTAGAGGTGATAATGTAAGGGGTTACTTATATGGTTACGAGAATGGAAAAAGTAATGTGTCTAAAAATAGATTTTTAAAAAGAGGAATTTTTATAAAAAAAAAATATTACAAATATTTTATTTAAAATAAATATTTTATTTAAAATATTTGTAATTAAAAATAATGTGGTCAAGATGAGAATCGAACTAGGGAAATCTGGTTGCCAGCCAACAACTCTGAGCTATCGACGCATATATTATTTGATTGCTTAAAACTTAAATGAATTGTTGCGCTTCGTTTTTTTGCTAGTGTTATCAAAACAAACATACATTACCTTTTTGCTTACAAAAAAACACAAAGTAATGTATCTAAAAATAAATTTTCAAAAATATTTCAATAATTACTTTACATTTATGAATCATATATTACGTAATCAATAATGAGTAACTTATTACTTTATGCTTGCAAATAATGAAAAAGGTATCGAGCTATCATTACAAGGTAACGCATGAGAATATCGCACCCATTACCAAAGTTTTGCTGGGAAGTAGTTATAGATATAGAGATATAAAAATAAAGCTTATTTTTTTATAAAAATATAGGTAAAATTGCCCAAAAATGACAATTAAAATTAAAAAAAAAAATCAGAAATAAAGGAAGACAATTTAAATTCAAAAAATTACAAACAAAATTCAAAAAACGTAATTAAAATAATTATTTAAATTTAACGAATATTTATTTTATTTAATTTGGTGTTTTTAAATTTCAATTGATGCTTTATAAATTACATTTGGAGGCATTCAAAAAGTTTTTGAAACAGTCTAATCGTTTATGAAATGGTCTTTGAATTTGAGTAAAAATTTGCACGTGGCTATTCCACGTTCTCATGATAACTGTGCTGGTTTTTACGTTTGAAAATTCGATGTAGTTCACGGTGTCGTTGTGCAAAAAATGTAATTAAGGAAAATTTCATAATGAAAATTAACCCTAAAAATATAATGAAAAATTACTCCAACCAAATGAAAATCAGCTCCAAAATTAAGTTTGGGCATATTTTCATTTATTAGATTGAGGCATTATTCCTTATGTAAATTAACATCAATTTGAAACATAAAAATGACCTCAAAATTTGCAAAGCAAAGAAATGTTGCGTATGCAGAGCATTATACGCATATATATTGCATGGAATTAATAACATCTGAATGTACCTCCTTATAAACATTAAAGTTACTTGGGCTAACCTAAATTGAAATATTTTAAAAAATTATAATAAAAATCATTTAATATAAATCAAATATTTTAGAGCTGCGCAACCACTGCCTTTCAAAATAGTTCAAAAATTAAGTAAAGTTCTGCTCTCCGTCTATAAGTGTGTCCTCCCAGCAAGCTCTGGTAACATTTTAAGAGACAACAATTTCCGATATGCGGCTTTTCGCCTGCGGCCAACTTCTACAACTATCAATATACCACAAATAGAATGAACATTTTTAAAAAAAACGCGCGATTTTTAGTAAAAATTTTTGCTGACATAATATGGTCACGATAATGTGGTAAAGAATTTATAATATATTGCACCAAGCCGAGTCCTTGACGTTTCGTCAAAAGAATTTTGTAGAATAATAGATTTTAATCAAAATGATTTAAAAGCAGAAAGAAGCTTTGCAACACAAAAAATAATAAAAATGTACTTAATATTAAACGTGTACATTAGATTTCAGTCAATGTAATAAATAAGTCTTAAGTAAAAATTGTTTATGACTTTAAAAGCTGTAAGTTTTGTTTTAAATGCTTCAAAAAGGTCAAAAAATAGTTTTTAAAAAACAATTTTGAAAAAAGTTAATTCCTGCAGTCGTTTAATGCCTTATTGAAAACATATTTTGCATACCAGTGATATCCACTCTGTCCAGGTTGAAATAATAATTCTTGGCGTTTTCAAAATTGCATTTTTAACTTTAAAACAAAGCCACTCCAAATTTTTTTAGTAGTCCCTATATTTAACAACTTCCGTAAACTAATGAAAAAGTCAAATATACATTTGTTTTTATAATTATTAATAATTTGTTTGTTATAATAATAATCAATATTGTTGTTTGTTGAATGTAAGGGAAAAAAATTATAACATGTATACATTCACAACACAATCAATGTACTTGTGGTTGTACCATTGCTAGAGGCTAAATGTTTCTGTAAATCGCCTAATAGGCTTTTTACACTGAACAACATCTTTGTGAAATGCGTGGAAGATGTTGAAAACGTGAAACATGTATTTACATTGGCAACATCATTCATATGTTATTTATTCAGCTGTCAAAAAAAAAGACGCATAATATTTGTTAAAACAAAGAACAAACCCGAATTTTAATGCAGTACATTGAAATATTAAAGTCCATTCCGGACTAAGATGATGATGAGAAAGAATTTTTGGTAGACATAAGTATGAAATTCTCACATGTGTCGCTCATTTTCCTTTGTTAAATAAATTTTTTGTTTTGTTTATTTTCTGCAATGTCAGTTTGCTAGTGATGGCACAAAGAAAATCGTTTTTTTTTTGTGTAATTTTTTAGTGATGACACTTAAAATAATGAAAGATTTAAAATGGAACAAAATGATAAAGAATCATCTTTTTTTCAGATGTAGTAAGATGTAGAATTTTTTGCCTGTATAATTCTTATAAGAAGATGTTAACATCTTTGCAAATTGATGAAAGATGTAGCTTAGTGGAAAAAGCCTATAAGAATTTTTTGTGTCATGCGTGGCTAAACATTTTGTAGTTTGTTCATCCTGGTTCCAAGGATCCTTGCTTAAACTGCGAAATCCCAGACTTTAGCGGATTTTCCGGCTAGTTATTTATATCGAAAAAGGGGACAGGGTTAATAGAGTGTTATGCTGATTTGGTTAAACACACACCATTTACCTATTACACCATATTGATGACGCTCGCGCTGTAAAAAGCGTTCTCTTAATTTTTGTAAGAACAGAAAACAAGGTTTGGGAATAATAAATTCGTCTTGGAATTGGGGTATTTGTTTTCAGTTCAAGGAAATCGCCTTAGAGAGGAGAAAAATTTGCTTTGAAATCAGGAAAATTTATACGGATGTGAAAAATTAAATCAGGTAAATTTGTTAAATTTTTTCTGCTTTCTCTCATAGGTTTAAAACTATAGTCGAAAAAAAACTAGAAATTTGTTTTTACAAATGTTACAGAAATATCAAAATTCGCCTTTAAAATTGGTAAATTTCATAATAAGCTTGTTCTGCTCTTGCTGGTTATCATGTCAACCACTTGTTTCGGTTTGTTGCTTATCTGTTATCTGACAATTGATACCCGCAAAAAAAATGGTAGTATTCTGTGGCTATAACTTCTTTCGTTGCTTTCTAAACTTCAGTTAACATTCTTTTATGGTTTTTTGGTGTTATTCTAAGGAACTCCAAAAAGAATTCATATGTTCATATTTTAAATGTAGTGATTTGGATATAAAGCCGATGCATATATTAAATAGTATATTGTATATTTTCTGAAAATAGTTCTGAAGACCATTTATACTTTTTTTTTTATTAAATCACTTTTTATTTTATTTAACACTACACCATTTCCAGCTTAAATTCAGAATTTTCAAAAATAATTTTAAAATTGTGTAAAAATGTTTTAAAATTATTGAAAATAATTATGCTTATTGAAAAATCCCTAATGCATGTCTTTCATGAGTCATAAATGAGCGCTCAGAAAATGCGACATTTTTTTTTGCCAATATTAATTTAAAAATTACCCCAACTAACGTTCCTTGTTTCAAATTGACGTGGTTCTGCTGTGCTGTAGAAAAACAAATTAATCCAAAGAATATTATCTTAATCATTATCATTTTTTTTTATTTAATTTTTTTTCATATTGTTTCGCTCGAAACTCCACGAAACGCATAAATAAAATTAATTATATTTATAAATGTATGTAGTTCTGCAAGATGCTTTTAGATTATTTTAGTTTTAGAAATTTCACTGTTTAATGTTAATACTTCGGTTACTTTCCACTAACTAAATGGTAAACTTCTGGAAATTGTTGAAAAACGCAAACTCCCCAAACGCGACATTATTGAAAAATTTTTCATAAAATAAACACCAGTTGTTGTTTTGAAAACAAAAAAAAAAAAAAAAACAAGAGATCAAATTAAAGAAAATCATTCATCCATAATATTAACACATGTACCGAATAAAAAGCTCACAATGCTGTCACCTTTTATACCGGTCAAATTCAACACATATTTTATCTAAGTGAATATTCCCTTCTTCTCTTTTTTCGGTTTACAATTATTGTTAAAAAAAATTATTAACATCAAACTAATATTGGTTTTATGTGTATTATATGTTTTCACTTTTATAGTACAATCAGGTCTCGTTTTATGCCAATTTTTTTGTTGCGGATTCAAATTTATGCGATTTTTAAATTAACGATTTTTTTTAAATTTAAACAGATTTGAAAATTTGAGTTTTTTACCGTTTTTAAAATTAAGCCAAGTTTCATTTTAAACAAACTTGAAAAGAAATCACTTACGTTAAATGAAGTTGTGAAAAAATGTGGATTGCATTATTCTGGCAGCATCAGCGATCTCTAAACTGCGACCGCAAACATTAAATGCATGCTGGAAATTGTGTTCCTAAAAGTACTGGTGGGGAAATATCGACACTGACTAATGAAGACAGTGATTCCGAAGAAATTGTTGAACACTTCACTTCAAAAAAAAAAATAAAATATTAGATTCCTAATATGGATCCAGATACGGAAAGAGCATTAAAAATTCAACGAGGACTGACTGATATATTTTCCGGATATCAATAGTTGAATAAGCAACTTAAAAATTCAAAATCGCAAAGTTTGATTACAAATTATTTTGCAAGAAAAGAAACCCCCTAAAAACGCTTTGATTTCGTCCCCTATTCACGAGATAAATTCTAGTGATGAAAATGATATTTTACCATATGATGACAATATGATTATGTCATCTAGTGTTGAAAGTGACGTTGAACCAATTCCAAAACGATGCAGACAATTATTCAGTGATTCAGATTACTCATACATATTTACAGAATTTCCTTAAACAATTTTTATCTTATTTTTTGTATCATTTTCTGTTTTTTTCTGTAATTAATGAATTAATATTATATTTTTCTTCATATTTTTTAAACGTGTTTTGTTTTTATTGTTTAAGTAAATGAAATAAATATATTTTTGTTGGTTTAGTTCTTATATGAAGCTAGAGTATCGTTTTATGCGAATTTAATTTATGCGACTTTTTTCGGAACGCATCTATTGCATAAAACGAGACCTGAGTGTACTTACATTTTGTAACGACTCTTATGTTACTAAGTATGTATGGTCTAAGTCCAATACTGTTATGTCAGAATTGGACAACAGTTGCATGCTTTATAATTCATATACATATTAACGATGACCATTAACAACAACAAGTAATAAAGATTCTTTCAAGCGTGGTTCCGAACAGTGCGGTGGTGGAATTTTTGTGTTGGAAAATGAGTATATTCAATTATAGCAAATGACAAAAAAGAGAGAGTTTCATTTTATAATTTTAATAATTAAACATCTCACTCGAATAAGAGCGTTAAATCCAACATTTAAAAGAAAAAATTTAAAAATAGATTCCCAGTAGCATATGGTCGAACTAGTTTTAAATGTAGTACGCAGTTTTTGAAGTAGTAATTACCAGGTCAACCAGAAATATGGAATGAAGCTTTGAAACTAGGCCCCAAGATATTTAGCCCAAAACTGAGAAATGAAAAATCCCCAAATTTTTGGCGTGTTTTCGTCTTCTGACAAAATTTATCCCCAATTTTTGAAAATGAAAAATTTGTGTGAAATGATATAAAATTGTGTTATCATTAAATTTGCATTTTTAAGTAAAACACGAAAGTTTATAAGGCTATTAATTTATGTTTGTTTTGATTTTCTCGAAGTTGTAAAATTATTTATTAGAAAATAATTAGTTAGCTGATGCAACGTGTTCATGATAGTTGTTGATGTCTTTGCAGCATTTGTCAATCTTTTAAAATATAAGGGTAAATGGTTTTTATTAGACCTTGACAATCGGTGTAGATGACATCAGTTTGCTTTCTTTGGAAAAAGTCGCGATTTATGAAATTTGTTAGTTGAGGAAGATTTGCAGTTGTAGAACATCTTTTTTGAAATTTATGTTGAAAAGGAGATATTAGATTAGAGATTTGATAACATGTATGCATGTAACCAGTTTTTCAAAAAGTTGGTATAATACTAAGTCTTGCAAAACCCCGGTAATTGTCAATAACAGATTTGTTACCTGATTTGAACAGTGGCACAATGTATGACTCTTTTCAAATTATTGGAAAATATCCATACTTAATTGATGTGTTAAACATAAGTGAGGCATCGGCACAGTTAATAAAAATGCAGCTGGGAATTTTGCGAGGGCGGATCAATAAGACCGTGACTTTTTGAATGAAACTCAGTTTTTTTTGCAAAAGAACATTTTTCAACATTATCTCCTTTTAGCTCAATACACTTAGTACAACGTTTCTTCAATTTTTGTATCCCTTCCAAAAAATAGGATTTTTCGAGGTCCATAAAACAGGTATTTGTTTGATCAATAATTTCATCGTTGGAGTTAAATCTCTTTCCACCGAGCCATTTCTTTAGGTTTTGAAAAAGGAAGGCTAAATCCGGAGAATATTGCGGATGAGGTACCAATTCGTAGCCCAATTCATGGAATTTCGCCAATCCTTTATGGTCAATTGAGAGCAAACACGGTACCCATCTTGCCACACTGCCATATGAAATGCCTATGGCATCAACAATCTCACGCACTTTCACTCTTCTATCGGCCAATACTATATCATGGATTTTTTCGACATTTACCAGTGTATTGACCTCAATCGGCCGTCCAGAACGTTCAGCGTCATTTTTACTTGTGCCACCACAAAGAAATTCAGTAAACCACTTTTTTACCATTGAAATCGATGGTCCCTATAGTATTAATCAAGCTTTTCCCTGGTTTGATTGACGGTTTTTTTCGCAAAAATAATGTTTAATGTTAACTCGAAATTAACTTTTTTCCAATTTAAAAGAAATCCACGAACAGCTGTTAAACGCAAAGAAAATGACGGAACATGCTCAAAATTTGACAGTAGTCTCCTAACAGGTGGTACTTGATGGGAGCAGTGTTGCATTTCATATAACTACGTGGGAAGTTCGAAAAGTCACGAACTTATTGGTCCGCCCTCGTATCAGGACCAGAATCATAAGAAAATTCAAACTTTTTCAATCCATTTAAGAAAGTAAACGTATCAAGAAACGGTAATGATATATATTGATTTTCAGAAAAGGAATCGGATACTTAATTGAATTATCATAAGTTGCATTAGAGTAAGTAGTAGAAAAAAACTCAGCAAATATGTTACTAATTTTTAGAAGGACCTTGGATTGTTTTTCAAATTGTTCTTAATTTTATTTAAATAAACTGTGTAACAAACTTTATTTAATCTTGTATATTCAGCACAGCTCACAGAATATCTTAGATGATCTACAGAAGATCCAGTTCGTTTAAATTTGTAGTAATATTTATTATTTTTATTTTTAGAATGAAACAGTACTTCGGTATTCCACGGTGCTCCAGATAATGGTTTAATTATATGTTTCGGAATGCATGATTCCATAAAACATTTTTTTTTGTAAAAAACGTCATACATCTGAGATATAGCAATATTTGAAAATGATAAAATGTTACTCAGTTCGTTTTTATAATAAGCTCGTTTAACACATAGTTGTTAGCTTGCTTGAAACAAAAGACTATTTCGGTAATGATAGATAATGGTAAAACATGCATGCCCTTATGGGATAGATACAATTAATTCAATAGTAGGACGATATCGGTCTTCAGGATTTGTAATTGGTGGAGTTCGTTTTAGATAACAATCTTCTCTATCATTTCATAAATTAAATATAATTATATATATAATGCTAAGGGGTGTACCATTTTTATTTGAAATAAAACAGAGACACGCAATATATATTTCTTTTTAATTTTTGCTTGATAGCTTCTTAAATTGGAATTTATTTGTAGTAACCTAAAACCATATTGGACACGTGTGTATCGCAACCACCTCCTTTATTCGGCTAACTGTGACAGTCGAAAATTAATTTTTTCCATTGATAATTTATCAGATAATAAAGAAAATAAAAAAATTACTTGCAAACGCAGGGCAGTAGAAAAAATTACGCCATTTACAGTCCGAAAAGTATAAAAATTTTTAACACTATTGTTTACTTACCTCATATCCTTCTGTGGCGTAAGATATATTTGACTCCATCCGATCTCCTTACTATTTACAGCACTTATATCCAACCAAAGATGGAATATAACTACCATATATTGGCAGGAGCTTCAAAGTATATTTTTAGAGCTTTTAGACTGTGTACAAAGAAGGGCGTCGGGACTTCTTAATGACAACAGAGTATCCAGCTCTATTTAATAAGTGATATTACCCTGGGAAATGATCTGCAGAGATAAGTCCCTAATGAAGCACATCCGTTTGAAGTCGATTGTACAGTAGATCGCACAACACATTACAGGTAAAATTCGTTAAGTAATCGAACTCCCCACAGAGGTCGTTCCTGTTATTTACAATATAGAGAAAATCAAGTTAAATGTTCACAAACACTACTCCCTTTTTCGTCCTTCCCGTAAGTTATTTTCCTAATTCTAACCGAATCAGGGGATAGATTCGGTTGATTCTACTGAAACCCAAATTTAATGGTATATTTCATCAGGATAATCGTAAATGTAGTTAACACTTTGGAATATTGATAATTTTTTAATAAATTTGATAGATTGAACTGATTTTCTAGTACATTTACTAAATAAATGGTTCATTCTACTGCACGCAATTAATTATAATCGTATTTAAGTTTTAAAGTTGATTGAATAATACAACTGTTTTTTAGATCTTTTTCCGTCTTTTTAAATCCCAATACAATTTTTTTGATTTTTTAATGCATTTTAGGTTATTCCAAATTAAATAATATCTTTACAAATAAATGTTAATGGTTCTTTATTGAATTGCAACCAATCTCTTTTCCGGATTTACCTTTGAAAAAATACAACTTTTTATATATTTTTTCGATTGGCATCCCATTTTCTATATACTTCACTTGTACCAAAAATTCGAAAAATAGAAAAGTTAAATTTTTTTAAATGTGTTCAAAACAGTGTACAACAAATTATAAAGTTTAAACGCGTTTATCTTACAACCATGAGCTCAAAATAGGCTGACACAGTACATACAATGCCGGCCTTTATTAAATTGTAGCTAACTAAAAACTTTAATCCCTATTATTACCATTTTTTAATTGTTGTGGAATAAATTTTAAGTCCGCAAGTAAAGTTATTTTTTTTCCTCCTTTTCTGAATTCCACGGTGGCATCCGAATTTGCCTTTTCTAGAAAAGGCCTATAGTTGAGTGGCGACTGTAGTTGACGAAATTTTAAACTAGTATTTTCTTTAAACTAAAATTATAAAATTAAAAAAATATATATTGACTAAGTATTGTATTGTTGTATCGTACAAACAATTTTTTTTTTAATGAAATTCAAACAACTTTGTATTCAATAGTAAGATACAACTTATACAACCCCTAAAAGACCGCTTGTGAACAACCAAATTGTTATTTAAATTTTTGACAATCGTTGAAATATCCCCTACTTATTTAGTAAATGCGATTCTCGTTTATTTGTTGGAATTTAACACTTTAACATGTTTTGAGTGCATTTTGTTTAGCTTTTGTTTCCACAATAACTAATTAACAAATTTTAATTTTTTAATGTTGACCCCATGACCTACTTTTTGTTTAGTGAAGTTAATCGATTTGGTATGTTAACAGTTTTAGTTTTATGTATATTTGTATGTCTGTACGTGGGTGTTTCTTTCAATCTGTATGTATGTGTATAAGGATTCAATGTGTTGAATGCAAAAGTATTAAAATAAATGTTATTTTCTTTCTTTAAATAGGGCATCTGTTCTCTTTGGTTTTCTATTTTACTGTTTTATTAAAAAATATTATTGTTCAATGCTTTATAAACAGTCTGGAAAGTGTTTTAAATTTATGTTTAAGTGTATATTAATATATTTTTTTAGTTACATTTTTTTATTTGTGTTTGTAATGCATTGATTGGACTCATCAATTGATGATTTCATTATCATTGCACTGATAACAATTGAAATGAAAAAATTTCATTACCATTGTTTAAATTAATGATAATGGTTTAAGGGTCTAATTTCATTGAATAATGATAATGCCTTTGAATTTTATTACCATTACTAATGCACCAATTAAAAAAATATTAGCATTATAAAACGTCATTTTATGTGTTAATATTTATTTAAGCGGGTTAACATTTGTATATTTTGTTTTATTATTTTCTATATAAAGCTACTTTGATAATATTCAAATCATATAAATTTTTTGTAAATAAATGATTTTTTCATCCATTATAATTATTTTTTTTATGCATTTGTGCTATTTTATTACCATAAGTAATCAAATTTCTAATGGAAAAAATTCATAACCGTTAAATGGTAATGAAATATATTTCATCTGCATTCACGCAGAGAAAAAACATGGTTGGGACAATCAAACCATAGTCTTACTATAATATGGTTATCATATTATGATAATAAAATAACAATAATTTTACCATAATATAGTCTCTACAGTTATATTATGATTAAAAATTACCATATTATGATTCTAAATAAATATATTGTGATGTTAAATTTATCATAATATAATCGCATGTAATAATAGTATGCTAAAAATGTTTTCATATTATGGTCGCCATAATAATATTATGATTCCCGAATTATCATTATATGATCCCTACAATAATATATATATGATCCTTTTTATTATATTATGATTATTAATATACATAATATGACTATCTAATATTATATTATGGCACATTAATAAGCATATTATGATTCTCATATACATATATATAAAAATATAAAATCCCAGCATTCTGACAAAGCTGTATAAAAAAGTTAGACATTTTTTTATTTTATTAAAATTATTAGATATATTTTTTTAAAATATTAAGGTACAATTTTGTATTTTATAAATGGCTATATACATGGAATAGGGTAATTATTTTTTTGTTTTTAGATTTAATTTAAACACATTATATTTCTTTGGTTGTATAAATATTAGACTTCAAAGACCCTAGATGAACTGAAAACAATTCCTCATATTCAACGCGAAAAGCATGATAATGTGAATCAAAGCCATGGTTGAAAAGTCTTTGAATACACAAACCATACGAATTATCAATTAAAAAAATATGTTTAATAAGTCCAAATAATGGAATTTTTTTTTCATATTCGCCAATGGGAACAACCATTCCAGGTTTAAAAACTATATGCTCATGCTGGAGGTAAGATCCTGTGTGGAATGAAAATGATGAAATAATTCCATATATTTCCAAAGATTTTTTAGGTACACTCTGAAAAATGCTTGTAAAATTACTACTATAAAATGGGCAAAGTTTTATGTAATATTACGAAAATTCGGTAAATATAAACACCAAATGCGTAAAACTTTTTTGTGCACACTTTCATATACAATAATACACACACGCAGTATTTTTACACACTTGTTTACAATTAAACACATTATGCCTAAATTTAGTATTGTTTTGTTAAATAAAAATTTTACGCACAAAGATTGGAAATATACTAACTTATAATAGTAAACAAAAATATGACATTTTGAAAATAAAAAAAAATCGATGAAATTTTCAAACCTAAAAAATAGATTCATTAGTTTTTTAAATTTATGAATTATTTGGAATTTCTAAACAATAAATTTATTGTTTTTATTCTTGCTGTGAGTTAACAAACAATAAAATAATGTTTTTTATTGTGAATTACTAAATACTAAATTTATTGTTTTTTATTACAAAACAAAAATTTTTTTGCTTTATAATTTTCAATATCATGGTAGAAAATGTGCGCATTTTTGTAGGATTTTCCGCATTTTTATGTACATTTACAGGAAAATCGTGTTTCTTTACGCACAAATTTGGTGAATTTACTCTTTAATTTTATAATTTCATTGAATTTTTACGCACTATTAATGAAATTTTACATATTTTGTGTTCATTAACTTACGCACAATGTGTGTATTTTTATTCTTTACGCACACAGAGTAAATTTACCCAACTTATAGTAGGAGCACAGTTTCCTACTATAAGTTGGGTAAATTTCAACAGAAATTAATTAGAGTGTAGTATTTTTGAAGGTCCTGCTTCGATTTTTTCTTTTAAAATATCATTGAAATTTATAAGGAAATCTAGTAACTTTATTTGATATTTGTCAAAAATTGTCTAATATATTAATTCTATTATTGGAGCTATTACAAATATTTTTAAATATTTGTGCATTGACTCAAACCTCATCGAAGATATACTTTTTAAAGGACCTATTTGATTCATAATGTAAGAATAGTGTAGCATGTAATGAAACTTTGGTTTTAAAGCAGATTTTGTAAGTTTAAGGTACAAAGTGTTGTGTTCACGAACCAATTCATGTAAATGCTCACCTACACCTTTTTGAATATGGAAATTATTAATATTATTCCAAACAGAACTTTCTTTTACGCCAGTAACTTTAAAATCATTTATTGCCAAGTCTCTATTATAACTTTCAATGTTTCTCAACATATCAATATTTTCATTTGCCTCAACTTGCGTTATATTTCGATGTTGTTTGCAGATACGACAAAAAAAAGTTACTGGAGAAACTCTGAAAAACCAAGGATCGTATTCAATACAAGGTTGTCACCTAGAATTAATGATGGAATAATTTTTACTTTGTTAATATTTCTGCTGTCAATTTGAATTTTTATTTCAATAACTGTATACCATGGAAACTGTGTGTGCCAAGCTATTTGCGGGTAGGGTGTTGAAGGAGAATCACGATGTCCCTACAGCGGGTCACCTGGGTATAAGGAAAACTATTACTCGGATAGCAAACCAGTACTATTGGCCAGGACTATATAGAGACGCCGCAAGGTATGTGAGTAAATGTGAATCATGTCAACGCTACAAAGTTAGTCAGCAAAAGCCAGCAGGAATGATGTTGACCCTGATTCCTGAAGAGCCGTGGTCAATATTATGCTCAGATTTTGTTGGACCACTTCCAAGGTCGAAACACAGCAATACAATGCTAATGGTCTTTTTCGACAAGTTTTAAAAATGGACACAGTTAATTCCTGCAAGAAAGGCAACAAGCAAAGTTGTGCAGAAGGCTTTGAGAGAGCGCATTATAAGTCGTTTCGGAGTGCCGAAGGTATTGTTAACAGACAATGGCACTCAATTTATAAGTCGATCATTTGGAAAATTTCTAAAAGGGACAGGTATCCAACATCAACTCACAGCACCGTACACAACACGAGAGAATCCTACAGAGCGAGCGAACCGAACAGTTGCAGGTGAAAATCAGAGGACCTGGGACGAACATTTACCAGAAATAATCCTGGAAATAAACTCAAGCGTGTCCGAAACGACGGGGTATAGTCCAGGTTTTATAATTCAAGGAAGAGAACCACTTTTACCGAAATAATTATACGATGAAGTGACCATAGAAACTGGTGCGGAGGAACAGGTAAAGAGAAGTTTGAAGATAGCATCGCAGTATCAGAGGCGATATAAAACAACACCACTTGTCAAAAGCGGTGGAAGGCTTCGCAGCGAAGTTAGTTCCAAAATACGATGGCTCGTACAAGGTAGAGAGTTTCATATCACCGGTCATAGTGAAACTTTCAGCGGACGGCAAGCGGAAGAAAACGGCACACATTGGCGAATTAAAGCAGTTTAATGTTGAGTGCAGTCAGTAGTTTGAAAGTGTCAGTCATGTGTTGTACCTTTGTAAAACCGATAAACCATGTAATAATTGTTAATATTGATTTACGGGTTATCCCTGGTGAATCAGCCCATGTAGACGATGATGAAATAAAAGCTCCTCGGAAAAGGTCCAGAGAACTGCGACTGACGAGTGGAGTTGAGCCGTCAACCAACAAAACGCGCAACGCTGGCGGTTCTGTAAGAGGATTTGGCTCTATCCGATACGGATGATGAACCCGATGCCAAAACAAATAGTGTAGGGAATCTCGAATTGAGCGATTTTTTTCCCAGATCAGTGGAAGAGTTGATGGAAGAATTCGATAAGGCGGCAACCGAATGGCTCAGTGACGACGTGCTCTCACTTGATACAGTTTGGTATGGGGCAGGTGACAATAATGACGAAGAGGTGGTAATCGTTAATACTGGGGCGGTACTCGAAAATCCGATAAATATCGACAACAAGGAAAGAGTAGAAGAAGTTGCAATCGTCGGAGATCAAATATATGATAGTCAAGGGCTGGTAATGCAGGACGAGGCGGTTGTTGCAGGGTCAATTCAAAATTTGACGGGCCAGTTACTACCGGAAGATTTATGGAGATATGTTATGAAGTTGGTACTAAGTCCAAGGAAGGCGAAGCAGTTAAATTTTAGGAAGGAGTGTTGTGGGGTATCGTACCGCATAAGAGTATCCAGATTTGGTACGGAAACGGTAAGATTTGAGAAGTTCCCACCAAAACGATCTGCTGTATGATCAAAAATAAAATTTTTTATAATAAAAATGAGATGAACTAGATTCGATTTTTTTTTCTTTCTCGGAGAAGGGGGAAAGTGTGACGATAAGTTTGTATGAAAACAAATGTCACACCCTGTAGGAACAGTTAAACCATATTAACAAGTGTTAATCGTAACAACAACATAGTGTAGCTAGCTAACATGCGTACACAAGTAGATGGGTAACAAAAATAACAACAACATAGTGTAGCTAGCAATTATACATAAACACAAGGGATCAAGGGAAAACAACAAACACATGCATTAGTAACAGCATGCAAATAGTGATGCTGTTATTTTGCATTTGTTGTTTGTAGGCATGCGCAAGGTATAAAAGGCAAGACATTGGCAATTAATTTTGATTCTTATCGTGACGGCTGAAGAAGACAACTGGGCTAACCAAGGAAAAATAAAGTAAGTAAAAATTAATTAAACCATAACAACTAATTTTATTAGCATTAGCGTTTCTAACATACACGAAGTGGGCCACCAGTGTTTCTAAAAAATACGAAGTGTACCATCAGTGTTTCTCAAAGACACGAAGTGGGCCACCAGTGTTTCCTAAAAATACGAAGTGGAAGTAGAACAGGCCACCAGTGTTTCTTTAAAAATACGAAGTGTACCACCAGTTTTTCTAACAGACACGAAGTGGGCCAACAGTGTTTCTTAAAAAATACGAAGTGTACCATCAGTGTTTCTCAAAGACACGAAGTGGGCCACCAGTGTTTCATAAAGACACGAAGTGGAAGTAGTGATTGTTATTTGTTCAGGCCAGCAGTGTTTGCTCGAAAACACGAAGTGAAGTTCGTAATCGTATAATTTCCTGCCACCAGTGTTTGCGCGAAAACACGAAGTGGACATATATTTTCTTTCCACTAGTGTTTCCCTATAAACACGAAGGGATAATTATTTTATAATTAAGATTTTGCAAACAGAACCGAAACAATCCGAAGTGCACCGAGGGTCAGCCGAAAGCAACGAATAGGGCCGAGACAGCAACGAAGATATTTATTTGCCTGAACAAAGCATCGAACCATTCAATTGGCAACGAAATCCGTTGCCTTTGTCGTCACGTATATGTTTTCTGGATGCGATATTTAGAGTGTCCATTATTCGGAGGTTTAACTGCATATTTTTACATTTGCCTAATATTTGTGAGAAATAAGTATAAATACACAGATTAAGTTATGGTATATTTTAATTGTTTATTGTAAGTTTTTATTTTTATTTTTCTTCTTTTTACAAAAATTTATAAAATAAAAAAATTAAACTACAGTGGATCACAGCTTGCTTCGTGTGAGGAACACTTTTTAATAAACCACTTATGAAATTGTTATATATTTTATTCTTAATACTACAAATAAGTGATGCAATTCAATAGAAAAACACGAGTTAGTTATTAAAAACTTTAAAGTGGGAAAACACAAGAAACAAATGGTTGAAAATTTTTATTTAAGTCCATCCACGGTTCAGTATATTGTTTAGCGTTTTGTTCGAGCAAATCATGTACACAAAAAAGAAAGAAAGTTTCAAAAAAAAAAACTTTTAATGAAAATGTTGAGAGATGGAATTTCCGAATGATTAAAGAATATCCCATGTTAAATGATGTGGCCAAGGATATTGATATGTTTCTTAACATAAAATGTCATCCAGGAACTGTATGCAGTGTACTTAGAGATGCTAATTATTATGGGCGATCAGCAAGAAACAAGCCGTTAATTAATAAGCCAGATCAAAAAGTCTGCATACAGTTCACAAAAGAACATGAAAAAAATACATTTCTTTCGGGAACACAGCAATTTTTTCAGCTTCAGATGGTAAGGTTAATGTATGGTGTCAACCAAATACTGAGCTTTAAACATAGAATTTACGTGGCACAGTTAAACATGGATGCAGACATGTAATAGCTTAGGGTGCATATCGTTAACAGGTGTTGGTAAATTGGTATTCATAGAATCCACTATGACTAAAGAGGTATACCTAGACTTGCTGAAGTGAAATTTATTCCCAAGGTGCTGAAGACATGGGCATACGTGACACATTCCATTTCTACCAAGATAACGATCAGGTGTTGTGCAAACTTTGCTGATTTGGAGTTGCACACCCGCCCAATACCCAGATTTAAATATGACTGAAATTTTGTGGCACTTTCTAAAGCAAGAGTGGACAAAACTATTGCCACAATGCACTAAAAAGTTGGTTGACTTTATGCAATCCAGAATAAAAGATGTAATCAAGCAAAAAGGCTACCCTACAAATTAAATAATTATTTTTCAATAAATCGTTCAATGTTGATATTTTTGTAAATTTTTTTGGTGTTTTTAAACTGAAGACTAAATTATCTAGAAAACTGCATCATTTATTTGTAGGGTTAAGAATAAAATATAAGAATTTAATGCTTAATTTTTCAAAAATGTTCTTCACACGAAACAAGCTGTGATCCACTGTATGTAGATGTGTATTTGTTGTTGCATGTGTAGAGTTTTTTTGTTGTTTGTGTTTGTTGGTCTAAATTAATTCATCTAACAGATTTGCTCTTCCTTTACATATTTTAACTACCAATATTTATTTACACACTTCACATACATTCAAATAAATTAATTATAGAAAAAAAAGTATATAACAATAATGTAAATACATACATAAAGTACATTGTATTTGTAAATGTATAAAAAGTGTTTTGTATAAAATTGTATTTATGTTTTATTTGTTGTTGTTGTTATTACATGGTATTACTATGTAACATATTATTGCATTATTAAGTGTAATAAATATTTGATTACATTATTTGTTTAATTAAAATTTTATATGAAATTAATTCATTAATTTTTTTATTAATAGACATCTAACCATACAATATGTGTTATTCGTAATCTTAAATTAGTAATAAATGTAAACAAAAAATTGCGTTTAAATTTAATTAAAAACTTAATTTTAGATTAAAAGTTTAGTATAAACTTTAGATCTGTTTGATTGCATTAAAAGGAAATCTAATTATAGGTATAAGAAAAAAATTACAAGAAAACTTTTGTTTTTATCAAATTTACAAAACAATAGTAAAATTTTTAAACTAAACATTTCACAAAATGCAGATAAAATACAAGTGCCAATCTATAAGGAACAATGGCTAAAAGGTACGAGACAAAGTTAAACTTCCAGATGACTTTTATAGTTTCGAGGGTGCTGAGTCCGTAAACCTAAGGAAATTACTTAAAAATTGTCATTATATTTTCAATCTTTGGGAGTATCGAATTTGATTATTTTTTTTTCTTAAATCGCTAGTGATATTTGAATCTTTTTCCGGTATAATCTAGTGAAAACAGAAAAAAAATAAAAATTGAAAAAAACATTTTTTAGTTTTTTAAAAACAATGTTGGCAACCGAAACGAGTATGGGTTACGGTTTTCGTACAGATATAATTTTGTTTTTTATTTCGGTGAAGGACCTTTTTTTTGCATAGCGAAAAGGGGATACCAATCGGGATTGAAAAATATAAAAAAAATAAAAACAATTGCATTTAAAATTTGCTGAATTTTGTAAATCATACTTACTCACTATTCGAGAGCGTTTGTTTAAAAATGAAATCCAATGTAATTTTCTAAGTATATGACAACAAGATGTTTTAACTATTAGTATTTGTAGTATAACAAGATATTGGTAATTAACACGAAAACTTGTTGATGAAACCGATATTAAGTAAAACTAATCCGTTATACTTATTAGTAACATTCAAACTATGTATATACAATATACACAGATAAAACAGATTAATCGTGACAACCGAATTTCTAGCCAACTGAATACTTTGGTTGCAGCAACCGAATTATTTAGTTGTCGCAACCAAATGTATTCCTGCTTTAATTAAAATATAAGGTTTCAATCGAAATTCTGTTTTACTAATCGATTTTCGATAGCGACAATTAAACAATGAATCTGCTTTCTCTGTGTAAGTAATCTTCTATTCAGATCCTACATGTGCATAAGTTATATAACTTTTTTTGGAAGTCGTTATTCCAAGGGTGAATCTTAATGGCAATATTATATTGATAATAAAAACATTTTTTCAGTTCAATTTGGTAAAAAACCACACCCATCGAATGCGATTTCTAAAATGCTTTTAATATTTTTTGTTTTTACGTTTTTTCTTATTTTTGCCTGTCTTTTCAGAGAAACTATAGACGATATATATATCAAATTAAATGTATTTTGAAGGCGCATTTAAATCGTACAATCTACAATATTTTTAAAACGTTTAAATCGTGTTTAAAAATGTACAATATTTTTTGTTAGTCAAAAAAGTCTGTTTCGAATATTTAAAAAACGTTACTTTTGTATGGGAATTGCAGTTGGTTTAAGCTCCGCATATATTGAAGTTTATTTAATTTAAAAGAAAGGGCTTCTGAGGGTTTTTTGATATTTGAAATCGTATGGTTCAAATTCGACTTTCCCCAAATAGCTTTTTTCATCCATATTTTAAAAATTTTAAGATTATGGCAACTCTGGGTCCAAATGTTGGTACCAATTTTTTTTGTTTTTTTCAAGTACTTTCACGCTGCATAAAAATAAATTTAAGACATGCTCCCATACAACAATTATATATTTTGGGGACCCGCCTTTTAACCCTTAAACGTGGAATTAGGTTGCTATAAAAAAAACACGTGTCCCTTATTTTTTGCATCTCCATAAGGTATTAGAATGCCATTAAGATCCGACAGTTTGGGTTGGTGCAATTAACAAGAGAATTTATTGCTTTTCTGAATTTCGTTAAAATTAAAGCCAAATTGTCGATTTATCGCTAAATAGCTTATTATATTGTATGAAGAATTTATGTGAAATTTATTAAGCTTTAATTAGAAAATAAATAATTTTAAATTCAGTATTTTGGTCCTGAGATAGTTTCATTTAAGTAAAATCACTTTTTTTAAAAATGAAAAATTTTAAAATTTGGCAGTATCCCAAAACTGTTCTACTTTTTCGGATGCAGCGCGCGATTTTACATGAAAAATGAATGCAATATGTCGTGATACTTAAAATTGTTCTAAATTTGTAAATGTAAAAGTAAAGAAAAAATAAATTAAATATGAAATAAGCTATACAAATCCGTACTAACGCAACAGACCATACACACAACCTCAAAATGAGTATTTTAATGTTCGTATTCAAGTCATACTTATTTTGCATCGTGCATACACATTGAGTGAAGGAAAGTCTAAGTCAACAATGAGTACTTCAAACTTTAGAATAAATATGATGTTCGACAGAATTTCAATAAGTATAAATGCGTATAAGTACAACAAGTCATGAATCATTATTCAACTCTACTCACTTTTTCACTATTAATTGCAGATCTCTGGTACGTACCCAATGTCTGATGAAACATTCACGACCTTTCGTAAGATTTATTAATGACTTGTTTAACCCTTCAAAATCAATCCTTGAACACAAATTTTGAAAAATGTGATAGAAAATGCTCTAAAACGAGCCCATCATTGCGAATCTGAAAACGAGGGTCATTTAAGTGACATTATTTTTCATACTTAGGGTGTGGCATGGTAAAAAATATTTTTTCTATGTTGAATAAGTTTTAAATTTTTATGTGTGAAAAAGAATCGAATTTATTTATTTGTTTTGTTTTCATTTTGCTCTTAGAAGCTTTAAAATTTTAAAACTTCAAAAATTTCTATTCTTATGTCAAAAATTCTACTAGCCCCATGGGCTAGTGTAATTTTATTCACCTCAAAACTGTCAAAAATTTACCAAGAAGCATACTTTGCTACCGTTTGACACAGACCCTTAGTGTAAAAATTTTCCATTTTGTATGTTTTATAATCTGAAAAAGAAAATATATAAACGAAAATGTTATTAAACTTTTAAACCCCATGGTGATTTTTGGCCCACCCTGTACTATTTGTGTGAAACGCTCATTATTGATTCAAGGTCCAATTTATTGCCTTTAAGTTCTAGATCAAAGACACTGCCACATCATTAGGATCATTTAAATAGTTTCTAAGTTAAAATAAAAGAAAATACTACCTACAAGAAATGATATTTCATTTAAAAACCGGCATTTGTTATTTATTTCTAAATGTTGTTAAACAACTGACACATCCGTAAGAGACAAATGATAAATCAGGTAAAATATATGTTAAAATTTTACCTACCTAAATGTTAAAATTTTACCTACCAAAATGAATGCATTAATCATTTATTTAAAATTTTTTCCGTTTTTATATTTTTTGTTTGTTTTTTAATCTACAAAATGTTCGTATGTCTATAGTTACTTTTTGTCTAAATGTGTTTGTTTGTGTATGTATGTGTGTTTATTAAGTTTATGAATAAAAAACAAATATGAATTTTTCGAATATTTTTTTTAAACAGACAGCAAACAAAATTTAAATTTCTAATAACTGCTATGGACACAAATAAACCACAAATTTCCGATTGTGGGTTAATTTTTATTAAATTTCAAACAAAAAAATTAAATGAAAATGAAAAAAATCGATAAATGATAGTAAATCATTTCGAATAAATGTATAAAAAAGTTAATATAGATATTTCTTTGAAAAATATATGTATGCAGTTTCCTTTATTTTTAAATAGAACGGAAAACCTTTTTTTTATTAAACTACAAACAGTAAGTAACATTATATTCTGAGTGTACCATAGATTAAACCATCTATAATGTCTCGTTTAATAATAAAATATCTAATTTTGTACCAACAAAGAATCAATTGTGGGAAGTTTTGCTTTACTTCTTCAATTTGAAAAAAAGTGCAGCTACAGCACATCGATTGCTCAACGAAGCTTATCCATTGATTTTAACGTGCGAGGGATGGTTTGTGCGGTTCAGAAGTGATTATTTTGACACCCAGGACAAATACCGCCCAGGTCAGCCAAAAAAATTCGAAGATGAAGAATTGGAGGTGTTACTCGATGAAGATTGTTGTCAAACTGAAGAAGAACTTGCAAAATCCTTTGGAGTCACTCAAGCAGCTCTTTCAAAACGTTTGCAAGCAACAGGATTCATCCAAAAGCAAGTAAATTGGGTACTACACGATGTTGAAAGACGATTTTGCATGCCCGAGATGTTGCTTAAACGCCATAAAAAGAAGTCATTACTAGCGATGAAAAATGGATCCATTACGACAACCCGAAGCGCAAGAAATCGTATGTAAAGCCCAGCCAACCAGCCAAATCAACGCCAAAGCCGAATATCCATGGCGCCAAGGTAATGCTCTGTATTTGGTGTGGCCTATTATGAGCTGCTTAAATCGGCCAGACGATCCGTTTGAAGTAAGCGTTAACCGAAAAATATCCGGAATACGCGACCAGATATTAAGCCGTAATATTATATCATGATAACGCTCGGACACGTGTTGAAAGACCTGCTAAAAACTATTTTGAAAATTGTGATTGGGAATGTTTTGACTAACCCATCTCCCGCATTTTTAAGTTATACCCCCAATATATTTATTTACTACACTTTACCACTTTTACACAATTTATATAATCACTGATTTTATTTTGCCGAGTTTTTGCCGTATTACCGATCCATCTGAAACTGACGGTATATCTCTGGACGATCTCTTGTGGAATGTAGTAGAATTATTCAGATGTTTTATCCAGAAATATCCAGATATTTTTATCCTTATCTAGAGTTGTGTGGTTACTGAGATTCTAAAAATACATTTTTGACCTGCCACGCCCTCACAGAATATATTTTTTTTTAATTTCTGCGTCATTTCCAGCATATCAAAGTGGTATTTATTCACCCTTATTCTAGTTGTCGTCATCGACACAAGACAATGTTGTCTTGGGATTTTTTGTTGTCGTTATCAAAAATAATTATAACTGTCGACAAGTATTTGGTATTCTGTAAGAAAATGTGACGACGATATTGTCTTGAAACGACTCTGATTTTGTCGACACAATTTTTAGTAACGACTTGAGGAAATGTAATGACTGAAAAAAATAACGGAAAAATGGGAAGAAATATCAAATTTATTAAATGCACTTGGCCCACCGAGAATAATGTGAGATGGATGGCAGAATGTAAAGAAATCAGGATCATATAAAGTGCATTATAAAAATATAACAAAATTTATTTATATGTTTGGCGAGACTTAAAATTTAATGTTAAAAAAAAAGGTAGCCTTTGTTGGCCGAGTGTAATGCTACAGGTGGCGGAAGATTCAAGCAATTTATATTGAGCCCGCTGGAGGAAGCTGGGCAAATCTTCTACAGTTTCAGAAACAGCTGAACCCTAAGTTAAAGTCGTTTCCAACACTGAGCTGGTACGACCCCTGGGCTAAAAATCTTAATGTAGCTGCCAACTTTATTGTTTTGGAAATAAATGTGGACTTGATTCCGGTTTTCAAATTAGGTGCTATTGTTTCCAGCACATCTTTGAAGGTTGTTTTATTCAGCCGAAAGTAACTTTCAAACCTTTTAAAAAATTAGAAGATTAACATTCTTTAAAGTAACAGTCTTTGATTTTGCTGCTCACTTGTTATCCGGCAGATTAAAGATATTGGATTTCTGTATGAGAAGTCTTTCTTTATTTTCTTCATCACTGGTATCAGAATTTAAATTACACATAAAAAACATTTTTTCGCAAAAATAATAAACAAAATAAATCTGCCGACTCAGTTTTTAGAGATGTGTTTTTGTTTAAATCGATAAACTGTCAACGTCATTACAACACTGTTTTAGAATACCAATTTGGTGTCGAAGTGATGTCGACGGCGAAGCAAAGTGATGTTGACTCAAAAACGACGACGACATTGATAACGACAACTAGAATAAGGGTGATTGATTTTTTTATTTTAAAAGCAATTGTACTTAACATTTTACGTTACTTATTTCAGATTTCAAATTAAATTTTTTTGGTTTTGAGCCATCTTACAACCAAACGTTGTAAATTAAGAATGCCCGCCATTTCAAGCAATAGGTAGGTATCTAAGCAATAGGTAGGTATCTATATTGTATATTTTATCCGATTTTATATTTTTTCCACTTGATTATACAAAATAAATATTTTAAAATAACTCCCGCCATTTTAGAAAAAAAAAATTATTAAATCAAAGGTTAAAAATATGTGAATTTTCCCGAATTTGGTAATTATTACAACATTTCTCTGAGGTTTACGAACTTTACACTAGAGATGGGTACGTGAGAGATTTTCGACGCACGAAGGTTTTTCACGGGAGTAATTTATATGTTCGCTTACGCTCACGAAATACGGATTGAAAAATATTTCGAAAAATTAATAATAAAAGAATTTATTTTACCGCTTGAAGCGCTTGATGTGTTTACCATACTTAATTCATAAAGAAAAAACAGTCTTGCTACATTACATGTAAAAAAACCGAAAGACTAAAAAAATTAAAAAAAAGAAATACATAAAAAAAAAACGAATAATCACGATAAAAATATTTTACCACTCACGCTACATATTATTAAAGTTATATGGCAGTTTTGTTTTGTGGGTGAAATATCGCAGTCTTTAAAATGGTAACGCAATGGTGAACAACTTTTTACAGTGATTCCTAAAATTATTTACACTTAGAAAAAAAGTTAGTAAAATATTTGTAACGGTTTTCAATCCTAATTTACCTTTTCTGTACTGATTTTTATTAAAAAAAATAATATTTACTAAATTTTTTAGCTGTTTACATTTTACAAATTACAAAATTTTTACAGAATATTAAACTAATTTCGGAAATCATTTTACAAATATTTGAAAACCGAAATGCTAAAATTAGCAATGAAATTTACTAATATTACAACTTTTTTTTTTAATTAGTAAATATTATTGATATTGAAGGAAATTTAATTTCTATTAACAAAAACTTATGCTTTCAAACTTAAATTGCCCTAAAATGCTCCAGAGGTTGAAGAAAGGGATCCAAAAATTGGACATCCACTTAAAATAGCATTAAAAAGTTCTAAAAATCAACCCTTAAAACAAATAAAATTTTACCTTAAAATTCAAAAATTTGATTCTAAAAATATGTTTCAATACAAAAATAAGCAAATTAAAACAAAGTGATACATTTGTTTATGTTTTTACTATTTTTATTTTTGTCTAAAATTTTTTTTTAACTAAAATAAATCATATAAAAATGATGTTGCTCGAAAAAAAATCCAAAGAAATTAGCAGCTTTAAAGTGCAACAAGTATATTTAAAAATAATTCCGTTAATTTGTGCATTTCTAATATTTTTTTTTATAAATTAAAATGCTTCTATATTTTACAATTCGTTGAGTTAACTTCACTATAATTTATCAAAAGTTTTTGTTAATTAGAGCTTATTTCTTTTAATAAACGTTGTACATAATTTTAACAACGTGTAGTAAGCGGTTATTAACTTGCTACTACCAGTTCACTAATATTTAGTAAAATTTGTTGCTGATTTTAGCAGATCGGTTTTAAAATGCAGTTTATAGCAATTTTCTAAAATTTAGTAGCGCTTACTAATATTTTATACTAATTTTATTGTACTAACAATAATAATATTTAGTACATTTTTTTTGCTGATTTCAGCAAATCGATTTCAAAAGTTTGCTAAAATTTAGTAGCGGCTACTAATTTTTTCTACTAATTTTATTATACTACACGTCAGCAGACATATGTTGCTAACATTAGCAAAAATTACTGCTGGGCTAAAATTAGAAAAATTTCCCGTAATAACAACAAAATGTTCCCCATTTCTCTGGATATTGATATTTCCGGTTTGATTATTAATGGTTTTGATTAATCAAATTTAAAAATTAGTGAATAACTTTATATTTCCATTGAAAATATAATTTTCGCTTTGCTTCACATAATTTGTGTAAAAATTGCTATAGATATTTCTGTACACCTAGAGACATTTCCCTTCTACCGGACATTAACACTCTAAATACTAGTAACATTCCACAAGATCAGTATTCCAGCGAAAATAAACAGGGGAAAAAGTCCTTAATGTCGATTTAGCAATTTAGCAAAAATAACAACTAAAACAATTCCATAATAAAAACAGAGCATGTTAGAATATTTTTATAAAACAGCTTTACTATTACATTGGGTGAAAATCTATGAAGATTGATCTTTTTTATACTTATCTTTTTATACTTATATGTATGAAAATGTATTTTTTGTTTTCTTGATCCAAATAAAAAATTTTTCTTATTTTTTATTTAAGTAATCATGGATAATACACAGAAAAAGTTATTAGACACAAGCTTAATGGAATGCATTTTCTGGTCAGCTTCGACTTTCATCAACATTCTTCGTGCCGAAATGCCAATTATAAATATCTCAATTTAACTCACAAATCAACGGAAAAAGCTTTTTATGCTAACATACAGTTGATTTTTATTATTGAGTTTAGATGAAGTTTACTAACTATTTTTGTGTTATTTTTATTCTCCTTTGTTTACCGTATGTCTAAATTAGCTATTAGCTAATATTAAAGACATGTGTTTTTTTTAAATAGTTTGTCAGACATGTTTAAAAAATTCTTTATTTAACCGTGCCAAGTTATATTTTAATAGTGAATAGCTAATTTGGACACTAACTGTACATTAAACATTTCAAAATTGTGGCAACTCTGAGTCCAAAAATGGGGAATATCGATATCAAGACAATTTTTTCTAGTACTTTTAAGTTCTATACAAATAGCATAGAATTTCGTATATTTCAGATTTGCTCCAATAGAACAATATTAACCATTTTTTACACCTCCGTTAAAGTAACGATCGGGTATTTTCAGAGTTGCATTTTAAATAGAATATAATACAAATATGCCACTCCTCTAAAAAAAATTTAAATAAAAATATCGAAACGGAAATATTTGAAGGTAAAAGTTAAAGAAATGTGAAAATTATATTAAAAAATTAGTTAATCAAATTAATAATATTTGTAAAGTATTTGTGCCGTTGATAAAAATTTCCATTTAAATAAAATTTGTAGATTTTTTTTAAAAATATACATTAATTTTAATGAAAAATTAATTATTTTAGAATTTGATTTCATCAAAAGTTAACAACATTTTTATTTTGATTTCACTTACAATTTTTGGTTAAGTGTAATAGATATAAATTTTTAATATATAATATGATTTTAAGGGGAAATATTTTATTTAATCAATTCATCTCTAAATTATAGTGTTTTAATTTTGTACTTATTTTAAATCAGAAATAATTTTTTATATTACCTAATAATTACTTTTATACCCTCTAATGTATAATTTTATACAAAGACTACTGATACGTGTGAGTGTTATGATTTCCTATATACAAATTAAAGTTGTTCATACGCTGTGTATCTCAAATAATGTGTCATTTTTCCAGTTACTCCGTAATCCGGGGTAATTTGCAGTTAAAAAAAAGACAAATTGCATAAAAGTATAATATATTTATTAGAGTTAACTTTAAAAATTAGATTTTTGGATATCATCACTTTTTATAAGGGTTTTGCATTAATAAAAATTATGGCGTATTTTTTTCCATACAAAAAAAAAAAAAGGCTTAATATATGTCAAATCTGACTCCACTATTCAATTCTAAAGGCAAACTTAGGCCCATAAACTTATTTTTGGTTTTCACAATGCACCAGAATACACTATTAGAGTGGTCCAAAAAAGCATTTTTTTTTAATTAAGAGATTTTTTTAAATATACAATGAAAAAGTACTCTCAGCTGACAAAATTGTCCAAACATTTTTATTTTATAGCCACCCGTTCTAAAGTTATGAAGGCCTAAAATTAGATTTGAATTTATCAAATATTATTTTTATTTTCATTTTCATTGTATTTGATTTTGAGTTACAACAAATTATAATTTTAATAGCATTTTTTGAAATGGGTGATCTTTTATTTTTGACTGAAAAATATATGGTAAATGTGTATATTTTTTTTTGTTTATGTAATGCAATCGAATCAGCTAAAAATATACAATCAACAAGTATTTACACCTAACAACTTGTTGGTAAAATTTCGCACCTGAACAACTTTAAATTGTTTAGCTTTATCTGCTGTGGAAAGGAATAGAATTGATTAATATTTAAATTTTATAATTTTAATATTAATAAATCAGTCTGTTTTTGACTGCGATCGCGTACAAACGTACAAAATTCTTCTGTCTAAAGTGTAAAGTGTAATAAAAACAAAAATAACTGTCTTGTTACAAGATCACACAAAAATATATTAAAAGTAAAAAAAAAAATATATAAAATTCTTTTAAACAATAACAGCGGTATTCATAAAAAAAATCTTAATTCAAGTTTCAAATGCATTTTAGTTAAAAAACATTTTAAGCCTAAAAAAGGTTTATTAAAAATTCGTATTCATAATCAGTATTTTAATTTTATTGTAGATAAAAAAAGTATTCAAATAACCGGTTTTATTTTCTTTGTTTTGATTAAATAACACACCACTATAAAACACAGTGAATAATATCCAAAAATATTATTATTTTTGCTTAAATTTTTTATCCGGAATTGAAAACGGGTCGCTCCTCTTTTTGTAAATTTTCGTCTGACGATTGTTTGAAATTTGGGCAATAGTTTCTATTATAAACAAAATATAATTAAAAATATCAAATTTTCCATATAAAAATGGTTCTTACCAATTCTTTTCATCAAATATAGAGGGTCCATTATTTATTAAACAAAAACAAATAACTTCTTCTGTTTAAATGACAATTTTTTGCAAAAATTTTTAAAATGAAAATAAACACAAAGCAAGAATGTCATCTTAAAATAGGGTCGAACCAATTTTAAAATTCGTTTATTTAAACAAGGTTTAAAAAAGGTATTTTAAGCTAAAATTCGTTTATGAATACAATTTTAGCAAATTTTGCTTAAAATTGATTTGAAATACTGTTTAAAATTTTTATGAATACCGCTGTAACAATTTAAATTGCTATCATCATGGATGATAGCAATGATAGTAGTGAAGATGATGATACAAGTTGGCAGGTTGTAACAACAACCAAAGCACAAAAACGTCATCTAAGTGAATCCCCAAAAACAATTTTGAATAAAAGAAGAATTATAAACAATAATCAAAACAATAATAGCTTGCTAGCAGTTAGTAAAAATAATGCACCTGCATTAGATCTAAAAAACACTAACAATATTAATTATAAACAAACGCAAAAAAATGTCAACAGTAGAAGCTCAAATAATATTAACAACAATGATATCACTTCCCATCATACAGCTTTTACAGGCAATAATGATAATAGCTTTAGTTAATAATGAAGAAGAAAATGAAGAAATCGAATCAGATGATGAACAAACTTCGGAAATTAATTTACCAAAGTCCCCAATAATTATTCCAAATGTTACTGATATATCAGCAATGATAAAAAGTTTCTCGAAAATAATTTCCTCTTCATCATTTAATTACAAATCTCTAAGTGACGCACAAAAAAGCATAATGGTTAAAGATGTTCAATCATATAGAATGCTCGTTTCTTTCTTAAACGATAAAAAAATTATATTTCATACATATCAGCTAAAACAAAAAAGAGCCTATAGAGCTGTAATCAAAAATCTACACCCTTCAACACGAGGATATGAAATAAAAGATGCCATAGAATCTCTAGGCCACAAAGTTCGAAATTTTTCAAATATACATAGTAGAATTTCAAAAGAACCTCTTCCAATGTTCTATATTGATTTAGAACCAAGCCCAAATAACAAAAAAAAAAAAATATATATATATATATATATATATATATGTGCATAGCGCATGTTGCGGGGACGGGTTTTCGTTCCACAAGTTACTATGAAGACATTTTGTTACTTTGGGGACTGTCCACAAACTTTTCATTATTCTACTGTTTACACTGAAGACATTTTACTGGATACAGCTCATATTACTGAAGACATTTTACTGGATACAGCTCATATTACACGGGGTCCTTTTTGGCTGTATATACAGATGTCTTCAAAGTATGTGAAATGCATATATATATATACATATATATATATATATATATATATTCATTGCCCATACTTTGAAGACATCTGTATATACTGCCAAAAAAGTCCCTATAAAATGCGCTGTGTCCAGTAAAATGTCTTCAGTGTAAACAGTAGAATAACGAAAATTTTAAGGACAGTCTTCAAAGTAACAAAATGTCTTCATAGTAACTTGTGGAACGAACAACCGTCCCCGCAACATGCGCCGTGCACATATATATATATATATATATATGACATCAAAATTCTTAATAATGCAGTTGTCAACATTGTCCCACCAAAGAAAACTAATGATATTGTACAATGCCACCGATGCCAAGAATACGGACATACAAAAACCTACTGTAGGAAACCAGTTAACTGCGTCAAATGCGGATTGGGTCATCAGCTGATTGCACTAAAGACAATGATGCACCTCCTCGATGTGTTAATTGTTTAAAAAGCCACCCAGCTAGCTATAAAGGCTGTGAATTCTATAAGCAGGTATTAAAAAGAAAGTTAAAAACCAATATCGTTAATAGACGTAATTATGTTAACTTTGATTTTAATAAGGAATATTATCCCTATCTAAATAATAATACAGCTTATGAAAACACTAGTGAAAATAATAACATTTCTTATTCTGATGTTTTGAAAAATAATCAAAAAACTTCGTTTTAAAAGCTCGAAAACTTAATACAAAATCAAATTGAATTAACAAACAAGCATTTAAGCATGATGACAATATTAGTAGCAAAATTATGCAACTGAACTTGAATATTGCAATATGGAATGCTAATGGGCTTTCCAACCATAAACAAGAACTCGAGGTCTTTATCAAACTTAATTAGATATTCTTTTAGTGTCAGAGACACATTTTACCAGCAGAACATTTTTTAAAATCGATGGTTATGAACTGATAACATCCAACCATCCCGATGATAGAGCACATGCTGGGGCTGCAATACTAATTAAATCAACAATTAAATTTGAAACTCAAGATGAAATAAGAGAATCATATCTTCAAGCTGCTTCCATTAAAGTTAAATGCGATTCACATAGCATAATTTTCTCAGCCATATATTTTCCTCCCAGATTTTCAATCAAATGCCAAGAATTTTATAATTTTTTCAATAGCTTGGGGCCAAGATTCTTCGCTGCAGGAGACTTTAATGTTAAGCATCAATGGTGGGGATCTAGACTAGTTAATCCTAAGGGAAGTGAGCTGTATAAGTGCATAGTTAACAATAACTACTCAGTTTTATCGACAGGCAACCCAACGTACTGGCCAATGGATCCAAGAAAGATACCCGATCTCCTAGAATTTGCCGTTTATTCTGGAATTTCTAGTCAATTGCTAAATATAACCGATGCTGACGATCTTAGTTCTGACCACACTCCTCTTATAGTTTGTTTTAAAACTTTCTTGCAATCAGAGATTCAAAAACAAAAAATTCTTACTGCCACCACTGATATTAAATCATTTAAAACTTAGACAGAAAGAAATGTAAATCTTAACATCTCTATTTCATCTACAAAAGAGTTAGATGATGCAGTTGAAAAATTTAATCATGTAATTCATGAAGCCGGGTTTCTTTCAACTCCAAAACCAACCCAATGCAACCATAATCAAACTTTTATCACATCAGAAATTAGAGGCATGATAAGAAACAAAAGAAGACTTAGAAAAATTTGGCTAAATAGTAGGAATCCGAATGATAAGCAAATCTTTAATAAAGCGGCTAAAGATCTTAAAATTGCTCTCTTTGAAATGAAAAATGAAGAGCTTGGAAACCTTCTTAGAAATCTCAAGCCGGTAAAGATGGGAACGATGAGTATAGCTTGTGGAAGGCAACACCAATAAAATACATAGACGGTGTATGGTGTAAAACAAATAAATCTAAGGCTGAAGCTTTTGCTTTTCATCTTCAAGTTACTTTCCAGCCTAATACACACAACTTTTGCGATGTTGAAATACAAGAATTTTTGGATAGTCCTTGCCCAATGGATTGGCATGTTAAACACATTCGACCTCGTAAAGTAAAAGAAGAGATAAAGAAACTTAACTGTAAAAAAATTTCCTGGTTACGACAGTATAGATGGACAAGTAGTCAAAGCCCTTCCTAAGGGGGGTATACTATTTCTCACATTGTTGTACAACTCTCCAGGTTGTTTGAAAAGTTCCTGCGCTCACCAAGAGATGGCACTGCTAGCTCCAAACTTTTTTTTCTCAAGTTGGCATAACTGTCTTGAGAACACATTCAAAGTTGCAAGTCATTCTGTCAATTCTATCTTTGTTTACAAGCCATTTGAAGTTGACGTGTCATTGATTTTTTTAATATGGAAAAAATTAAATATCGTGCAGTCATTAGATTCTTTGTTTTGAAGGGTTTAAAAGCAAAGGAAATTTATGAACAATTGTTAGAAGTGTATAAGGAGTCCTCACCTTCAAAACACACCGTTGAATTTTGGGCTGGTGAATTTAAACTTGGTCGTACAGCCTTAAAGACGATCCACGCGAAAGACGACCAAAAACTGCAACCACAGCAGAAATCATTGAGCAGGTACATAATATGGTTAGTGAAGATCCAAGTTTGACTAAGCGTGAAGTTGCTAATGCCATAGGCATCTGAGACGAACGGGTACTCCATATTTTACATGAAGAATTACGTATGAAAAAACTGTTTGGAAAGTTAGTGCCGCACACATTAACAATTCAACAAAAACTGAAAACAAATTTCTCAGCGTAGTTTGGAGCGTTTTAAGCCGAATAAAACCGACTTCTAGCGTCGTTTTTTTAACTATGGATGAGACTTGGATCTATAACCATGATCCTAAATTGAAACAAGAACGTTTACAGTGGACTGAAGCTGGTTGTTCAGCTCCAAAGCAGGTGAAGTCACAACGATCAGGAAAGAAGGTTCTGGCATCAGTTTTTGGGATGGAAAATGAATTTGGTTGATTGATTATCTTCAGAAAGGTAAAACAATCAACTCTGAATATCATTGCAGCCTTTTGGATTAGCTGGAGGAAAAAATTCGTGAGAAAAAACCTGTTTTAAGGAAGAAAAAAAATCATTTTTCAACACAATGCACCTGCTCACAAAAGTGTTTTGACGATGGCTAAATTCAAAGAATTAAAGTACGAATTGCTTGAAAATCCACGTATTCATATTTGGCTCCCAGTGACTACTATCTCTTCAGAAATCTCAAAGCAGGCGTACCACATCAGATATGCCAATAACTGAAAACGTACTTGTTGCAACATATGCAGACGACACTGCAGTACTAGCTTCTGATATATGTCCAAACAATGCATCAAATATTGTGCAGAGCTTAATGCAATTGAAACTTGGTTAGACAAATGGAATATTAAAGTCAATACTGACAAATCCCTACATATAACCTTCTCAGTTAAACATGGAAAATAAACTTTTGATTTATAAAACCATTTTAAAACCTGTCTGGACATATGGAATACAGCTATGGGGAACGGCTAGCAATTCCAACATCGAAATCTTACGAAGGTATCAGTCAAAAACTCTAAGGTCAATTGTAAACGCTCCCTGGTTTGTATCAAATAAATCGATTCATGACGATCTCTTTATTCCAAAGATTATAGATGAAATCAGAAGATTCAGTGATAACTATTTGGGGAGATTAAGTAACCATATCAACCCGTTAGATATAGCCCTACTTGATGACACAAAAGAAGTTAGAAGGCTTAAAAGATTTGCTGTTTCGAAGTTAGTTCATAATTATCTAGTATATACGTACAAATTTGTTAATTTTTTACTATCTTTATGATTTTGTGCACATTGTTGTTCTCAATGAAATTCAGCAATAATGTTATTTGTTTTTATTGTTATAAAATTTACTTATTATCCTTATATGGATAGATTGTAAATAAAAGAATTGAGAAAAAAAAATATTAATAAATATTATTTATAGTTGTAAAATAAAAATTAGAATACCAATAAATTATTTTGTATTCACTAAAATATTAAATTTTTAAACCTTAATAACTTTTGAACGGGTAAGCATAAAATTAAAATTTTGGGACCATTTTTCTCACATAAAAGTGTATGAAAAAAAACTATTTTTGTGTATGAAAAAAAAAAGTATTTTAATTTTTTTTAATTACTTTTTTGGACCACTCTAAAGATGCATTTCGAAAATTTACAAAAAAAAAAAAAAACATATAAGCCTAAGTTTTCCTATAGATACGAATAGTGAAGACAGATTTGACATATATTTAGTCGTTTTTTTTATATGGAATAAGGGACCCGAAATCCGCGAGTTGAGTCGCCTAAAGGCACGGGAAGGAGTTGGAGTTTTCCAAAAAAAAAATATGCCATTATTTTATTGATACACTTATAATTTTAGGAAGACTAATTGTAAGAATATAATTTTGACATTATAACTACGTTTACTTCATGTAATAAAGTTTAACATTTAAAAAATTAAAACAAAAATTATAAAATTTATATGAAAAATTGAATTGTATAATATTTCACAAATGATTGTAAATCAATTCAATTAATAATGTATGTATCTATTTCATCCATTAGAATGACAACATGTTTTAAAATAGTTTAAAAAACATAATAAATGCTCTATAGGTGAATTCTAAATAAAACAAAAGTTAATTTTTTTTTTAATTTTTTTGCCGATATATTTTTTTGCATAGTTTATTTTTGCACAAAAATGAAAAACGTACATACATAATCAATGCATAAATCAAATTATAATTAAATACATAAAAAATAATTAAATTCACATGAAGTATTGTTTAGACTTTAATATGTTTGTTGATTGTTTTTTATTTATTTATTTTTTTGTTTTTATTAGGAAAATATGCTTTGAAAGCATTAAATGGCAACTCAGACTAAAGATTTTTTTTGTATTATTTTATTTCCTAAATTGCTTAATTGTAAATATTTAAAATAACAATAAAAATTATATGTAAGAAGTTTAGGGCGGGTAACTTAGTAATTTGATAATTTTTAATTGTAATAAAACTTTGACCATGAGATAAACTTCCATGAACATAACTCTGGTTAGTGTTAAATTGTGCTTACTTGTGGATAACTTACTCTCCCTTAAAGAAACTTAGGAAAAACAAATTAGATTAAATTTAAAGAAAAGATTTTTTCCCTTTCAAACATAATAAAATATTTGCTAAAAAAATAATATTAAATAATATCCAATATAAACATTACAACAAAATAAACGTAGGTATGTATAGTATTACAGTAGCACATTGTATAAAGACTTATATACTAATAATTTTGTACAAAATTAAATTATACATTTATTTTATACTAGTTGAAGTAAATATTTACAATAGAAAATAACAAGTAGTGTTGTTAAGTAGACAACATCATATGATGAGTGCAAATACAATCGCTCTCAAAAGTCTTAATACAGAAACTACACACATATTTTTATATGAATTAGTAACACAGTCTCACATATTATGGCGTATTGTCACTTTTAGATATGATTGAATGCGTTTCTTAAAGATTTTTCGCCTCTGAAAATAAATCTGGCTTTACAAATTTTCTGTTATGTCAGATTTCAGTTATAGAGTGAAGAAATTACAATTTTGTTCGAAAAATCTTATGTTTAATAGCACTCAAAGATGCTGATAATGAAAAAGATTTTCGAGTGTACTTATAGCACGCTACCCGAGATTAATTCGCCTTCGTAATGTAATTTTTTTTCCGAATCGTTTTAATACCCTACACCATATGTAATGGGGGTATAGTATATCAGTTTATTATTGCTTTTGTAATATTGTTTCAGTAAAAACTATTACTCCATCTAAAATATTAGTTTCTCCAATCAATTTAATATGTCAATTTTAGGGCAATTAACCATTAATAATAATAAAGTTTTAATTATTATACGTATATATTTATTTGTATTCATAATTAAACAACAACTATAAGTAAGTGTCTGTGGTCAGTGGGTTGTTACCTGGACCTACTAAAATTTGGTTGTCGAAAAATTCAGTTGCAACTACGAATCTGTTTTGTTTGGTTAGAGAGAGTAAGACAAATTTACTCTCAAAATTAAAATTTTCTTAAAAAGTACGCGAACGAAAAATTTGCAATAATTAACAAGTTTGTTAAACAGCTGATTGTAAAACCAAATTCAAAAATAAATTATAACTGGTCAATATATAAAAAGAGGATTCTTGTTGTAAAATCTTAAGCAGAAACATTTTAAAAGGTTTTCTTATATTTTCTATAATTCATTAAACAATATTTGTTGCTTTGCATTTGAATAAAACAACGTAGTTGTAAAACATTTTTATTTTTATTTAAAACAAATTCTTACATGTTTTTCAATCATATGTTTTTTTCGCTTGTAAATTCTTGCTGGAAATAATTTTTACACTAAAAATTTATAGAAAGAATAAGTACTCTCAACATCAAACTGTCACTTTATTCCCTCTTTTTTATGTTTACTGAGTATTTGTGCAATCGAACATCCAGTAAAAATGTGTACAAATTTGTACAAATTATTAAGTAAACGAACGGAACTAATATCCACAAAAAATCTTTTGTTAAACTGCTGTTTACATTTATGAAGACTTTGATATTAATTTTCCCTACTTTAAACCTGTAGTGCGATTTTCTAATCATCTTAGCAATTTTATTAATTTCGTTAACTAACGATAATTGTTGGTTGATTTACCCAAAAAGCTTTTCTGTATTTGTTTTTTTTTAATATTTAACAGGAGATACCGAAAAAAAATTAATTTGAATTTTATTTCCTTTGAAATTTTATAAGGTAATGAAAAAAATCGTTCTTTTTGTTTTTCATTCGTATTTAACATTTTTGCTGTACACAGTAAAGATAACATAGACATTATGTGACTCTTGTGTACCAACGAATTTTCAACGTCATATAAACTAACTTATTATATGTGATTCTTAAATTTTGATTGAAGTAATAGATTTTTTTTTATTTTTTGTTTTTATAAAGTTTAATTGTGAAAACCAAGAAATAGTACGTTGTTAGTAAACAAACGATATACTCAGGAGGAATGGATCTCTACTGTACTCTTTACACTAAAATGAACATTACAATTTTTTTTATTCATTCTTGGATAAAAGGATTTTTTTAGATTCCCTTCTCTCTTATTAATTTCGAAAATACAATATATTTCCTTTATTAAACGAAATTATGCAAATCCAAATAATATAACGTTTTAACAAATACATTTTACTAGCTCTGACCAAATTTCAACCAATCTTTCTCCAACACACATAAAAATCAGGTTCTATTCGAATTGTGATGCATATTTTGGATGCTATCATAATAAAATGTGATTCCTGATAATCAGATTAACTCTTCTGATTTTGCTGTGAAAACTAATATTCAGTTATACCAACCGATTTTAGTGGTAGTAAGGGCATATCAGTTGGAAAGTGCCAAAATTTATCTATATATGTATATAAAAAATAAAAACGTTAGTTTTATCTGCTTACGATAACGACATGTATTTGTACTTTTTTTAAATATGATGCGGTTGTTTATGATTTATGAAAACCCTCGTTATTGCCCTTGGTGGCAAATGTGTACCCACCCCTGGCTTAAACAATAAAAGAAATGAGACCACCTCAAATCAACTTATTTCAACATTTTTGTGTTTTTTTATTACAAAAGAATTTCTTTTATTTGTTACATAAGGCGTTTTCACTGCAGCGATTTTTTTATGCAAAAAACTATATTTTAAAAAGAAAGTAATAAATTGTCTTTGACTTTGAAATATTATCAATTTTTAAAATGTTTTTGAATAAAGAACTAGTAAAATGATTAAACTTGGACATGCCGACTATAAGATACTCTACACCAAGTATAGTTTGTATCCAATTTCGGGAAGTGGTCCAAATTCCGGGAAATGTAATACTGATTATTTTTATGAACAGGGCGGAAAATATAGAGATAAATATAAAACAGCCGAAAAAGTTTATTAAAGTTCTATCAATACGGGGAAGATGGGATTATATGGGGACTAGGTTCAAATATGGTCCGATTTTCTTTAAATTTGGACACAATAATAATTACAACCCAAACTTCAACCAGAAAAGGCGAAAAGATTCTGACCAAATGCAAAGTTTTTTTAAGCAAATGCCGGGAAGAGGGATTTACATACAAACTAAGTCATAGTATGATCCGATTTTATTCAAATTTGGAGGCGTGATTAATGGATTTAGACAAATACTATTTAAGGAAAATTTGGAAATGACTGCCAATAAGAAGTAGGTTTGAATATGCTCCGTTTTTTTATTTTTATTTTATAGAAACTTATGGGCCAAACTTCAAAATATCATAATATTTGCGGCTTATAGTTTGATTAAAAGGTTTACTATAAGGTGTTTCAAGTCTTATATTTTTGGTAGTTACAAACGTCAGCACAAACTTTATTTTAACCTGACCACATTTTCTTTCACTGCTTTTCGACAGCTGAAAACGCTGATTCTGAGACCATTTTCCTAAATAGCAAAAAAAACTGGGTTGAAATTACGGAATTTGTGATCATAATTTTTCCATCGAAATTAGTTTTTTTTCTGAAAACGCAATATTTAAACTTAATTTTTCCCATCAGGGATGTTGTTAGATCGGTCTTAGATTGGAAATAAAAGTTAAAGTTTTTATTTTCATTGTTAGTATTGTTGTAGTAACTTATTAAAAGAACAGTTTACGAACGATTTCTTTCCATCACGAATGCCGTAATCCGGCCCCTGTATTTATTGGCCGAAAAACATTTTCTTTTTTAAAGAAAAAAATCGTTTTTTTAAAAACTGAACATCAATTCTGTAATTTTAAAAAAGATAATCGTCGAAATGATACAATTGGTCGATATTTGCTTCCTCACTCCTCACTTGCTCATCACTATCGTATGGTCTTAAAAAAATAAAATGAAATTGGTGGTAATTACTAGTTCTTTATACTAGTTCTATACCATACTAGTTGTAGTACTGCTAAACCCTTATGACACTAGTTTTTTTTTGTACTAACAGCAATGTAAATAAAATGGGAGCGCTGCCTTATCGGCATCCATTTGACGAATACTGATTTAATCTCTATAGTTAAAAAACCGGATATCCAATTTTTGTATTTTACATTAAAACGGCATCAAAAAAATGTTTTGAACGGTAGTAAAAAATTAAAATAACGATGACAAAAAAAAAATACTTTGAAATATTTGTAATATTTTTAAGAAACACCTACTAGTATTGGAAGCACTGAGGCTTCGAAATTTTTATCGCATTTGTGCGCCGTTTTAGTATTTCTCACATCGAAATTTTTTTTTCGAGATTTTCTCATTAAATATAGCGATTTTAATTCGCCTGTAGGAGGAAAACTGTCGGTTAGTTATTGGCCCAAAATCTAGCGATTTTTTATCAAACGTTGCATTTTCAAAAATGTTATAAATCTGGCAAATTAATATTTTTTTTCATAAAAATTTCTAAAAAAATCGATATGTTATGCGTATATTTTCTTTATCGTATAACACCCTCTATTGAGGATGTAATACTCAAAACTAGGATTTATAATTTGACAGTAAATCCGAAAACTTTGCATTATTTAGTAGCAAACTTTATCAAATTACGTAGCCCGACAAAATTATATTTTATGCAAGATGCCGCCATGTTATTTTTTTTTTTTAAATTTCAAAAGTATTTCAAGAAGTGCTATTTTTAACAACTTTAACAGTCCTAACTAACAACTATTAATTAATAACTATTACTATTGACTGCAATGTCAATTTTCATATTTTAACTAAGCAAATATGTTGTCCCCTTTGGCAACGCAAGTAAAATATTTGAAAGTGTGTACAAAAATTACAAAAATATATATTTAAATAAAAAAACGGTTAACAGAAACCAAAAACTTGTGGTTTGATTTGTTTGAATTAAGAAAAAACCGAAACCAGTCGGTTTTTTAAATAAATAAATCCAGAGATGCAGGCCCTCGGTTAGTAGCCGTATAGCTACCGACGACCCTATCGGCTTAGAACCGACAGGGTGCTGAGCCACTTAATATATATATAAACAATACATATATTGAAAAATAAATAATATTTTTATTAAAAGAATAAATAACTTATTAATAAAAGATAAAATTTTTTAATAAATATTTCCCTAATAGAATGTATTTTAGTCTGGTTTGAGATTGTGGAAAATTTTTCAAATAAACAAATAAAAACATGATTATTTCATAAGTTTGTTACATTTTGGGTCGGCATCCATCTCTGCTAGGGACCTTTCCCGAATCTGGTCCATATCTACTTATCAGATGTAAATAATACTCCAAAGGAGGAAACGATTTGTTCGCTTAGTTTTCGAGATATGGGTCTTTTTTGGATAGAGATGACCTTTTTATGGGGCCGTGGATACGCTAGTGACGTCACATACCGCGTAACTGCAGACATACCGCGTAACTGCAGACATAAAAATATTATGTTAAATTTAACAAATAAGTTTTTAAATATTGATTATAAATTATTTTGAAAATCACACGCAAAATTAATTAAAGAACTGAGGATTATTAGTATTCGGTTAAATGAAGATAACTAAAACCTATTTTTTTAAATCAAATTGGTCAAATCACGTTTGAAAGATATTTTTTACTGACATATTATTTTAAGTGTATAACATATTCAAATTTCATCAAAGCCGGAACTTTAACGTAGAGTACATTTTCTGTAAAATTTATTTTAGTTACATCTAATTTAAATGAAACAACAATTTTAAATTGTTCTGCTGTATCCTAACTTACATGGACTACTGTATGTGTAAAAAATACAAAAATAAAACTACTAAATGGAAAAAATTGTTATATACTCTTAATTCTATCATACATACATACATTTTGCAATAGTCATCATGCATTAAAACGAAAAAGAAACTATATAGTTTAAAAAAATATTATACTTTATAGTTAATGTATAAAATGTGTAAATAGTTTTGTAAAAAAACAAAATAAAAAATAATAAAGGGTGGTTAAATTTTAAGGGCCGATGTTGATTTTGAATAAAACACAAATTATTTAAGAAATTATTGTCATTTCTTTTTATTATGATAATATGGTATGGTTCAATTATGTATGAAACAAAATATCGGCCAAATGGCCGCCGCGACCTCGGCGGAATACCTCCATCCGATGGTCCAAATTTTCGATGACGCTGAGGTATAATCGAGGTTCTATGACGTTGATGTGCCGAATTATCTCATTCTTTAGCTCTTGAATTGTTGCTGGCTCATCGACGTACACCTGTTCTTTCAAATAACCCCAAAAAAAGAAGTCCAACGGTGGCAAATCACATGATCTTGGCGGCCAATTGACATCGCCACCACGTGACATAACACGGCCATTAAATTTGTCGCGCAAAAAATCCATTGTTTCGTTAGCTGTGTGGCAAGTGGCACAGTCCTGTTGAAACCACATATCGTCCAGAGTCATATCCTCAACTCCTGGCCACAATAAGTTCGTTATCATCTCGCGATAGCGAACACCATTCACGGTAAATGTTCGGCCGACCTCATGACACACTATCGCGAACAACAACAATGTTTTCCGCAGAACGAACTGGCGAGCATGCACAGGTGTTTTCACAAACCCGGTTTGCTGAAATTTGCCCACAATTCTCCTGATTGAGAACACATTTGGTCGATTATGCTGACCAAAAAAATCACGAAGTGCACGAAATGCATTTTGAATAACTTTAACGCGTTGCAGAAAAAAACTTGACGTTTAGGTGTGGTTCACATTCAGCATCGGGCCTTAAAATTTAACCACCCTTTATACTAAAAGCCAAGGATACACATAGTAGAATATAATAAATTTAAATATATTTCATATAAAGAAAACCTATTTGTTTAGAGTAAGTAGGCTTAAAGTAAATGTATTTTATAAGAATTAGTTTCAAGTTTTTTTTTACAATTTTCTTCCTATATTTTCGTTTTGGCACATTTTCCAAAAGTGTAATACTTCTTTACACCTTATTTTCTTTATCTTTTTCAGATGGTGTGACCAACAAAAACTGCATTAAACTAAATAGAAACAAACTAAAAAGACAAAAATAAAGAAAAAAAAACACTTGAAAACTCTAAGAAAGTTTTCTACTGATGATGATGACATTCAACTAAAGCAAAGTTATATGACTCAAAAGAACACTGTTTTCAGTGTAGGTGTTGCCAGAGCTGTAAAATAATTTATTAATTAATTTAATTGAACGAAATTGTTAATAAGCATATTTTTTAATCAATTGTATTTAAAAAAATCCAAAATGCAGTTTGCATTGTGCTAAATAGATGGGTTAGATTCCTCCTACTATATAAACAAGATTTTTTACTCGATACTTTACTTGCTCAAATTTGTAAGACAACAATTTATGATACAGGAAGGAGTCTAATGTTACTTTGGAATTTCTATTATATTTTAGATAAAACTGTAAAGAACAATCTGCTTATTCGCTGCAATATCTAATATTTACCCATTTAGGCCGTTGAAGCTTCTTTCTGAGCGCAGTGTTATTACTTATAAATTACTACTAAACACGCAAAGAAAACATATGGTTAGGGCATTCATATTCAAAAAATCATAGTAACCATAGTAGTAAAAATAATAAAGTTATTATTTTATGATTATGAAGTTACCATTATTTTGATTGAAATTTGTAATGATCACATTATGGTAATAGTGATCATATTGGTATCTTCACTTGCGATAAAATGATAGCAAGCAATAATGTCATTTTCATTGCTAAGTAATATCATAGAGACGAATGTATTGTATGTAAACGATATCATGACAGTTGCTGGTTATCATTTGATAACTGCTTGCTTTAATTTTATTTCATGAAAATTCAAGGGGCTTGTGATAATATAATACTATCACTAGAATTATATTTCCGATCGTTTTGATCATACTGTGATTATTTAGAATGCCAAAAAGTTGTTCAACTATTGTATATTTTTTTCTCTGAGTGAATATGGGCGTTTTTGAAAATTCCCAGCCAATACATGATTTATGACTCTAAAATATATTCATTTGCAGAGCACTCAAATTGTAAAGTATTTTAAATAAAAATTATTAACTCTTATTTATGAGTCGTTTTAAAAATAGTGACAAATTTAGCGTTACTATTTTTTTTTATTATTTTTCATTTAATGAAGTATGGAAAATGACAAAGGTTTTTCTATATAAACAGTTCTTTTTGGACAAATTGAAAACAAAAATGTTTACAAATTCAGAATAATTTCTAAATTTTTAGTGGGAAAAAGAGGTCAGTATTTACGGCTTTATTGTCAGGCGTAAACCTTAATAAAACCGTCTAAAGTAAATTTTGTAGAAACATATATTCCGATTTTGTAAATGCCACCCATGAAAATCGAACTTGTATCTCCGCTACTTACACTTGTCTATACATTAAAATTACATTGTATTATACAGTAAAAAAATGTTCATTACATATGAGTTTCCCAGCAAAACTTTGCTAATGGCAATAATTATATGTTTGAAAAATATTTTTAGACTAATTATTTTGTGTTATTTTGTAAGCAAATTGGTAATGCAAGAAACAAAACACAAACCGCAACCATTCATTTTTGTCCGAAGCAATAAAATATAATATGCGCCCATAGCTCAGTGGAAAGTTTTTGGCTGGCAACCAGAGTTCCCATCATGACGACGATATAATACAATATTTTTTTAAATAATTTTTATTTGTAAAAATCTATTGTTATGTACATTAATTTTTCTATCCTCCTAACAATATAAGTAACCTTAAGGTTCATCAGCACCTATTGCCATACATTACTTTACACATCATTTGGTAATGTGCGATTTTTCTAGGTTCTGTCATTGAACAATTTTATTTTTAATAAAATAAAACCATTAAGCATTGAAAAACTAAAAATTTAAATGATTTAAAAATTGTTTAAATTTAACTTTATTTTAAGTGTTTTTGAACAGTAAAAATCCAGTTCATACAAATTCAAAAATTTGTATTTCTTTTTTGTCAATACTGAAAGTACAAACATGAGTAAACTAATTGAGAAGATTTAAAGGGAGTTGCATTTGTTTTGAATCTAAACTTTTTCAAACATTCTCTTTCCTTCTGAGCTCAGAAACAATGCAACCAGAAAAGGGAATGAAAAAATACATAAAAATTAGTATATTAATAACAATATCCGTCCCCTCAAGTTAATGGATATAAAACGAAAATTAATGTACTGCACAAAATATATTTTTAAGCTTGAAGATTGGGATTTACTACAATGGTTTCAGGGTGATGTTAAACTTGAATTGAATTATCTAAGAGTAGAAGATCTAAGCTTTCATATGATTTGTAAAAATAATTACCTAAAAAATTAGATCAGTTTAAACATGAGGCATTTATCCAACTTTGAGCCGCTAGAAGTATTTTACTTTTAGAATCGATACACCGTGAATTTTAAGAACCTAAACAGCACAGATATCACAGGAACGTGGAATATCCATGTCCGAATTTTCAGTGACATCCATAGAATATCTCTTTGGTTTTTTTAATAGCATTTGATATTTTTAAATATGAGTTGATATATTTTTGATTTAAAATCATATTTTTTGAATTTCAAATGTTGTTTTTAAAAAATTACATATTAATTACTAATTAATAATTAATTGGTCAGTAAATCTAAATAAAATAAATGCTTATGAACATATAAATGATATGTCGAATTCGATGCTAAGAATTGCTGAGGAGGGGTTTGTTATTATTTATATGGAGGAGGTACACAAAAATACCGTTCCAATTTACAAACAGATGATCCAACGGAATATTACAGATCAGTCTTATTCATTCTATATTTAGATGAAATAATCTCAAGTATGACAAATAGATTTTCCGGTCATGAAAATGTGGTAAATATTTTATATAATATTGTACTAAGCTGAGTCGTTGACGTATCGTCAAAAGAATTTTGTAGCCTCATAGAATTTTATCGAAATTATATAAAAGTGGAGAGAAGCTTAACAACAGAAAAATAATCAAAACGTACTTAAGAAATTCAATGGGTAAAGTAAGTTTTACAGCATTGGGTCTAATGTTTGGATATCGTGAAGAGGTAGACCCAGACAAAATTGTTGACAGTTTTATGACAAAAAATCGTCGTATTAATTTTTAAGTTCAAAATTGCACGTATGTATGTTATGTATTAAATCTCAGTCAATGTGAAAAATAACTTTTAATTTAGAAGCTCTAAATTTTGTTTTAAATGTTTTAAAGAGGCCGAAAAATTTATGTTTTGAAAATACCATAATTTAAAAAAAACATGGGCGCGCCACTGGCAGTTGGCGATGTAGAAAAAATACTCCACATTACAAAAGGCTGTTTATTATTTTGATATTTTTATAAAATGTGTATGTATTGTTAATCTGTTGTTTTGTAAATGAATAGTATTGGATACTTTAAGAATTAAAGTTTTTAACAAAAACTGTAAAATATAGAGGATAAATACAAATTGTTAAATTTCGTTGATGTTTGTCTAATTGTGTGTTGATTTCGAGTTTGTTAATTTGTTTCCAAACACTCAATATAAAATAGACAATCATCAATAAGCAATGACCAAAGGGGAGAGCGTGGATGCTGAGGAGGTTGTGTAGCGGCAATCTAAAATACTAAGTATTCTATCCTGCTGGCTATGTGGAATTTTTTAATTTTTATTCTCTATAATTTACTAATAAAATTTTCTTGTTTCTTTACAATAAAACAATTTGTAAAAAATAATATGATTATATGATCTAAAATCCTACTAATACTATTCATTTGATATTTTTTAAGTACAACTCTCCCGGCAAATCAATTGAAATTAACCCATTTTACAATATAGTTGTTTTAAAGCAACAACTACATTCAAGACCCGATAAATTTAGATAAAGGAGCGATATTACAATTCAATAAAAAGAAGTGATAATTTACTATTGCGTACATTTGGTTGTGTAGTTTGGTTGTATTGTATAAAAATCTTAATTCGTTAAGTGCACACAAAGCCTTAAAAATTTAAACTACAATTATGTACATATACCCTAGCCCTATGCTCCTTGTAAAAGGAATATATGTATATATACACCACTAGAGGGGCGATAAAAAATTCTTTTAAAAACCAATACAACTGCATACCAAAATTTGTAAAAAAAATTTTCCCACGTGATCAATGAGTTGTTAAGAAGATATAAAAAATGAACTGGCTAGTTTTGAAAAAGATTTTTTTCGTGAGCATGGCAGACATACGGTATCGATAACGCCTACCACAACGAGGCTGAATAGTTCATAATATCACAAAATTGTGTACAATATAAGGTTTAAATAAAAAAAATCTTAAGAATTTTTTAAAAAATATGTATTGCATATATGACAACATTTGAATAATAACTTAATTCAATATTGAATATAATTATTTGTATTTAAATAAATAAGGTCCCTGCTTAATTTTATTATTTTTTTTAAAGATGAATTCCACTTTTGATGTATACCGTAACTGGTAAAAAAATTATTAAATTATTAAAAGCCTTAACCATAATGGAAATAAAGAACAAAATTAAATCGGTACGAATACGGTAACTGATATTCGTTTGGGTTGCAGTCATTGGATAGAAACCGTAACCGATAAAGTACCGGATTAAATCGAAAAGCCAAACTGCAATTTTTCAACAAACTTAACTGCAAAAAAAAAAAATTACAAAATTATACCCATACGAAAAGCGTAACCGATATTAGGTTATCATCCCTGCTTTTAAGGAATTCATTCTTTGTATCTATGTTAGTATTGCATGTGTATATGTGTGTATTTGTGTGTCTTTATTATGTACAAAATAATAATAATAATAAGATCAGATGGTGTTGTTGTTGTTAATGTTATTAGATAGATCCATTGTTGTAGGTAATATTTTCAATATTTTTCAAATTTATTTAGATTTTTTTTCTTTCTTCAAATATGGCATTTAATAATGAATCTCTTAAGCGTTTTTTGTCTTCATATTCTCTATAATTTTGTTTTTCTTTCTTAATATTTACTACGGCACCTTTAGTTATTTTCATTATGACGCTTTGCTTAATTGATTATTTTTGTTGTTTCTTTTTTTTTGTTTCTTTTTGCTTAAAAAACTAATAAAATATTTAATATTTTAACTAACATTATTTTAATAAACTTATTTACTCAATTATTTAACGTATCTTGGTTTTGGATATTTATTTATATTAATTTATTTATAAGCAATTATTTATGGAACGCTAGCTGCCGACCAATTCAATTTGTCGATATTTTTTACGTAAATTTGATACAGGATCGCGATATAGTATTGGATCTAATCGCATATTGGAACGTACAAGTGGCATATAACTGCAAAAGAAAAAAAAAACATATAAAACAAATAAAATATAATTAATTAATTCGATTAATTTAATTAAAGATTATACTGATTAATAAATTTAATTTAACAATTAAAAAAGAAGAGGATGCTCTGCAGTGTTTTATTAGTAGCTCTTAATATAATTTTTTATCAAAATTTAGTTTAAAAAATCACAAAATGCATACATTGTTAAGCTATTCTTGTTCAAATGGAAATATTGTACAATAATAAAAATTTCTTTAAAGTATGGAGTTAAACTGTTAACTGTCTTGTAGTAGGATAGTCAAAAAGGAGTCCTCTATATTTTATTTGTTTTATAAACAATTTTATCAATTATTTTTAATGGAATAATTCGGACAAGTCTCCCGAGCCCAATATTAGTATGGGCTTCTGCTGAAAACAAATAAATACTTTTAAGGGATCGAAAATATTCGTAAAACGAGATCCATATTAGTAAAAGATTATATTAAAAATACATAGATGCGTCCCCAAATGTTCGTTATTCGAATGCTCCTATTACGGTTTGCAATTTGTATGTAAACAAACAATACGCAACTTACATTAAAGAAATTTTCAATGAATGATAGAACTTAACTTACGAAGGTAGATCAATAAGTCCTTGACTTTTCGAACTTCCCTCGTAGTTATATGAAATGCAACACTGCTCCCATTAAGTACCACCTTTTAGTAGACTACTGTAAAATTTTGAGGAAGTTACGTCATTTACTTTGCGTTTAACAGCTGTTCAAAAGATACAACCTCATACAAAACCGTAAATCAAACCAAGGAAAAGCTTGGTAAATACTATGGGGACTCTGCACTATCGATTTTAATGGTAAAAAATGGTTTACTGACTTTCGTTGTGGCCTTACAAGCACGGAAGATGCCGAACGTTCTGGACGCCCCATTGATGCCTCTACACCCAAAACAATTGAAAAAATTCGATATAGTGTTGGCTGATCGGAGATTAAATGTGCGATAGATTGTGGAAGACATAGGCATCTCACATTGTTCAATGGTTTCAATTTTGAACGATCAGTTGGGTATGAGAAAGCTTTCCGCATGATGGATGGCGCGTTTGCTCACAATCGACCATCAACGGAATCGTGTGACAGCTTAGTTTCCATGCAAAAATCCATGAAGTAGACTACGAATTGCCCCCTCATTCGCCTTATTCTCTGGATTTAGCCCCGAGTGACTATTTCATATTTCCAAAACCAAAAGAAATGGCTCGATGGAAAGAAATTTAGCTCCAACGATGATATTATTGATCAAACAAATGCTTATTTTATAATCTCGAAAAATTCTGCTGTTAAACGTAAAGTAAATGGCGGAACTTGCTCAAAATTTGACAATAGTCTACTAACAGGTGGTACTTGATGGGAGCAGTGTTTCATATAACTACGAGAGAAGTTCGAAAAGTCACGGATTTATTGATCCGCCCTCGTATAACGATGTTCTTTATAAATAAATGCAAAATGCATTTTAAGGGTGGTAAACGCGGTTGTCAAATAATATGGGCGACGCACATATTTATATTTTTGAATTTAAGATTTCAAAGTAAATTTTAAAGATAAATGTTATGAGGCAACAAATTAATTGTCCATGTAAACATTGCATCGGATAAGGTGGTCTTTTTTGTAGACTTTTGCTACAAAAAAACACTCAGATTCTGAGGACACCTCAACCCTTTAAAATCTGAGAGGTGTCCTAAAAGTGAAAGTTCTCAGAATCTAAGGGGGTTTCTAATAAAATAAGTCCTCAGAATCTGAGAGTTTTTCTATAGCAAAAAACCGTTACAACCCCATCCATCAGAAACTGAAAGCTTTTTTCTTAGAAAAATGCTTAGATATACATATGCTTAGATGTATAGAAAGGATCGCTCAGAATCTCTGTAGACCTTTTTTTATATAAAAACCCATTCGATTTAGATCCAAAAGATGTTTTCCTATAGGAAAATAACTATCTGCAATTTGCATAATTAAGTAATTTGTGAATTTTACATGTGATTTTAACTATTTTCTGATAAATAAATAGGAATTTAATTAAAAAATTAAATGTATTTTCAAGGAGTCTGTTTGTAGTGTGGTTTGGCAAAAACACCGCAAGATCTAGCTGTAAGATGGGTTTATTGACAACCTTTATAGTAATGCTTAAAAATAAAAACCACAAATCTTAAAATATAACTTAATTAAAAAGTGTCTGAAAAAATTGCTATTAATTCCGGCTAGATGCAATCTTACAATTTTTTTATATCTAGCCGGAAAAATACCTAAAATGGCAACATTGGTGTAAGTGTTATCCTATTAAAAACAGAGTTGTTAAAATTTTATTTTAAAATAAAATAAAATAAAATAAAATAAAATAGGAACTTTAGTTTTTGATATATACCACACTAATTTTTTAAATATACCACACTAAACATAGGTACATTGTTGCAACATTATCATCTTTCATCATGTTTGTTATAATAATAGAGTTGTTATAGCATATATATATGTCCAATAGCACAATACAACACATACAACAAATACTACACCCCTTATGAACGACTTACCTTGAGAACTCTTTAATTAAATTTTCTTTTTTTTTTTATCATAACCTTCATCTATAAAGACGTTTTTCTATTTTGTAAAAAATACTCGAAACTATTTTTAGACTAAATAATTTTTATGAAATTGTAAAATATTTTTCAAGAAAATTTTAAAAAACTCTTGTGAATTTCTATTTTGTTTAGTAGTTATTTAGCAACCTCGTCCAGGGAATATGTACATGTAAATATTCCAACTAAAATACAAATGTTAGTCACTTACCCGAAAACGGCTGCAAATGTATTTAGACAACTTTGACGTTGTATAAAATGATCTGGATCGTTCCATGGAGAACGACCCGTTTCGCGATCCTTATAACCCTTACGTTGTGTTACTTTAATGGGGGGCTTTCGAGTAACATGTGATACTAGAAAGTTCATTAGGATGTCTTCACAATTGGAAGATTGTTGTACAGTCTTCAGAAGTAATAGCGACAACCAATTTGTGTATAAATAATTGTAGTAGCGATGATAGAAAGCTGCGCCAGTAAGGACAATGGAATAATAATTCGTCCATTTTGATGTATAACCCCAAGCATTCTAATGATAAAAAGAAAACAAGAATCAATAAAGAATATTGCTAACATCAGTCGTCGTTGAACAAACCTTGGAATCATCCCAGAAGTGGGCACGAGCTGGATAGCCAACAATGCGATCCGGAAAATCCCGCCACACCGTATAGGCAAAATCCAATTCATCCGTATTGAGTATGGCATCTTCATCCAATGATAGTACGGCATCAGTTTGTATTTCGTCATAAGGATAAAATCGTTGGGATATACTGGGACGTTCATCGGTCGTTTCAGCGTCGTTGTCGTTTGACGTATCGCCATCAGGAGAATGTGCATTATTTTTATCAATTTTGTGCAGTGAAGCTGAACGACCATTTAAGGCACCATCGTTTCCTACATTAACTGCATCTCCTCTAACGTTAGAAAGAGCAGCGGCAGCAGCTACAACGGGTTTTGTTTGATATGAGCTACCGAGTGATATCACATGGAATGGTATGTGGTATGTTGGTGGCCAACGTTTTTTTGATGGAATGGGGCGATCAGCCGCCCATAAAACAATAATCTGTCAAGAAAGCAAATAATAAAAAATATCTTTCCCAAGTACTAATGTGCTTAAATGATACTACTTACCCTATCTACAAATTGACTTTTAGTTATCGTTTTGACTAGTTTATAAAGTGCATTATTAGGACCTAATGGTGCACCTATTTGAACATATATCACGGCTGTATAATTATCTCTTGTTCTCAAATTCATATCGTCCAATAGGAAGGGCATAAATCTAAAAAAAAAACAAAATTATTAAATGCAATAATTTACGAGATGCAATGGGAATTAATGTCCTCACTGGACCGTTGTACATAGAATACGGCAGGATCCCTTAAAATTTCTAACTATTTATATGGGAATCTACATATAAAATAAGAAGAGAAGTTTAAAACAAACTTGAATGTAAATTATATCCTTCCTGAATTTGTATATTATATATTAAATACTTTTTGACGCCCACTTATTTAATTTACTTTAACGAAATGGCAATAGAACAACAGCCGAACGTCAACTATCGTCAGAAGCACGAAGTAGCTTATAGTGTACGTGTGCCAATGTCGCGTAAACAACATTTTGTAGCCTATACACACGTGTATATGAATTGAAAAATATGCCCTTCACAGTTTTAAAAGCATTGCAGGAGGGCTAACTTTATTCTGGAAAATTCTCAAAAATATTACTATTTTTACCGTTTCATTAATATATAGATATAGATATTAATAATAATATTTGGCAATTTCAAATTGTTTTCGAAAATAGACTTCATATTCGGGAATGAAAATTCTCTTGAGTAACATTACGAGCTAAACTGCAAAAACTTTCACAAAAAAGAAAAATAATTAATTTGTTTTTATTTGTATGAGTACGGAGCTTGAAAGCTCTTTACAAATAACAGAAATAACAAACAAAAATTCTAGATATATATAAAAAAGAGAACTGTAAAAAAATATTACTTCAACCAGAATATATACCCATATACATAAATGAAATAGAGTTACCTTAAAATACCGTTACTGAAATAATGTGTAATATCATTGCCCCTTCCGATAACTGCATCGTTTCGGTTAGCACCTATGACAATTTTACATTTTAACAGGAAAAATAATATATCAAAAATTTGGAGGTATCCTTAAATTTTAACTCGCAACTTTTGAACCACTACACCAAAATTGTTACTATTCAACAATTTTAATAAAAAGAGTTAGGAAAACCAAATATATATTTACTAGCGATAATCCAGAAACCACTGGATTTAACATATTCGAATTAAGTTAATCCTCTGAGTGCCCCGATTAGCACAAAAATTTCTTATTCGCGCACAGTCATTGGGCCAAGAATGTATTTGGTGTGAGGCGCATCGAAGTTATTTTAAATGAATTAAATCATTTGGGATAGTTTTAAATTTTTCTCATGAGTACCCTACGTTTAATTCAACGGTCATGTTGATATATTTGTCAGTATAAAAAGTACCAAAGCCTCAAAAGTTAGTAAATTTTCGGCAACAGATAATTTAGTTTTAGGTAAATTTGGAATTTTAATTTATCCAGTTTTCTTAATTGTATAATATAGCTGCTTGTTACACCAATGTTGGCACGAACATCACATCACAAAATTTTAAGTACTCCTACCAGCTTTATCGTTTTAACTTGTTCCACTAAAAAATCCGTTTGAGTTCAAAACAATAGTAAACAATTAAAGAGGAAATTTTGTTAGATTTTTTGTTTAACAAATAATAAAATTGAATTCAATAATTAACTATATTTCTTAATTTTGGGACTATGGTGTACATTGGTATTAAACCTTTATTTAAAAATTTCTAGATCATATAATCATAAATTGTTTTTTTACTGCAAAGAAACATGAAAATTTCATTAGTAAGTTATAGAGAATAAAAATTGAAAAATTCGCCAGAGCTAGCATACTTAGTATTTTCGGTTGACGCTGCACAACCCTCTTTAGTATCCACGCCCTTGTTGGGTTTATGCTTTGATGATTCTCTATTTTATATTAAGTGTTTGGAAACAAATTAAAAATTCCGAAAACACACATACAATTAGACTAAAATAAACGATTTTTAACAATTTATATTTGTCGAAACAAATTGTAGTTGGACGGGGCAAGGTCTGGACTATAAAGCGGGTGAGACAAAACTTCCCAAGCACTATTTTCAAAATAGTTTTTAATCGGTCACGGCTTCATATCTGGTCACATATTCCGGGCGATTTTCGGCCAATAATCGATTTAAATCAATCAATTATTTTTATTACACGTCCCTTGTGGTCGTCAAGCCAGATTTCAGCAGCTCGTAATATATGGGACCCTTCTTAACTTCACCAAATACAAAGCATTATCTTGGTGCCATGGATATTCGCCTTTGGTGTTAATTTGGTTGGTTGACGGGACATGCAAAATCATCTTTCAACATCTCTCGGCTTCATCTCATGTTGTACCCAACTTCCTTGCTTTTGGATGAATCCTGCTGCTTGCAAGCGTTTTGAAATTGCTGCATGAGTGACACCCAATGATTTTGCAAGTTCTTCTTGAATTTGACAGTAATCTTCATCGAGTAATGCCGGCAATTTATCATCTTCGAACTTTTTTGGCTAACCTGGGCGGTCTTTGTCTTTCGTGTCAAAAAAATGGATGTGCACGTTTTTCAACTGCACTTTGTTTCAACTAGACCTTTTTTAAATTAAAGAAGTTCTTATGCTTTTTTTCAAATTGAAGAAGTTAAACGTTCCGCAAATGATGTTTTTTTGGTATAAAAAGCGACATTTTCGAAGAAAAAAAGAAACTGTTGTTTGCCCATCAAAATGCCATATAAGTTATTAAAGACACAAGTTTTGACAACTTTTTCTTTTGTACTTGTTTTACTACAGGGTGTTTTTTTATTTAAATTAAAACACAAAGACTTACGAAATTATTACGAGAACCGTTCCTTATGTTCTAAGCCTAACAATCAAAACAGGAGTTATATTTTAAAAATTATATTTATTTTTCCTTATAATCTCCTAAAACTTCAATACACTTAGTCCAATGTTTATTTAGCAATTCTATCCCTTGATTATAATAATTTATCTAATAACGCTAGTTAACAAATTTTAAAAAATTTTGTGCGACCAGCTTGCGACTATTTTTTTGTTATTGATTTGGGTCTCCTGAATCCGAAAATCGCATTTCAAAACATTCTTTCTGGAGTAGTTTTTGAAAATTTTTAATTTTTTGTTTTTATATTTTAATTTTTGAGTAATTTAAGATATTTTTTTATCAGTCAAATTGCAAAATAATTCTCATTTAATGGTCAACATTTTTCTAGAGTACGGGTTTTAAATTCGCTAATTAGTTTTGGACCTATAGGTCAAAATTTTACAGAAAATTATCTTTTTTTCGGCAAAAACTGAAATCTTAAAATTAAAAAAAAAAAATAAAAATGGTATTAATCTTGAAAGGAAAAATATAAAATAATTTTTTTCTTAAATGTAGTACTTCTATATAAAAAATAAGCAATTTTCAAAGAACATCTATGGGTAAATACCAAAGCTATGACCATTTATGTAAAAGTACCTAATTTAAGATTTTCTCCTTCTTTTGTGTTTTATTTTTATAAAAGCATAGTTAAGATCAACAGTATTAAAAAAAATAAAATTAACTCTATATTTATTAATATTGTTTATTGATTTTCTTTAAATTTATTTGTATTTTAGTATTAAAAATAGTTGTTGGACCTTCTTTACGTTTGTTTTCGTTTTTCTAAAGAATTTTGTATCTTTTATAAGTTTTTTTTTTTGATTTGTGGACCATTAAAAATTCCTTCCTTGATTTTTGCAAAAGAAATACTTTTAAAAATGTTACTCAAATAGGCAAAAGCTTGGCCTTGCTTTTTCAATGATTTGCCAAAGTTTTATATGCAATGGTGGAAGAATATTGTTTCCTTTCCTAATAAGAGGCACATACTTTATGTTGTCTTGGCCCACTGTAATGGCTAATCTTTCCGGCCAATATTTTCTCTTATAATGAAAATCTCGAACTCGACTGTCCCAGAGGCAAATAAAACAACAATATTTTGTGTATCCACGTTGCATTCCACATAGCATTCCCACCACATTTAAATCGAAAAAAACTTTCTAATTGTGGTCTTGATAGTTAATACATTTCAGCAATTTAACCATTGTTTCGTACGATTCTTTAGTGTTAACAACATGTGCGATGGGTATAGATGGTTTCTTGTTTCCATTATGTAAAAGAACTGCTTTGAAATTTTCTTTACTACTATCAACCAACAGTCACCATTCAATTACATTGTAAGGCTCTCTAAGCTTCTTGAACAAACCGGGAATGTCCCTGCAGAAACATATCTCATCTTGGGTTGAATAATACTTCGCGTAAGGAGAATAGCGGTTTCTGAAGTATGTTACTTTTGCATTTCACTTCAAAAAAATGTATTGTTGTAAACGAGTTGCAAGTACTTCTGCTTTTTTTTTGTGAGCTCCAAGTCTCTGACCAAATCATTTAATTGAGCCTGAGTAAGTAAGCGGCTCTCTACACTTGTGTTATAATTGTCTTCAGATGAGTTTTGATTTACAAATGATGAGTCTGAACTTACGTTGGTGTTAGTTGATTTTGGATATTTAGGAATGAGCAATACATCCGAATGAGGAACTGGAAAACTGACAGAGTCTACATTAGCATAAAGTCAACCTTTTTTAGCTTCAAATCCAAAACAATCGTCTAAATAGCAATCGTCGATATTGTTTTCTCCAAATCATTTATACTCTGAATTTTATACATCGGTTAATAAAAACAAATTTAAACACATGAGGTATTTATATTTAATAAATCAGTAAAAAATAATTTCAATTTCGTGCCGGAAGCCCATCCTGTTAGATTTCTATAGCACGGAAGAGATATGATACTTGGTGTCTTTCTTGCAAATTTGTGACAGGCATTCCAAAGTATTTCTGATAAATAACATATCTTTGAGTAAATTGCATACCACCAACGCATTCTCATTTTTTGTGTAACATAACTAATACATTCTCTTTTTAAGACTTCTCTTTTTGGCATTTTTGTCATATATATTTATGGGGGCACTTGCTTTCTTATCTACATAATTTGCAAATGAAATAAAAACGGGTTAGCGCCCCGGTAGGCTAGTTGGTAGCGTGCCAGCTTATCAGTGCGGGGGTCGTGGGTTCGATTCCCACCAGAGGCTCTGGTCTGTTTTCGCTACAACGAGCCGAAGGCCTTCGTTGCTAGTGCTCGGTTAGGGAATTAAGATATAATTTGTAATTATATGTTTAATAAAATAAAATAAATAAAAACGGGTTCTTAGTACCTGATAAAAAGTACAACGAATTCACAATTTTTCCTCCCAAAATAGATTTTTTAACTGTCCAATTTGAGTTTTCTTTAAAAAAAATGATTGTTGTGCAGTAATTCTGTAACAATTCCCAGCAAAAAATTTCTGAAAAGGTAATGGGGTTTGTATGTAATCAAGCATTTTGTGCAGAACGCTTTCCCTACTCGATTCTTTTAACAAGGCGTGAGACTAAAATCATTGATTTTCATAATTGATTACTTTTTTAATTGAAAAACTATTTACTTAATATTTTTAGAAATCACTCACACTTACGCACGCTCACGAGGGAATAATCGTAATCACACCAACTTTGGACGTTTTTTCACAAACTGACGTGAGTAAATTCAACTTTTACTCACGCGTAATTTCCCTAAATCAAGCAAAAATAACGAACAAAACTTATTCAAAAAAATAAAATAAAGTTAAAAAAGAAAAATAAATAGTGAAAGTAAAACATCGAATTGCTATGATAACATGGGTTTATCATAATTTTGGGGTTATAAACCACAAAAGTATAAATTTTTCCCAAAAAGAACAATTAAAAACCAAAATTTAAAACCAAAAATATGACTCACGCATACTACACTCACGCTATTGTCAATTATTTCAACTGTGTTATGCCTAACCCCGAAAGCTATATAACAAATCGGAAATTCACTCTTGCTGAAAAAAGTTTTGTTAGCTCTCCTCAAGATATACAAGCCGGAGTTCCACAAGGTAGCATTTTGGGTCCTCTGTTATATATCCTTTATACTTCAGACATGCCATTAGATGTTATTACCCACACATTGACTTTCGCTGACGATACTGCAATTTTAAGCGTCCATGATGACTCAAAAACAGGGTCTTGAATGTTACAGACTCACATTTCACAATTGGAAGCTTGGTTGGATAAGTGGAAAATTAAGGTGAATGAACAGAAATGTATCCACATTACTTTCACACTAAGAAAAGAGACGTGTCCACCCATTAAAATTAATAATCTGAATATACCTCAACACACATGTGTGAAATATCTCAGTATTCACCTTGACCGTCGACTCACGTGGAAAAATCATATAGATGTGAAAATAACTCTGATGAAGTTAAAAACTTCTCAAGTCGCTTGGCTAACTGGCAGAAACTCTAAACTAGGCCTGGACTGCAAATTACTCATTTACAATTCGATCATAAAACTCATATGGTGTTACGGAATTCAGCTCTGGGGTACTCTGCGTCCAATATAGAAAAAATTCAGAGAATGCAAAATAAGTTTTTGAAGACGATCACGAACGCACCCTGGTATGTTAGGAATTACAACATACATAAAGATCTGAATGTACCCCTGGTCAAAGATGAAATTATTAGACACTGCCAACGCTATTTTACAAAACTCGAAACACATCCCAACTTACTAGCCCGTAACTTAACTAATAATTACGGCCACCAGCGTCTTAGAAGGAGGGACACTGCGGAGAAATAATCATCTCTATTAAACCACATAACATCAGTCTGGCACTGGCTGGACTTAATAATTAATATTTAGATTTAATATTTGGATAATTATTGTTAGTCCACAGTTCTTAAAAGTGAAGATCCAATAAATAATATGAAATATGGAAAAACACCTAACCCCAGTTTAACAAAATTTTAGCAACATGCAAACTCTGGTTTAAGTATTCATTTCTTGAAAATAATATTTGTTTTTTGAAAATATATAAGGTAAATTGAATAAAATTGTATAACTTGAGGAACTACTTCCAATAATGTCCTATAATTTCGAAAAAGTATATGATTACTTCTTGAGTACAAAAAGTTTTTTTACTGTATCGTTGGAATGTGTTTGGTATTGCAGTTATGAAATTTGCCAATGAGATATGTAAGCGAGTATGGGCCTCACCTTCTTTTTGGAATGTTTAATTTTTTCCTGGGAAATAATAATATAAAACAAAAAAAAAAAAACAGATGAATTTAAAATTTGGATACCTTTACATAAATTATCATAACTTATTTTCTTTGTAGAAGTAGAACATTTAAGAAAAAAATTATTTAATATTTTACCATGTAAGACGAATATCTTTTTATTTTTTTCAAAATTTGTGTTTTTATCGAAAAAAAAGTATTTTTTCGCGAAATTTTGACCCATATCTTCTAAAGTACTTAACGGATTTAAAAACCATATTCACAAAACATGCTGTGCCTTAACTGGTTTTTCGTTTGCAATTTGACTGATAAAAAAAATTAAGCCAACCTCGAGATTAGTCAAAATGGTAAATTCACTAATGAATTAAAATAAAAAATTAAAAAACTTTCGAAAACTTGCCCAGACAAATTGTTTTTTAATGCTTTAGGAGGCCCTAATACATAAAAAATAGTCGCATGCTTGTCGCATTTTGGCTGTAAACTAGTGTAATCGTTTACAGCTGCAATCGCATCCTCACCAACAAAAAAAACTAGAATTTAGAAAAATTAACTTATTTAGAAGAAAAATTTAAATCGAAACAGCGCAAAATACACTTTTTACAAAAATTTAATAACATTTTCCTTGAAATTAGAAAACAAATTTTTATTAGAAAACAGTAAAATTTTCCTCCTAATTAGTTTATATATCATCTTAAATTTAACTGTACGTTAGGAAATGTTTCCTTGATTTTAGGAAAAATTTTATTTTATTTAAGTTTATTAGATATTTTTTTTACTAAAAACAAGGACTTAACTCCCTAAAAATAAGAAAATATTTTCAAACATCAAGTTAAATCATCCTTAAATTTGATTTAATATTTCTAATAAATATGGAACTGTTTCTATGATAAAGGTAATATATTTATCCATAAGTATTTTCCCACTTTCGGAGAACTTCCGCTTTGTGAGGACACAATTTTTTTTACATTTTTGCCTTTAAATTAAATTGAATTATACTAAACTCATTATACTAAACTCATGTATTTAAGACTTACGCTCACGCACGATCAACCCAAAAATTACAATCATGCACGATAATTTTTTAAATGGTTAATTTAATGTGTTTCAATTAATAATATTTTTTCTTTAAAATTAGGAAAACTCACTGGTTTGTCTTTAATTTGTAACTTTGTTTTTTGGAAAAATATTGAAAATACGTAAAACGTTTTCCATCAAAAAATTCTATACCTGAGGTTTTTATTTCTCAAAAATTTTAATATTTTTCTAAGGGCCTTATCTGTGAATTAGACCATACTCCATGGAAATCACACTTAAAATTTTCTGTAACGTCCATAATAGTGAGTCAGTCAGTGAGACAGTAACGTTATTCTTTTATATATAGAAATATAGGGGACAATTACAAGTTAAATGACAAAATGACTCTACCCCATTGTAGAGTGGGATGATGGAAAGTACATACAAAATTTTTCTTTTAAATAGACATAAAAATGGTAACCTATTTTAGCGTCGATCTTAATACTTATCAAACTACCTAAGTACAAATTTTTTAGAATCTTCCTACAATCACTTTTATTTGCCAAGTGGTAGTCAGCCACAGGTGTTACGGTATGTAGGTTAATTACAAACTAACATCAACAAAACGTTATTTTTATATCCTGAATATGTTCATTCGAATACATATGAACATAAGAGCGAGCCTAACTTTAAACAAATTGTGAAAAATACAAATTTTTAAAATCGTGATAATAATAATGATTTAATAATGATTTCTTGTCCATTGAAACGTTTTGTAAGTATTGATCAGGTTCACGATGCAATTGTGTGATTGTACTCCAACGAAATCTTTTGGGGTTATAATGATTGCTTTTTTCATGTATTTAAATGCTATTTTATTTGATTTTTGTCAATATAACCAATTTTAATTAAAAAAATAATAAACCTTATAATATACTTCATGAATTAACAATTTTTTGGACTTTAAATTTTTTGAGTTTAGATCACACTAATTTACATGAATTTGTAGGATATTCTATAAAATGTGTGTTTCAAAATTTCTTTTTATAATGAAACGATAAGTTATGTAAAACATTTTTAATTGAAATAAGAAACACCCTAATGTAGAAGCGTATGTGATGATTGGTTAACATACCTTGAACTATCACCAAATGTTGGAAGCGTAAGCAATGCACCGGGTGCTGTATTCCAAACTATACTATTACGCTCTGGGTAATCTGGCAAGCGCTCTCGTATAATCTAAAAAGAAATTAGGACAAACGTTTTCATAATTATAAAAATTAATTAAAAATCCAAGGATAAAAGCAGCAAAAAAAGTTTAATATATTAAATTGTTAACTAACAAGGGAATCCTTTCAACACTTACACGCCAATTTGGATGAAACTCGAACTTGGAAATCGTATGCAAAATTGGCACTTTATTGTAATTTAAATATTTTAACATTTCTTTCAAAAGAACTCCATAAAAAATGGTATTAACGGAAAGAGATTTCAAAGTACCTAGATTTATATTTATTTATTGATTATGTGACAGGATTAAATTTGTATACTGGATTGATAAATATAAAAATTATTTTAATATAATATAAAATAATAATAAATAGTAAAAAAATACATAGACTCAACGTAAATGATAGCTTTTGTTGCTAGTGATCGGTATTAGGATATAATTTGTAGTTATATGATTAATTTAAATTAAAATAAAATAATAAAATAATGGCTTCATAAAGCTTTGTTATTGGATACTTTAAGTATTACAGTTCATAACAATAACTGTAAAAAGTAGAGAATAAATATAATTGTAAAATTTCGTTGATGTTAGTCTAATTGTGGGTTTGTTAATTTGCACCCAATATAAAATAGACAATCATCAAAGCATTAACCCAACAAGGGCGTGTATACTGAAGGGGGTTGTGTAGTGTCAATCGAAAATACTAAGTATTCTATCCTGCTGGCTCTGTTGAATTTTTTAATGTTTTATTCTCTATAATTTACTAACAAAAATTTTCATGTTCCTTTGCAATAAATAAAAAACAATTAAAAAAAAGAATATGATTATATGATCTAAAATCCTATTAATACCATTCTTTTAATAAAGAAAAATTTAAAAGGGAAAGTTAATTATTATTAAGCTAAAAACTTGAACAAAAAAGTTTTAAAGTGCATTGCGTTGCTATTAAGTTGTTGTATATGTGGAATAGTATTCGAAAGACGAGCGGCATGAATAAACTGCCACTCCGATCTAAATATCTGTGTATTGGAATGATAATTTTTCTCCCTCTTTCTGATCTGACAAACTGTATTTTGACGTACAGATAGTGCGGTTTTCCTGCATATATTATTCTATGTAGAAACATTAGAACTCTTTCAAAAGATACTTTGTATAAGCTTTTCGTAAAGGAAGAGACTTAATCATAGTTTCTTATCCCATAGACGTAGCTAATAATATTGTTAAATAAATTTTCGAGTTTGTTCCTGATTGTGGCGTCGCAAGTGGAAAAAGTTCGCAGCCATAGGTAAGCCTCGGAATAAGATATTGTTACAAGAAATTTCTATCACTAGAAATTTCTTTACACAAATTTTGACAACTGGAAGATTCTAGTGTCGTAATAAACTGGAAATAACTAGAATACCTGATTACTCCTATAAATACTGGTTCTCAGTGACGCAGTAGTTCAGTTTATAAGTAAAACGCAAAGTGTGAAGAACTAAAGTGTGGCTAACGTTTAGTCTATCTAAACCGTGTAAATAAAGTGTGCTGTTAAAGTGTATTTCTGTAATTTAAGTGACGGTTATAAATAAATAGAGCTATAAATAATTTCAAACGGTGTTTATTATTTGCAATATAGAAGGAACTCGATTTATTTAAAAGGTAAATAAATCAACGATTTTATAAAGGGTAAAATCGTAACAATATGATTTTGCTAAAAGTATCCTAACTCTGAAAGGAGTATATGCATGGGTTGCCCAAAGTGTTCCTAATTTCAGATATCTTTGCCACACAAGTAAGTTTACATGATTCGACCAGGTTAAATTGTTTCGTGCCGATTGTAAAATCTGAATTTTTTGGCCGTTTATAAGTGGGCTCAAAGTTCCTTTATGAATCACCAACAATTTTGATTTATCAGGATTCAGATATAAGCTATTCGCAGTTGCCCAACGATATGTCGCAGTCCAGGACTTCTTAATTGAATTTACTGGGTTACTTATGTACAACTGTACATCATTGCATACATATGGACACTGGAATGAGATATTTGTTTAGGTAAGTCATTAGCATAAATTGAAAAGAAGAGTGGCCCCAAATCGATTCCTGTGGTACACCTTTCATAAGTATCACTGGGTTTGAGATTGTATTATTAACAAATACTGATTGGGTACGGTCCGTGAGGGGCACAACATCTGCCCCAGGACCATTCATTCATTTGCAATTCAATCTCTATATATAAAGGAATAACGAGTAATGTGCTTTTTACATCTCGAAAACTAAACGCCCACATACGTGGACAAGGGCGTTAAGATTTTTATAAATTTTCATGCCTATTGTTTGCTGGAATTTGAAGTCTACATTATTGGCGATATATAAAAAATGCGGACAATGAAGAGCTTAATCAACAAACTTTAAAATTATATTTAAACTGAAGGAAATTTGGAAATTTTTCGATTTAAACACCCTGAAAATCATTAAGAAAAAAGTCTGAAAAAATTGTTATAGCATAAGCTTTGAAATTAGATGAAACAAATCTAAAAAATGTAATTTTCAATGAGCTATGCTGAACATCATTTACCGGGGCAAAAAATTTTACATTTGCAAATGTTTTAAGAAAAACTATAATTTTGGGCACTTTTTGGTAAAAATTTTCTTAACTTATTACTTTTTGTTAAAGAGATTTGTATTTCAAATTTAAACTTATGTATCTGATTTGTTGTACATAGTTGAAGCCATTTCTATATTTAAGTTAAATATCATCTTTTTTAACTCTATCCTTCTCGTTTATGTTTTCTTTAAAATGGACAAACCTTTTTCGTATAACTTTGTGGATTTATTTATATATTTTTTTTTTGTTTCTTATAAATCCAAAATCCTACATTATCATTTTGACATGTAAACTTTTTTTTGTTGTTAGGTATTCATTTACATAAAATATATGGAGCAAAATATTGTTAATGTTGTAAAATAAGCAACATCAACTTATTGCTTAATGAAGGATATAAGAGGCACTTTAAAGCTAAAATAAGTGAATGTTTTTTAAGCGAAAATACTTCATTGCTATTCAAGTACAGAACAAACACATAGAAACAAAATCAAAAAGGGAGCACAAAGAATAATCGAAATACATATAATCCTCACTGTACGGTTGTTTAATGTAATTTCCTAAAATAATGCATATTAACACTACATTACTCTGTTATACTAAAAATCATTTTTTTTTGCACAGACTGCTATTAACATGAACAGACTCTCCATCCAGATTATTTAAAAATTTTGATATATTAAAGATGGGACAAAATTGAAAAACTTACAGTAACAAACATAAGTTGATATTAGGGATCATTCATTGGATATATCTTCAAAATGCCTTTTATTTGATATCCAATTTGTATATAGAAAAATTTTCAGAACACTAGTGTTAGTAAATTTATATATTTGTAAGAACTACAAGCTAGAGTCTAGAATATTCAATATATTAATGGGAGGAAACAGGTAATTTGCAAAGCTTTCTCCATTGTTTTCCTCCACAAGGAAATTTTATATTTATTATTATTATTTTTTTTTTGTCAGCTGTTGACCAGCATTGCCACTTTTTCATGCAAAAATTCTACAAAATAAGCAAAACGTAGTGTTGTTTCCATGAGATTTCTTACAAATCTCGATAAGTTTCGGGATTTCATTTTAAATGAGAAATCTTGAGATTTACACGAGATTTTCACTGAAATCAGGATTTTAGTCAAAATAAATTGATTTGCCAATTTAAACGAGTATTTACATATTTGTCTATTAGATAAAAAAATTAGAGCTGTCATACTTGTGAAAAAACTGTATTCACATAAACAAGTAGATAATTATAAATGATAGTACAATATTTCACAAGAAGACAGCGATATTTTTTTTACTTCAGCTTATCTTCGACAACAACCAACAAAATTTTGCTTTCGACTAAAATTTAGTAGATTTTTTGTTGTTTTTTTTTTACTAATTATTAGTAAAACAAATATACATAGGTGTGTGTTGTGTTTTGTTATTACGTACAAATAAAAAACTTTCAATTCAAAAAACAAACCACAAAAATCGGGGTTTTCTAAGGTTTTATCAGTTAAAAATTAATGGTAATTTTTAGCAACTTTTAATAGTTATTGAAAATAAACAATAAAATTGGCTAAATATAAAAAAAAAATCAAAAGTCCCCTTTTTTATTGAATTTTTGATTAGTTTAGTATTTATTTTAGATTGTTTTTAACAAAATAATATTGTGACACTCACAGTTCTCTTTTTAACAAAATTTAAGTAGCTTTTTCAGCTATTTTTAAAGATATATTTCCATGAGTGTACAAACTTCCAGAGAGAAGCTAAAAGAAGTTGGGACACTTTATCAGCTACAAAAATTTACAGAAAGTTTATATAGAAAAAAGTATCACAAATTTTAAGCAATTAAAAATATTTGTTAAAATTCAAATTCAGTTTCTGACAATTTTTTGTTTGAAATGTTTGTAAATTGTTATTTTTCATATAAAAATTCTTTGAAAATAAAAAGTTAAGTTACAAAAAAATAACAAAAAGTTTTTTGTATTTACAAATTCCGTTGTTGGTGCCTTTTTAAAAACTATTTTTTTTTTGTATTTAATATTACAAACAGAATTTTGTAATTTTATTCTGTGTATAAATAAATGTAATTTACATACATTATTCCTAGAAGCCGTCAAAAATGTTAGAACGGCAAAATTCTGAAAAGCTTAGTTGTGATAACCGAATTTGTTGATGGCTAATTTTGAATTTAAATATTTTGTTAGAAAAACAAATATAGTTTAAAATTCGTTTACCAATACCAATCATTAGTGGCGTCCATAATTAATACAATCCCCAATTCGGTTGGCTCTACTAAAACGCAAGTTTAATGGCATATTTGATGGAATAACACATTTGTGTTTATGTTACCTCTTTGAAATACCGATAATTTTTTTTTTTAATAAATTTGCTACATTTGAACAAATTTTACAATATATCCACTAAATAAAGGATTTGTTCTACAGTAGAAAATTACTAAACTAATTTTATTTTTTAAAATTGATTCTAAATACAAACACTAGGACAATATGATTGCTTTTTAGTTCTTTTAAATCTTTCTAAAAAAAGTTAAAATGTTTTACCAACAAATTCCTATTAAATTTAAGTCCAAAAAATAAATTAAATGGTCAGAGCACAAATTTCAAATTATTTAGAATTATTTGATTACTTTCTACTTAAACAAATTGCTTATTCGAATGTTTTAGTTTGTAATACTGTATAAAAAAAATTGCGGAAATCTTTTGTAGAAACATATTTTTGTCTCATGAGTTCTTTTTAATTTATTTTTAAACAAAGATAGATTTAAAAAATATTCCCATTAAATGATTTTTATATTTAAAGATATAATTTACAATACACTAGTAGTTGTTATACTCCAAAAAATACCAATAACTATTTGTTATTAGTTCCAATGCATGTTTGTATTTTATTCTTTCCTCATTTATAATTTCGACCATCTGAGAATATTTTATATACTACATACACATACACATACATATAAATTTGTTTTGTATGCACGGCAAGATATGTAGGTGCGCTTAAAAATAACATGCAACATAAAATATGTTGGATGGGTAATAAAAATGCTTGTTACATAAATTTATTGCATTTAGTATGTGCTAGTTATTTCGAGTTGGTATCACAATGTTACGTGTATTAAAACTAAAACAGGAGATGAACAAAAAAAAAAAGGATCTAAACTTGATTGGTTGATTGAGATTTTTTTCCAAAACATTGAAAGGATACTGATAGAATAATAGAGGATCAAAATTATATGCACTTTATTTTTTGTTGTAAAAATCTTTTAAAAAAGCAATTTATGGTCAAGTGAATACAATAAATTTTACGTGTTCCACCACATAGATAGAAACAATTTTTCCAGAGACGTGAATGATTCATTAAGAGTGTATTTATTTATATAAATACATTATTTTAAAAATCTTCGGCTACACTCAAAATAATATGTATCTGGCCTTAACAAAAAAAAAACTATTAAAACAAAATGTATTTCAGTTTGACGTAAAACGAACTTTGAGGTCACGGATTTTCTTTAATGATTTTTTTTTGCTTAAAAATATTTTATTTTATAAAAAAATCATTTAACGACAAAATTCTGTCGTTGACATTTTTACACGTAAGAATATTTTGGCACTAGAAAAAAATTTTTGTTCAATTTCTTTTCATATAAAATGTGTTTTTGTAAAAAATTTTTGATTTGCAGATTTGTTACAATGAGAGTCATTTTTGTTCGGTTACAGATCATATTGTAACAAATTCCAAATAGAATTGACAATTGATCACCGATCACTTGTCATAGGTGGGTGTGAATTGCGCTTTGTGACATGACGCGACTGCGCGACGTTGGCACACGTTTACTATACGTTAGTTCGTGAGGGTGACCACAGCTAGCGTTCGGCTAAAAAAAGTGAAAAAGTGCTCTGTATGCATTTTATGTGAATGGTTTTTTATTTCAAGTGTCAAAATTACGATTTAAAATGGTGCACAGAGAACAGATTCATTGTGGCAACCGAATTTCTTGCCAACTGAATTATTTGGTTGTGGTAATTAAATGTACCCCTAACACAATTGACATTTTTTGCTTTAACAAATATATCGGTGGCTCCAAACAAACCATTCGGTTTAAAAAAATGTGATTGTCACAATCAATCTGTTTTCTCTGTGTGCGATATTTGTGTATTGTAGTAGAGTTGCGTTTTCTCGTACAGTTTGGGGACACATCAACGATTGATTCGAAATTTTTACCTCTGATAGAAATCCTTTTTGGGTGTCCGGCTATAGCTTTTTCGTGGCAGATGTGTTTTGTTAAAAAATTCGATGCAAAGTTCAAAAATGGACTTGGATATATCATTGTTATTGATGGTTGGATTGAAACAACATATGCATCATTAGAAAGGTAATTTAAATGTTTTTTAGATGAGAAGGAATTTCCATTTTCTGAAATTTTTTTTGAGGTTTTTTTTCACAAAAACGCCTACATAAAAATAAAATTTTTACTTATAATATAAAAAATATCATATCATAAAATGGACTTGGATATATCATTGTTATTGATGGTTTGATTGAAACAACATATGCATCATTAGAAAGGTAATTTAAATGTTTTTTAGATGAGAAGGAATTTCCATTTTCTGGAGTTTTTTTGAGGTTTTTTTTTCACAAAAACGCCTACATAAATTTAAAATTTTTACTTATAATATAAAAAATATCATATATATTCTTGAAAACTTTTTTGTTTACAGAGTTAAAAATTTAAACTAAAGCTTAAAAACTTGACTATATTTTTTAGAATTCCCCTAAAACACATTTTTTCCAAAAGGTATTATCCGGGAATGGTGGTAGGGGAAATCAGGGAGGTGTCACTAAAATATACTTCTTTGATAGAACGAAATGAATAACGGTGAACAAGTTTATACAGTTCCAAAAAGTGAATCGTTCAAATGAACACAGAGAAAACATATTCACCCTTATTCTAGTTGTCGTCATCGACAAAAGACAATGTTGTCTTGGGATTTTTTTTTGAAATTGGTATTCCCGTTGTCGTTATCGAAAATTATTGATAACTGTCGACAAGTATTTGGTATTCTATAAGACATTGTGACGTCGATATTGTCTTGAAACGACTCTGATTTTGTCGACTTTAGTAACGACTTGAGGAAAAGTAATGACTGAAAAAAAACTTGGCCCACCGAGAATAATGTGAGATGGATGGCAGAAGGTAAAGAAAGCATGATCATATAAAGTGCATTATAAAAATATAACAAAATTTATTTACAGGTTTGGCGAGACTTAAAATTTAAAGTTAAAAGGAAAATGGTAGCCAACAAAGCCGAGTGTAATGCTACAGGTAGCGGAAGATTCAAGCAATTTATATTGACCCCGCTGGAGGAAGCTGTGGCAAATCTTCTACAGTTTCAGAAACAGCTGAACCCTAAGTTAAAGTCGTTTCCAACACTGAGCTGGTACGATCCCTGGGCTAAAAATCTTAATGTAGCTGCTAACTTTATTGTTTTGGAAATAAATGTGGAATTCCGGTTTTCAAATTAGGTGCTATTGTTTCCAGCACATCTTTGAAGGCTGTTTTATTCAGCCGAAAGTAACTTTCAAACCTTTTAAAAAAATAGAAGATTAACATTCTTTAAAGTAACAGACTTTGATTTTGCTGCTCACTTGTTATCCGGCAGATTAAAGATATTGGATTTCTGTATGAGAAGTCTTCTTTCCAATACTAGATTTTCTTTATTTTCTTCATCACTGGTATCAGAATTGAAATTACACATAAAAAACATTTTTTCGCAAAAATAATAAACAAAATAAATCTGCCGACTCAATTTTTAGAGATGTGTTTTTGTTTAAATCGATAAACTGTCGACGTCGTTACAACACTGTTTTAGAATACCAATTTGGTGTCGAAGTGATGTTGACTCAAAAACGACGACGACATTGATAACGACAACTAGAATAAGGGTGATTAATTGTGATAGCCGGATTGTGGTTATCGATATTTTGGTTTGTGGCGACAGATATTCGGTAGAAAATTAAATTTTCTACCAAATAATTTGGTTGCTGCAACCAAACCATTCGCTTGTCACAATGAATCTGTTTCCTCTGTGCATTAGTATTTGACAGATGCCGTGGAATATTCCAATAAAAACGTAAATTGTGTTGTTTCAATGCCTACAGATTATAAAATTAAACGTTTTGCCAAAAATAATTTGTATTACCTCAATGCTATGTGCTGAATTTCTCCAGTTCTCCAGTTTGTTAAAGTATAGTTATTTTCAAAGTTTTTTTTTATATTGTAAATTCTATTTGGACTTTGGGATAATATAAAAAAACACTTATTTTATATTTCTTTACTATGTTTTTGTTCTGAAATATTGACTTAATTTTTAAGGGTTTTCACAAAAACTAATTACGTAAGTAAATTAAAGTTATAAAGTAAATTTATTCGATCATTAAAGTCCAAAATTATAAATGTTTAAAATTAAAAGAGGAACTTGATCAAAGTTTAAATTAATTTGCTTGCGAATATTAGATTTAAAATAAATTAAAAAAAAAATATCTAACGATCAAATTCTTCTTTTTTAAAAAAAAATCTTAAGACTTTAAGGGCCAGTTTTCGAGTTAGCAAAAAGTATAATTAGTATAATTTTGTTAAAAAATTTGTGACTTAAGTAAAATATTACTAAAAATTCTTATTTAGTGCTGACTGCTAAGCCAATCAAAAAATTTTGTCTAGTTCTGAAATAAAATATTCTTTAACATATTGCCATCTCTGCATATGATATAACATTATATATTATTTAAAAGTTATTTGAACAAGCTTCCAAGGAAACCATTTGATCAGTGCTTTTTTGTATAGTCGCTCAAAAACCTTTCCATTTCGGATACCCGAAATTTTTTTAAAGAGAAGTAGCGTGTGGATTCACAAAGATCGGGTCTTTTCAAATCGCCTTATATGCTACTAACTACCCCACATCTTTTATAAACCAACAATTGTTTATATGATATTAAAACTTTGTCTGACTTTCGACATTTGTATGATTTTAAATACTAATTCAAAAGTTTTATAACTTTATTAATAAACTTTAAAGTCAAATTTTCATAGACAACATTATTAATTATTGTTTCCAGAAGTGGTCGGAAATGAAAAACCAAAATTATAACCACAAAATTCAAGTTGTTTGCAAATGTTCACCAATTCTATTTTAGTTGCAACATTTTACTGTGCATGGGTATGTAATTGCAGTAGTCTCATTTACAAACGTTAGAATGAATTTGTCAAAATATGTAAGTGTGCATTTCGAAGGATGTTTTCAACAAGTACTGTTGAAATTTTGTATGTATGTATGTATGAGTTAATAAACTTGTGTGTGGGTATGTATGTATTATTTCGCCTGATCCTTTTATCGTTTTTCATACAACTCCACCTTCTGAAGTTGTTGTCGTTGTTTTCGAAGGAATTAAGTTTAAAACAAAACTTTTTAGTTGTTCATTTCATGTAGACGCAATGCTTATGAAATTCTCCATTTTCTTTTCATTCTCTAAGCATCCCTATTTATTTTTTTATATTATAATTATTATGTTCTATACATATATATATATATATATATGTATAGATGTGGCTTAAAATAGGAATTGTCGCTGTTTTATCGCTTGAGTTTTGACTTTTACGAATTTCCTACAGATTTGTGGCGTTAGATTATTTTAGAGATTTTTTTACAGCATAAAATATTTTCCTTTTTGCTCTAGTTATTTGTGACAATGTGTCAGCTGTACAGAGAGTGTGAACAAAGAAAACGGAAAATTAAGCAGTTACCACAACTTTAATGGCAGATGTGCGAATGACATCGAGCATAAGATTGTTAACGATGCTTCTTCTTTCATTTCGTTAAATTAAAAACTAATTTCTTCTCTTGCAATTAGTTTTTGCATGCCAAGTTCTAAGTGTAAAGGCGTGAATTGTAAATATTTTTATTTATTTCTTGTGATAACCGGCAATGGGACGATATAATTTTGTTATTTTAATAAAGAGCAATAATTGATTTAATTTCTTTTGTTAACAAAAAAAAGTTTTTGTTCTATCTACAAAACTAAGAAAAATTGCATTTAATTTCACACCAAAATAATATCAAGAACCAAGTCAGCTTAAAGTCAGTACTGCCGGAGTAAAAAAGTTTCTATATAACCATATGTGGCTTTATCTAATAATATGTAATTATAATACGGGTATTATACAATATATGTTATATGTTGATCTTTATAAAAATATATATGCTTGGTATGATACATGTCCATTAGACCGTACCTCAAAAAAAAGTTCACCGTACACCCTCAAATATAAAGTATTTTAACAAGAAAATTTCGAAAATGTTTTTTTTTTTTTTTGGCCGAACGTAGGGGTCGCCATTTTATATTTTTCGTTATATCTTCGCCATTTACCGTCGGATCTTAAAGTGTTGTGTATCAATGTTTTTTGTCTCGCGGAGACCGATGTTTTCCTCGAAGGAGCCATTTTCTAGTATTAACCCACCAGATATCAGTTGCTACCACCTTAATGTACTACCCTAATATTTTAAAATGAAAGCTCGCAAAAAAGCAATAAACTTTTGCTGGGAAAGTATTCCAATAATTCCAGCGGAACTATTATTTTATTTTTTTTTTAATTTTTTTTTTGTTGCCGAATGTAGGGCATTTTTAATTTTTTTGTCATATCTTCTGTATTTACAGTCGGATGTTAAAGGGATATATATCAATGTTTTTGTCGCAATAATACAAATTTTTTACATCAAAAATCATTGACCTCAAGCACCCTTTTATACTACTTAAGGGGTAACACACATGTAAAAAGCCTATATATAAAAACTTCCTTTTTTATTTTCTATATTTACGGAGGTGTGTTAACAAAGATTGGTTTTCACAAGATTTATGAAGGAGTACAAAAAAATATTTGTTTTACACAAAGTTTTACAAAATGATAGTATTTTTACAATAGAGGTCCACGGCACTCAGCATAATTTAACCAATTTTAGGTGGATCGCTCTGAAACATACACTTTATATAGAAAACTAAATTATCTAGAGAAGAGCGCATCCATAGATAATTTAGTTTTCCATATGCATTATAAATTTCAGAGAAATCCACCAAAAATTGATTAAGTAATGCTGCGTGCCGTGGACCTCTATTGTTACTTGAGGTCAATGGCTCCTCGAGGAAAACATCGGTCTCTGCGAGACAAAAAACATTGATATACAACACTTTAAGATCCGACGGTAAATGGCGAAGATATAACGAAAAATATAAAATGGCGACCCCTACATTCGGCCAAAAAAAAAAAATAAAAACATTTTCGAAATTTTCTTGTTAAAATACTTTATATTTGAGGGTGTACGGTGAACTTTTTTTTTTTGCCTATAAGTTGGTACGGTCTAATGTCCATATATATTTATATATGCCTTTTAAAAAATCATATATGGCTTATACAAAGCAATATATATAAAGGGTGATCCAAGTAGAGATACTTTTTTCAATAGCCTTTTTTGACAGATCACGTGTGAGTCGCGTCATGCTGTCATGTTTGGCATTTCATAATGGAAAGACTTACGCCTGAACAACGTTTACAAATCGCTCAACTTTATTACGAAAATTCACGTTCTGTGAGGAATGCACTTCGCTCAACTTATGGTCAACATAATCGGCCTACTGAGCGTACTATTCGCAACACCATCACCCATTTTGAGACCCTGCATTCATTATTGGATAATATTCGACCGAATATACCACGTCCGTAGCGGCCGTAGCTGAGAGTGTACACGAAGACCGTGGGGATTCGATTCGGCGCTATCGTGCCATTATAACCGACTATTTGATGCCTGAAATTGAAACCCGTGATCTCGGCGACATTTGGTTTCAACAAGACGGCGCCACTTCCCACACATTGCATCAATCAATGGATTTATTGAGAGAACACTTCGGTGAGCACATAATTTCACGTTTTGGGCCGGTCGATTGGCCACCAAGATCGTGTGATATTACACCGTTAGTCTTTTTCCTGTGGGGATATGTAAAGCCTAAAGTTTATGCGGCAAACCCGCTTTGATTCATGTTCAAAAATAAGACATACAATTAAGCCCGACCTGTTGCGCATGACAGAGTTCTTACAAATACATTTAAAAACATCTAAAATCAACAGCAACCGCAATTCCCTAACCGGTATTTTCCAAAAACTTTAAATGCAACCGAAATAATTAACTAAATTATATATATATACGAGGACCGTAACCAATATTCGTTTCGGTTGTTATCCTTGGCTTTTTGGTAATTTCTTTAGAAAATAAAATAACTTTGCTTATTGTTTATTTCTACAAATTCATATTGCTATGTAGTATTTTTTCAAATGATTTACAAAAAATGGTTGAAAATATATTTTGTTCTACAAACATGATTTAAAAAAAATAACATAATTAAAATACTTAACAAACAACCAACACATCTTGATTTCAGAAGTTTTTTGCGTGTAAAATTTAAATATTTGATTTAAAGACTACATATTAACAAATCTTTGGAAAATTACACAAAGAAAGCTAAATCGGTCTTAAATTTTTAAATAAAATATTTGAAATAAAAAAAAACTTTTTAATGAAAAGGAAACTTTCTCTGTAAATGTTTTTTTTTAACATTGTATTAATTTTTTTATTGGAGCGGAATTTAAAGGATTTATCAAAGAAAACTTTTCTTGGAAATGAGAAAATGCATGCTTATTCGTTACCATTAACACTAGGTGTGCCAGCTTTTTGGAAATGTTAGTTATACAAAAACAATTTTTAATAAATTGTCAAAAATAATCTACAAGGAAATTACTTTTTAAAATGCATATTTTCAAAAATTTTCCAGTATTAATAAGTGTGTTACTCTTTTTATTGTATTTTTATTAAAATTTATTGGAATAATAATTGTTGTTTTTTGCTTTGAAGTACGAATTAGAATGAAAAGAGTTGAAATATAAAAAAATGAATTTTGACAAAATTAAAAATATAATTTTGGAATTTATTGTTGTACAGTAGAATACTGTCGCCACAAGTGCAAATAAGTGATTTTAGGTTCAAATATTTGTCACTATTGACCATTGTTATCAAACATTATTAAAACCAGTCAATGGTCTTTAAACTTCCTTGTACAAATGTAAAAATTACTACACTCAGAAAAAAAGTTAGTAGAAAAATTTGTAAACGGTTCTCAATCCCACTTTACTATTTTTGTACTGATTTTTAGTAAAAAAAAATATTATTTAGTAAATTTTTTTGCTATTTACTTTTTACAAATTACACAACTTTTACAGAATATTTACAAATTTTTGTTGCTAACTTCAGAAATCATTTTACAGACTTTTGAAAACCAATTTGTTTATATTAGCAAAAAAAATGTACTAATTTTAAGTAGGTGGTTATTAAAGAAAATCTTATTTATAATAATTAAAACTTATACTTACAAACTTAAATTGCATTAAAATTGTACATAGGTTGACAAAAGGGATCGGAAGTAAAGATAATTTTCACAATCGAATCATGTCCAAAAATAGGGCATCCATTTTAAATAGCACTAAAAACTTTTTAGTTCTATAAATCAGCCCTTAAAACAATTAAAATTTGATCTTAAAATCAAAAAAATTTACTAAAAATATTTTTCAAAACAAAAATAAACAAATTAAAACAAAATCAGAAATTCGTTTGTTTTAACTATTTTTGTCTAAAATATTTTTTGAAAAAAATAACTAAAAAATGTTCGATAAATTAAAATTTTGCTATATTTTACAATTCATTTATATATACATATGTTCCCATCGTTCGCATAGGAATGTACCACACCGTTGGCCTTTCGTCCAAGTTTTACAACACTAAACTTTGGCTATTTGAGATAAGCTAGCAGGCCTTAATGAGTTAAATGAAAATAGAAAATCTTTTCATATGCGGTGAACACATAAACCACGTTAATGAAGTCAGAGTATCTGTTGACGATTGCAAAAACTTTGTGATTAATATTGTTAAACTTTCTTCTAAAAAAGTTGGCTTAATTGTCTTCTGAAACGAGTTTGAAAGTTATTTAGTTTGCATTAAATATTAAAGTGCGACTAAGTACAATTTTGCAAAAAAATTATTTGTGGTTTTCTTTGTTTCACTTTTTAAACTTCATTTTAAAAAATTTCGCTTATGGCGTTTGATAATATCCTTTCCTTGACGATAGTACGAAAATTTTTGTGTAATAACAACTTTTAAAATATGTACTTATTTTTGAAAAATTTTTGTATGTTTTTTGTAACCAATTTTGATTAACCGATACATCGTATAATATTATTCGAATTATATACGTTATTCGAAATTTCTGCATTTAAATTATTGAAAAAAATTGTCGATTAATCGAATAACGATTAACCGATTGAATACCCCGGTGGCAACCCTAAAAAATAACTTCCATTTCGAACTCAGCTTATGATATTTACGTAGGAAAGAATTGTTAGATCCAATATCATTGAAATTGATTTATAGATTTTCCAAATATTTATATCGTCAATTAGAAAAATAAGTCTAAACTACATCATTTCTTGTCAAAACTCTGGAAGTCGAAATTCGATTTTGTTGATTTTTAATATTAAAACTTAAGCAAAAATTATAAATTTTTCTGCACAAATCAGTAATCTTACTTAACTGTTGTGGCCGTAAGACAAATAAAAAAGATTCGTTGCTGTTTAAAGAAATAAAATTTGTGTTATATAAAAATAAATTATTATTACGTGTCTTTTATTTGTGACTTAGTTTTAAAAATCTGTTGCATTTTTGTATGTCGCGAAATTGGTTTAGCACAGTGTTATGCAAAACACGTCAGTAAAATCAGTCGAAACTAATGACTAACAATTTAGCAAAAATGCAATACATTAATATTTGTTTACCAATGTCGCTAATACCTTGTTTACATTTGTATTAAAATCACCAGATTTCGACTAAAATTAAGATTTCAGTGAAAATCTCGCGTAAAATCTCAAGATTTCCCATACCAAAGAAATTCAGAAAATTCCCAAGATTTGTAAGAAATCTCATGAAAACCTCGCAAATGTGTGAACTTTTAAAAAATACAACTCTACGTGTTGCTTATTTGTAGAATTTTTGCATGGAAAAATTTTTGCAGTGGCAAATCTGATCAAGATTTCTGTGCGAGATTTTTATTGTAATTTCGGCATTTAATGTCAAATTTAAACGCAGTACAAAAAGGTGTACATTTATGCACAGGTTTGAAAGTCGATTTAAAGTCCTAAACTCCTAAGTGATGGAAATCGAACTGTAAAAAAACAGTAATTTTGATTGGTTTTGGTATAACTAGCACTTATAACATTTTTCTCGAAAACTAAGTGAGATATAAACAATTTTTTTATAAAATTGTACGATTTCTCAATAACATGATTTTTATTGTTTAAAATCTGGAAAATGTAACAAAATTTTATGGTATTCGATCAAAGTTACCAAACCAGTCAAAGTGACTGGTCCGGTATACATAGTGTTAAAACATAAAGAAAAGACAATCGGTTTTATGCACTGTTTTTACTAATAAACTCTATGTATGGAATTCCGTTAACGTTCGAGTAATGGAGCCTTAAATGTAATTTATTACCCAAAAGGAAAATAAAAAAAAAAGAAAATATGCTCTTAATTTGTTTTCATTTTACCTGTATTGAGTGGGTCACAAGTGTTTCAAACGGATTTTTTTTTAATAATTTATAATACTTTTGCACATAAAAACATTTCGGCTTTAGGCAAATGAACATTTCATTTTTTTTTTTTTTTTTGGATGTAGTGTCATAAAAACATATTTTCGTTTATCGTTTGCCACAATAACCGTGTCATTTGCACACTTGACATAAATTTCCTATATCTCGTTTAAATTAAGTATTTTCTCTCTTTTTATAAAAAAAAAACAGAAAACTAAAAATATAAAAAAGGAAACTGTAAAAACAATTCGATAAACATGCTGCAAAAATGTGTACAAATGTTTTTAGTTTTGGTCAAATTTTAGTGATTAACCCTCATGCACACCCCCAAATGTATCATCGAATTTTTCTTTTGGCTACTGTAACGACACTGGATGATATCAACATAAATCTCTTATGTAATCCTCATTTTTACTATGCTCGAAATTTTGTTTAAAATGGATTATGGAGAAAATCTAGTTCATACAAAGATATCCAGTTTTATAACCAGATTTTCCGAAAATCCAGTTTCATTACTATGTTTGCACATCATTCAGCAATAGTATGTATGGAAACATTGTGGAATCTCACATACCCCTGTCCAGAAATGTAAACAAATAATAAATTTGAATTGAATGTAAAGTTAAATGCATTTTTCTTATTTTTGCCTCCAGTGAAGAAACAACATTGGAACAGTGCCGGCAATAGCTACCATGAACAAAGTGAAAAACCTTGCTCCCAAACAGTCGTCCCTTATTAAGAACACTTTTATAAAATACTTATATTATGAGCGCCCCGGTAGGCTAGTTAGTAGCGTTCTAGCTTATCAGTGCGGGGGTCGTGGGTTCAATTCCCACCAGAGGCTCTGGTCTGTTTTCGCTACAACGAGCCAAAGGCCTTTGTTGGTAGTGCTCGGTTAGGGTATTAGGATATAATATGTAATTATATGATTAATAAATAAAATAAATAAATAAATAACTTATATAAAAATTTTTTATTTCATTGTGGTAATAAATTTTACACTCCATCATTAAATTAATGGCATTCAAGGAGCATTTTAAATTCAAGGTTATTTTTATTTTATTTTGTTTACAAAATGTTTGGGTTGTCAAATCAACATGAAGTTTGACTGACAAATTTCGTAGTGCAAACGGAGGTAATTTGAAACTCGATTTTAAACGAGATTTCGGTATAGTGAAAATTCAGTATTTGGCTTCAAATAATTATTTTCAAAATAAATTAAAAATCATTTACAACACGGTATAGTTGTCGCATTCAAATATATTCCCGAAACAATCGAAATATATTGTATCAACCGAAATGCTATTGTATTAACTAAAATTCTGTTGACACAAATAAATATATCGGTAACTCTAACCAAACTATTCGGTTGTCAGAATGAATCTGTTTTCTCTGTGCATGTATGCTATCATCAAATGTTTTATGTAATATTACGAAAATTTGGTAAATATAAACAAAAAAATGCCTAAAAATGCTTTGTATACACTTTCATATACAATAATACACACAAAAAGTATTTTTAGACATAATGTGTTTAAAATTAAACACTATGTGCCTTAAATTAGTATTCTTTTGTTGAATTAAAATTTTACGCACAAATTTTGTAAATATACTTACTTTGAGTGGTAATAAATATTTTGACATTTGGAAATTGGAAAATATTAAAAAAATAAAAAAGCTAAAAACGAAAATTAATTTTTAAAAAGTTTATAAATATAATATTTGTGAACACTGTGAATTTAAATTCAAGATGACCCCATCACAGCAAATACCCATTCGAAATATATTATGTATTATATTTATAATTCACTATTTATTAAAACATACATACTTGTACATAAAATAAATTTATTCTTTCAAAAAAAAAAATATTTTTCTGCAGTTTAATTTAAACCATGCGTTGGTAAATATACGCATTATTTTTATATAATTACGCATATAGAAATACATTTTTAGGCATTTCATGCATATATTTACTCTTTAAATAGCTTTTTCACGCACAATTTTAGTAAATTTTTGAATTACTTTTAAAATTTCATTTAATTTTTACGCACTTTAAATGTGAAATTACCAACTATATGTGTACCAACTTACGCATAATGTGTGTACTTTTTTTCGTTTACGCACACAGAGTAAATTTACCCCATTTATAGTAGAAGTACAGTTTCCTACTATAAGTTTGGTAAATTTCAACAGAAATTTATTAGAGTGTATCATCGGTTGTTTCTTTTAGCGAATATAACTAGACTATTAAGTATGTCAGTATAAACCCGTCATATATTCCTTATCGAGGCTCAAAATAATTTAATTTAAAACTTTTTTGCAAGGTTGGCAATGGAAATGAATAACGTTATAGGCATCGATTTTTGTTTGTTTCAGGTATTGGTATCGGCAACTGTATTTCGTTCATGTCGGTATCGAGATAACTGATTCAGAAATGTCAATACTGGTACGTGCCGGTATCATAAAAAATAGTTTTTACAATAAAATATGTGTTGTTGTACACTTTTAGGCTTTTTACACTGAACAACATCTTTGTGAAACGCATGGAAGATGTTGAAAACGTGAAACAAGTGTTTACATTGGCAACATCTTTCACGTGTTATTTATTCAGCTGTGTTATTTATTAAAAAAAAAATAAAAGAAATAAACGCATAATTTTTGTTAAAAATAAAAAATGGATTTAGAGAAAGCATTAATCATTGGAGTAGTTGTTGCTTTGCAAGAACAAACCCGAAGTTTAATGTAGTACATTGAAATATTAAAGGCCATTATGGAAGATGATGATGAAGAAGAATTTTTGGTAGACATAAGTATGAAATTCTCACATGTGCCGCTCATTTTCCTTTGTTGAATAAATTTTTTTTTTGGTTTATTTTCTGCGATGTCAGTTTGCTCGCGATGGCAAACTGACATTGCCATCACTGAAAGATCTAAAATGGAATAAAATAAGAAAGGATCATCTTTTATAGATGTAGAAAGATGTAGAATTTTTAGCCTGTATAATTCTTATAGAAAGATGTTAACATCTTTGCAAATTAATGAAAGATGTAGCTCAGTGGAAAAAGGCTATTAGATGATATTGATGATCGTTTTTCTTAAATTTAAGACATTTTTCATTTATTACTGAACAAAACTTTTTAAATTTACTGAACAATTTAATAAAACTCGTACAATTTAATTCTCTCTGCACACATAGAACATATTCGTCGTTTTAACTCAATTTATTGCAAACCGAATTTTGGTAGATATATAGATATCTATCATTTAAAAAGTTACCAAATTTGTTATGCATTCTATAGATCCGACCCAACTTAAAAAATAAAACTCTGGTTTCCAATGTTTTTAAAAATTGTATATAACAAATTAAAGATACATATGTTACTATATATGCATATCAAATTGTATAGATATGAAAATGTATGTAACAAAATTATCAGATTCTGAGGTCTTTATATCGGGTTTTCCAATAAGGACTTGACAACTTTTTTTTAAAATAAAACGCAAACCATTTGAGATATTTCCAAAGCTTTATGATCGACTTGCAATACAATCAAAACATTTATGAATGGAACTCAACTTCGTTCATATGGCCACCGCGGGCACGTCGGCAGAGGTCGATTCATTGGACCCAATTTTCGTTAATTCGGTCACACATTTCGGCCGTATCGGCCGCTATTTCGCGTTCAATGTTGGCTCTAAGTTCTTCCAAAGTCGTCAGCTTGTTGGCATATACTAACGATTTGACGTAGCTCAACAGAAAAAAGTCTAGAGGCGTTTAATCGAACGAATCTTGAGATAACACGCTCACCAAACTTCGCTTGTAGAATTTATTTTAGGTTTTAAGAATGTATAATCTGGTATCGGAGCCGATGTTATTCTTAACTTGTAGTTCTTTATGTATGCTTTTCGTAATAATTGTTTTTAATTAATCGTGAAATCAAACATTTGTTGGTTTCTTTTAAAATTTAGGAAATAAGTGCGAAAATTAATTTCATTTTTTTAGTAGAACAAATTTCCAAAAAACACAATAAAAATTCATTTACATATTTATATTTTCTTAGGCATAACAATTTTAAATTTACACACATAAAGTTTGTTTCTAAAATAATTTACAGTGTTTTATTATTACTTTTTGTGTGTAAAATTTTGGACACAATGTGTCTATACGTTTGATTTTTACACACTTTTATTATTTTTAAGTTTTAAAAGATAGGCATTAAGTTACCTACCATTATGGTAATAAATTTAAATGAAAATTTATTAGAGTGTATATAACTTTTGGTTGATACTGCTGAATTTGTTCGAAACAGGGAATTAATGTTTTACTACTGGCTTATAATTGCTACAAGAAATAAATTGGGATTTTACTGACAATAACCATAGTGTATTATGGTTGTTGTCATGTAAAAATTTTTCCACTCTTATCAATGTCCTTAACTAGCTTTAAACTTACATATATTCATCCACCTAGCCCAGAAAAAATGTTTTATGGGTCTCTATGGGATTTGAATTATTCATAAAGTTATATTTTATTTGATTATGATCATATAAATAAATGTGCAAGGCTATTTTAAAACCCCGATTAAGAAATATTGAAATAATATGACAAACTTTGACGTTTTGTGTTTATTGCGATTGTGCCTTTCTTACAAAATTAAAATAGTATTTTTTACAATTAAAATTACGATTTGAGGTCAAGTGAAATTTTTTCACGGAAAAAGTGATGCCACACTTAAAAATTTAAAATATGCATTAAAAACATATTAAATATACACTAAAAACAATTACTTTTGCAAATATAATGCACCAGCACAGTGCAGGTGAAAGATGAATGGATGCCAACACTGTTATTGCATAATAATATAATGTAGTAAAAATTATATTTGCTTAGAAGTAACACAAGTAATATGTGATAATGATTTGCTCGAGCTATTTATTTATGCTTATATAAGTTACGATTCTCGTTGAAGATAGCTCGCGTTAAAACACATATTTCGATATCTGAATATCTGTTTCTTTACAACTCAGATAAATGGCATACTATCACTGCTTTTAACAAGTACAATTTTGTATACCGAACTTTTTAGCTTTCGTAAAGTGATAAAGGGTGCAAAACAAATCTCTCTTGCTTTTTCAACACATTATAAATCTTAAGAAGCAGTATAAGAAGATGTAAAAAGCAGTAAATGCTTTTGTTGCTGGGATTATGTAATATGTATGTCAGGGATGGAAAACATGGTACAATTGTACTTTTTTTTGGTACATTTTTACCTTGGTTGGTACCGTGGTACTACCGCGGCACATTTAGTACAATTTGAAATTTTCAATTTGTAACTTGATAAAACAACATAACATAAAGTCTACGTTTTTTAAAAGCAACTTTAAATTAAAACCTGTTTTTATTTATTCAGCTACTATAGTAAAAAATAAAGTCAGTTTTTAGTTGAACCGGCTCTAAATTGGTGTCACCTCAAATGTATCAAACGTTTGCATACACATTGTACTAAAATATTCGGAAGTGGCAACATTGAACAGCTGATTTTAAATTACCTCTCAAAACAAAAAAAAAATATAAGAAAAAAGTGTATTATTATTAAAAAGCAATTAAATGACTTTACATTTTTTAATAGCATATCCTGAAAAAGTTAAATTGCCCTCAAAGTTTTGTGGTAATTATACGACTACATAAAATTAACGATAAATTTTGTTTCACCCCGTAATTTAAATTTTTTTAAGTCTTTTTAGTGTCTAAGCAAATCTGACTCAATACGATTAAATTGTTAAAAAAAAGCGGAAAAAATTTTGGTACCGTGAGGATCGAAAAAGTACAATTTGTTTGTCTGGTTGGTACAATAATAGAAAACATATTTTCCTTCCCTGATGTATGTATTTAAAAGTTAGTTCCAATATAAAAAAAAAAAAAACAACTTAGAAAGTTAAAATTGTTGATGTTATTAAAATAAGGGATATATTAAATTTTCGTTTAGTGTATGAGGCATAAGTCATGTAAACTTTATAATATGACACCAAGGATAATATAATTTAAACACGTATGTATTTGTATGAATCTTATCCAATATACATACATGTATGCATCAGCTACCAGAATTTTCTTTTATTCTACTAATGAAAAGATAAAGAAAAACAACAAAAAATTGAGAACATATAAAGAGATAACACAAATAAGGACCTAAAAGCGAATTTTTTATAAAAACTCTCACTTTCACGATCATCTATGAATGAAACCTATGGGAAGTGGTTAGATAGAGAAATGCTAAAACCAAGTGAGCTTGAGACAAATTTCCTACTGCATGACCAACAAGGAAATTATTCTAAACTAAACTCTCTGCTTAGTATGGAATTTTTCTTGTGTCTGTCTCATTTTTTTCGGGGATTAAGGATATAAAATAGGGAGAATAAAAAGAGTACATTTTTGGTATTTTTTTTTTTATTAAAATTAAGAATTTATAATTAAAAACTGCATAGCAGCCCAGCAAAAAAAATAACTCTTCCTATGGAAGCAGGTTTATAAAGAAAAGTGAACAGTTTAGCGCTTGTAACAGTGAATTTTGTGATTTTTTTCAGATAGCTCGAGTGAAAGCACTTCATTTGATGTCCAAAATTTGCTTCTCCTACAAAGCATGCATTTTCTGATTTTAAGCTTTGATGGTTTTTAACACCCTTCCGCACGCTATAAATCTAGAGAAGGAGTTGAAGAAGCAGTAATAATAATTATCGCATCCAAATTTCTGCTGAAAATAATACATTCTTCAAAAGAGAAAGTTTGATATATAAAAAGTACCGCAAAAGGGCTTAGGAAAAAATTTTTTAAAATCCAAAAAATAATCGCCTTCTTAAATTAAGCAGGGTATAATGTATGTATGTGAATTCGGAAGTGATAGAAGTATGATTTTTCGTATAATTGCTTTAAAAATAAATTTTGAACGATACCACATTTTCAAAAAAAAAGCGTTTAATTTGCCCAAAAGACAAGATATATCGACTTCGGGACTTTTATTTCTGCAAAGTTGCAGCAATACCATCCTAGTAAGCTGGTCCTTTTACAAACTTTATTTACTACATTCCTGAACAAAGCTATACAGATGCTCAATACAAGAAGACAATTTAGTTCAAGTTCAAGTTTTACGGAATTTAATTTTAACCGTAACCGCATGATTATTTTATGCGGTTACGGTTAAAAGGTGCGGTTAACCGCGGTTACGGTTAAAACCGAAATTCAAAGTCTAGTATTGCTACATTACATGTTAAAATCAAATAAATAAAAAAAACGAAAAATAAAAGAACAAGTAAAAGGAATAATCACGACAAAAATTCGACTTACGGACGCTCACGCACAATTTTTTTAACGCTGATGCACGATCACGTGAGTAATTTAAAATTTGGCTCATGCTCACGAGTAATTCACATACTAATTAAAATCTTGTTAGTGTAAGAATTAAAAACTACCCCTCCCCCCCCACCCAAAAAAAAGCAAGGGCTAAATACGCCTTAGCTTCATCTTTCTATGGCTACTGGGTCAAGGCATAAGGGATTTTAAGTACTTTCCTAGTGGAAACACACATTTATGTAGCAAATTTCATTAGATTTGCTTCAGAATTGCGACATGATGTTTCATTACGACGGTTGTTCAGCAAGTGTTTCTCAGTAGCATTCCATTATTTTTGATAGTTCCAAACATAAGCAAATTCAATATACCCTGTGCTAAGAGTGGTCCAGGGTATAACTTATATCAAAATTTTAAAAGCCTTCTTGTTTATTTTTTATTTAAAAAACAAAGATGTCCTAATCAAAGACTAACTAGAGAATAAGCATGCCAGAATTACTGATAGGATTTGAACCCAACATCGCCGTACTCTTTATGTTTCCAATAAAGTGGTTAAATTGGTTAATATCACATTCCTCAAATGACCTTATATCCATCAAGAAGTATACTATCAGTTCTATGTATGTAAGATATAGTATAATAAAACGGAATAACGCATGTAAAGAATCTGCATTTTCGCGTCTGATATGCACTTATGCACACACACACACATACAGACAGCCAGATATACAATTTATATGCCTTTTTGGAGGGAAAATTCTTTCAAGTACATTTTACTGTCGTATATGCATTTAGGTTTACAAGTGAATAAACTACAACTACCTCACATGCATATACACATACACACACATACACCTATCACAACGCATGAGTACTCAATACAGACACAGCTGTAGTTGCAGTAAGTCTAAAAGCAGCCTAAGAATTTACAAAGAAATAAAACAAAATGTAAAATCCAATCTGAAAAGGATTTTGTAAAAGCAAAAGGAAGAACATTTCAAATTCTCTACTTTACTTCTGAGGGCCACGCCATGCAATCCATAAACGTTTTTTCTGAATAAATGTGTCCGTCAGTGAATGAATGAATGATATTATCATCTTATAGAAATACTTTATGTGCATGTGTATGTAAAATTGTTGGTAATTTGTTTGTTTGTTCGTTGTTTTATATAAACTGACAAAATGGTTTCATCTAATCTTATTGCAACCCTTTAGACTGCTAAAAAGAATCTGTTATAAAATAATTTATTTTGATTTCAGAAACTTGTCTATTGTCGTTGGCTTAATTTTGGTCCTTAACACTTCCGCCGAAGTGAATTGTTTGTTTAAATTTATTAAACATTAATTGCATTATGGAAACACTACTAGACGTATAATGACGTATGACGGTGACTGCAAAAACTGTCATATTTATTTTAGTGTAAAGAGTTGCCGTGTAGATTCTTTGCACTCCAGTGTCTCCTTCCCTTACTAACGGCCCAATTTTGGAGATCTTTGCATTATTTTTATAAAAACGTAAAAAAAATAATTATTTTAATAAAAATGTAGAAACGAGCATACTAACATAAGTTAGTTTGTAGTACGTTGTTCATTCGCTGGTACAAAAAGAGAAAATGGGAGCTATAGAATATCATATGTTAATTTTACTCATTATAAGTTTTATGTTTACAAACTTTTTTAAAATGCGGGAACTCTGTCCTAAAAAATGTTCTCACTGTTTTTTATACAAATAACGTAAAAACATTAGAAGTGAAAATATGGAGGTGAAAAATTTTTTGAAGTGAAAATTTTTTTTTGAAAAAAAATTTTGGTGGTGAAAACAATGAGGTGAATATAAAATATTATAATATAAAAAACAAGAGAAACTATTTTACTTGCCAGTCGCTTCCATGAAATTGTACTAAATTACACCAACGGTTTAACCGCTGAACCGATTTTGCTCATTTTCAATAGCAAACTGCTCGGGAGGATGTCCAGTAATTTAGGTAAAAAAATGAAGACCCCCGCATGCGTCTTCGAGCCGTGATCGCGCGACAGACGCACATCGCTAAATCGACTTGAAATTACATAAGGATTACGAATATAAAGGGTGTCCCAAGAAGAACGCAATTTTTAAATTTTAAATAAAACACAGATATTTAAAAAAAATCGTGAAACTTTATTATATCGTAAAGTAGACAGAATGAAGTTATGTATGGAACAATATATCGTGCAGATGGCCGCCGCGGCTTTGCTGGCATGCACGCGATCTTTTAATGAAATTTTCAATGACCGTTTTGCATGAATGCTGCGGTTTTTCATTAATGCAGCGTCCAATTTCCTCTTTTAAGGCTTGAGTCGTAGTCGGCTTATTCGCGTAAACCATCGACTTCAAAAAACCCCAAAGAAAAAAATCTAATGGTGTTAAATCGCACGATCTAGGCGGCCAATTCTGATCTCCAAAACGCGAAATAACACGAGCGGGAAATGACTGATGCAGCAATTGAATTGTTTCTCTGGCTGTATGACATGTGGCGCCGCACTGTGGTCAATATTTTGAGATAGCGGCCAAAACTCCTTTTGGTTTTTGTTCTCCGATTTTAAAGTTATTAGACTCATATGAAAGTAGACAGTAGTAAACCTCGGGAGCCAAAAAATTAGAACTCTATTTCAACTATTTCACTGAGAACAGGGTGGTCCAAAATGGGCTTTTTCAGAATTTAGTAAATTTATGATATTTTTAGTTAATTTTTAAAGTTTAAATGATCATAACTTTTTTGTTTTTCAAGATTTTTGGACGAAATAAATTTTGTGTTGTAACTTAACTTATTTCCTATTACTGGTAAAAAAGCTCTACTGTTTTCAGAACAATTTAAATATTTTTTTTAAAAAAGGTAAAATTTCTCGGAAATTTCCTACTTCATAGAGCACAACTCCTGTGAGTCAAGCTGAGTCAAAACACAAATTTACTATTTTGTAGTCCTAACTCTCCCTTACATTCCTATATATACATGTCCATGCATCGGGACTGCAATTTTTGAGCTACAGCAATTTTTCTGACCCAAGGTAAGATATTCGGTACAAATGCACGTCATATTTTTTGAGAAGTTATTTGTATGTGAAAGTGGCTATTATGCATATATTTTGATGAAATTTTGTACAAGAGTTCTTATTGACCCAAAATGATCAAAATTTTGACAAAAATGACAATAGAACTCTCAAATTATGTGGTATCTGGCAATTCATTTGGAAAAGGTAAAAAACGATTTTATTGCCATCTAATATTACATAACTTAAATACCTGCAAATTGCAAATAAATTTAAAATCAATGTAAATAACTGGTAAAACCAAGTACCTGTTATATTATTACCAGTACATGTTAACTCTCAAATTATGTGGTATCTAGCAATTCATTTGGAAAAGGTAAAAAAGATTTTATTGCCATCTAATATTACACAACTTAAATACCTGAAAATTGTAAATAAATTTAAAACCAATGTAAATAACTGGTAAAACCAAGTACCTGTTATATTATGTTTCAAAGAGGTAAAAAAGATCATGTTGAAACTTCGAGCAATAGTAAATTAATCCATGCATCCATTTTTTTCTTCATTATTGTTTAAACAATGGCTAAATTCAGTTATAGTGTTCTATCTGATATATATTTTGAAAGGAAAGATGAAAACGACATTATTTTACATTCTTCAAAATATGCGACAAACAAGAAATTAAAATTCATAACTTAAAAATAAAAAACTTTTTAAATACTTTAAGAAAACGGTACAATCAATGTTCCAGAAACAAGAAATTGTTTTACTCACGCAACCAAGAATGGCTAAGAAATAAACTTATTTTTAAAAAGCCATCAGTAACTACCACGGAAACTGGAAAAGGTGGTCGACCAGCAAAGCCAATTGATAATTGTAGTGAAAGATCACGAAGACGCAAGCTTAAACATATCAATGAAGAAGTTTCTTGTAGCATCATAAAGGATTAATTTCTGCACCAAATTCAACCATCGAAAACTAAAAAGAGTAAAATTGCTATCATTGAAAAAATAGTGGAAGCAAGCCCCAGACGCACAAAAAGGATTTTAGAAAGTATGCCGACACCAACTGAAGAAAATAAATTTACTCCAGAAGAAGCATTTGCACTATTTTTGGATTTGAAAATGACTAAAAACCAATATACAGAATTGCGGAAGCGAACCAATGAAAAAAATTGTGGAATTTTTCCATCATATCGAGATATATTTCTGCCAAAAAAGATTGCTTACCTTCGCCAACTGCTATTAGTGTAACTTCAAGTTCAGCAGAAATAAAATTGCAGGATCTTCTTGAACACACTGCAGAACGATTATTAAAAACATTTGATGCTGACTATTTAAAGAAGTTTAAACATTGCAGCATGACTTTAATTTCTAAATGGGGATGTGATGGGTCCTCTGGCCAGAAACAATACAAACAATGTAATGCGGAAAATTCATCAGATGCCAATTTATTCATGATTTCTTTCGTTCCATTACGTTTAACAAAAACTTATATTGGTTCAGAGCCGTCAACTAGTAGAGCTGCAGAGATAGATGATGAGAATTTTGTAGACAAATAAAGTTTGCTTACAAAAAAGAAACTAAAGATGTCATAACTGAAGAAGTTGGCAAAATAAGAGATGAAATTAAAGAACTTCAACCAGTGATATTTGAATTTAATGGCCAATGCATCGAAGTTAACTTTAAAATGTCACTTACAATGATCGATGGAAAAGTTGCACAAGCTTTAACCGAAACAAAGTCTTCGTCAAGCTGCACCATATGCCAAAAAACATCAAGTCAATTGAGCCAACCACCAACACAAGACGATAGTTTTAATGAAGCATATGAATTTGGAATGTCACCTCTTCATGCTAGAATTCGTTTTATGGAGCATATTCTTAAATTGGGATACGATTTGGAATTTGGCCCGTTGGGCGAAACAGTGAGAAACAACAAAGAAAATTTGGAAAAAAGAAAGCAAAAAAAAAAGATATTCAAGAAAAGATATTCAATAGGCCTTATAATTGACCAGCCAAAGCAAGGAGAAGGAAATTCTAATGATGGAAACACAGCAAGGAGATTTTTTTCCGATCCATAAACTGCAGCTTCTATAACTGGAGTAGATTATGATTTAATACGACGATTCCAAATCATATTAGAAGTTATAGCATGTAGCAAAAAGATAGATGCAAAAATATTTGGTCAGTATGCTAATGAGACAGCAACCCTTTATAACCAAAAATATTCTTGGAGACATATGCCAACCACAGTTCACAAAATTTTGTTCCATGGGGAACAAATAATTCAGCACAATATGCTTCCAATTGGAGATCTCTCAGAAGAAGCGCAAGAAAAAAAGGAACAAAGACTACAGATTCTTTCGCGGGCACAATACAAGAAAAATTTCCAGATATTGTACTAATGAAGATCTTATTAATATTTTGTTGTGCACATCAGACCCATATATGTCCAGTATTCGACAGAAATGGAAATCAACCTCATTAGAGTTAGATGAAGAAGCTAAACAACTACTGCAAAATGAAAATCAAAGCTATTTGGAAGAAATTTTTACTAATATTGTTTAATTAATACTAGTTTAAAGATTATAATTTGTTTCTAATTTTAGTATAAATTTTTATTAATACATTTAAATAAAATATATGTGCACTTTAAATCAATAGTAAAAGTTTACTTAAAATTTTATCGATGTTGTGTTCTGTATATAATATATCCAAATGGTATTGATATTGTTCGGAATTTCAGTGTTATTTTTCAGTTTAATCCTCACAAGAATTAGCTTTCTTCCAAAAAAACAACCTTTGGCCCCTGTGAATATTGAGACTAAATAAATGTCAGGGGCCAAATGTTGGCATTTTCTGACCAAAATTAAGTTTAGGAATAATAAATATGTATTGGTTGTAAAATACGATTGAAGAAAATAAGAAATTATAAAAAAAATACCTATTTAAAATGTCAAAATATTCAACTTTTACATGGAAACTCAACAAAAAATTAAAATGCATTTTTAACTCCACATTACTTACGTTCCTATCAGTCGATTTTTACGTTTGAACACGCAAATTAAAGCTTAAAGTCCCTCCTATTGAACAAAACAAATTGCGTAAAAAAATACCAATCCGGTCAAAAGTTATAGAGTTTTGACCGCTATCTCGCGAAATTGACCACTGTGCGCCGTCTTGTTGGAACCACATGCTCTCCACATTCATTTCTTCTATTCTAGGCAAGAAAAAACTGGTTATCATTTCACGATACCGAACACCATTGACTGTTCGCGCTGACCTGCCTCATTTTCATAAAAAAAAGGTCCAATGATTCCTCCAGCCCAAAAACCACACCACACAGTGACTTGTTGAGGATGCATTTGCTTCTCGTGAATCACTCGAGGATTTTCCTCACCCCAAATGCGACAATTCTGCCTAGTGACGAAGCCATCAAGATGAAAATGGGCCTCGTCACTGAAGATGATTTTATCGGCAAAATCAGCATTTTCATGTTGTCTCTCCAATTAACGAACTCCCTTCGCTGTCCATGTTCCTAAGTCAATTGAACTTTGTACACTTAAAGAAATTTGTAAGTTAAAATAACTAAAAATATCATTTAAAAGGAATTATATTTCATTTAAAAACCGGTCTACTTAATTTTCATTTAAATTAAATGCCATTTGTTATTTATTTTTAAATGTTGTTTTAACAACTGACACATCCGTAAGAAACAAATGATATAATCAGTTAAAATAAATGTCAAAATTTTACCTACCAATCCTTAAAAAATAAATGTTTTTTCATTTATTTGAAATTCTTTCCGTTTTTGTATTTTTTGTATTTTTTTTAATATACTCTTACAATACAAAATGTATGTATCATATGAAGCTATAAACACTTTTTGTATGAATGTGTTTGTATATGTTTGTGTGTTTATAAATTTCTTGTAATTTGTATTGAAAAATTTTGTATATATACAACCAATTTAAATAAAAAACAAATTGAAATTTTTTGAATATTTTTTTTGAAACAGACAGCAAACAAAATTTAAATTTGTAATAACTGTTACGGACACAAATAAACCACAAGTTTCCGTTTTGTGGGTAAATTTTTATTAAATTTCAAAGAAATGAAAAAAATAAATGAAACTGAAAAAAATGGTAAATGATAGTAAATTATTTCGAATGAATGTATAAAAAAGTTAATATAGATATTTCTTTGAAAAATAAATGAATGTTCCTTTATTTTTAAATGTAACGGAAAACTTTTTTATTAAACTACAAACAGTTAACTACATAATATTCTGAGTGTATGCATGAAGATGCAAATCTTTCGTCAAAATTCGCTGCAAAGTGGATTTGGAGACACCAATTTGCTGAGCTCGGTGTCGAATTGAGGTGGATGGAGTTTTAGCGACATCATCACGTACAGCTGCGACATTTTCGGTCGATCGACCTGGTCGATGGCGCGTTGTTGTCTTTACATCACTAACAGACCCAGTTTCGGCAAATTTATCCATTAATCTCTTTACAGTTGACTCTTTTGGGGCATTATTGTGACCCCAAATTGATCGCAATTTGCGAACTGCAGCCGCAAAACTTTCACCATTTTGGTAAAACAATTTCACAATGAGAATGCGTTGTTCATTCGTGTAGCGCTCCATTTTTACTAACCTCGTACCTTCTACTAGCAAACAATAACAATTGTTCAAATGTCAAACAATGACACTTCGAATGTTGCCAGATTTAAAAATTGCGTTCTTCTTGGGACACCCTTTATATACTTTATGGGGTCTTTAACCTAAATTTCGACATGTTACAAAGGTAATGACAAACTGATATATAACCTCACCATATTTGGAGGAGGGTATGAAAGTAGCAATTGTAAATCAAAAAGTAACATTTTAAATTTACAAAATATTATTTAAAATTAAAAAAATTATCAATTTAAATTACGAAAATATGAAATGTCCCTAAAAAACCAAAGAGTCATTCTATGGATCTGGTCTTTTAAAATTCACGATGAATCTATGCTAGCGGCTCAAAGTTGGATAGATACCTAATATTTAAAATAATCTAGTTTTTTAAGCAATTATTTTTACAAATCGTATCTCATATGAAAGCTTAGATTATTTACTTTTAGATAATTGTTTCTAAAATAAGCGGTTTCTGTACTGAAACATGCAAAAATGCAAAACGTTTTTTATTCAGGAATATTTAAAAAAACACGTCTTTCGTGAACTATATCGATTTTTGAAAAACAAAACCAGCACAGTTATCATGAGAACGTGGAATAGGCACGTGCAAATTATTACTGAAATCCAAAGACCATTGCAAAAACGATTAGATTGCTTAAAAAACTTTTGGAATGACTAAAAATTTAATTTAAAAGCATCAATTGTAATTTAAAAAACACCAAATTAAATTAAATAAATATTTGTTGGATTTCAATAATTTTTTCAATTACGTTTGGTATTTTTAAATTATAATTGACATTTTTAAGTATCAATTGCGAGTTATAGAATTTAATTTATAATTTTTTGAATTTAAATTGTGTTCTCTTATTTAGGATTTTTTTTTTAATTTCAATTGGCATTTTTGGGCAATTTTGTCTACATTTACGGATATTTTTATAAAAAAAATATTTATTTTTATATCTCTAAAGAAAACGACCCTACTTACCTGAATTTTCTTAATTTTTTATAAACAAATATAAAGTTCCGTACATATTACAAGGTTTAGTAACTGAAAGAAAATTCAGCAAATTTCCCTGATTTCAAAGCAAACATTTTTAATTTCTACACAAATTTCAATAAACTTCCCTGAAATGTGGTAAAACCCAATTTGACTTGTAAAAAATCAGTTCATCTTGCAAAGAAAATCATTTGGAAACAAAAAAATATAAACTATTTTGTAAATATGTATACTAAACAAAGTAAAAAAAAAAATATTTTGGAACCCGGGACCCTCCCCCCCCCCCCACGGGCACACCACTGCAGAAGATTTATTTTTCAACAATTGTTAAAAAGTGGTTGTAAAATCGAACATTTCAATTCATTAATGTCCATAATTTCAAGCAATTGATACCTACCAGTGCTTAGATATCTATTGGTTTTTGTTCATCTACACTGTAGGTATCTAAGCACTGGAAGGTATACATATATTGCTTAAAATTAGAGGCATAAGTGACCAGCACAAAGTCTGGAACTTAATCCTATCTAAATTTTTTTGGGCCCTTTAAAGAGAAGATTCGCAGTATACAAAAGAGCTCCAAAGAACATGGATGAACTGAACATGGATGGCTGAGAATATAAGAATGATGAAACAATATCACGGGCGCTAAAATAGCTTTCCATTTTTTGGAGTAACGTCCATAAGTGTTCGTATAGAGTTATTTGAAATTTTCTTTAAATACATGCAGTATATAATAATTTTTTAAAACTTTTTTATATTGTATTATAGTGTAATATCGTATAATAAATAACAAACCCAGAAATTTTCATATAATTTGCCTTTTTATTAAAGATTCTATAGAGCCTTAAGTGACGTATGCTAACCATTCATACAACTTTTGTTGTATATAAAAACAAAAAAACTCTAATCAATTGTAAATGTTTGCTGGGATTTAACATTTCTACTTGAATTTGTGTTTCTATGAAAGGTAATGACAAAAAGAGACACAAAAAAACCAACAGATACATGCATTTCATAAAGGAGAATGCTAGTAAGTAAATTTTATCTTAACTCAGTAAATCAACGTGGATTATTTCTCATACAGTTTTTTTCATTTAAGTTGTGATTTAAGGCACGAAAAATGTTGATGAAGGTCGTAGCTGTCCAGAAAATGCATTCCATTTGGTGTCTAATAACTTTTTCTGTGTATTCATTTGAAAAGTTTTCATGACCTTGAACTAAACAAAAAAACATATCACATTACTAGGCTTTATTAAAATAAGGTTTAAAGTCAGAAGGTGCAGAGTTCTTGTCTATTCCCTGCACTGGCATATTTTTTTTAATTTTTAAATTAATTTTTCTGACGTTATGCTAAAGTTTTTAACTTTCAAGGTTTGAACAGGGTGGTCCAAATACAGCAATGTTTTTGACACAGATAGATTTTTTTCTGTGGACGAAACGTGAACAACGTTGGGAAATGTTGCAAGCTTATTTCCAAAGTGTGAAAAGAAGTTTTTGCCGAAATGAAGCACCTTCAGTACACGTAAGACGGTACGTATCGATGATAATGTGTCTGCTTTGGCCAAAAGAGTGCAACTCAATCCAAGAACATCGAATCGCCATCGATTTCGACAATTTATCCCAATTGCCTCTGCGGGCAAACGACCATTCTTTTCGTTACGTTGTTATTACTATGTTTGATAGTCTAAGGGTTTTGAGTTCAAATCACAGAAAAAACATAAACATTTTTTTTTAATTAATTATTTATTTATGGATAAATTAAGAGACACACTTTATTCTTAGTTGAAGCTGCTATGTTATTTTTAAACAAACATATTCAAATTACAAACTTTAAAGTATTTAAGTTTGAAATTTGACTAAAAGAATTTAAACAGTATTTAGCCTGGAGGCAAAGCAATGGCATAACAAACGAAAGAAAGCCCATATTAGCCCAGTTCGCGGCAAAAAAAATTTGGTAGTTTTAATACAAATGTTGTGAAACACGTGTCTATTAGTAGAATGTCTATTTATAAAATGTCTGGAAAAGCAATCAATTATGACAATAAAAACTCGGAATTCGTAAATAAATTTCGGTAGTTAAAACATTATTAAAACTTAAAAAAATTATTATGCCTGGAATTAAAAAACTTCGGTTGGCAAAAATTTCTGTTACTAATCGAACATTTTTCGGTTAGCGGCAAATAAAAATCGCGAGAAAATCGCCAAATTGGCAACAATGTCGCTTGTCAACTATCCTTCACACATAATTTTAAATTTCCATGTACAATTTGAAAGATTATTACGATATTAAATATGTAATAAGATACAAATTTAAATATTTGGAATCAATTGTTTTAAACACATATTAGTCAGTCTAAACAAGTTTTTCAAAATTAAAGAAAACTACAGAATGTAAAAGCCGTATTCGTACACCCTCGAAAAAATGGGAAAATCGTCAATTACTGCAAAACGAAAACAAAAATTTTAATTATTTATTATAATTTATTTCACTTGTGAAATAAAACACGAAACCTCAAACTTGTATTATAAATTATAAATTATAAAAAGACAAAGCGAAACGAAATGTAAACCGGGCGAAGCTTACAAGGAGACACCAGTCATTCTTACGTCGTCAAATTGGAAAAGATCCCACTGTTAGTGGTGTGACACTGGCTGTAAATCTGGAACATGACTTTGGAATTCGCGTTACACCTCAAACTGTAAGAAATTATCTTAAGAAAATTGGATTTAAAAGTCAGTATGCTGTTAGAAAACCTTTTATCAGCAAAGTCAATAAGAAAAAAAGAATTGAATTTGCAAAAAAATATCAAAACAAAGGTTTTGACTTTTGGAAAAGGGTTATTTTCCCAGATGAATCGAAATTCAATATTAAAATATCTGATGGGCGTGTAAAAATTTGGCGTGAGAAAAATACGAGCCTATCCAGGCATAACCTTCTCCCTACATTTAAACACGGAGGGCTCTTTGATGGTTTGGGGATGTTTTTCGGCGGCGGGGGTAGGAAATCTTCATTTTATAAATAGATTAATGACTGCAAAGGATTATATCAACATCTTAAAGAGTAATTTAAAGCAAAGCGCAGAAAAATTGGGATGTGCGCGGGATTTCATATTCCAACAGGATAATGATCCCAAGCACACAGCAATGAATACTAGATTGTGGATATTATACAATTGTCCAAAATACCTCAGAACTCCACCGCAAAGCCCAGATATAAACCCAATCGAGAATTTATGGTCGATTTTCAAGAAAAATTTGAAATATTATGATATTAGAAATGTGAATGATTTAAAAAACGTGTTGCAGACGAAATGGGCCAAAATATCACCAACCCTAACCAAAAATTAGTTGAATCGATGCCAAGACGACTTAATGCGGTACTTAAGAAAAAAGGATATCCTACGAAATATTAATATTATTTAATTTTTTTTTATTTTTACTTTATTCTTACTTTATTCACATGTGTTGTTCTGTACGAAACGCCACCTAGAGTTCTATATGTGAGCCAGCTAAATATAAGTTTGCAATAAGTAAAATAAATCATTACAATTGAATCAAAATTTTGTTCTAGTTTTCGAATAAATGACGATTATCCTATGTTTTTAGGGGTGTACGAATACGGGTTTTACATACTGTACATTCTTTTATCCACATTTGTTTCTTTTTTCTGTAATTCTGGGCACATATTGTATCTATAAAGACAATTAATTAAAACTTTCGTTTAATAATATTGCATGATGCATGTTGGTTTTAACAGCAATACCTACCATTATTTTATTCACATCATATTTTAAAAGATAACAAGAAATCTTCAAGAAATGTGTACCATGTAATAACTGTGATTACAAACAAAACTGTCAGACTTGGCACAGTTAGTTGGAGCCTTGAGGCAACGCGTGTGTTTTGAGTTTGCAAATCCAACTTATGCTGTGTTATATGTCATTTTATTCCTTTTACATTCATGCATTCATTTATAAGTCACTAATGGTGTTGCTTATCTCCTAAGCTAAACAAACATACATAAGTTTTATATGTACCGTCATCTGAAATGCAAAAGGGCGTAACTAACAAAAGTATACGAATAGCTTTTTCTGCAAAATTTTAGCCTTCTGCGATTAAAAACTGCAGTTTTATTTATAAATATATATGATATATCTTTAGAACCACGGCCACTTCAAACGAAAAGAAACCTCAGAGAGACGAATCTACAATTGAGTTAGATCATGTACCCTTATGCAATAAATGTTTTTATCTCATTAAAACACAGGAAAATTAATAAAACTCAAGTATGTTTGCTATATAAAAGTTTTTAATACAGAACAATAAAAAAGGAAAAATTTTATGTATTGGGATTGCTAATAGGGACGCATATCACGAATATATTCTTGGAATTTCAAAGTTACCTATAGTTTAAGGAATATTTACAAACAAGTTTAAATAGAAAAGTGAGATTCTAATTGGTCAGTATTCAGTATTATAAAGCATTAAGGACAAATTTTGGAAACAAAAAAGTTTATTCAGCTGATTTGATCCGAATTAGGTGCAAAATTTAAGAAAAAGTCCGTAGTAAAGCAAATAATTTGTGTATTGTTTCACTTGTGATAATGAAGCTTAGTAATTAGGCATAGTAAATTGTTCTTCCCGTTATAAAATTTCTCTATTGTGAAAACCAATATTTTTTATTTTATAAGAAACACATAGTCACAATTAACCAAAAATTACAATTTTTCACTAGAAATACAATAGTGTTGAAAATAAAATTTGCGTGAAAACAAATTGTACTAAATTTTCATAAAAATAAACCTACTATGCTTTAGATGAAAATCTAGCTATTTATTGTAAGCCAGTCTTCTTGTATTTAAGCGTTTTTAATACATTTATTTCTTTCGCAATATTGTTAAATTATTCTTTTAAATTTAAGATTTTTTCGCAAAATTTTAAGTTAAAATTTTTTGTAATTTTTCAAAATATTTAGAAATATATTGCAAAAGTTTATAATTTTTAATAATTTTAGATTTAACCATATTTTTGGGTAAGATTTGGTAACAGAGTAGCATGTCCCAAATTAATTTGATGCAGTCAAAAAAATAAAAATTAAGTTAACTCAATTTACGTCATGAGCAAACTTGTTGATTTACACCAGTGCTGTTCATTTGATGGGACAATTGTCCCCTGCTCAACTCACATGTATTCTTACGCTCTTGCTTTTAGTCGTCACTGAAACAGCGACGAGTGAACATGTGTAGCGGATGTATGCTGATTTTTTTTCAATGCACTGAAAAAAATTAATAGCAATGTACGAAAAATATTTTGTGATACTACAAGATCTATAAAAATCTTAAATAGACTTAATAAAAAAACCCATTTTTTTAAATAAAAGTTGAAATGTTTTGAAAAATTCGAGTCCGATCGTTTATTCATTTATTCCGATCAAATGTATTTGTTTTTTCTTCCGAAAATTGCATTTTTTTAACAGAATAACATAAGAAATCCAACATTAAAAATATTTTATTAATATGTAAATATAATGAAATCTTGTTTTTATACGAAAAAAGACACCCTAATGTATATATGTATTCCTTTTTTTCCTTTCAAAAATTTAATTTTTGTTTAATTTTTATTTCTTTAAAACAGTTTTACACAAAACATTAACAGTTTCATATTTTCAATAAAAAAAAATAAATTCATTCAGTTACTAGCACTGCTATTAACCCATTGAACATTTCTTACAGTGCAATTCTCATTTTCTCACAAACACAACTACATTTTTATTTTTGAACAGCACTGATTTACACCAAGAGTGCCCAAGCCCTATGCGCTTGGTGCTCATTTGTTTTTGTAAAAGTACTTAGCTATAGGGTGTGTGTTTTAATATACAGATAGAGCACTCAGCACAAGCAATACGAAATACACAAACATCTTTGTCTTATTAGTTTTTTTGTCGTTCTTACTGTATACACGCAAGTGCAAAGCAACAACACTTTCGTATGCTTTGCTAGTAAACATTGACGACAGCGATCATCAATGTAGATTTTGTTTTTGTTTAACGTATGATATGAAATATTTTTTTTTCTTTTTTCTTTGAATGTATTGGTTTTTACAATAAAAAATATTGAATAAAAATTAGTTATTCTTTAAATGTATTGGTGTTTGCTCTTCCATAAGGAACATTTGGGCACCCCTGATTTACACAGTTATTATCGATGCGAACTAACTTAGAAATTTTGACAGTAGTTAAGTGCTGTTTGATTAAATAAAACGTCAACTTTTTCAAATAATTCTACATTTACAAAATATTGAGTTCTATACCCAGAGAAAAGACTGGTTGCAATTCGATCAAAACCATTTACATTTATTTGTAAGAATAATCTTTAATCCATCATTAGAGCAAAAATATGGAATTAGGAATTAGAAAAAAGGAAAAAGAACTAAAAAAGAATACTATTATCCAATTATTGGTATTTTCAATCAACTTTATGAATTAAATTCGTTTAGAAATTGTGTACAGTAGAAGCAACCATTTATCCTGATCAACTATATCATTAAATTAGGATTTCAGTTGACCCAACCGAATTGTAGATTGTATTGAGTAGAAGCCACTAAAGATTGGTATTTGTAAACGAATTTTGTGCTATATTTATTTTCCTAAAAAAATATTTAAATTAAAAAATTAGTCATTAAAATTTTTAAGTGTTTGTGGGCTAGTGGGTAGAGAACTACCCTAGTACTCCTTATTTACGAGTTTAAATCCTGGTAAAGTCAAACATTTAATAACATATTTTTTTTAAATTAAAATAAAATATTCAAAAATATATTTTTTTAAATGTTTGTTTAAATGTTTAGATTTTTCCAGTATCGAACCTGGTCATTCAGATTCACAGTTCACACCCTTGCTTACTGCACCACAATTTAATTTAATTTTCTTTGATACATATATTTGTTATTAAAACATTTGAATATTTTATTTCAATTAAAAAAATATATTTATTTTAATGTTTTCCTTTACCTGGATTTGAACTCGGATATTAGGAGTACTAGGCTAGTTCTCTACCCACTAGCGTATAAACACTTATACATTTTAATTGCTTATTTTTAAATTAAATAATTTTTAAGGAAAATAAATATAGCAGAAAATTTCGTTTGCAAACACCAACTGAAACTCTTATTTAAGGAAACCCTAATTTAATGGTATTTGTTTAGGATAACCGTATTTGTACCACTTTCTAATATCGACAATTTTTTAATAAATTTGATAGATTGTACTAATTTTCTAGTACATTCATTAAATAAATGGTGGCTTCTACTGGTTGTAAATATTAATATTATTAAATAGAAACCCTCTAAAAAGCCAACAATTTTGTAATGTGTTATGAGTCATAATTTCAGAGCTCTGCAAAATTTATTTTAACTTTTTCTTTAAAAATCGGTTTTCATTAAAACTTCAATTGGAGATTTAACAAATTTTTTGAGGGATCGCAACTTTTGTGGCAACACTGTAAAGTCAACAATAACTTAAGTGAACTAAAACATATCAAGAGATAACCCATTAAATTAAGAATACTAAAACAACAATATTTTTAAGTGGATTTGTCTGCAGTTTAAGTGCGGTGACAGTAAGTACACATATCAAAATTGTAGTTACTTGTATGCAAACTTATACATAAAATAAATAAGGGTTCTGTTCGAATTGCAATTCACTTAAGATGACATTGCTGCGTCTTTAACGTGCAAAACAAAACAACTTTTGATACTAATGACAATATGTGACTAAATGTTACGATTAAGGTTCAAGAGAAATTTTATTCGAACATATCAAAGATACATATTTAATAAGTACTTTGCAAAATGTTTATTTAAAAATTCGGCCATCAGGACCACGTTTCCCTTGACCTCTCAAAAAAAGTTTTTGTCCATGCGAAACTAAGAATTCCCAAATCAAGGTAACCCCACAGACCTTTTGTGACCGCACGAACATTATTCCTGCTCCAGATCTAACTGTGCATGTTGGTGGCACCAAGCTCCGTTTTGGGTATTAGCGGCGAGATTAGGGTTAATCCAACCCAAACCAGCTCGTCAGCCCTTCATTCCCATCCACTCTAGTGTCCGGGTACCCATATCAACTTTAGACATTCAGTACTAGATTTAATTCCCAGAATAATCAGCCGCAGTTAAGAAACGAAAACACATTGTCTCCGCCCGGCTCCTCAGAGCCGGGAACACAACTTGATATCCAGATAACCGCAAAACAAACCTAAACCTGTTCTCCCATCCAGTTTGGAGCAATCTGTGTAGAATAAAATTCCATTGGTATTATCCAATATTCGGTAATGTCGACCTAATCGCGGTGCTAATACCCAAACAACATAACCCCTGAGCTTTTTTAAGTTACATTTTCCACAGGGTCGAAGACCACTACACAATAGTGGCAACTGACAACACTTGTGTAAAGTCAATGGGTCTTCCCACATGGTGAGCTCTGCTCTCGATAGAGTTTCCAGTATAGTTTCCTATCCACTATTCTTAATTTCCACGCCATCGTCATTTGCTAAGGTTCTTAAAAGACAGTGAATGGTGGTAACCCACAAAATAGTGATAAAACACCTCCTTGAGGAGTTCCACAATGCACACGGTCCCTGATTTTCATTCTACCGAGCTCCCAGTAGATCCAACGATTTTCCAACATGTCCGGTCAATACGTGCCCTATTCACATTAAAAAATTTCGAGAGACTGGATAAGTGTATTTATTGGTCGTGACGTTATTAAAAGTCTCCCCAATATCAATAAAAATGGTGACGGTATACACACTACCTCGTGTAAAGTAGCCATCGGTGAAACGCTTTAAAGCAAGGTTGGCAACCGAAACGAAAAACGGTATTAATACCGGTATCATTTTATATGTTCAAAATTCGACAGAATAATTAAACAATTTCGGTTTTTGCCAAAAATAACACTATAGTGAAAGAAAATTACATAACGAAAATTGTTGATCTGGTGTTATTATTTAAGAGGTTTTGGCGATTTTTCGTTTTTGAAAATTGCGAAATTTAGAGAAATCTTAATAGATCTCATTACATCTAATTGTACATGATCTAATTAGATCTCAATATTGGGGACAACTTTGAGATCATATTAGATGACAGACATATTTTTATTATAATTTTTATTTTGGTGCACAGAGAAAGCCAACTGAATAGTTTGATAGGAGCCACCGATATATTTGTTTGTGGTGTCCGAAAAATCTGTTAACACAACAGAATTTCGGTTGAAACTGTATATTTCTATTGTATCAGGAATGTATTTGGTTGCGACAACCAAAATATTCAGTTGACAAGAAATTGGGCTGCCCAATGAATCTGTTTTCTCTGTATGCCTCTGAAAACGGATCAAATTGGTAAGACCTGGAATCAGATATGTACAGATTAGTCACCAGATATAATGTTGTCTTCTGATATCTGACCAAAAAATCACCATAATTTACAGATCACTTAAGATATGAACAGATCTGGCACTATATCCGATCAGATCTGGCAGCATTGGATTCTTTCCCTTTGAACCCACATTTTCACCACGTCCCTGACCAAAATTCTAGAAAGTAGCTTATCAATGAGTTAGCCCATACTGCAGGAACATATATTTCAAATTTCAAGATTTCTAGCTATTTCGGTGTGGACAGCCCTCTCCCACCTGGGTGGATCTCTACACTGGAGGAGTAACCAATATACCAATTTTCAACTTCCCAGCTCCAAACATTTTGGCAAAGATTTGGCAAATTTCAGGTTTCTAGCTAAAGGCGATTCGTCAGGCCGAGAAAAATGTTTTTTCTTGTTTGCCCCTCCCCAAGGAATTTCCAAAAACCCCGTCTTAGCGGATGTTTACGCCGGAGGGGGAACCTACATACCAAATTTCAGCTTCCTACCTGCTGCGGTTTGGGCTGGGCGATGTTGAATGAGTGAGTCACGCGTTATTGTTGACACGCATTTAATTAAAATTGTCAGGCAATTGTTTTTGCTCTAGGCTAAAGTGTATTAAAATTTAAACTTGAATATATTTCAGGTTTGAAATTTGAATGATTTTAATTAAAAAATAACATTAAAGCTACAACAGAAAATAAATAGCGTATTTTAATTTTAATAAAATAAAAAAAAAATGATTTGCAATAATTTTTATGTCTGAACTCAAAGCCCAGACAGTGTCTCTACCTACTGCATCACAGACACATTAAGTTGTTGTCAAAATTTTAATATAAGCATGTATATGAGAGCAAAAATAAAATAATTTCAGAATTTAATATAATAACCAAAATTATGGAAAGTAATGGTTGATTACACTAATGTTGAAAAAACAAATATTTTAGATATAGCAATAGCTTTTATTGAAATATAACTAATATAAGATTTTTGCTGCCAACATTTTGTTTAAATGATACAGTAATGAAGAAGATAATATTTTTTCAATATTGATTAGAAATACCAACACTTTGGATGATGTGACATTGTTTCGGTTAATCGTATATATTTTGTGTTTACAGTTAAATTCTGATGAATAATTTTAGTACTTTTTTAAGTACTTACTTTTAGATGCAAATAACGATACAATTTTGGTGTTTCGTTAGAGTTACAACCAATTTATTTTCTGTGTGTAGGCCATGTTTTTTATTATTCTTCTTATACACAGCAGCAGCAAAGATGATGCTACTAGTTTTACTACTGATTTACTACTTTTATATGGTGTTTCCATAATACGGTTTTCGAGCGACGAATGAAGGACTAAATGTGTTTTGTTTTTGTATTGCATGTATTTTGTCATTATATTTTCGTTCGTCTGAAGCAAAACGTGATTTGGAAACATAACCTTACTTAAAATTGCTTCTTATGTACAATACTTACTACTCCTTTGAACTATAATCATACCGTATGATGATGCCACACACAGTACTGTATGGAAGTTGAATATTGATGATGAAAAATAAATTTAATTAAAATTAAAAGACTTTTGCATCTATTTGATTATCATAAAATCGTATTAAAAACGTTTTTAGTTATACATACCTCAATGTGTTTGTATTTATAATGGAAAAATCGACTCGATTTTTGTACAATATTTTATTTCAACCTTGTACCTTGTACCACCTACACATACATATCCATTAGAGAGGGCCGAAATTCAATAAAGTTGATTTTAAAAATACCTTACTAGTAGTAAAAGACATGAAATTGTGGAAAAATCAGGAAAAAGAATTAACTTCTAGGAAAATTACCAATTTTATTTATTTTTTTAAAACATCTTTAATAATAGGGTAGAGGGGATCCTTCACCAGTGGGGCGCTTACACTATATTTATGAAGTTTTATAGATTTTCGACCAATGTAACACTTCATCAAAATGATGAAGTTTTTTCATAAAAATGCAAATTGATGAAATGTTTTTTCATATTTATGGAAACTTTTTTCAATATAATGAAGAGTTTTAAAATAAATATTAACTAAGATTTATGAAATACTTCTTTTTATTTATGAACAAGTTTCTCCATATTTATTAAAGAGTTTCATCAATATTTATGAAGAAGTTTCATCATATTTATGAATAAATTTCTTAATCAGAGTTACAATGCAATGCTTCGTAACCGAAATAAGTAATTTGTAGGAGTTTTTAAAATAATTTTTTGATATTTTTTTTACGAATTAATGAGGAGTTATGATACATTTCTCATAAACTTTGTAAGAAATACTTTATCGTATTCATAATAAATATGATAAAGAAGTGATGGCAAGCGATTTATGAAACAGTTTATTCAGAAGATGAAACGTTTTTTCCTGATTGTAGGGTATAAATATTCATTACGAAATAGACGGAATTACCAAATATACAAAATTGGTTGAGAAGATCACAAATGGCATCCCTGCCAATCGGGATTCATATTAAAAATCGTGCGATATTCAGGATTCCTGAATGTTTTCTTATTTATTATCAATACTCTTTTTATATAACTAATTTGTAATTGAATAAAGGGTTAGTTCGTAACTTTTTAATAAAACATATTTTATGAATATTTATAAATCATACATGCTCTAATCAGAACAATTAATATTGAGATGTTCTGGTTTACACACAGCAATTTGCCTTTCAGCAATTTTTATTAAATTCTCTTTAGAACTTCCATTCGTGTCCACACTGCGAAAGTCTCTTTTTGCAATTTTAGTATATTTTACATATAAGAAAGTACGAATTAGAAAACACAAGACAATTGCGATTGAGTTTTTCGAAACGAGTTAGAAGGCAAACAACTTAGTTTGACAAAAGTGTTATTTATGGTCATAAGTCGAAACCTTGAAATCATTTGGCCTAAGATCTGTCGTACTTAACTCAAGTTGTTAAAATATTGTCTCAGGACCATCGATATGAGTAAGTAAATTATTTAAAATTTTTCATTTTAAAATTTGTAAACCTAAATCGATTTAAACAATATTGTGTTTTTGAATTTAATTTTGTTTTGGACTACCACGTTTGAATAATAGAAATTTATTTAATTTCATCCCACTCTAAAGAGTCAGTCACATATACATAAAATACACCCATTAATATATAAATATTAAACCATATAGTTATGCATTTATTAGTTGGACGACTGACTGACTGACTTCATCTATTATACATACAGACATTGAATGAATTTTTCATTTTGGTTTATTTCAATGTTTTAACTCCTTTACACGTCCTTGTGCTCTACTGTTATTTGTACGATGACATATTTCTGCGGTTAAAAAAATAAATAAATTTGTTAAAAAATTCAAATTACAAGAAACTTGCTTGTTGTTTGTTTCAAATGCCCTTTGCCAGAATGTCAATAAATTATAAGGAAATTATTTCTACAAAACTTTTTAAGTTAATAATAAATAAATGTAATGAATTAATAAAATAAATAGCAACTACATAGGTGGTCTGATAAATTCTGTGTCAGATCTTGCATCACAAATACTAAATTCAAAGTACTTTTAAAATTTCATAACGCACAGGGAAAAAAGTGCTAACCGAATTAAAGTGTATTATGGTTGCTACAACCAATAAGTTCAGTTAACACAACCACACTCAGATAAGATTCCTGAATCTTTTGGAAGTTGCAACGAAATTTTAGTTGTCCTAACCAAATTTTGTTGTGAAAACCAATATTTACAATAGTTGTACCAAACTTTTTTAATTGAAGTAACCGTATTTCAGTTGGAAACTGAACAACTCTAAGGGGCCACAAAGCTTAATAAAACTCTAGACTATATAATTTATCAGGTAATGGCACGAGACCCTTTAATTACCAAACATATTTCTTTTATTGATTCGATTGAATTTTTATTCGTCAAAAAATTCAATATTTTAAAAATTTTACAATAACATTCCAGTAAAACTTGGATTAGTTCCACAACTAGATTTTTTGAGCTACTTCAATTTTTTGCCGTTTCCACTCATCATTTTCATTTAAAATTATCACAATAAGAACTAGTTATAGGGAACCGTTTGAGGAATAAGTACCGATTCTTGTGTTCGTGATTTTTTTTTTAAGAAACTAGATTCAAGAGGGAACGTGTTTAAAACTAATATTTTTTTAACTATACTACAACATTTTTAAAAATTACAAATTCAAACTTTTTTCAAAAATATATTTTAAACCAAAAAAATATTTGTCTAAAAATTTATTTTTTAATATATTTTTGACTCAGCTTCTTATGCATTGATTAGTAAGTAAATAGTATTTCGAGGAAAAATATTCAACAGAGATTAAATAATTATCCCCGAAAATCGGACCAAAACAAATTTGAAAGTGTTGTTCATGTATTTTTAAAAAAATACTTAAAATTTAACGAAAATTTTACTGTTGCAAAAAATCTGTTTATTAACGATATTGTTTTTTTTTAATCAGTAAAGGCCCAAATACAATTGGCTTAAGTGGCTACCAAAACAAAGCTTACGTTATTTAAGCCAATTTTAGTTTGGTCTTAATACACAAAGAATTAATAACAAGAATTTGTTCAGGCGAGCGCCCTACGTTAGGGACCACTGCTTCAGGGTGTTATGTTCTGCTGTAAAGGTCTACATAATAACAGCAATTCGTTTTTTTTTTTTGTTTTTTTGTGAGGTGTAACAGCATTTTTTAATAATTTTTTTAAATTACTCAAAAAATTCAACCCTGTTTTCAACAGATGTTTATTGTAAACAATAGAGTTTAAGAACAGAACACCTTACGTTAAATTGTCGCCTTTTTTAGAAAAGAACGCAAAATTGTAGTTTTCTCGTTAAAGGTAACAACCTTTTTTGTCAGAAAAGAAAACGCTAAAAGACATTTCACCCAATTTCTACACTCGAATAGCGAAAATCGCCTAAAAATATACCAAAACATTTTAGTAGATTTTATTTTAAAAAAATACATACAATACCGAAAAATGAGTTATATTATCAAGTGTATACTGTTAACACTAGGTGTACCGCTGGAAGATACAGTTTTTCGAGAACCAGTTAAAATCATACATGGAATCATTATTTAAAATTATAATTCTTTATTAAATTACCATATTTTAGACAAAAATCAAATTTTTTCTTTAAATAAATAACAACAAAGGAAATGGTATTTAAAAAACAAACTTTAATTTGCATTTCCATTGCCCTATTTTATAACACTCATCGATCCCGTTGGAATTTTTTTGGCGAAATTTGTAGAAAAATGTACTGGTTTTCCAATAACCATTTACAAAATGCTATCAAACTAATATAGTATTTTATCTGTCTGCCTTTTTATTTAAAAAATTTACACGTTACTGTAAATTTTGATAACAAATTGAAAAATTATACAATAAAAAAATTGTTTTATAGAAAATAAATTTTTCCAAAAATTACTTAATTCATATCAAAATAAACAAGTTAAAGTTCTATAATATAGATTTTTTTCGAATATAATGTTTAATTTTGGTGGGGGAGGTTGGTGGGAAAATTAATTTTTGGATTTTTTTTTGGTTGTGAAGGACATTATTCCTGCCCAAGAATCCTCCATATGCCATTACTGACCGAGAATGGATAAATCAAGTTATTTGACTATATAAAGTAAGCCTTATTATTAACAAACCACTGTAACCACTTATAGTTTTAACTTCTTATCAGTACACGAATAATTATTTATTTTGGTAACTACTTATTTCTTTAATTTTTGTAATGCAGTTGTGTTAAAAAATTACCTTGTCTATTAAATATAATGAGTTTTGACACCGAATTATATAAAATTTCTAATGCTTCTTATTTAGATATTAGTGATGAGCACCCATTATTGAGATTTTGCTGGGAAGCATCTCAAATATGTTAAAAATATGAAATATTAGAGCTAAAAGTGAATGATTAACCCCTTTTTTCAAATTAAAATGTCATTTCCAGACAAATCTAAAAGTTTTGTTAAACGAATTGAGATAATATTTTGTCATTGTGCGTTGTAGAAAAGTGGAATTACAAAAAACATTTTAAACATTTTTCTTTTGATAATTAAAAGTCTTATTGGAAAAAAAGCAAAGAAAGCTTTTAAAATTCAAAGTTAAATATATCTTAAACTACTGATGATATATAATTATTTTGTGGACTGCCAGTAATGATACAAAATTATTGTCTGCATTGCTTATAAATATTTAATAATGAGTTACTTTTTCCATTTCCAAGTATAATGGCTTATTTTCTATCTTTATTTCAAATATATAGCAATGTGGATTTTTTGAAAATCTATTTTTAGACTCAATATTTTTTCAACTCTGGTAAGAACATATATAAGCACATATTTTTTTTTATATTGTAACAGCCTGTAGCAAGTTATTTATGTTTTTCCCTATCAAATATTATCCCAACAAAACTTTGGTAATGGTTATGATATACCTTTTATTACTCTTTACATTCTGGATTATTTTAAAACATAAAATAATTATTTACCGATCATTGATTACCTATTGCGTAATTTTTAAGCGTTAAATAAAAAATACTATATAGTTAAAATATTTTAGAAGAAAATTTATGAAAATAACTGCAAGGTTTGAGAATTACTTGATACTTAAAAAAGTCAATAAGAATAAGAAATCTTGCCTTGAATCAAGTTAGCCGGTTTTTGAGGTAAAGGAGTGCTCCGATACTTAGTAAGATTTGAACATACTCCTACATGTATGTCCCATTTTTGTATATCAGTTGATTGTGAAGAATATCCTCACTTCCAATTCCTCTTTCCTCAACCTAACATAACTTTATCAAAAGTTGGACGAGTTCCAGTGTGTTCAAGTATGCAAAAATTCATTGATTGCATGAAAATAATCATCTCAGAGTATAAACAGCAATCGAAATTATTGTTTTACGGAATATATTTTTTTTAAGATTCAGTCAACGCGAACATTTATTTTAATAGCTTTCATTTAGTGTACTTAATGAAAAGCAATGACTTAAATTATTAAAATTGTATTAAAATGTATAATCGTAAATTCGCGCAAATGACCGCAAACCTTAAAAAAAGCTAGCACCATTTAATTGGAACATAAGTGTATGTAGTGTGGGGAATATGATAGGGCTGGTAAATCTAGTGTTAATATAATGACGTAATTTCGCATAATAACTAACGGTGAGCGAGTATAGAAAAATTTATCATCACTATATGGATTTGTATGTTATAATACGGGGAGGGAAGGGTATATACACTGGTCTATAACTAAAACAACAAAAACAAACAAGCGCTTATTAAATAAAAACAACAAAAAATATAAAACTATAAACGTAACTGTGATGTCACTGCTAAATATGGTTTTATTTTGGCATTGAATTTGCCATAAATTTTGTTATTTTTTTGTGTTTCGTTTTGGAAAGTCTATACGTAGATGGATAAAGGGAATGAAACTAATGACAAAACAAAGCTAAAGCATGCTTAAACACGATTTTAAGCAAATAAAAAACACAATTCTAATATGAGAACAAGTTTAAAATTAAATTTTAACACGAAATAAAGTCTAAACATTAATTACGAATACAAAAATGTGTGTAGTATGTATTGATGTGAGTTGGTGACGATAATAATACATACAGCGGCCAAAAAAAGTATTCGACAAACTGCTTGTTTTTCATAATCATGAAAAATATGTTAAAAAAATTCTACAAAATGAAAAATATAAAAATGCAGATTATTAGCTTAAAGTATTATCTCTTTATTTATGAAACAAAAATACAACAAAAAACAATATTCTGGACAAAAAAAAAAAATACAAAAACAAAAACATGTAATATTTCAACGCAAAAAAAGTATTCGACAACGTTGCTCTGGTTGTAATTAACGGGAAAATATTGATTAAAAATAAATAATTAATATTTAGTTGCTCTTCCTTTTTGTTTTATAACGGCTTTTAAACGCTTTGGCATTGATTTAACAAGATCTAAAATGTAATTTTGGTCAATTTTTTGCCACTCTTCTAGAAGGATTGTTTTAAACTGTTTTTGTTCCTGAAATTTCTTTTCCTTATATTTTGCTCTAAGCAGCCCATAGGTGTTCGGTGGGGTTTAAGTCTGGGGACTGTGCAGGTGGTTTAATCACGTTTGGACAGTTATACAACATCCACAACCTTGTATTTAGGGTCATATGTTTTGGATCATTATCCTGATAATAATGAAAATCACTTGAAACACCCAAAATTTCGGCACTTGGCTTAAGATTTTCCTTGAGTAGGTTTATGTAGTACTGATGGTCCATTATTCCATCAATGAAAACTAAATTACCCACGCCTGAAGCCCCCATACATCCCCAGACCATAACACCGCCACCACCGTGCTTTACAGTAGGCACCATATTTCGCTCCTCCAACTCGGAATTAGGCTTTCTATACACCAGAACCTTACCATCACATCCAAATAGGTTGAATTTAGACTCATCAGCAAAAATAGTCTTCATCCAAAACTCCATAGGCTTATTCACATGCGCTTTTGCGAAGTCAACTCGAGCTTTTCTGTTCTTTTTTGAGATATGCGGCTTTTTCCTAGCTGATCTTGCGTGATAATCGTTACTGTGTATAACATTACGCACGGTCTGAGGTGTAACATTGATATTAAGATCATGTTCTAGCTGTTTTGTTAAAACTGTAGCGTTGATCTTAGGTTTTTTTTTTTTTTCACGCAAGATCCACCTTTCGTTTACTTCATTAAGTTTTTTTGGACGCCCACTTCTTTGTACATTTTCAATACTTTTAGTTTTTTTGTATTTATTTATGATGTAGTGAATAGTTGTTCTAGGTCTTCCAACAATTTCTGCTATTTCTTGTTCAGTTATTCCCTTTTTAAAATGTGTAATTATTATTTCTTTAACATCTAAAGAAATCTCTGCTCCCTTTCGACCCATGTTAACAATTAATTCAATAAATGAAATTAAGACATTAAAAAATATTAGTAATAATGAAAGACATCAATATAAATTTCAAAGAAACGGTGCTTTTCCCGTTAATCACAACCAGAGCAACGTTGTCGAATACTTTTTTTGCGTTGAAATATTACATGTTTTTGTTTTTGTATTTTTTTTTCCAGAATATTGTTTTTGTTGTATTTTTTGTTTCATAAATAAAGAGATAATACTTTAAGCTAATAATCTGCATTTTTATATTTTTCATTTTGTAGAATTTTTTTAACATATTTTTCATGATTATGAAAAACAAGCAGTTTGTCGAATACTTTTTTTGACCGCTGTAATTATAATCGGTCTAAAGAAGGGGTTTTTGTTTTTATTAATAATAGCAATTAATAATAATTTAAATTCAATGAATATCCAATAAATATATGCAATTGTATGGACAACACAAATACATCAGTAATACTGATAAAATACTTCTGAAGGAAGCGTTGGGTCAAGTGTCTCCAAGTCACCACTTTTGTCGACTAATTTGGGTGACGAGGGTCTACACTTTTTAATCTTTCTTTGATATGTAGATAAATTTTCTCATTAATTATTTTATTATACCTAATTTATTTTTTTTTTAATAAATAATCTAATTTAAACAGACTAAATGCACCTGTTTGAACTTCTACTCCTAAAATGTACTAGTGAATCTCTGGTTCAAATGTCTACATGTGGTTCATTAGTTCTGTGGATCCATAATGATAAGCACATGTAAAATGTCCACATCAGAGAGCATTGCCCGGAGTATAATTGGTCAGAGTGGTGACAAAGTCAATAGTGAATCAGTACATTTTTTCTATCGACACTTCCTGAAAAAAAAAACGAAATAAACAACAAGTTGTGTTTATAAATTCATTAAAATTTCTATCTAATCGCCTGAGAATGCAAATTAATGATCAGAGAGTAACAAATACTTTGTGATATATAAATATATTTTAAATATTTATGTATAATAATATAAATAGTAGGGTTTTTCTTTTCACGGGTCAGCGGGATTTTTTTCGAATTTTCTGGGATTTCTCATTTATAATAACAAAACCAGACACAATTTCTACTTGAAAAATTAGTATTAGTTTTAGAAATAATGCTTTTAAAAGTATTTTAAAAATGTTTTAGATGAAAGGCGTTCGGTACATCAATTATAAAATTTTCAATTAATATTCAAAGCTGATAATGTAAAATCAAAAATTTAGAGACGTTAAATTTTAAAATCAAATTTTTAAATAAAATTTGCGACAAGCCTGGAATGATAATTTTTTTGTTTTTAATTTGCATGCATATTAATTTTCTTAATTGATGTTGCCGTCGCTGGGGATCAAACCCACTACCTTCTGTGTAACATTAAAAAGAAGATAAACAAATCTATATGTACAAAATTTTATTAATTTTTTTTAATGCAAAGAATGTACCCTTCTGAAATTAGCAGTCTATTAATCTTTAGCAAATGTTTATTCTGATTTTAGCAGGATAGATTGCTATTTGCATGCAACTTAATTTAAATATAACTAAAATTTTGTGGATATAATAGTTTTTTTTTTTTAATTTTGTTCGTCTTCTAATAGTCAACCGATTTTATTTGCAGTGTAAATTATAAGATACAATCATAACTAGTTAGATTTAAACAGATTTCATCAGATCTAATCTATTTTACATTAGTATTTAACAGTTTTATTTTTGCTGTTTATAGTTTACTGCTATTTATCCAACCGATGCTTCTGCTAAAGTTAGTATTGCCCTTTTAAGCTTAGTTTGAGCAACTTTTTATAGCTTATCGAACTACAAGTGTGCCTCATTTTGTCATTTTTCCTTTATATCTGTATTTTCCTTTATATCTGTTTTGGAAAACTAAAACTTCACAGTGAACAAAAAATTTCTTAAAATTAATGAATAGCTTCATATTTTTTTTGCGGAACTAGTTTTAAATGGAACTTCTTTATTAAGTAGGTTTATTTTTTCGAATTTTATATATATGTATATCTATAACTACTTGTAAAAAAATGACTATCCCTACTTATCTGACTTTTCTTTATTTTTGTAAACAAATACAATTTGAACATTTGGGGCCGCCTTTGTACGAAAGCTGTTTTCGTATATGGACTGCGCGGGAACGCGAAATAAAGCAATTATATTATTTGCCCTGCTCTTCCTTAACTTACAAACACTTATTTCATTTGTAAGCTTTTGTAGTTTTTAATATTTTATCAAAATAAAAACACAAAAATTTCAAATATTTGTATGACAAATATTTTTGTTTACATTTAAAAGAGAAAATCAAAATTTCCAAGCATTTTTATACATTCTTTATTTGAAGGTAGCTATATTTATAACTACTTGGCAAGTCTATATCTACTTAAATTTGTATGGAATATTTTTATAATATTCCAAAAAAAACAAACCTAGTGAATGCAAATATTAATTAACAAAATCATATTTTTCAGAAAATTTTATGAAACTTAAACTTATATAGAGTTTCCGCAAGACGTACGTCGACTGCATGTATTTTGTTATTGTATTTTCGTTCGTCTAAAACAAAACGTCTTCCGGAAACATCACCTTAATAATAAGTTCCAATGGATGAATTACATTGCAACGGCATTGACAAGGGGACATTTTTTGTGTTTGGTGTCGGAACCTTAATATTTAGGTGTTTTTCCTAAAGTATGAAGCTGGTTTTCAAGGCTTTTAAGCCTTTTTGAGTTTATACTTTCCAAAAAACAGCAATCACTGAAGAATAGGAGGTCAATCCAATCTTTTAAAAGTTAAAGGTAAGATGAACTTACCTTTAGCTTATCGGTCACTCGGTTAAAGTATACTTATAACAACGAAAAACTAATAATCTGTCCGTTAACATCCTAACTTTAGCTACCGGCAAGTTATAATAATGGGCCTTAATGAAACAAATGTCCCCTCTAGATCTTTAAGAAGTCATAATTTATTTTTCATAGGTTTATATAGAACGAATTATGCATTAAATGCATGAAACCCTAATTAGGTCTGAAATTATATTTAATAAATTAGAGAATAATGCTATTTTAGATTTTAGTTATTCGAAACAAATGTTGCTATTCAATTTAAATAACTTGTTTTCATTTTATTTTAAGCGAGTTGTCTGTAAGGATTCGTAAAATACATAAATTATGAAAACTTGAAATTTATATCTGACAAAAAAATAAAAACATTTTAACACGGTGGGTACCCGAGCTACTCCATGAAAAGAAAGATCTAAAAAAGTAGAAAGATCTAAAAAAGTAAAAGCTGTTTTGAGTTTAGAATTAGAAAGCTGTTTTAAGTTTAGAATTCAAATCCGGTTTTTAAAAATATAGACTTTACAAATAGCTTAAAATATCTGCGTTAGCTCCAAATTAGAAAGCTGTTTTAAGTTTAGAATTCAAATCCGGTTTTTAAAAATATAGACTTTCCAAATAGCTTAAAATATCTGCGTTAACTCAAAAATTCTGACGCAGAAAAATTAAAAGAATTTTCGCACTCCTCATACCCGAATAACTCAATATCCAAAATCAAATCGGGGGCACCAAAACAAGTGTTCCACAGTGTCATTTGAAAAAGATTAACGGTTTGCATAGGCTATACTCACAATATAATTTTGTTAAAAGCAATCTTAAATACATTTGAAATAAATTTACATATTGAATTGAAAACATAACTGAAAAGAGGACTACTGATTTTTCATTATATTCAATCCATTTTGTTATTTATTTTCAATCATTGTTAAAATAATCGATAAAAGTAGTAAATAAAAATAATCTTCAATATTTAACTGACAAAATGTTAGATAAATAGATTTTTCTGATTTGTATTTCGGAAAGTTTTTATTTGTATGTAGTTTTAAAACATATGTATATAGCACATAGGTTCATATTTTTATTTTCTATGTGTGTCTGTATGTGTCAAAAATTTCTTGTAATTTGATTTGAAATAATTTTCTATTTAAACAAGCTATTTATTTTAGTTATAATTTTTATTATTTATTTTAGTTTTAATTTTTGAAACAGAAAATACAACATTTAACTAATAATTTCAACTTTTACTTTCAGGTACTTTAAAAATATAACAAATATTTTTAAATGACTGATGCAAAAAGTTACAAAATATATTTCTATGTATTTGACTTGATTTTTTTAACAAGCATTACATACGTATAACTCATTAAATAAACTTCAATAGATAACGGCAAATATATTGTGAGTGTGCAAATTATTAATATATATATTTTTAAAACTAATAATTAATTCCTATTTCACTGTTAAAAACAGTTGCGTAGTTAATGAACCACCTCACTATTCGTGTTAGATGTAATTACTGCCACATAAATGTTTCTCTTGTGACAATAAATTATGCGCATTTTTTACATATGTATATACTTAAGTACGCTGAATATTAGTAATTACCCAGGCAGAAAAATACCGTTGACACAATGTTGGTGTGCATGCACTTTAGACCTAAGGGCTAAGTTACTGAAGGGCTAATTTATTGAAGGGATACTTTTTTGAATTTGCAATAGAAACGTGGAATAATGGTGTTAAGAAAAGTTCACAGCCCAAACAGCTGGTGTTAGGAACTTCAAATTTGACATCTTGGATGGCTGAGGTCGTCTCCCCTTGACGACCTGCCCAAACAGCATTGGCAAGAGATTTGAAATTTATAAAATGGCTTCCTGAAAAATGGGATAATTCCCTGATAAGTCACTTTTTGAAGTTTGCTGCCAAACACGTAGTAAATAGGGAAAAAGTGCACCGTTAATGTTCTGACCAAACCGCTTGGCTCACAGAACTAAAATTTAAAAAATACATATGTTCCCTGGAGAAGGGGCTAATAAGCTGTTTTTTGCAATTTTCGTTAGGAATGTGGTAAAAATGGGAACGTAGTAAAAATAGAGGTTCAAAAAGATAAAAATTCCATAATACAAAAACGGGCTAAAAATGGGAGCAAATTGGAAAAAGTGCACCTTTAATCAGCAAGCCCAAAAATCACAAAATTTTTACATTCAACTAAAAGTGAAATCCATAATATGCCCGATTATCTTTTTTGAATTCCAAGTAGCAAAAAATACTCGAACAGAACCAGTTATATACTAGTTTATTTGAACTACACAAATAGTACGAGTTCTACCACCTCTCCCTGCAAACAACTGTATAATTTAACATGGAGATGCCATAGGGTTGGGTACAATTGCCCCCACTCTCACTTTGGAACTAGTTGTAGGACTAGTTTGAAAATTGCAATTTAAGGACAAAAAAGAGGGAGCAAAATTGGAACTAATGTAGTACTCGCGGAACCAGATCTGAAGTGTCTCTTTGGCAATCGTACTGCACCAGTGACTGAAGACCTGAATTATATAAAAAGAAGTAAAAAAAGTCTAAATTCGACTGTGCCGAATCTTTGAATACCCTCCACCAATATGCTAAACATTTTTTTACTGCTTTTGATACAAATAATGTAACCAACTTTTGAAGTAAAATTATGAAGGTGAAAAAAAATTTTTTAAGGTGAAAAAAATTTTTGAGGTGAAAAATATATGAGGTAAATACAAATTATTATTTACTTCTAAGCTACTGATGAAAAAATATGAGAAAATATATTATGTACCAGTCACTACTATGAAATTGTACTAAAATACACCAATTTGTATAAAAAATTTGAAGGTACCTTCACATTTTCACTCATAACTTTTTAACCGCTAGACCGATTTTGCTCATTTTCAAAAGCAAACTGCTCGGGAGGATCGTGCGTGCGCCTTCGCAACGTGATCGCCATTTCAACAGATACACAGACGGACAGACAGACGAACATCGCTAAATCGACTTGAAATCGCATAAGGATCACGAATATATATACTTAGTGGAGTCTTAAACTTATATTTCGACATGTTACAAACGGAATGACAAACTGATATATACCCTCACCATACATTGTTGAGGGTTTAAAAATTAAATCAAAGATAAAAAACAAAGAAACGTAGAGTGGACCGAAAGTTTTTTGTTATATAAATAGTTAGGACCATTTAATAAATTATATTGTTACAAGAAATTTCTATCACTAGAAATTTCTTTACACAAATTTTGACAACTGGAAGATTCTAGTGTCGTAATAAACTGGAAATAACTAGAATACCTGATTACTCATATAAATACTGGTTCTCAGTGACGCAGTAGTTCAGTTGATAAGTAAAACGCAAAGTGTGAAGAACTAAAGTGTGGCTAACGTTTAGTCTATCTAAACCGTGTAAATAAAGTGTGCTGTTAAAGTGTATTTCTGTAATTTAAGTGACGGTTATAAATAAATAGAGCTATAAATAATTTCAAACGGTGTTTATTATTTGCAATATAGAAAGAACTCGATTTATTTAAAAGGTAAATAAATCAACGATTTTATAAAGGGTAAAATCGTAACAATTTGTGTCAGAAGTGGGATGGCAAAATAATAAGCAGTCATGAAATTGGAGGAGCTAAAGGTGGAACAGCTCAAAAAGGAATTTAGCAAATTGGCGCTACCCACAGCTCATAGAGGAATTTGAGCGGCGTAACATTGACATTGCAACTTACGAATTTAACGAAAAATAAGAAATGGAGGTTAGTACCCGCACAAAAATAAAATATGGAGTTAAGCGCAATGTTAGCTGCTATGATGGAAAAGATGGAAAAAATGAGAAACTTCAAGAAACTTCTAGAGCAGACAACGAACAATTGTTTGCTAAGATGGAAATGAAACTTCAAGCAAAATCTAGAGCCGACAACGAGAAACTTTTAATTAAGATGGAGACGAACGAGAAATTGCTAATGAAGATGGAAGAAAAGTTTCAAGACTCTTCTAGAGAAATTTCCAAGTTTTAAAAAAGAGTGACCGACTTAGAGAATGACGTCGAGAAAAGACTGAAAGATCTGGAAAGTAAAATAAATAATTCTCAATGTCAAGAGGGCCCAGTACGAATTATTCAGGAAAGTTCTGGTAGAGCAAAGGCCCCTACTTTTGACGGCAGCGTACCATTTAATGTTTTCAAGTTCCAGTTCGAGACAGTTGCCGCCAGAAATATGTGGAACATCGAAGAAAAAGCTATAGAGTTGATTCTGAAATTCTAGAAAGTGTGCCAATCACCTGCAGAAATAATTATGACGACATAATGGTGGCACTGCAGCGAAAGTATGGTGGCGAACACAAAAAGGAAATTTACCGAATGGAACTTAGAGGTAGACTTCAGAAAGCAAATGAGTCCTTGCAAGATTTTGCAACAGAAATTGAGCGGTTGGTGCAGCTGTCGTATCCGGGCGAAAATCATCCATTATTAGATGAATTCAAAATTGAAGCATTCGTGAAGGGAATTCATGATCCTGATGTAAGGTACGCGGTGTGTGCTACACAAAAATCATCTTTTGCGGAAACTGTTTCATTTGCGCTGTCACAGGAGACTGCAAAAATAATTGCTAAGCCGCAAATATTTAATGTGCGAAACCTCGAAGTAACTGCTGAAAAAGAGGAAGATATAAGCGCTAAGCTTATAGAAGCAATTAAAGAGGCAGTAATGCAGGCATTAGGGAGAAAGCAAGTTAAGGTCGAATGCTATAACTGCGGAAGAGTGGGACATTTTCAGCGGAACTGCCGAGCACCAGGAAAAAGCTTCCAGCCGGTTAATCAATTAGCACAAGAGTCACCGTTAAAAACAAAAAGAGCTAGCACTGCGGGACACGATCCATACAAGCGAGGGCCCCACAATCTCCATATCTGGACTACAGCAGGGAAGAAGCAGTCTTACTGCTTGTGGATATATCAACGGCAGAAAGCACATTTGTACTATAGACACAGGAGCATCACATTCTGTCATCAGACCCGATTTAGTTAAGGAGGCAATTGAACCATTGTATGGGGTGAAACTGCGCACAGCTACTGGGGAGACTGGTACTGTCTATGGCAAAGTGAATGTAAAACTAACGATTTCCAACGTAAGCGTCAATCATGTATTTATTGTTGCCGATATTGTGGACGAAGTAATCATTGGTGCAGATTTCATGATTAGTCACGGCATTAATCTGCATATGGGGCAAAAAGTTATGATTTGGCGAAATGTTGAAATACCCCTTGATGTTGGATATGAGCACAAGGCTCAAGTAAGAAAACCGGTTACCATTGAGCACAGCAAGGGTAGGAAACATGGCAAGCACAGTTCAAAGGCTGAAGGAAAAGACCGAATCGTGGATATTCGACAAACGCATATCGAGCCGAGTGAAGCCTGGTCAGCGGCGCAACGGAGTGACCCCATGTTAACAAAAATTATGTCAGCCAAAGCAGAGGACAGAAGGCCTACCCGTGACGGTCCCAGTGGAGGACATCTCGGTGTCACGAAAACCCTAGAGGAGTTAAAACAACGATTCTACTGGGTCGGCTGCCAGCAAGCTGTGAGCGACTGGGTGCCCCATTTGAGAGGATAGCAATGGATGTGGCAGGCCCTTTCCCTATCAGTGATTCCGGAAACCGTTACGTTCTTGTGGTGATCGACTATTTCAGTAAATGGCCTGAGGTATACGCTATACCGAACCAGGAAGCCAGAACGGTAATAAGCGCATTTGTGAACAACTGGGTGTGCCGCTACGGTGTTCTATTAGAATTACACTCTGACCAGGGAAGGAATTTTGAATCTGCTATCTTCAAGGAAATGTGTGAGTTGTATGGAATAAGAAAGACAAGAACCACCCCGCTGCATCCACAATCTGATGGTATGGTCGAAAGATTCAATCGCACTTTAGAGGAATACTTAAGAAAAGTGGTCAGTACTCATCAGAAGGACTGGGACGAACACATCCCCAAATTTTTGCTGGCATATAGATCGGCTGTTCACGATTCCACCTCCCGGACACCTGCAAAAATTATTTTCGGGACGGAACTTAAATTGCCTGGCGATTTGGAATTTGGTGTTAAGCCCGCCGCTATGGATAAAGACAACGACAACGCTTCCCGGGAACAAAAAGACCTTAACGAACTTCATGAGTTTGTGCGCAATCGAATTAAAATAGTCAGCGATAAGATGAAGGCGAGGTACGATCGAGCAGCAAATTCTGAAGGATTTAATGAGGGCGAGTTGGTTCTGCTGTTTAACCCGCAACGAAAGAAAGGATTATCTCCCAAACTACAAACGCATTAGAGTTATTAAAAGATTGAATGATGTGGTATACAGAATACAGAAAGATCAGAGCCCAAGATCCAAAATGAAGGTTGTTCATCTAGAACGACTAGCCAACTATGGAAAAGGAATATCTATGTCTGTTCGGGACGAACAGGCTTAAGTGGGCGGCAGTGTTACAAGAAATTTCTATCACTAGAAATTTCTTTACACAAATTTTGACAACTGGAAGATTCTAGTGTCGTAATAAACTGGAAATAACTAGAATACCTGATTACTCATATAAATACTGGTTCTCAGTGACGCAGTAGTTCAGTTGATAAGTAAAACGCAAAGTGTGAAGAACTAAAGTGTGGCTAACGTTTAGTCTATCTAAACCGTGTAAATAAAGTGTGCTGTTAAAGTGTATTTCTGTAATTTAAGTGACGGTTATAAATAAATAGAGCTATAAATAATTTCAAACGGTGTTTATTATTTGCAATATAGAAAGAACTCGATTTATTTAAAAGGTAAATAAATCAACGAAATCGTAACAATATTTTAAATAATAAAGTATATGCCTTAGGATAGGGTTGCCCAGATGTTCTACAAGTAGCAGTAAGTGCTTCGCAAAAATGTGTCCGATAAAATTTAATAAGGAATAATCACAAAAAGTCCATGAAATTCCCTTTCCAACGATACCGTACTTGCACATAGTTATTTTTCTTTAAGTGCCTTTAAGCTAAAAAAACAAAAATAAAAAATTTTTAACTCTCTTATGTCCCCTTTAAATGGAGAGGGGGTTCTGTATAATTCGATTAAATAAAATAAGGTATAAAAATGTATTATTTGGTTCGTTTATATCGGAGTTTCAGACTCATCTAAGTAAATATACTTACTTACCAATCCTATACGAATAGATATAATTTGATATTTCCAAATATATTTAGATGTTGATCCATATAAGGATCAACATATATATGTAATAATATAAGTAACAAAATATGTTATATCATTACATATATAATTATATTAAATTGTATCGGTCAATATTTTTAATATAAATTCATTTTTAACCGGGTAATACCATCGTCATTCCACTCCCTTGAGTTAGCTGCAGTAGTAGCAGATTTGGAAAATGAAGACAGGGGAAAAAATAAACATTAAATCGATTGTATTTTCTATATATGATTCGAATTTTGCAATCGTGATATTGTTTGTAATCTGTACAGTCCGTACACGTGTTAGTTAATAAGAAATCTGTTTCCGAAAATTTATTATTAACCTAATATCGTTCAGGAATTGTTTTTCGAATTTGATGCTGATATTTGGTAAAATAGGTCCATGGGAAGTGTCAAATTCAAATCATGTTAAAAAATTAAATTTTCTGGATGAAGAATGATCGCCTGAGTTCGAAGCGTGGTGCCAAACTAAACATTTTAGGGTCGAGAATGGATTTATTTACGTACATACATTAAAAAAAAACAATTTTAAATTTTTTGTTGTTTTTCGAAACAAACAAAAATATTATAGTACTCCAAATGGTGTTTTGCACAAAAATGTCACTGCATCGTCATAACAAATCTGGGCTCGGCAATTGCAAATAACAGGTTGAGCTTTTTTCATACTGTACAAATCGCGATCGAGATTGCTGAACAAAAAACATTTTAAGATTTGATGAAAACACATGCAAAATACGTTCACTGGAAACGTATCCTAAGATTTGATGAATCTCTACTTGGATATATATGTGAAACAGCGTATATAATACGCCAGAATTGAAAAATAGTATGAAGAACTGCCGTAAAAACTTTTCCTGTTTTTTAACAACTTGAAAATTTCAAAACTAAGTCGAAAGGATTTTCAGATTTGATAAAAACTTGCAAAGTTATTAGCAAACGGAAATTAAAATCCCTACCAGATATTATTAATGGGAAGGTTAATGGGTTTTATACGAACATTATGAAATAATTGATAGAGGCGGTTGACCAGCACCAGCAATTAATACCCGATCTATATTTTTCCTGTGGCAGTCCCAGCAGCAAAGAAGGGATTCCAATATAATTGTAATTAGACTCACTCATTTATTCAGTTATTTCCGAATCAACCCCTTTGTGCCTTTACTTTTTTTGATCTGCAGTTTGACAAGAACTCTTAACTGGCGAAGAAGAGAAAAGCACAAACCAAAAATGTACTAAGCCAACAGTAAGTTAAACAAAAAAAAAACAATAAAATTTTTGGTTAATTGTTTAAAAACTTATTCTATACAGTTTCTTTGGTAACGATTGATGATGGTAAAAATAAATAGATACTAATAGAACCTAGAAAACTTGAAAGGCCCATAAATTAACACAACACGAACACAATCGCAGTCACACTTGTGTTGCCAGGTTTTTTTTCGGCACAAAATCGTTAAAATGTTTTAAAAACAATATTTCTCGCGTGTTTAAAACCCCGCAAAAATCTTTAAAAATTGTCAAAATAAATAAATAAATATAGAGTAAATAGAATCTTACAAATTTCATATGTAATGTGAAGATTATACGTATTTTAATATTTATATGTTTGTTCGTTTAAACCTTTAATGTTCTTCCCTCTGATAATGATAATATTAATACTATACATTTGGCATTGAAAACTTACTATGACAAAGATATACAAATTTTATTTATTCGTTTATTTAAATGATATAGCAAAATAAAAGCTAAAGACGAAACAAGAAAACTAATAAACAAAAAGTTTCCTTTTTGCTATAAATAACTCTATCTGTAAAATAAAATAAAATACAAAAAATTCTTGAGTTTAGCGAAATTCACTCAAAACATAAACAAGTTATAAATATAACTGCTTTAATTAAAAATTACTATTAAGCCAAAAACTCTTAATATATGAAGACCGTTTTTTGGCGGTCTTGGGCATTAGAAGATTAAATTTAACTTGAGGTCTTAAAACAATGCAAAACATTAAAAACAATATACTTTTTCGTACTCGATTTTGAAAATTGTACATTTTTATGTATTTTTGATCTGTTATTTTGGTAAATGAATGATATTTAATAGGATTTTAGATCATATAATTATATTCTTTTTTATAAATTGCTTTTTATTGTAAAGAAACATGAAACTTTTTATTAGTAAATTATAGAGAATAAAAGTTTAAAAAATTCGACAAAGCCAGCAGGATAGAATTCTTAGTATTTTCGGTTGTCGCTACACAACCCTTTTTAGTATCCACGCATTTGTTGGGTTAATGGTTTTATTGATTGTCTATTTTATATTGAGCAATTTATAATAAAATATGATTATATGATCTAAGATCCTATTAAATACCATTTAATTGTACATTTTTATTAAAATCGTACTTCCTGTGCAAAATATTTAGTAAAATACTTTTTTAAAAAATCGTGCTTTTTTGAAAAAATTGTATTTTTTTTTGAAAAATTATATGATTATATATAAATTATAAAATTAAATGGTATTTTTTTGGTAATTTTATTTTTATTTACTTTTTTTACAATTGCATTTAAAGAAAAATATTTTTTTATATCCCTTTTTATAAAAATGGCACATTATTTAAAAAAATGTTTTAAATAATAATCTTTTTGAAAAATTTTAACTTTTTTAAAAAATTGTACCTTATATGAAAAAGTGTAAATTTTATGGAAAATGGGACTTTTTTGAAAATTTATTATTTATAAAAATATTTTTTTTGCAAAAAGTTTTTTTTTGTGTTTACAAATGTCATATATTTTCTAAATATGGGACTTTTTTGAAAGACCCCGATGAAAACAGCTTTTATATATAACTTGATCTAATTTTTTTGGAAATTTTCTAGCATGTTTTATATAATCCTATATCATTTTATCTTATGTTATATGTAAGTATATCTTTTATATCTCATCATATATAGTATATATAGATTTATGTAACGACATATATTTCACCACATATGATTACAAAAAAAAGATTCATAATATCTTCTAGATATTTCAAAGCTTTGAAAATGCAGTGAAAAAAGTAAAACAAAGAAATCTACAAAAAATTTGTTTAAAATATCAAAATTAGTCACACTTAATATTTAATGGGAACTAAATAACTTCTCAAAAATATGTGCGTTTCAGAAGCCAATAGGACAATTCTCTGCGAATTTTTTTTGGCAAAATTAATCATTTATTATTATTAAAATCAGAGTAAAAATTGGAGAAAAATTGATCCTCAAAAAAATGTATCTTTAATACAAGTGGCACCAAAATTTAGTGCTTAAATATAGCAAAGAATGTCAAATCTGTATAGATATATCTAAAGTTAACGCTTGATTCATGTTGTTTTTAGATAAGTTTCCCGATCTGAGTAATTTATTATAGACGTAAACGTACGTTTGACTATTCCAGGTTTAACTTTATGAAATGTAAATTGTAGACGAAAGGCCTGAGGTTCATTCTAATTTATATTAAATTTTAATATGTTATAGAGAGGACAGAAAAAAATGCTTAAAAACCCCATTTCAATTAATACATTTTGTATGTATATAGATTTTTAGTGTTACTGGGTACCGATTCTGAATGTGTGAAGCTGTGAAGTGATAAAAATTATTACTACTTCGCAGTGAATCCGATTCTTGATTTAACTTTTGCGAAAACTGTCTGTCAAAATTTTATCATATCAGTTTTTTTTTCTTCACCAAATAAAAGTTTATGAAAAAATGTGAGTGTTGCACTATTTTACAAACATTGTTAGCGACTTTTTTTCAAACAGATTGTTTTTTAACATTTTATATATTTTCTAATTTCTACAAAATTTTGAATTTTTGAAGGATTAGAAAATTTTAAAAACAATAATTATATTTTTAATATAAAAACAAAAAACGCTCAAATCGCATTCGAAAATCCATGTTTGCATCACTGCCAAAAAAAATTAAACCTTAAAAACCAAAACAAAATAAAAAAAAATTCCCTCTTGTTTCTATTCTAGACATTTCTTTATATTATTTATTTATTGTAATTGTAATATATTTTTTAATAAAAAAAAAATAATTTATTGAAGTTTTTCAATAAAATTTTGCTTCAAAACTCACGGAACGAGTGGAATGAAATAAAATTGACAGATATTCATCATAACATTTTTTTTCATACCGAGAATAGGAATCGCTCAAAGTGAAAACATGAAGTCTAAAATGACTGCGAAGTGAAAATGATAAATTATTTATTACTTCGCAAAGCAACTTTATTCGGAATTGCCCCCCTGAGCTTAGTTTTTTTTTAATGAATTTATAAAAACAAAAAAAAATTGTATAATATTTTTGCGATTAATCGATTAATTTCAAAATTGTATTAGCTTTATCTAATTAAATTATAAGAAGAAAAAAACAGAACAATTTCTTGTACGATTAATCGATAAAAATTAAAAGAAATAGGCATATCAAATTTCAGGCTTATAGCAAAGTGGTTGTGTACAGGCCGATAAGGGGAGTTCCCACTTTTTACCCCTCCCAGTAAGAAAGTTCAAAAATTAGTTTATTTGTTTAATATCGTTATAAGGACAATAAAAATTTAATTAATTTATAGTCCAATAAGTATCAGATATTCAGAGTCACATTTCTATAATATTTTTTTTTAATTAAATACAAATTAATGTTTAAACATTTAACAGAACAGGAAATAAAAATTGTTTAAAATATGGGCTAACTCCAGCGAGCAATATTAATAAAATTGATTAAAATAAAAATGTACTAGTTTCAAAACACTATTTATTTTTATTTTTATATTTTAAAACAAATAAGATAAAATTGTATTAAATTGTATACAAGTATAGTTTAATCAAATTAGATGAACCCATTTTTCGTATCAAATTATATCAGATTAGATCCCCTAAGATATCATGGGATCACTTTTCAGATCAGATAAGATGTTATAAGATATTTAATTATATATATATAACATAATACTATGTATAATTAAATATGATTATATCGAATCTTTTTCGTCAGGACCGTAATTTTTCATTAACAAAAAAATTATAACTGTGACCACATTCGCCATATGTGAAATGTACCAACAACGACGGCACATTTCATATTTTAATATGAAATGTGCCAACACCGTCAGAACATTTCAAATTTAAATGAACTCACAACATCACATTTTTGACTTTGCACAGGTGATGTGCCGATGATATTATCACATGGCACATTTAAATGTAAAATGTACTTAGATTACTGGCATATGGCACATGTCTTAAATTCTGAACAAGTGGAATATTAAAATTAAAAAATCGATAAATCTTACAACATTGAAACAGTGCGAAAAATAAGAAAATTGTGGCAAAATAACAAAAAAAATAACCGTACTTTAAACCGCTTAGGTTAGTAGCGGTTAAAAAGTGTGGTTAACATTTTTCTTATAATTTCTTTTTCTCGTAATTTTCTATTAAATCTCAAACTCCAAGCGCTGGTTGTGCCGTTAAGGTATTCACCCAAAACATGAATAGACATCGTTTGATTGCTATTACCATGCAAAATTCGAACTTTATTAGAATTTAAGTAAATTCTAGAATATTTGTTCTAAATGTATACATTTTCCAAAAAAAAAAAAAAATAATAATGATTTTTTAGCTGGTTGTTTCTATGATTTCTATGATTTTTTTTATAATTTTAAGAACAAAAAACTCTAAAAAGATTTCAGATTTAAAGAATGGAAAACTACCGTATTTTTGAAATTACATTGCTGTATTTTGTTAAAAAAATATTGCAATTTTGAAGGAAAAAATCGTCATTGGGTTATTTCCTATAGTCAATATTATCAGAATGACGATAAATCGTTAGCCTGGCAGCACTGTTCACACCTAGAAATATTTAACACAAACAAAAGAGGAGAAAGCAAGAAAGTTCTAACTTATATATTTAAAAATGAGCGATAATGGAGCAAACAATAAAAAAACAATAATAACAACAATAAAATTATTGGGCAACAAATACAATAAAATGAATGAAAAAATAAACGAAACGAAAGAAGAACGAACGAACGAACAAACTAACAACAATATTATAAGCTTAATTGTGCTCAAATGAGAGCGCAAAGAAAAATAAAACTTAACAACGACAACTAATTTCGTCTACGGCGGCAACGACGATGATTTCATTTTTAATATCGCAAAGGTTAAATGTTTAGTTTAATATTTGAATTCAAACTAAACAGACGTGCTTTACAAAAAAATAAACTTAATATATTATTGAATTGAAATTATTTTGAATTAAGTATCAAAAGGAAATCAATAAATAACAAAGTGTTATTGTTTACACACACAATTAGTACTTAAACGATTGTTCCTAAAGTATTCCCATTTAAAGACGTTCAACAAAAATGTCACAAAAACGTGTTACACTATCAACTGCACGCGTTTCACGCGCCTCTACCTCTACTCCTGGTGGAGGAGGTTCACGTCCCGGTGCAACTAGTCCCACAAGTCCCACACGCACCAGTCGTTTGCAAGAGAAAGCAGAATTGCAACATTTAAATGATCGTTTGGCCTGCTATATCGATCGTATGCGTCATTTGGAAAATGAAAATAATCGTTTGACCCAAGAACTTCAATTGTCACAAGATACCGTCAATCGTGAAGTATCAAACATCAAGGCTTTGTATGAAAAAGAATTAGCCGCTGCCCGTAAATTGCTCGATGATACATCACGGGAAAAGGCAAAATTAGAAATCGATATTAAACGTTTGTGGGAGGAAAATGATGATTTAAAACAAAAGTATGTATGGGTTTTACTGTCATCTCTTATTTTATTTTTTCAGATTTGGTTTAAATGGAAAACAGATGTTTGATAAAAAAAAAAAACAATTACAGCAAAACTGTAAACAAACGCGTAAAATGAGTCAGACAATTTCATTGAAACACATGTGTTAGTTGGTTTAACGGCAAAACACTGAAAAATTTATAGTTTCAATGGCAACTCCCACCATTTTTGGGGTTTCTTGATGATGTTCAACCGTACATACAATAATAATCGTTTCTATCAAATGTATTTGTTTAAAACTTTGTCAAGGCTTTTTGCATTTCTTATTATTGTTATGGACTATAAAGCAGCAGCATAACAACCCAGACAATGTTGAAAACATAAAAAATAACTTGAATAATTTCTCATAATGATGTCATGTCTATTTGTTACACGTTCGTAACACCACATATCTCTCCAAAAAACAACACAGAAAGAAATACAAACTTAGAGTCTTACTAAATATAACAGAGTCGAAACATTGGCAATGATGTCATTCGGTATTTATTAATTTTATTACTTTTCTTACATCTTTGTTATTCTCTGAAAGAGAGAAAATACAAACGAACGAACGTAAAAGCGTAATAAAAATATGTAGAGAGAAGGGTGGGGATACAAGTTTTGTATGATTACACATGCTTTTAGACTATTTGTTATTTTTGTTTGTTTACAATACAAAAGATACAAAAAATGCGTTAACACAAACTAACATTTTACAAGGAGAGAAAATTCATGTAATCTAATATATATTTATTTGCAATATATTGATAATATTAATTAAAGTTTTCTAATACGGTCCTGAAGAACAGAATATTTGAAATTTTTATAACTTATTGACAAAATAATTAAAAAATTTCACATTTATAAAGTTTTAGAATTTTTATGAAACTTGTTTTTAACAAAACTTTTTCATTAAATTTATAAAACTTGTTTTTAAAAAGAAACTTTTTCTTTATATTTATAAAACGTCAAAATTATATTTGATATAACAATTTATGAAAAATTTCATTCATTTTACTGAACGTGATGATACTTTATAAAACAGTTCATGGAACTTTTTGTAATATTTTTAATAAAAGTTTTTTATGGAATGAAACTAAAATTTCTTTAAATTCAGAAAAGCCAGAAATTTTTTATGAAGAACCTTGACAATGTCAACAAGTTTCATAAAAATGGCGGGATTATAATAACTTGGGAGGAAATTTTATTAAAAAAATATGAACTTAAAATTATAAATTTTAAATTTATAATTTTTTTGAAGAATGTTTTTATTTTTGTAAAAAATATCACAAATTTATCAACAAAATTTTTACAAAAGTTCATGTTCATAACATTTTAATTTTCAAATATGCGAAAAATTCTGAATTCAAAACGTATTTAGAATAGGATTTAAAATATTTTTTTTTTAATACGGGAATTTGTTGTCTCGCTAATAGAATAAAAACTAAACTGATGAAACTTTAAAATATTAAAAAGCTGGAATTTGTTGTAAACTAATAACATTTTGAAGTAAACTAAACGTTATAATACTGTTATCACTAAAAAAAACCGTTTAAAATTGAAAACCCTTGTCGATGCCGATAATTAATTAATACGATGAATATAAATCTCTGCGTATTCCATATTAAAACGCTGATTATTTTCAAGATAATTCTTTTGGTGCACACCTTTGTAATTTTTAAACGATTTGTTTAAGAAGATTGGTTTAGAAGATTTAGTTTGAACCCTACCCTCACAAATTGCTACAAAAACAGAATCGTTTATAGTTAATTTATATTGCTTGATAAGTCTTTAAACATCTATTTCTGAACGATTGCAAGTAAACAAAAAACATGAATTATAGCTAAAATGTATTTTTTGCTCAGTACAATAAGTCTCCACAAATATTTGACATTTACAAAAGGTATTGGTAAACAATATACAGCGTATTTTAGATGCAATTGCTAAGTGTGAATCCCGTATTACATTTAACGAGCTCCATGATAGTGGTTTTTGCTAAGTATCGTAAGATCTCAATAAATTCAAATTTAATATATTTTTTGGAAGTGAGGCTACTTTCAGCCTTAAAATCTTGTTAATTTAAACAAGTATGTAAAGTAATGGTCTATGAAAAAAAATTGTGAACCTCTGAGATGACAACTGGTTTTTAAAATGCGAAACAAATCTTTATTTCATTTATAGTAATACAAGTTTATTTTATAATATGCACTTCAGTTTAGTTTCTCCAAAGTTTTAGTGATAATTCTCAGTTCATTTTTAACTAACAATAGAAATTGTCGCCAAACAATTTAGTGAAGTAACAAGGTCGTAGTAACATAAATAATACAATAGGTTTGGTTGGTTGAGCATGATGTCAGACAAATAAAAATAAACAAAATGCGTACCTTTAGAAAAATGCGTATAACTTAAGCAATAAAGCTCTTGCTGAAGTTAAATATTTGAATAGCCACAAATAAATTATGAGTTTTATATTGTAGTTTTTATAGCTCAAAGATCAAAGACAAATGGAAATATTAGTATTCTAAATATCTAGACCATTAGCATTAAAAGAGCAAATAATTAATTAATAAATTAATCATAAATAGCTTTTGAACATTTCAAACGGCATTACGTTTAGCTTTTAATTTAGCTAGCAAAATCAGATATTAATCACAACGATGTCGACAAACCACATCTCATAAAATGTAAAATGAAAGCATTTTTAATTATATTCAAATTTTGTTTAAAATATTTTGAATGATACCATTTAAAATCTATCTTTGATGCTGCAGGCAGACGTTAGGACTTTCTTAATTTCTACACGATACATAAAACTTAAAGGGAAATATAAAAAAATATGCAATGAAAATGTATTTATAGCTAAAAATGAAAATGTCGTAGTAAGTTTTTTAATGTCAAAAACTGTAGCCTGTCACATGTAGTAATAAAGCTTTTTAACATTTTGTCGTTATCGCCTGACGACATCGTTTGTAGTTATAGCCTGCTATCAACGCTTCTTGTATTTGTGTTAATTTAGTTTCAAACTTGTTGATGACGAGTGTTTCGTTGGGATAAAATTGTTGAGAGATGTTTTAATTTGAGTAAATTTAGAATATCATTGAAATGCCGGCATGGAAACGCACATGACAAAAAAACCTTGAATAAAATTTGTTTTATTTTAATCTCTTTTTTAATTGTTTTGTTTGCTCTGCTGTAGTTATTACAAATCTCTATTTTTATAAAAATGTTTATAAAAAAAGTATTGAAATATTTAAAATGGCATGTTAGTCATTAACCCTTGATGGGCCAGAAGATAATAAAAATAATTATGCTAAAAGTAGGAATTTTAACTGAGAATTTTCAAAATTAATTACTTATTTTTAACAACTATATACCCGATTAAGATTGAAGTAAGGGCATAATGTTTAATCTGCTCTAACTTTTTTACAAATAGTACATTGAAGCCGATTTCAATGTCAATAAATATTAACACACAACTATAATTATTATTTGATAACTACCAAATGTTTAACTAAATTTAACTACAGTTTTAGCTTTAACGGATAATCCGTTTCTATTCCTTATTGTTGTTAGCAAAAAAAAAATAGAAAAACTCATCTCCAGAAAATTTGAATCAAAAATTATGACAAAGAATAGTTAATAAAAATCTAGCAAGTCAATTAATTTAAACATAATTTTGTAAACATTATTTTTTGTTATAGACGGCAACCAAAGCTTATTTTATAGAGAAGAATATTTAAGTTTCTTCTTAGAATTTGAGCCATGTATTAGTTTTTTTGGAAAACCCCTTTTTTGTAGAAATCCCTTACAAAAATGTTTTAGAAACCATTCATATATCCAATTAAAGCTTCTTTAAATATTTCTTTAATTATCTTTTTCAAAAAAGATTCTTAGACAACAGACGTTTAAAAATATATACGTTCAGTACGCGTATACCTGCTGCTAATCAGCAGTACAGTCAACCAAATATTTAGTTAGTTAAAAAAAAAAGTATTCCCTCGTCTTTCTTTATATACTAATTCTATTTTTATAAATCAATTTTTAAAAATATTTAAAAAAAAATTAATATATTTTCATTATTTCCTTAATGATCATTAAAACATGATGACGTCATACAAACGAAAAAATTAACACAAAGTGATCATTAATTATGCTAAAATATTTAAAAACTAAATTGCTAAAAAAATAGCAATAAATAATAATGAAAAGTAGTTTTAAAAAATATAAATCTCAATTGTTTATAATAATTTTAAAATTAAATATTTATTTTTTACATTTGATACTTACGATTTACGATTGAAGGAGAAATACATATTAAAATGAATACAAGTTTTTAATTTAACATAAAATATACCGATCATAGTTTAGAGCTGACGTAATTTTGTGTTGTTTTTTTTTTCAAAATGTTTCAGTTATAAAATAATCCAGAAATTTCTATGTGATTAGCATAAATATATTGAATAATTTGGTAACACATACATACAAACCATTTAAACCAAATCAATGGAAATATGTATATTTAGTCTAAGTGTGAACTGGTTAAACTAAGAAAGCATAGAATTTGATTTGAATATTTTTTAAAGAAATTTAGCCAGATCTTTCAATATTCGAAGCTTATCTAATTTATAATTTTACTTATATTTTTTTCAGACTTGACAAAAAAACCAAGGAATGTGCTGTCGCTGAGAACAGTGCTCGTGTTTATGAATCTCGTTTTAGTGAAATTAACGGTAAATACAACAATGCTTTAGTTGATCGCAAGAAGGCTGAAGATCAAGCCAAGGAATTGGCCGCTGAAAATGCTCGTTTACTTAAGCAATTGGATGATTTGCGTAAACAACTCGAAGCCGAAACTTTGGCTCGTGTTGATTTGGAAAATCAAAATCAAAGCTTACGCGAAGAACTTAGCTTCAAGGATCAAATACATGTACAAGAATTGACAGAGACACGTTCTCGCCGTCAAATTGAAATTAGCGAAATTGACGGTCGTCTCGCCAAGGAGTATGAGGCCAAATTGCAACAATCCCTACAAGAATTGCGCGATCAATACGAATCACAAATGCGTGTTAATCGTGAAGAAATTGAATTGTTGTACGATAATGAAATAAAGAATCTCCAGGCTGCTGCTAATCGTGCTGCCAATTCTTCGGCTCATGCTTCCGAAGAAGTACGTGTTATGCGTACTAAGATTGATGGTTTGAATTCCAGAATTCAAGATTTGGAAAATACAAATGCTGGTTTGAATGTAAGTTAAATATCATGTCGGTGTGGAAAAATCCCTTAATCAAAATTTCGTTTTGTATTTTTCTTTAGACCCGTATACGTGAATTGGAAAATCTTTTGGATAGTGAACGTGCTCGTCACAATGCATACATTGCCTCCTTGGAGGCTGAATTACAACGTATGCGTGATGAAATGGCTCATCAACTACAAGAATATCAAGATCTCATGGATATTAAGGTGTCTTTGGATTTGGAAATTGCTGCTTACGATAAATTGTTGGGTGGTGAAGAACGTCGTCTTAACATTACCTCACCTGGTCGCAATACTAGCAGCACTACCAATGCCGATTCCGGCTATTCAAATGGCACTCACTTGTCCGTAAGCTCAAGCTCTGCCTATCGTTCTTCTGGTCGTATTACGCCTAGCGGACGTCGTTCTGCTACTCCGGGTGCCGGTGGCAGCAGCAGTGCCGTTAAACGCCGTCGCACTGTTGTCGATGAATCCGAAGATCGTAGCTTGGCCGATTTTACCGTAAACTCTGCGGCCAAGGGTGATTTACAAATTTTGGAAGCCGACAGTGAAGGTCGTTATATTAAATTGCACAACAAAGGTACCGATGAAATCAATCTAACCGGTTGGCAATTAACCCGTATTGCTGGCGATGAAGAATTGGCCTTCAAATTTACCCGTGGCACAAAAATCACAGCCGGTCAAACTGTTACCATCTGGTCAGTGGATGCTGGTATTAATCATGAACCTCCCACCAGTTTGGTTATGAAGAAGAAATGGCCCACTGCCGATTCTATGCGTAGCGTTTTGTCTAATGCCGACAAAGAGGTGAGAATATTGTCGATTTACAACACTTGTAGCAAATGTAAAATATGTCGTCACTGTCAACAACTAGAATTTATACTAGATCAGTAATGTCCTTAATTTTATACACCAAAAACGTTACATTACTCTAAATTGCATTTTATTTTTATTTTCTTTTTCATTCTCTTTCCGAAAAATAACAGGATGTTGCCAGCTACGAGCGTGTTCGTTCAAACATTTCCAGTCATGCATCGAGACACAGACAAAGTAGCAGTGGATTCACACTCGGTTCGGGTGCGGGTTCAACCGGCGTAAGAAGTTTATTCTCTTTGCTCTTCTAAACACCCAACACAAGGCCTTATCATTTAGCCGAATTTTCAAATGAAAACAGACAAATTAAAAAAATACAAACAAAAAAAAAAAACACATCCATAGTATAAGAAATGGACTAACGGACTGACAGACAACACAGTGTCAAAAATTATACCACAATAGAGGATAATGATGTGGTGTCTTATTTCCTCTGTTTCCAGAGAAAGAACAATCTCCAAGCCAGGATGCTTTACAACAATTTCCTACAATTACTGTTTTACTCAGATACATATCATGAGACTTTTGTACTTTAATTTCTACTATAATTTCTATTTTTTTAATGGATTTTGATTTTGTAAAATCTTTTTTTTTTTTTTTTTGTTAATTTTATTTGTAATAAGATGATGAAAAAGAATACTAGGTATTCTTTATGAAGGAGTGGCGTAAGTATGAAATAAATGTTTATTATATTATTTTTCAATTTATATGAATGTTGTATTTTTGTTCCGTAATTTATTTAAAAATGTCGCACACAGTACCAGGATATTGAAATATTTAATCAATGCAATAAAATGAATTTTTTCAATTGAATATAACAACAAAACTTTTAAATTCAAGTAAATAGATGAATTAAAAAAGTTTTGATAAACATATTTTAAAATATTCAAGATAATGATTATAAAAATGAATGTATTTAAACTGCATTTAAATGTTAAGCTTCTGAATAATTAACAATAAAATAACTGTATTGGTTAAAACAACAATTTGTTTGGTTTTTTCTTTGTGTTTTACTTATAGTTCATGGGAAAGTTTATGAAAATCTTATTTTAAAAAGTGAAAACACTAATTTTTAGGAGCTCAGAAATAAGGACTCTTAAAGAGTCTAAAAGATAATCATATCTGTAGGGCATAATTTTCTGATGGTGTTTAATTTAAAGTAATTAGTTCTAATTACTTAAAAAACACATATTTTTGAGGTTTTATTAAGTTTTTGTTTAAAAATATAAACCGTCTAAAAAGACAGAAAAGCTTGGGGGAAAGTATTAGATTACAAAAATGTATTCAGAAATAACTAAGGTCCGATAACTACATGTCCAGTTAAAATTTAAAAAGGATTTAAATCTACATTTTACATCGGAAAAACAATGTGTAAGTTAAAGTCCCAGTTAGTAGCTAACTAAACATTTTATTAATGGGGACAAGAACAAAAACAAAAACACATTAGTTTTTGTTTAAAAAAAATTTTTAAGTATTTTATTCAAAAAATTTTGGAGCAAAAGACGGTTTAACCATTTTAATAAGATAATTTAAAATTTTAAAATATTTTTATAAATATCATAAGAGTAGGATTTAACCTATAATTTAAGGGTTAAAAATGGGATAAAAATTATAACATTCTTGTATGGAAATGTGTCTGATATTTACGAAATTCAGATTTATTTGTACACAGAATTAAAATACTCGAGAAAACAAAAAAAATTTGATAGCCGTATTTTCTAAGTCAAAAACCCAGGGTTGCCACCTATTAAACAACCCTTCAATTACACACACACTTCAATGAATCTGCATAAATTTGGTATTCTACCAATTTTTCCGAGACTTAAAATTTTTTCTATTAACGTTGGATTTTTTTAATAAAACTAGAAAAATAGTTATTGTTGAAATCGTCCCGTTATTTTAATTTATCTCATTTTAAAGTCTAATCTTTCGGTAATACAAACAGGCTGATTGTAAGTCGTAGAAAAATCCACACAATATGTATATGAAAAAAATCAAATTGGGATCTCTATGGGTTCGTTAAAAACATGAATTTTTCTAAACAAAAATCTATGATTATTATCAAAATCCCAACTAAATCATATAATTTTTTTAGAAAATTTTAAACATCGATATTAATTTCAATAGATCTAACCCTGCCGATTCTTAATATGTGAAGTCAAAATATTGATAAAATCATGACCGAAAGTGCAAAAAGTGACTATTTTGTTATTCAGTACGCGGCCTGTGATTTATCTTATTGAACACTTAAGAGTTAAATTTTTCTACAAAATATAAACAAAATATATTTAAATTCCTATACCACCCAGGTAAAAATTGCCAACCGTTCAAAAAATTATTACCGCAAACCACTGTTTTTCTTGTAAAACCAACCCTGTAAAAAATAAGCAAAGATACACCTAGTTTCGTTCTAGTAAAACGCTATTCAGAAAGTTGTTTTCCATTACCGTTTTCACTAATATTACATTTCAATAGTTTAGACAAAAACTATTTATGTCAAAGACTAAGCCCAAACAGGAGCACCGGATTTAATGCCAAACAGGATAACTGCTTTTAAGCGCAACTAGTTTTTGGTTAAGTGTAAATGTAGTATTATAGAATTCATTAAGTAAGAAAATTTTACTTAAGCAAGAAATTTTGTTTGAAAATTAAACACATTTTTATTGGGTAAAAGATTTTATTCAACTTATGTTATTTCGAAATACAAAACAGGATTTGCAAAAAGTTGCTGTGGAGTTTCATGCATTTAAAGAATAGCCTCATACTGTTAAACATTTAGCTAATCATTTATTCTATCACTGCGTGTAACTACTTATTGTGTTACAAAGAATACGTATTTACTTTACTATTGTGAGTAGACATTTATTTCGGCACTATGAGTAACCATGCTAGTAACTCATCATTTCCACTTTTTTTTTAATAAATGAATGTTTCATGAATTTTGGAACATCGCGAACTAAAGTAATTAAGCGAGTAAACCGCCTGGGCCCGAATTCTATAGGACGTTTATTGTCTGACGATATAGCTTTGACGATTATGTTGCTTCATGTAACTAAAATTTTTGTTATCGTTTTTTCGAAATCGTTTTTTTAACACCTAATTTGCTTTCTATAAGCACAACATCACACTCAAAAAAAAAAGACATGAACTAAAATTTAATCAAAAATTTCCTTTAAAATAATTTATAAACTGTCCTCAATTTAAGTAAAATTTTATTAAAACTTAGAAAAATTTTCTTAAAAAGAAGAAAAATTCCTAAGTTTGAGGAAAAACGAAATAGTTTATATACTCAGAAATAGTTCATATTTTTCCTAAGTAATATTTCTTGATTTTAGGAAAAAACAAGTCAATTAAATAAAAGTTTATTCATTTTAAGAAAAAACATATTAGTTTTAAGAAAATTGCATACTCAAATGTAATACAATTAAGTTAAGTTCAAAAAAACATTTAGGACATAATTTACTCCCATTTAGTTCAAAAAATTAGTCTAACTTAAATCGAGAAAGTACTTGAACTTAATGTATGTTCATTTTTTGTTCGCGAGTAGTAAAATTAACTAAATTTTAGAAAGCCATTTCCAAATTCAGTTTTTAAGTATGCCACTTTCTAATTTTGAAGAATTGTTTTCTAAAAACTAGTTCAGGCAATTAAAAACAAAAAGTAATAAATTTTTTCCTATGTAATAATAAAAATTTACTTGATTTAAGAAACTGATGAACTATTTCTAAGGAAAATTTTCATGCAAATTAGTCCAGATAAATTTTAAAAATTTCAATAAAATATTCTTTTTTCAAGTAAAAGTTTTCTAAATTTTAAAAAATAATAAAATTTGGTATAGGATTTTTTTTTTGTTGGAAAACGTTTAAATTATTTTTAATATTCTATTTCAAAAAAAAAAAAAAAAAAAACAATCAATTAAAAACAAACCAGTTAGTTTTCCTTATTTTCAAGAAAAAATATTGTTAAAGTAACCATTTAAAAAAACTATCGTGCATGATTGTAATTTTTGGTTCATGATCGTGCGTGAGTCAAAAATCTTTTACGTGCCCATGTCTAATCTTAACAGCCTTAAATATTGAACTTAAAGTAGCTTAAAATATAATTTACAATTTTGTTAGCAAAGGGTAAAAACTTTCGAATTTGCGCTTTTATGTAATAATTTTGCTTGCTGACTACAATACAAAATATCGCAGGTACATTTTATACATTACGGCATAATGGTTTTCCTATAACTGACGTAGCGCTTATTAAACATTATATGTTTTTATCGAACGATTTTTTTTACTTAATAATAAAAAAGTTTAAATTTGTATATGTCAAATAAAGTTTTAGCTAAAAATCCCATAAAATAAACTTTTTCCATATTCCAGTAATAACAAGAAATGTAACTGTGATATTTTGTATTTTTGCAACAATTTCCTTAAATTAGTTAATTTAAGAAGACAAATGACCCCCAGTGTTTCTTAGCCATAGATGCCGTGTGTCACGTAGGGTGTCCCTTTTAGCAGAACCGTTAATTAACTACGAAAAAGATCTGACTTTGTAACAATTTATTACGTTTCAGAATATCCTGCAGTACATTTTTTTATTTTGTTACCTTTTTGCTTATGCAAAAAGCTTTTTAAGAGCAGTGTCCTCACAAAGCGGAAGTCCTCCGAAAAGTACTTTAAATATATGGTAAAATATATTACCTTTACCATAGAAGCAGGATAAGGATAATTTTCACTTAAAATAAGTGCTATTTAACTTGTTGTTAGAAAATATTTTCTTATTTTTAGGGAGTTAAGTCTTAGTTTTTAGTAAACAAAATTATCTAATGAACTTAAATTAAATAAAATTTTTCTTAAAACCAAGGAAACATTTCCTAACTAACAGTAAAATTTTAGATGATGTATGAACTAATTAGGAGAAAATTTTACTGTTTTCTAATAAAAATTTAGTTCTCAGTAGTAAAATTTATCTATAATTTAGAAATTTTGACCAAATTTTAAGTAAAATTTGTTTGTTAATTTCAAGGAAAATTTTATAAAATATTGGTAAAAAGTGTCTTTGGCGCCGTTTTCATTTCAATTTCTAGTTCATTTTTTTTGAGTGCATCGTCAAAACGATTGAAATTGCACGATATCAAAAAAGGTAACGTTTTGACAATAAATTAAAAAAATGTGACAATATTCCAACTGCTTTAATAATTTTTTGAACTTTATTTGGAGGTTTTGTTAGAAAAATTTGAAAAATGTAAGAAAAAGCAATAGACGATTTTCATTGTTGAGAATAGGTAAATAACTTTTAGCTGTAGAAAATACACAGAAAAAAACTAGTAAAAATTACAGTAAAAAACTAGTAACAGTACGAATATTCGAAACGATACGACAGAGATGATAGCAAACAAAAAACCATATAGATTAATCATATGCTTTGGACGATCATCATTTTCAAGATTACAGAATTAATAGCTTGTGCCTAGATTGTATATGACAGAGTTAAATATCTACTATATTACATAGCAATTTGAAACTGTTGTTAAAAATTTTGTAAAAGACAGTAATTTTCAAAAGTTTCGTAAAACGATAGAATTTTACTTTGAAAGTAGACGACAATCGTCGATCGTCTTATAGAATCTGGACTTTTTCCATATTCCAGTAATAACAAGAAATGTAACTGTGATATTTTGTATTTTTGCAACAATTTCCTTAAATTAGTTAATTTAAGAAGACAAATGACCCCCAGTGTTTCTTAGCCATAGATGCCGTGTGTCACGTAGGGTGTCCCTTTTAGCAGAACCGTTAATTAACTACGAAAAAGATCTGACTTTGTAACAATTTATTACGTTTCAGAATATCCTGCAGTAAATTTTTTTATTTTGTTACCTTTTTGCTTATGCAAAAAGCTTTTTAAGAGCAGTGTCCTCACAAAGCGGAAGTCCTCCGAAAAGTACTTTAAATATATGGTAAAATATATTACCTTTACCATAGAAGCAGGATAAGGATAATTTTCACTTAAAATAAGTGCTATTTAACTTGTTGTTAGAAAATATTTTCTTATTTTTAGGGAGTTAAGTCTTAGTTTTTAGTAAACAAAATTATCTAATGAACTTAAATTAAATAAAATTTTTCTTAAAACCAAGGAAACATTTCCTAACTAACAGTAAAATTTTAGATGATGTATGAACTAATTAGGAGAAAATTTTACTGTTTTCTAATAAAAATTTAGTTCTCAGTAGTAAAATTTATCTATAATTTAGAAATTTTTACCAAATTTTAAGTAAAATTTGTTTGTTAATTTCAAGGAAAATTTTATAAAATATTGGTAAAAAGTGTCTTTGGCGCCGTTTTCATTTCAATTTCTAGTTCATTTTTTTTGAGTGCATCGTCAAAACGATTGAAATTGCACGATATCAAAAAAGGTAACGTTTTGACAATAAATTAAAAAAATGTGACAATATTCCAACTGCTTTAATAATTTTTTGAACTTTATTTGGAGGTTTTGTTAGAAAAATTTGAAAAATGTAAGAAAAAGCAATAGACGATTTTCATTGTTGAGAATAGGTAAATAACTTTTAGCTGTAGAAAATACACAGAAAAAACTAGTAAAAATTACAGTAAAAAACTAGTAACAGTACGAATATTCGAAACGATACGACAGAGATGATAGCAAACAAAAAACCATATAGATTAATCATATGCTTTGGACGATCATCATTTTCAAGATTACAGAATTAATAGCTTGTGCCTAGATTGTATATGACAGAGTTAAATATCTACTATATTACATAGCAATTTGAAACTGTTGTTAAAAATTTTGTAAAAGACAGTAATTTTCAAAAGTTTCGTAAAACGATAGAATTTTACTTTGAAAGTAGACGACAATCGTCGATCGTCTTATAGAATCTGGACACTGGTAACTATGTAGTTAAACCCTTTGCATATTATTTAGGACGAGTTTTTGGGATGTGAGTTAAACTTGGTTTAGTTAAACCGAAAAGGAATTTTGTCTGCCACTTCCATGTTTATCAACATAAATTTATTGGAACAACTTTTCATTACATAAAATTTTGGTCTTCATTGAAATAAAATAAATTAAAACAAATTTCAAAATCTGTTTTCAAGTTACAAACTGTGATAAGCTGAGTTTAAAAATATTCTACATCCTAAAAACTCGGCCTTAGTCACCCAATTGCTAATAATATTCGTTTTTGTTGTCTAACAACTCAGTCTTTTTTTGAAAAACTGCATAGATTTTCGTCCAATGTAACACTTCATAAATATGATGAAGCTTTTACATAAAAATTTAAATTAATGACGACATGTTTCTTTATATTTATAAATCCTTTCTGAATATAATGAACAATTTGGAAAAAAAAAATAAGTAAGATTTATGAATGATTGGAAATAAACCTTATTCTTCATATTTGTATTATCAAGTTTGATTTAATTTAATTCGTTTTTTATTTAAAATTTAAGTAAATAAAAAAGCAAACTTTATGAGAATTACCAACAGCAATGTTTTGCAATCGAAATAAATAATTTGTAAGTTTTTTTATAAAATTTCTTTATCAAATAATGAACATTTATGAAATATTTGTCATAAATTTTTATGAAAAAATTCATCATATTTAGGAAAAGTATAATGAAGAATTGATGACAAACGAGTTATGAAATAGTTTAATCAATGCACTATAGGTAATTTGATACATTTGTTTGGCCAAAATTCAAATTTCGCACATTTGAAAATCAAGCTTTTGTTGTCGCTGTTTAATTAAGAATACTTCAAAGCATTTAGAAGTAAATTTTGTTTTTGTAAAAAACCAAAAACTGCTAATAAGCTGACTCTCAAAGTCATTGTTAAAAAACAACAATTTAAGTGGAACGTGCTTCATGTGATTTTTTGATGACATTACAAGGCAATATTTCCTAATAACCAAACCCCTGGAAAAATAAAGTTAGATATGCAAAACAATAGTAATGGTAAGTGGTAAATAAATAAATAATCATTTTAGAAATAAAATAATTTATTGGTAAAAAAATTCATTCTTTCGGCCTAACCTAAATTTTCAAAAAAATAAAAATTTTTATCCAACTTTGGATAAGCTTTTAAAAAAAGCTTAATATTTTTTAATGCTGGAATTAATAAAGTTTTTTTAAGTATTTAATTTTGAGTTTATTTCATTAATTTCATGCTGCGATTTTTTGGGTTTTTTTATATATGCCATTTTTTGTAGGCAACCCCTACTTGGCTCATAGCGAACTTGCTGAGGTTTGGTTCTAAGAAAGAAAAAAAAAAGGAGAGAAATAAACTGCTGTTTGAAGTATATACTTGTCTCAGAAATGGCAAAATTCACAAAGAAAACGTGTTGTGTTTGAGACGAAAAATTCAGAATGGTTAAATGCCAAAAAAAAAAAAAATTGGAAAGAAAAGCGAACGTTCGAAAAGAAGGGATGCTGATGAACTCTCAAAATCAGTACAACATGAAAGGGTGTGTTCGCGCAGCAACAAAATCTGCTCGAAAGCAAAAGCAGCTAGACTTAACATTGGTTCTCAAAAAACTCTAGCTAGCCCAACAAGTCAGATTTACGACAGAAAAGGCACTATCCTTTATATTAGAAAACCAACACTAAATCAAGTCAAACTATATGTGGAGCAAATCCAAAGGACTTTATGAAAATCACAAACTTTGAGAGTGAAACATTTTATGCGAAAGAAGGTAACCTAAAATACGGATTAAGTCCTTTGCATTGTTGGATTCGTATTTTTGAGTTCATATTGCACGCAGGCTACAAGTGCGAAATAAAGAAGTGGCAAGTTAGAAAAGAAGAGAAAGGTCGTATTGGAAAAAAGAAAAATTCAGAATTTGTTTTGGGAAAAATGTCTCTTCACGTAAACAAGCCAAAAACGGGAGGATTTGGCAGAAAGAATGATGGAAACACTGCAGTTAGTTAACTATCTTTTTTACTAACTAATTTTTTTTGAGTGTAGGGTTGATATTTTTTTAGATCTTCCCAAATCATTAAATAAGGGCCCTCTTACTTCAAAACGTCTTTTTTTTGCAGTTCGAAAAACTTTCCAGACTGGCAGTTATTAGTTTTGGCCAAAAAATTGGCATAAATTACCCATAGTGCAATGTGATGAAACTTTTGTCCTGAAAGTTAACATAATTCACGTGATCATTTGTTTTTATCGACCCCAAAAACAGCCATAATAAGAATAATAATAATTCCGAAAATAGTGTAACAATTTGCCATTGCAGTAAAGATATTAACCAAAAATTTAAGCTTTTGTTGAACTCTTTGCTTCAAATACAATTTAAGGGGATGGTATGTAAATATCCCATTTAGTTTATCCAATAGTGCTGTTTATAAATAAATAACTGTATTTATTGTGTCAACCAACCCAAAAATAAATATCACATTAATACTATCAAATTTCAAATATATCCCAATTTATTATAATGGTGACGACTTGCCTAACGTCTAATAGCCTCTGTTAAGTTTATTGGGTCATTTTTGTTTGGCTTATTGTTCGGTACTCCTTTACCCATTATTCCTTTCAACTGTGAACGGAGAATAATTTAGTGAGTTGGGTCATGACAAGAAACAGTATAAAAATGCAAATTTCTACTTCTGGTAGGTTTAAATACATTTTTCTCTCTTTTTGTCACAAGTGTGTTTTTATTTTTCTTTTGGTTTGAGAAGGTTAATATTTTCTTCTAACGTTTTTGTTTTTTGCACTGTGCAAGTGAGGAGTTTTTCATTGTTATTCTTTCAATCATTTTGTAAATACATATGGGGTGTAGATGTCAAAGCTGTCGGCATCGTCGTTGTCGCATGTATAACATGTAGTTAGTGTGAGCGGTTACGAACGGTTAACACAATATCTGGTTTTGAGATTTAAAAATGTTTTAATTTTTCATGTAAACAACTGAATTTGTATTCGAATTTTATGGTTGTAACATCTGTAATTTCAGGTTTAACGAAATGAAAAAATTTCAAGATTTTTTGAGAAAATTTAAAGTGCAAATCGAAAACCATCCAAATCAAAATTTAACGTATGCGGAATAAAATATGAACTGACCCATCAGCATCAAAATGCATAATAAAAAAAAAACTAATTTTGCCAAAATGTCGATATTGAGGATTCGGATGCTCTGGATGTTCTGGACAAGAGAATTCAATGTGATATACGCTGGAAAATTCACATCAGTCAGGTGTTGAAAGAAGTATTAAAGGGTTTAGGTTTATTAACCGGTGCAAGACTATTTCACTTCATATGTTCTTCTCACTATTTGTACCACCTATAGTCGTCCCATATATGGGCAGGGGCTACAGTCTATTTTCAGCTTCTGGACCTTATTCAAAGACGGAACTTTGTTGGAATGTGGGTTGTGTTACACTGTTTTATCTATATTACCTACGGGAGGTGTTCTGCCCAGACAAGTGGACTCATAGCCGGGGCTCGCGTCTTTATTCAAAACACGGGCTTATCTAACAGATCACATCCGCTTAGAGACGACTGTCCAATGAATCGCACAACTCATGACTGTCAAGTGAAATGTCTACAAATACGACTCCAACAATGCACAATTTCAAGACAATGCACTGCATTAGTAGGGCATCCTCTGAGTGTTGGTCTGTCGTTCAAAAAGACTCCATGATCATAAGTTCAGTAGCCTTAACCTCAATAGAAAAAAAACTTAAATTGATAGAAAATTTTAATACCGCAAAATTTTTATAATCGAAAACATTACCATTTAATTTTTATATTACACCAAAGGATATCGTTATCTCGTCTTTGAATTATTTGCTCTCAAAAACGCTATTAAAACGCGTTTAAAGGTCCAACTCAAACCAGATTTAAAGTGAACTATTCTTTTGTATGGAAAATGAAATAATTTTCTTTTGGGTTTTACATGTATGTATGTAAGACTTATTTGTTTATATTTTGTTATTGTTGTTACTAAAGGTATTTCATATTTGTTCTTGATTGTTGTGGTGGTTCAGAAACATCCGCTATCCTCAATTATTAGGCAAATAAAACTTTATAACTCGGTTAAACAAAAGTTATGTTATAAATACTACTGAACCTAATTATGCAAGAATGGTGTTAAATGAAAATGCCGGATTGTATAATTTAAAATCGTATAAACGTTATATAAAATCTCAATGGAAATAAAACTTTACAGAAAATAATTAGTGAATGAAGAAATTTTTAAAGTAAAGTATCAACTTATGCCTCGTAAGAATCGATTATAGAACAACTGATTTTCCTTTGTAACGGTGTACAGAAATCAATACTACTGTCGCGACATGTCGATTCTAACATCGATGACTTCTTTTGATATTGTTCCAATAGCAACCGTTTCTATAGCTGCTAAATAGAACCAGTACCCCTAGAATTTGGTCTAGAACTAGTTCTAGAACTTATTTTAATTCAGTTTTACCAGAAATTTAAGATTCGTGGGGGAACCAGTTTCATTGTATCAATTCTATTGGTAGGATTGGTGTTGTTGGGAACCGGTTGTCAAACATTTCCCTGTGTAGCTATTAAACGCCTAATTTTAAACGCTATTTTAGTTATATTCCTTTACTTATCGAAGAAAAACGTTTTACTTTTGGTGTACCCTAGCAAATTTTTAAAAACATCCTACGTATGTTAAATTTGATTGTGTATTAACCCTGTGGTGGTTAAAAGACAAAATACAATGTTTCACCAAAATCAAGTGTTGTCGTTTTTTATGGTGCTTTCATAGTCGTCATAGTAGTCAAACCAAAATCTCTTCAGGCTTAAAACAATTTTCTACGTGAGTGAAGAACATTAAGCGTTTGATACCTCAATATTTTTTCACATGATATGTTTTTGCTCTGCACGGGTTATGACTTTAGTGTGGAGTTTTTGATACAGTGGTGGCTTTATGTTTCTTGCCGTTGTTGTTGGTATATCCTTTAACGTAAACATCCATTATAATGGTTAAAATAGATTGATAAACTCAGGCTTTTGTTGGGGTATGCGTGTGTATAGTTGAAGTTGTTTTTCCTTTATTTATTGAAGACTATAGAGACAAAATACATATATTTAGGTTTACTACTCAAGTACGTACTTATACAAATATGATTTCCACTTACTCTCAAACAAATGAGGAAGGAAAATGTATGTTTTTGTTGTACGTACTAGAGTTTGTAGATAAGCTTTTTATCGTCAACAGAAATATAAATAGGCATAATTAACATTTCTTACTCCTGTAAGGAGGCTGATACTACTTGGAGTGAAAAATACGTGGCCTCACATAGAAATGGGGTGACAAGTGCAAAATTGTTTTGTTTGTTCAGTAGGGCCAACTGTTAGTCAGTAGGGCCAAATGTTAGAAAAAAAAACGTTACCGTTAGAAAAATTATGCTGCTTTTAAAGTTTAAGAAAAAATGGATTGCAGAGCTTCGTGTTTTAATTTAGCATTGTTTTTTTTTATTTGGTGGGAAAAATACTGTTCAAGCCAAAGAATGGATTGATAAACATTATGGTGAATCTTCGCTTAATATTCAATGGTTAAAAGGTGATATTCCGAATTAAAACGTGGTCGTACGAGTACAAATGATGCAAATCGTCCTGGTGGTCCAAATGAGGCAGTTACCGAAGAAAACGTAAGAAAAGTGCATCAGATTGTATTGGATGATCGAAAGATAAAATCGAGTGAGATTGCTGACATTATAAATATATCAACAGAGCGTGTTCTGCATAAATTACATGATCATTTAAATATGAAAAAGCTTTCTTTTCGATGGCTACCGCATTTTTAAAAGGTGAACAAAAACTAAAACGTGTTTATGATTCAAAATATGTTTGAGAGATGTTTGAAGTAAATTCAAAAGAAATTTTAAGTCGATTTATAACAATGGAAGAGACGTGGATTCATTATTATACACCGAAGTCTAATAGACAGTCTGTGGAATGGTTAGAAGTGTGAGAAAGCCGACCAAAGTTGTCAAAGACTCAACAATCTGCTGGAAAGGTAACAGCCAGAGTTTTTTTTGGGATAATATTTATTGATTACTTGGGGAAAGGAACAACAATAACTGCCAAATACTATGTTGAGTTATTGGACAGATTGGATGAAGAAATTAAGAAAAAACGACACCACTTAAATAAGAAATAATTATTGTACCATCATGACAATGCATCGGTGTATTCAACTGCTTTGGCTTCAGAAAATTACAAACTGCTTCCCCCTCTACCTATCGTATTCTCCAGATCTGGCTACCATCGATTATTATTTGTTCCCAAACTTGAAAAGATGTCTCCAGGCAAAGAGATTTTCCACAAATGAAAAAGTCATATCAGAGACGGAAGCCTAATTTGAAGAGTTTGACAAATCGTATTTTTTCAAGAGTATTAAGATGTTAAAGAATCGTTGGAAGAAGTAAATTTAACTTAACGGAGATTACGTTAAAAAATAAAATTAATTTCAAATCCAAAAAAAATGGTCTTTTTATTGTTAGGCCTCGGAATTTTCACTACATAAAGTACATGGGTTAATCCAGAATACCCATTTCCGTCCAGTGATGCCAAATGGAATTACGAGCATCAACAAATTTTATTTTTCATCGTATTTGGATTCGGGAGTTTCCTTCACCATCCTCCACCATTGTTCAGAATTAAATTCAAAAAAAAAGATATCTCGGCTGGTATTGGGTTAAAACCTTTAAGAAATTTATTGTTTAGTCCATACAAAAACTGCAATTATTTGTGGTCTTACAATTAGAAGCCGAAAATTTTTTGAAGACTGTATTTCGGTGATAAGGTTAAATTTTGCAAAAGCTTGAAGTGTGGTCAAATGCATTTTAGTTACGTTCGTTTTTGTTTTAGTTAACGATATACATACATATATGTACTTATGTACATATTTTGCTAGACAGTTATTATGTTGTATTCAAGAAAATAGCTGTTATGATGGGTATAAAGATATGGAGATTTTGGCTTTTGAATTTACAAATGGTAGCTGGATGCTGGATGAAGTCAGCTGTATAAAATGATGCTTATCAGATGACTTTTGAAACGGGGAATATTGTTTAAGAAAAGTTATACGATAAACATTATATGCATGCTCAAGTAATGCTTCTTAACATATACCCCAACTCAAAATTGTATTTAATTGTGAAATAGTGGGGACAGCTGAACATAACATAGCGTTTTTACTTTGTCATAGGGGTGTCCCAGGTTTAAATAAACCAACCTTTCTGGATTTATCATTATTCAAGGTAGGGCCAAACATCTAGTCGTACATTTAAAATTACTAAGGTATAAATATTAAAAACCTTATCAAGGAACCATGTTCCACACCAGGATTATTAAAGCATGTATGGGATACAGCTAGATATCAAGTAGTTTTGGACAAAGAACACTTTTAGATTGAGTGATATCTCCATTGATATGGCTGATGGATCTGTGAGTCTTTATAAAACTCGATAACTACGGCAATAAATCCAATGTCTTAGCGAAGAACGTAGTGAGTGCACTCATAGAAATCCATGCATAAAAATACGTTGTTTTCACATTCATTTTGGTATTATGATAATTTACCCTAATAGGTATCTCGGAGGAAATTAAAACACAACTGAATTGAAACACACACAAAATCTACATTTTTGAATATGTTTACAGGCAATTATGTATTTGTTTAGAAACTACCATATACACGTATGTGTTGGAAATATGCTTCCAAATATTTTATTATTATACATATGTGTTCAGTCAAACATTTTTATAATTTTATTTTCGAACCTAAACAGAGATCTACATATTTTCAAAACTATTGAAGGGGCTTGAATTCCTTATAATTTTTTTATTATAATTTTTTAATATTTCTTTTCAGTATTTTGTTAAGGAGACTTTGGGAATTTAAAACGGAACAGTACACAATTGAACAACGTGCCCAAATCATTCAACTTTATTTCTCAAATCAAGGGTCCATTGTTTTGACTCAGCGTGCACATCGTCGTTATTTTAATGTGCAGATTGTATCCTCGGATTCAACAATAAACCGTCTGGTTGCAAGTTTTCGACAACAAATGGCAGTAAGAAACCTTCCTGCTGCCGGCAGACGACGAACGGTGCACACGGATGACAATATTGAACGGGTACCGGAGAGTATTCGAAGGGTCGATGCAGAGAATTTTGCATACAATAAGAATGTTTCCATACAAAATTTAGCTTGCCCAAGAATTGAAACCGACTTAATGGCTCTTTTACGCGATATGTTTGGTGAACGAATTATTTCGCGTACAAGCGATTTTAATTTGCCTCTGCGTTCACCGGATTTAACCGCTCCAGACTGTTTCCTTTGGGGTTAATTGAATGGAAAAGCCTATATTAATAAGTCTAGAACCACCCAGCATTAAATAACAATATACGTGACAAAATCAACAACTTAACACCTGAAGTTTTGCGAAAGGTTATGGAAAATGTTTTGGAAAGAGATATAATTTTTCAGAATTAAATTAAAAATATTCTCCATTAATATACTGTATTAAAAAAAATAATTTTTATGTCACAAATAAAAAGTTATAATGAACTCAAAACTCTTCGGTAATTTTGGATCACCCTGTACTTGTAAGATGCAAATACAACAATGATAATCATATATATACGAGTACATAGGGGTTTATTTCCTACATTCCCAAATGATTTCAAATGTGTGTGTTTTCCATTCTTCAAAAAGAATTCAATTCAAAATTTTTCTTTATCGTTTAAAATTTTGTTTTAAATTTAATTTTAAAAGGATCCTTCGGGATCATGTTATATATTTGCCAGTAGATGCATTTAATCTTATTTACAGGCAAACATGTTTCAAAAACACGGCAAACATCATTTTGAGAGTTTTCAAATATATCGCTCAGAAAATTATATATCAAGCAGGGTGTTTTTTCACAGTGAACAGAGACCAAAAATATTGATTTCAGACTTAATCTGAAATCAATATTTTTCGTATTGTCTCTTAATCCGACAATACGAAGTATCTACGCTACCATCTTAAAAAAACTTGGCATCAACCACAAATTACAAAAGGCAGTTTTAATGTGAAAAGTGATATTTTTAAATGCCAATACGAGCTTTACAGAAAATAAATTATTCACGGTGTAGTACAGACCTTCACTATATAGAAAAAAAACTTTTATTTTGCATTTTAAGGTTATAATATCGCAAAAACTCATATAATCAGATGGAGGAATTCTGACTTTAGATTCGGACTCAGAATCCGTCTTTAATACGAACAACAATTAACAAAATATAATTGCCTTATCATGCACACAAAAAACAAATTCATACTATTTATGAATATTTTATGAAAATTTGCCAATGTACTATTTTAAGAACTTTTTCATAAACTCAGGTTGTATTTATGAACAGCTCATTAAAAAAATACTGGGAAAGTTTGTGTACTCGTTTATTATGAAATGGTTCTTAAAATATTTGTAGATATACTTATTATTTATGAAAAAGTACTTAAAAAATTTGCCGATGTACAGAATCTTATTATTAAGGAACGAGTGCATAAATACATATAATACTGGGAATTTCGTTAGGAAATAATTCATATTATAAATAAATTTTATGTACCTATAGATAACATAAATAAAAATGCTGTGTGTATTGTTTTTCTAAAGTTTTATTATTATTTTTTCAAGAATTTGAATTTTAAGTTAACAAAAATAAAATCATTGTTAAAATAAAAAAAAATATGAAAATATAAAAATTTGAAATATAAAAGAAGTATTTCATAATATTTTGTAATTCTGAACCCGTTCTTAAAACATATGAACATGTTTCTATTATGTATGTCAAATTAAGTTGGGAATTGTAGAAACATTTTTAAGTTATGAAATTTACATCATATTTAAGAATTCAGACATTAAATATGTTTTTTTCTTTATGAACAGTTCATAATAATTATGATCGACTTAATAAAAAAAACTTTTGGAAGTTAGGAACACTTCATAAATAGTTAGTAAGCTTCATATGTAATATGAACCTTTAAAATTATGAACAATTTTCATAAATAATTATGAATTTTATTTTTTTGTTTGTGGCTGATAAAACATATTGCTTTGCACATCATGTTCTTGTTCATTACAAAAAAATTCTCCAGTCCAGATTTCCCAAAAATTTTTCAGACAATTACCAATAAAGGTGGAATTTATATAGAAGAATAACTAAAAAACGTCTATTGCCATTCGTAAGGTCTCATGTCACTAAACCGCTGTTTTGGCCAGAATGGTATAGAAAAAACTACATCAAGTTTGTCTTAGAAGCATGATTGGCATTCAATACCTTTTCATAATAACGGTAGTTGGCTACCACAGCCACTTTAAGACCGATATGAAAATTTTAAAATGGCGTTTGCATTAAAGGCATTTGTTTTTTTTAATAATCGGGTTTATTGCGTTATTTTACCGGCTTAATTTTAAAATATCTTAAACTACCTTTAAAATAACGGTAAACTACCGAAACACCGATTTATAACGGTATTTTGCAGATATAACCCAATGTAAAAGGTAATATTATGAAATAAACACCGTGATATTAAAAGACACATGTCATTTTTGGAATCGTAGTTTTAAAATGTTCGTATTGGTACTGATCAGAGCGTGGTAGATAACTACCGTTATAATGAAAAGGTAGTGCTTACCAACCATGCTTAGAAGAAAAAAATCCAGCTAATTTCCCAAGCTAAGAACAATAGCGCAATACTGGTCAATTTACAAAGCTTGGACAGCATTATTCACTGGACTACAACACATAGGCTGAAAAGTCAGCATACACGCAGAGAAAAAACATGGTTTCGACATGATCACTGCTAATATATTGTGCTTGCTGCAATCTGGTATGGTTGTCACAACCATGTTATTGGTTTTCGAACCATCATTTTATAACATGATTGGGTGTAACCATATTGTGGTAACAAAAACTCTGACTATGAAAAAAATAAGATAATTTTGCAACCATAAAATGCTGGTAACAATCAATAAATAATTATACATCAAATAAAACATGACTTTGAAATTTAGTCATAATATTGTCTTGTTTTCATAAAAACCAAAACTTTATCAGTTCAGTCAGTTTGTTTTCACTACAAAATGTCTTAAAAAAAACAATCATATATTGTTAAATGCTGGGATTTTATATTTATAATATATATATGAGAATCATATGCTTATTAATGTGCCATAACATGATATTAGATAGTTATATTATGTATATTATTAATCGTAATATAATAAGAAGCATGATATAATATAGTTATGGTGACTATAATATGATAACATTTTGAGTATACTATGATTACAGGCGATCATATTCAAGATCATAATATTAAAATCATAATATGGTAATTTTTGAATAATAATATAACTGTAGGGACCATATTATGGTAAAATTATGGTTATTTTATTATCATAATATGATAACCATATTAGAGTACGACTATGGTTGGTACAATTATAAACCCAAAAATGTATGATGCTCTTCGAATATGATTGTCCCAACCATGTTTTTTCTCTGTGTGTAGGTGGCTCCACCAATGAAAAAAATCCATTTGATTTTTTGGAAATACCAACCTTCAGATGATACCTGTCAAAATTTAATGACAATTTGTTCATAGTGTGTTAAAGCTTTTTAGTGACGCTTTTTTTGCGATTTAAAAACAATGGAATCAAAGCAAGTTCGTGTGTCCTTTTAATGAGAATTTTAATAGGAAAAAACACCGCTTAAGCCAAAGTTTGGCTTGACAAACCATCCAAAAGAGGTGGTGATACCGGAAAACATCGAAAAAAGTTCACAAAATCGTTTTAGCAGAACGTAAAGTGAAGTTGCAGTGAGATTGCTAATACCTCAAAGATATCGAAAGAAAGTGTCGGATTTTTTTGCATGAACATTTGTCCATGAGAAAGCTGTTTTCGAAATGGGTGCCACATTTGCTCACCACCAAGACTATGCGCCGTGTCACAAGTCGTGCGCCAAATTGCACGAATTACACTTTCAATTGCTTTCGCACCAAACGTATTCGCCTGATTTGGCTCCCATCAATTTTTACATGTTTCAGACTTCAAAATCAAGAGGTGATTACCGAAACAGAGCCCTTTTTTGAGATCAAAGATAAATCATTCTATAAAAAAGGTATCGAAATGTTAGAAGGGCTTTGAAGTGATTGTATCGCTCTTGAAGGAGACTATGTTGATGAATAAAGTAGAATTTGTTGTTTTATTGGAACTTTTCAGCCGATGTGTTAATGAAAATCAATAGTTTATTGTCGCCATATGAAATTATATTTACCAATCTGGTTTCTTATTCGAAATCAGAAATTTTTAGACATTTCATGTTGGCCTTTTTAATAAAATAAAATATGAGGACCCCAAATGATGAAACTTCGATTTTCTCTGACACTATTCGTCTTATAATTTAAGTAAACTAATTTCCTGACTGCCAAAAAGGCAAAAAGTCCCAGTGGATCGCCGCTCATGAATCAAATGGTTTAACAAAATAAAATTATATTTTAATAAATTACTTGGATTCAGGGCAATTTCGACGAATTATCACTTCCTCGAGCATAATTATACCACTTCACTGATATGTCCTGGATCTTTCCTCTTTTCACCAGTTACGCGACAGTTCATATGATAGGTACTTTCAGACCTATCTTTTGTTATATCCTGATTTCACCGGTATAGGAAAATAAACGCAAAAGTCAATTAAAATCAACCTAAGATGATTTTATCTCATAACTCACAATTCAATTGTCACATAAATACTCTAATCTTTTAATCATACAAAGGGTTAAAGTCTGCAAAAGTATAATATCGACACCTTTTTGCAAATGTATCGTAAACGCCAATTTTTGCGAAATTGACTTTTTGATGCAAAATTGTTGTAACACCTATAACTCATCACCTGGTAAAATATTATAGCTGTATTCGCTATAGGTATGTCGGAAACTTAGTTTAAATTTTATCGTATGTGACAGCACATATTTTGGTGACAGCAAATATATCGTATGTGACATACGTATGTACATATAACATTGTAATTTATGTGTGGTGACATTTCAACCAATTTAAAAAGAATGTAAGTGGATGAGATCGATGACGATTCACATTCGATATCTCTTCTTTCTTCTTATTTGTTTTACAGTTATTTCTATTCATTATTAATTTTTGTGCTCATAATTTTCTGTGAAAAGAGTTAGTTTTAGCAAGACATTTAACTAGTGGGGATACGAAAGTTTAAAAAGAAAAAAAAAATGTCAACGTCTCCAAAAAATGTAAGATCATTATTATATATTTGTGTTTAGTAATTAATATATTGTGTGAATGTGATGTTATATATATGTGTTAAACAAATAGTTGATTTTATAGTGATAATGTGTTATTTATTATATTTATATATGTATATAGATTGTTAAAGGCCTAGTTCCCTACAGTGATAGCGATGATTGTGAGGAGGAGCGCTGCGTTGGTAAGCGCGGACACAAAAAAAAACGCAAGACCAAGATTAGCACACAAAATATGAGAATGGTACTTGCTAATCCGTGCTTAAAAAATATGTGCAAAAACGATTGCCTAAAAGTAACAGAAATTGAACGTTGTCACATAAATGAACACTACTGGGGAATGCCAGAAGCAAGGCGAAATTTGTGGCTTCTCTCTTGCATCAAACCAGTCCACATACGGAGAAGAAGACCTTGTCAAGAACCCAATAGTGAACATAGACGAGATCGTTCCTACAAATATTATTTAATACACAATGGTGAAGCTATCAAAGTCTGCCAAAAATTTATTTTAAGAACTTTAAATATTTCGCAAATGGTGGTAAGGAATGCATTGTTAAAAGAAAGTGGAGCTAAACAGCGGCGAAAGAGAGTGGCGCATAATAAAACAAATGAAGAACATATAAATTTAGTAAAAAAATACATTGAAAAACTGCCAGCTGTACCGTCGCATTACTGTCGTAGCAAATGCAATAAAGTATATATACCCCAGGAGTTTCGAAACGTGGCCAATCTATACAAATGTTATGAGCAGTATCTCAAAGAGCAGGACTTAGGAAGCAGTATTGTGTCATTAAATATTTTTAGAAAAATTTTCAAAAATGATTTTTCCATTGGATTTCATTTACCCAAGAAGGATAAATGCATCACATGCGAAAATGTGAAAAATCTTAATGCGGAAGATAAAGAAAAGGTTTTAAATTCAGATGCACTTAAAATTCACTTAAAAATTAAAGACGAAATTAAAGGAATTTTTCTAAAAGAACAAACGAAGACAAAATCTAACCCACAATTTTTATGCGCTAGTTTCGACATGCAAAAAGTATTAAATACGCCATTTTCGAAAAATGTCACACTATTCTACTCCCGGAAATATGCCTATTACAACTTAAGCGTGTATGAAAGTGGGACACGAAATGGCTTTTGCTTCTTGTGGGGTGAGCGGGATGGTAAACGAGGATGCAACGAAATATGCACAGCACTTTTGAAGTACCTCTTAATTTTGGACAGCAGAAAAACCACCATGGAACTGAGTCTCTATTGCGACAGCTGCGCTGGTCAAAATAAGAACAAGGCTGTACTGTCGATGTTGGCTTATTTTTTAAATTCTTCCAAATGTTTGAACCAAATAACAATAACTTACTTGCTTCCTGGTCACACTATGATGCCAGTAGATTCAGTCCATAGCACAATCGAATCCTTTGTAAGAAATCGAACCATATGGGCACCTAGTGAATGGCCCACCGTTATCAGAAATGCTAGAACAAATCCATGGGGTTATGAATGCATTAAACTGAGCCATAACGATTTTTATAATTGGAAATTGTTTGCCGATTCATTACTTCCCATTAACATTAAGTTAAATATAAGCAAACTGCGTATCGCTACCTTAAAGAAAAACCCTGTTTCAATAGAGTTAAAGTATAACTATGTTGAAGATTTTAATAAAAAGAATATAAATAATCTTAATTTTAACCATAACCTTAAATTACTATACCCTAACCAATTAAGCATATCAACAAAAAAATATATTGACCTCAAAAATTTATGTGCTAAGAACAGTATTCCCCCTATATATCATAGTGAGTACCTAAATCTTCCCCATTCCAATAAAATTAAAGATACTTTGCAAGAAACGGACAACGAAGATTGAATTCAGTTTACTATAATAATAATTCACTTCATTTAAATAATTTACTTCATAATATAAGTAAATTTCGTTTTATACTTTTCTTTGCTCTAAAAAATATTTTATTACTGAATAAATGTAACTAAATTAATTTAAATAACTGCTATATTGAAATAAAGGTTTTATTTTGCTATTTTCATCGTTATACAATTTTGTTTTGATTTACTTTGATCGGTAATATTTTTGTCAATTTGTTGTATGTTACACATTTTGTGCCCAAGCTGCCAAAACTTGAAGTGCCAAAAGTATCGTATGTGACAAAAATTTAAATATATCGAAAAATACTGCACATTTTACAAAAATTTTTTTTTTTTTAAATTAAAGAAGTCTAGTAAAGGTATGTATTAAAAATTGGCTGCGACATTACCACCCAAACCGCAGGAAATCAAATAAAACCTTTTCCTGTAAAGTTTAGTTTTGTAACATACGATACATTTGCAAAAAGGTGTCGATATGTACATATGTTTAGGAAATTCATAACAAAAAAAAAAAAAAAAACTTTTGTTATTAAACGTTATTGCTTTAGTTATTGTCAAAAGTTAAATCCACTCACACACATTATGAAAAAACTTATCGATTGGCAACACGTTGTTTTGCCACTAGTACAGAGTTGGCTAAAAGTCATCCGATTGCCATTATACGAGAGAAAAACTTTGTTCCAAAATGAAACAAATAAAAAACACACCAACACTTGTTCCAACAAAAAACAAAATGCATATTAAAAACATTTTGTTGAAACTATCATCTACATACGTACACCAACAAAATAAAAAGGAGCTAAATTCACTAACTTTTCACACAAGTGCACGCCACTATGGGTTAACTTTTCCCCAATGTTAGGAAGAAAAAAATATTTTTCTAATTTTCATGATCTTTATGACATCCGTAAAAAAATTGTATTTAGTACACACAACTTTTCCTTATGTGTATTTAGGAAACTTCTTTATAATATTTTAAAAACGTTTTACAAACATGATGATCACTAAAAATATACAAAGTTCTGTTTTTTCATCATATTATCTAGAAAATTAGCCCATAGTAATCTGGTCTATTTAGGGAAAAATATCCATACATACATACAAAATTTAAACACTATAAAAGTCCACACATTATTATACATGCGCTACGAACAAGGAAATATTATTTTTACTAAAAAGACATATTACTCGTTCGTTGTACAATAATCACGTTCATAAAAATAAACCTCGTAAATGACCGTTAATTTGCACTTAGACACATGTGCTACTCGTGTCCGCTTTCATAAAGTTCAACACGGTTCCGTTTTGTTTACACTGGGTGCATATTTTTTTATTCGTTGATGATGGCATTGACTCCTCAGCTGATATATTTATATTCGGCTGCAAATACTCATGTCCTTTTCTAACTGTATTCTCTAGTGTCCATTTACAACAGCACACGTTACACGCATAAGTGCCACTTTTCACTTTAAATCGTTTCGCATAAATCACATCCAATAAAAAATGTTGCTTTATTGGTTTGTCCGTATGAATGAACTATACAAACAACCATTTACATTAGGGCGGATCGAAAAAAGTTTTCCAGTCACTCCCTAAGCTTAAAGAATGTATGGACATTCCTTCCTTTTTCTGAGTATACACAAACATACATTAAACCTGTATGGATCATATATGTAATCTGTAAACTTACATTTTCATGTAAAATTTGTCATGCTCAAGAACATAATTAAATGTTCAGTTTGTTGGATCAGAACAAGAGGGAGTAACACACTGATGAAAACTTTTTACTTCAGATTAAAATATTTCAGTAGAATTCCGCACATAATAAAGTCGATTTTTGTTGAAGATTGTAGTTACACATTAGGCTGGGTACAAGGGAGATCACAACTATACCTTTTCCAATTGTATTTCAGATGACTATTTCTGAAATACAATTGACTATTACTGAAAAACAATTGACTATTTCTGAAATACAATTGACAATTTCTGAAATACAATTGACTATTCTGAAATACAATTGACTATTCCTGAAATACAATTGATTATTTCTGAAATAAAATTGGAAAAGGTATAGGTAGGTCGGCATCAAACATTTTCAAATAAGGAAATGTATCAGTTTGCAAAATATACACAACAGCGATATGTTGTGATCGGACTTCAACTGACAATAAGCTAAAACCAATTTTTTCACATTTCTGGAATCGTATTTACCTAATCTTTAAAACCAGCGGGTACACTGGCTACACTGTTTTCAGACCGCCCTAGCACACATTGTACGTAGGTACATGGATGAGTGTGTGGGTGTAGGTGTTTATTATTAGCACATAAAATGTTATATGAAAAAAGGGGGAAAATAGGAATGAAGGTTATGTCTAATAATGACATTAAATGTGAAATATGCATTTTATAGCAAAAAATATTGTAATAAAATGATGCATTTTATGTAGTTTTGTTTATTTTGTAAAATAATTTTTACTGATTAAACAATAAATATCCAAAAATGGTCCGTTAAGATTCGGTCATATGTGTGTTCTAAAATGTGTTTAAAACAGGAACCGTAATAATTATTCAAATATCAAATACATTTTTATTATTACATAGGAAAAAATTTATTACATTTTGTTTTCAATTGTCTGAACTAATTTTTAGAAAACAATTCCTAAAAGTTAGCAAGTGGTAGACTTAAAAACTGAATTTAGAAATGGCTTTCTAAAATTTAGTTAATTTTACTATTAGCGAAAAAAATTAACACACATTAAGATCAAGTTAGACACTTTTTTTGAACTAAATGGAAGTAAATTATGTTCTAAATTTTTTTTTAACTAAACTTAGTTTTATTATATTTTAGTATGCAAATTTCTTAAAACTAATATGAAATACAAATAATATTGGCCAAGTAACTGTATCCAGTAACCATCAACGTTTTCAAGGACTGTTTTGCTGCTATACAGTGCTTGCAATCAAAGCATCTATAAGAACAAATGTGTTAACATTTGTGTTGCATTGTTTAGACAAATCCTCATAAATGTTCAAATATGGGTGTGTGTGTGTGTGTGTGTGTTTGTGAACGCCCGTGAATTGAAAATTAACTTCCCATGTAAAAATCGAAATATATATGAGGATACATGATCATACATGGGCCTGTATATGATCATACATGGGCATACATGGTCATATACGTCCATACATATATGGACGTATATGATCATATACGAGCATACATGAATAATATATGAGCATGTATGATAATATTTGCACATATATCACCATATACCCTCAAATTTCGGATCCGAAGATATATGGTCATATATGAGATCATGTATGGACGTATATGACCATGTATGCCCATCCATGATCATATACAAGCCCATGTATGATCATGTATGTTCATATATATTTCGATTTTTACATGGGTTGTGCTAAATTTCAAATTTTAGTTCGGTAAGTGACAATATTAATAAAACAACAAAACACAAAGTTGAAAAATAAAAAAAAAACACCTCAAAGCAATTAAGATTTTAAGATAAACCCCCCTTCTAATCGACATTTACCCTAATAATAGAGTGTAGATTAGTTCAGGGTTTTAACTATAAATCACTGACAATAAGTTAAAGTGTTTATTCGACCTTTTGATATTCAATCCTACTCTTGCTGCTGTTGTTGTTCATGCCACAGCTGCTATCGCCTGTGATGAGAATGATGATGGTTGTAAAGATATTGGCTGTTGCTGAAAGTTTTTTTTTTTGAGGTTGATTGGAATATTGTTGATGCCTAGATGGCATAAATATCAAGGTATGCAAAAACAATTTACTTTAATTTATGTATAGTGAATGGATAAATATGTACGAGATACAAAAGCCTCAATATAATGCATAAGTAGCTCACTTTTAATATGCTGTTAATATGTTTGTAAGTGTGTCTCCGGGTGTGTATTTTTGTGGGTGTAATAAATGGATTTATGTTCACATAATGTCACATATAAAGGAGAATGAAAAAATCATCAAAAATAGGATAATATATATTTTTAAATTCAAAATATATATTTTTAAATTCAAATATATATTTTTAAATTCAAAGTCATAGTGTCAGTCAAAAAACGAGTCAGATGGCCAAAATCCTACGGTGTAAACTCAGTTTGTCTGATACGTACAGAATATCCGGTTATAAGTTTTGACAGTCAGATTGATTTTTTCGTCTTTTAAAATATATTATAGAATTATTAGAATCAAATGGTATCAGTGTTGCATTTTCTGATTGCACAAGATTTGCATCTAAAAGTGAAAACCCACTGCGGTTTACCAAAGAGATTTTTTTTGACAAGCGCATCATTTCATAGGATTTTTAATTTGATTTTCCTTAGGTTGAATCAGATGAAAAATCACATAACTAATGTAAACTTTGCATAAATGGTCCTTTTTCTTTATTAATAAAGTATATATAAATTCGATGCCGGTCGTTAGAATGTACTACTCGTGCCCAAAATGCATCACCCTATCAAAAGATGTTATAACTTTTGCAACTGGCGGTAACTGTTTTGCTTTAATATTTGTAAACACGTCGACAAGCCATGGAACACTTTATCATAAGCGACGATACCCATTTTTATCTGAACGAATATGTAAACAAATCAAACTTTTGCTTCTGGGGTGCTTAAAATACACTTAGCATACACGCTGAGCGATTACATCGTTTCATAGTTACTGCATGGTGTGCCATTCATGGATGTTAATGATTAACAAGTACACTCACCAAAAAAAGTCTGTAATGGCAACTGAAAATTTTGCTGTTATTACGGGAAATTTTGCTAATTTGAGCCCAGCGGTATTTTTTGCTAATCTTAGCAACACATGTCTGCTGACGTGTAGTACAATAAAATTAGTAGAAAAATTAGTAGCCGCTACTAAATTTTAGTAAACTTTTTGCAAAGTGTTTGCTAAAATCAGCAAAAAGAATTACTAAAAATTTTTTTTATTTTTTTTTTTCAAAAAAAAATTTAGACAAAGTTAAAAAAAGAATCAAAGGCTTAAAAATCTTAAAAGTTGTTAAAACATAAACGAATTTATTATTTTGTTTTAATTTGGTAATTTCTTTTTTGAAAAATATTTAAGTCAATTTTTTTTTTTTACTTTTAAGATCAAATTTTAATTGTTTTTTATGGAAGTCGGTATATTCACTTCCGATCCTTTTTTTAATACAATTTAAGTTTGTAGGTGTAAGTTTTAATTAGAAATAACATTTCCTTCAATATCCACTTTTTTAAAATTAGTATTTTTTTTTGTTAATTTTAGCAAATCGGTTTTCAAAAATCTGTAAAATGATTTCTGAAATTAGCAACAAAAATTTGTAAATATTCTGTAATTTGTAAAATGTAAATAGCAAAAAGATTTTTTTACTAAAAATCAGTACAAAAATAGTAAAGTGGGATTGAAACCCGTTTACAAATTTTTCTACTAACTTTTTTTTCTGAGTGTATTTATAGCCGCAAATTAATAAATGAGACAGGAGAATATGTGGATCCAACAAGACAGTACAACTGCACACCAGTTTGCACAGCAATGGACATTTTCAAGGATGCGTTTTCGATTTGCAGTGGCCATGTGAACAAGCCACAGACTCTGGAAGCCCTTAAAGAGAATAGCCGACAATAGTGCGAGTACTTATTGCCGGAAGTTATATTCAGAACGATGGAAAATGCTATAGAAGGAACCTAAATGATCATCAACATTGGCGGTGCCCACTTGACCGATATAATCTTCAAAAACTAATGGAATAAAACTTTAAGGTCCAAATAAACATTAAGAAAAAGATTTCGAATTATATATGTAGATTTAGTTTAAGGACATATGTAACAAAAAAAAAATAGCGAGTGAATGTTTTTGGGCCACCCTGTACCTGAATGTATTTTATTTAACTGCCCATTAAGTTGGTAGAGTAATTTATATATATATATATATATGAATTTATGTTGGTCTGGCATTGCAGTATTGCCACATTTTTTCAAGAAAACCGATGATGGGGACCTGATAAATCCCCGAAAATATCTGCATTTGATTCCTTAAACTGATAGAATATTTTTAAATCGAGAACTTTATGACGTCATTTTATAACTAGGAAATAATTGGCATCAAAAAACAACACTTTTTCCAAATTTTCACTGTGGAGAGTGCAAATTTTGTACAATCAAAATTATGGACAAAAATCACATTCTCTTGAATTTGGGGCTCTAAGAACATAATAATCGAAGTGGTTGGTATGATCTGAAAGATATAAAATGTTAACATTATATTACATATCAATGCAAACCTCTTTAGAAAAAATTAAAAGTGGGTCAGTGGTCTTGAAAGGGTTACGATGTATTGATATATTTTGATCTTGTATAAAAAACCTCAAAAACTGATATAATCATTTTTCTTATCCTATTGGAGTTCTTTTTTCAATATAGAAGATTTTATATAGAATTCTCAGACTCCACAGATAATTTTCCACAGACATTAAAAAATTTCAGATAAGGAATTGTGTTCCTTTGAAATAAAAATTCTATATGATGATTTCTAGACTTCGACAAGAAACGTCATTCGGCAACTATGGTATTCGACAAAAAACGACTTTCGGTAACTATTCGTGTTCGGCAAAATTTTGACCGAATGATTACCGAAACCGAAACTTTATTTTTTCGTTTTAATTCATAAAAAACACAGAAATAACATACGATTGTGGAGCAAAAAAAAAGTGAATGATTTCAGTTTCAATCACATATTATCATATTCAAATAGAAAAATTCATAAATTCTGATTCTTTATTTTATTAAAAATTAACATATTTGTAGAGAATACTCTCAGATATTTTCATTACAAAACTTAGATATAAAATAAGTAAAAAAAAAATTTGTCAATCAAGCCCGACCATCAGATAACGAGGAAAATAAGTCTACATGTGGACGCATGATTTCTGATTCTATGCAAAATTTACACCCCATATAGCAACCAGATATTTACGGTTTTGTATATACAAATATTATTTAAGCACAATTTAGATAGTACATTTCTATGCACTCATTGAAAAGAACATCAAGTTATGATTGAAATTCGTAATGATTATATTATTACCCTGAATGATGATAAAAATTTTCATTCATCAACCAAGAATTTTTTACCATCAAAAAAATTATCAAACTCCCATTCAAATACATACTTTTAAACAAATAGAATATAGTCTGTAAGTTTTTTTGCTAAAGTTACTAAAAATTGGTTCGAAAGAGCCCTGCGACCAAACTGTTATTGGATATACAAGTTAATAATGTCGATTTAGACAACAGATGGCATAACTATCACATTACTCGACGAAGATTGTTGTCAAACGCAAGAAGAACTTTCATTATCATTGAGAGTCACACAAAAAGCATTGGGATACATTCAAAAGCAAGTAAATTTGGTCCCATATAAATTGAAGCCGAAAATGCTGCTTGAACGCTACAGAAAGAATTAATTTTTGTATCGTATTGTTACTGGTGATGAAAAATGGATACATTACGATAACCCCAAGCGCAAAAAGTCATATGTAAAGCCCGGCCAACCAGCCAAATCAACGCCGAATATCCATGGCGATAAGGTAATGCTCTGTAACAGTGAATGTGATGTTTGGCTCACCCGCCTTATAGCCAGAACCTTGCCCCTTCTGACTACCATTTGTTTCGATCGATGCAGAACGCTCTTACTGGAATACGCTTCACTTCAGAACAGGTTATCAGAAATTGGCTTGATTCATTAAACAGTAAATACTGAAAAGAAATGTAGTAATTGCGGTAACCCCCATACTGCTAATTACAGAGGTTTTGAGGTATATTTAAAATTGAAAAACTCAAATTTGAACAGAACCCGAAACCCCCGAACGAAATCACAGTTAGAACCGGAATTTTATATTCCACAATACCCACAAATTATCACCAACAGTGCTTCATACTCTGAAGTTCTAGGAGGACAACCATAGCCCCCAAAAACTCCTCAAGCCGCACAAGTCATTTCAAATGCTCCACTTTCTCAATCTGAACCCCAGATACAAAATTTCTGCAGACTTGAAACAACCATTGAATCCCTTGTTCAAACTTTTACTAACTTTACAAACTCAATGAGTAATATGATGCAAGAGATGATGAGAAATCAGTCTATTTTGATGCAAGCTTTGTTAACTAAACCATGAACAGTTTGAAAATATGTTACTGGAATGCTAACGGCATATGCCAACATAAAGAAGAGCTCGAGTATTTTCTCAGAAATCAGCAAATTGACGTAATGCTTATTTCTGAGACCCATTTAACCCCGAGAAGTTCATTTTCAATTCGCGGATATACAATGTATGATACTAAGGACCCAAGAGGCAGGTCATGTGGAGGATTAGCTATTCTCATTAAATCTAGATTAAAACATTTTCTTATGTGTGATCTTTGCGAAAATTAAGGCCATTACTATATGTTTTGAAGAATTCGATAAGGACTTAGTGATTTCATCAATTTATTCTCCCCCCAGATTCTCCATAACGGAGGATCAGTACACAGGCTTTTTTGAATCATTAGGACCGCGTTTTCTGGCAGCTGGGGACTATAATGCCAAGCATACATTCAGGGGGTCACGGCCTGTTACCCCTAAGGGCCGTGTTTTGTTTAATACAATTTATAAACTGGGTATGGATGTGATCTCTAGTGGAGAACCCACGTACTGGCCAACAGATCGTCGGAAAATACCCGATCTGATAGACTTTAGAATAACAATGTCTACTGCAAGAGAATTGGTCCATGTAGAACCATTATTGGATCTCTCATCTTATCACACACATACAGTTGTTACTATTTTAAACCCCCGAGGAATTGTACCCCCCTCTGGTGACTTAGCACTGACAGGCAAAACAACAGATTGGTTGAAATATAAAAAAATCATCAGTACACATTGCTCGGAAAACATACCGCTAAGAACACCGGAAGATATCGACCTCCCGATTCAAAATTTTGAACATAATCCCAAACTTGCTACCAAACCCCCCCCCCCCCCCCCGACACAACAGACAAAATATTATTTTGTCTGCCGATGTCGAACAACTCTTAAATGAAAAAAGAAGAGCTCGAAGAGAGTGGCAACAGCACAGATCTCCTCAACTTAAGGAACGGTTGAAAGAATGCACTAAAAAATTAGGAAAGCTACTTGAACATAAGAGAACTGCTTCATTAAACAGATATCTTGAAAATTTAGATCCAACATCAAGAACTGATTACTCATTAGGCGTGCAACGAAAAATTTTAAAAGTCCTGTCTTATGTAAGTCTCCTTTGAGAAAATCAGAGGTTGGGCTAGAAATGATACTGCAAAAGGAGATCTGTTTGTAGAACATTTAAGAATAGTATTCATGCCGAATATAACAAGTTCTGTAACAGAGTTGCCACCGATTTTACCCCAGCACCGTGCAGCTACCCGACTGACGTTTGAGATGATAAAGGTCCTGGTTTCGATGGAATCAGTAACAAGATGCTTTTGGAGCTACCCCGTATAGCATTAAAGATAATTATCTTTATTTTTAATACTATTATACGCCTTGAATACTATCCCCCAGAATGGAAAGTTTCACTCGTTAAAATGATACCCAAGCCAGGCAAAGATCACACAAAAGTGGAATTGTATAGACCTATTATCCAATTTGTCAAAGCTGTTCGAGAAAATCCTAATGGAAAATATAACTGTTTATGTGTAACAAAACAACTGTACATATTTAGGCCCACCAATTTGGTTTCAAGAGAAAACACAGTACAATTGAGCAAGCCCATAGGCTAGTTACTGTTGTCAGAAAAAAGTTCGAGGAGAAAAAATACTGCTCTGCCCTTATTCACAGGCTTTCGATAAGGTTTGGCATGAAGGTCTACTGTTTAAAATAAAACTTTTGTTAAAAACAAATACTTACAAGCTACTCGAAAGCTATATAACAAATCGAAAATTCACTCTTGCGGAAAAAAATTTTGTCAGCTCTCCTCAAGATATACAAGCCGGAGATCCACAAGGTAGCATTTTGGGTCCTCTGTTATATATCCTTTATACTTCAGACATGCCATTAGATATTAATACCCACACATCGACTTTCGCTGACGATACTGCAATTTTAAGCGTCCATGATGACTCAAAAACAGCGTCTTGAATGTTACAAACTCACATTTCACAATTGGAAGCTTGGTTGGGTAAGTGGAAAATTAAGGTGAATGAACAGAAATGTATCCACATTACTTTCACACTGAGAAAAGAGACGTGTCCACCCATTAAAATTAATAATGTGAATATACCTCAACACACATGTGTGAAATATCTCGGTATTCACCTTGATTTTTCCACGTGAGTCGACTCACGTGGAAAAATCATATAGATACGAAAATAACTCAGATGAGGCTAAAAACTGATCAACTCGCATGCAGTTAGCCATGCGAGTTGAGCAAAAACTCTAAACAAGGCCTTGATTGCAAATTTCTCATTTACCGTTCGATCATGAAACCCATATGGTGCTACGGAATTCAGCTCTGGAGTACTGCCTCTGCGTCCAATATAGGGAAAATTCAGAGAATGCAAAATAAATTCTTGAAGACGATCACGAACGCACCCTGGTATGTTAGAAATTACAACATACATAAAGATATGAATGTACCCTTGGTCAAAGATGAAATTATGAGACACTGTCAACGCTATTTAACAAAACTGGAAACACATCCCAACATACTAGCCCGTAACTTAACTAATAATCACGGCCACCAGCGTCTTAAAAGGAGGGACACTGCGGATCTGGTCCGCTAATAATAAGGAGAAATAACCATCTCAATTAAACCACATAACATCAGTCTGGCACTGGCTGAACTTAATAATTAATATTTAGTTTTAAGATTTGGATAATTATTGTTAGTTCACAGTTTTTAAAAGTGAAGATCCAATAAATAATATGAAATATGGAAAAAAAATTATTTTCCTCAAAACCGGAGCAGTTCTTTTGGCGCGGAACTTATATGCTACCAGAAAGATGGGAAAAAGTAGTGGCTAACGATGGACAATAGTTTGAATAATGTATCAATTCATTTTGTTATTATAATAAATGCATTTTTCAAGCAAAAAAAATCGACATTGTTAACTTGTATACCCAATAAATTTAACAAAATATTAGTAAGATCCGGAGAGCAAAAATAAAACTGTTAAATACACAATATTATTTCCGAAATTTTAGTTAAATTTAAGTTAATTAAAAATTTCAAAATCAGCAGAAAAATTTTGCAAAATTACATAAAAGTTTAAATTTTTTTTAATACGAATTTTCCTTTCAGAAATGTGTAGTGTACTATTTTAAGCAAATATTTTCTTTTTCTGTTATTTATACAGATTTATTTGTATTGTTCGTTAAGCCTAGACGACATATGCTTTTCATCAGAGGTTTTCTATACAATGTTTTAAAAAACAAAACAGAATACAAGAAAATTTAAAATTTTTGATAGAAAACCCGTGGTAAATTTGCTTGGAAAAACCGGGCATCATACACACTAGTGTGTAACGAAATAATTTTTTTAAACCATCTTTATGTTCTTAGATACATATTGATTTTGAGACTTGTTTTTGTGAAACATTGTGAGACAAATAATTATGAACTTGTCGAAATTTTCTTTCTTTCTGTACAGAAAAATATTGTTTGAAATTTTAGAAAAGTACACCAACCAGGACAAGGCCAAATTTGCATTATGTCCATTTTTCTTTCATTTGTCAAAAGTATTCTTCATATAACATAACTTACCTCGAAAGTTGTAAAAACTATTTTCTCAATTGATCCGAAGTAACGTTCCCAGAGCACTTGTGTTTGTTGGCGTAAAGAGAATATACGTTCGTCTGTTATGGAACGAACAACTTCAGGAACCTAGAAAACATTAGAAAATAATGTTTCAATTACAATAGTATACAGAAATCTAAATGATAAAGTTCATAGTTAATTTTAGTTCGATTTGACATCATATAATCATATTCTTTCTAAATTATTCAAATTTTAAGAGACATTTTACGTAGTAAATTATAGAGGAAAAAATTTAAAAAAATCGATAAGAGCCAGCAGGATAGAATACGTGTATTTTCGGGCAGAATTTATGCCCTTTTTGGATAAATTATTGTATACTTATATTGAGTGTTAAAAAAAATAGAAAACCCGAAAAAATTGCGAATAAAATTTAACATGTTTCTTTACATTCAAAAACTTAAGAAAGAATATGATTATGTGAGGTCACAACTAAAATAATTTATTTTAAAATTTAAATTTTTAAAAGTATCTTTGCTTTAAAAACATGAATCCAAAGTGAAAATAAAAAAAAAAATCTGCTACATCGCACTTAGAGGATACAAAACCGAAACCATATTTTTCATTTTTAAAAACCGACCGATTTCGCTTGATTAAAATAAAAAAAATTGCAGCCAGAATTAAAAGCTATTAATAAACCTGTTAATTGCAATTGGTTAAGCCTGTTAAAGTTGTTAAAAATACTTTTTAAACTTTCAAGCTTAATTTTTTAATGGAAAAACTTGAGAAATTTTGAATTTGAAAAAAAATAAAATGCTCTATTAAATTATTGAAGACATGTCGCAAAAAGAATAATTTTGTAGGGCTGCATAATTTAAAAAAATTTGCTACTTAATAATGACAAATTTTAGGATCTACTCTCAAATTATCAATCCTAGTTTTGAGTGTTATATTCTTCATAGAAGGCGTCATACAATGAAAAGAATGCACACATTTTTTTTTATCGTAATATGGATTTTCTGTGAAAGTTTTTGTAAAAAAATAATTTTAGAGGTTATTTTTGTACAAAAAAAAAAATAATATAAAAAATAATAAAATAATATAAAAAAATAATATTTTCGGCAAACAGCTAACACACAATGTTCCTGCTAGAGGCAAAGTAAAATTGCTAGATCCGACGAGATAATCGTGAAAACTTTTTCAATGCGAGAAATACTGAAACGGGATCCAGAGCTCCTAAAACGACGCTTTAATTATACAATTTACATGAATCCGCCAAATTTTAAAAAATTTTGTTTTAAGCGTTTTTTTTTAAATCGAAACCGATTTTTTAATAACGATTTTTCGAATGAATTGAATACTCTAATCGCGCTTTAAATATAGGGCTTTGTGCACTTTGAACGCCCCTATAAATACATTTAAAAGCATTTTTAACCAAAAGCAAAAATATGTAGTCATATTCATTTTTGAAAAGCATGATTTAAGGTAGCGTTCAAATTTGCTGAATGTAAATGTAAGCTTCAAAACTCAAAATATATTTCTTTTTCCCATCTCCCCCCCCATCCAGGATTCCGTGCTTAAATAACGAAGCATAAATACAATAACAACCATTTAGCTTTTCAATACAACTACGAATGCATTATTGCTCATAGATTTTCTTAAAAGATACAATTACACATTTAGTTCAACTTAATTAACTCAATGTCCTGTCAATAGACTCTGGGTAAAATATGTTGTACAATTTGTACTTATGTATGTAATATATCAAAATGCCCCTGTTGGCCATGTCCATGACGATGCGTGAACGAAAAATAGTAAATGGCTGGCGACAGTTCATCAAAATCGTCGACGTTTTTTTTCATACCAATGTCCGCAAAATTGTACATGACGATCTGGCGACATTATCGCTCACATTTTCGTTGACGATTATATTATCGTTGACGACAATATACTTTAAATTATCGTGGACGACAGTGTGGGCAAATACCTAGGTAACATATTGATATTACCTGCCAAAACATCATTACCTTGCAACGATAGCCTTTTATTACATCAGATATCAAATTCAAAATTATTTTAAAAAGTCGTTGTCTGTAAGTTAAGAATAGCATCTTAATAGGTAATGAGTTACATCGGTGGACATGCCCTTGTTAAATACATAAATATTTTTTAATAACTATAAGCTTATTTTCTACGAATTTTTCTTTATTTGTATATATGAGGTATTCTTTAACAACAATGACACCATTATTGGCGCAGGTTTAAATTATCGACTTTAATTTTAAAAATTATTTAAAACTACTTACTTTTCGATATATTATAATTATATTTTTTAGATATTTAACATACAAAATTTATATTCACTATGGTTTAAAAATTAAAACTAAAAATAGAGAATAATACGTCAATTAAACTTTTAATTAAAAATGCCAATAATAAAAACACAGAAATATGACCTTTCACCTGCACTTTTAAGATTCAACTGAATATTGTTAAAATGTTTTTTCTTTTGCCGTTATTGTCCCGTTATTTTGCATACAATTTAATGCATTGAATTTTTTTTTCAAAACAAAATATGACTTAAACATTATTGACGCTTAGAATGTCGTCATCCATTTTGTTCCCAATGAAATGTTGTTCCAGACAATTTAAAGACTTTGTCGCTCATCAAGTTGTTAATGTAAATTAAAACACTACAAAATACACAATCTATCTTGCTAACCTTGTCCTCAACGGTAACTTAGACGATAAATTCTAAATTATCTTGAGGAGATACTTTTCCACAAATTTGTGTAAAATCAAGGACTATCTAAGAATAGGATGTGCAGAATGAAAAATTAAAAAAACCAACCAGAAACCACAAAGCCAAAAAGTTACCGAACCAAATTATCATTTTCTTATGCTGGAGTTGAATCGAAATACAGTTCCCAAAATGCCACAAAGCAAAGTTCACAAGATCACTGTGTCTCTGGCTTTGCGGCTTTTTGGTTATTTTGGCAACTGTATCTCGATTCAACTCTAGCATAAGAAAATGGCATTTTGGTTTGGTCTTTTTGGGTTCGTGGCTTTCTGGTTGTCTCTTGATTTTTCGTTCTGCACATCCTATTGTTATATAGTTCTTAGTAAGACTATCTAGCCAACTGGGTGACCACCATCATCCATACTGTTGCAATAGAAATGAAATACGAAGTGCATACAAATACTACTAAATGTAATATTTTGTACATGTGTATGTGCATGTGTTTACACGCCAATACCAACATGATATTTCAACAAATGCAAACATTGAAAGTAGGATAAAAAAATATACTTATAAGTATTTGTCTACATAAAGAGTGGGTCTGTATGTATCCAATGTACGGAAAAGTAGCGGAAAAACTTTAATATAAACAGAACTAAACTAACTTCAAATGCATACACTAATTTCAAAAATTATTCGAAAATTTTAATGTTTATAACTAAGTTTAAATGCAAAAACTTTTACCCTTATACATTTTTATACAAAAAAACGAGTACAAAAAAATTATAGTCGTAAATGTCAACTATATCACAACATACACCATTCTGGTTAAAAGTCGAATTCTTACAATCATTAAAAAAAAAAACTAAAATAAGGAGAAAAAATAAAATTTTTTCGTCTTTAAAATAGGATAACTAATAACTTTACCTAAATAGATTATCGAGTAAAAAAAAATAATCTGGCGCAATGTTAAATCATATTCGATTTGATATTTTCCTGTAATATCTAGCTGATCTTATTTTATCCGAAAAATGGCAGATCAAATTAGATCCAGCAATATATTTAGGGATTAAGTAAGACCCAAATTTATTAGATTAGATTTATTATGTGTTATAATTATATCTTCGGGACTTATATATAACATAATTATATACTCGGGAATTTAGGGAAAAACGGGAAAAATTTCTACATATCATGGTTGAATTAATTAGACTAAATTGGTTCTGTACTTATCTGATTTTATATATAATCATATCTTATGGACTAAGAAAAAATGTATAATATTTAAAACAAAAAAAAAAAAACATAAATTTCCACCATATATAAACTTTTGGAAACAAATATCATATATAATTATATTTACCTAGATTATTATAATCCTATCAAAATTTTTTAGGTCTTGTTGTCCAGAAAGGGGTTTAAATTTGATAATTTTGTAAAAAAATATAATAATTAAATAAAAATTAATTAAAAAAAAAAACAAAAAAAATGTATCTTCCTGGCTGGGGTTCGAAACCAATGACATGGAATCACATATAATTATATCTTATATCTAGATATGGAACTATATTCAATAAATCTCAAATGTGTTTGCAAATATTGTACCATACATATATAATTATTTCTTATACCATATCATATATTGAGTCATTTATAATTATAATCTCATACCATATAGAAAAATATTTCTGACAATGGACCATATATTATTATATAGTTCTGTGTAAGCCATATGGTTCTGTATAAGGCATATAATATATAATTATGTATAGTCTTATATATAATTTTATATGATATAACATATGTATATCACAACTTATATAAATCGTATCTTATTTTATAAAGATCAACATATAACTTGATCTGGTTATGTAATATATTATTATATATGGTAATGCATATTATTATATATGGTAATGCATAATATATAAAATATATTGTTACGATTTTACCGTTTATAAAATTGTTGATTTATTTACCTTTTAAATAAATCGAGTTCTTTCTATATTGCAAATAATAAACACTGTTTGAAATTATTTATAGCTCTACTTATTTATAACCGTCACTAAAAATTACAGGAATACACTTTAATAACACACTTTATTTACACGGCATAGATAGACTAAACGTTAGCCACACTTTAGTTCTTCATACTTTGCGTCTTACTTATGAACTGAACTACTGCGTCACCGAGTACCAGTATTTATATGAGTAGTCAGGTATTCTAGTTATTTCCAGTTTATTACGACACTAGATTTTTCAAGCTGTTAAAGTTTGTGTGAAGAAATTTCTAGGTGTAGAAATTTCGTGTAACAATATTATTAGGAAAGGCCAATATTATATTTAAACTTTTTTACTCCTGTTATTTAAAGGAAAAAAACAGAGAAAAATAGTTCAAATGAACTAGAATACGGTTAACCCGTATTCTCCAGATTTTAGAAATTGTGCGAATTGTGCAACAAAATTGGAATATAGACCAAATAAGATTTTTTATAAACTTTTAATTATCCTACCACGCCGTCTAACGGAGATATTTGCAAATAAAGTCGAAACGTTGACTGGCTGAAATTCTTCAACGGATCCAGATTTTTTCATAATCAAATTTTTAATCTGTTTAAAAAAAATAGAACCTAATTTTAACCCTCTAATGCTCAAGGCCGCTAAAAAGCGGTCTTCGGATCTTAAGTATTTTTTGATTAAAAAACAATATTGTATTAAAGAAATTGTATTATATCGATAGAAAACATAATAAACTACTTCCTTCACCAAAATTTCTACAATGAGCGACTTTAAACCGCTTTTATGTTATAATTTTGTTTGTTGACTAAAATATCGCAAGCACATTTTGTACATTACGTCATAATGACTTTCCTAAAATTGACATTACGTCCATTAAACTTTATATTTGTCAAAGGCACTAAGCTATTTTTTAGGTAATAATAAAAAGTCAAAATTAAAGTTTAAGCTAAAAATGCCATAAAATAAACTTTTGACATTTTTCCATTTTCCAATAGTAACCAGAAACGTAACTGTGATATTTTGTATTTTCGTAACAGTTTTCTTTAATTAGTTAATTTCAGAAGACAAAGGACCCCCAGTGTTCCTTAGCCATAGATGCCGTGTGTATGGCGTCCTTTTTAGTAGTTCTCTCGAGGAAAACCATTCATTAACTACGAAAAGAATCTGACTTTGTCACAATTTATTACGTTTCAGGATATCCTGCAATACATTTTTTATTTGTTATATTTGGAAATAAAATTTATTTTAAAGATAAAAATGTATAGGAAAAAGCTTGTTAAAAGCAGTATCCTCACAAAGCAGAAGTCCTCCGAAAGTGGGAAAATACTTACACAATGAGTGTAAAGTACTTCAGCATGTATGGTAAAATATATTACCTTTGCCATAGAAACAGTTTCATATTTATTAGAAAAACTTTATTAAATTTAATGATAATTTTCACTTGAAAAAAGTGATATTTAACTTAATGTTAGAAAATATTTTCTTATTTTTAGGCTGTTAAGTCCTAGTTTTTAGTAAAAAAAAATTATTTAATAAACTTAAAGTACAATTTTTCTTAAAACCAAGAAAATATTTCCTAACTAAAAGTAAACTTCAAGATGATATATGAACTAATTAGGAGGAAATTTTCCTGTTTTCTAATAAAAATTTAGTTCTCAATAGTAAAATTTTTCTATAATTTAGAAATTTTGACGAAATTTTAGGTAAAATTTGTTTCTTAATTTCAAAGAAAATTTTATTAAATAATTTTATTAAATAATTTTTCTAAATTCTAGTTAATTTTTTTGTTTTTTTTTCGGTGTACATATTTTTCTGACTGTGTATGTACGTATAAACCAGCAGTGCAATAATTTCTTCGCCACAATTGTGGGTCGCTGTGAATAACGACAATCATGGAGAAAAGGGGGCGAAAGACAGACAGATATAGAGATAAAATCAATTGGGTGAATACATGTGGGGGAAACTAACTTTAAAACCTGAAATCGCATTTGGGTCGATGTTCGTAGTTTTTATACAATTGTCCGACCGTCACCCTTGTGAATACATACGTATGTACGTTATGTATGGATATAAATATGTAAGTGTATGTACCATTATTATTATTGGTATGAATAGATTGAGCATTTGTTAGTATTTCTAAATTTGTACGTGCCGCTGCACTTGTACTTTCATCAATACATGAACTGACTTCCTGAATAGTTGAAAACATGACCTTGGATTTTTCCTATATCTAAACTGTATTATTTAATCATTTGATTAAAGCTGTTCCATTTGGAATTTTCGTTTTTTTTTTTTCAATTTCAATTTCATTTTTTTATTCTTTACCAAAATAAAATCAATCATAATTCACTTAAAGGATATGAATTCCGAAATGAAACATAATACAAGTGAATGTATGTACCTACACTAGAGTGGGCAGAAACTTAAAAATGCTTAATTTTAATATAGACCATATTGTATGACTTTACTACCCTCTAAAAGTCAATTTCATTCAAATTGTTAGTTCTTTAGCGATATTATAACATTTGGCCACGTAACTGTGGTCACCAAAAAAATAAATTAAAATTAAAAAAAATAGATAAATTGTTGGTATGTACTTTTGTGCAGTTAAATATAACGCAACGATAGCAACGCTGGTTGGCAGTGCTCAGAGGCATTTGATTGTCACTTCCTTAAGGTTTATTAATGGACTAGAATTCCAGTACTAAAATATATTTATATTTCTGGAACGTACTTTTTATCAGATACAAATATGGTTGAATTTTTTAATGAAAATTTTCAAAAAAAATTTTCGGTTTTTGGCAAAGTAATAGATTTGCATCTTAAACCGAAAATAATTTACACATTTTAAGGTTTCTGACACCATAGATTTATTTCTAGCCCCATTATCCGGTTTTACGGTCGATAGGTCTAATTTTGATTGATATTTTTAACATTTAATTGAATAATGGTAAAATTGCTACAAATTACATAAATTTTTAGTCAGAATTATGTAAATTGTTTTTGCAAAAAGGCAGTGGAATTTTCAATAAATGTATGACAGGTACAGGACTTTCTAAATTTAAGAGCCATTATCGAAATAAATTTGTTTTACAACTAAAAAAAATAATTGTACTGCTCCAAATCAGAATTACGTCGATTATTTTTGCAAAGTTTTAGTCCATGGTGAGGCAAATCATAAAAACGTCGTACATGTAACCGAAAAAGACCGTTTCTATTTCATAAAAATGTATGAAAAGTGAAAGACTTTCTGAATTCAAAAGCAAGTTTCGGAATATTTTTGCTCCACAACTTGAATAAATTTGTTCAATCTTAAGTTAAAATTATGTTTATATTGCTTCAACAAAATATTTGTTTTTACGGTTGTCCGATTATGACCGTAGCCTCTACGAACAAATTCAGTTACTGCAGAAATAACCAATTTTTCGAAAACATGTATGCATTAAAAAAACACCACTATATATATATTTATTTATATTTTTTTTTATTTCTTCCAAAATTCTAAAACTATGACCGCATGTGTGCATGGCCTCTTTTGCTAAAATTTTCACAATATTATTTAGTTTTAAACAGTTTGTAATAATTTAAAAAAATTGAATGCCAACTTAAATGTACATATATCGTATGTACAATATCCTTAGTCATATTTATTTATGTTAACCTTAATGCTATTAAATTATTTAACCTACGAAAAATGACGCAATAAATTTTCTTTATAGTTTTTTCGTACCATTTGTTTTTAACTCACCTGTAATAACAGTCTTTCGTCGGCCCAAATAGCCGCTTGTTTCCAATCGATTTTTGATTCAAATGGTAATACCCAATCATTGGACAATAATACAGGAATGCAACCAGCTTGTATAGCTTCGAGAAATCTATAGAATAAAATATAAAAAAATGTTAATAAAATATAAATTAAATTTTTGCAAAATGTCAATCTGCTACGTGAAGTGTGTTCATTTGTAAAGACTACACTGAGCGAAATTTCAAAAAACCTTACAAAATTTTAGTTGTTAATTAGGGTAACCAACTTTTTTGTTGCTAAGTTGAAATGTTCTTTAATTATTTCTTCGTGATTTTTTTCTGATTCGCTTAAGGGGTTGTAAATCAAGGGGAGACAAATTTTATAATTTTTACAATAAATTAGAATTACTTGGGATGGGGTGACCAGTCGAACTTTATAATAAAACCATAAAATAAATTGCAACAATTATCGCTTTATGTTTTCATAACATCATACAAAACTATTTAAAATCATATTAAACTGTGTTTACATAACGCTCGAAGTCTACTTTAAGCCGGAATTCGATCATATATTTTGCATACTACACACGAACTAGATTTCGAAATCTAGTTTAAACTAGATTTCGAGCGTAAGCACAGTTTTAGATAGGTTAAGTATATAGTATCATATACCAAACACCCACCCAATTATTCAATTTTTCTCATTCTTTATTAAAATATTCGACAAAAAAATGGGTTACCTTTAATTAAATTTCGCCCATTGCATAACGTTAATATTGACATTGTTGTTTATAGAATTATATTCAAATTCATGGTGAGATGTCACATAAAGTACTTACCTAAATGAACCTAAACGTCTCCCCCGAGGTACTAAGCAGAATGTTGAGTTAAGCAATAATGTTTCATAGTCATATCTGTAAAAAAAAAACAAAACATAAGTTTTAATGTAATTGGTTAAAATCGACATTTTAAAGAAATAAGAAAACTGTAGGTATATGATGTTATATTTTTAGAGCGTTTGATGAAATGCAATCATCTGCCTACAAAATGGGCAGGCTGGTAAGTAGAAATGTTTTCTATAAAAATCTAAAGTTTAGCAAAAGTTGGCGGGTAAATAAAGAAGGTGCAAAACGTTAAAACAGAGTTTGTAGCTTAAATATTTATATTCAATTCACAAGAAAGTAATTTATCGGAAGAAAAATTAAATTACAAGGAAACATAGCGGTGTAACCCGAAGATCCTAACGAAACTTACATACGTTTTAGAGGACATAAAATTCATAGACACACTAGAATTTAGAAAAATTAAGTTATTTAGAGGAAATATTGAAATGAAAACGGCGCCAGACACTTTTTACCAATATTTAATAAAATTTTCCTCGAAATTAACAAACAAATTTTACTTAAAATTAGGTAAAAATTTCCAAATTATAGAATAATTTTACTACTGAGAACTAAATTTTTATTAGAAACCAGAAAAATTTCCTCCTAATCATCTAAAATTTTACTGTTAGTTAGGAAATTTTCCTTTGTTTTAAGAAAAATTTTATTTTATTTAAGTTCATTAGATAATGTTTTTTTACTAAAAACTAGGACTTAACTCAAGAAAAATAAGAAAATATTTTTTAAATAGCATTTTTTTTTAAGTTAAAATTATTCTTAAATTTTCTAATAAATATGAAACTGTTTCTTTGGTAAAGTTAATATATTTTATATTTTATATTTTAAAGTTCTTTAGACTGATTGAGAAAGTATTTTCCCACTTTCGGAGGACTTCCGCTTTGGGAGGACACTGCTCTTATTGCTATACATTTTTGTCTTAAAATCAAATTGTTGTATACTAAGTTCATGTATTTAAAATATAAATTGAATTTCATTAGCAAAAAGGTAAACAAAAAAATGTACTGCAGGATATCCTGAAACGTAATAAATTGTGGCAAAGTCAGATCCTTTTCGTAATTAATCAACGGTTCTCCTCGAGAGAACTACTAAAAATGGACGCGCCATAAGTGACACACGGCATCTATGGCTAAGGAGCACTGGGGGTCCTTTGTCTTTTGAAAATAACTAATAAAATAAAACTGTTACGAAAATACAAAACATCACAGTTACGTTTCTGGTTACTATTGGAAAATGAAAAAATGTCATAAGTTTATTTTATGGGATTTTTAGCTTAAACTTTATTTGACATATACAAATTTAAACTTTTTTATTATTAAATGAAAAAAATAGTTCCGATAAATATAAAGTTTAATAAGCGCTACGTCAATTATAGGAAAGCCATTATGCCGTAATTTAGGAAATGTGCTTGCGATATTTTGTATTGTAGTCAGCAAGCATAATTATTACATAAAAGCGCAAATTCGAAATTTTAACCTTTTGCTAAAAAATTTTTAAAAAAATATTTTAAGCAACTTTAAGTTCACTGTTACAGACTGTTTAGATTAGAGATAAGCATGTGAGCCATTTTTGAAGTACGCACCAAAAATTACAATCATGCACGATAATATTTTTAAATGGAAATTAGGAGAACTATCTAGTCTGTTTTAAATTTATTGTTTTTTTTTTTGAACAAAAAAAATCCTATACCTAATTTTATTATTTTTTAAAAATTAGAAAACCTTTACTTGAAAAAAATAATATTTTATTAAAATTTTTAAAATTTATCTGAACTTAGTGGTATGAAAATTTTTCTTAGAAATAGTTACATAAGAAAAAAATGTGTTACCTTTTGTTTTTAATTGTCTGAACTAATTTTTAGAAAACAATTCTTCAAAATTAAAAAGTGGTATACTTAAAAACTGAATTTGGAAATGGCTTTCTGAAATTTAGTTAATTTTACTACTCGCGAACAAATAATGAACACACATTTAGTTCAAGTACTTTCTTGATTTAAGTTAGACACATTTTTTGAACTAAATGGGAGTAAATTATGTCCTAAATTTTTTTTAACTAAACTTAATTTTATTACATTTGAGTATGCAAATTTTTTGGTTCGGTCATGGTATGGAGATAACTTGGTTTTCATAGAGAAGACTATAAATAAAACCGATTATTTAACTTATTTTAAAGATAACTTGGACACCCAATGTGGAAAAATTTGGGACATTGGTCCCAAGCATTAGTGAAGGAATGGCTACTTTATCGTACTTCCAAACAAGTGAAAAAAACATGCTCAATTTGCAAAAGTAAAAAATTTATTTCGGGCGATAAATGAATACCTGTCATTTTCTTTTTAAATATTATTTCATATGAATGTTGCCCGCGGCTACGCCGTAGGTGGTCCATCCTTGAGCACCTATTTTTGCATACTTTTTCCAGCATTTCGACCGGTATCTCACCATTGGCAATTGTAAGGTTGTCTGGCAGCTGTAATGTTGTCTGTACTCCAGAGACTTCACGTATACCCACAAAAAATAGTCTAGTGGGGTCAAATCGCATGATCTTTGCACTGCTCCGAAACGCGAGATTAATTGCTCACCAAACCCGCCACCTAATAGGTTTATGGTATCATCAAAGTTTTGTAAATTTTTGGTTTTTAACAAAACAAAATGTATAAATTTAAGCCACAAAAAAAAAAATATTTAAAAAATTTATATTAAAATTTACAAATAAAATTTATATTTTTAGTTTATTACAAATATACCACAAAAATTAAATAAAAAATGTTAAGCCATGCTTCATCCATTGTCACATATCGACGCATAAATTCGGGCTTACTACAATTAAACAGGTCCAAATACAGCTCAGAATCATCAATTCGTTGTTGTTTTTGGTTGATTAAGAGCTCGCGCGGCACCCACTTTGCACCGAACTTAAACTTAGCAAACCACTTCTCAACGGTTGATTTTCCAGGTGCAGAGTCCGAATGATGTTTATCAAGCCAAGCAATGTTTTATTAACACACCAAATTCCTTTATATCTATTGTTTTCAAACTAACAAAAGTCGCTTCACCCAAAATACTATATCTCACAAACTAATAGTACGGCAACTGTTAACTTTATACACGTGTCCTTCGAAGGTTAGGGCTAACTAAAAATCATATGGATTTCAGCCAAACTGTTATTTTTCTCATTAACAATGAAACACGTGACTAGGTATATTCCTAACAAGCACTATGACATTACTTTTGTTAAAAAATAATATTAAAAAATTGCTTTAAATTCGAAAACTGTATTTAAAAAAACAGTTTTATTTAAAATTTCTATGAAATAATTTATAAAAACTAAAACATAACATGGATTTTTTTTCTTATTTGATTTATCAACAAATTTTGATGGCGTTGGAACTTCAGTAGAATAAGGCTGTTTAGTCAAAAATATTTAACAATTCGCTTTTTTGAATTCTTAATTGCACAGAAACATTGGTGAGGACTTGCCAGGAATTTGCGTGATTTTTATATCTTTTCTAATAGATAATCCCTTTAGCTTTAAAGCTTAAACCAGGTAGTGAAAGAGTGAGGGAACAGTGGCAGTTTTATCAAACTTTCTTTGTGAATTTCGCAAAAACTATTCATAGTATATTTTTAAGAATTTGTTATTGAATTTTTTTAAAGGCAGCTCTTGTTTATTTAGGCATTGTTTTATTCTGGACAGTGTCATATTAAGAAAATAAAAATCAACTTTATCGACAAAATGTCCCACTTCGGTAAACTTTCACTGAACACTCTGACATTTTCTTTTTAAAGAGTCGTCAGATTCCTGTGAAAAAACCAAGATTATAAGGCATCATTCTTTAAAAAATCTCAGGATGTTTTGAATTTTTCTAAATGATGAAAGAAATACATTTATTTTGCATTAAACGATTAATCGATTAATTGCCAATTTTTTCGATTAATCGACCCGAGTAACCGATTAATCAATCTTCTTCATTTTTCGAATAATGACCTTACCGATTAACCGGCATGGTCGAATGATTGAAAATACTAAGTATTATCGATTGAAAAATATAAGAAAACACCAAACTTTGGTCCCCAAAATCTTAACAATAAAAAAGTGCAGGGCCAAATGTGGGCTGTAGCATTTACACCAAACACGATTTCACTAGTACCGAATGCTAAATTAAATGGTTTTGAAACAAAAAGTGTGGTACAATGTAGTATGTTACAAAAATATGCGATATTAAAATATTGTTATGATTTTACCCTTTATAAAATCGTTGATTTATTTACCTTTTAAATAAATCGAGTTCTTTCTATATTGCAAATAATAAACACCGTTTGAAATTATTTATAGCTCTATTTATTTATAACCGTCACTAAAAATAACAGAAATACACTTTAACAGCACACTTTATTTACACAATTTAGATAAAATAAACGTTAGCCACACTTTAGTTCTTTACACTTTGCGTTTTACTTATAAACTGAACTACTTTGCCACCCTGCTGGCGTTTTTATATATGCGGGTTAAAATAACTAGAATATGGCAGCATCGTCTGGAAGCTGCACACTGGCAACTTTGAGAATGTTCTTTTACAGTTTGACATAAGAAACATTAGTTATGGTAAAGGGTTGCCATTTAATTGTTTTACATTTCAGGGCTAACATATGGGGATTTGCATTTCTACGATTAAATGGAATTTTTGTAACAATATAAAACTTTTTTTTTATTTTTACAAGGTTAAAAATAATTTTAATGTGTCCAATTTCTTTGTTTGCGAAAAAAAGAAATTTCAAGCTCCTTCCGAGGTCCTAACAACACCCTTTAAAATTTCCCGATATGCTTATACTTATATGAAAGGAATTGTTATCTACACATAGAGAAAAAAATTTGTCAGTTTCCAACAAAAATTCGGTTACAACGGCTTAAATTTATTGGTTCAATTTAAAATAGGGTTCCACAACTTAATTCGATTATTACAACGGAATTTTGGTTGTAATACCCAACATATTCAGAAATCACATTTTAATATGGTTGTGCTACACAAATTTTTTGGTTGTCGCAACCAAAACACACTTTTTTATTCGGTAAACATTTTATTTTTCTGTGTAGAATTCAAATCTGTCGAAAAAAAAGATTTTGATCTTTTTCTCGCCAATATTATTTATTACAAATTATTTTTCACTGGATCAGGGTTTAAAAAAAACCAGTTCAGAATCGTTTTTAGGAGGCCAAAAAACTTAAAAAAATTTTGTTGAGTAGTGTAATTTTAATTTTTCTTTAAACCCCAATATTAACATGGAATTTAGAATAATATGTATTGAAGAAAAATAAACTGACAAGAAATCATAAAATTTAATTCTTTATACGTACATATCTTGATTTCTTTAATACAACAAAAAGCAAATTTCATATGTATGGATGTGTTTATCACACAGATATAAATTCGCATTCACATACAATGATATATACAGGGTGGTCCAAATACATCTTTTTAAATCATGTCTTATTTTGGCACTGATAAATTTTTTCTGTTCTGTGTTGCCCCAACTGTGCGTTTGTTGAAAATAAGTTTTGGCCAAAATCAAGTACCTACAGCGCGTGCACGCAAGTTTGAGCAAAAGTGGACAACACTCATGGTCGCCGTCGTCGTACGGTGCGTACCGATTAGAATGTGGCTGCTATGCACTCGTCATCGATCTCAACAGCTCGTTTCTCGCACCACCATGAGAGAATTTCGTACAAGGATCTCGGATTATTAGCTTACAAGGTTCACTCAATTCACTCAGCAAATTAATGCAAATGACCATCCAGTTCGTTACAGCTTTTCAGTTTGGTCCTTGCAGAAGCTCCAATCGGACATCGCATTTGGCTGAAAAATCATCTTTTTCGACGAGGCGCATTTTCATCTCAGCGGCTATGTCTACAAACAAAATTCCTGCATCTGGGAATCGGAAAACCTGCACGTCATTGTCGAGAAGCCAATACATCCATAGAGAGTGAGAGTTTCGTGTGAATTTTGGAGTGGTGACTTTATTGACCTTTTTTTTGTTTTTAAAAAAGCTGCTTTCAACCGCGGGCACTACAAAGCCATGATTAAGGGCTTTTTATGGGGCGAAATAGAAGATATGAACTTGGATAATCTTTGGTTTCAGCAGGATGGCACATCATGTCACGAAGCTTATCAAACAATCGATATTTTACGCACTAAGTTCGGCAATCATGTTATCAGTCGTCTTGTGATTTGATTCCTTCAGACTTTTTCTTGTGGGCTGACGTTACAAACCAATGCCCTTAAGGCTATTATCGTCCGAGACATTCGTGAGATAGAAGTATCTGGTCAAAAAATCTTGGAAAATTGGACAGACATGATGATCTACTGTGTGTTAATTAATAGGAATATTTGTTTTTTCTAATAAAGTCATAATTTGCCAAAAGAAATTAAATTTTGTTCCTTTTATTTTGTTTTCAAAAAGATACTTGTATTTTTACCACCCTTTATAAGAAAACAAACAACTTTTTTCTTTATCATAAAATGCATAAAAATAAAGACAACGACTTATACATTTGCTGCTACCACTACCACTACAAATAAATAGAATTAGTTTTATGTTAAAATAAAATAGAAAAAAAATACGAAAACAAGGAGAGACCATCCAGATAAGATGAAGGAAATACGAAGCAAATAAAGATTGTTGGCGTAAAAAGCTTTGAAGACAAATAAAATTGTTTTGTTTTGTCTCGAAATGGCTCCCAATGAATGGCAGCAGCATCAGCTAGGTTTCATTCATAGTGTTATTAAACTTAATAGTTGATATGGCTTTTCAAAATGTTCGCTTATATGTTCTCAATATACATTGTTACATATGATGGAATATATCCAAAATATCTCAATATTAAAATATCAGAGGTTAAAAATAATAGAGAGTGACCAGCATGTTCCTGCGAATCGATATTTAAAAAAAAATAACTTTTCTACAAAAAAAAAACGTCAATCGTTTTGCCTGACAACTCCATTATAACTTTTGGAAAGTTACACATGCGTTTCTATCATATATCTCATTTATATCATCATATCTCGAAAACCTTTATAGCAACAGTATCGGACAAATCATTTGCCACTAGGATACGTGTTTCATTAGTTGATGTAATATAACATGTAAGGTTATGTTATTCAAATTAAAACTTTTTTTATAAAAAATTAAACTTTAAAAAATTTTGAATAAGAGTATAACTAATTTTTTTTTATATAAATGCAAAATTTTTGGTCTGTTTTAAATTCAGTATCATCATTAAAAATCAACTAAACCATATGTTTTAGTATTTATTTATTTTATTAAACATATAATTACAAATTATATTTTAATACACTAACCGAGCACTTGCAACAGACCAGAGCCTCTGGTGGGAATCGAACCGACGACCCCCGCACTGATAAGCTAGCACGCTACCAACTAGCTTACCGGGGCGGTCAAAGACAAAAATGGGGCAAAATATACGTTTTAATAATATTTTTTTGTTCAAGCTCTGTCTTCTTCTGGAGGCTCTAGCTTGTCTAAAACTTTGTCTTCTGAATAGATATATTGCTTGTTTTTGTAAATATATGGAGGTTGAAAGCTCGTTATAAACTAACAAAAATTAATTATATTTCGTCAACATTTCGATTTCTTTGCAACTTAAAAACAAACATGTCACTTCTTCAATTTGAAAAAAGTCTCAGTTGCACATTGATTTTGCATGTCAGAAATGCTGCTTGAATGTCATAAAACAAAAACTCATTTTACGAGGGAATGCTACCAACGACTTTGTTTGGCTATCGGTTATAATGATCTATCTCTAAGAAATGTTAATTACTGGTTGGCAGAATTCAAGCCTGATTGATCATCTATCCGCGATAAAATTCCTTGTAATTTCACGAAAAATTGATGTTGTGCCGTATATGATTGATCTCGACAGACATGTGACATATCGTGAATTACAGACATTTTCGACAATTGTGATGACTGTATTACAAGAAATTGTAAGACATAATGAACCAACATTTACCGACATCGTTTTCCATCGACAGTTTCTCCTTCTCTGAAGGAAAATGGCCAAATTTTCGTTTTGGCGCAAACGCCTGCACAAGCAGTCACTTTTTGCAATTATATTTCCTGCTTGCGCCTCTTCTATTTTTTGCGGACTATTTTCAATGTAAAGCGTCACTATTTCGATGCGTTGTACTGAGTTTAGGTTTAAAAAATATGTGTTCTTAAGTCAATCGATTGACAAATGTCAGAGTTACTAAATGTTGCCATACTGATATAAAAGTTGGCGCACCTTGTATATTAAAAAAAATATAGGCTAAAAAATGTAAAAATTGTTTTACTACTATTATTTTGCAAAAATTTAAGAATGACCCTCGTAGCAGAAGAAAAATACACACATTTCTTCAAGTCACTATGATAGAATCGTGACTGAAACTGTCTGCTTATCACAAACTCTCGATAGTTACTATTTATATGGATCCAATTATACTATAAAATACCCTAACGCATAGCAAACACCTCATTTAGATTTGAGATACGAGAGGTCGAAAGGGCTAAGGTAAAACTAAATACAAAAAAGCACCAGGGATCCATAAGATTAGCAATAAATTGCTTTTAGAATTTGTATTGCTTTAAGAATACTTCTTTTTATCTTAAAAGCTTTATTACGCCCTGAATACTATCCCCAAAAGTTGAAGGATTCAGTAGTGATAATGAAATTCTTCTATCCCAGATAATCAGTTTGGGTTCCAAAAAAAGAATGAAACTATTGAGGAAGTTTATATGCTAGCAACTATTATTAAAAAATTTTCATTAATGTAGCATTGACATAGATTGACACAATGGTTTACGCTACAAGATTAAAGCTATGCTGCTATAAAAGGGGTCAAAAATAATTTTGTAAGTTTCCCTCAAGACATACAAGCTGGAGTTCTACAGTGGATCATTTTGGGTACACTGTTGTACATTCCTAATACATATGATTTAACAACATTTATTTTCCCACATTTCAACAATTGCTGATGATATGGCAATCATAGGTGCCCATTAGAACCTATTAATTATCCTTTTATTGTAAAGACTTTTTTATTTTTGATAGATTTGGAATTTAGTAGTTACAGCATTTCTTTTTGCGATAAGTTTTCGCATCAAAGAGCGTAGAACAAAATATTTCACTGTTTCTCGATTTGTGGATAAAAAGTATTTCTGTATTACAATGCGGAAAGAGGCAACACTGTTTACATTTCTATTGCGTTTTTATTTATATATTTGACGTCATCTGCCAAATACTAATAAAAACTAGTTCATTTGAACGATTCACTCAATTCAACTAGTTTACCATTATTCGTTGCATTCATTTAATTCTTCATTTCATTATTTGAAACAAGTATATTTTAGTTACACCTCCCCGTTCCGCCTCCCGCCGCTCAAAAATAATACATTTTGTCCGCGGAAAGACTTATGCCTGGAGTTACTTCGATGCAAAGTTCGAAAATGCACTTGGTTATATCTTCGTTACATATAACTATGGAGTCAATCCATGTCAACTCAATCAGAAAAGGGCATTTTTGGATTTACCATCTCCGGTTCAAATGAAACTCACCATAACTGTTATACTCGACAAGAACTCAACGAAACATAATTTTCAGATCATGGGCCCTTTAGGTTTCCGAAATATGACCTAATAAAAATTGAAAAAAACCTATTGGATTTATTTTTAGGTGAGAAAGAGAACTTAAATATGATATGCATATCAATTTTTTCACTGGAAGGTTTAAAGGTACTTTTTTTGGGGTCTAAATGGTCATCTTTTGTTTTTTTCTTAAAAAAAAATATATATGTTCAATATTGAACCTTTATTACATTGTGCGCACTCGATTCGTTTCTGAGTTATAGCCAAAAACGTGTTCCTACTCATTGCAAGCAGCAAAAAAACCGTTTACATAGTTCATAATAAGAATGAGTTCATAACAAGGTGTGCTTTCCCTTTCTATCTATCCTACACTTTTGTTTGTTGTTTATAGTCCCTTTTTTGACGATACTTTAGTCAAATTTTAACGTTTTCATGACGTCATATTTCGCGAACCGAAAGGGTCTGGACTCTAAAATTTAAGCTTTGTCATGAACTTGTATAGTAAGACAGTTGTGGTGAATTTCATTAAAATCGGAGATGGTCGATCCGAGTGGTGATTGAGTTCATGTGTTTTCACTCTATGACTTTTTTCTTGAGTTTAATCCACTACGGGCCGGCAAAGGAATTTTCATCTACAGTTTAGTTTCTAAAAAAGGTGTTTTTAGGGGAAAAGTCACTGACATATGAATTCGAAAATATATCATATACATGAAAAAACCTTAAAAAAATGGAAATTTTTCGCCGGGCGGTAATGGGATAACAAAAAAATCAAAATGTCATCTAAAAGCCATTTCAATTACACTTCTAATGATGTACATGTTGTTGAGTTGAAAAAATTAATTAAATTTTGTCTGGTATTAGCACATGAGGGCTAATGTAAACGGCACTTAAATGATAACATTTATATATCGAAAGTTAATAACTGAAAGTTTTAAACGTATTCAGAAGAAATAAATCAAAAACCAAAATTGCACTTATGAATATTTTTAATTAGAATCTTGGACATTTGGCATTAGATTAGTCATATGTTTGTATTTATTTGTAAATGACATATTTTATATTTTGTGAAAATTGAATCTTCAAGGACTAAAAATTAAAAGAATAAGAATATAAAGACTCCATGGAAAAAATGCTTCCACAAAGACCCCTTTGTACAAATGAAAAAGGAAAAAATAGCCTTTGATTGTGATTGTGTTATTATTCAAGGAGAGAGAATATTTTTTTTTTATTCATTTAATAAGAGGCCTCAAGGTGATATTTTATACAAGATTTATAATTTTAATAGAATCCTTCTTTTTTGCATTTGTATATCAAACATGAATCATAAAGTGACACATTAGACCGTGATGATAAGAGAAATATTAATAAGAATTAATATAATATATAATTAATACATATAACCAGGAAATAGTTTATAGATTAAATTTATATGGAAAACTCAATTTTTTTTTTTTATATAAACTGAGGTAATCCAGCCATTATTTTCCCAAATGACGGCCCAGAACAACAACGTGCATATTTTCCCATAACAATTGACAATTAAAACTCGTCGAGCATTGCAGTTGTTAAATAAAATTTATTTTTTTTAAATGTTTTTTCTTACTCTCTTGTTTTTTGTTTCTAATTCTCTTGACAGAGTTCCCGAATTTTAAAAGTTTTTTTGTAAACAAAAACATATGATGAGTAAAATTAACATTATACTCGCGAAGGAAAAACGTTCTATAAACCATCTTAGTATGTTCAATTCTAAATTTTATTAAAATAATTATTTCTTTTCATTGCTTTTATAAAATTAAAAAACAAAAAAAAAAATGGGGTCGTTAGTAAAGAAGGGGACACTGGAGATTTAAGGATCTCTACGGTAATCTTTACACTTAATAAAATATGACAGTTTCTACAGTCACTGTCGCAAGTCGTTCTTTTGGGCGCGTTTTCTCTCACAGCAACAATCGTTCTATGTCTTGTTCTATTCTGGGCCGACACTAATGCGGACAACAGAAGAATGGGATGATGCCCAGGAAACAATTGTATTGTCTATCGTGAAAATTATCAACCTTTTAAAATCAACAACTATAAACTAATATGACAATATAATATGTATTATATTTTGGACTTTTATCCGTTATTTCAAGCAATAGATGCCTACCAGTTTTTAGATATATATATTATGGTTGCTGCATTCGTGTATGGTTGTCACAATCAAGGCATTGGTTTATAAATAGCTTCTAACCATCAATATGGTCGCTACCATCATTGTTAAAGTAAATATATTTTTATTTTATGATTGCCACTTTCTAATCATGTTATACTAATGATTGGCTGCAACTTTACTTTGGTAAAAAAAAATCTGACTATGAAAAAAATATTTCAAAAAATAATAAAAATTGTACCAGTTCAGTCACACATGTACAAATTGTAATAAATGATCATTTTTACCGGGGGGTTTCATTTTCAGAAATACCTTTTATTATATATAATTTATACTTATCAATTCATTGCCAAAAAGATTCTGTATAAAGTTTTTATATATTTTTAATTCTTATCAATAAAAACAATAAAAAAACTTTTTTAAAAAAATATGTTATTAATTAATTTCTTATAAAATAACGACTTTATTCTGGAAAAAGAACTCAGAATGTTAATAAAAGAATTTTGTATAATAAAAAGTCTGTAGAACCAAAGAGTTGTTTTGTACGAAAAGATTTCTTATACAAAACCAAGATTTTTAGACATTTTTCTGATGAAAACATTTTTAGATTCTATGGACTTTTCCTAAAAGAAACATTCTCAAATTCTGTAAACTGTTTCTTAGGTAAAAATTTATATATTATTAAAAAAAACTTTGATTCTAAGGCCTTTTCATCATGAAAAATACTTAGATTCTAAGGACTAAAAAAAATTTTTGACTATCTAAAAAAATCTTGAAAATGTCTTTATAATCTAAGAATTTATCTATTAGAAAAAATTCAGAAAAACTATCAATTTTTTTTTATTAAAAAGTGCTTAGAATTTAAGAATTTTTTTTTATTAAAAAGTCCATAGAGTCAAAAAAAATTGAAAAAGTGCTTAATATCAAATTGTTTCTTTAGGAAAAACATTTATTAATGATAATGGCAATATTATGGTTATTTTATTATCATAATATGATAACTATATTATAGTACGACTATGGTTGGCACAATCATAATCCCAAAAATATATGATGCACTTTGAATATGAGTGCTCTAAACATGTTTTTTCTCTGCGTGCGGTAGGTGCCTAAGCACTCTAAAGTAGAAGAATATTCTAACTAAATATGTATATAAAAATATGGAAAGTCCGAAAAACTAACAATAATATTTTTCTTAAAATAAAATTTTGTGGAACGTAATAATATTTATGTGACATATAATTCTTAAATTAGACAACAGAATATTGGCTTTCACAATTAAAAATATAATTTAATATGATAATAATTATGATAAATGATTATGATAAATTATTGTAGCGAAATATTGGAAAATTTTTAACCGAGTTGGGCTGATTTTTGCAAATCGATGTTCATTAATGGTTTGGTAAAATTTGACTAATTTTGTCTACTTATTTCACGTTACTAAATTACATACTCATTTTGCTAAAATTACATAAATGATCTGCTGGGCTAAAATTATTTATCTTTTCTGTTACAATTACAGATTTTTCTGAGATATGATCGAAATCTGGTTTAAAACGAGTTTCGGGCATGTTGTGAATACACCCCTTAGGGTTCACTTTGTTAAACAATAATAAAGTTGAACTTCATCAGCGCCATGAAGCATTTATATGTTATATTAGTCGTTTTCCACAAAGTGTATTTTATTCATTCATTTCAGTCATTAATTATACTGTGACTAAACTTAATTGCATTTCTTTTTAATAACTATATTACCACATTGAGTACAAAAGTAATAACCACATTATGAGTGCACAAAAAATGAAAGGATGGATGAAAAGAAAGGAAAAAAAAGAAAGAAAAAAAACAATCGACATACCTGTCATATTCTCGATTATCCTCATCACATCGAGCATCCTGTAACTCTCGCCAACTTTTACCATGACGACATGTTGTGACCAAAATAATATCACGACCATTATGCAAATGGAAGAGGGAATTACGTGTCTCAGAGCCAATGCCATGCACGTACCTGAAATGTGTAAGAAAAAAAAAAGCAATTAAATTAAAACTAGAACAAAACGAAAATGTGCATAAAAAAGCCAAAACGCTTGTTTTTATTTTTATAACCACTACGTTAATACGAAATATAAATATATATATAACAAAAGTATAAGTTTAAAAATAATTAATAGTAATTTGTGTCAGTTTCGGAAAGTATAAATGTTATGGTCGACAAAAACCTACATCTACAATAGCAACCAAAATGTCAAAATATTATTTACCTTAATTTAGCTTAAGGGCTAACACCTATGTAAAAAGCTGTTGAAAAAATACTCGTATTTTTTATTTTATTAATTCCCAGGTGAAAATGTTCATATATCACCATATATGGCTTCATATATTATCGTATATGTTTTCATATATGAGCATCAGAGAACTGCAAAATCAACTTTTTTCTTGATTTAAACATACACAAAAATTCCTGTTCACATTTAATAATTCAACAAAATTCACTGTAGAATAAAATCAGCATCATGTTACTGAACGTGTAATTGGGATCAGTGTGAATCATCTGTCGACTAAGTTTTATGCAAATGTAATTACTCAACAAAAAGTCAGCGTTGAATAAATCAGAAAAAACAACAAACAACGAGAATGAGTGTAATTATAATCAAAACAAAATAGAAACACATTTCATAAATGTACATTAGGGAGGGACTTAAATCCGCTTTTTAGGTCGATATCTCAGGCTTGCCTAATACGGAAAAATTTAAAAATTGTTTTGATTTTTATTCATCTATTTTGATTGGAAAATTAGGCAATATTTAACTTTAACCGGATTGGGAGAGCATGAGATATCGACCTAAATTAAAAAAAAAAAAATTTCACAAAGAACAATATTTTTGGTATTACTAATAAAAATTCTAAAAAAACGGATTTTAGACCCACCCTAATTTATGAAATGTGTTTCTACAAAACCACCCCCATTTTATAGATAAGAAACTATTTTGTTTTAAGTATGAATATTTATTGTTGACTCAAACGAACAGAATAAAATCAATGGTATAAAAACGACCGATGATTAAAAATCAGTGACAACAATTTGCACGTCGTTTGATTGATTTAAAATCATCAACAAATATATGTATTGGAGTATATTTAACGTTTGAAAGCAAACACATATATATTCTTGTGTTGATTGCGTATGAACGTTTTGCAATCAGCATTTGGAGTTCTCTGATAAGCATGTATGAACATATATGTCATGTATGGAAGCATATATGGGCCAATACATGTAAAGATGAAGTTCATATATGGTAATATATGAATCCATATATGCCAATATATGGTAATATATTGCATATGTTGTTCCATATATTTGTCCATATACGCCATATATGTTCATATATGAGTACATATATTATTCCACATTTGGGGTAATAAATTTAAATTTGTATCAGATATTGCGATATATGAGGGAAATTTAAACCTTTGTTCTACCGAATAAAGATACAGTTTGAATTCTTAAGTGAACATAAAGGCAGAAACGTAATTAGATTAAGTAACTTAAAAGAGGTATTGTATTTCCATTATATACAAAATTTTTAAAAATTAAAAATTTGTATTTTCAAAATTTTGTTTGATACCAAAACAAAGCTTAAGTCACTTAAGCCAAATGAAGTTGCGCCTTAAGACTATTAATAATTTTCAGTCTTTTTTATCCTTCGCCTCTGGCGGAGTAATACGTAACCAAAAAAAGGATTGAGATCAATAATACAAATTTCAAAATCTTTCTTATTGAAGAAATATAAATGAAATATCTAATAAAAAATTAAATAAAAATTTTTTTATTAATAAATAATGAATTATTTTATGGCTCCAAAACCGCCACTAATGTTAATTTTTATATCTGTATACTGTTTTAAATATACAGTTATGTGCGAAAAAGGGATATTTACATGCAACAAATTTAAAGTAAAAAACCACACAAATTTTTGGAAAAAACTACCAATTGGTATTATTATTAATATTATTAATATTATTTTTAGATTATTGTACAGCAACTCTTCATTTAATGTAACAATTCATACTTTGTTGTTTATTTTTTTTATTATTTATTTATTCTATTTGTAATACTGTAACAAGAAAGTTTAAATTGTTTTATAAAATAAAGATACTATAACCTAAAAATAATATTGGTAGTCTTTTCCCAAAATTTATGTGTGTTTTTTAATATCCATTTTTCCCTTGAATTTAATGTTGATTTAATGTTACTTCATTTAATATATTTGTTTAAAAATAAAAAAAGCATTTTTAATATACCGGCATATAGAAAAAGTACTTATATATGACCATATATGAACACTTATATATGTCCATATATGACCATATATCCTCAAATTTCGGATCCGAGCATATATTGAATAATATATGTACCCATATATGTAGCCATATTTGACCATATATGAACATTTTCACCTGGGTTTTTAAATTTTGCTAACAAAAAATGCTTTTACCAGCATTACAGTGTATTTGGGTGTACAAAATTTTGAATGGCGCAAAAAATGTTGTTTATTTATTTATTTTTTTTTGCAAAACAGATCTCAATCGTTTTGTAAATTTAAGCTTATGTTACTAAGAATAAAAAAATTTGCGTGCATCAATTTTGGTCCACAACTGCAGTTTAAACTTTAGTGAAACTAAAACAATATGCTAAAGCCATTATCGGGGAACTTTTGGAGCACCATTCGCGATTAAATATGCCAAAACTACTTGGAAACAAAAGTTGGCGTTCCAAAAGTACCTTAAAATATATTAATAATTTATAATAGCATTGACAAACACGCAATACTTAGGAGGAAATTTTAAAATAAAAAAATAAAAAAAGCTGTTAAGAAATAATTATTTCTTTTTTAAAAAAAATGTGACTCGCTCGAGCATTCAGGTTGCAGAAGATCACATCTTAACCACTTTATTAACAGCGCACATACTGGCTTGTTTAAAGAGTTACAACAAACCTTTTTTTTTCTTTTGAAAAAAATTATACCATAAATTTATAATAATATCTAAATTGGTATTAAAGAGATGATGTTGTAATTTTTTGCATTTAATTATCAAGTAAACGTTATGTTATGCATTCATATTTCACAAACACTCATAAAAGAAGTCAGCAACCTCTGGGTATAAAAAAATGCACAGTACCTTTATTTACTATGTACAAACTACATAACAAAATTTATATTTTTTATTTACTCAAGTAATTTAAATTAATAAATTAAATTTACATTTTCTTTTAGACATTTATGATATTTTGAATAAAGTAAAAACCTAGAAAAATTTGATACTGAAAACTTTCAAAATAATAGATTTAAATTGGTGGGGAAATTTTTTTTTTGGTCAATAGGCACCTTCGAGTGATATGTTAAAGCTTAATTTATTCATATTAATAAACTTTAAGGGTATCTAAACTTTTCCCGGGCCTGGTCCATATCTATGTAGGCCATGTATTGTTGTGTCAGTTCTGCTCGATGTTGCTTAGTTTCGAGATAAAAGACATTTTATAAAATGGAATAATTCAAAAAAAAAAATTAGAGGGTCCTAGGTCAATTTTAGAACTGGGATTATATCGAGCCGAAGATGTGGTCAACCTAGGGATCGGAAAAATTTTTCATAAATTTTGGTATTAATATTTCTCTTATATCCCCTCATATATGTGCACACAGAAAAATAAAGTGGCAACCGAATTGAAAAGTGTATATTGAATGCGACAACTAATAAATTCGGTTAGAACAAACAAATTCAAAAGTGATTGCTGAATATTTTGGATGTTGCAACCAAAATTCAGTTGTATTAACCAAATTTTGTTGTAGAGACCAATAGTCAGTTGTACACTCAGAAAAATGTATGAACTAAAATTAAATTTACACCTTACTAAAGCTATGAGTTCTTCCTTAAAAAAATGCTTCAAAATAATGCGAATTTGTTTTATTTTAGGGAGACATTTTGTTTATTTTTTCTTTCCTTTCTTATTTAAGTTAAATGTTCTTTAAAAACTTTAAGAAGTTAATTTCTTGTTTGTAAAAAATCTTAAATGCAAAGAATTTATAAACTTAAAAACAAGCAAATTTAAAATTGTATGAATCTAAATATGGAACTTCTTTCAAATTAGTTCAAAGATTTTAAATTATTTAAACCAAGTATGTTAACTTCATAAATTTAAGGAAATGTTTTCTTTAGCATTCCTAAAAAGATTTAGAATAACTAATTTAGACTTCTCAAGCGTTAAGAAAAATTTACTTGTTTACAAATATACAAAATTTTCGTCAAATTCCACAAAATTTAAAACGAAATTTATCACTTTAAGAAAAAATTTACCTAATTAAATTGTTTGTACTTGTTTTTAAGAAAAGTATATACATGGATTAAGTTAAAATTTTTTTGTAGCCAAATCATTCCTAAATTTCGCAAAATTTGGTTAAATTACCCAATATTTGGTAAATATTTTTCTGTGTGTATCAACTAATTTTAGTCATAGGAACCTCATTTTAGTAGGAAATTGACCAAATTTTTCTCTGTGTGTGAAGGGTATTAAAATCGGAGAGTACGAAAACGCGTCATCTTAAAAACTTAAGATATATTTCAACTACTGCCAGAGATACGAACATATTTCGTCCAAAAAATAAATTGTCTTAAAATAAACACATATGTAAGTAGTGTAGAAATCGAATATAGTTTTACATTAAATTCCTTAATTTCCAGTAAAAATACATGAATTCGTATAAAAATTGTTTTATTTTTTAATAAAAATATAAAAGTTCAAGCATTATAATTTTTTTAAAGTCATCTATGTTTTTGAAAAAATTTTACAAATTAGCTTTATTATCTACAACAAAAATCGTCTGAACGAAAGCAAAGTAACGAAAATTGCATTTGATTACTTCCGACGAATGTCATTGTCAATTTCTATCGTTTAGACCAGGGGTGCCCAAAAGTTCCTTATAGAATAGCAAATGTATTCATTTAAAGAATAACTAATTTTAATTCAATATTTTTTATTGTAAAAACCAATACATTCAAAGAAAAAAAGGAAAACAAATATTTCATATCATACGTTAAACAAAAACAAAATCTACATTGATGATCGCTATCGTCAATGTTTACCAGCAAAAGCATACGAAAGTGTTGTTGCTTTGCACTTGCGTGTATACAGTGAAGAACGACAAAAAAAACTAATAAGGCAAAGTTGTTTGTGTATTTCGTATTGCTATTTCTGAGTGCTCTATGTGTATTAAAACACACAGCCTATAGCTATGAGCATTTACAAAAACAAATGAGCATAAAGAGTATAGGCCTTGGACACCCTTGGTTTAGACTATTTTCTTATAGATAAAAAACCCTTTAGTATTACTCATGTTTACACAATTTTTATTTTACTTAAAAAAAAAATATCGTCTTCAAAATCAAGCGAAATTGCGCTTCTGGCAAAAAAAAGTTAAGTTAGGTTGGACACTACAAATTAGTTCTTTAAAAACCGTAAAAAAACTAAGAAAATAAAAACACTAAAAATTAGTGAAAGTACTAAAGATTATTGTTAAGAGAAAATTGGACATATTAAAACCAAATTCATATTAGACATTTTTTACGTTTTTGTGTATAACTTGTGTTTAGTTCAATTGATTACACTGTGCTACACTGAAAAAGGTAGTAGGTCTAGCTGAGTGTATTATATAACCGGTTTTATAAGTTGCAATGTACCCTCAAAATTTCGAGATATGGGGAAAAGAGTATTTTTTTGGACTGCCGCACGTAAACTTTTATAACTCAGTCATTTTTAACCGATTTCGAAACGGTAAACGGCATTAATTATAAATGAACTCGTGTAAATCGGTTAAAAATTGACAAAGTTATAGTACTTTTTCTAATCAAGAGATATTTGAATTCCTTATTTTTGTTAACGAATCGCCATTAAAGCCCAATTAAAATTGGCTTTTGTTTTATTATTTGCGTTTCAATTAACAAAGAAATTAAAAATTTTTTGTTTTTTACTTTAGATTGTTACTCAAGATCGGCGTATGCCAAAGCCAACTTAAGGAACTTATGTCAATTACAGTTCTAGTTTTAGGACTTATTATACGAGTATGATAGAAACAAGACATAAGTGCGAAGGAGAAATAGGTTAGTACTCTATCATTGTAAATAAGTCATTATTTAAATTATTTTAGTAATAATACCGTTACTTTTTTTCATACTTGCAAAAAAGTTGTTTACTAGTTAGTATTAGTGGTGCAGCTTCAAAAAAACCGTTTACCGTTTCGAAATCGGTTAAAAAATGAGTTATAAAAGTTTAAGTGAGGCAGTTCAAAAAAATACTCTTTTCCCCATATCTCGAAATTTTGAGAGTATATTTCAACTTATAAAACCGGTTATATAATATACTCAGCTAGACCTACAACCTTCACTAGGTCATTTCCCAAGTTTTTGCAATTTTTTTTGTAGCAGCGTGTTATTTATATAATATTTTCGATTGGCAAATATCAGTAAATATATTCTGCTTTTTGTTATCTTCTTAACTATAGTTGTCCAAATACGACATGAAGTTTCTATCTTACCGTTAACACATTTAAAACCAGGTCATATATGTCCCAAACATTTTGAAAAAACCCGAAAAATATACTGTTTTAGGATAAAAAAAAAAACAAAGGACATTTTTTTAAGCGTGTGGAGATGAAATTTTCAAGAAATTTACCTCATATACGTGCTAAAATTATTTTGTGCTGACACTTGCTCAAAACAAAATTTCTGAAACTACAATATATAGAGAGAAACTATAATATCTCACTATATATTGTAGTTTTTCACTCTGAATCAATCTAGATGTTGGTACGTCCGTCCATTTTCCTTATAAATTTTCTTATCGCAAATGTGAAGGTATTGGATAAATAGTTATATGGGTTTCTGTTAGACTAATTACACAGTTCAACACAAAGCAGAATTACGGGGTTCCGAGGAGTTAAGGAGACAAAAAATACGTGTTTCGGCGTTTTGAAAGTTTACATCGGAATTTCATTTAAGAGGCGGTCAAAGTTTCCCAGCTCTGGCCTGTTCTTGCAGCATATCGATATATAATACTATGTTTTCTTTACATCTGAGGTGTATGTTATGTTCAGCAACTTTGTAGATATGACAAATATTTTTGTAACTCCCCCTCATTTTTTAGCTTTATTTTAACAAATTGTAAAAACACCCCGAAAAGCTGAAGGGCGGGGATGAAATGTTCTACAAAAATGTTGGCCATAAAATTCTTCTATATATGTCAGCACACATCAAAACCCAAAACTTAACACAAACACCAAAAACCAATCAAATTCAAGCTTGCTCATCAGATTTCCAGTCAAATTTTGGGATGACCAACATATCAAAAGTCAGATTTTGGGATCACCTACATAATATTTAGGTCATTCCAAAATGTGACTAGAAATTTGATGCGCAATCTTGAATTTGTCTGGTTTTTGGTATTTGTGTTAAGTTATGGGCTTTAATGTGCTCTGACATATATAGTATAGTTTTATGGCCAACATTTTTGTATAACATTTCATCCCCACCCTTCCCCTTTTTCGGGATGGTTTTTACAATTTGTTAGAATAAAGCCAAAAAATGCCATTATGAGGGGGAGTTAGAGGGTTAATATGTTCTACAAAAATATTTGCCATACCATTATCTACATTATCTACAAAGTTGCTGAGCATACCCTACACCTCAGATGTAAAGAAAACATAGTTTTATATACCGATATGCTGCAGTAACAGGCCAGAGCTGGGAAACTTTGACCGCCTCTAAAATGCAATTTTTTGGTCTCCTTAACAGCAATCAGTCGTCGGAACCCCGTAATTTTGGAAATTGTTTTACAGTGTTATAAACCATTCCAAGTTTCGTTAAAATCGGCAACCATACAATGGTTCCTTAGATGACTCTTTGGCTCATATGCAAATTTATATGAGCCAAAATTAGTCGAACTATTTTAAAAATAAAAATTCTTCAAACTTACCACTGATACAAATTTTTCGTAAAATATTTTTCATTTTTTAAAAAAGAGCGTGGTGTATGCGATTAAACAAGCAAACTTAGCTTGGTTAATGACCAAGTCGAAAGTTCATATATCGTTTTTGGTAAACTACAGTCAAGTAGATTAGAATCAAAAAAAAAAAATACTTTAGACAGATTTTGTAACTTTTAAAAACAAAAAAAAAAGAAATTTCAAAAACTTTGAACTTTTTGCCTCATTATGGAGGTACGACAATAGCCTTTTCGGACAGTGTGAAATACTTTGGGCTAACTCGTTGACAAAGCTTTTACCTGGAACTCACCTTAACTTCGTCTCCAAAAATACCATCCGTGTATATTATGCTTATCTGAAGCTTTTTGGGATCTAAGGCAACATACGATCTGCTGTTCATTTAATTCTATTATTAAACCTATGATCTCCTTGCGGGTTTTAAATGGTGGACGAAGGTTGAACAGTTAATGGCAATGAATTCTCTCAAGAGAATTTATCGTCGGTAGAACGTGCCCGACGGATGCAATCGGCGACATGCTGAACATTATATATGGGACCCCTCAGACTACAAGAGTTCGGTACAATGAAGAGAGGTGACTAAAGGGGTCACATAAAGATCGCTGAGATCTTTATGGATGACGCAGTCTCAAAGGTCGCAGATATGGTGGTACCGGGGAAGGTTTTCCTGAATTACTTTGACATAATGTTATTTGATACACATGGACCAACCCAGATCAGGAAGTCTGAGCAATGAGAGCCGGTATGATGACTGCAACCAAACGAATAACGTCACGGACCTGGACTCTAGCATGCTCTGAACATAGGCAAATCCCCTTCATCTTTCAGACGGAGATTTCGCTAATTGTGTATGTGAAACGGAGTGCCTACGGAGAGGCACATTTAGATCTCGTATCTACATTATTCTTCAAGCTGCACTTAGGATTTTAAAGTCCTACGAAGTTTCATCTGGACTGCTCATGGAGTGCTTTCAGGTCCTATATCGAATCCCTTACACTGGAGTATATATCTGACATGTTGAGCATGATGGCGACGAAAAGCTGACTGTCTGGCCAACTGCAGTGCCTCTCAACCCTTCATAGGCACAGAACCATTCTATTAGGTACCCACCGGTATGTTAGGTAGAGGCTTAGGTTATGGAGAAAGTCTGAATGTTCTAGGTACTGGGAAACTTATATTAACCAAGCTAAGAGATTTATTTGTCTTTTCAGTGGAGACGACTATTTTCCCCTAATAGGGGATATTTGGGGATCATAACAGTAGCTTAATATACATACATACAAACAAAAAAGATATGAGAAATATTAGTCTCTTATATAAAAAACCGTTTTACCATAAAACGGTAAATAGTTACTTATATTAATACAATAATTTACAATTAGGCAGCGCTATTTTTACTTTCGTTAACTGAGACAACAACCAACATAATTTGCTTCCGACTAAAAGTGTACTAAAATTTAGTAGATTCAACAGTTTTTCCTTGTTATTTTTCTTTTATTAATAACACTAGTTTACAGCCAAAATGCGACAAGCATGCGACTTTTTTTTATGTAATAGGGACTCCTAAAGCCGAAAATCGCATTAAAAAAATCGCATTTATTAATGAATTTACCATTTTGACTATATCTCGAATTTGGCTCAAAATTTTTGTATCAGTCAAATTGCAAATGAAAACCATTTAAGGCACATGTTTTTAAATCGGTTAAGTGGTTTAGAAGATATGGGCAAAAATTTCGCGAAAAAGTAATTTTTTTTTGATAAAAATACAAATTTTGAAATTTCAAAAATATGAAATAATTTTTTTCTTAAATGTTGTACTTCTACAAAGAAAATAAGCCATTTTAAAAGAAAATCTATGGATAAATACCAAACTTAAATTTTTTTGTGTTATATATTATTATTTGTTACAGAATTACTGCACAAAAATAATTTTTTTAAAGAAAACTCAAATTGGACAGTTAAAAAATCTATTTTGGGAGAAAAAATTGTCAAATTGTTGTACTTCTTAGCAGGTACTAAGAACACGTTTTTTATTTTATTTGCAAATTATGTAGACAAGAAAGCAAGTGCTTTCATAAATATAAATGACAAAAATGCCAAAAAGAGAAGTCTTAAAATGAGGATGTATTAGTTATACTACACAAAAAATGAGAATGCAATTTACTCAAAGATATTTATCAGAAATACAAATTTGCAAGAAAGATGGACACCAAGTATCATATGTCTTTCGTGCTATAGAAATCTTCTGGCACGAAATGGAAATTATTTTTTACTGATTTATTTAATATAAATACCTCATGTGGAGAGAGCCGCTTACTTACTCAGGCTCAACTATTATTTGGGCAGAGACTTGGAGCTCATAAAAGAAAAAGCAGAAGTATTTGCATTTCGTTTACAACAATACAACTTTTTGAAGTCAAATGTAAAAGTAACATATTCAGCCGAAAATGAGATATGATTCTGCTAGGACATTCCCGGTTTGTTCGTGATGCCTTGAGAGCCTTACAATGCAATTGAATTGCGACTATTTGTTGATAGTAGTAAAGAAAGTTTCAAAGCAGTTCTTTTACATAACGGAAACAAGAAACCATCTATATCCATCGCGCATATTGTGCACATTAAAGAATCGTACGAAACAATGGTTTAATTGCTAAAATGTATTAACTATGAAGATCACAATTAGAAAGTTTGTTCCGGTTTAAAGGTGGTGGGCATGCAATATGGAATGCAACGTTGATACACAAAATATTGTTATTTTATTTGCCTCTAGGACAGTCGAGCTCGTGATTTTCATTATAAGAAAAAACATTGGCCGGAGAGATTAGCCATTACAGTAGCTAAAGAAAACATTATTCTTCTTTGAGTAAAAATTTTTAAAGCATTTCTTTTGCAAAAATCAAGGAAGGAATTTTTAATAGCCCACAAATAAAAAAATATAAAGGATACAAAATTCGAGAAATATTTGTCCCCACATGAGACTGCAGCTTGGAAATCAATTAAATTAGTGGTTTCTGATTTCCTGGGAAACAACAAAAATTCGGAAACTCCAAAAAATGGATATAAAATACTTTTTTCTAATTTAACAAATATTATTTCCTAATTTGTCGCTTTTATTTTTTCAACAGGCGTTAATTTGTCACTTAAGATTAATTTTTTACATTCTCACTCGAGCTTTATCCCAGAGAATCTCAGTGATGTAAGTGATGAGCACGGAGAGAGGTTCCACCAAGTAATGAAATCCATCGAGAGACCATTTTAGGGATATTGGGATGAGAGAATGATGTGAGATTACATTTGGTTTCTCTTAACAGAAACGGACCCCAACGAAAACAAACGTAAAAGAAGGTCCAACAACTATAGAGTCCGCCAAATAACTTTTTTTTTTGAAAATGCTATAAAAAAAACTACTGAATATTTTCTCAAATTTCTTTTTTATTTGAAAGTACAATCCTTTCGGTTAATAATGGAAAAATTTCATTTTAATGGCTGCCTCGGCTGGCCATGCAGTAGCCTACACAATCGGTCCAATTTTTAAGCACATTATCGATTGTGTGCAGCTGTATTTCACCAATGGCTTCACGAATATTGTCTTTTAAAGCGTCAATTGTCTCTCGCTTGTCGGCGTAACACTTATCTTTGACGGCACCCCACAAATAATAGTCCAATGGTGTCAAATCGCAGCTCCGAGGTGGCCAAACGACATCAGCTCTGCGGCTGATAATGCGATCTTCAAAAACAGGGCGCAAAACATCGAGTGTAGCTTCGGCTGTGTGGCACGTAGCGCCGTCCTGTTGAAACCAAATTGTTGCCAATATCCTCCTCTTCAATTTTTGTGAACAAAAATTCGTTTAACATGGCCCGATAACGATCGCCATTGACTGTAACGGCCAGCCGAGGCAGCCATTTGAATGAAATTATTTTCCATTATTAACCGGAAGAATAGTACTTTCAAATAAAAAAAGAAATTTGAGAAAATATTCAGTAGTTTTTTTTTATAGCATTTTCAAAAAAAAAAGTTATTTGGCGGACCCTATATTTTAAATACTAAAATAAATTTAAAGAAAATCAATAAACAATATTAATATATTAACAGTTAATTTAATTTTTTTAATACTGTTAATCTAAACTATACAATATTATTGGGCATGCTTTCATAATAATATAAAACAAAAAAAGGAGAAAAACTCAAATTAGGTACTTTTACATAAGTGGTCATAACTTTTGTATTTACCCATAGATGTTCTTTGAAAATTACTAATTTTTTATATAGAAGTACTACATTGAAGAAAAAAATTATTTTATATTTTTCCTTTCAAAATTAATACCATTTTTTTTGAAATTTTCAGATTTCAGTTTTTGCCGAAGAAAAGAGAATTTTCTGTAAAATTTTGACCCATAGATCCAAAACTATTGGACCAATTTAAAAACCGTACTGTAGAAAAATGTTGACCATTAAATGACAATTCTTTTGCAATTTGTTTACTCAAAATATCTTGGTCCTAGTTTGAGATTTAGCCAAAATAATAAAATTACTCAAAAATTAAAATATAAAACAAAAAATTTTAAATTTTTAAAAAACTACTCCAGAAACAAAATTTTTAAATGCGTTTTTCGTATTCAGGAGACCCAAATCAATAACAAAAAAATATTCGCAAGCTTGTCGCACAAAATTTTTTAAAATTTGTTTACTAGTGTAATTTGCAAACAATTTATGCAAATTTTTTTTTTTACCGATTTTATCAAAGGTCATTTAAATTAAATTTTTAATAGATATTTTTGCTATTTTTACGGACATTTTTTTTATAGGGCACGTTAATTTTTCCCCAAACCGGTCTTAAATTTTTAAATCCTAATGTTGGCATTTAAAATTTCATTAATTCCAACTCAAAACCGTAATCACAATTAAACGGTGTTTAACATATATACATAATTTTTTATCTATGTACTCATAAAAATGTTTAAATAGCCATTTAATTTTAAATATTGATGTATTTGAAATAAAATATTAAATGCACTAATATTTACGTTAGCATATAATAACAATAATAAAAGGAAGGAAGTAAATTAAAAAGAAAAATAATGAATTAAATACTAACAACATGCACACACTAAACTAACTATCGATGGAACTAATTAACAATTAATAGAAACCGTGTAGAAACTACAACTGTTACACGAAACAATACAGCGTTTGTACACAATTATGTTGCATGCAACAAAACGTATAAATGAATTGGTAAATAAGGAGCATATTAGTTTGGATGACTTGAATTTCAAATGCCCTACACCACTGCAAATACACAATTTCCTAAAGCGCGTATTGCAAAATTAATTCCTTTCAATGACTGACGCGTAAATTACTCACACTTTTATTTTATTTTCGGTGTTAATGTGTAATAAGCATTGTTGCCTCAAAACTTTATCTCATATTCCCAATTTCAAAGCAAAATTCTCAAATTGGTATTTCGAATTATTTTTAAACTTTTCAACCAAATGTGATTGTTAACAAGAAAAGTCAGTCGTCACACTAAAAAAAAAAGTTTATTGCCTAAACAAAGATTAACAAATATTAAATTCAAAAATTAATGTTTGACAACTCCGTTACTTTTTGAACTTCCCTCGTTAATTTAAAATCAACACTGCTCCTGTGAAATACCATCTGTTAATAGACTACTGTCATATTTTGAGCAAGTGATTTAGTTTTTGTGAATTTCGACGAAAATTTAAAAAGTGCATTTCGTGTACTCATCAAGCATTCTTTTTTTGGTACCTATTACTGAAAGAAGAAGTTTGGAAATTTTTTTTTATTCATTTATTTATTCATTAAACCGCCCCCGTAGTGTTTACTTAAGTAAGAAATTTTCCAACCAAATTCCTTACCTAAGTAAAATTTTAGTAAAAATTCCTACTAAGTGGTTACTTTTTTTGTTAAATTTAAATGTAGTAGTTAAGTGAACTTTAAGAAACTAAGCTTTAAAAATATGTAAACATTGCAAACAAAATAATTAAAACGTTTGATTTTTAATAATAACAGCCCTTAATATATAAACTTATAGAATTTAAGAAGGTTTAAAAAAACTGTTTTAGTAAGATTAAGAAGAGTAAACCGTATTTTCAGTTTACACCGTATTTTTCGATTGTGCCGAAGGAAAATCATTAAAGAAACAAAGAATATTTAAAGTGAAAACATAATTTAAGTTTTATTAACATAATTTCTTCAAAACCCTCCCTACATAATCATGCCCTCAAATTCAAGTTGAATTTCCCGTATTGCGGTGAAACCCCCCAGATGGCAACAATGTTTGTAAGTTACAAATACACGATAGCGCAGCGCATGCAACATTTTTTTAATAATATTATGTTTTAAACATTCAGTCAACTACGTGGGTTTATTGATAAGAAATCATAATTTTAAGGCAGAAGAACAAAAAGAATAGACTAGTTTCCCGCCGCAATATGTTAACATGATAAAGTGTACCTTTACACGGAGGGAACGAAAACCACAGTGGTTGTATAGGCTACGTTGTGTTGCTGATCAGGGTAAAATTCCTTTATTTGACTAGCGATCTTATGGCCACATGGACCTGGCAGCTTGTCTTGTTCATAAGAAAGACCATTCTGGAAAAGTTAGCTCCTCTATTTTCAAAGGGAGCGAGATAGCTGATATCTGAATTTAACTTTCCTGAAAAAGGAATTCCGAGTAATACAAAAAGATATGATTTTTACACCTGCAAGCCGTATATTATTTACTGGTTGCACACGGTAATTATTAGACCGATATTATCCTATGGAATCATAGTACGATGGAAGGCAATGAATTCAACATCACATTTTTCTAATCTTGTTGAGGTGCAACGATTTACTGTCGGACTGACATGGAAAACGAATTATCTGATGAATGGCTCTTAGTCGTTCGGATGTTTTGGTCCCTCTGGTTGAGCTGTTTGGTGTGATTGTGTGACATATCGATAAGGAGACAAAGTTCCACCCAATTGACATTGCCTAATTCAAGGAGAACGAGGATTCTATTGGGTTTAGGCAGAGGCAAATCAGCATATTATAGGTATTCTCTCTGGGCCTCATGGTTCTGTTTGTGTGGAAAACGCCCGCGTCGAATTTTTTGGGAATAATTTTTTATGGAAAAGAAATTAGGAAGAAAGTAAATTTCCAACTGAATTTCGGTTTCTACAACTAAAATTGGTTGGTAAAACTAAATATTGGTTTCCACAACAAAATTTGGTTAAATCAACTGAATTTTGGTTGCAACACCTAAAATATCCAGCAACCACATTGAAATTAGGTTGTGCTAACCGAATATATCTTTTCAGTACAAAAAAAAGCCGTTATAATTCACATTTTTACAACTATCGATGAGTACTATTTTATATTTTTTTTTTGAATAGAATAGCTTTCATTTAAGATATCGACCACAAAAATCGAGTAACAGCAAGCAGCACAACACTGAAATGTTGTGACGAGTTTGACCGTTAAATTTAGCTTTAGTCATTTTTTAGATAAAGTGCACAATATAATTTAGGCAGATAAATAAAAAAATTGGATAAATAAATTTTTTAAAAATATATTAGTTTTTTTTGTTTTTTTAATTAAATTTTTTTTAATTGGGGTTTAAAAGTTATTTTTTAGTGAAAATAATCTCTTTTAAATAAACATAAGCATTGCTAAATACACATTGATTAAAAATAATCCTATCATAGGTAAAAAACTACTTATTTTTGATTATTTTAAATACTTATTTTAAATTGTCAAATATAAAAATGTACATTACAGTCGAAGCCCGATCTAACAGTATTGTCACGCCCATTCATTATACCGAAATATTCGTTATATCACAACAAAATTTTGTATGAATTTTACTTCATATTTAGCAGAGTTAAAATTTTTAAGATTACTAAAAATTTAAAATTTTTTTTCCATATTTTTTTACCAATTGTTCGTTATGTCGAGTAGACATGGGCACGTGAGCGACTTTCGACTCACGATCACGAACAAAAAATTACAATCACGCACGAAGATATTTTTCCACATACGATCACGTGAGTAATTTAAATATTTGCTCACGCTCACATATACTCTTCAAAAGTTCCTAATATTTCAAATAATTAAACAAAAGAATTTATTTTATCACTTGAACCACTTTAACTTGCTACATTACATTTAAAGGAATCGGAAAAAAATTAAATAATTACGACCAAAAATCGACTCACGCACGACATTTTTTTTTACCGCTCACGATCACGTGAGTAAATTAAATTTTGGCAGACGTGAATCACGAAATTTTGTGTCACGTGCCCACCTCTAATATCTAGTATAAATTTTCAGAAATATTCGGTATAACAGGTAGTTAATGGAGACAATTACGTCTAACGTTATATTGTTATTTCAAGTATTCGTTAGCCGAAAATATACAGGTTGGTTGAAAAGTTCCTGCGCTCACCAAGAGATGGCACTGCTAGCTCCAAACTTTTTTTTCTCAAGTTGGTATAACTGTCCTGAGAACACATGCAAGTTGCAAGTCATTCTGTCAATTCTTTCTTTGTTTACAAGCCATTTGAAGTTGACATGTCATTGATTTTTTTTAATATGGAAAAAATTGAATATCGTGCAGTCATTAGATTGTTTGTTTTGAAGGGTTCAAAAGCAAAGGAAATTTATGAACAATTGTTAGAAGTGTATAAGGAGTCCTCACCTTCAGAACGCACCGTTGAATTTTGGGCTGGTGAATTTAAACGTGGTCGTACCAGCCTTAAAGACGATCCATGCGAAGGACCACCAAAAACTGCAACCACAGCAGAAATCATTGAGCAGGTACATAATATGGTTAGTGAAGATCCAAGTTTGACTAAGCGTGAAATTGCTAATGCCATAGGCATCTCAGACGAACCAGTACTCCATATTTTACATGAATAATTACGTATGAAAAAATTGTTTGGAAAGTTAGTGCCGCACACATTAACAATTCAATAAAAACTAGGTCGAAAACAAATTTCTCAGCGTAATTTGGAGCGTTTTAAGCGGAATAAAACCGACTTCTTGTGTCGTTTTATGACTATGGATGAGACTTGGATCTACCACCATGATCCTAAATTGAAACAAGAACGTTTACAGTAGACTGAAGCTGGTTGTTCAGCTCCAAAGAAGTTGAAGTCACAACAATCAGCAAAGAAGGTTATGGCACACAGAATAAAATTACAAAATTCTGTTTGTAATATTGAACATCGTCCATAGAACATTTTTGTAAATACAAAAAAAATATTTTTTAAAAAGGCACCAACAATGGAATTTGTAAATACAAAAAACTTTTTGTTATTTTTTTGTTACTTAAATTTTTATTTTCAAAGAATTTTTATATGAAAAGTGACAATTTACAAATATTTCAAACAAAAAATTGTTAGAAATCGAGTTTAAATTTTAAAAATATTTTTAATTACTTTAAATTTTGTGATACTTTTTTCTGTGCATCAGTTTTTTGGGATGCAAAAGGAATTTTGTTGATTGATTATCTTCAGAAAGGTAAAAAAATCAGCTCTGAATATTATTGCAGCCTTTTAGATCAGCTGGATGAAAAAATTCGTGAGAAAAGACCTGGTTTAAAGAAAAAAAAAATCATTTTTCATCAAGACAATGCACCTGCTCACAAAAGTGTTTTGACGATGGTTAAATTCAAAGAATTAAAGTACGAATTGCTTGAACATCCACCGTATTCACCAGATTTGGCTCCCAGTGACTACTACCTCTTCAGAAATCTCAAACAATTCCTTCGTGGAAAGCATTTTTCGTCGAATGAAGAGGCCATAGCAGCCGTAGACGGTTATTTTGTAGAGCTTCCGGAAAACCATTATAAGGATGGGATAAAATTATTGGAAGATCATTGGAACAAGTGTATTGAGCTTCTTGGAGATTATATTGAATAAAAAATATATTTCGTAACAAAAACAGTATTCTTTCATTTAGAGCGCGAAACTTTTCAACCAACCTGTATTAATAAATAAAAAAATTAATATGTAAATTAAACTATTTCTATAAGAACAGAAACTAAATGATCTTGCTGTTCGTCTTCAAGTAGCTGTTTAGTTTCTTCATCTAACTCATTTGAGGTCGATTTCCACATTTGTGGAATGTTGTGCAAAACAAAATGAGTAGAAAATCTTCGTTTGATTAACTTCTAGAAATTTTTCTTGTGTTCACGAAAGAATCTGTAATCTTTACTTCTTTTCTCTTGTGATTCTTCTGATAATCTTCGTTTGGAAGCATATTATGTTAAAGAATTTGTTCACCATAAAACAAAATTTTATGAACTGTGTTTGACATTTGTCTCCAAGAGTACTTTTCGATAAGGTTGCATTTTTTGTAAATTCAGCTTTTATAAATTATGTGCTTTCTTGAAACTGTCAAGATTTTTCACACAAATTTCCAGATATTGGAGGAGTAAAATGACTGTAGCTCCCAAGTGCATGAATTTGTGGAGCCACAATGGGAAATATATTATATTTGGATCTTTTTTTTTTAAATATATAGAAAAAAAAACAGAGCAATATCCAAATTCAAGTTACGCCGTAATAGAAAATAAATCATGTAATCCAGCCGGAGCCAGATTTTTGAAAACAAAAATTATATGATCACTTAAAGTTTAAAAATTTATAAAAAAAAAAAATCTATAATTCACCATAAACAAAAAAATACATTTTGAATCACACTGTTCGCAGTGAAACTGATGCTTTACGATAGTGTTTTTAGAAATAAGGAAAGTTTATTCTTATTAATATTTTCATTTATTGATAGCCTTATAATTGAAGAATTAAATCTTACTCTTCCGCTGAATATTTAATATGAAAAGTAATTTTTTTTTTTTTATAAATGTCTTCAAAATAAGTTTTAATTTTAAATAATGCAAAAAAGTTCTACATTTGAATTTCTGTCTTGGACAAAGTTAATTAAGTACATTTATTTCTTTAACTGTCTTCTTTTTCTATTAAAATGTATATTTTATAAAATTCTGAAAAAACTAAATCCTATGTACAATATGGCCGATGGATCACTGTAGTAGTCAACCAATGTTGCATCAACTTTGAGAATGTTCAGAGACTATCGTAATGCACCCCATGGCCTCCGAGTGTGTTTTCCTAACCTAACATGCTTCTCCGACATTAATGTTTTTCAAAAGGTTGCTTTTCGATTTTTTGAAACACTTTGTATTTTAAAAAATAAAAGCAAAAATATAGTTTTCGTAATTGACTATACTCCAGATTTTCTAACCACATAAAGAGATGAAGAAGTATAAATTTTCAGTGCTTGAGGAGAAGATCCATATTATGACTATGTTTTTCTTACTTAAATATCCAGCGGTGGTACATTCTTGAATTAATTGCAGTTACTTATTAATTTGCTCACTTGGATGTACCAAAAAACCAACTTAATGGAAGAGGCAGAGATGGAGGAATGCATATACATACATACATTTCTATACGTAGTTAGCCATTAATGTATGGATGACTGATTGTAGTGTACTCGTGTACATGTTTTGTACTTGTTGGCTGGCTGAGCTTTAAAGAAAAATATCGTGAGTATATAAAACTACCAACATTAACCATCATTGATTCAATGTTACCACAACCATACGGAAAAACGTACAGTGTAAAATACGTATACAAACAACAACACATAAAAATCTTGAGGAAAATTCAACAAACTCCAACCTGCAGCACTTGCAATTCCACCGCTAGTTACTTTTGCACTAGCAATTGTTCTTGCTACTCGTCGTCGTTAGAAGAATCATTTGTATTAAACAAAAGATATGATGTTGCTGTTGTTCAGAAATTGTTGTGTAAGTTCGTAAAACCCATTATTTTCTTATTTAACTATCGCAGAATCCCCCCCTCAAACCACTAGAAGTCCAATAAAAACAGAGAACTAACATTGATAATGGTCTATAAACACTTTGTAGCGTATCTTGTGGAAACCCCTAAATTACAAGCAGTTCATCATTTGGCTTTTTCTACTAGTTCTGCAAAGTCAGCAACAAGGCAGCGATTGTAAACCAACAAAGTGGAATCACAGGTGGGAGTTATTATAAGTACATTTTTAATAATACAAGAAAGTGGTACACATAAGTAGCACAACTCTTAAAAATATGTTGAACATTCTGTTGATATGTGTATATGTAACTATGAACAATCTCGAAAAACATAATGAATACTTTTTATAACAAGCAACTTAAAAGCGGTGTATACTAAAAACCAGAAGTGAATAAATCAAAGTTTTTAACAAAACTCAGGAATGGTAATTTGATTAAATAATGTCTTGCAATCCTAATTTCAATAAGTATTGACTATCTTGCAGATCGTCTACATTGAGCACGCACCCAAAGTTCTAAAATATATGTAGGTACTAGCTAACAAAGATTGGTTATCTCCGACCTTAATGAAGTTTGCACATGTGATATAGGAGAAAAAATAAGACATATATTTTTTAGGGACCCAGCGTTTAGGGATTAAGAGGTGAGGTCAAAAATTATCTAGTTTTTGATGGAAACATGTCTGATGTTTAAAAAAAATTGAATTTTTTGTACATACTCAAGAAAGCAAACATTTTTAAACCCATTAGGGGGACAATGGAAATTCAACTTTGTATTTTCGCTGATACATGGCCGGAATATTGTGCCTCTTGGTATAAAAATGAACGGATAACTCTAAGCCGTGCACTTTTGGGGTCAAAGTTTCGGAATTTTGGAATTATCAAAAAGAAAATTTAGTATGTTGCAAATATTAATACATTTTTTTGGGGGAATCAAATCGATAGATATATTAAATTTAAACTGAGGCGGAGTTAGTACAATATAGTATATCCCTCCACAAATTGTTCTAAATCAAAACTATCAGTTTTATTGTTCAAATTTGCATTTCACATAACGATATGTCTAAAGATTGCATTAACAGTACTGAATGATAACCTACATTTATATACATTTTCATTGTCATTGTCATATAGCATACAACGGCGCTTCATGTGGAAACAAATGGATAGTACAGTCGATGGATTTGTCGATGGTGTGGTGACGGGAGCACGTGTAATGAAAAGTATGATTGGCGATTATATGCCCAGTAAAAAGTCATCACATAATGTCATGGATTATTTGCCCACAGAGACAACAAGAATAAAATATATCATTAGAAATCCTCATACGAAAGAAACAAAAATTATCCGAATACGACCGTCTAAAAAAGTTGTAAAAATCATGACTATTACACCCAAACCGCTAATGCCAGACAAGCAAAAATCTATGCACATGTTAAACCCTGAAAAATTGCGAAAACTAGAAAAAGAACAGGAATTGATTGCCGAAAGTCGCATGCCAATGAAACACGACAAAAAGCACAGTTATTTGGAATTAAAAGCCGAAAAGGAAGCTGAAGAGCCAAGTGACAAATCACAGAGCGATAATGACATTGTAAGCGGTACAATACATGAATTAGGAGATAATTGGAAACCTGTGTACACATTTGTTGAAACGCCAGTGGGTTTTTCAACCGCCAAACCTATAATGATGAGTGCTTTACACACTAGTGTAGTGGGAGAACTTCTACCAGAGCCACAAAAACAAGTCTATGATCTACAAAATGATTCAAATGAATTGACAGAAGATGAAACAAAAAAATCAAATACATACGAAGTAACTGAATATACTGCTGAGGAATCGGTTGTACACCCCTTTACTCATGATTACTACAACGTTCGTAATCAACCTTCTCGCGAATCATGGCAAAAACATTCTTCACTAGTCACTGAAAGCCCTACTTTAGTTACACAAATTGAAGACGAACGGGCAGCTAAATCCTATCTTTCGGAATATGGATCACAACGAGGAATTGTACCATGGCGGAGCAATTACAGATCAAATGTAGAGACTACTACAACATCAACTAGTACAACCACAACTACCACAGAAGAACCTAATTATCCTTCAGGATTTCTACAAAAATATCGTGAACGTCCTGATAACTATTACCATTCCAAATCCCAACAACGCAGTAAGCCAGCGGAGTTATCAACTGAGAGCAGTTGGATTCCCTCAAATGCTACTTATTCTAGTCCAAAATCCAGACAGGCTCAATATCACCACTACACACCATCAAATGCAGCACAGAGAACTAAATCTCAAAAATGGCCACCGGATGCCGAGGAACCTCATCGGCATACAGAATTATCATATGATATTCCAAATACAACCGATGCACCCTCTCAGCAAGAATTCACAACACAAACAGTTCGTAATAATGGTCACTCGCGCAAGAATGTTCGTCTCAAGACTCCGCATCACATTAATTCAGATTATAAGCACAGAAATGTGAAGCAAAGAGGTTCTGTAAAATTTGGTGACAGAATAGAAATAGAATAACTTTTATGTTTAATTATATTTAATATGAGTAAGTTGGTATTTCTCAGTGTATGCAGTAACAAAAGATAATTCCAAAAATTATTTATTGCATAATTGATTTAAGTTTTAATGTTTGTATGTAAATTAAGTAGTAGCGTGTAAGTAGTTTATTAACATGAAAAAAAAAGAATTATTTTTGATTTAAAAATACAAGCACAATATTCTGCTTTGCCTCACAGCAATAAATACCATCTATGGCAAAAAAAAATATTGAAATCGATACATTGGTTTCCGAGAAATTTATCTTAATCTGAGAATTTTATCTTAACCTTTAACTGTTGAGTTGGTGGTAAATTTTACCCTCTCTTTACATTTTTATGTAATTAAAAAAAAAATGTTTGGGAAATAAAATGTCTTTTTTGTTGAAATGAATGAAAGGAAAATTTAATAATTTTATTTTTTTTTTAATTAAAAAAAAAACTATGAAGAAATGTTTTTAGTAATAAGGGATAAAATTTACCACCACTGCACTTTTAAATCTTTGTGAGTTTCAAAACGCAATAAGATATTGTAGTTTAAGTCAACTAGCAATTTTTTTTTTTCAGAAATGCATACCCCCAAAATTTCTTCTAAATTTCTTCTGCTTTGAAAACCGTTTTTATTTAATATTCTTCGTATAGTGCGTGGATGAACAGATATTTCTGATCTTACGGCAATGGCTTCAGCTAACTTTGAGAAATGCATTCTCGGATTATTTAGATCCCTTGGGCGTCCACTGCGCTGTTTGTCTTCGGTTTTTTATAGTTATTTCTTGTGACTGTTTGCACTGTCGAGCGACTCTAATTTAGCATTTTTTGCACTTTTAACTATAATATAATGAATCCGATCTGACTGAATAGCCCTATCAAGTCAGATTTTCGAGATATTCTTACTTAAAAGTGCAAAAAACACTTTTTTTGGGGACAATTTTTCAAAAATATCGTTACGGTTGTTAAAAGTGCTACTCCTTCAAATCCATTTTGAAATGTTTAAAAATCTTCGTTTGTAACTGCTGAACTTATTGAGTTCGTGCAAGACGTGTACAGACGCAAATAATGAAGTGTTAAGAACTGTGTATCATTGCTTCTTAGTGACAAATGAAGATTTGTAAAGTAATGTTTCTTCGAAAAGGAAATAAAGGACAAAAACATGGTAATTACAGGTCTTTACTGTATTGATTACCATGTAATGAGAGGTAGTTACTTTTTTTCCATTACTTTAAACAACAAAATAATGACCTACTGATAATAGGTGAAATACCTACTTATATGTACACGAAAAAATAATGATTTACTGTTAGTTGTTTCTTTATCATTATATTTATAAATTTGTTTTGAAAACTACAGCAAAATAGAAAATTTTTAAGTTTAAAAAGTAAATATTTTAAAGATTTTTTATAATTTAAATACAAATTATTCTTGCCGATTTCATAAGTAAGAAAATTTGACTTGATTAAGGTACTTTTTTGTATTAATAACAACTACTGACTTTATTATTGCAGGTAACCACTTGTTTATTCACTATGAGCAACCACTGGTAATTCATTATTCTCATTTTTTGTAAGCGAGAGGGTAATGACCACCCATGAATTTTGGGACAAAAGTAATTAAGCGAGTAAATAGCCTGGTAACTAGTAAAACCCTTTGTGTGCTACTTACTCCCTTAATTACATGGTAATGTCTGTTTTGCTGGGAAGATGAACCCTTCAATCAAACATGGCAGCACTGTAATAAATCTGTTGAAGTTTTTTAGTTCATTGCTCTGTTATGTTATCTTTCTTCAGTGGGGTCGAGTTATATGGGGAACACCGAAGAAACGAACGAAGTGACATGACAAATTACTAACTTTAAAGCCTTAGTGTAAGGCGGAAGATTTCGTTTAAGTTACTTTAACATTAAACATGATATCTATGATTTTATTTAACAGCATGAAGCAAATAAATTAAAACAATAAAAAAAAAACATTTTCAACAAGTAACGAATGTACGAGTATATACATTGGAGGAGAAGTTTTTAGCACTACGTCTAGAACCACAATTTTCGTTTCTAAAAATCTACTGAATATGCACAACAGAACAGTTGAAAATTAGTTCAAAAGTGGACTATAAACACTTAAAATAATAAGTCAGTAAAAATCTGTCAAATCAATTTGACTGATTTTTAGCATATTTTCTGATTTAAAAGATTTTAGTTATCTTAATTTAATGCAATACTAAATTATTTTTAGTGTTTTAAATCATTTTGAGCATTAATTTTGAAAACTATAAATTTTTGATTTGGTTCAAAATCATAAATGTTACTATGAAATTCAGAGCGGTAGTTGTCTCCCATCTGGCGCATCCTCGAGTGGCAGATTGGAGGATCCGAATGTGTCCTACAACATTTCGGTCGTTATCAACTGGCTGCAAGACCCCTATGAAGATGGATAACTTGGCATTCATGAACGGTGAAGCTTGCAGCAAAACAACGTAGGACATCGAAAGTTCAGACATATGAGGACGCTTTAAGAGAACTCTACCCCACATGGCAGGTTGTGACTCTGAAGTTTCGAAACCCTCAAATGAGGCAAACCAATGACCTTGACAATGTTGGCCGACAAATGACCCTGCTAATGCAGATTAACCTCCATCGGGTTTGAAACCCGCAGGTGTACACTGTATGTTCTTTGCAGTTATCAGACCAATCGTGACATACGCATCAGAAATCTGGTGGCCCAGAACAATGGTGAAGACCATTCGGGCTATGCTGAACAGATTAAAGATACTGGATCTGGTTGGTATCTGGATGAAATGAACAAGAACTTTTATGTATAGGCAGAATGGCTACAGCCTTTCAGACTGGATTTGCATGTGGCTAATTGGATAATAGATAATGGATGAAGGGATAGGAGTAACAGTATCTGTAATGACAGTCAAGCTGCGCTTTTGGCACTTGAATCTCCGAGCATTTCATCCAAGATTATTTAGGAATGGAGACACAGGCAGAACGATATTTCTATGGGCAACAGGATCTGCCTTTTGTGAATACCGGGTCATGAAATGACCGACTTGTTGTCAAACATTGGATTGGTTTCGACTACTATAAATCCGGAACCGCAGCTGGGCATCAACATGTCATGGATAGATATTAGTTTGATTGCCGCATTTATGAAATAAGTTTTAATTGAGAGGTGGTAATAACTGCTGTTGTACGAGGTGTTTTGTTTGTTTGTTCAGTTTCCTTCAGAACCAAAACGGAACATTTTTGAAAGTGACGTCTTGTCGTTGGACTCTGTTCATAGACTACACCTATCTAATTTTCTCAGGTTTATAAAGAAGAATGGAAAATTCTTAGCTGGGACTCCTCTCTTCTTCTCTAATTTCTAACTTCTATAGGGTATGGTACCATGGACAAAATTCTTCTTTTTTTCTTGTCCGAGTGCCTCAATGTTTGTCCAACCCACCTCAACTCAATTCAACAACCTGCATTGGAGTAAATTGGCAACACAAACTCTAATAAAAAACTTCTTGTACTTACTATTAAACGCAAGTTATCTGAACTAAACAACCCCAATTACCAAGTATTTATGTATTTTGCTGCTAACAAATACTGTTTTTGTAGTTGTTTATTTAAATATAAAAAATAACTGATTTACTAAACACAAAGTTGTTTTTTTTAAACACTAGACAGTTATAGCTTTTTAAGAATACATATTCATAAATTTTACCATTACAATTTATTTTTCAAAAACTCAAAATTTTTAAAAAATTTTAAACTTCTTTATATTGTGGTTTTGGTGCAACAGGTTACAATTTCTAGAATATAACTACAAAATTTTATAAATTTGAGCCCAACAGTGTAAAATAGTGGGGTATATTTTATTTTAAATTTTTTGTTTTTGTGTTTTAACCCGGCAATTGATTTAAATTATATTACAGTGCTAACCAAAATCTGGGGTATGTATTTATTTTAGTTAACATATGTAAAATATTAAAAAAAAAAATCCAAAATTTTGTTAAGCCACATTGGACACAAGTTTTCTGCATAGCGCTTTTTACCCTTTTTGGACGCAACATGGATCCCCGCAGGAAACTTTTTAACCAAATTTTCCGGATAAATTTTTGGGATATTGAAAACCAAAGTTTAAACTTACACAGGGTTAAGACAGTTTAATAACAGTTCAACACAAAAAAAAATACGGGATTCCGACGATTGACTCTTGTTAAGGAGACCAAAAAAAATATACGTGTGTCGGCGTTTTCATAGTTTACATAGGAATTTCATTTTAGAGGCGGTTTAAGTTTCTTAGCTATGGCCTGTTCTTGCAGCATATCGGTATATAAAACTATGTTTTCTTTACATCTGTGTGTTTTTTACAATTTGTTAGAATAAAGCCAAAAAATGCCGTTATGAGAGGGAGTTGGAGGGTTAATATGTTCTACAAAAATATTTGTCATACCATTATCTACAAAATTGCTGAACATACCCTACACCTCAGATGTAAAGAAAACATAGTATTATATACAGATATGCTGCAAGAACAGGCCAGAGCTGGGAAACTTAAACTGCCTCTAAAATGAAATTCCGATGTAAACTATCAAAACGCCGACACACGTATATTTTTTTTGTCTCCTTAAGAAGTATCTATGGTCGGAACCCCGTTATTTTGAAAAAGTTTGAAATTGTTATACAGTGTAATCAAAATATCGTATTTTTAATAAATTAATTAAATTAATTAAAGTAATTTTTATTTTTTTAATATATTATTTTATAACTTTTTTTAAGATCTTGCTTATAAAAAATCAAGCGAATTTGCAATTCTATTAGGAAGTTCTAGTCAACAGGATTCAACAAATTATCACTACACTCTAATAAATTTCTGTTGAAATTTACTGAACTTATAGTAGAAACTGTACTCCTACTATAACCCAGCAAAAACAGGGTTTTAACTACTTACCAGTCTATTTACTCGCTTAATTACTTTCGTTCGCGATGCCCAAAAAGTAATGGATACTTAATATTTTTTGGCTGCTCGTAAGCAGGAGGTTAATGACCATCCATTACTTTGTGCTTTTTATAAGTGAGAATGTAATGACCACTCATTACTTTTGGGACATCGCGAACGAAAGTAATTAAGCGAGTAAATAGACTGATAAGTAGTTGATACCATGTTTTTGCTGGGAAGTTGGGTAAATTTACTTTGTGCGCGTAAAAGAAAAAAAATACACTCATTATGCTTAAGTTGGTGCACACATGAGTAATTTCACATCTAACGTGCGTAAAAATTAAATGATATTTTAAAAATAGTTTGCAAATTTACTAAAATTTCCCGTAAATATACGCATGAAATGCCTAAAAACGTATTTAGTAATAAATACAAAAAAAGCATATATTTACCAACACGATGCTTTAAATTAAACTGCACAAAAACATTTGTTTTATGACAATAAATTATTTTTTATTGAATACATACGTGATTTATTAAAAATGAATTAAAAATATCATACAGAATATATTTAGCAATATTTACATGATTGCGCAGCTTTCGAATGGGCATGTGCAGTAATGGTCACCTTCAATTTAAAGTGTGCAGCATGATTTGTATCCTCTTCTCAATTTTAAAGAGCAACCTTTGCAGATATAAAGATTTTATTCATCTGTTGTTGTCTTGAAAATATGTGGACACAATTTGGTTGCATGTGCTTGAAAATTGTATTCCAGTTTTTTGAATGGACGTAGCATAAATGAATTTGATATATTATACGTTTTTTGTTTTAAATTTTTTAATATTTTCCAGTTTTAAAATTAAATTACCATTCTAATTTAGTGCATTTACAAAATTTGTGCGTAAAATTTTAATTTAATAATATAATACTTATTTTAGACACAAAGTGTTTAATTTTAAACACATTTTGTCTAAAAATACTTTGTGTGTGTATTATTGTATATGAAAGTTTGCACAAAACAGTTTTACGCATTTGGTGTTTGTATTTACCAAATTTTCGTAATATTACATAAAACTTGACACATTTTATTGTAGCAAATTTGGAAGATGTGAAAAAGAACTCCTTTAGAACAGGAAAATCAGAACTAAATGATAATTTGTAATCAATAAAAAATTGATTACTTAAGAATTTATTTTTGCTAGGTACTTCATGGATGAATTTTGCAAGCGATGAGCCTCAAACTAATGTATGTATGTTTGCAAATATGCTTACAAAAAATTAAAAGTAATGGCTTACCTTTTTGTAGATTGGGAATAAACAAATAATTGGTTACCCATGTGATTACGAAGAGGTTAACAATAATTGGTTACACATAAACTGAGATTACTATTATAAATACATACATACACAAATTATTTATCAAATATTGCTTTTAATAGTAAGTATGATTTGAATAAATTTTTCAGTTTTTAGAGTCATTATTTTATGTTAAATTATAATGCATTATTTAGCTAATTATCGGTAACTCATTACTTTATGTTTCAAAATAAATCCGAAGGTAATGAGTAAACATTACGAAGTAATACATAACCAACTATCTGTAATCATTACTTTATGTCTTAAAATAATGCTGAATATAAGGAAAATGCATTACAAACTAATGCATTATGTATCCAAATAACTCATTACTTTGTGTTTCTAAATAATGCTGAAGATAAGGAAAATGCATTACAAAGTAATGCATTATGTATCCGATAATCGGTAAGTCATAACTTTATGTTGAAAAATAATGATACAGGTAAGGGGTATACATTACAAGGTAATGAATAAGTTTATCGCACCCATTACCAAAGTTGTTCTCGGAAACAAAATGTATTCCGCAATTTACAGTTTAAATTTCAGAAGATATTGGAGTAAGATATTAGAGTGTTGTTAAACACTGTACCCTCGAAGGAAGTAAATTTTAAATTTATGTAGTTATAAATATGTATACGTACAAATTGATACAACATTCATTCACATAATTGCAAAAGTAAATAAACAATTTGATTTAAGAAATTACACAAAATATACATGAGTTTTTCTCTTCTAACCTATTATAATCAAGGTTGGCATCCGGTATTTAACCGACTTAGAGCCCTTTCAACCGTTACTTATACCATTACCGAAATTCTTGATTTCAAAAATATCGGTATTCAAAAGTCAGTTTTTCTTAGTACCGGTATTGTGCCGGCATTATATTGGTTAAAAAACACGTTTTTAGTAAAATATAATACAATATATTTTTTTTTTAGATAAATTACACAAAATTGTAAATAAATTTATCTCTTTTTAGAAAATTGTATTGTTAACTTAAATTACGATGATTGCATTCTTGTGTTTTTTTAACAACAAATAATACAGTTATTGATGATAATATACCGATACCGGTACGAATGAAATACTGATATCAAAGCCGAAAAAATCAACACCAAATACCGTTATTCATTTGGGTTGCCAACCTTGATTAAAACACAATAAACTAAATAAACAGGAATTTATTTCAACTGAAAGCTGCAAACTTTTAGGTCAATTTCAAAATAAAGCGAAAGAATTATTTTCTTTGTTCTCCATGCAATGTTAGGAATTTTTATTTTGTTTAGTCAAAACCTCAAACAATGCACAATAGAGCGGCATTCTTTTTGTATGAAGAAAAACAGTTTTCCTTCAATTTCCATTTATTGTACGGAATATTATTGGTCTAGAAAATATATAATGCAAATTTAAGGAACCCCGGGTAAGGGTTATGCAACCAAAGTGTTTTATATTTTGGGGATTAAATTGGATCACAATTAGATTTTACCGCTAGTCCTATTAAACAAATATATAAATAAAAGGTGACGCAGTAAAGTCTGCATGCCCCCTTTAAAAAACGGGATTGTGAGTTTTCTGTGAACAATGCAGCATTAAAATATATTTTAAACAAATTCAACCTAACAATAAATAATTTTGAACAAAATTTTTTTTTGCAGAAACATTTATTAATAAAAGTAAATAAAATTCATTTTTCAAACACAAAAAAATGCAATTCTGTACTCAGGCCTCTTTACTAGATACCGTTGGTTTGAAAGAAGTTTAATTACCAGATGTTAATGTTGCAGTTGTGTTTATTTATCCAAAATGGGTAAAGAAATCTGTGTTAAAGTGCGTGAGTTTATTATAAAGTATTATAAAGAAAAGAAATCTTTAAAAGAGATTGGAGAACTACTTGGGGATCCAAAATCAAGCATTCAGACAATAATTCGTAAATATAATCAAACAAAAAGTGTAGAAAACAAACCAAGACGTGGTCGCGCACCTAAACAGACTACACGTGCAAAGCGGAAAAATTGGTTGCATGTTCAAGAAAATCCTAGAATTAAGGCAATGGAAATTGAAAATACATTGGAAAACCAGATTATTGCTTCAGTGCATCCAGAAGTGGTGAGACATGTATTGAGAAGCAATGGAATTCATAACCTTGTGCCTTGAAAGAAACAGTTTTTTAGTAAAATAAATATGCAAAAACGAGTGGAATTTGCTAATAAATTTGCAGATAAAGGGTTTGGACTTATATTTTATTCAGTGACGAATCCAAGTTCAATTTGTTTGGCTATGATGGAAAGCAAAAAGTATGGCGTCGAAATAATGAAGCATTATTACCAAAAAACACTTGCTTCCTACAGTGAAACACGTAGGATGCATGTCGGCGGCTGAGGTGGGTAATTTAGCATTTATCGATATTAATATGGATCGCATGGTATACTTGAAAATTCTCAAAGATAACCTAAGGCAATCCATGGATAAATTGGGTCTTACATACCGCTGGTATTGTTAAAGAATTGTTACTTATCAACTTCATTCGCCACCTCAGTCACCGGATTTAAACCCCATTGATAATTTATGGGATGAATTAGACCGTCGATTTAGAAAACGGACGATTAGAAATAATCGTCAGTATATCTATGTAAGATTGATAGTTTTAAGTATTTGAATGTATATTTGCACCTTATATACTATTAACCATATATGGCCCTAAGGGGCTCGGTTAATTTGAATAAATAAATAAATAAATAAATAAATAATAAATAAATAAAAACGTTCTACTTAAAGAATATAATTAAATTTGAAACAATTACACAAAAGTATTGATAAATTCTATGAAAAGTAGATTAAATGCTATTATACAAAGCCAAGGCGGGCCTCCCAGCAATAAATTTGTTGTTTTTTTGTACAAAGTATGAATACTGTTCTGTGTTTGAAAATAGAATTTTACATATTTTTGTTAATAAATGATTTTGGAAAAAAATTTTGGTCAAAATTGATTTTTAGATTGAATTTGTTTGAAATGAATTTTATTATATATTAAAGTTTTGTAGTTAAAATTTAACTTAGGTTAGATTTGAAGTTATTTATAATATTATCAATTTAAAGATATATTAAAGTTAATAGTATACTCAAATTTTCATACAATTCACTTTAAATTAGATTAGATTTAAACTTTTGAGGTAAGTTTGTATTAATCGCGTGATTTTTGGTAAAAAAAACTCATTTCGTTTTTCGTATATAAAGAAAAATTATAATTCATAACAGATTTCATTATTGTCAAGCTCTAAGACACTTATTTTCACCCCACTTAAAACTAAGTATTCAATAAATATTTATAACGCTGTGCATAAACAATGTTTTTTGATTTGAATATTTTTGAGTAATTTTTTTCATTTCATTACATTGAAGTCATTTTTAATTTCTTCAAATTGTGGTTATTTTACATTATGGAGAAAAGCCTCAAAATTTTTTTGTGGCTCATTTACATTTGATTTGGTTAATTTTTCATTCGATTTTTGGGTTTAACTTTCATATGAAATTTTAAAACAAAAAAGGGGTTAAATTTTATTTAAGGATTGTTATCATATTTCTTAGGGCCGTTTTGCAAAATGCCCATATGTAAACAATATAATTTGAAGTTTCTAGTTGCATTGGTATTTTGTGAAAGGTGACGGTAAAAAGGGAAACAGAACAAAACAAGACATGTGAAAATAATGAAGATTGTAAAAAACATAGAGTTAATTAGTTAAATTTCATTCAATAAATCAAAGCGGATTATTTCTCATATAACTATTTCTCATATAACTATTTCTATTTAAGTTGTGCGTTAAAAAAAAAGACATTCAAAATTGGCATAATAGGCCGCGAAAAATGTTAATATGGGTCGTGGCTGACCGGGGGTTGCGTTCCGGTCGATTGGTATCATATACATTTTTCTGTGTATTCTCCATGATTATGAAATATAATAACAATTTGTAAAATCTTCATGATCTTTTTTCAATTATGTCTTTCAAATTATTTCCAAAGACTCTTCTTTCAAAAAAGGTTAATTTGGTTAACAGAATTAAAAAAAAAAAAAATTTGAGACTAGTTTCGAAAAGTTGAGTTTAGAAAAGTTTCATGAAAAAACGGTTCGAGAATATTCAATATTTTTTTGCATGTTACTGCTCAATGTATTGTACATTACAAATATTTTGAAGTTTTTGGGATTAGTTAAAAATAATCAATAAGAAATTTTTCAAAATTATTTTAAAAATCGAAATCTTTAGTTGCTATTTGCATTTCTTCAAGTTCACACCACATAAGTTTTAGATCTAGCGCTACAATAATCCGAATAATAATTGATAAAAATCGAAAGTAGAAAAAAATGCCACTCTAATGCATTGTGTTTGTATATATTTTCCTACGTACTTAAATGTTCGTGTTAAAATGTTAGAAAGTTCAATAAAATCATTTAAAAAATATTCCTATTCAATAGTTGAATAAAATATATGCAAAAATTTTCAATTGAATTTCAAAACCAAACGTTATTCAAAGTATTCAAATATGCACATCCCTCTAAACTAACATAGTCTTATATTCAAATAATGAGATTATGGTATTTAAATAATAAAGTGAATGTCCTTTAAACGAAAAATATTTCTTTTATGAGAAATTTGCATACATATAGAAATGTTTTATATTATATTATGAGTTTTACACAAAAACAAAAATTTAAATCAGGGACGAAATCGAATATTTCTTGTTTGAATATTTTTGAAATTCTGTTTATTCGCCCAGTGTCATTCACATTTTAAATTCAAACAAACACATTTGAGAACATGACTTTAATTTTTTTAATGAAAATAAAGGATACTTTGTGAATTTTTTCTATATTAAAAACCAACAATTAAAATATAAATCAAAAGCTATGAAACTATTTTATTCTGTTGTTGCAACTAATGCTTATAAAAGAATTAACAGTGATTTAAAGGAAGTCAGTCAGCGTATTACATTACATTAACTTTCGGCATACAATACATGCCAATTTTTATTTTGTTATCAAATAAAAAAGTTACTACTTAATTTAAAAAAAAAAATCAGTCAGCAACTTTCGTAAAAAGTTTTTAAATAAAAAAATAGCAGAAATTTAAGGAGTAAATTGTGTGAATTATTAATATAATAAATTTGATAAAATTTCTGTTATGATTTTTTTTTTTTTTTTTAATATAACAGTTATCTTGAGTCTCTATCTTCGAACTATCCAACAGCAAATGACAAAAAGTAGTTTTAAAATGTTCTATTTTTTGGACTAGTAATTCCAAAAACTTGCTTTCAAAATAAACATTTTTAACCAAATGGGTACTAGTTTAATTATATCGACTGTTTAGAAAAATTACCCAAATTTAAATACAAGTTTTGAACTTCTCATTCTGTTTACTTTTGTTTTTAATAATAAAATTTGAGTTTGCAAATAAACACTAAGTTTTATTTTATTGCGATCAACTGGTGTAGTACTAGTGCCAAAAGTAATCACAGAACTTTTTTCGTAAATCTCTCATTAGTTCCATTTATACTCCTTGTTTTTATTCCGGAAGTAATAATTTTGAACCAATTGTGTACTTTTATAGATTTTATATAGAGACAGTTTAAAAATTTTGATTTTTGTTTACAATTGTTTTTAATAATATAGTCTAATTTTGCAAATAAATATCAACATTCTTATATTTTGACTAGAATCATATTCACAAAATATATTATATATCATTTAGTAAATTAATCTAATTATCTCAAATGAGAGTTCAATCTACGTCTCATCAAAGAAAATCCTTTGTTGTTCATCTATGTATATAATTCAGGACGTAACCAACTGGTACAGTACAATTCCCAAAGAATCACTTCAGATCTACTTCCTGGAGTACCTCAAGATTTGCTACCTATTTTCGTTCTTAAATAGTGTTTTTCAAAGTATCTACAACTAGTTCCAAAGTGGGCGTTAAGGGTTCAATGATGCCGTAGGGACATCACTATCAATTAACAGCGCACAGATTCTATAAGACAAATATCGATTATCGTTCACTTTTGAAGTTAAATATACACCATATTACGTAAAAATTTTTAGTTCTACAGTTTGATAAGTAACATCTTTTAACGATAAAATTTTTAATTCGTAAGTGGACGATAACCATCGCTCGTCATATATAATCTGGGCACAGCTTTTAACCTCTGGCTCCGTTGTTTGTTGTGGTTAGAAAAAAACGTGTAAAATCTTGAGTGTTTTAAGAAATCTAATCTGAAATTTTTGGAATACAAAAGTGATGAGTGGAAATAGGTTTGTTTTTAGTGTTTGATATTTTAAAATCCAGTTTTTAATAAAATTTATGCTTAAAAAACTGAATCTTAGCAAAATATGCATTTGTATGAAAATATTTTTTTAAAATATGCATTTATAGCGACGCCATCTTTTTGCAAATTTATTGATTCGCAAAAATATACGGTTAACGTTGTTCTCCAGCTCGCGACAGCAAACATGTCTTTACATAAACTTCCCAGACCTAGTTACATCTAAATACTCTTTTTTTACCTTCAAAAAGGAAGAAAACATAAATTTTGCTTGCAGATTAAAAATTTATTTAAGAAAACTTGAGTTTTTAGTTGGCTACAAAAGTAAAAAAAACGGATCGAATTTGGTTAACTCGTCTTGCCTGTGCGTGGCAGCCGATTTTGCACTCATAGATGTGAGGAAATCGCATTTAAAGTTTATATTTTATTATTCACTGATCTGAACACATTGAACAAACAAAAATACATACTAAATTAAAAATGCAACTTTTTGGAGTACACAGAAATAAAAACTGTGGCATGACATAACCCGGACAGATATTATTAAAACTTTTGGTTTTGGGTTTTTTGTCCGAAAGTGGCACCAGTAGAACACGAAATAACTGTTACCAAAATTTTAGGAATCGAAAAAATTGCCCTTTCTAAGAAATATTTTAAAAAGTTGCAGAGTTAATATTTTAGGCAACATAAAAAAAATTGTTGGGCGTAACTGTTAACATTCAATTTATATTTTTCATTGTTTTGTAACACTTATAATTATTTACGAAATATTTTTTATTTTATTTAAAAACGTTGTTGAACAATTTTAAGTTTTATTTTTTAATGTTTTTAAAATTATTAAACACATGAAGAATAAATATAAAAAAAATAGTAAGAAGAAAATTATTTCTAAATAGGATTTGTTTTATAAATTATTATTATTTTCTTTTGATTGTATATACATATTAAATTTTAATATTGAATAACCATGAATTAACCCCTTAACGTCTTAACTTTCACCATATGAGTACACCTTGATTTTTCGTTTTTCTCTGACACTATTCGTCCTGTAATTTGAATAAAATAATTATCTGAGAGCCAATTAAATTTAGAAATTAAAGGCGAACGTTATTTATAACCATTACTTTCCATTATTTTTTTAATTCACATCGTTCGACAACAATTGAAAAATATTAAATTTTAGCAACATTTCTCATAAAGGTAAAATTTAAATTTTTGAAATTTCTAATAAAAATATTAATATACGTAAAATAAATGTTCATTATTTATTCAGGCATTAACGAAACGGTTTGTGTGGGAGCCATTTTCTTCTTTTTGCTATCTGAAAATTTACAAGCATATCTTAAATTTTTTCAATTTCCATTTTGCTCTCGATTTTACCCCGTCAGATTTCGTTTGGGCCTTAATAGGTTAATAACTATTAAATATATATTTACATATTAAATTTGTCTCTTTTATTGTTTCATTCAGTTAAATTTATTTATACTATAACAAATAAAAATAATTCTTAAATGATAACTGTTGCAACCTAACTGTTTTTTTATTTCTTATTAATAAATAATACACAAAGACGAATAAAATATTTATTGAAATGTAATAATTATGTATAAGATATATTTTTTTTTCGTTGTCTATAACTGTTACAAAGTAAGGAAAAAATATTAATTAATTACGGCTAAGAAAAAAAAATAAAAGTTGAACTGTAATAGTTCCTTTTTAAAAAATAACTCATAAAATTTATAACACTTATGATGAAAAATTAACTTTGCTTTCGGATTTAATTAAAGTTGATTTTTTAGTATTTTTTTTTTTTTAATTTTAAAGTTTCTGGCCACTTTAAAAAGATTGTGTAACAGCACTAAAGACTGTTGAAACTTATACAGGTTGGTTGAAAAGTTCCTGCGCTCACCAAGAGATGGCACTGCTAGCTCCAAACTTTTTTTTCTCAAGTTGGTGTAAATGTCCTGAGAACACATGCAAAGTTGCAAGTCATTCTGTCAATTCTTTCTTTGTTTACAAGCCATTTGAAGTTGACGTGTCATTGATATTTTTAATATGGAAAAAATTTAATATCGTGCAGTCATTAGATTCTTTGTTTTGAAGGGTTTGAAAGCAAAGGAAATTTATGAACAATTGTTAGAAGTGTATAAGGAGTCCTCACCTTCAAAACGCACCGTTGAATTTTGGGCTGGTGAATTTAAACGTGGTCGTACCAGCCTTAAAGACGATCCACGCGAAGGACGACAAAAAACTGCAACCACAGCAGAAATCATTGAGCAGGTACATAATATGGTTAGTGAAGATCCAAGTTTGACTAAGCGTGAAATTGCTAATGCCATAGGCATCTCAGACGAACGAGTACTCCATATTTTACATGAAGAATTACGTATGAAAAAACTGTTTGGAAAGTTAGTGCCGCACACATTAACAATTCAACAAAAACTGGATCGAAAACAAATTTCTCAGCGTAATTTGGAGCGTTTTAAGCCGAATAAAACAGTGGACTGAAGCTGGTTGTTCAGCTCCAAACCAGGTGAAGTCACAACGATCAGCAAAGAAGGTTATGGCATCAGTTTTTTGGATGCAAAAGAAATTTTGTTGATTGATTATCTTCAAAAAGGTAAAACAATCAACTCTGAATATTATTGCAGCCTTTTGCATCAGCTGGATGAAAAAATTCGTGAGAAAAGACCTGGTTTAAAGAAGAAAAAAATCATTTTTCATCAAGACAATGCACCTGCTCACAAAAGTTTTGACGAAGGCTAAATTCAAAGAATTAAAGTACGAATTGCTTGAAGATCCACCGTATTCATCAGATTTGGCTCCCAGTGACTACTATCTCTTCACAAATCTCAATTAATTCCTTCGTGGAAAGCATTTTTCGTCTAATGAAGAGGCCATAGCAGCCGTAGACGGTTATTTTAAAGAGCTTCCGTAAAACCATTATAAGGATGGGATAAAATTATTGGAAGATCATTGGAACAAGTGTATTGAGCTTCTAGGAGATTATATTGAATAAAAAAATATATTTCGTAACAAAAACAGTATTCTTTCATTTCGAGCGCAGGAACTTTTCAACCAACCTGTATTTTGAACGTATCTCTTAATTATGAATATAAAATATTGGTTATTGAATTTTTGGCAACCGCCGAAATATTCCCATTTATAATGTTCCTAGAGTTGAAACATCCCTTAATTACAAATTTCATCAATTCATAACATTTACTTATCTATTAATCGCAGTTTTTACATTAGGAATAAAATATTTTAAAAAAAATTGTTTCAAAGCAAACAATACTTCCAAATTTTATTATTTTTGGATGTATTCGGGGCGCGGATTAATAGTTTTCATTAAATTATATAAATGGTATTTGTATTAAAGGTATAACCAAAATTTGATTACAAAAGATTAGATTAGATTTGATCAGAACTGCATAGATCTATTTATGTGTAATTGAATTTAATTTGATCTGGGTATGAGCATATCGAGTGAAATGAAAACATATGTGACGCCAGATCTGTTTGTATCTGAAAAGACACGTAATGTTTTTGATCAAACTTAATTAATACAATTTTATTATAACTCTATTTTTTATTAAAGAATGATAAAAAGTATGAAGGCATATTGTCGGAAGCAGTTGTTCATAATCCAAAAAACCAAAAAACGTAAAAAATACTAGTTTTTTCTTCGTAAAGCCATAGCAGGCTTGTATTGTATTAATAAGCATTACTTTTATTGAGAAGTTTGTTATTTAGGTAGTAGCTTTAATTAACCACATAAGGCCCTAATGGCTCGGTTATGTAAATGAAGAACTAATAAAAAAAAATTGTAAAAACATTATGAAAAATGTCGTTTAATTTAATAAAAGTTGAGCATATTCAATGAAGTTTCAATATAGAAGAAAAATTTAATAAATCAGCTGATGTTTTTCATCAATATCATTGCCCGGATATGAACTGTAAGCGGAAGCCACTGTTGCAAATTTAGTTATTTTCTCGGCAAACGTAGCAATTCTTAAACACATTTAGTGTTATAAAATATTATTTACCAATTATTGAAGACAATCAATCATTCTCGACAGAATGGCTTGATAATTGCGTGTAATTTCTATCAAACAAGGCAGTAAATGATCAAATGCATATTTGAATTGTACAGCATATTTGACCTTCTACAGGAAGACTTAGATCGTATGCTTGCTTTTGAGCGTTTCTAACTTTATTTTTAGTCAATATTGTTAATTTAATATTCAGGTTGCTCGAAAGGGATGTGCTAAATGTTGTATGTGCTGGATTGTGCTATTGGAAGCAGAGTTGTTAAAACATTAATTTTAACAAAAAAAAAAAAAAAAAAAAAAAAAAAACAATAGATTGTGTTAACTATATTTAAGTGTGCTGACAAAAAGAAAACAAGAACACTACAGAACTTAGAACACCTTGTGAACTCCATTGTATTGCAAAATGTTTGAAATTTTTAATAATTTAGCTATTTTCTAGGGATTTTTGATTTAACAATATTGACCTTCCCAAAATAATTTCATAGTCAATATAAATTTTAGTTGACCCTAAAAATGTTGGAAAAAAATATAAAACAAATTAAAAAAAATAATTGAAAAATATCGAAAGAAAAAAACAAATTTTAAATTTCAACAAGTCTCGCACTAAAATTGACAAAATGTCGCATTTGCCCACTGTTACAATATGCGATGTGGATAGCTCCGACTTAATATTTTCAAAAATTAATTCGTATGGATTTATATTCGACAATCCATTTACATACATATTAGGTACACGTTCACATGCTTCAAATTCATTTTTAGTAAAATTTAAGACAAACTGATAAACTATTCACCTTAAAATCTACAGCTAGGGTCAAATAAATAGTTCACTTTTGAAAAATTTTTTATTTCTGTTTTGTAATATGTAGTGATAAATATGTGTTATAGAAAATTTATTAACAAAAATCGATTTGTTAAGCAAGTGTAAAGTGACAAAAACAATTGTTGGCAAGTATAAAGTTTAATTAAAAATGCCATTAACGAAATAATTAAAAATAACGTTACCCTTAAAATATGATAATGATATAACTTAGAATACTGTTGATCTATTTCTGTTCACTTTTTGATTTCTAGAAAAATAATTGACGTAATGGTAAAAATGTAGGTTCATACAAATTCGAATGTCGAATATAGGTGTGTTTGGATACTGTTCCAGTAGTTTAATAAACATTACTCTGTAACAAATTTACAAAGTAAAATTCAATTTATTCCCAAAAAGAAAAATATTTAAAAAAGTATGTAAGCGGAAAATTTTTTTAGAAAACAATTGAATCGTGTATAATAAAATGGTCATATTGAATTTTAAGCTTGAAAACAATAACTATGTGAAGATTCCAAAAATCTTTAACAAATTTTAAAAATATTTTGTCAAAAACTTGTCCCTATCCCTATACGAGCTAGTAATTTGCGTTCAACGTTTTTTTAAAAATTGATAACTGAAAATTATGTTTTCAATTCATACTTGGAGTTTTATTCATTGATATTGAAATTTCATTGGCATTAGTTGAGTAATATTACCTCGTTCAGTTTTCGATACCGACCATTTTACAAAATGGCGAATATCTCGAAAGCTATTCGACACAAAGAGACAACATTTTTTGCATAGTTCGATAAAGTGCACACTTCGACTATTCACCGATAATGCAAATTTCGTTTACCGTTTAATTCTATTTCGTTCCTCATTTTTTCAAATGCTCACAAGACCGATTTTTAAAAAGCTTATCTGCCAATTGCAATTAATTGTTTTTAATTGATTTATTATTACTTATAATAAAATTTAAAAAAAATTTTCATTAAGTCATTATTATTATTTTTTAAAAAAAATGGAATGAAAATATTTTCATTATAATTGATATCAATGAAATGCTAATGAAATCACGATTTATTTAGTTCATTCATATAACTAGTCCCATATATGTTTCAAATAAAAGCTAATGTTTATACAAAAATTTGCAAATTGTACTTACCGTTTGCCTTTGAATGCCAAAAGATACTTTTTATTTGATGGAAAATGCATCGATGACGCCAGACCCGTAGAACCGGCGCGTAACGGAAATTGCTTGTGAAACAATGGAATGCTTATATCGAAACCAGGACGAATTTGTTGAACACTCATGCTGGCTTTAGCCAAAATCGCCTCACCCGTATCAAAACCCAGCGAATGTTCAACATAATCGGGCCATGTGCCCGAATATAAATTGAAAATGATATGATTGCGACCATTGTTCCAATGAGGTAGACGAGCCAAACGAGACGGTACATTACGCACGTAATCCTCTGATAACGAATCGCGGTCCAATGTATCGATGCCCAACACGAATAGGCAAGCGCGATCTGGATCTGGCGTATAATAGCGAGACTCTTGAATGGCGGTAATGATTTTTTGATAATTTGGTGATATTGGCGGTGCAGCACCCAGGGAATTGAGTGGTTCTGAAGGATACACATAAATAAGGAATTCATTATTGCATTTGGCAAAATCAAAACATGTTTCCATGCGACATGAACGTGTTGCAGGTGTCAATGAAGCAACAGCATTTGCTGATATTTGATCTGATGCAGCGGCTGCAGAATTAAATGATGTAGATGAGCGCGCCTTTAGAACAGTATCAGCTACCTCAAGATTAATAGAATATAAAAAGTCATTATTGGTATTAGCGGAATCACTTGTTAGAAAACTGGGCAAATGATCCATTGAATCAGTGTCACCCTCACCGGAAGGAGACAGAGATGATGAACCACCACGACGACGATGAGATGCAGTTTTCAGCCGGTAGCCACCAAAATAACAATACGCGAGAAATGCGCAGGATACAAATACGAGTATATAACGTTTTTTTGCTTGCATTTTATATGTTTTTCTTTATATCGTTTTCGTTTTTGGGTTTTTCCTTTTTTTGTTTTATATATGTATATTTCTTTTTTTGTACGTTTGTTCTAAATTAAATGTGAATTGAGTCTACTAATAAAGGTGTAGAGTTGTAGGAGTAAAAGTTGCTACAGTCGTTGTCGTATTTAATAATAATAAGAGGATTTGTTGAATAACGGCTGTAAGGAGCTGCCGTAAGTGAAGGTGGGAAGAGTGCACAACATTAACACGGGTGTCTGGAAGGGGCTTAACAACTATTTGTCACTACTGCTGCGGCTGCAATTGCTGCGATAGAAGCCTGTCATTTATGTGTATATGGGTATATAAGTTGCAGTATACTTCCAATTACTCAGTTAATTTTTACTATATACATTATTACACTACGAATGGATGCCAAACAGTTTAGGGACATCCATAATATTTTCCAACAATCGAAAAAGAGTAAAAAGCTACGAATACTTTGTTGTCTTTCGTATATATTCCAAATATTGCACATTTTTTTTATTTTTATTTTTAATTCTTTTATTTTTTTAAGCAAATATAACACCACCACCACCAAAATGAAAGTTTAAACTTTTAGGAGTTTATATTTAATTATTTTTTATTCCAAACTTCATCTTCGTTTAGTGGCGGCAGCAGCATTGGGGGCGTTAGCCCATAAACACACATTTATTTATATATTAACACTTTGCAAGTTTAGACACATTTTTCATTTTATTTACATCATTTGCATTGGATTTTCGCACATGTATTTATAATTTCTATTAATTTTATTTGATTATTTTCTAATTAGAATTTATTTTTTTTACACAAATCCCAAGCAAAACGACCGAATTATATTAAACGAATAAAACAGAGAATAGTGACACAAAACTGAAAGAGATTGAGAACGAAAGAGAATATTTGATAGTTGACATTTAAAATGTCAAAATGTTAACGAGACAAGTGATGCCAGATTAAATGAAAGTTTATTTAACCAATGGGGAAAATGGGTTAGTTGTTCAGAGACATCCAAAATAAAAAAGACATGTTATAATAAACCAAGCTTTGAAAAATTACTTCGTTTTTAAGTTTACTTTATCAGACATGCTTTAAAATTATTTCTTCTTTTTGGGGTTACGGGGACGGGAACAGATGGGACAACCTGTCCCATAAACTGCTACACCTACAAACGTATACGTATAAGTGTGGATAATTGTATATGCATTATATTCAAATTTTTATTAAATTGTAAAAATGGGGAAGAGGAGTCAATAATTAGTTCGAAATCGAGCCAATTTTGTATACGTGAACCCTCTTGGGTGAATATTTTTTAATAGTGCAAGTGAAATATAAATTAAAAAGTATATTTTTTGTCTTCTTTTTGATCAATTAAGATCAATAGTGAGGCAAAAAGACTTAATTTGGCTTAAAATATTAAATTATTTCGCATATATGATAAAAGATTCATATTCGACAGAGCTTTATGGCTTCTGTACAGCTCTTTGTATTACAATACATCATTATACATAGTGTTTTTCGGCACAAACATATACTATATATTTAAATTATTTCAATCAAAAGTTTTAAATAGCGGCAGAATATATGTAAAAAAAAAACAAAACCAAAACTTATGCCTGCAAAATATTTTTAGAAAGAAAAACGAAAAATAGTTCCAAAGAATTGTAATCAGCTGTTTTCTTGAACGTAAATTAAAGCACTCAACTTGAAAGAGAAACTGAAAGCAAGTTCGTATCAATTTTAAAAAGTATAAGAGTATTAGTAAAAAATAGTGAGTGTATTAAAACTTGAAATGCAAAACTTAATCGTGCAACCCCCAAGTATAATAGCAGGGTTGGCAGGCAATACCGCCAAAGTGCCGTTATCGATTTAAAACCTTTTCAACTCGCTACAACTTTACTTAAAATACCCACACTGAAACGGATATACCGTTATTCTCAAAATACTGTTACCGAAATAAATACAATACCGTAACTTAAATAAAATGTCGATACCTTTCACGTACCCTACCTTAATAAGCAAAGTCAAATTTTCATTAAAATACCCTTACCAAAATAACTGAAAAATCGTCATCCTTAAAATACCGATACCAATAAGTGAAATAGCGCTATCCATAAAATGCCGATACCGAATAGTCTAAAATAGATAACCGCATTGTTACCGTTACCAACAAAGATGAGAACCTTTTTAGTACGTATGAGTGATATACTGACAATTACACTCCAACGGCCATATAAGGTTTGCGAAATAAATTATTTGAAATTCTCCTAATTAAACTTGGCAACTTTTTTTGTATTTGGTCCTATTATAGACTCCCAGGGGGTCTTAGTGGATTTATGTCCGATTTATGCCAAATAGAAAAAAAATGACTTTCAAAATTCCCGAGGGAGTTATATATTTTTTTTTGAAGGCTGTCCGAAAAAGTAAATTTCAGTCGACCTGATGAAAATCTCGAGAATGTAGCTGTTATGTGGCAAGCTATCAAAGTTGACTTATGTTATTCCCATAAAAATTTTACATAAGAAAATAATTATTAGAAATAAAATAATTATTAAAAACATGATAAAAATAAATTTACTCCAATTAAAAATGAATGAAAATATGTATTGCGTGGTATAAATTTTTACTTTTGGTGAAGATAAACAACGAAAAAGCTTTGCAAATTACATGTGCTAGACTCTAATAGGGAGATACGATTATCGTCGAAAACCAACGATAACCGCCTCATAGAATCTGGGCACTTTTTTCCTCCCATCAATATATAGAAATTCTTCACTACAGCTGGTAGTACTAACAGAAAAATATATTTACTAACATAGATCTTCACATAAAATAATGAAAATTGAACTTCGCCAAATAATAAAGTGCGTTTTAGAAAAATTTTTAGTTTGAGGTTAATTTTATGTTGGTTTGTTTACAAAAACTCTGGTTGTCAAATCGAATTTGTCTAATTGCAACTGTAAAAGGCTGAAATTTCTGTGAGAGATTTCCATTAAATTCTTGGGATTTAAAGCTAAATGTAAACACAGTATTACTCTGTTTTAATGCAAAATTTGGCAGAGAAGTTCAGTCATTTCGTCAAGAATTTTAACTTTTTATTAATTACTAATAATTAACACGTTTGTAATTTAATTGTTTTCCATTAGTTTTAAATGCTATTTCAGGGGAAATTTGTACAAAATTTGGATTATTCTTTAAAAATATTCCATCGGAGATAACAAGATTTTTACAAAATCTAGAAAAAATTTAAAATGTTATAGAATTATATAGAATTATTTTTTTGAAAAATACGAATTATTTTAATTTCCATAGTTATTTTTTTTATAGAATATATAGTTTTATTTATGCGTTTATTTTTGTAATTATTTTTGGTAAAGTATTACTTATTTTGAATAATTTTTAAAAATAACTGAATAAAATAAGTTGCTTGTAATTGAAACATAAGTTGTTGATGATTAATTTCAAAATAACTAAGAATTTTCTTTATTGAGCATGTGAAGAATTCTTATATTAAATCAATTGTTCTTTATATTAAATCAATTGAACAAATTTAATTGATAAATCAAACGGCAAAAATTTAAAGTTTATATTTTCTGTATATAATTCTCAATGTTAAGGGTGACTCTACCCTATTATTGACATTATATTTTGAATTGTATAATAACATTTTAAATAATGTTCATTTCTTGTAATGTCCTGCCGCGTTCAAAATTATAGAGTGACTTTACGCTGTCAGTGATACTACGCAGAGTAACATATTAACATTTTGAAACTTACTCGATAATTTATTGATATTGTTACCTTTTTTGAAGTGTTTTTGGTTAAAATTTTTAATTTAAATAGTACTGAATGTTAACTGTAAAGTTTGATTTGTTTACTCTCATAATGAATCACCACTTTTGGCATTAGATCAAGTTTCTGAACACTTAAGAGTTATAAGCAATTTTTACGTCAGAAGGGGTGTAAGAATAAATATCTCAAAATGTAAGGCTATATGCTTACGTAATGCTTCAGGCAAATGCAAGGGATGTGTTGTACCGGAGATTAAGCAATTGAGGCTCTGCATCAACAACATTGAAATTCCGTTTAAGGATAATATTAAATACCTTGGAGTGACCTTTAATAAACTCTTAAAATTTAACAAACATGCTCGCGTTGTTATAGAAAAATCAAATAGAATACTGGGTTCCTTCTCAAAAATTCTTTGTAATAAAAATTTATCAGTGAAAGCTAAAATTTTATTATATATGTAAAACGAGCTTGAGACCAGTAATTTTTTATGCATTTCAAATTTGGATCAATATTTCACCAATTGTTATAAAGGAAATAGAAATCTTTGAAAAAAAGTACTGCGAAACTGTATAGGGAAACACTTTGAATCCTTTTGTAGGCGATATTCAAATATGTTTATATATAAAGAGTCTAAAGTAACTCCCGTTAGACTTTATGTTTGTGACATAATTAGGAAATTTATAACAAGAACTAACTTTCACGAAAACAGATTTTTCTCTGATATTTTCGAGCAGCAGAAGCCCTTTAGTTGGACAAATGTTTAAATGAAACTGAACCATCTTTTGATATATTAACCTCTTTGAGACACAATTTTTTCTCTAAAAGTGAACCAGGCACACATAGGGGTTAGTTGAACTTATTCGAACAATTTTTATTTCTTTTATTAATTATTTATTTTTTTATTGTATTATTTTCTATTAGTTATAAGTTAATTTTAAGTTAGATTTAAGCATACTTTAGATTAGGAGATTAACTCTCAAATTATACAAAGACTCATGAGCGAATTTATTAATTTGATTTTAATAGAAATTGAACGTTGTCATATTTGAATTAATTCTATTTAACATACATATGTATAGGGTTTTGAGAATTAATTGATTAAATTGTAAATATATAATATTCCTGAAAATTCCTAACCGACTTTTCTTTGTTTGTGCAATAAAGAATTCAAATAAGCAAATTCTTAAATATTTTTGATTAAACAACTTAATTCCACTTAATTCATCAAAATTTGTTGATACATCAAATAAGAAACAAAATTCCATGTTATTTTTTAGTTTTTATAAAATTTTTCATAGAATTTTAAATGAAATTGTTTTTTAGAAAATACGGTTTTTTGAAATTAAAGCAATTTTATAACATATGTAACGTCATAGTGTTTGTTAAGAATATACCTAGTCACGTGTTTCGTTGCTAAGGAGAAAAATATAAAGCTCTGCTTAGAGGCTTTAGCTTTTCTAAAACTTCACGTTCTGATGAGATCCTGTAAAATATAACTTTATATTACGAGGGCGGATCAATAAGTCCGTGACTTTTCGAACTTCCCTCATAGTTATATGAAATGCAACACAAAATTTATTTATTAATGGAATTGAAACAAAAATAAAAGCTGTCTTTGATTCAGTCTATTTGAGAAGAATTTTATTTTATTGCAGTTGATGTTTTTAAGAAAATTAACAAAATCACAATCGATTATTCGGATCGAATAATTATTTAATTTTTAAGATACTTTTTTCGACATTTACCGATATAGAGGCGATTAATCGAGGAATCGGTTAATCAATTAACCAAATTGGAAGCACCGCGACCATAATAGGTCTTTTGTGCTGCCCAGAACCACCCTAAAGGTTTAAGCTATTGATAAAGCCAAGAACCTTTCCATGTGAAGTGTTCCAAATGTCGGAAGGCGGCAAGAAACGGTCACCCAAAAACCTGATACTCCTGACACAAAGCCCAGGGCAATCGCAGAAGACATGCTCTGACGTCTCCGATTTCAACCCGCAAAACCTGCACAACTCCGTGCCCGACTGACCCTTCTTGTACCTATAGTAATTAAGGTCACAATACCCAGTAAAGTATCCAGTCAGGGTCCTTAGGTGCCGTCGACCAAGGGCCAATAGTTGCCCAGACCCACCACTGAGCATATATATAGGTCTCTTGGCCTGTCGTGGGCCACGAGATGTTTGCCAATAATCGTAAAATTTTGATTCTCTTCACATCCTGAGCTCCTCCCTAATATAGCGCATGGGCACCCCGCAAAAAGGTTCAGGGCCCATGATGGGCCGACGGGCTCCACACTTGGTAAGACAATCCCCCCTCTCGTTGCCCTCATGGCCCTGAATCCATCCCAGGGTAAGGGAGTTGCTCATAACGAGTCGGTTGATAGCCGTAATACATTCCATGAAAAGTTTAGATGACACCTCGTGAGACATAAGAGCCCTGAGTGCCGCCTGATTGTCAGAGAGAATATGGACACGAAATCTGACCACACGCTTCTGTAGGCATTCCTTCACACACACACATATGGCGTAAATTTCCGCTTGGAAAATGGGGGGAAAATTTTCCCATGGGAAGGACGTGCTGAAACCCGGCCCTAAAACCCCCGCACCCGTATCTTTATTCAGCCGTTTCGAGCCATCTGTGAGCCATAACTGGGCCCCAACTTCAGGTTCCCAAGTCCACTTGGTCCACATGCTTCTAATTGGTAGTTAGTATTTAAATTAGTTGGTTTTTGTCAAAACAATCGAAAATTACTCAAATTGTTCATAAAAACTTTGAACTCATCAATGATTCAAAATTATGGTTGGTAATCGAAAAAAAACTAAAAATTAGGCTTTTGGGCTGATACACCCAATCTAAAAAACTTAATATTTTCCACCTGTAGTTTGAATAAAGTTCACTTAAGCAATTACCAAAAGGTTTGTTAATATGAGGACTAGGTCCAAATATGGTCCGAATTTCTTTTAATTTGAAAGCTTGGTTAATGAAAGGGCTTGCTATGGGGGGATAGGTATTTATGTTTCCGACTTGTAGTTTAATTACAGTTCATTAAAGCAAATACTGGTAGGCCTCTACATACGGCTTGAATGTGTAAATACCATTTAAGCCCAATTAAGAAGGATGCTTCCTGTGGACCGATTTTTAACAAATTCATCCAATATTGTAATTAGTAGTAGTAGTAATAACTCTTTATTTAAAATGTTTCTTTTTCTTTCTAAAAGTAAGAAACATAATTTTAATAAGCCGGAAAAAAGAGTTTTACTCGATATAATTAAAAATTTTAGTTAGTAATTGTATTCTAATATTAAAGTTTTTTGATTATTCAAAGCATTGATTAGCAGTGTCAATATTTTCACAAATTAAAATGGTAATTATTTCATCTTCTCATATTGTTACCTTATTAAACCAATGTTGTCTATAGCTATTAAAAATTAGAAATTTTCCAATAAAATGTTGCAAGTTTTCAATTTCCTTCCTATTGCACAAGCAACAATATTTCAAATTTTTTCTTGAGTGACGTGATCCATTTAATTCGTTTAGATCACAACTGGTTTTAAATGTCCACATTTGAATATCCACATTTTAAAAGTACCGTTGACTCATAAGAAAATATAAATTTTTATAAAACGACTCAGATTGGTTCTTTCTCTGAACTCTAACCTGATGGTAGCCGGCTTTTAAAAAATGGACAAGCATAAACTGATGTTCTTATCACTTATTAACAGACATGTTTTTTTAGCCATTGCATATTATATTCAGGACCTAAGGAATTTAAGCACTTTGCCCAAGATATATTTCTTTCAAGAATTAAAAGTCGATGCGGCAATCTTGATTCTGGATTACTCCATCACTGGCATGATATAAAAAAATTTGTAGAGTGGAGTACTCCATAATTGTGAATGCGCCTTAAATGTTGATAAATTTGTTTTGTTATACCCTAAACCACTACCAAAAATATTGGCATGAATCAACATCGGTATTTTAGTTATTTCGGTAAGTATTTTGGAGATAACGTTATTTCGTTAACGGTATTTTAAATGAACGCAGAACGATAGTCAGTTAAAAGGGGGTTAAATCCATAACTGTATTTTAGCGGCATTGCCTGCAAACCCTGCTCAAAATCGAGAAAATGGGCTGACAGTTATTCCGGAAAACCACACATAAACAATTTTTAATTTCAAAATGTCTCTCTGACTTTTTGTGGCTAGAGTGAAGGCGTAAAAATCTAATAGATTTTGTTTAAAATTTTTGAAAAAAATAAATAATTTGATATTTTAGTTAACTCTTAAAAAGTATTAAAAACATTTTTTTTCAAAAAGTTTTGTCATTCATTAACACAGATCAACAGATTATTTATATTTAGAAAAAAATACTTCTATGTCATTTGGATAATAAAAATTCACAAAATTGTATTGTTTTGTTAATATTTAAGCAACACAGTTTTATTTAAATATTTTTTTTTATCAATTTGTTGTTTGCATTAAAACAAATATTTATAGATAATTAGCTTTACCTAATTTATATTTAAAATCACTTAAAACACTTTTTCAATTTTGTTTGGAAATTAAACAACACATTTTTGTTTTGTTTCCACGCCATTATTTTTTCTTTAAGACAGAGATTAACACATTTGTTTAAAAACGCTCTTTTATTATTAATAATGGTGGAATATAAATTTTTTATATCTCTTATTTCCGCTACCGTTTTGATAATACAATAGTTTCATTGGTTTGATCTATTTAATCTATTGTTTTTCAATTTTTAATTGACAAAACTCAATACATTTTTGTGTTAAGCCGCGCAAATCGATTTCAACCGCAACAATTCGTTAAGAAGTCTTATAGGGAACTGTTTCTATGTTTCCCTATTATGTGTCAAATAAAATATGTATTAAAATAAATTGAGTCCCAACTTCCAAGCTATTCCCACAAAGAGTTTATCACTATGCATACACTCTTTTTCTTATCACTATCACCTTTCTGTAATAATGTTTGTTGTTATTTGTTATTGTTTATGTTATTAAATAATTTGACATTGGAAAGCTTAAAAAGTGTGCCCTGCGCAGTTAAAAAACATTAGTAGTTTGCGGGCGACATCTAGTTTTCAATTTTCCTAGGATAAATGTCAAATATGATATGGTCATAGAACAAATAGTAAATTAAATCATAATTATTTTTGACCATTTTTAAATATGACGGCCAAATGCTTCTTCTTCACATGCCCCATTCTCAATTTTGTATCATGCCATCTCTATTTTAGAAGGTTTGTTCGGCGCAATTTTGGGTGAAGTTGGGTCAAATGAAAGTAAACACAGAATTCTCTCACAAAGAGATAAAAATGCTCCAAGTATCGGGAATGCACAAAATCACATTTTAAGCCTAAAAATAAACGTCAAAGTAATCACATAAAAATATGTTAAGGGTTACATAATTATTGTTAAAGTTTTACCTTTTGAAATCGTTGATTTATTTCCTTTAAATAAATCTAATTATTTTTATATTGTAAATATAAATAATAAACCCCGTTGACATTTTTATAGCTACTCTTTATTTACACAAAATCTTAAAACAAGAACACAAGAGACTTTATTGAGACTCTACTAAGTTGCACTTTAAACAAAATACACGATTCAATTTATCGCCAATGCTTCTTCTTTAGCGCTTTATAATCAACTAACTGTCATGCCGCATCGCGGTCGTATTTATATGTGCGCCGAAAAATAACTAGAATGTGGCAGCATTGTCCGCAAGCTGCATACCGGAAACTTTAAAAATGTTCTTTAAAATTTGACAAATGAACACCAATGCAACACCAGTCGTGATGAAGGGCTGCCATTGATGGCAACTGTTTTACATTTCATTGGGTCATTGAGTCATTGAGTCATTGGGTTGGTTGGTTCTGAATGATGGCTGTTAATCTTTTCCCCGCTTTTATTTAAAATTAGTGCTGTTTTTATCGCTGAATTAAAAAAAGCATTTGATGGCAGACATCACTGCAAGATCTGATTACATGTCAACGATGTCATGATTTTGCAATAACATTAAAATTAAGTGTCTTTAGTAATTTGAAATGAGTTCGGCAATTGCTTGTTATCACGTATGTATGTGAAGACAACGAGTTACGATATAGCGATTCATAGCGAATTTACATTATGCTTGAAAACAACTTAAAAGTAACTTTCGATAAATTTCGGAATAATTATTTGAGATTTCAAATAGATTTCCCATACAAAATGAAATCCAATTAAAAGTTAGATTTCGCTGAAATCAAAATGAAACCTAATAAATATTGAGGAATTTTATGATAAGAACACTGTAAAATATCAGTGTAGAATCGACTTTGTCGAATATAACTCTGGATTTGCCGATAAATCGTAATTGTGGTTGGCAGCGCTAGAATTTTGCCAATTGTTTGACGTTTAATAAAAGCGCAAAACTAGTGATACCTAATACATACAAGGTGGCGCAAAAGTAATCCTCCTATCAGAAAATGCTATAAATTTTGCGATTGGCCCTTAATGTCAGTTCTGTTTTGACATTTGTGTAGTAAACACATGCGAAATACACGTTAATAAACAATGTTACGCTACACTGCTCCAGAACGCGGAATATTGGTGACTATTTATTTGAGCAATAATGAAGATGATTTTTCATCAAAAATAATCATGAGTGATGAGGCCCATTTCCATCTTAACGGGTACGTAAATAAGCAAAATTTACGCGTGTAACCCACGAAGAGCCATTACACCCGCTCAAAGTCACTGTATGGTGTGCTGTTTTCGCTGGTGGAGTCATCGGACCTTTTTTCTTCGAAGACGTCGCGGGCCAAACGGTTACTGTGAATGGTGGGCGCTACAGAGCAATGATCAACGAGTTCTTTTTGCCGCAACTTGATGAATTGGGATTGGAAAACATGTGGTTCCAACAGGACGGTGCAACGCCACACACTGCACGTGCCACAACCGATATGCTGAAGGATGCGTTTCCCGGGCGCCTAATCTCCCGTTTTGGCGATTTGCACTGGCCAGAAAGATCGCCTGATTTGACCGCTCCAGACTTCTTTTTGTGGGGCTTTTTGAAGTCGCGGGTTTATGTCAACAAGCCTCAGACTCTTGCAGCTCTTAAAGACAATATCCGTCAAGAATGTGAGGACCTATCGCCGAAAGTTTTGGCCAAAGTGATGGAAAATGCCATAAAAAGGGCTCAAATGACAATCAACTGTGGCGGCGGCCATTTACATGACATCATATTCTCGACTTGATGTAAAAAAAATTAAAAGACCAAATAAAAATAATCCACAAGAAGAATCAAATTTTTTCATTTTTTTTTTTGAATTACAGCCAAAAAACATCGGAAGGTTATTTTTGCGCCACCCTGTATGTATGTATGCCTGCACAATACATTTGTGTGTGCACATAATAGTATTATTATAATAAATACAAAAAACCTAAGTTTAAGCTTTTTTTTTGCAGAAATTTTTTTTCCGACTACGATTTTTTAATATTGTATGCAAAATAGGTTAATAAAATACATTTTTTATTTAAAGTTTTCATATTATTTTTGTTATATATTATTTTTTTTAGAGACTTAATCAGCTGTTTTTGCATTGTCAAATCATAATCCAGATAAATGTAAATTCGAAATAGATTTCAAATTTCGAACTATATTTCAAATTGAAATCTACTAAAAAAAGTTCTAATATAAATTCGCTATCAAGTTACATACATGGGCATACATACATATTTGGGCATACATACATATTTGGGCAAATTGTCAAATACACTATTCGAGATATGTCTAATTTTGAGAGATTTCTAATAGAATGGACAATATTTAACATAGGTGAATGTATTTTATTTTTACACTATGATTTTTTATTTTCAAAACAATTGATGTGACAAAATAGCAGAAATGCAGTACTTTATCATATCTATTGTTTTTATAACAAGAACGGAAAATTATAAAGAACATGCAATGGAACAAAAACAAAATATGTTAAAGGACATACATAGGTTTGTAGGATTGTTTTTTAATTAATATGAATATCTGTAAATGTAAGTTTTGTATTTAAAAAATTTCTAAGCTAGCTACTAACATGGACTTTAACTGACACATTTGTTGTTATGTATATGGTAATAAAATCAAAATCTAAATCTTTAAATTATAAAAATGTTTCCAGGTTTCTAAATTCTTGGCTTCTCTCTGTTTTATACTGAACTCCAAAATACGTATTATTATCGTTTATTCAAGTTTACAACAAATTCCATAAAAAATTTTAAACGAAAAACTTAAAAAAGCGGAAAAAACATATGTATTTTTGTGTTCTGTACACTTTAAATAATATATGTCTTTTGGCTCAACAGAAAAATTTGTTAATTTAACGAATTTTATAATTTAATTTAAAAAATTTTAAACGAAAAATTAAAAAAAGCGGAAAAAACATATGTATTTTGGTGTTCTGTACACTTTAAATAATATATGTCTTTTGGCTCAACAGAAAAATTTGTTAATTTAACGAATTTTATAATTTAATTTAAAAAAATTTAAACGAAAAATTAAAAAAAGCGGAAAAAACATATGTATTTTGGTGTTCTGTACACTTTAAATAATATATGTCTTTTGGCTCAACAGAAAAATTTGTTAATTTAACGAATTTTATATTTGTTTTTTTTTTTTGGCTTAAAATCAGATTTGTTAATTTTAGTGACGTGACCCGAAAAACTGACTTCATATTCGGATTTAGCGACTTTTAAAACTTTAAAAATCGTTATGAAACCCTAAAGGAATTTCGGACTGTTGTACAGTGTTATTAGTGTAATTATTGCATTTTTATTATTTAATTCTAATGAATTTATGTAATTATAAAAGTTTTTCTGTCGTTAATTTATTGTTATTATGCATACGTGATTGACGTGCTAAATTATTTTAAATAAATTTATGCAGGATTGTATATATAAAATTTCCATGTTTTTATGTTTTTTTCTATCAAATTTACTAATTTTCTTAAAAACATAAACTTACGACACACATTTTATATTTTAAGAAAATTAATAAAATCGATAAAAATATTAAAAATATTGAAATATAAAACTAAAAACTTAAAATGAGTCTATAAAATAGCGTTAAATTGAATAAAATGCATCGTTAAATTGAATAAAATGCATTGGTCGAACATATTAAATTTTTATTCAAATTGACTTAAAAGAGTTTTTATTTTTTTTAAACAACACCTCATCTATTGTAGTAATTAATCGTCAATATAAGAGATCTGTTGGATTGGATGCAATTGACAGGAAATTGCATAAGCCTTTACATCTTGATCCATCTGCTGCAACAGAACAAAAAAGGTTATATAAGGAAGAAAGCGGTTTGTATAGAAAGGCAAACAGTTATGCGAAATCTATGTTGTGTAGTTCCATAAGTGATGAAATTTATCAAAAAGTTATGGACACAGAAACTGCTGCAGATACGTGGGATGCCCTCAAGAATCTTTTTGAAGCTACAGCAAAAGATCAGCTATATAAAATTTGTGCAGAATTTTTTTCATTCAGTTGGAATGATGATCAAGATATGTATTACAATGCACATTGCAAAATTAAAAAGCTTATGGCTGGAATATAATAATGGTCTCAAAGGATATTAGGGGAATTGCCAGATTTATTGTTAGTGGATAAGATTCTTCTCATTTTGCCATCAAGTTTCGACAATTTTAAATCAAGCTGGATGATGTTAAGTAAAAATGAAAGAAAAGACATTCGAAGAATTATCTATTCAGCTATCAATGTATCAACGTAATTTTGGAAAGCAAATAGTCATGATGATCAAGAAGCGCTTTTGGTAAGTGGAAGCTAAGAAATATCAAAATTAAAATTTTTCAAAAGGAAAACTGATGTCTGCAACTACTTCAAGAAGAAAAGACATTGGGTACGGGATTGCCGTAAATGGGTAGCCGATGGTAAGCCTAGTAAAGAAGTAAATGAGGCCAAAGCTGAGTCTTTAAAGTGTTTGCAATTATTTTGTAAGGAAGCTAACGCGGTTCAAGTCGCCGATGCCGCAGGATGGTGGATTGGTAATGGAGCAACACGTCATGTGACTAATAATAAAAATTTATTCAAGGATTACAAGCCTTTTACAAATTCTAATTTTATAAAAGCTGCTGGTAAGGAAGTTTTACAAGCTATTGGTAAAGGAACAATAGATATAGAATCCAAATGCTACGATAAAATCCAAGTGTTAAGTTTAACAGATGTGTGGTATGTACCTAATATATCAAGGAATTTATTCTCAGTACTTGCTGCCCAAGATAAGCAATGTAATAGCAAGTTTATATCAACAACTACCAATTGTAAATTAATTGTTAATGATAAAGTACTTGTATGTGGATCAAGATCAGTATGTGGAGCTTTATATAAAGCAAATATTTGGAACAGGTAAATGAACTTCAAGATTCTGATTTATTGCAACTGTGTAATGAAAGATGGGGTCACCAAGACAAACGACACATTAAGATACTTAAAATAGAAATGGGTATTACTACAAGAGATGATAAAACTATTTGCAAGCCGTGTATCTATGGAAATGCTCATCGATTGCCGTTTGGTCATAGAGTGAAAGCTAAAAGTCCATGTGAACTGATGACTACAGATGTGTGTGGTCCATTCAGTGAATCGTTTGGTAAAATAAATTCAAAGATTCATATACTAAGCACCGTTTTGGATTTGTTATAAAACAAAAATGTGATGGCAAAGAATGCTTAGAAGAAGTATTGATGACAGCGAAAACTAATGGTTATCCCATTAAAGAATTGTTAAGCGATAACGGTGGTGAACTTGACAACCATGATGTAAAGAAGATTCTAAAGAAGTATGGTGTTATACAAAGGTTAACAGCACCATACAGCCCACAACAGAATGGTGCTAGTGAAAGAGAAAATTGCACAGTTGTTGAGATGGCTCGTACATTCAAGTACTCCAATGATGAAGCAAAGTTTCCAGATGCAATATGGGCTGAATTAGTTAGAACAGCTATATACGTACTAAACAGAACTGGAAAGTCATCAGTTGAAGGTAAAATTCCCTATGAATTGTGAATTGGAAAGAAGCCTAGAATACATCATTTAAAAATAATAGCCAGTAAATGCTATGTCCATATACCAAGCCAAAAGGCTATCTCATTGAGTATGATAATGATGAACTTTATCCAGTTTATATTAAAGAAAAACGTAACGTTATACTATCACGTGATGTTAAATTTGTTGAGAAAACGAAATCGTGTGTGGCTAATGGTACTAGTGATGAATATGATAAAGACAACAACTTTGAAAATAAAGTTAAGCTAAACTTTGAAGATTTTAAGCAACGTATTACAGAAGATGACTGTGTTGTACATGAAAAACAACAATCTACATATGAAAAACAACAATTAAGTAATCAAGATGCCGTAAATGATAATGATCCAAGTACAGAAGAAGAAAATCAAGATCCCGTAGAAGATGAGCTGTACGAAGAAAAATTAATCTTCAAACGCTAGTGATTTTCGTGGATTTGAATCAAATAAACGTGCTAGTAATGATGACTGTGATATGCCATTGGTAAAACTATTAAGAGATCCTAAATAAAATTGAAACTCCTATGACGTACATGGAAGCAATTAAAAGTAAAGAGTGTAAGCAGTGGAAGGGGGCCATGAGTTCCGAAATAAATTCATTAAAGGAAAATAGAACATCGGAGATGGCAGAACTTCCTAAAGGTGCCGTCAAAGTGGGTATTTCGTGTAAAGATGAACCCTGATGGAATCGTTGATAAGTTTAACTATCCGCGCAGCTAGCAATAAGATGCACTTATCTCAATTTGACGTTTCAACAGCTTTCTTATATGGAAAATTAGAAGAAGATATATTCATGAAACAACCAGAAGGCTATTTGCAAATTAAAAAGAAGTTTGTATGGCTTAAAGCAAGCGCCTCGTTGTTGGAACAAACGTTTAGTTATTTACATATTAAAAATTGGGTTTAAAATCAGTGAAGCCGATCCGTGTCTTTTTATAAGAATAAAAGATGAAAAGAAATTGATGTTGGTTTTATATGCAAATTATTTTTTTGGGGTTGGAGATTAAGAAAGAAGAGATGCAATCAAAATTTCTCAAGGTGCGTATGTTGGAAAAATTTTGGAGAGGTTCAACTTTCAAGATTGCAAACATGTGTCTACTCCAATGACCAAGGTGGTGAAAAGCTTCGAAACAGGGAAAGTAGAGGATGTTTCCAAAATTTCCCTATCGACAAGCAGTGGGAGCAATAATGTACTTAATGCTCGGTACTAGACCAGACCTTACATTCAGTATTGGTTACTTGTGTAGAACTTTAAAAAAATTCTACCAAAGAAGATATTGTCAGAGTTAAGAGAGTTTTTCGATACATAGCTGGTACGAAAAACTATGGAATAACATACAAAGTTGACAATAATATGAAGTTTGAATGCTACAGTGATGCAGATTTCGGAGGTTGTACAAAAACTGGTATATCAACATCTGGAATCGTAATCAAATATGGTGGTGCAGTTATTTCATGGTCGAGTCAAAGGCAACCTATAGTAGCAACATCTACAACAGAAGCAGAAATAGTTGCTGCTACCGAAGCTACCAAAGAAATTATGTGGCTAAAAAGACTCTATTCTGAAGTAATTGGTATGCAAGATATGCCGGTATTACAAGTGGACAATAGTGCAGCGATAAGGTTGGCTCAGAATCCAGAGTTTCATAAAAGAACGAAGCATATTGCTTTGAAACATTTTTTGTTCGAGAGAAGGTCTCTGAAGGGGAACTGGATATTCAACGTATATCAACTCAAGATCAATTAACTGATATAATGACGAAGCCGTTACAACGGATAGGTCGAACTGTGTTGATTACCATGTAATGATAGGTCGTTACTTTTTGCATTACTTTTAAAAACAAAATAATGACCTGATAAAGGGTGAAATAAGTACTTATAAAATACATTGTATAAAAAATAATGGTTTACTGGTAGTTGTTTTTTAACTATTATACTTATTAATTTGTTTTGAAAACTTTACAACAAAATAGAGATAGTGATTTTTAAAAAATTTAAATATTTTAAAGGCTTTCCAATGAAAAATAGCATTCAATTATTAATATAAATTTTTGAACGCAACATTTTGTTATTTTAAGGATTTTTTATAAACTTAAATACAAATTATTCTTATTGATTTCTTTCAGTAAGACAATTTTACTTGTGTAGGGTCCACTATTGCTTTATTAAGAGTAACCACTTACTTTATTATTGTAGGTAACCACTTATTTCTTCACTATGAGTAAGCATGCTGGTAACTCATTATTCCCACTTTTTTAAGCGAGAGAATGAATTTCGAGGCATCGCGAACAAAAGTATTTAAGCGAGTAAATAGCCTGGTAACTAGTGAAATCCTTTGTGTGCTACTTACTCCCTTAACTTCTTGGTAATGTCCGTTTTTGCTGGGAGTGTAGATTGGAAAAAAAAACTTACCAAGCTCCAAATAATACACAGACAAATTTTAAAAATATTTAAAAAATTTTAAATTCCTTTTCTAACATTTTTTTGTTTAAAATGTTTATAAATAAAATGTTATTTTTCTTATAAAAATTTTTTAAAAATATAAAGAGAAATTATCAGAAGAAAAACAACAAATATTTGTATTTATAAACTTAATTGTTAGTGTCTTTTAAAAAAAATTATTACAAAAATATGCTACGAATGATGTTTAATCATACAAATAGAATTTTGTAAATTTTTTGTGTGTATAAGTATAAACTTTTTTTGGAAATTGTATTTTTCTTGTTCATCGTTTGATTTAATATTTGTTCTGAAAAATTGTAAATAATTTCAAATTTTCGTTTTTTTTTTGTAAATGACATTTCAAATTCCGATACTAGAAAATAGTGGATAGGAAAGGTTTACAGGGAAATAATGGTTTATGCCATCTCTATTTTGGTTCATTTTACTCTTGAGTACTGCATTGTGAATGGACATTAAAACGGCACTCACAATCAGAGTGTATCACAAAAGTAAGTATGCAGCAATATTTCAAATTGAAATAATTGGAAATTTGGCTTAAGATTTGAAATAAAAACACAAAAATTATATTTTTTCATTTATTTTATATGTTAACTTAGGAAAAATAATAAAGATCAAAAAAGTTTCTAATTCATTACTTGTTAATAAAAATAGAACTAAAAAATGGTTCGAATTTATGTCACAAAAGTAAATATGTAGTTCACAAAAATCGGCACTATAATTGAATCTATGAAGTCAGGCGGACATTTTATATTTTGTTGGATAGCCCTTAGCCTTTTAACTGATTCCATCCTTCATGTCATAGATAAGATTTTGGGTAACCGAAGGTATAATTTTATTCCACTCCTCAATAGTACAGCTATAAGGGTATCTTTGCTTGTAATGTTATGAGTTCTGATTTTTTTTCTAGAAAATCCCACAGACGTTCAATTGGGTTTAAGTCAGGTGATGGGGGGGTTATTTTTAATTGTTTTGGCGCTCTATAAAAAAGCCATTCTCTAACAATATGGGCTGTATATTTAGGATCATTGTCTTGTTGGAATACAATTTATCCTGTTAGTCCCAATTTAGCTGCACTTTGATGCAAGTTACTTTTTAAAATGTTCAAATAAATCGTCTAATCCATTGTTCCTTCGGTCATCACTAGATTTCCAGCACCAGATGCTGTCATACACCCCCATACCATAACCGATCCACCACCATGTTTTACTGTCGCAGCCATATTTTTTGGATCGAGCTCAGTGTTCACTTTGCTCCACACTTTTTGATACCCATCTGAACCAAAAATATTGTAATTACTTTCTTCGGAAAAAATAACCGATTTCCAGAAATTTTCATCTATATTTTTGTACTCCTTTACGAAGTCCAACCATTTTCTTTTATTGGTGCTGTTCGCAAATGATTTTTTGCGGATGTTGAGGTCATGGTAACTTATTGGTATTTGCTCCTATTTTTCATATGATAATTCGTTTCTCCCTGTCATTGAAGGTTTTTGAACGCCCAGTTTGCGTCTTCTTATTAGTATTGCCCTCTGTATAATATTTTTGTATAATTTTCTGTACTGTGGAACTACTTTTATTTGCTTTTCTTCTCTTTATAAAGTTTAACAGTAACACTTTTTAAATCTTGTGAAAGTTCTTTTCCACGAGGTGCCATAATTTGAATTTAAAAAATTTGCTATAAAAACGCAATTTCGGTATTGATTCGAATTTTTAATCACAATCGTTAACTTTTTCTGCGATGTAAATGCGCTTAGTTGAAATGAAGGTCAAAACTTTAAAAACTGCATACATTCTTTTGTCATGGGATTTTTTCTAAATCTTTAGAAATGTTAACGGGATATGATTTTTGTATAAGGCAATACCATATGTTATTGTAAGTGTAAAAAAAACATATTTTCCGAAAAAATAGAGATTTTTGATTATTTTTATGCTGCATACTTATTTTTGTGATACACTGTACCTCTTATACACAAGGAGTGTGAAAAACCTAATTGTTTAACGAATCTCGTGTAATGTGCCTAATACGGCAAATACACGAACAGTCTCATGTATAAAGTTTTCAAAGAGTTCAATTAAATTTTTTTAAGCTAATTTGCCAAAAACAATTCCAATCGCACCATTAGAGCATTTTTTTTATTAAATTTTCCAAAATTGTTATACAAATAAAATATAAAATAAATTATACAAAATATTGAAGTTGATTTAATCAAAACACTTTCGTTATTCGAATACTTTCAGTATTCGTTACAAATATTGTGAAATATCAAGCGTTACAAATATTTTGATATATCACGTTAAAACGATTACCCAAATTATTCCATTAATAGCCACTTTTATTTTGCGGAGTGTTGACGTATATATTTATATGTTATCTTCCATAAAGAGTACAAATATCTAGATGATTTTATCCACCTATATCTAAGGTTGTGTGGAATGGCGATAGGATGGCGCTTACTAGAATTATCCGAAACAGGACATGTTGCTTAGTGAAGAGTTGCCATTATAGCAATCGATTTATTCTTAAGTTCTGGGATATAGAAATTTATGTTTCGATGTAACAATATAAACATCAATGAAGGGAAAGAAATATATATTTTTATATTATTGTTACCTGATTTAAATAATTTTTTTTTATTGTTTGTGCATGCTCTTGTTTTACTTTTATTTTACATGACTTTTTTTACTCATTTCAAGCATGTAATTAATTTACACTCTATTAATATTGCAGAAAACTACTTGGAAATGACTTATTTGTATCTGTACTCATAAGCTTTGGGTAACCATTTATCTCCAATGACACCGACACGCTGAAAAATATTGTGTTAGTTACAATTTCTGTTTTCTTAATCCATTTCCTATTACCTGGTAATAGCAAATTTTGATGGGAAGTTCATGAATCACTAACAATTAAGGTCCGTACGAAGTAATTTAATGGTAAGTCTGGTAAACGTCAAATTTATTCATATTAAAAAACAGCTTATTAAAAAATTATATTTTAAACGGCAAATAACTACTTACATTTTTAAATGTATTTTCTATTATTAAGAAGGAAAAATCCTTTATTGTAAATTTTTATTTCACTTTAATTTATTTCACAAATACAAAACAGCTGATTTATTAGCAGCAGGTGATGATTTGACCGTTTTACTATTTTAACCGAACAAAAAGTACGGGTAAGTTCTGTAAAGAAGAGAAACACAATTACTCTCTCATGAACGCTCTCATTCACAAAATTTTCGTTAGCAAAAACCCTTTTTGGTAAGATTAAGTTCCCGCGGCCACCCGAGGTATCGTACGTCGAACACACCTTTTATTTAAACGTAGAGGGAAATTAAATAAGGGAGTTGCCAGAATTAAATGAAAAATTAACAATATTATTTTGCGATTATGCCTGACAATTAAAAAAAAAACATTAAAGGGCAAAATGTGTACTTTAACAAATGTATATCTTAGCAAGTAAATTGTTTCCCGTGGAAAATTTCACTCCAACTTTAGTGGCCTCAAAACATAACTTGAATTATAAAAATTAGTATTTTTGTTATTTTATAAAAAAACACAATCAAAATAAACCCAAAATGTTATTTTTGTTACCAGAAAATTAATAATTGTACTCATTATAAGGAAACATATTTTTATATCCTCCACTATATTTGGTGAGAGTATATATCAGTTTGTCATTGTAACATGTCGAAATATACATAGGTCTAAGACCCCATAAAGTATATACATATATTCGTGATCCTTATGCAATTTTAAATCGATTTAGCGATGCCCGTCTGTCTGGTGAAATGGCGATCACGGCGCGAGGACGCAACTTAAACCTAGATTAATGGGCATACTCCCGAGCATTTTGGTACTGAAAATGAGCAAAATCGGTCCAGCGGTTAAAGAATTTTTAGTGAAAATGTATATTATATTTTCACCATTCGCTTAGAAGTAAATATTTTTTAACTCAAAATTTTTTTCACCACTAAAATTTTTTTTCACCACACAAATTTTTTTGCACCTCAAAAATTTTTTCCAACTACAAAAATTGTTTTCACATCCAAAAATTTTTTCATCTCAAACTATTTTTTCACATCTAAATTTTTTACATTAGTGGCATTAAAACAAGCGCACTATAGCACACACAAGATTCAAAACAATATTGACCTTTTACACAAACCTTAATGCACACAAACTTAAAATTGACGCATAGTATCACAATATTATGTTTATTGTCTAGCAAAAACAATTGGTGGCGCTTGAGGCGACTTAATGTAGGAGCACATTGTTACAAATGTAGTTTATTTCGTGGTTTAAATATGATAATAACTGTTTGATAACATTGTAACGTAGTATTTTGGCCTTTGTTAAAATGAAATAACAATAATTAAAAAAAACGGACAACAAATGTTTTAACTCTTATGTTTTAAAACAATTTTTAATCGCAAACTATGAATCGTCGTCTGGCTTGCAAAAATTTAATCTGTGTGTTTTTTTAATATATGTAGGTATCTTGAAATTTGTAAAGGTCCGTGAAGTTGTCAAAAATTTGATTAATTGTTTTCAAATTAAAGACACACAGAAAAAATGTTCAAAATTCTGACGCCTTTGTTATATACACAAAAAAGTATCACGAAATTTAAAGTAATTAAAAATATTTGTTAAAATTGTTGTAAATGTTATTTTTCATATAAAAATTCTTTAAAATAAAAATGGAAGTAACAAAAAGTTTTTTGTATTTACAAACTCCATTGCTGATGGATTTTTAAAAAATTTTATTTGCATTTACAAAAATATTATATCAAATATGTTTAAGATATTGAAAACAGAATTTTGTGAATTTTTTCAAATATTTTTTTTTTAAATAGGCACCAACAATGTAATTTGTAAATTCAAACAACTTTTTTAAATTATTTTGTTAATTTAAAAAATATTTTTTTCTTGTTTAAAACTTTACAAAATTATGTTGGTCATTAAACAACTTTCATAGACTATTTTTGCAAATACAAACAAAACTTTTTTTTAAAAGGCATTTGTAAATAATGTTTAAACAATTTGTATAGAAACAATAACAATTTACAAACATGTCAAACAAAAAATCCCAATAATACAGTTCATACAAATTGAAACAACTTTTCAAAATTTTATTATTTTATTTTATGTGAATAAAGGAAAACAATTTTTTTTATTTGTAATTCATTTATTTACATAAAAAATATATACAATTAAAATTTATAGCCTCAGCACCAATATTGGCATAAAAGAGGCTTAAAGGCAACGAGTGTAAATCCATTTTAATAAATGATTATATATTTATATTTAAATCATTATATTTAATTTTTTAACAAATTTTCATATTTACTAAAGAAGTGTTTCTATATTGTTTAATAACAGTAGTTTCAGTTCCCATTTGAGTTTTGAAAGGATTAAAATTTTTTTCAGTGTAATTGGTAAATTGTTAAACTCATTTGGACCAGCAAAACGGATACGTTGTTTCTATAACTCAAGACGACATCTTGGTATCGATAGATTTTGCGCTTGTCTTGTATGCCTATTAGTGATTTGCATATTTTGTTGTAGTCTTATTGAAGAATTTCCAATACTCCTGATTGAATTGAAAACAAATTTCAGAATCTGCATTTTATACAACCCTTTTACAGGTAATATATGTATTCGTTGCCTTGTATTTAAATAGATCCAATGTATGTATGATAATAGGGAAATTAAAAGTCAACGTAAGAGCTTTATTTTGAGCTGATTGAAGATCTTTTAATGCAGTACTATTTTTACATCCACAAATAATAAGAAGATACGATAAATGGCTATGAACTAAACTTTCATAAATCAGCATTTTTGTTTTGCTATTCAGTTTGCTTTTGAATTCAAATAAAGCACCAACAGCAGATGATATTTTTGATGTAATGGACTCTATGTGATAATCCCATAGCAAGTTACTACAAAAATGCATTCCTAAATATTTAACTGTATCAGACTCTGTTATTGGAACACCATCAATATGAACAGTCAAGATTCGATCGCTTCTTAAATTGTACGGTCTGAATCTGATGAATTTTGTTTTATCGGTGTTTAAAATTAGCTTATTGAGTCTGACAAATTCAGATAATATTTTGCTGCATCATATTCTACTTGTGTTTGAACACAGTTGCGTGCATAAAACGGTAGAGCAAGTTGATGTCATCAGCAAACATGAAAAGTCTACCATAAAAAATAATGTTGTGAATATCATTAATAAAAATTTTGAAGAGAAGTGGTTCGAGGACACTACCCTGGGGTACTCCACATTTCACCGGCAACATGGAACTTCGATCATCACCAACCTGCACAAATTGCTCTCGATTTGTCAAGTAATCTTGTAATAAAGAAATAGAGTTATTCAACACACCAATAATCTTCAATTTCTTTATCAGAATTACAAGATTTGCAGTGTATTTGATTTCAGGTAAAAATTTTGTGTACCGTATACCACTAAAAAGTTAAACCCTATTTAGTGATTTTGAATTGCTGATCAATTACTGCAAACGCTAAACTGGCTTTAAATAATGAATAACAATTTCAAAAGAATAGAAGCCATTATTCAGTTATGCAAAAACACTTAACTGCGAAAAATTTTGTTAGCTTTATCAAGAGAAAATATTCACGAATGATGTATTTTTTAAATGAATAGTATTAGTAAAAAAGAATATGATTATATGATCTAAAATCCTACTAATACTTTTCATTTACAAAATAACAGATCAACACTACATAAAAACTTTATTATATATTTTTGTTAAAAATGAAGTTAACATTTGCCCATTTTTTTAAATTTGGGAAATAATTTTTAAAATTTCGGTTTAATTTAGACAAGAATACAGGCTTTAATTGAACTTTCAATAAACTTGCAATCAAGCCTGGAATTAAGCTTAATTTACACTGAAATGTTTGACTGAAATTCAAGCATCCATTCTTGATAATTGAAAGTTTGATTGAAATTGAACTTGTTTTACACTTGAATTCGAGTTATTGGGATTGTTATAAATCGTATTCCAATTTTAATAATTATTTTTAATTATTTATAGCTGTATTCATAAAAAAAATCTTAATTCTGGTTTTAAATACAAAGTAGTTAAAAAACATTTTAAGCCTAAACTCTTGTTTCAAATTCGTATTGATAACACTAGTTAACAAATTATAAAAAATTTTGTGCGACAATCGTGCGACTATTTTTTGTTATTCATTTGGGTCTCCCGAATCCGAAAATCGCATTTAAAAATTTTGTTTCTGATGTAGTTTTTAAAATTTTTAATTATTTGTTTTTATATTTGAATTTTTGAGTAACATTACTATTTTGACTATATCTCAAACTAGGACCAAGATATTTTGATCAATTAAATTGCAAAAGAATTGTCATTTAATCATCGACATTTTTCTAGAGCACGAATTTTAAATTGGTTCAGTAGTTTTGGACCTATGGGTCAAAATTTTAAAGAAAATTCTCTTTTTTCGGCAAAAACTGAAATATGAAAATTTTTTCAAAGAACATCTATGGGTAAATAGAGCTATGACCATTTATGTAAAAGTACCTAATTTGAGATTTTCTCCTTTTATTGTTTTGTATTATTATGAAAGCATAACATTGTATAGATAAGATCAACAGTATTAAAAAAAAATAAAATTAACTTTTTATTTATTAATATTGTATTGATTTTCTTTAAATTTATTTGTATTTTAGTATTAAAAATAGTTGTTGGACCTTTTGTTACGTTTATTTTCGTTAAGAGGGTTCGTTTCTCTTAAGAGAAACCAAATGTAATCTCCCATCATTCTCTCATCCCATATCTCTGATATCGCCTCTCGATGGATTTCATTTCTAGGTGGAACCTCTCTCCGTGCTCAGCACTTACATTACTGAGATTCTTTGGGAATAAAATCGAGTGATAATGTAAAAAATGATTCTTAAGTGACATATTAACACCTGTTGAAAAAGTAAAAGAGACAAATTATGAAATAATATTTGTTAAATTAGAAAAAAGTATTTTATATCCATTTTTTCATAATTCTTAATCAAATCTTCAACAATAGTCTTGTACTCCGAGTTTTTGTTGTTTCCCAGGAAATCAGAAACCACCAATTTAAATGATATCCAAGCTGCAGTCTCAAGTGGGGACAAATATTTCTCGAATTTTGTATCTTTTATAAGTTTTTTTTTATTTGTTGATTTTTGCAAAAGAAAAACCTAAAAAAATTTTACTTAAATAGGCGAAGGCTTGGCCTTCCTTATTCAATGCTTTGACGAAGTTTTTCAAGAGTCCAAGTTTTATATGTAATATCGGAAGAATAATGGTTTCTTTCCTAATAAGAGGCACATACTTTATGTTGTCTTGGACTACTGTAATGGCTAGTCTTTCCGGCCAATGTTTTCTCTTATAAGGAAAATCACGAGCTCGACTGTCCCAGAGGCAAACAACAATATTTTGTGTATCCACGTTGCATTCCATATAGCATGCCCACCACTTTTAAACCGGAACAAACTTTCTAATTGTGATCTTCATACATAGTTAATACATTTTAGCAATTTAACCATTGTTTCGTACGATTCTTTAGTGTTTACAACATGTGTGATGGGTATAGATGGTTTCTTGTTTCCGTTATGTAAAAGAACTGCCTTGAAAATTTACTACTATCAATAAATAGTCGCCATTCAATTGTCCAGGAGGCAAATAAAACAACAATATTTTGTGTATCCACGTTGCATTCCACATAGCATGCCCACCACTTTTAAATCGGAACAAACTTTCCAATAGTGATCTTCATATTTAATAAAGGGTGGTTAAATTTTAAGGGCCGATGATGAATGTGAACCACACCTAAACGTAAAGTTTTTTTCTGCATTTCATTTGACATTTCTCAATTTCAGACCAACTGAATTTGAACCAAATGAGCAACGCGTTAAAGTTATTCAGAGTTATTATGAAAATGGACGTTCAAATCAAAATGCATTTCGTACACTTCGTAATTTTTCAGTCAGTTTAATCGTCCAAATGTGCGTACAATCGGAAAAAACGTGCAAAAATTTGAGCAAACCGGGTCTGTAGGAGATGTGAAAATACCAGTGCATGCTCGTACAGCTCGTACTGCAGAAAATATTGCTGCTGTTCGCGATAGTGTGGGTGAAGAGCCGTCCACCTCAACTCGTCGTCGTGCCCAACAATTGCACCTCTCACGCTCGTCGTTGGTGAACATTATGCATAAAGACTTGCATTTACACGCTTACAAGGTGCAAACGTCGTCAATGGTCAGAATGGTGGCAAGAAATGGCAACAGTGGATGATCAATTTTCGAAGAAAATCATCTTCAGTGATGAGGCACATTTTCACCTCAGTGGATTCGTCAGTAAGCAGAACTGCCGCATTTGGGCGAATGGTAATCCAAGAGTGATTGTCGAAAAACCAATGCACCCACAAAATGAGGCCGGTCAGGTAGTTACTGTGAATGGTGTTCGCTATCGTGAGATGATAACGAACTTTTTGTGGCCCGAATTGTAAGATATGGATGTGCACAATATTTGGTTTCAACAGGACGGTGCCACTTGCCACATAGCTAACGAAACAATGGCTCTTTTGCGCGACAAATTCAATGGCCGTGTTATCTCACGTGGTGGCAATGTCAATTGGCCGCCAAGATCATGTGATTTGACACCGTTACGTCGATAAGCCAGCAATAATTCAAGAGCTAAAGGATGAGATAATTCGGCACATCGAAAATTTGGACCATCGGATGGAGGTGTGCCGCCGAGGTCGGGGCCGCCATACATACTTGAACCATACCATATTATCATAATAAAAAGAAATGACAATAATTTTCTAAATGATTTGTGTGTTATTCAAAATCAATATCGGCCCTTAAATTTTAACCACCCTTTACATTTTAGCAATTTAACCATTGTTTCGAACGGTTCTTTAGTGTTTATAACATGTGTGATGGGTATAGATGGTTTCTTGTTTGCGGTATGTAAAATAACTGCCTTGAAACTTTCTTTACTACAAAACAAAAAACAATAATATTTTAAACGATTTTTTTATGAAATAAAAATTGTTGAATGTTATTTTAAGATATTGCAAAGTTGATAAACATAATGTTTAAATCAAATGCGAGGGTTATTGATTTACTCTTATTTCCATAAAAAGGGTTTATCAAAGGATTTCCTCGTATATTTTTTGTTTGTAGTGTTATTCTGCTAAAGTAAGACATTTTAATGTTTTGTCTTAAATATGAAATGTTTAATGTATCAATATACGTATTTAAACATGTCCTTAAATCTCATACATTTTTATATAGATGCAGACATGTTGCAATGAAAACTAACATTTGTATCAAGGAAAATTTAAAAAGTTGACATAATAATACTTATAGTAAGATTAATAGCACTGCAAACGAGACAATGGACTAGAAAACTTTCATTAAGTTACTTAACGCATGTTACCACAATCTATGTTACACCCAGAAAACAGTTCCAGTTGTGATCACCGAATTTGTTGCCAAACATATTCTGGTGGCTACGTATCATCATATTAAATTTTTTATACTAAATTATATTTTAAATTGTGAAAGCCAATATTATATGTTTCTCCACATAAATATTATTACGTTCAACAATATTTAATTTGAAGTATTTTTATTTTATTTTAAAACTGTTGAACCAGGACATTCAGGTTCATAGTTCGCCTTCTTGCTAGTTCACAACTGCTATTAATTATTTTGCTATATTAGCTGTTTAAACACTTAAATGTTTCATTTAAATTGAAAATAAACGCTTTTTTAAATTTTATATTTTCCAAAATTTAAACTTGGAAATTCGGTTGTCCACTCACTACACCACAATACTCACTACACCACAAATACTTATCTGTATTTTTGATGGCTAATTTGGAGTTTAAATATTTTTATAGGAAAACCAATATAGCCTAAAATTCTTTTACTGAAATCAAATTAAATAAATTTAAGGTTAAATTATTTGTAGTTACTACTTTCAAGTCGGGATAAAAAAAATTTGTTGGTGTCATCTAATTTATTAGATTGCAACGCCTAATGAGATAAAATTTAGTCCGAAAAATGGTGAATACAATTCTATCTTTGTAGATCAAATTAACTCAAATTATTTTTATTTATATACAATTCGAATTTTTGACGAGACATTATTGCACTTAATAATGATAATATTTTAAATTGAATTCAATTAGGTCCAAACTGATCTAAATGATCCCATTTATATTTTTAAAAAATTTTGTTAATTTTTGACGAGACGAATTGTTAAAATAATTATTTTTTTTATTCATATTAATGTTTTTCTTCAATAAATTTTTTTTTATTAAAATGCACATTGTTATTGTCGGCACAAATACTTTACGAAGCAATTATATTAAATTTTTTTAATTCAGAATTTTGTTAAGAAGTTGGTAAAGTTAATTTGATACAATAAAATGTATCATCAATTTGAAAAAGTATTGTAGCTGTAGAAAATAATTTATCGTAATTAGTCTTGTAGCATCATTACTGGTTTTAAGGAGGGTCAACAAGTCCGTAACTTTTTGAATTTTCCACCTCTTAACTGAAAGGGCAACACTGTTCCTGTCAACAATCATATGTCCGTTGACTTCTGTCAAAATTTGAACAAGCTGCGGCGTTTAGCTTGTGTTTGACAGCTATTGATAGCAGACTACCGAACCAGTTCTAGAACTAATTTTTTAACATTCATGACTTATATTTAAGTTCCATGGAAAGAAGAAATAATCGCAGCACATTATTAATGATAGTTTGTGAGGAATGATAATTTCTTTCTGATTACATAAAAAATCGCTTTTTTCCTAAAATAATATAAAACATTTGCGTTTAACAATACTTTGAACTAATTTTTTGCTTACCTCAGTTTTGATATGTTTACTATTAAATAATAGGTTTGTTTTTTTCCGAATTTTATATCTATATCTATACTACTTACCTGACTTTTCTTAATTTTTTGTAAACAGATATTTGTTTTCGTATATGGACTTCGCCGGAACGAGAAATAGAGCAATTATATTGCTCACTCTTTACTTGCAAACACATAATTTATTTGTTAGCTTTTGTTGTTTTTAATATTTATCTAATTAAAAATACAAAAATACAAAAATTTCAAATATTTTTATGACAAGTATTTTTGTTGACATTTAAAAGAGAAAAAGTCAATAGGTTCTTAGGATTGGCAACATTTTAAGTAGCTATATCTATAACTACTTAGCAAGTCTACACTTAAAATAGTTTGTAAGTTAAAATAACTGAAAATATAATTTAAAGGAAATGATATTTCATTTAAAAACCGGTCTTCTTAATTTTCATTTAAATTATTTATTTTTAAATGTTGATTAATCAACTGACACATTCGTAAGAAACAAATGATATAATCAGTAAAAATAAATGTCAGAATTTTACTTACCAATTCCTAAAAAATAAATGTTTTTTTTCATTTATTTGAAATTGTTTCCCTTTTTGTAAATTTTTTTCTAATATACTCGTACAATACAAAATGTATGTATGCATAGCTATAGACACTTTTTGTGTGAATGTGTTTGTGTATGTATGTGTGTTTATTAAGTTCTTGTAATTTGTATTGAAAAATTTTGTATATTTTTGAATATTTTTTTTTGAAACAGACAGCAAACAAAATTTAAATTTGTAATAACTGTTACGGACACAAAAAAAGTACATGTTTCCGTTTTGTGGGTAAATTTTTATTAAATTTCAAACAAATGAAAAAAATAAATGAAACTAAAAAAAAAGGTAAATTACACAGTGCAGCATTTTTAAGGTCATCGTGTGGTTCCTCCTTCATACCCGTTTTTTTTTGAAGTATATATCGAAACTAAAAAAAACCTGCAAAGGACTTGGCCAGATTACATCGAATTTTTTTTATGGACACCCTAAGTTTTTGTACCCAAACACGATTTTTTTAAAAAAGGAAAATTTTTATGGAATCCATATATCATAAACCGTTCGGAATTTTGTTTTTATGTCTTTGGCAAAGTTGTAGATCCAAACCAAAGCAAAAAAATTCTCATATGGACCGACCCAAAAAAATTGCATCCACTGCATCAAAATTGCAAAAAATTGGGAAAAAATGCTATTTTTTCATGATAATATGGAAATATATATATATAATAAATATAATAAATATATTCATTTATTCAAAAACATATCAGCATTACAACAATAAAATGTTTAAATAGTAAATTTGAAAACAAGTAACAACAAAAACGGCATTAACCTATATAGTCTTTCTTTGTCGAAACGACAAACATTGGCTATGCAAAATAACTGTGAGCAAAAAGATGTGCTTTCTAGGGTTAAGGAATGTTCGCATTAAGATGACATGTACTAGAGAGTTGTTTATATTGTTTGTAGATATAATTTAGCTGAAGAAAGATTTCTTAAATTCCCAGTATTTAAGCCATTTCAGGACAAAATCATGAAAAAATCATAAAAAAATAGCATTTTTTCCCAATTTTTTGCAATTTTGATGCAGTGGATGCAATTTTTTTGGGTCGGTCCATGTGAGAATTTTTTTGCTTTGGTTTGGATCTACAACTTTGCCAAAGACATAAAAACAAAATTCCGAACGGTTTATGATATATGGATTCCATAAAAATTTTCCTTTTTTAAAAAAATCATGTTTGGGTGCAAAAACTTAGGGTGTCCATAAAAAAAAATTTCGATGTAATCTGGCCAAGTCCGTTGCGGATTTTTTTTAGTTTCGATATACACTTCAAAAAAAACCGGGTACGAAAGAGGAACCAATTTATGTGCTGCACTGTGTTATAGTAAATTATTTCGATTAAATGTATAAAAAAGTTAATATAGATATTTCTTTGAAAAATAAATGTATGTTCCTTTATTTTTAAATGGATCGGAAAACTTTTTAATTAAACCACAAACACTTAAATTTGTATGAAATATTTATATAAAATGAACAAAAAAAAACAAACCTAATGTTAAAATTTTGGAAATAGATGACGACATAAAATTGTAGGTTTTGTCCAACGAATTCAATTCCTAAGTCAAATCTAAAATCTTTTCAAAAAATATTGTACTTTTAATTATAGTTAGAAAAAAATTGCAATTTCATTTTGATCTCATGTACCTTTTATGCAATTCTCTAATTTAAAGTCAGTCGTACTTTTTGTATTAACTTCTCTAAAAAAATTATTTAAAAGTTAACTTTTTCTGCTACCTCTAGATGCAACCGAATTTCGCTAAAACTTGGTACAGAGACATTTAAGACATTAAGAAATAGGGCCAACATTGAGGAGATTGCGATTTTACACAATGATTTTTTTTGGATCTCCCTATTCTACAAATTTTGTAGTATATTCATCAAAAAAAATGGCTGCTAGATAAAAAATTAATTTAAATAGTCGTATATCGACCTATACAATTTAATATTATTGTGTATGTACCATATATAGTTTCATATTGTAGCTTATATAATTTAATATTGCTTATATGTCTTCTATGAATCAACATACAAATATATAGTTTCTTTAAAATTTAATTAATTGGATATAAAATGATGTGACATCCTAAGAAATAAATTTTAAAAATTGTGATCGAGTTTCTACTAATAATTTTCCAGGGTGTACTTTTTAACGACAACAAATATTATATTCATCGGAAGCAGGGATGTAAAATTCAAATACTGTTGACTTCCAAAACAAGGATTTTCTGATTTTCACTATTAGACTAGATTAGATAAGTTGTAATATAGCACAGGCACACATCAACACCTCAGTTTATAACCTCGATTTTTTACATGTTATGACATTTAAAGGCCTTGAAGTAATATCAGAACTCATTTTTGTACTTGTATTGTCATTTGTAAAATTCATAAGAAACTGTAAACATTTTGAAATTGCACTAAATGCTTAATTTTCAGGTACTTATTTTAGCACAAGAGTACTATTGTAGTAACTTTATCATCCCTGATTGGAACTAACAATACGATAAGTCGAAAGGCATATAAGTAAAACTTATTCTTATATTATTAAAGTCTGTTAATGCATTTATAGCTTTTTGGCTTAAACTAAAACTTTACTGACACATTTGTGGACATCCTTAAATATGTATGTGTGTGTATAAATGTGGTTACATATGTATGGATTTGTAATAGCAAATGTTAAGCTTAAAATTGTGGCAACTGTTGTGGTTAACTGTAGCATTAATGTAGAGAGTTTGAGTTGCTTGTCAAATATATAATAATAATAAAGTCAAAAAAAATATTTTAAAGTAAAATGTAGGTGGATGTTTTTTTAGAGATAGAAAAAAATTCAGATTGCATGGAAGCAAAATATGTATGGCCAAAACTAAATAAAAAAGTGGTATTCGGCATAGTTTTCGAGAAAATTTACATTGAATATACTTAGTTCAAATGTAGTTGCATTGTATTTTAGAAAATTTTTGTATGTGTACGTATGAGCAATATAAATATATTTAGTACATCTCGTGTGTAAAATTACATATTATCATGATGTAAAAATTTACAATGTTGAAAATTGATTCAAAATTGTTTTAGAATATTAAAAAGTTAGTATGTGTTGTGAAAGAGATTTTAAAATTTAGCTTGGCAAAGCAGGGCCATGGTAGTTAAAAAACATATTTTTGATAAAAATAAAAATATGTTACTTCAATAATTTTCTAGGATGACGCGTTTTTTCTTGGACTTAATTTTTTACAGGGCTTCCGAGCTCAATAATGTTTCAAAAATGTTTAACCTTTCCTTTTCAAGAACAAGTGGGTATCAAATAAAAGAAAACAGTCTCAGGACGAAAAATTGTAAACGATGTCCTTTGAAAGCCTTATCCTTTCATATTCTTGAGAATTTCCATAAACACGAGAATCTAGAGATAGTATATATAAAAACTGTATACGAGAAACTGGAAATCGTAAATAGAAAAACTGTGTCCTCAGTTCTTTTTTCTTTGATCTTTTCTCCTTTTTTAACGACTTCAGAGTTTTAGGAATATTTATCATATTCTTGTGATCAGGTTTAGAACAATACTAGCAAGAAATTGCACAGAGAAGAACATTTCATGTAACAAAAAAAAAATTCAGAATTCTCAAGAAATAACCAGCAAGAAACTTTTTGTGATCTTTGACACTATTTTCTCAAAAACTTGACGTTGTGTAAATATTTGGAATACAGATGTTCTCTAGAATATAGTTAGAAAAATAAAGGAAGTAAAAAATAAAATTAATTATAAATTATAATGTGGAGAAAAATGAATGAGCATTCGACATTCTCAACAGTCACAAGATCCTGTTCGTCCTCATGAATATCTTAAAAGTATATTTTATTTTCAGTGACATATTTACATTTCACTGAAATTTCATACGAGATTCCCGACGATTTCTTCGAGTTTTCAGCTTTTCTATTGCCTAAGAAATATTCTATTATGTCATTTATACTCCTCCAACTATTTATTTCAAAAGGTTATAAAAGGTTTCGAAATTTCTTGCAATTTAAAAGTATAATAGTTATATTAGTTTATTACAATACTCATTTTAACAATTGAACCCACCGGCATCAATCTTCGCATCGCTTAATTTGGGAAAAATCTTTTTAAAGTGCACCATAGCTGCACTATTAACGTCGGGTGCAGGAACAATATTTCATTAAAGCCCCAATTTAATATGGAACGGTGGAAGTATAATTTGCGATGACGTAATATTCTAAATGCCATCCTATCAAAGCTGATAACTGATATTTGGCGGCCATTTGTGGTCGGTGTAATGAAGATCTCTGCGCCGACCTTCCCAAAGACACAAAGAACATTGGTGTTTTTTCAGACCCATGAAATTGGATACAATTTTGAGTTCGGAACAAGTAACCAAAACAATGTAGGTGATAATTTATTAATTTAGGAATAGCCTAATAAACCTTTTTCAAAACTTTAGTGAAAACAAATGATATCACATTTTTTTAAAAATGACTATAGAAAAACTGAAATAAACTTCAAAATAAATTTAAAACTGAAAATAAAACTTCAAAAGTTTTCAAAAAACAAACTTGGAATAATATAGATAACTGGTCTCAAATTAATAAAAAAAAATTTCGTGTATCTTAGTTTATACAAATCTATAGAACCAATATCGTGATTTAATCACAGCAAACTCTATATGTGATCATATGAAATACGATACAATTTGTGAGACCACATCAATTATTTTGAAATTTATACAGCTTTGGTTCCATATTTAGATTTTTTTTTTAATTTATTGGTTTATAAGTTCTTGACATGTAAGATTCTTACTAAAAAATATATTTTTTTATATTTTTAAAGAACTTTATTTTAAAACAAGAAAAAAATAAGAAATGCCTTCCTTATTCTTTTTAAGTTAATAAAAAATTTTCGTAAACAAAAACCAAAAAATTTACATTATTTTAAAGAATTTTGTTTCTTTTAAGGACAAACACATAGATTTTATTTAAGTAAGGTGTAAACTTAATTTCAATTCATAAATTTTTCTGAGTGTGTTTAAACACTTATTTGGGACACCTGAACAATCTTTGCAAAATCTGTTTTGCCAGTAGTTTATATACTTACTGCTTAGAAAAAAGATATTTTAGTAAATGTTTTTTAATAATTTTTATTACTTTGCTGTAAATGGATCATTTTGTTTCCAAAAGAAATTTATTTCCAACAAGCTTTATGCCAGTACCATCATATTAGCTGGTTAGCCAGCAGTTATCTTTAATTTAAATTTCAAGTACTCTATATCTCTTAAGTAAAGTAAAATTCATTTAAAATTGGTACACACTGTACCTTCCATTGCAGCGAACACGGTGTGAAAAATAAGAAACTTAAAACATAGGTTATTGACAACATACTTGGGATTTTTTTATTGATATCGAATGCCAAAAAAATATACTAATGCATCAAAAAATAATTACAATTGCTAAAAAATTAGTTTACAAAAAAGGATGATTTTTGAATTGCTTGGGCTCCCAGCAAAACCACACATTACCAAATAATGGGTAAAGTAATGTATAGCCATAGGGGCCGATGGATAACTTAACACCTTACTTTATTGATGCATTTTACAGGCGATGAGCCTCAAAGTAATGTATATACCCATTACTTTAGAGGTGATAATGTAAAGGGTTACTTATATTGTTACGAGAATGGAAAAAGTAATGTGTCTAAAAATACATTTTTAAAAAAGATGAATTTTTAATAAAAAAAAATTATTACAAATATTTTAATTAAAATATTTGTAATTAAAAATAATGTGGTCAAGATGGGAGTCGAACCAGGGATATCTGGTTGCCAGCCAACAACTCTACCCACTGAGCTTTCGACGCATATAGCATTTGATTGCTTTTAACTTAAATGAATTGTTGCGCTTCGTTTTTTTTCGCTAGTGTTGTCAAAACAAACATACATTACCCTTTTGTTTACAAAAAAAAAACATAAAGTAATATATCAAAAATAGATTTTTAAAACAAATTTTAATTATTACTTTACATTTATAAATCAATAATGAGTAACTTATTACTTTATGTTTGTAAATAATGAAAAAGGTAACGAGCTATCATTACAAGGTAACGCATGAGAATATCGCACCCATTACCAAAGTTTTGCTGGGATATTTTATAAAATGGATCCTCCGGGATCTCTTCGCAACCTGGCTTATTTTTATAATCGCAATATATTTAGACTCTAACACAGCAAACATTTTTGATCATTTTAAAAAATATCGAATATGTCGGTGAAGGTTACTCTTCAACAGAAAAGATTCGTTAGGTCCGCGAAGTGTTCCATGGATTTTTTATAAAACAGCCACAGGATGACTATCTTCTTATAAATTTATATGATAATAAAATTAACACAATCTGAAAATACAAATTTCGTTACCCGTTTCATTCCATTTCGTTCCTCATTTTTATGTCACACATTTTTGAAGTGTTCAAATTGTTAAAAGTTTTTGATTTGTTGAAATTACACGCAATGGAAAAAGAGGTTAGAGAAAGAATTTTGAACAAATTTATCGAAAATCCGACATTGTCATGTTGTATGACTCAAAATAACCAAAAGTACTGTTTGTGTAGTAGGTATGTTTTTTAGAGGATTCGCTAAGTAAATATTGCTGTTTAAAAGTTAAGAATTTATAAAAATGCTACCAAGCCTTAGAAATTCTTGGGTTTTTTCTTTAAAATATCAGAAGAACGTAAACAAAAATATTTTTTATAAAAATATTTCAAATTTATTAAAGTTTTTTATGTATTCTATCCATATTCGTATTAAGATAGCCGCAAATGTTCAAATTGTATTTGTTTACAAAAAGAAACAAAAGTCGGTAAGTAGTAATAAATATAGATATAAAATTCGAACAATCCTAGTTTCGAAAATATACAAGGAAACCTTAAGTATTAAAAGAAAATAAATAATAACAACTAACAGAGGAACACGCGATAAAAATTAAAGGCAAAAGTGCTGAGATCTATTCAAAGCAATTCTGGGTTATCTGACCTTGAGCATGCTTAAAAATTTAAAACTAGTATACGTACGATACCTTGAATTCATTTAAATGCAGGACTTAGTCAGTGTTGCCGTTTTTGGTTATTTTCAACAACTTTTTTTCATTTTGGTAACTTTTTTGGCAATCAAAAATATAAATTGTTTTTTCTGAGGCTTTAAATTTTATTTAACAGTAAAGAAGTTATATACGCGTTTTGTTACGTTGATTTGGAAGCACTGTTAATTTTTTTTATAAAACTATGTAGTTCGTTTAACAAAATATGTTAATCAGCTCTGGATGAGAACAAGGATTTTGAATTGAACAATTACTAAGTAAACTTAAGTGTTTGTGGTAAAAAAGCGAAACATTAAATAAATGCACAATGGATAAGTATTTGTATTTTACATGTTTGAATGTATGCAAATTCAAGAAAAAATTTTAACTTCAAAAGAAACATTTTTATGAACTCTCCAACAGATACGGAATCATGCTGTATATGTATGCGAAATGAATACATATATATATTTATTTATTTATGTATTAAAAATTCATATTTAAATAGGGAAGGTTTGACTTTCCCAAGCTGTAACTGAGAAACTACTTGGATCTTTGAAGATTTCAATTATAAATTTTCGTTTTTTTTTTGTTGTTTTTTTATTTGCTTTGTTATTTTTTTTTTTGTTATGCTTTTTTTGTTCTCATCCTTTGTTTTTTATGTTTGTTTATATGCACATAGCTTTAGGAAAATTACAAACACATTTCTTTCAGTGCATTAAGAGAGGGAGAGCCTAACTCACCCATACAATGGCAACAATATGGTTGTATTAGTTTGCCGATCACTGCTCTAATAACTAAGTTAACGTAAAAATCAACAATGTTAAAGTCGCTAACAGAGCAGACCTCTGTAAATAACATTGCTAAAACTAAATAAATAACATTACTAAAACTAAATAACAAAAGTTCGTTACATAAATTGACAAAACATATACATATTACAGTTCATGCAAAATTTAGTATATACGTATATCATCTTCATCCCCTTTGGTGGAGGGTATTCAAAGATTCGGCACAGCCGAATTTAGCCCTTTTTTACTTGTTTTTTTTTTTTTGTTTTAAGAAATTTAAAAAAAATAATAGGACCAAAAACTCAAGACCGTTTTTACACTAGACAGCTGTCCGTAACCGGTCCTTCAATGACTAGCTTTCAACGGACTCTATCTGTTTTCTGGTACGTTTACGAATCCAGGAAACGGTACGTAATCTGAGTTGCATTCCGTTTTTAACGTACTGAAAACGGTACGTAAGCGGAAGTTTTTTGTTGGGTTGTTTTGGGTTTTTATTGAAATGCGACAATGGAAGCAGGTAATTTAATTGTTTATAAATTTTTGCTATAAAATAATATTTCCAGTACAAATTAAAAGAAATAATAGTTTATTATATTTAATTAAAACAAAAAACTTTAAATTTTGGTTATTTTTTTTCTCATTTGGTAACTTTTTTTTTAAATTTTGGTTACAAAAAGTTTTTTTCCGTGGCAACTCTGGACTTAGTGTCGGCCCAGAAAAATAACGCGACATACAACCATTGTCGCGACCAAAATAACGACGTACGAAGGTGACTGCACAAACTGTCATATTTTATTTAGAGAGATTCTTTAATATTTTTTTGCTTTTTAAGTTTTTACATTTTAATTTTATAAAAATAAATAATTATTTTAATAAAAATTAAGAAACGAACATACTAAGAAGGTTGTTCATTTCCTACTTTACAAAGAGATTTTTGTACAATGAAATATTCAGATTTAAAGGATGCATTGATACGGATGACGAAAAGTTTTTAATTGCAACAAGCCGGGAAAGTGTGCACTCCAAATTCAAATACCAGAAGATTGATAAATTGGCAAAAAAAAAACACGTTTGAAGTTGCAAGCGATCTGCAGTTGTAGACTGTTCGTGACATCGTCTTCAGTGTCAGTTAAAATATATATAAAAGAATGTTGAGAAAAACATATATATTGCACCAAAACGACTTATTTCATTTATTTTATTTTTTTTTTTTTTTTTTACGTTAGACTAACACTCAGGGGATGTCCCCTACTAATGCAGTGCATTGTGTTAGAATTAGGAAAATATGTTATGAGAGGGAGGAAAGAGGGAGTAGTGTTGAAGAGTACAGACAATATGCAATATATCTGCAATAGTACAACAACCGGGTACACACTTTGTTGCTGAATTGGTTACTTAGTGATCAGTGCTATGCCTTCATCACTAATTGGCCCAACAACAAAAAGAATACAAGGCGGTTGTACCATGCAAAATAGAGAAAAAAAAAATTAAAAAAGGGAGAGGAAAGGGAAGAAAAAAAATCTAGCAACAATAACACAGGCAAATAGAGACATTAAAGCCCTTTGCCCCTTTCAGTTTTTTTTTATTTTTTTATTAATTGATTTATTGTAATTATTATTATAACAACACTGGACAAAAAACGGCGCATTTAAACTCGATTTAACGACACTAAAAACATAAACGATATATGCGGACAAAATGCGTGTTGACAGTTTAAAAGACAGAACACAGACAGACAGAAACCTATTAAAAACTAAAATATAATAAACCTATTAAAAACTAAACATATTACAAAACTTTTTTATAACTGATGTTGCTAGCGAAGATAAATCACGTCTGTACTCTTCAACTGACTATGAAACATTAAAAGACCAAGATACAATGCGAAAAATGGAATAAATATGGTACGGAGTTTTAAAGAAAGATATGAAGCGGTTAATTGGGAGCATAATGAAAAATTCTGGACAATTTTTTCGAAATAAAGAATTAAATGAAGAAATTTAATTTAATTTTTTTTATAACAAAATAGATGATCTTAAATTTCTGGTACTAAATTTTATGTATTCATTAAAAAGTTATGAGAGGAGTTAAGTGCGTACTTTATTAAATGTTTATCTCGTTGGTTTAGTGGGTAGAGCCTGGGTTTAAATCCGGTATGACCCAACAAATTATAAATTTTATTTCCCAAAATCTATTTCTAGACCATCTAGGTTTTAGTTCTCACAGTAAATTTGAAGAAAATGTTTTAATTTTTATTGAACCGTTTGATACAATTTTTAAGCCTACTTTATTTTATTAATACATATAAAAGTGCAATTATTCTTATAGAAAACAGAAATGTTCAATATAATAAAAGTTGTATACCTTACAATTTAGAACAATTAACAACTAAACATCGGTTCTGTAAACAAAAAATATTTGATATACACTTAAAATTATTAAAATTGATACCTACTCTGATTATTTGCTGTGGACTTTTGACAAAACAACTTAAATCGTGTAACGTGTCTTTCAAAAAGATTTTTTAAAGAACTTTTTCAGCTACAACTAACGATTTTTCATGTGTATTTCATAATTTCATAATGGAGTTCATAATGTCACCTTCATTCATCTACTAAAAAATATCAAAAAAACGTTTGAATTCTAACAAGCACATTCTTTTGAAAAAAGTCTTTAATTTATTTTTCAAAAACAAAAAACAATTTCTTTTGTCAAAAGGCCACAGATTATTTTTAAAACATAACTCAAAAAAAATGCATAATACATCAATTAAAGTTCTGAATGTTTAAATATTTCAGATACTTAAACATTTTTGGTATGTAATGAAAATCGATCGATTACAAATCTATTGGTTTTAAAATTTTAATCTTGAATATTTTGTATTCATTTTAATTTAAAAAAAGATTAAAAATAATTTTAATCTCCTTTTTTCTTTTCTATTCACTTTTTCAATACCGATTTTCAAACAAATCGATCGATTTTCATCACATACCAGATTATGACATCGATTTTTTTGCTGTTTAGGAGTAAAAGAATACATTTTAAAATTTTTCTACTAATTTTAAACTATATTACAAAATAAAATAAATTTTATATAATAATGCTTATCAAACAAAAATATTTATAATTGCACAATGCAAATCTCATAAATTGAAAATAAATGTGTATAAAAAGTGTTCTTAGATAATGATGGAAAAATGGAGTCGTCTTAGTTAATATATTTATTATTATGATTCAAATTTACTATCTATTATATCGGCTTGTACGACTTAATTTCAGTTCATACATCTACAATTTTAAATGTAATTTAAGATTTTAATATTACAATTTGCTATTTAAATTGTAGCATGAAAGTCACAAGAACCGATTTGTTTTTAATATTCTTTTAAAAGTTTGCAAGAGATAATTTGAGTTATCCTGTAATAACAAATTCCGAAAATCTAATATATTCTGAAAGATGGGCTAAATATTAACAAAAATAACTGTGCCTCTCACATTTTCTTAAACAACTCGATGGCCTGTTGAAATCGCTTATTATTATTTAGTTATATTCGTTTCACGCACGTTACCGCATGTACGCGGGGATGTCAATTTTTTGTCGAAAATTGGGTAAAAGAGAGCATAGATCGATGAGTAATTGTGTGTGTCTCTTATTGCTAAAAGTTACATATGTGTTTTGTTCGGTTAAATAAGGATATGTAGGAAGGAATTATTTTTTTAGAAGCTTTTTACAAAAAAAATCGTTATGTTTTCCAACATTTAAATGTGGTAAACTCTGCCTTTTTATTTGATGTATCACACGTTTCGACAGGTGCGATAATATTCCCTATACTTGTATTTAAAGTAAAAATTTTACTTTTTTACGATTTCGATAATAATCTATTTATTTCTCAATTTGAGCATTTATATAAGACCACAAAAGACAGATTCTAAATGCGTGAAGTTGTGAAGTGATACAAATTTTCACTACTTCGCAAAGAATCCCATTCTCGATTTAACTTTTGCGAAAACTATCTGTCAAAATTTTATCATATGAGTTTATTTCTTCGCCAAATTAAAGTTCGTGAAAGCATGTGAGTTTTGCACTATTTTACAAACATTGTTAGCGTTTTTTTTAATTTAAATTTTTAATGGGCCTTAACCATTAATTTTTTAATGGGCCTTAACCATTATTATAACTTGGCTTTAAGGTGCTTTTTAGTTAAAGGTTACTTTAGCTAAAGTTAGGAATAAAGAGACCTTTAACTTTTTTTGGTAATTACAACTTCCTTATAAAATAAAATTAAGTTTTTTGAAAATATGGCATTACCAGAGCAAAAACCGATTACTTTTGACAAATTAAAATGGTTCTTAAAAATACGTAGTGGCAACGACGTACTTTTATTTATTTATTTATTTACTTACAACAAACAAAAAATACAAACGAAAAACAAAATTTCTTCGAATTGTGAAAAAATAAAAATGTTTGTTGTAAAAAATTTAAATTTTCCACGCCGAGCACAGAAATAAAACAAACAGCAAAGATACGGTTAAAAAACTATACGGCAACCACACTGCAGAGCAGAAAATGTGGTGACTTCAAATGCTTAAACCTTACGTTAAAAGTTAAGGTACCTTTAGCTTATCGGTCACTTATAGGTTAAAATATACTTATAATAACGAAAAACTAATAATCTGTCCGTTAACATCCTAACTTTAGCTATCAGCAAGTTATAATAATGGGCCTTAGTCTTTAAATTTTTTATTTTTTCTAATATATATTTTATTAATTTATTACGAAATTTTTAATTTTCAAAAGAATTAGAGAACTTATATTGTAAAAACAATAATTACTTTTTTATTTAAAAAAAAACAAAAATCGCTCAAATCTCAGTCGAAGAATCCATGTTTACAACACTAAAAACAAAATAAAAAAAAAAACTCACCTACTGTTTCTCTTCCAGAAGCATTAAAGGGCTAACTATATTATACTTTTGCTAACTTAAGCTACTGTCAAAAATTAACGAAAAGTCTGTCAAATGCTTAACCAACTTATTGAAGACTTTTGGGTGGCTACAATGTACTTTTTAAAATTTAATACTTACTACACTTAGTTGCAAATATTTGTACTTTTGCAAAAACTGTTTTCTTCTTATTTTTCCAAAATATATGTATCTTTTCGAAAAATATTATTTAATGTATGCAATTTATAAATATTTTACAATTAACAAGTAAATCTATATAAATTTTAAATAATTTAAAGAATCATATGACAACATAAATAAAAAAGTACTAAAAATGCAACAGTGCTTGCATCTCAATCAAAAAACAAATACAAAACCCACCCCTTTTGTTATACATGCACGTTTGTTTTTTAACATTTTCAATTAAATTTTCTATAAAAATATTTTCCGCGTACATTGCAATTTGTCTTTTTTTTTTCATAAACAGTTTTTCTAAAAACACATGATTCCTTAAGTAAAGTGCGGTCAGTTTCGCTGTTTGCTTAAGCAAATGACACTTGACGAAACTTAACGAAAAGTTTGTTAAGTACAATATAGTCATACACATTTGATTACATGTATTCGCACATTTAAGCTAGCAAAAGTATAATATAGTTAGCTCTTTACGCATATAAAGAACTTCTTTATATAAATGTTTATTTTTTCATAAAAAGAAAGATAACAATTGAAGTTTTTCAATAAAATTTTGCTTATTTAAAAAATTTTAAACTTAAATAACTTTTTATGCTACCGTTAAAATTCACGGAACGAGTGGAATGAAATAAAAGTGACAGATGGCAATCATAACAACATTTATTTATCACTTCGTGAAACAATTATATCCCCAGGTTACTTAATTTATGAAAAAAGAAATTCCGTACATTATGTTTAGATTTCAAGAAAAAATTTTCTAAATCTAAAAATAATTGAATTTTTGTACTTCAAAAATAAGGAGTATGTGAAAAAAAGTGTATTAAAAAAATTTAGATAAAAAACATTCAAATATATAAAACATATGTTTTCGAATCATAAGCAACAAAGTTTTTGTTAATTAAAGTCTGAAATCTTAAAAATAATGATTTTAATATCTGCATGTTGCCAAAATTAATTGAAAGTATATGGGAACGTTCGTAAATGCAGTAGTTGCGCATCCCTGCAGCAACTACTGCAAGCATCACTTGGCAGCACTAATTTACGTCAAACGTTTTTTTATGCAAACAATTGGCAGTTCTACCACAAATTTTTGCAACTATGGCATTATTAAAATTTCTGATGCCATAGTGCGAAGTCAGTCTTCTTTTTCGTTTTAATTGATTTTTAATAATCAAAAGTCGTTTCATCTATTAATTCTTTTTTTTATTATTAAGTTAACAAAAAGTTGTCATTTTACAATTAAGATTTTCAATAATATTTGTTAATGTTATTGTGGTGAGCATATTTTTTATCTTTTGCAAGACGTTCTAAAAAGCAAACAGTGCAGTTGTTAAGCAGTAGCAAAGCATCTGCAACAGATGATTGGCATAACTGCCGCAGTGATGCACAAATTTTCTGCATTTACGAACGTACTCTATCATACATTCTTCATCTAATCCAAATAAATTAACATGATTTTAAAAGTTTTGAGTCCATACAATAAAAAGGTATTTAAAATTATATGCATTTTAAAAACAAAACTGGGGCTTCGGTAAAAGTTAAATTGGCGAATATATTTTAAGTTTGGTGTTCATTTTCGTGATCTACATTGTAAAATGTGTTTATTAAATAACCTTGAAGTTTACTTTTGGTATTGATATGTAGTTTTGTGCGTTCCTGGTATTTTGAGCAATTTCATCTTTCTTAGAAAATTTTTAGTTTACTATCATTTTACCGGACTTTTCCGACCGATGTACCTTTTATTTTTGAATGGGACTTAATTTTCAAAAATATTTTTGCATATTTGAGGTCTGTAGCACTTTTAATACATATATCACGATCAAACTTATTATTGGCTTAATTTTAAAAGGTCATAACTATATTTTATACTAAATATTATGAGATTAAATTGGTCCTTCGAACCGGATTTAAAGCAGTAACAAATGTTTCACGGACTTATTTATAGTCTTTTAAACTTTTAAAAGAATTTAAACCAAAAGCTGTTATGAATAAAAAAAAAAACAATTTACAATAACTTATTCACACTTAAATTTTGTTAAAAATAGTATGTAAAAACAAATAAAATGCTAACAAACTTATTTATTGTTATACATGTGTGGAGCGAGATAAAAAAATTTAATTTTGGATTTGGCGATAGGGGTGGGAGAAATCAGCTTTTTATATGCATTAAGGGGTTAATTTGATTACTATGTGGTAATTTTTGACCTCTGGTAACGAGAACGCTTTTCCAAGCTGGTTTTAGAGAATAACCAAATAATAGCGACCACAGAAACACAATTAACAATATTAAATTCAATTTTCAAAAAATAACTGTTTGAAAAATATCATAAAATTTGAGGTTTTTTGTTTCACAGAAAGCTTAGGTACGGTCACATTCGGGTTAAAATTTAAATGACTTAACGGTATCTTGGAAATATAATATTTAATATCCGAAAGACAATGATCAAGTAGAACACATCTAAAATTGGTTTCTCATAATAGTCAAAGTTTAGTGCTTAACCATTGTTATGAATATTATATTGTATTTATATGTATAATATCTGTGATAAACGTTTAACTCTAGATTTTTTTTTAGATAAGCTACCCGACCTTAGCAAAAAAGTCACTTTCATCATATTTATAATTTTGGAAATGGTTAGCTACTTTTAGAAAAAAAAATAATCGGCTATTTACAGGATCGGTGAACCTAAACTATGAAGTCCGATCTGCTTAAATTTTAAACATGTCTATTAACTGTAATACCGCATATTGCCGAATTCGAAATCCTTGCTCCACACTATTATGTATATTTTTTCGAACTAAATCGAACTAAATTTAATTTAATAGTCTCTTCCCCGTACTGTTTAGAAAACAAAACAAAAAATACTCCACTTCCACTGTAAAAATATATATATAAAAACAAACAAAAAATGACCCTGTAAGTCATTAACAAATTCGTCTAACAATTAAATAACAAGTAAATAAAACTTCGACACCAAGTTAATCTGTGTTCTGTGTACTCAATCTAATTTTTAGAACCTCACTTCATTTCTGTATATCTTTTCGAAAATTTCTGTAGTAAGAAGCTCATATTTTCCTTTAGGTGTTCGATAGTAGATAGCATCTTTGATCCTATTAATGTCAAATCCTTCTTCTTGCAGGTCGACTTTGCGTAACTTAAATGTGCCTGTTAGATCGATTTTGGTGAGGAAACGCAAGAACTGTGGTCGGGCATAGGCGGGCAAAACTTTATCTAAGTTCTCACTAAACTTGTCTAGATCAACTTCATTTTCTGGATCATAAATGGCAGCCATACCAGCTCGGCCTTCTGTATTGGGAAGCATAACACCATAAACAATTGTATCCTTATAGCCTGCAACATTACTGACTTGAGCCTCAACTTCGCTAGTTGAAACATTTTCACCCTTCCAACGGAAAGTGTCACCTGTACGATCCTTAAAGTACAAATAGCCCTTTTCGTCGGCCATCAAAAGATCACCCGACAAAAATGCCATGTCACCCTTTTTGAAAACATCACGTACCACCTTTTTGGCGGAAGCCTTTTCATCGACATAACCCAAAAATTCTCTAGATGGATTACCCTTGATAATTTTACCAATAAATATACCGGGTTCATTGGGTTTGCACAATTGACATAATCCATCAGCGCCGCGAAATGGTTCCCCGGTTTTTTGATCAGCACGAATAATAGAAATTGGATAGATTTGTGGAACAATACGTGATATGAAGCCAATAGCACCAACAGTATTGTCATGATTCATAATATTGGCATTACCTTCGGTGGCACCATAAAATTCACCAACTTTGGGAATGTTAAAACGTTCAACGAATTGTGGCCAGATTTGAGGGCGTAGTCCATTTCCAAATATCAAGCGTACACGATGCTTACGATCATTATCTGAAGGAGGTGTAGCCAAAATATAACGAGCCATTTCACCTATATAGTGACCAACCTGGGAAAAAGAAAAAAAATAGTTAATAAGTTCACGAATATAATAATGTAACGTTATAGACCCTGTAAACCCCGTTAACTCATAGGAAACTCAAAATATACGAAAATGTGTTTGGGTGTTAACTTACACATAACGTAACTAAACGTGGATACATTTTTATATCTAACATAACTTTTTCACTTAACCAAGGAGAATTTAAATTTAGAAGATGCAAAAAATTTCGGATACAACATCGGACAAAACAGCTTTGCATCTATCTTAAATGACAAACTTTTAGCGTACCTGTTGTGTCGTAAGACTGTTTCGGTGCGATGTCGTCGAGCTGTGTTCAAATGCCCGATGTTTTGTCAAATAATTTTTAATCGCCCTGAAGCTAAAGCCATCTTGGTGTAACAAAGTAAAAACTGACGTACATTAAATAAATTATTAAGAATTATATGCATGATATTAATAAATTTCTGCATTAATCAATGAAGTCTCTCTGAAATTCATCTATTAAAGCTTTTCATTAAAATAATGCAGATTTTCAAAAAATTTTATGAGAAATTTTATTTTAAAAATAATTTCATACACTTAATAAATTAGTTTATTAAAAAATGTTAACCTCTTATTATTATTTTAAAAAAATTTCATTCATTAGTAAGGAAAAATTCGTAAGTTTAATGAAAAATTTTATAATTAAATTCTCTCTGGTAAAAATAACTCAATAGTGCCAACTCAAATTAAAAATTGATAACCGTACCTAAAGTTAGTAAAACAAATTTTTATCAAGAAAAATCAATAAAATTAAATTAATTGACAATTTTAGATATTTTATATTAATTTTTATTTTAATTTTTTTTGACAAAAAAGTAATAAGAAACAATGATTTTGTTGAAAACCGATTCGAAACCGGTACTATACCGTTATTAAGGGAAAACGTTTTGGAACACAGGTATTTTGTGGAATCTAGTTTCGGTATTGGTAACGGTTATTAGTTTAAACGGTTTCGAAATAGATAACGGTAATAAAAAGGTATTGGTTGAAAACTTTGTAGAAAATACAAAAAGTTTAAACATATTTATGAAATCAAAGAAAGTTATGCAAATATTTTTATTTACAAACCAAAAGAAAAGTAGCATCATTCACCAAATTAACATAGGCTTTCCACAAGACGTTCGTCCTGAGACGAATGAATGACTGCATGTATTTTTTTTTTTTTTTGTTTGTATTACTTGTATTTGGTTATTATGTTTCCGTCTGCAGCAAAACGTGATCTGGAAACAACTCATCAGTAGCGAGTTTCTCTGCTAAACCAGCCTATTCCGGCCAGTTATTACGGGAAATTTTGACAATTTGAGCCTAGCGGTATTTTTTGATAATCTTAACAACACATGTCTGCCGACGTGTAGTGCAATGAAATTAGTAGAATAGTTAGTAGCCGCTAATAAATGTTTCCAAACTTTTTGTAAAGTGAAATTAAAAATCGGTTTGCTAAAATCAACAAAAAAAAAGACTAAATATTATTAATATAAGTACAATGAAATTAGTACAAAAAATTAGTAAGTGCTACTATATTTTAGTAAATTGCTGTAAACTCAATGAATTGTAAAATATAGCAAAATTTTAATTTACAAAAAAATATTTTTAAAATCCACAAATTAACTTAATTATTTTTAGATACACTTTAAAGCTGCTAATTTCTTTTGATATTGCCTTACGTATTCGAATATACAAACTTATATTTTTTTATCGAACATTTTTTATTTTTTTTTTTTTCCAAAAAATATTTTTGACAAAATTAAAAAAAAATCAAAGGCTTAAAAAATAGTTAAAACAAACGAATGTATTATTTTGTTTTATTTTTCTAATTTTTGTTTCGAAAAATATTTTTAGGTAAATTTTTTTGATTTAAAGGACAAAGTCAAATTTTAAGTGGATGTCCTATTTTTGGACATGAGTCGGTTGTGAAAAGTATTTTCACTTCCGATCTCTTTTTTCAGCCTATGTAGAATTTTAAGGCAATTTAAGTTTGTAAGTATAAATTCTAATTATTAGAAATAAAATTTCCTTTAATATCCACTTTTTTTAAATTAGTATTTTTTTGTGCTAATTTTACCAAATCGGTTTTCAAAAATTTGTAAAATAATTTCTAAAGTTAGCAACAAAAATTTTTAAATATTCTGTAAAAACTCTGTAATTTGTAAAATGTAAATAGCAAAAAATTTTAAAAATAGTGAAGTGGGATAAAAACTGTTTACAAATTTGTCTACTACCTTTTTTTCCAAAGTTACAGTATGAACAAAATAACTATGGAAACAAATAAAAGAGATCTCGTACTTTTGCAACAATATGAATTAATTCCATGAATATCATCGATACAAACTCATAAGAAACAAAAAAAAAGTCAATATAGGATTTTTCTGTCACATATCTATTAGGTTTTATCAAAATCAGAAGATAAGGGGGTGAAGTTTTTTCTTGTTAGTAACTGTTGCATTCATTAGATTTAACCATTATAATAACATGTGGGGAACAACACAAACGACATATACTTACTGTACAATTAAATTTAACACAATCAGCAAAATAACCGGAAGCTGAAAACTTCTTACGTATAGCAACTGTTGAGCCGAATAACAAGGCCTGACCCATACTCATGATACCACCAGCAGTGTGATACAAAGGCAATGGGGTATAGAATATATCGTTTTGTTCAAAGCCCAATGTAAAGTGAATACCAGCAGCTATGAAAAGATAACTTAAAAACAAAATAATTATTATTAAATGCGTGTAAATGAATACTTTGCATAATTTACTAAAATTATAATTACCGCGAATGAGAGATAACAGCAGCCTTGGGTAAACCAGTTGTACCAGATGTATAAATATAAACAAGTTTATCATGATGTGATGGACGGTCAGCTGATGCTGGCAATTTGTCCTTGGGTGCACCATCCAACATTGTTGATAAATCCTTTGCGTTGCCATTGATGGGTTTATTAATCTCATTGTTGAACTGATACAGTGAAATATTTGAGGGAATTTCCTCAGAAATATCATTTATAGCATCTACGAAACCTTCGCCATAAATCAAAGCGGTACATTTTGCTACAGTAATACTATGCAGTAGTGACGGTCCTCGCAAGTTGGTATTAATAAGTGGTGTTATAACGCCGATCTTTGACAAGCCCAACCAGGTACCAACAAATTCAGGACGATTTTCCAATAATAAACCAACAACTTCGCCTTTCTTGTAGCCATGACCGTGGAAGACATTTGCAACACGATTCGCGTGTTCATTCACTTGGCGGAATGTCCATGAATGTGTTTCACTGACAATAGCGACCTTGTCGGGAAATTTGTCGACATTTGTTTGGAATATATCGGCAATTGTAAAATTTTTCTTTTCATATTTCTTAATGAGTGTCAATAGTTTGATGTAGGCATAGAGGGCACTGTAAAAGAAATAACAAATTGATTAGCAATAAAATACTCGTATAAGGTTGTACCAAATTCGAAAAATCCCAAACAAGAAAAGTGTGTTTGTGCGCAAGTTATAAGAATTTAGAATTTAATGAGAACCGATGTTATTTGTTGACCCATAGAGACTTGAGCCATCAATATCATCTGTATCCTTGGACATTTTCAATATTGAGAAATCTGAATCTCTTGATGTTCTGGCCATGAGAATTCAATGTGACGTTCGCTACGAAAATCATATTATTCAAGTGTCAAAAGAGGCATTCAAATGGCTTGGCTTTCTTAACAGATGCAGGGAATACTTAATTTCTTCTGATATCCTTACTATTTATACGAAATATATTTCTATAACCTAAATTAGAATACAACTCCCGTATAATCAATATATTTTGGAGCTTCTGCACTATGTATAAAAGAGGGCGTCTGCGCTCATCAATTATACAAGGGTATCCAGCACTATTGACTCATTGGAGCATCGTTGGAATTCGAGTTGTGTAATACTTCTTTATCCACCATTGTTCTACTGAGGTAAGTCTATTCCCAGGGCTGGTGTGAATGGTACAACACATCACAAAAAAAATTCGTTCAGTATGTCGAATAAACTCCCAGTAGATAACTATCCCAGCAATTACATTTTAGAGAAATTCAAGTCAAACGTCCACATAACGTCCCATAACCTATTTTCCTTATATTAATAGGAGGTCATTATCTTCTCAGTTATTTACAAAAAAACACAAAGTAATGCGTGGTCATTACTCTCTCGCTTACAAACAGCCAAAAAATAATGAGTACCCATTACTTCTTTGACATCGCGCACAAACGTAATTAAGCGAGTAAATAATCTGGTAAGTAGTTGATACCATGTTTTTGCTAAGTAAGTTAGAACTCTATGATATCAATCAATTTTTAAACTTTTATTTTTTCCGGAAAAAATTCTAAACTGACAATATGTAATTACAATTATACATTGAACTGCATTTATATAAAGGCACCCATACAATTCGTTCTTTTTGTCACTTTTAACCGCACGGGAAATTGAGGAAAACTAATGGTCATTCTCAGCAAAAACAGACATTAATTAAGAGAGTAAGGGTTTTACTAGTTACACGCAGAGAAAAAACATGGTTGCAATATGATCACTGCTACTTTATTGTGCTTGCTGCAATCGGGTATGGTTGTCACAACCAAGTTATTGGTTTTCTAACCATCAACATGGTCGCTACCATCATTATTTAGTAAATATTTTACTATTTTATGATTGGCACTTATATTTTATATTATGATTGGCTATAACCATACTGTGGTAACAAAAATTCTGACTATGAAAAAAATATGATAATTATGCAACGATAAAATGCTGGCAACAATCAATAAATAATTTTACAATTAAAGAAAGAAAAGTTCTTAAAGTCTATGATTTTTTCCTTAACAATTTTTCTTCAAAAAGTCCTTAATATAATATTTTTTTTTAGAAAAAACTTTTCTAAAGGAAATATTTTTAAATTTAAAGGGCTTTTCCATAGTTTCTAAGAACTTTTCCTTTAAGAAATTTTCTTAGATTATGGATCATATAATGATAATCCAGGAATCAGAATATAGTTATGAGGGCCCATAATATGATAACATTTTGAGCATACTATGATTACGTGCGATCATATTATGATAAATTCATTATAACATGAATATTCAATTTTTTAAGCTAAAGATCTTTTTTTATAAAATTTCTTATTTTATTTTCAATAAGAATTTTATAAAAAAAAGATCTTTAGCTTAAAAAAATTGAATATTAATATTAAAATAAGATCGAATAAAGTTATATAATTTTCATTATAACATGTTTATTTAGGACCATAATATAGTAATTTTTGAATCATAATTAAACTGTAGGGACCATATTATGGTAAAAATATGGTTATTTTATTATAATAATATGATAACAATAATATAGTACGATTATGGTTGGCACAACCATAAACCCAAAAATATATGATGCTCTTCGAATATGATTGACGCAACCATATTTTTTCTTTGCGTGTACCAGGCTATTTACGCGCTTAATTATTATTGTTCGCGATTTTCCAAAATTCATGGGTCGTCATTACCCTTTCGCTTACAAAAAAGTGAGAATAATGAGTTACCAGCATTGTTCCTAAATAAAACAATAGTGGACCTTACTCAAGGTAAATTTTGTTACTTAAAGAAATCGATAAGAATAAATTGTATTTAAATTTATAAAAAAAAAACTTTAAAATAACAGCTTTTTGCATTTAAGTATTAATGATAATCAAGTTTTAAAAACAAAGTAAAATAAATATAATTGTAAAAAACAACTACCCGTAAGCCATTATTTTGGGTGTACATATAAGTACTTCTTTTACCCATTATCAATAGGTCATTACTTTGTTTTTTAAAGTAATTCAATTGGTAACGATCTATTATTACATGCGAATCTACACAGCAACGAAATGTTATTACCATGTTTTATTAGATATCCACTCACTAGGCGTTGTTTACTTCAGTTCAAGTCGTATTTATTTTACATGGTAAAAAAAGAGCAAACAATTATCAGTTGGCGTTCGACACTGACAAAAACCGTTCTTTTTAACTGCTTGCGCAATCACGTACACGAGTAGTTTTTAACGAACACGTCTGAAAACGGCAATTAAAATCAAGTTGCCCATACACCGACAATTTTACACATACAGCCTTTCGCTCGAAACCTAGTTTTAACTACATTTATAAATCTTAACTAAAAAAAAAGACATGAACTAAGAATTAATACAAAATTTCATTCAAAATAGTTAACAAATTTTCCTCAATTTAAGTAAAATTTTATGAAAACTTAGAAAAATTTTCTTAAAAAGTATAAAAATTTCTAAGTTTCAATATAAAGGAAATAGTTAATGTAGTCAGAAATAGTTCATATCTTTCCTAAGTAATATTTCTTGATTTTAGGAAAAAAAACAAGTATATTAAATACCAATTTATCAATATTTAAGAAAAACATCTTAGTTTTAAGAAATTTGCATACTAAAATATAATAAAACTAATTTTAGTTAAAAATTAATATAGAAAATAATTTACTCCCATTTAGTTCAAAAAATGTGTGTACCTTTTATTTTTAACTTCTTAAATTTTTGATCAGTAAAATTTATTTGGTTTTATAAACTGATGAACTATTTCTAGAAAAAATTTCATGCTAAGTTGCAGATAAATTTTAAAAATTTTAATATAATATTTTTTTTTAAGTAAAAGGGTTCTAGTTTTTGAGAAATAATAAACTTAGGCATAGGATTTTTTTCCTAAAAATTTCTTCAGATAAATTAAAAAACTTCAGTAACTTTTTCTTAAATCGAGAAAAATTTAGTTTGATTGTAATTTTTGATTCGTGATCGTGCTTGAGCGTGGGTCGAAAATCACGTGCCCATCTCTAATCTTAACAGTCTTAAATATTGAACTTAAAGTAGCTTAAATTATATTTTAAAATTTTGTTAGCAAAAGCCAAAATTTTCGAATTTTATGTAATAATTTTGAATAGTGTAATAATTGACTACAATACAAAATATCGCAAGCAAATCGTATACATCGTCATATTGGCTTTCCTATAATTGACGTTGCGCCTTTTAAAATTTATATTTATCGAAGGCAATAAAACTATTTTTCTTTTTCACTTAATAATAAAAAATTAAAATTTGTATATGTCAAAATGCTATATAATAATAACAAGAAATGTAACTGTGATATTTGGTATTTTTGTAACGATTTCCTTGAATTAGTTAATTTAAGAAGACAAAGGACCCCCAGTGTTCTTAAGCCATAGATGCCGTGTGTCACTTAGGTTGTCCCTTCTTGTAGTTCTCTCGAGGGGAACCATTAATTAACTACGATAATGACAGTGCAGTTTTTTAATTTGTTTACCTTTTTGCTAATGGAATTTAATTTATATTTTGAACATATGCGTTTAATATAGCTCAATTTAATTTAATGTATAGCAGAAAGCTTGTTAAAAGCGGGGAAAAATACTTACACAATGAGTGTAAAGTACTTTAAAATATATGGTAAAATATATTACCTTTTCCATAGAAACAGTTTCATATTTATTAGAACATTTTTATTAAATTTAAGGATAATTGAAAACAAGGAAAATTTAAGAAGATATATGCACTATTAAGAAGAAATTTTGCTATGTTTTCTAACAAAAATTTTTCTATAATTTAAAAATTTTGACAAAATTTTAAGTTAAGTTTGTTTGTTAATTTCAAGGAAAGTTTTATTAAATTTTGGTGATAAGTGTCTTTGGCGGCGTTTCGATTTCAATTTTCCTCAAAATAAGTTAATTTTTCTAAATTCTAGTTAATTTTTTTTTGTAGTTCGTTCATAGTAGTATATAGTACCATATAATCGAAATCCAGTTTAAACTAATTGTCGAGCGTATTGTAAATACAGTTGAAGATAAAAGTACACAATCCTGTAATTAAATGATTTAAAATTGCTTTAGTTAGAGTTGTGTAGCTTATAAACGAACTAGTTCAATTAAAATAGTTAACTTAATTGATAGAAAGATCTAGTTGACAACAAAACGCTCTCTAAGTTAAATCGTTCATTAAATATTTTTGGTCGGGGACAATTTTATCACATTTATTTATTTTTATTAAACTGATTTTCTAAAATTGTTTATCTTTGATAATTAAAAGCAGTGCAAAAGACTAACAAGATGATTAAACGAACGAAGTGTAAACGATTGAACGAAATTTTCAAAGAACGATTGAACTAGAAGAATGAAAAAATGAACTAGAAAGAGCGGTTACCAAAATGAACTAGAAAGCCCAAGTCTAGTTTTAGTGTTGGCCCAGAATAGAAACGCGAAATATAACGATTGTTGCTGTAAGGGAAAACGCGCCCAAGATAACGTCGTACGACGGTGACTGCAAAAACACTCATATTTATTTTAGTGTAAAGAGTACGTAGAGATTCTTTACTCTTTCCTTACTACCGACCCATATTTTTTTGGTTTTTGCATTTTAATTTTATAAAAATAATAAAAAGAAATAGTAGTAAAAATTTAGAAACGAACATACTAAGATGATTTATACAGGGTGGCCCATTTAAAATTTGAATCGGCTATAAAAACGTACTGATTATTTTTTTAAATTTCTGGTTTTATTTGAAAGGTTGAACCTTGTCATTTAATAATGGAACACAATATAATTCATATGACTACCACGACTGGCTCGGCAGTACCTTATCCGATAAACCCAACTTTTCAGTACATTTTCAGTACATTTTCGATTGTTTCGGCTCGAATCTCTTTAATGGCAACTTCGATTTCATGTTAAATTGTCTCTGGATGGTTTGTGTAACATTTATCCTCAATGGCTCCCCACAGAAAATAATCCAAAGAGCTCAAATCACAGCACCGAGGCGGCCAATTGACATCACAATTTCGGTTGATTATTTGATTTTCAAAAACAGTGTGTAAAATATCAATGGTTGCGTTGGCTGTGTGACATGTGGCCCCGTCTTGTTGAAACCAAATGTCATCCATGTCATTATCTTGACTTTTTGGAAACAAAAATTCGTTGAGCATGGCACGCTCATCGTTGACGGTAACGGCGGCTCCTTGCTCATTTTCGAAGAAAAAAGGCCCAGTCGTGGTAGTTATATGAATGATATTGTGTTCCATTCTTAAATGACAATGTTAAACCTTTCCAATAAAACAAGAAATTTGAAAAAATAGTCAGTACTTTTTTAATAGCAGATTCAATTTTAAAATTTTTAATGGCCCACCCTATAGTACGTTGTTCATTCGCTAGTATACAAATAGGACATACGAGCCATGCGGGAAAATGCGGGAACTCTGTTAAGAGAATTAGAAACGAAAAACAAGGGAATAAAAAAAACGCTTTGAAAATAAAATAGATTCTATTTAACAACTGCAACGCTCGACGAGTTTTATTTGTCAATTTGCGGCACGTTTTTGTTCTGGGCCGTCACTTAATGTGCATATTCAGTAGATTTTAAAGACACAAATATTGTGAGTAAGCGAAAGTTATTTTTCCTAGAGTGTTTGCTAAGGAGCAGTTTTGCGTTGAAAATGAACAATATCAGTCCAGCGGATCAAAAGTTGTGTGAATATGTGAAATTACTAAATAAAGTGGTACATTTAAAGCAGTTTTCTTATTTTGCTTTTAACCTTAAAGTGGTACACACATACAATAAAATTGATACAAATTTATGAAAATCAACCAATCAAAACAAAGAATTCAAAAACAAAATGTTCTGATTGGTTGATTTTCAAAACTATTTATCAATTTTATTGAATGTGTGTACTCTACTTAAAGCTAGATTCACAATAATGGAGTAGTATTGCGAGTGTATTCAAATAGAGATGCCATCATACAAAAAATTTGCAAGATAAGTGACTTCATTTGTGTTATGTTTCTTCATAAAATGGATGATAAATTTTATAAGAAATATCTTACGATAATGTTAAACAATTACAAAATTTAGTGAAACTAACCAATAACGGACACTCCCATTTGCGGAAAACTTCCTTTGACAGACAATGTTTGAGCAACGGCTTTTTAAAGCAACATTTTATAGTAAAATTTTTTCCCATAATTACATTCTTTTTTTTGTAATTTGAATATTAAAAATTGTGGTGAGCACTTAATTTTTGGAGCGACTGTTTATCAAGATTCTTCACAATGCGTTGCATTTTGTCAATTTACTTCACGTCAATTTACGTTTATACTTTATTCGTATTGGAAACCTAAAAACCACGTGATATTTTCCTTTCCGCAAAATGAAACCACATTTCATTGAAAATTTGTCTTAAAAAAAAACATTAATATATAGTGTTACTTTGGTGTCAACTTATGAAAACATATTGCAAAATAATGCAATATGTAATAGTATATGGTGTATCGTATAATAAAGGGTGATTTTTTTGGATTTGGTTTTTAAGTTAAATTTTTTTTGTGTAAAAAAAATATTCGGGACATGTGGCAATTCCAAAAATATTCAGTAAGGTTTGCCATTTCATCATGAATAGACTAGCCTACCGAACAGGCTAGTTGAGCTTTGTGACTAAATTTCGCGAATAGTGTGTACCGTGGAGAATATTGCTGTTGTATCGGCCAGTGAATATCGCGATATGTCAATTGCTTGCCGTTGTGAACAGTTGGGCGATGATTACCGACTTTTTTGCCCAAAGTACAAGAATTGGACTTGGTTGATATGTGGTTTCAACAAGACGGTGTCACATGCCATACGGCACGCGTGTGAAGCACGTTTTGGAGCAGTCATTGGCCGCCAAGATCATACGATTTGATCCCACAAGGGGATACGTGAAGTCTATCGCGTACAGGGACAAGCCAGCCACAATTCCAGCCCTGGAAGACAACATTTCAGCCGTCATTCTTGAGATACCGGCATACAGGCATTAATTTACCGCCCAAACAAATATTTCGTTCTCTTTTAAAAATTTTCTGTTTTTTTTTTAAATTTTCAAAACCCAAAGGGTTAAAAAATCACCCTTTATATGGCAACAAATCATCATTTCTACATACACATCCATATATGAAAACCACATCTTGAGAATTTAACAAATGAATGAATGGTGCAAACGACAAATAAACTAAATAAATATTATTATGTAACAAAAGTGCAATTCAGTTCGCTTTGTCATTCTTTTAGAATTTTGCATTTTATACAGTTACGTATGTTATATTTAAACACGGAATATTTTTATATTGTGACTATATTTTTCTATAAACTAATAAAGAGTTCAAGCGCTTGCTTACAATTAGAGATATTATTGACACTAACTTGTACAATCATGCCATGATGCTGCAACTACTCTGTTACTTTCTACTAGGGATAGGCATGTGAACGTATTATTGTGTGAGCCATATGTAAGTGTTACCCTAATATATTCACGTAAAGAGTCTCATGCACCTACAATTTTATGGCTAATATAATGGCATAGTATTATAATCGTTTTGCCACAGACCAATCGATATATTGCAACATATGTATTTGTTACGCATTTTTTTTTAAATATTTTATGTAATATTTAATGTTAACATTACCTAAAAATGTACACAAATATAAACCGCGCAATATGAAACATTGAATTTTTCTGAAATACAACTACCTATTTCGGAAATACAATTGACGATTTCTGAAATACAATTGACTATTCTGAAATACAATTGACTATTTCTCAAATACAATTTACTATTCTGAAATACAATTGACAATTTCTGAAATGCAATTGACTATTCTGAAATGCAATTGACTATTTCTGAAATACAATTGACTATTCTGAAATACAATTGACTATTCTGAAATACAATTGACTAATTCTGAAATACAATTAACTATTCTGAAATACAATTGACTATTTCTGAAATACAATTGACTATTCTGAAATACAATTGACTATTTCTGAAATACAATTGACCATTCTGAAATACAATTGACTATTTCTGAAATACAATTGACTATTCTGATATACAATTGACTATTTCTGAAATACAATTGACTATTCTGAAATACAATTGACAATTTCTGATATACAATTGACTATTTCTGAAATGCACTTGGAAAAGGTGTAGTTCGAAAGAGCAAACTTAGGTACCTCAGAAACTAAAAATTCAAATATCTGCATCTATTTAACTGCGAGCAGGGTGATTCAAAATACATTTGTTTCTTTTAGGTGAAGTCATAGATTTTTTAATACATTTTATTTGCTTTCAAACGGAACGTCAGGTAATTATTTTTTGCTCTAATTTTTTGTTGTCTTTTTTTTGACTTGAGGGTCGTTTTTCGTGTTTTATCGTACAGCTTTACCCGTGCGGTTGAAAGGACGAAGTTTATTGATGCCTTTACTCAGTTTTCTTTATATATACATACATATATATACATATATATTTTTTAAAGTTCGAAATATGCCACACTTTTTAGCTTTAAAAGTTTAAAAAAAAATAATGTGAATACTACACTCAGAAAAAAAGTTACTAGAAAATTTTGTAAACGGTTTTCAATTCCACTTTACTATTTTTGTACTAATTTGTAGTACAAAAATGTTTGTTGCTATTTTCAGAAATAATTTTACAAATTTTTGAAACCCGATTTGCTAAGATTAGCAAAAAAAAATTACTAAGTTTAAAAAAGTTGATATTGAAAGAAATGTTATTTTGAATAACTTATGCCTGGTTTTCATTATGTCATATGAACTGACAACAAAAACTGACTCAAATGAATTTTCGTCATTTTGTGTCAAATGCGTTTGTATTACATCTTAAAAACTGACAATAAGTCGATAAAGCAGAGCGCGTCAAAGACTTATGTCAAATTTTGGTGTCAGTTGACTGACACGCCGTTTTCATTACAAAGGTCAAATGTGATGTGTAAACTTTTGGCTGATTAGAAAATATTAATTTGTGTTCAATAAAAAGTGGAAAAAATTTAAAAATGATAAAAAAGAAACAAATGGCTATAGCTAGTGCGGCCTTTTGTGTTATTACATTACCATTTCTTTCTTTATTTAAAAAATTACCATTGAAATTTATTTTTCCAGCAAAAAAAAAGAAAAAAATAACAGCCTTGCGATCGCCAAACAAAAAAAAATTGACAACTTGTTGTCAATTTTATTTTAGATAAAAAATACTGCCATATCTGTTGACAAACTCTAATTTGACGTTTTCACTTGTCTGTCATTTTAGACGGCAGTTCGTGTGCATAACTGACTGCAAACTCAGATGACACCATATGACAACCCGTTTTCATACAATGGCCAATAATTTGGACAAATTGACATTAAAAATAACATATTGAAAACCATGCATTACTCGTATTTACCTAATTAAACTTAAGTGACTTAATTATGTGTCCACTTAACACTCAATATTCTACAACTGTATCTAAAAATTAATTTGGGCATTTTAATAATATATATTTTTTTTTAAATTAAAATTTTGCTATATTTTACAATTCATTTAGCAATTTATTAAAATTTAGTAGCGCTTACTATTTTTTTTATTTAGTAATTTTTTTTTGCTGATTTTAGCTAACCGATTATAAATTTCACATTACAAAAAGTTTACTATAATTTAGTAGCGGATACTAACTTTTCTACTAATTTCATTGTACTAGACGTCAGCAGACATGTGTTAGAGCAAAAAATACCGCTGGGCTCAAATTAGCAAAATTTCCCGCAATAACAGCAAAGTTTTCAGTTGCGATTACAGACTTTTTTGGTCAGCTTAGACTGGACATTTTGTTTTTAATATACACGTAAAAAAGTTTGTAAGTTAAAATAACTGAAAATATCATTTAAAAGAAATGATATTTCATTTAAAAACCAGTCTACTTAATATTCATTTAAATTAAATGCCATTGTTATTTTTTTTTTAAATGTTGATTAATCAACTGACACATCCGTAAGAAATAAATGATATAATCAGTTAAAATAAATGTCAAAATTTTACCTACCAATCCTTAAAAAATAAATGTTTTTTTTTATTTATTTGAAATTATTTCCGTTTTTGTATTTTTTTTTTAATATACTCGTACAAAATGAATGTATGCATATGAAGCTATAAACACTTTTTGTATGAATGTGTTTGTATATGTATGTGTGTTTATGGAGTTCTTGTAATTTGTATTGAAAAATTTTGTATATATACAACCAATTTAAATAAAAAAACATATTGAAATTTTTTGAATATTTTTTTTTTTGAAACAGACTGCAAACAAAATTTAAATTTGTAACAACTGTAAATGGAACGGTAAACTTTTTTATTAAACTACAAACAGTTAACTACATAATATTCTGAGTATATATACCATGCAAATACTTGGGAGCTACATCTATTTTTCTCCTCCAAGATCTGAAAACTTGTGTGAAAAAGCTGACGTCTTCATGTAAGCACATAATTTATAAAAGCTGAATTTAATACTTAACACTAGAGGTTAGCAAGTGATCACGCGTGAGTGTGAGGGAAAACTGATTTCCCTCACTTATATCAGTTTGAGTAGAAAAAAATGTTCGTGAGTTATTGTAGGTGATTAGAATTTTTTCTTGTTTCTGTGAATGAGTGAGCGTAACTTATTTTTCCCTTACGTTACTATCTCTATTTAACATTATTGGATTTTTATTAAAAATCTTGCACTTTTTCATTGGAAATATAATTTAATGTTGTTTAATGTACTTCAAAGAATTGTTTTTAATAATATTTGCAGGTAGCTTATATATATGAGTATTTAGTTATAATTAGAAATTTTCAATAGAAACTGAAACAGGTTGGTTATAAAAATAGGTAAAATGGAACAACATGCATTGAAAAAGATTAAAGAGAAATACAGACATAATTAAAAAAAATATGATCGGGAATTTTCGGGCTTAAAAAGTGTTATTTTGCAGGTCAACTGTTACAAAAGCTTGTTCTACTGGGTATACAAGTTAATAATAATCGATTTAGATAACAGATGGCATATCACATATGGTTTGTGCCAATAACAACAAATATGGTAGTTTAGAGGGTAAATCTGTCATTATAATTCAATATTCGATAGACGTCAATTTTTCAATCGCTAAAATAATGTCGAATTTTGTGCCTAAAAAGATGTTTTGCGGGAAAGTCTGATAACCTTCTTTCATTTGAAGAAAACAGCTGCTAAAAGTAGTCGATTGTTGGTAGAAGCTTACGGTCAACATTAACTAACTCAAAAAACTTGTGAACGATGGTTTGCGCGATTTAAAAGTGGTGATTTCGACACAGAAGACAAGGAGAGGCCTGGTCAGCCGAAAAAGTTTGAAGATGAGGAATTGGTAGCATTACTCGACGAAGATTGTTGTCAAACGCTAGGAGAACTTGCATTATAATTGGGAGTCACACAACAAGCTATTTCCCTACCTTTAAAAGCATTAGGATTCATATGAATGGAAGCCGAGAAACGTTGAAAGGTGATTTTGCATGTCGGAAAAGCTGCTTGAACGCTACAAAAAAAAGTAATTTTTGCATCCTATTGTTACTGGTGATGAAAAATGGAAACATTACGATAACCCCAATCAACGAAAAACAACCAGACACGAGGCCATAATCTTCCATCATGACAGCGCTTGGCCACATGTTGCAAGATCGGTCAAAAACTGTTTGGAAAATAGTGGATAGGAAGTTTTGGCTCACCCGCCTTATAGCCCAGATCTTGCCCCTTTTGACTACCATTTGTTTCGATCAATGCAGAACGCCCTTACTGGAATACGCTTCACTTCAGAACAGGGTATCAGAAATTGGCTTGATTTATTCTTTACCTCAAAACTGGAGTAGTTCTTTTGGCGCGGAATCCATATGCTACCAGAAAGATGGGAAAAAGTAATAGCTAACGATGGACAATACTTTGAATAATGTATCAATTCATTTTGTTTATAATAAATACATTTTCAAGCAAAAAAATCGACATTATTAACTTGTATACCCAATATAATTTTGAGCAAGATTATTTATAGTTATGCAACCATATTCGTTAATCAGTACAATCGCTATGTTTACTTTTAAAGATCTGGCTGATATTTATTTTGAGCGAAAAGAGGATACAGATGTTACAAAGCACATAATGAGAGAACCTTTCTTTATATTATGTGACCTTTGAATAAAAAACGGTTAAGATAAGTATATTACAAACCACAAACGATGTACCAACGCAATGATAAATGATTGAAAAACGAAGAGGTTTTTGAAAAGACTCCGATATAGGAAGCGGATTGGTCGACCAAAGAAATCATTAGACGAATGTAGTGAAAGGTCCCGCAAGGGCCTGTAGTCTGACTTTAATCCTTAGTTAATTTATTTACTTAAAATTTAAATCCAAAAGTTGTTTATTTGTGATCACTTTGAAAATAAATAACAAAACTTTGTAAAATATGAAATATCATTGCATTTACATTGTCCACATAATTTAATTTAAAATCTAATAATATTTATATAAAAATAATTATAATTTGCTTTTGTGATTCTTCTGATAGATCTCCTATTGAAAACATATTGTGTTGAATAATTTGTTCCCCATAAATAAAAATTTTATGAACTTTGGTAGGCATGTGTCTCTAAGAGTACTTTTCGTTATAAAGCTTAACTGTTTCTGTTGCATACTGGAAAAAATTCGTTGAATCGATCTTTTCGATGCAAACTATAACTTCCAATATTATTTTGAATCGTCTTATAAATTCAACATCTACTTCTGTGATGGATGCTGCAGTTTCTGGATCCGAAGAATCACAAAAGCAAATTATAATTATTTTTATAAAAATATTATTAGATTTTATATTAAATCATGTGGACAATGTGGAAGCAATGATATTTTATATTTTCCAAAGTTTTGTAATTTATTTTCAAAGTAATCACAAATAAACAACTTTTGAATTTAAATTTTTAGTAAGTAAATTAACTAAGGATTTTTTTAAATCGACTAAAGGCAGAAACAGAATTAGCTTAAGTAACCTAAGCTAAGTAACGTATCGGTGTAAAAAGAAAATTTAAAATTTTTTAAAATAACAATTTTGTATTCATAAAATTTGGTTTCACACTAAAACAAAGCTTTAAATGACTTAAACCCAATTGTAGTTTGGTCTTAAGTGTTAGCACAAATTTAGCCGAATTCACTAAGTTTTTTTTTTGCTGAAAATAAGCTCGCTGAAAACTGCCTTTTTTTGGTTTAGTCTTTGCACGTAGTGAAGATAATTTCTTTGCTGCGTTTCATTGCGCCAAGTGGCAAAAAGGTGTCAAGGTGTTGGGTTGTATCAACGAGAAAGCGTTTAGTATCGACGCCAAATAAGAGGCTTGATTGAAGCACCACTAGAGTATGGCCGAGGGATAAAATAGAGTAAGTACATCTGAAAGAGTGCTGTAGAGTCACGTTGAATAATCTCAAGGGCAGATTAAACTACATGCATAGGTCCTTAATTCGGCAACCATGGCCTTCTGACCACAAGGTTAGTATATTAGCTCGCGTAGCTTAATTATTCTCGTTCCGCCAGAATATAAGCTGCATATTGTATAGGAAGAATATAAATATGTTTCTTATATTTTATTATAGTAATGAGGCTATATCGGTAGTGCACTTGAACGAAAAGGTATGCCAAATCTCTTCCTTGCTTCAATGTATCTTCCGTACGAAGGATGTAACCAGATTCAGAAGCATCACGAACTCTTATGAGGCAACTATGAGCATGCACTATCTGCTAATCAAATTATATTTAAAAGACACAATAGACAAACGTTATATAATAAGATTTCCTCAAGAATGTTAATTTATAAAAATTTTCCACCATCTATGTTTCATTTGCGTATTGAATATACTTCTGCCTATAGCACATCTCACGATCCAGTTGCAGATCACCCTCAGTCTGAGTGTTGCCCAGACCACTTTCCTCTTGATAAACTTATGTATTCATTGGCGGGGTACCGAGCATTACCTCTAATTCTGCCTGAGTTGTCGAATTTAAATTGGTTTATTGTTTATCTTTGCCTTATTGAAGAGTGTTCGGTTCTCTTTTCTACTTTGATCAATCTCTAGAGTCCACCGCTGTTGGTGAGTTTTCTTTTGATGACAAGTGCTCAGGACACGATATGCTTCCTTAACAATGTTCGTCAATAGAAACACTGAACCTTTCAAGTCTTGCACACAACCGACCTTCGGTTCCGGAATGTTTTAAACAAAACTATGGAATTTACTTCAGTTTTTCTTCTTAGGATTTCTTTATGAAATTATTTTCTCAACTAAAACATCGATGATGAACAAATTTTATAATAGTCAGAAAATGAACATTGATGTGAAAGCTTCCAGTTCTGAATTCTTACAGACTAGGGAATCTTATTATATAACGTTAGTTTCTCGCTTTTATTAAATATAATAAAATTAGTAGATTACTCACCTCGATTATTGATGTATAATAATGGAACGGGATATGTACCCATTAGCATTTTCTTGGCCAGTCTTGCTGCTTTAAAAGTCTTGGAACCCATATTTGGCACTCATACAAGCTGATATGGGTAACACGACACACTGGAGTAATGTGGAATGATTTGGCTGATAAAGGAGGAATAGTGCTGAGTCAGTCGAAGAGATATATCGGATAGGAAGATGAGTGCCAGGAAGATAGCATTGACTTATTGTCGGACTTAAAAAAAAAGAAAACTGTATTTGGTTTTGGTACGCGAACATGAGTTATGGGCGGATCAGTATCGTGCGGGTTACTGTAGGAACTGCAGGGATGCGTAGGATACAAGTTTTTTATGTATAAATGGATAAATGTTTTTTATGTATTTGTGGGCATTAGCTTCATAAATATAACTTACGATTGTTTTTGTTAATCATTCGAAAAATCATTTTTATGATAAATTTTTACTTCACATGTAGATGTGAAAATTCTTTGATGCATTTTTAAATAAACAATTAGTGGGTCAAGAAGGTAAAAAATAAATGAATAGCTTAGAAAAATTGTTGAATATGCACATGTTTTTTATTACGTTACACATTACACTCGTACAGACATTTGCTTATTTAATTTATTTTTCCATATTTAGGTATTGAATTACTTTTATATTTTTCCAATAAATTAGTTCGAATGTCTGTTGCATTTCTTACTTTACTTTAATTGGCATGTGAAAATTATTGACAAAACAAATTTTATTTTAAAGACAATTCGGTTGTTTACAAGGCATATGCAAAATGGACAATGCAACGTCCTAACAAAAACAAAGTTGATTTTAAAATACACAACATTTGAGAAAAGTGCGGTACAACTTTTCAAGAAAGAGAAACCCCGAATAAAATATATAAAATTTTAACACGGACAACACCACTCAAACAACATTTAGTACACATTGTCAAAACCCTTAATATAAATATATATGATATAAAAAATAGTATATTGTATGTAAAAGATTTGTTGAATTTTTACGAATTAGGTTTATAAGTGAATGATCTGGCATAATAACCCATAACTGAACTTGTTAGAACCTGCATTGTTACTATTGTACAATTATAACTTCTGTCATGAGTTCAAGGTCATCCACTTAATTACTAACGTGATTTTATAGTACTATTTACATTTTGCTTTATCATATCGTAAATTTTATTACTTTTGAACCTCAAAAACACACTCACAACAAAAACAAATAAAGGGGTTGGCCATTTTTAATTATTGAATTTCTAATTATATGGCAAAAATGTGCAAAATTCAAGTCGATATTATCAGACCCTTGGTTGATCAAATCTTTTCTTTATACATGGGATTTTTCATTGACATTAAAATTTCATTAGCATTAGTTGAATAATGCTAATGCCAAAAAAAATTTATTACCATTTAATGGTAATAACATTTTCTGGCATTAGCATTTGCCCTACTTATGCTAATGAAATCGTACTAGTGCCTCAAAAAGTATTTACAATTGATCAAAAAAGTATTTGTTTACAAAATAATGGTGGATGTTTAAAAGGGTTTACATAGGGTGCTTTTTTAAGAGACAGGGCAAAACGACAAAGATTAGCTTGATATAAATTATATTTTTTTAATTATTTCTTTTTAATTGATTAATTGCAGTGCGATAAAAAAACAATATCATTAATCACTAAAATCAAGCAATTAAAATCATTATCATTATTTTAAGAAAATGGTTATGAAAATACTTTCATTACAATTGATATCAATACTAAAGAAATCATCAATTAATTAGTCCCATGTATGTCTATATAAACCATTCGAAAAAGGACAATACGAATATTAAATTGTAATTGCATTTTATTTAAAGGAATATTTTCATAAGTAAGAGCAGTTTTTCAGTGTCAAGTACTGAATTTTTTTCCTAAATGGTGATTTTCTTGCTATTTCGTTCTTCAGTGTAATTTTTTTAGCGTAAAAAAAGATTCATGATAGGTGGCAATGCCAAAAATGCTCAGTAAGGTTTCCCATTTCCCCATGAATATACTAACAAACGAACATTGTTTGCAAATCACTGAATTTTTTTAATCAAAATTTGTGCTTTGAGAAATGTTGAAAATTGTCTTCAGCGACATACCTCGTTTTTGGCTTAATGTGTACGTCGTCAACAAACAGAATTGTCGAATTTGGTGTGAAAGACATCTTAAGAGCTGTTAATGCACACTAAAAGATGCACTGTTTGGTGCGGTTTGTGGGCCGGCGGCATCATTGGACCGTACTTCTTCAAGAATGATAAAAATTGCAACGTTACAAGTCAATGGAGCAAGGTACCGTGCGATGGTTACCGACATTTTTTACCCACAATAAAGAATTGGATTTGGTTGACATGTGATTTCATCAAGACGATGCCAAACGGTTAAAAAATCACACTTTGTATATTTAAATAAAAACGGTGGGTATTTGCAGCCAAAAATTTTGTTCTTGCAAACAGGATAGTAGACAGTCTGTTTCGGAGAGCAAAACATCCCTTCTTCAGTATTCACCGCAATGCAATTCACATAACCAGAACCTTTAAACAAAATTGTTTCTACGCTAATACGGTGTTTAGATGTTTTGGACATAACTTTAGTCATAAACTTTATGACATTGCGGTGGATATTGAAGAGGATAGTTACGCCTTTCGAAAGAGACTGTCTATCCTGTTTTCAGAACAAATCTTTTGATGACAAATACACAAACAAAATGAAAGCCATCAGAGGGTATCTGTCCATATCAAACTTGCACAACATGCTCTCTCTTTATTTGTTCGCAAATTCGGGTATTTTATCTTTTTGAAAAACAAATGAAAATATGTTGCTAGAAAACGAATTTGCTTTGGCAATAGTTTCGCTGCTGATATTTTCACAAATTTCTGAACCTTTTAGCTTACAAGCATCGATACAGCACTAGTATTTATTTTAATACAAATTAATTGATATGAAGTTTTGATCTACCTAGTGTTGGTTTTACTACCATATATAAGTATTTTCATTTCCATTTCATTTGGTTGAGGTTCTAAGCAAAGAAACTTCATTTTGTAATTAGACTCGGACATATCTTGGACTATTGCTTAAAATTAAGCTTAGCGATGACTGCAGTTAACTTTATTGTCATGCGAGACAACACAAAATGGCTTATTTAATTTCAAAATATTCAGACAGGTCCATTGTGCTAAAGAGTTTAGAAATTATACTTTAAATAAAAATTGGCCAGACCCTGTTAAATGATTTTTAAAAAATTATATATACAGTGTGTGACAAAACATTGGAAACTTTAAAAGATTTTATTGCTTCGCACATCTCTTTTAGACAATTTTCTTCTTAATACAACATTTTCTTAATTTTTTTTTTGCTAAATAAATATTTAGAGTATAATCTAAAGAAATATAATAAATTTAAAGCATAAAAAAAATTGCAAAAGAAAAAAATATAATCTCAAATGGCATGTTATTTTTTTGTTGTTGGCAAAACATTGGAAACTTTGAAACTGCTGTGCGAAAGTTGAATAAAGAAAGAAAAATAAAGAGAATGTAAACAAAATTTATCAAAAATTTACCATTATTTTAATTTTAAATGTTTTTGGAAGTTTCTGTGTTAAATGTTTTTTTTAATTACTTTTATTTTGCAAATTATAACGAATTACAAAGAAAAAATTAAAAATGGCTAAAACTTAATTTTGTGAAGAACTAAAGTTAAAAATAATAAACGATTTTTATGCTGGAATTAAGCAAAAGAGTATTTGTGAAAAATACTCGATGAATAAATCTATTATTTCAAAAATAATAAAGAAATATCGTGAAACTGGTACAGTAAAGACACAACATTTAGGCGGCAGGCCTTAAATTAAAAATAAGCCAACGAACTGTTTCCCGTCGAGCAAATGAGGCTGGTCTTGGCTGCTACCGTCCTGCAAAGAAACCTCTTATATCTAAAAAAAAATCGATGTGCTCGTATTAATTTCGCTAGAGAGCACTTAAACTGGTCTAGACAGAAGTGGAATACGGTTCTTTTTTCAGATGAGTCGAAATATAATTTAAGAGGCCATGATGGCAGAACTTTTGTAAGACGACCCAAGGGAAAAAGACTAAACCCCAAGTATACAAACAAAACTGTTAAGTTTGGAGGTGGCAATATTATGGTATGGGGGTGCTTTTCGGGTCAAGGAATGGGACCAATTCATGTCGTTACGGACACTTTAACTGCAATCGGGTACAAAAGTATTTTGAACGATATCATGTTTCCATATGCAGAGGAAAACATGCCACTAGTCTGGAGGTTCCAACATGACAATGACCCAAAACACACCTCCAAGCTTGTAACTGAGTGGTTACAATCTAATGGAGTTAGTGTTTTGAAATGGCCAGCCCAATCACCAGATCTCAATCCCATAGAAAACCTATGGGAAATTGTAGATCGAAAAGTAAGAACAAAAAACTACACGAACAAGGCTGGTCTCATAGCTGCAGTTACTTCGGAGTGGCAATTAATTCCTATAGAAACTATCAGCAGTTTAATTGACTCAATGCCGAGACGTTGTGAAGCTGTTTTGAAAAATAATGGTTACCCAACAAAATATTGAAACCAGCAAGTGTTCGCAGCTTTTAATTTTAATATTGTAAAAGTTTCCAATGTTATGCCAAATACATAAAAACTAATACCTCTAAGTTTCTTTATTTTATTCTGAAATTGAATTGATATTTGTTAATTTTTTTCTTATTTTAATAAAAACACAAATAATTTTAAGATACACAGAAGAAAAAATTTGGTTTTTGTAATGAATTATAATTTTTAGATCACTTGAGTTGGGAAAAACGATTTTTTGCTAAAAGTTTCCAATGTATTGTCACACACTGTATATGTATGTTATGTGTATTTAAATCGTGATTTAACAGTTTGCCAGAAGAATATTAATGAGACTTACTTATTGTTAGTTTGTAATTTGTTTGTTCAATTGGTTTTAGCTGGTCTTTCTGTCTGTCACGGTTTATGTGAATTAAAACCATTGACCACCACAAACAACTATGTACGTTTTTCAAAGTCAAGGTTAGCTAAACAAGGAAGCAAATATGTAGAACACATCAAAATTGTTGTCAACACGTACACACATACAATCGCATACAACAAATACATTTGTTAATTGTTTGTTCCTTATAACATAAAAATGTAGTGCAGTCAATGCTCTTTCATGTTTCTTGTCTATTTTGTTTCATTATTGAAACTCATTGCATAAATGATTTATGGGCTTCAATATTTATTATCAATAATGAATGCATGTAAATTAATAGCTATCATTATTGCCAGTGTATTTACTTGAATCACTAACAAGGAAAGTGTCCATCGATACACTTTGCTTTTGCGAAATATAGCAAAAAATATTAAGGGAGACCACCTGCCTTTTCTTACCCCTCATTTATAATAAAGATAGATATTTTAGCAATAACGAAACAACATCGGCAGAATAACACAATAAAAACAATCTCAGCTTCTGTAAAATTGCTCTACTCTTTTTCTATGAAGATTTCGTATTTGGTAAGTTTAAAGGCTGGATTAGCCAGACGTAAACGTATCGGTGTATATCAAATTCAATGAGTTAAATAAGAATAGAAGATGTTGTGTTGTATTTCTTATGTCACTCTTATGCATTGTATTTACGTTTTGTGTATGTATTGTATATCTTCGATGCACAAGAATGGCACATCTTATATTTTTATTGAACTCATTGAATTTGCTATACACAGATACGTTTACGTCTGGATAATCCAGCTTTAAAGCTTGGATCAGTCAGACAACTGTTTTCCGTTTACTGTTCAATGCATAAGAATGAAACAAAAACACAACACAACTTTTCTATTTCTATTTAACTCATTAAATTTGCTATACAGAGATATGCTTACGTCTGGCTGATACAGGCAATAAAGCCAGAATTACTTACGTGTGACATGACGTCCTTCTTTATAAGTCGTCTACTTATTATTGGTTTTACCCATATGCCAAAAAGTTGTTATCGTGAAAAACGATAAATAAGGCAAGTATCTATTGACACTTTAGATCTGAGATATGATATGAGAAAGTTGTTTCGTAATCATTAAGAAGAGGTTATTTATAATCAAAAACAAACTCAATTAAAAGCATGGATGAAGTAAGGACTGATTTTTATGACAAACCAGAACAAAACTGACGTTTTCAAAATCAAAAGTAATCCGTATAAATAACTAAAAATTTCTGTACATGTATTGAATAATTTGGCATCATTAAATCTTTTCAAAACAAAAGAATAAAGAGATTTTACTCCTAAATTAAAATTTCGTTCAGCATTGTTTTCCAGAGTTTTTTCAAAACAAAATATTACAGTAAGAATTTAGGTCATAAATGCAGAATAAAGTTATCTTATTCTCTCTTGAAAATTTGTAAATATTATTTTTCAAATATTTGTCAAAAAAAAAAAAGAAAGGAAAAATAGATATAACGACAAAACACTTTACGACTATCACTTTTTAATAATTCTACCATCATCAAAAGTGGTAACTGGATTTACCGTTTATTTTAGCAATAATTGTTAAGGAATATTTCTGAACAATTATAGCGCGATATATTGTTAGCAATAAGTATGTGAAATATTTTCTGCATATATATCAATACGTTTATCTTATGTTTAGACGGGGTTTAAGTGCCATACCGATGATGTCGTCAAAAACTTTACAATATGAGTGTTCACCTTAGAAAAACCTTCCTTGTAAATTTTAATTTTTTTTTAGCCAATTCCGTTTTATTTTACGGAATCATGCATAAATATAATATACATATATTGTTTTGTTTCACTTTCAGTAGTATCATTTCATGGATACAATTCTAATTAAAAATTCATAACAGATATTGTCGATTCTATTGACCTACAAAACAATATTCTAACAAAATTAAAAAAAAATATATAAAAATTAAGCAAAATTGGTATTGCGTTTAGGCTACATTTCAAAAAACAATTACTGTGATACACGGTCTTCCAGAGTAAATTTTAGAATCGATATTGTTGCTCTCGAAATGTGTTTATTTATTCTGCACTATCTGAAGGAACATTTTACAAAAAAAAGGTCCTTAACGTTTTTTGTAAATCGATTTCATAAATTTGAAATTTGAAGTAAATTGGGCTATAGTTGGATTGAGTCCCCATATAAACCCACCTTTCCAGTATTTGCTTAAATGAATTTAAATTAAACTACAGGTATCAAATATTTGTGTTGTGCTTCAACGAAGTTGTAGTAATCACATTAAGAACGCATAATATATGCATGACAGACTTCAATTTCGTTTGAAAGTGAAATATTACATAAATTGCTTCTCTATAAAGAGATGATATTTTTGCAAATTTTAACCAAATATAATTAATAGACATAGCTATTTATAAGTAAGAGCCAATTTACACGATGCAATTGATTGCATGGAATTTTCTTAATTCTCTTTTCAAAGTTGCTTCCAAAGTTATGTGTATTTATACGGTGACTTTTGTTGCACTAAAACCGAATATGAATGAAGCAACAAAAGAAGAATGCGAAAGGGAAATAACAAAACCATGCGCCAAAAATGAAAACCGTGCTTTTTTTGTAACCACGTTCGCCACCAAACAAGATTTGCACGCAATAATTACATGCAACAAAGTCACCGTGTAAATTGGCTATAAGGAATGATATTATATACACAAAAAAATACGGGAGGTATAGGTAGTGTTATTTTGTCATTTCAATGTAATTTAATTAGCGATCATCGATAACGTAATGCCAAATATTTTAGAAAATCTATTTGAAGACTCATTACTTTGTGTTATTTTGTAAGCAACAGTGTAATGTATGTTCGTTCAACTTCAGGAACAAAAAAATGAAGCGCAACTATCAATTTATGTTCAAAACAATGACATATTAGGTCTGTACGAGGTAATTTTGGGTGAAGTCTGGTAAAATGAGAGTAAGCAAAAAATTCTTTCACAAAACCATAAAAATGCCCAAAATACTGCGAACGCACAAAACCACATTTCATACCCAAAAATAAACGTCAAATTTATTCATATTAAAAAACAGCTTAATTAATAAATATATTTGAAATGGCAAATATCCATTTACATTTTCAAATATATTTTCTTTATTAAGAAGGAAAAGTTCTTTATAATAAATTTTTATTTAACTTTAATTTTTTTCAAAAATGCAAAACAGCAAATTTATTAGCAACAGCTGATGATTTGACAATTTTACCATTTTACCCAAACAAAAAGTACGGGTAAGTTCTGGTAAAATGAGAAACACAATTACTCTCTCATTTTTAGGTAAGTTACTTTTTCCTATCCTCCTTCTTATATAGTTAATATAAGTAACCACTTAATTTATCACCTTTTAAGTAATGGGTCCATACATTACTTTGAGGCTCAGCATGAAAAATTCATCAAGGTGTTAAGTAATCCATCGGCTCCTATGGCTATACATTACACATAATTTGGTAATGTGTGATTTTGCTGGGAAAGTTTTGTGTGCATGAATTTTGTGAACATTATTTTAAGGCAAGAAGTGCATAAACAGAACAGGTTGTAATTTCAACGTAGTATAATTATTATACATTTAATTCTAAATCTTTGCTGGAGACTTATTAGAAGAAGAAAAGCCAGAGAAAAAATAATTTAATTTTCTTCTAAATATATTCCGATATTTGAAACTATCAGAAACGAAGTATCGAGCTTTTAAGCTAGTAAATTTCTAAAAGTAAATGCACTATGTACTATTTTTTATTGACAAATTTGCACTTTATAAAGAATCTTATCAAGTACGATAATTGATAATCTAATTTTTCTAAATCTTGATTATACATAATAACATACATACATATGTATATAAAGCATTGCACACCACAAAATTACTACGTTTCCACGTTAACCAATGCTTAACTTTAACCATACATATTTCTGAAGTTAAGAGTCTTAACCAAGATTATTCCACAATAATGCGACCTATATAAGATACTTAAATAAGTTAAATTTGTAATGATGATTATTAAAAAATGTAAAGGACAGCTTTGACTGATCATCATTTATTATCCCTGTACTTTCGATGTGGATTTCCGTGCTTTACCACAATATCCTAAACATGCTAAAAACTTTTCAGTATATAAAATCGTGGGAAATTTTTTATTATTTAAATCAAGGTTTCTGCAATAGTGTACGGAAATTGACCTTATGTGAGCTTATATAAAATTGTCCCACACCAAAATCAATACATAAATAATCATAGATCATCACTACAAATTTGCTTTTCTTAGTTTTTTAGCACGTACTATTTTTAATAAATTTGGGATTGGAATTGGGAAAAACGTATCTTTTTGTGGGTCCAAGTTGACAAAATCTGACTTTTGGATTTAAAGTATTGGCGAATTGTTAAATAATTTAACACGAATTATTAGCGATTCGTACACTTAAACAAAAAAGACATGAACTGAAAATTAATACAAAATTTCCTTTAAAATAGTTTCAAAATTTTCCTCAATTTAAGTAAAACTTTATGAAACTTAGAAAAATTTACTTAAAATGAATAAAAATTCCTATATTTGGGAAAAAAGGAAATAGTTTATATACTCAGAAATAGTTCATACCATTTTTAAGTAATTTCTTGAAAATTGGCAAAAACGTCAAAATATCGAAAAAGTGTCCATACAAAGTCGCCCGTAACTTCTAAACTATATAACCTAAAATTTTTCTATTGTATGGTTTAGGAGTTATGGGCGACTTTATATGGACACTTTTTCGATATTTTGAAGTTTTTGCCAATTTTCATGACGTCATATTTCGAAAACCGAAAGGGTTTGGGACCGAAAGGTTAATGATTTAATAAACACAACCCATTTATAATATTTGTGGCGAATATCCTTAAAATCGGAGATGACAAATGCGAAAATAACAGTTTTCCGTGCGGTTTGACATGGAATGACCCTAAAGGAAACAAATTAATGTAACAATTTAAAAAAATTGTTGTACATGATTGTAATTTTACGAGAGCGTGAGTCAAAAATAGCTCACGTGTCCATTTCTAATCTTAACAGTCTTATATATTGAACTTTAAATAAATTTTAAAATTTTGTTAGCAAAGGTAAAAAATTTCGAATTTGCGCTTTTATGTAATAATTTTGTTTGCTGACTAAAATACAAAATATCGCAAGCACATTTCATACATACATTACGGCTAATGGCTGTCCTTTTTATAATTGATAATTGAATTATAATTGATGATGCGCCTATTTAACTTTATATTTATCGAAGGCACTGAAACTATTTTTTTTTTCACTTAATAATAAAAAAAGTTAAAATTTGTTTATGTTAATTAAAGTTTAAGCTAAAAATTACATAAAATAAACTTATGACATTTTTCCATTTTCCAGTAATAACAAGAAATGTAATAGTGATGTTTTGTGGTTTTGAAACAATTTCCTTAAATTAGTTAATTTAAAAAGACAAAGGATCCCCAGTGTTTCTTAGCCCTAGATGCCGTGTGTCACTTAGGTCGTCCCTTTTTGTAGTTCCCTCAAGCAGAACCGTTAATTAATTACGAAAAGGATCTGACTTTGTCACAATTTATTACGTTTCAGGATACGTAGTTTAATAAATTCTTTAAGAATTAAAGTTCAAAGCAAAAACAAATTTCGTTTATGTTAGTCTAATTATCTGTCGTTTCGGATTTTCAACTTTGTTTTTAACACTCTATATAATTAGACAATCATTAACCTAAATGAACCATGGATACTAAGGATGGTTTTGTAGCCTACACCGAAAATACTTGTATTATATCCTGCTGGCTCATATCGAAGTTTTTCAATTTTACTCTCTATAAATAATAATAAAATTTTGTATGTTTCTTTACATTTAAACAATTTAGAAAGTATATGATTTTATATAAAGTGTATGATTATATGATCAAAAATCGAACTAAAATCATTATGTAAAATTAATTTTAAAAACTTTTAATAACATTAGCAATCGAATTTGATTAATCTAAAAACATGGAATGTTAGATACTAGTGGTGTATTAATTTTATTACTAAAGGAAATTCAGTACAAATTAATGCGCTTGAGATCAATCAACACAATAAACAAAAAATATATTCACCATCTCCGATTTCAATGAAACTCAACTGTGGTACATTCTGTGGGTCTCTATTAGGGTATTCAATTAATTGACTTTTCATTTTAATCGATTAATCGTTCACATAATTATTCGGGTTTTTTAATTAATCGATTATGTTAAATATTATACAATAAATTCTGTAACAATTTAAAAATGCATATGCCTTAAAAAATTACATATTAATTTAAATCGTGTTTTGTGAACATTCTTAGTCTTTCTGTCCTCTCTATCACATATTAAAATTTTATCCAAATCGGATGCATTTCATCGACGTTTTACATTTTATAAAGTTAAGCCTGGATTAGTCAGACGTACGATTACGTCTATAATAATACATTCAGATTGGGTTACTTATCTGTAAACAACATAAGTTAAACGTTAAGTTCAAATATTTCTATAAATATTTGACATTCATTACACCAAATCTTGTTTTTACGCGGTATTTTTTTACACGATTTCGAAATAACACTGTCAACAGAAATACACTTATCCTGTTTTTACAAGTTTTTTTTTTAAATAACAAAACAAAATTTATCCCGTTTTTTAATTTTTTTAAAACTTTAAAATTATTTATTTTTATGTTTCTTAAAGATATGATTTTGTTGTAATATTTAAGTTGTGTTTTTACATCTAAAAATATATAATTCTATTTTTCTTTTGAATTCTTATTCTTTTTTTTTCTTTAAAAATACAAATTGAGTATAATATGTGAAATAAAATGGTATACTAAATAACAAAATTTGTTTTTATTTTACTGAATTAATATTTTTGTAGGTTTTGTTGAGGTTGTTTAAACAATGTAATATCTTCTGGAACGTATGTACGGTGTAAAAACAGGATTTTGTTATTTGAGATAAGCTAGCAGGCCTCAATAAGTTAAATGAGAATGGAAAATCGTTTATTTTAGTTTTTGTTTTCATATACAGTGTTTTTAGTTAAAAATTCCATTGAGTCTGTTCTTATATTTGATTTTAATAAACATTTCTCCGGGGATTTTGAAAAAAACTTTCGTGATTAATTTTGTTAAAACTTTTTCTAAGAGAGCTGGTTCAATTGGCTTCTGAATCGCTTATCTGTTTCATCGTTATTTAGAACCCAGTATTAAGTGTGACTAAGTAAATTCAAAGTTGTAAACAAATTATTTGTAGCTTTTTTGTTTTAAATTTTAAATAGCATTTTAAAAAATTTCGAATCTTTAGGCTTTCGAAATATCTTGCAATAAGTTATCAATGATCGGTAAATCATTACTTTATGCTTGCAAATAATGCAAAAGTTAAAGTTACAAGGTAATGCATGAGTATATCAGACTCTTTACCAAAGTTTTGCTGGGTTCCACAGGAGGCGCTAGAACCAGTGATAAAAAACTATTTAAATATATAAGTAACTAATCACACTTATTATTTAAGTCGATCGGTAACGCGCTACTGTTTATTTTTCATTTAAGAATTACATTAATTCAATGAATGTTGCTATTCTAATGAACACATTCATTAATACTATGTACAAAATTCTATCAGTGTATTAACGGTAGATTATCGATAAAAATAATTGTATTCATTCATATGTACAAGCAGATATTATTCTCTTTTGCTTTAAAGTTTCTGTGGTATTTAGTGTAAATTAATACAAAACAAAATCGAAAAAACAACAATAAATAAAAAACCACAACTTGTGCAACTGGTAGTAAACACATACTTAATTATTTTATTTAAATAATTTTTTATAGTTAAAGAATTAAAGCACATCAAAAACGAAATATAATTAAACCCCATTACAAGCGACTTTGAACTTTTATATCTACACGCGAATGGGTATATGGCTTCGTTGGGCAAATGAGGCTCTTTGTAGATTTTAGCCCCTCGCTTAAATTCAAAATTCTTCTTTTTTAGGTTTTTGAATTTTTTTTTTCACAATTTAAATCAGACTGAAAAATTTCTAGAAAGCAGCAAAGCTGTTTTTTTTAAATTTAGTGAAAAATTTCCTTCAGGGATATAACTGCATGATAAAGTGTCAATGACAGGCAAATCAAGCTACCCGCGACTGATTTACAGGTATCACAACACTTAAGGGTTTATAAAGAAAATCTTACGGATCATGTTATCCCTAAAAATCCAAAATTTGTTATTGAAAATTTCGATCGACGATGCTTTTTTGTTAACATTGTTAAAATTTTATTACAAAACTCATTAAATTAAAAAATATAAAAATTAATTCTCGCTTATGGACACTGTTCGATTTAAACGATTATATAATTGAAAATGGCACCATGTTTGAAAATTTCTTAATTAAAATTTCAGTAAAAAATCTTAATAAGTTGTGACCATAATACTGGCTCTTATACTTTATTTGATTTATTTAAATTATATTAATCCATTTTCCGAATTTATTTGAACAAACATTATTCACGAGTCTGTGATTAATAATTTGGTATTGAATAAAGTGCGATATGATATAATTTAATTTATATTGAATCAATTTTGTTTGTTTTATTATTCAATTAATTTTTATTATGTCCCACTGTGTAGTTAGCATGGTTTTATACTGCGATATTCTAACCAATATGTTAATGTTGGTAATTATATACATATACAGTGCTGTTCTTACGCTAAGCAACTCACACTGAATATGAGGAAACTATTATTTTACTCTGAAATAAGAAGACCTTACGTACTCATTATAATATTTATTTATGACTTATATGATAACAAAAAAATTATAGAAAAAATAACAACAAAAACCTTTTTCGATATTACAATAATAAACAAAAACAAATCTAACTCTATGAGAGGCTGTGCCTACGCTAAGCAACTCATTAATATTTTGTGTATGACCCTTTGTTTTTTAATAACTGCTGCACATCTTTTGGGCATTGAGGCAATTAAATTTTGTAAAGTGCTTTTGGAGATGTTTTTCCATTAATTTTCAAACCTTTTCAACAAATTTTCTTTATTTGTAAATCGACTCGATCCGAGGCGCCGTTTTGCAATGGCAAACAAATTTTCGATAGAATTCAAGTCGGGTGACTGTGCCGGCAAATCAAGCACTTGAATCCTTTTCGTCTGAAACCATTCCTTGACCAACTTCGATGTGTGTTTCGTGTCATTATCCTGTTGAAACACCCATCGAAGTGGCATAATCAATTCTGCATATGGGAGCATTTTCGTTTCTAAGACTTCCCTGTACACGAAACGATTCATTTTATCGCTTATTTTCTGCACAGGACCGAGGCGCTTCCCAGAGAAACATGCCCACACCATAATATTTCCCCCACCTTGTTTCATCGTTTGGTTACAATAGCCGTGCATCGAGCCGATTTCCTTTCCTATGCCGCACTGTGCACATGCCGTCAGAATTGGAGAGGTTTACTTTGACCTCATCGCTAAACAGCACACCAATCAATTTTCTGATAGGCCAATTAATGTGTTGCTTTCCAAATTCAAGACCAAAAATAGCAAAAATACTATTGAATTTGTTGTTAAAGTAAATTAAAATTCACTTTCCGTTTCTTCATGTGTTTTTTGTCAGCATTGGTTTTTTGACAGCCCTATAACTTTTTAAACCAAGCTTGATAATATGGTTTCTAACTGTGGTGGAATCCACATTTAAATTGATTGATTTTACTATTTCTTTTGAAGTAATAAATGTTTTTTTTTTAATTAATATTTTAATTAGTCTGTCGTCGCGGTCGGAAATCTTGCGTTTTGGTGCGCCTGTATTTTGTTTTATGACAGTGACAGTGCCTTTATTTTTATAATTTTGAATCCACCGTGAAACCATTGATATATTAATTTTAAAATGATTAGCTGTATAAATTTGATGGTGCCCTGCCTTCCACAATGATATAACGGTAGATTTAAAGCTATTATCGTATTGAACGCGCTTCATGTTGAAAATTGATAGTTTGAAAGCAAATAAACTCTTAATAGACCTAAACTGCATTGATTTAATTTATTTGCAATTCAGTCAACTCAAATCCATTGCAAAAGTACCTTTATATTTAAGGGAGAGAGAATAAGTAAATTTGTTTTCGGACAGTTGCTTAGCGTAGGCACAGCCTCTGATAGAGTTAGTTTTGTTTTTGTTTATTATTGTAATGTCGAAAAAGGATTTTGTTGTTATTTTTTTATAAATTTTTTTGTTATCATATAAGTCATAAATAAATATTATAATGAGTACGTAAGGACTTCTTATTTCAGAGTAAAATAATAGTTTTCTCAAATTTAGTGTAAGTTGCTTAGCGTAAGAACAGCACTGTACATCCATATTCAAAAAGCAATTTTTAAAGGGATATCTAATTTTTTTTTGTATTTGAACTAACATTTTCTGACGAGAATTCCCAACACGCCTTGAATGCGTTTATGGAATGATATTCGAGTAAAACTCAATTCATTTTAAAAAAGTTAATTAAAAAGCTAATTCTTTATCTTCCGTATTCATAATGAAAAGTTAGCAGCCATTTATATTTTTTTAGCCGTAGAAACCCTGATACTGGCTTAAAAATCTTATAAATCTAAAACTTTTTCTGAATCAACTGAATTTTCTATGGCAGAAGAACAACAAAAATTTTATAAATTCTATTGGACAATTTTGTAGAAATGTATTCGATTTATCAGTTGAAAAATCCAAAATAAACTATTTTTGGACACAAACCAAAAATTACCGAATTTTATAACATCGTGAATTAAAAAACAACCATTTTGGATTCGTACTAATTGAAGAATATCCCACGTTTTTCTTTTTGATTCGCGAAATGGTAATATTTAATTTGTTTAACCCTACTATGCACAAGGCCGCTAAAAAGCGGTCTTCGGATCTTAGGTATATTTTGATTAAATAACAATATTTTATTAAAGTTTGTATTATATCGATAGAAAACATAATAAACTACTTTCTTCGCCTTCAAAATTTTTTTTCTGCAATGAGCGACTTTAAAGCGAGAAGGATGTAAATTTAAGCTTTCGTTGAAAAAATTTGCATTTTATAACAGAAAATAATATTTAAAAAATCGTCAAAAATATATTTACGCTCTGGTAAATATTATTGATAATAGAAAAGCTAGTCTGGGGTCCAACTTGTAAAATGAATTATTATTGTTCCAGGACAGAATGGCTATTGTCAAGACACGTTTTACAAATATATCTCTAACTCCAAAACTAGCTAAGCGATTTTTTTCAAATTAAGAACAGCTAATATGCTCGTAGTTTGTAGTAAGCAAATTTAGTTAGTGTCAATCTCGCTCAATTTCGCAATTTTCAAAAAGCGACAATTACCAATTTTTAGTACATAATTTTTTTTATTGAAAGTGTTATTTATTGCTAAAACTAATATTATTTGATTATTGAATTTCTTGAATCTTCACATTCTGTGATTGTTTTTTTTTTTTTTTTTTTTTTTTTTTTTTTTTTGAGAAAATAGTTTAAAAATAACAAAATATAAAAATATTCAGTGACTAGACCTTATGGAATCTTTCAGAAACACATTCTAATATGAGATACCTGCAAGAAATATTGACAGGCTACATGCAAGTGATATGCCACGAAACTATTCATTCCCTACAAGTACTGTGACATAACACATTTTGATTGATATGTAACCTGTTTTTTATAAATTACTTGTGCTTAGTCCTGTGGTATGTACATTTGAGCCTGTTGCGTACCGTTTCATTTTGTACTAGTTCTGATACACTATACGTAGTGTCTAACATGTTCTGTTGCGCATTCACTTACATACACCAATGCAGTGTTTGTATGTAACTATAAATTTTTATGTTATCAATTTCTTGAAATTTGTACTGCAATAAATTTGTGTTTAAACAAGTTGTTTTGTTAAAAAACAAAAAGAAATTAATTGTATTTCTGGTTTTGAAATAAAAAAATATAAAATTCAACATTTAACTGAAAATATCAACTCCTACTGGAAGCATCTATTATTTATAGTTTGATCTTTAAACTACCGATTCAAAAAGTTTCAAAATATATTTCAATGTATTTTAATTGATTCTTGATTTAAAAACAAACTTTACGTATTACTTTTAAATAAACTTCAATCGGTATACTGTGTGTAAATAAAATTTTGGTTAATTTAGCGTTCTTTTTATTGCATGTTTAAAATTTTTATTTTATCCCTTGGTACACAACTGTCAAGCATGGTGGTAGTTCGGTCATGGTATGCGGGTATATGGCAGTCAGTGCTGAAAGTAACTTGTTTTTATAGATATCGCTATTACCTCACGATTTTAAAATATAATTTGCCACCAAGTGTTTAAAAATTGGGCTTGGGTCAGATTTGAAGTTTTCTACCTAACCTAACCTAACCTATATTATCTATATCATTATCTGATAACAAGTTTCCACTATGTATCTGCGTTACTTTATAAGTTTATGTCATATTTTAAGGCCCTTTTGATTCCGAATGGTAAGCAGACTTCAACATTAGCACATCCCTGTCCTTATTGTTTTGTGACTTAAAGTGATTGAAGAAATTTTTTAAGTGAAAGTGATGATAATTAACTCAGTGCAGACGATGAGCATGACATAGATTCAAGGATCGAATCAACGACGGCGATATCAAAAAAGACTGCTTTCCTTTGTTCCATGGGAAAGGAGAAGAAAACTGCTAAGAGCCAAATTATACGATGCAATTGATTGCATGCAATTTTCTTAATTCCCTTTTCAAAGTTGCTTCGAAAGTCATGTCTATTTATACGGTGACATTTGTTGCATGAAAACTGAATGTGAATGAAGCAACAAAAGAAGAATACATATGAGTGCGAAAGAGAATTAATGAAAACATGCACGAAAAACGTGCCTTTTTTGTTACGCCACTTTCTTCTCTACCCCATTCACCACCAAAAAAGAATTGCACGCAATAATTGCATGGCTCAAAGTTTTCTAATAGTTCTATTAACTTGCCGCTGTTCGATGAAGATGATAGCACGTGTGTTAGAAAAATGCATCATACCTGAATTATAAATTTTACAAGGCTTTGCAGATTATGTATTTTGTAATGGTTTATTTCCCATTCTGAGTCGAGAAAGAACTCTTTTATGGCTCAAATAATTAAGGCTCATTCCAAGGTGAAATATTTTAAGGCTATGCATGCAGGAAACTCTTAAAGGAGGCTAATAAATCGCTGAACTTGGATATTTGTGAAAAGGTTGAGCAACTGAGACTTTTGCCTCAAAGCAGTGGACAACATATTACACTCTAGAAGTTCATATTCTCTGAGACCACATTAAACAATGCTTAAAGTTTCTAGGGCGTTTATTCTCCACAAGCCCATAAATACAAAATTAATTTAACACATTTGATTTAGATATATAAAAACATCAATAATTTAAAGATTAGATTTATTGATAACTTAGTCTTAAAAATATCAAATAGAATTACCTTAATGTGTGCAATTCAATATATAACAACCAAAATAACTCATATTTCAAAAAAAAAAAAAAATCAGTATTTTTATACCCACTGATTGATTTAATGTTTTTTGGTCATAACTTTGAATAATCACAAATTTTTATTGGGGAGGTTATAAGGAGTGAAACGCTATTCGCTGTTTTTGTCGTCATTTGAAACCTCAAACCACTTCAGGACCGCTGTGAAAAAAAGCAAATTAGTAAAATAAAAGCTGTATATTTGCGGCAAGCTATCAACGTTGGCTTGTGTCATTCCAATACAAATTTGACATAAATAACGTTAAGCTTTAGCACTTAACGTTGGCTAATGTCATTCCCATATAAGTTTGACATAAGTCAACGTTTAGTGATAGCTTGCCGCATAAAAACAGCTAATGTTGAAAACATAAAAGACTAACGTGTACAGTTTCTTTTGACGGCCACAGTACAAACAATACATGGATATCCACTACTTAAACTAAATACTACATATTACGTTTGAAATATTTACACTTCTTATTTACCATATTACGGAAGACTATTATCTGTGGTTTTTTATTTTTTCCTGTTTCTCTATGCAATGGTATGAACTATTTTGTAGTACAGTCAAAGCTTGTTGTAACAAAAATGACCAGATTAACATTTAAAAAATAGGAAAAAGTCGAAATAACAAATTGGAGAATTATTTAATAATATACTCGTAGCTTCTAAATTAGTAAGCTTTGTACATAGGTACAGTCCTTTTTTACATTTTTAATTAAGTCAGATAGTTCAAAAATGTTAAATGTTCATTGTAATTTGTACAAAAAGTTATTGCAATATGTATAACGAAGCCTGACAATATCTGATTTGTTATACTGGGCTTTGACTGTATGTACTCAATCTTTATCATCTCTAACATCATATACTAATTCGAACAACACGCACAAACTAGTGAGGGACGCGTGACACGATTATAGTTTAAGGTAATGTTAGAACTTGGAATGCCGGGATATCCAATTCTATTGCTTAGCGTGTTTTATGATTTTGTGATAATATTTTTATGGCCACATACCAGCCATATAAAAATCTGATTTAGTTCAAATTCAAATATATTATAGATTGTATGAATCTGAATAAAATTTTCAACATTTTATAAACTTTTATTCAGCTTTATTTAATGTAATTCAGTTTTATAAAATCTTATACGAGAAATGTTTTGTGCTGTTTTGCTACCAAACACTATCAGTAAATGTTTCCGCAGATTTCAGCTAAAACATATTGCTATATTTCTGGTTTATATTGCTCATACAAAATTCTATTAAGAAAGTAAAATTCACAGCACTACCCAAATTCAATTAAAGTTTAATAGAAATATATATTAAAAATACTTACTAAATTGATTAATATTTAAACACATTAATATTTAAATACTTCTCCCATTTTTTGATAAAATTTAATAAATACCATTATTTGAAAGTGCTAACTAGAAATACGATTATACTGAAGTAAAAGTAGTTGTGCCTTGGATTAAAATGTTGTTGTTACAGGCAGAATTGGATTGTCAACAAATTCGGTGGCTACAACTCAAAGTTTCCCGAATGCAAATGTCAAGCTTCTTAAAATTTAGATAACTATCGATTTTTTTCAATTTTTTGTTCTGTAATTTACTAATAAAATTTATCTTGTTTCTTTAAGCTTGAACAAGTTAGAAATAATATGATTATAATGTATGATTTTTTAGCAACTTTCTTTTTGGCAACACTGTTTTTGGCAGCTCAGCTGTTTTCGTGTTACATGTTACTGTCAAACAAGTTCAGTTTTGTCTATAATTTAACCATGAATCGACTTACAAACAACGCTTGCAGATTATTGAATTTTAATATAAAAATGCATGCTCGGTTAAAAAAGTTGATCGTGCACTTCTTCCTTTTTATGGTCAGTTTGGGCGACCTTTTGAGGAGGCTATTCGGAATCTTGTGACTAACTTTCGCACCAAATTTACATTATTGGACATTAAACACCAACACGCATACCTAGAGTGCGGACAGAAAAAAATGTCATAGCAGTATCCACCTGTGTTGCTGACGACCGTGAATTATCGATTCGGCGCTACCGTGCGATGATTACAAACATTTTTTTGGCCAAAATGAAAGAGCTGGACTTCGTTGACATGTGGTTTCAACAAGACGGTGTCCAACAAGACGGCCCCAAACGTGAAATAAACTGTTCACCAAACTCGCTTCTCCGTTTTGCGACTGTTTCACGTGCTGTGAGAACACAGCACGCTATTTAACGCCTTTAGATTATATTTTGTGCGGCTATGTTAAGGCTCATGTCTATTAAGAGAAGCTCCCAACAGTTGGCGCACTTTAAGCCAATATTGAAGAAAATTGGACCCAACGTGTGAATCATTTGAGGCGCAGCCACGGTCAACATTCACATGAAATCATCTTTAAGCATTGAATTATAAAGACAGTTCTATCCACTCAAATAAAGATTACATACACATTTTACATTTTATGTGTTTTTTTAAATCAAATCCGAAAGCTCTTAAAAAATCACCCGTTATGATCTTAAATCGAGTTAAATCATTTACCAATTAAAAGATAAACTATACACAAAATTCTTCAATTTAATTGTGTTTAAGGTATTTTTGAAAAATAGAAAAAAAAATTAAGATATAATTTCATTAGTTTAAGTTTTTTGCTGTAACTGTTTTTTTAGAAAAGTGTATAATTGATTTAAGTTAAAATTTCTTTAAAGCCAAATCAATCCCACATTTCTGAAAAACTAGTTGAAGACCTTTATATTTCGTTGACTTTTTTTTATAATTACGAATATTTAAGAAAATATACTAAAATCTCTTAATAATTCTACTACTTTTGTTTGTTATTTGTATTTTTTTATTACAAATTTTTAAAAGCTTTTTTTTAATTAAAAATCCGATTCAATATCTGGTATTTTTTAAATCAACAGTTTAGGTATTTGTATCAGTATCGGTTATCAATTCGAAAGGGTTTTGAAACGAAGAACGATATAAAAAGGTATCTTTTGCCAACCTTACTTTTAATTAATGTGATTTTAAAGAAGAATGGTTAGATTTTGAAATAAAATTCGCTAAAAACGCAAAGCATTTTTATGAAAAATCGGAAAGGTTTATGTTTTGTTTAAAGCTACTAAAAATGAGTTAAAAAAGGGTCTTGCGGAAAAACATTTGAAATGGGGAAGTCTGTTTGCCAAAGATTAATGATAAAAACAGTAAACAAAATCTCTTAAGTTAACATCATTTTAGTAATATTTTGTATAATTGCAAATTACTAGTTACCCTGCTGAAATCAGCAAAAAAATTTTTGAATATTAGTAGAAAAAAAATATAAATTAACCAAAATTTTTTAAATTTTCAATATTTTTTAAAAGCTAATAACAATCAAATTTTCTGAATTCTGCCATCTCCTATTTCTCAGAAAATTCATCTACCTGTTAATTTTAGCAGGAGATGTTATTTACATTCAACTTAATTTTACTTAAATATAAAAAAATTTTGTATACACTCAAAATAATAAATCTGTAATTGAAATGTTTTTAATTTTAATCTACTAAATTAGAAAATCTTCAATTTTCTAACAAAAGATTTTGTTATCAAATTGGATTATAACAAGGAAGGCATCACCTGAGATTTTAATAAGTGAAAAAGAAGAAAAAATTAATGAACTGAACCTTTTTAGAGGTTAATCACATCTCAGGGAATTTAAAATGTATATTATTTTGTATGAATATATGTCAAAATTTTGCGAACTTCAAAATAGTTCGCACACAAAGTTTAAGTACCAATACTTTGGAAATTACGAGTTTCGGTATTGGTATCGATTAATTTGAAAGGATTTTGAAACGGATAACGGTAATAAAAAGTATCGGTTAGTTGGTTGAATATGAAGATAAGTTTCCAGTTTACAACTATTGACAGTGTACTTGCTTACCATCCGCCTGTTTTAAAACGTCTGCTTTTTTTATACAACGGCTAATTTTGGCTGGTACAAAAATAACTGGTAAAATTTTGAAAAAAATAAAAGCCATATTTTGAAGTATTTTTGTTTGAATTCAAAATACAAAGCACGCTGGTTATATGTATATATAAAAAATAATCAGAATTATTAAAATTTTTTTTAATAAAAGTTATAACTTTTAGGTCTCTGGATATAACAGCGTTTTTCTTATTGTTTTTTGTATACTAATATTCAGAAAATTTTTAGGTAAGTTTTAATTTGTAATTAATATACATAACTAAAGTATTATAGAGTTAACAGTTTTTTATTTGCTGTTTATAAATTACTAGTATTCAGCAAACAGATTCTGCTGTTTTATTTTTGCAGGGCTATTATTTTAAACTAATTTTTAGTAGCTTTTTATTTCTTTGAATGTAGAATATTCTGCGTGGTTGTGAGTACAAGAATGATCAAAACTTACTCACGCGATCATCTCTAATACAAACAACAAAATGTTGCTGTCATTGAGCTAGATAAATACTAGTTGCAGTGTTTTGTTTAACGTGTTATTTCTTTTTTTTTAATGTTTTGGTTATTTTTTTTTTGCCTTTTTATCTGTTGTTTTTTTAGTTAACGTCATTAAAATTTTTCAATATTTATCTTTTCCAAAATTTGCACTTTGTTAATTAAACATTTTCACTTTGTGTATTGTATTTTGAAATTGTTGCTACAACAAAGCGAACAACAATATTACTTCTTTTAAACAACAGTTAAACCACAAAGAATAATAGCAATAATTGCTGTATTATTTGTATCTTTAGTAAGTCTGCACTAATCTTTATGCACTTTTTAATATTTTATAAACACTTTATACTACGTTTATACAGTACTGAACTCCAACGTTCATGCTGAACACCAAAGTATTTTTTTTTCTCAAGTTTTTGATTTAAAATTTCTATGAAATCGGAAGTTAAAAACTTGAAAAAAATCGAAAATTTTGTTTTTCTGTGTGAACGTATTATTAGTTAGATTTAAGAAAAATATTTTTAAAAAGAAATTTTGGAAAAACTCACGTTAAGTCTCTTTTGGCTGTTGCACCGGCTATATAAAACCATCTCCAACCTGGCTTTGTAAGCAATATCACAAGCAGAGCGACGAGGAGTGCGGGTAATCCAAATATCCAACCCATGTAGAACCAAATAAGCGTAACAATCGCGGCTAAAATACCAACACCAACCGTCGCTAATACGACTCGACAAAGAACTGAAGAGCACTGTGTTGATTGAAAATATGATGACTGTTGGCCGGAGAGACTGTTTTCCAATTCTGTTTTGTTGACGTTATTCACAAGATCGTGTTGGTGGTGGTCGTGTTGTTTTTCGTTTGGGTTTATAGCTCCGTTCGTCAGTGTAGTAATTGATTTGTCATTTTGGTCGGCACTACCACCGTGGCGTTTCACATCAATGTCGATAGTGACGTGCTGTGAACGGTTCTTATCGATGACACTGCTGGCATCGAGGGTTTGCTGTTGTTGCTGTAGTGAGAAATAATATAAATTATTGTTTTGTAACAAATATTCGTACTCCTTAGTATTCGATGGTGAATTGTAGATGTCGTTATTGTTGTTATTCGTATTTGTATTGTTATTAGAGTGACTACGAAACTTGCGATAGCGTCGTGCCGTTAAATGGTGTCACAATATAGTGTGCGGCGAACGGCGCATTGGTAAATAATAATTTATGCTTGAGCGAAATAAAAAATTTCTTATCAGCATACTTTAAGTTGTTGCCGCTTTCTAGCTTAGTTTTAGGTTTCAGATTATTTTGTTTTTAACGTATTAATTTACTTTTTATTTTTCTTTAACAATGCATCTTTCCAAAAAAATAAACTGAAAAACAACCCCTGCTTGTTGGTTCGTTTAGTGCTAAAAATCAATAACTGTTAGAGACATTATACTTTTTAACTGAAATTTTTGGTTTTAATTTTATTTGATTTTTTAACAAGAAACAGCTATTCAAACACTATTTAAATGTGTTCCTCAATTGATTTACTTTTTTTACATTAATTCAGTATATTTAACAAATTTAATCGTTAGTGCAAGCTATGTGCTCCTATGCGGCCTACTTTATATTTCTTGTTTATGTTTTGTTTCCAACATCTAAACTATTTGATACTTTTAGTACTCAACCATGCAATTGATTATACTTCTCTGATAACTACAGACCATATAGTTTGATACACGGTTGTATTTAGAATGTACATAGAAGTAGTGACACGCGGTATTACCTTTAACAACAGACTAAATAGACATGCCACTTAATTCAAATAGAATGAACAGATATTTTTAGATAATAACCGAAAATAGGGTTATTTCAAATAAAAATATATTTGCATATATGAACGTTCACGTATTGTTATAACAATTGAGGCTTGGGATATATTGTTAAACCGCAGTCCTAATGAATAAGAGTTAGTTAACTAAATTTTTAAGTGACATTTGTCTTTAAAAATCTTTATCAATATCTATTATCTTTCTTCCAGATGATATGGTAATAAAAATGACGATTATCAGGCAATAACATATATCTTTATATGTCGCGATTTTTTCTTCCATGCGATAATTTGGCGATAAAAATATCGTAAAATGCCGCTGATTTATCTTCCAGACAAAAATTAGGTTATAATAAATGTTTTAAAATTCGTGGAATTATCTTCCAGATTATAATACGGCGATAAGAGATTCCATAAAATGTCGCGGATTTATCTTCCAGACGATAGAAAAGATTTCTAAGATTTGATGATAATTTCGCGATAAAAAAAGTTTATATTCATATTATGTCGCGCTTTTGTCTTCCAGACCATAATTTAGCAATAATTAATATTGTAGAATGTCACTGATTTACTCTACATAAATATTGCCAAGAAGTACCACTATAGACTGGACATTTACTCCCGAAGAAAGGTACTTTCGCAACAAGAATATAATCATTTCTGCAATAAAATTTTTTTTTGCAGGCAATACGATTTCGAAACATTTTTGTATTGAAATATTTGCAGGGGTTAACTCAACTAGCCTTAAGAGGGAAAATCGTAGAAAAATGTTGTCCGGGATTACCAGGAGTCCCTAGACGAACAAAACCCGCTGCGTTGTTAGAGGTCTGCGCATTGAAGGGCAGATGTCTATGCAGTAGGAGGAACTAACATTCAAAATTTCAATTTCAGACCGTCAAGAGTTAGAATTTTAACCTTTTCGGCTGACGCGGTGGCCCTTCACAGTCGACTCTCCAAATTCAAAAACTACCGGTTCGGTAAACAATAAGCAAACCCCCTTACGTCAAAGAAACGCCACATCTGCGCGGTACCTGAAAGCGTGCAGGAGAACCTAAGAGAGTCAATTTCTCGCCGTGCACAAGAACTCGGCCTTTCGCAGACCTTAACTTGGAGACAATTTTTCCCGATTAACCATCTGTACCGACGAGGCGGATTTTTGAACAAATGGCTATGTTAACAAATAAAATTGCCGTATATGGACGACACCAACCCATACCAAGTTCTACAAAAAGTTACTGATTGGTGCGGAAGTTGGTGAGGCCATCACCGTCAACATCGGGCGTGACAGAACGATGATAACCGATTTCTTTTAGCCCAAATTGAACGATATGGATGTAGACACATGGTTCCATCAGGATGGCGCTACGTGACACACAGCGGACGCCACGATAAACATTCTGCATAAACGATTTGAGGGTATGGTTAGCTCTCGCAGAGGTGACGTGAATTGGCCACCAATTTCATACGATTTGACCGCGCTAGATTTTATCTTGTGGGGTTTCCGGAAGTTGCAGGTCAACAAGCCGCAATCGACCGATGCCCTTAAAGTCAACGTAACCGATGCCATTGATCAAATTCAGCAGGATCTATGCAGCAGAGTATATTTCAGTTATTTGCGAAGCTTTTCACTCAATGGTAATTATTTTTTTCAATTGATGCATTATTAATTGTAATGAAACTTAAAACCATTAGAATTTATCAATGCAAATAATATCATTACCATTGATATCAATGCAATGCTAATGAAATTATAAATTACTTAATCCACTCAATTAATTAGTCTCATGATTAATAATACACATAAATATGTAATTAAAAAAATTTGTTTAAAAATAATATAGCTTCATAAGTTTTACAAAAAAGTTATTTTAAGTGCTGTTTTAATTGTCATGCACCCAAAGTTCAGATAGATTAAGGTGACGGAATACTTAGTACATATTATAATTACGTACTAACTATGCTTCTAGTAATTACATCAACTGAGAATACAATTATATAGGCAAATAATATTAGTACTGTTATTGCAAATGCTGTAAATAAAAAGCCACAACACTGAAAATAAGAAAAAAAAAAACAATATTAGGATAAAATTCCGGTAGAATTATTTCGTGTAAATTTAACAAAAACAGCTCATTTTTTAAATCTAAATTTAATTAATTTAAATTAGTTAATTTAAATTAAATTACCATAGTTTAACAATAGCTATGAATAACAAAATTGTATGGAGTTTGCAAATGTTAGTGTTAAACTCTGGTTAATTTTTAGATAAGCTATCCACTCTTAGCCACTTTAAGTAATGAAATTTTATACATGAATACCCCTTCTTTCCAATCGGATATATCTTGAGTTTGATTGTTATCAAATAAATCTCCCATATAAAAAATCTCATCGTCGTATAAATTCCTTAAAGCCTCCTGCGAATTTTTTGCATTAGCATAATTGCCATTTATACTGCCGTCTCCATCAATACTGGGAATATTAGCGATTGAATGTTTACTATTGGTTTTGAATATTACAATATCTGGATTATTATTTCCATGAGCATAATCAAAGTCGCCAATTTTCGATTCAATATGGGTTATTTTCTGAATGCTGTTTTCTTTGAAAGATTGATATACACTTTTAGCAGGATTAAATGACAACTTACGTTTCCTTATAATTTTCTTAATTTTTTGTGTTCGAATCGAAGTCTCTCTAGTACTGGTGTGCAATGGTGCTAGTTTGACAACAGTCGAGAGTGTGGGTTTCATTTCTCTCATATCATTATTTAAGGAAACTTTAGATAGTTTCAAAGAATCGAAAGATGTTGATTCCTTGGAGTCATGAGAATTGGGAGATTCTGTTTTTCTTTGCAGTTCATTTTGAGTTTGAAAATCGTTGCCATGGTCGATAATTTCTGGTTGATCTGTTGTTGATTCTAAACTGGCACATGACAAACTATTGGTTGATGGCTTTCTTTTCGACATTAGTTAATTAAATTATTGGTGTGTACGATTTAAAATTTCTTCGAAATGCTTTAGAGATTCAATTTTCTTTTCCTCACTTAAATTATTTGAGAGGTTTATCAGTATGAAAATTATTAACGCAGCAAATAAGCCTATAGAAAAGAATATTATCTATGGATTTAGATCAAGGAAACTGGTTAATTAAAACCATCGTAAAATTAAAAATTTCCTATATACCTTTTGGACCAACGTAAGACTTGAGTTAGTTTCAACACTAGTTAAAGATTTTCGCTCTGATGTCATAATTATTGACTATGTGTATATTGGAAATAATGTAATAAATATTTTTATTTTTTTTAAGTAACAGCATAAACACAATTGACAACAAAATGGAACCGGAAAAACATAAATAAAAAATGCAACAGAAAAATATTGAATATTAAAGCCAAGAACAGACAGTCAATATAATCCAATAGGCATTGAAAATTTAAAAATTCAAGTGCTTTAAATATTGCTTGTATTGTGCTTTTTTAAGCGTTTTTACAGTCAATATTAAGTTCATATAAATAAAAATATTTTGTTTCATGTTTGTCGCTTTTAGTCAACATTTTAAAGTACAATGAATTTGTTCAAATTAACAATTTTCCTCTGAAGATTTTAACAAAATCAGAATTTCTTCCATGGATTTCAAAGAAGAAGTAACACACATTTATTTGAAGTTAAAATCTGTTCCTACATTGTCTTTTTTCTTATTTCACAAAATTCTAAACAATTTTAATCCACGCCGACTGAAAAGTCGTCGCATCATGCTTAATATCTCGTTTTTATTGAGTGTTACTCGTGGTAAAATAAACTCTGAGTTCCTGTTGGATAGGGTCCAATTCAACATTCCTGTAAGATCAATTTGAAATTTCCAACTCTTACATGTAAATTATTTTAATTCGAATAATGCAAAAAATTATCCCCTGCGTCATCTTTGTGAGGAGTTTAATAAGTTTTATCATTTAATTCAATTATCCGAAAATAGAATGACCTTGAAACGCAATATAATTTTGAATTTAAATAATTAATGTTTTTATTTTCTTTCATGTTTATTTGTACGTATTCTTTAGTCTGTAAGGATAATTATAATCCATAGACTTAATAAAAAAATGTATCCTGTCTTAGCATATATTTAAAAAATTAAAATTAACATGTATGTAAATATGTTTTTGAAAATTCTCGTCAAGATATACCTTTCTTATCTAAAAATGTCAATAATGAACAATCTGGACAGCGAAGTATTACCGCTTATATTATATTAACATTGAATGTCTCAGATCAAATTTCTAAACCATTTCTACTTAAAGCGCTAAACCAAAACTTACTGGAGTATGCACGGTAATTTTGTTCATTTTTTTAACACACTTATAAATCAAATTAACACGCAAAACAACAACAAATTTTATAAGGAGCAATTTTCGCATACGGCAAGGATGTTATATTTCAACGCTGCTATTGACCTTCTGATAGGATTCCAAATCAAAAATCTCTTGTCAATCCAAATCAAAAACCTCTTGTCAATTGAAAGCAAAGAAATGTGTAAATTTACTCACTCTCATTAAATTTCTCATAAGGTAGAATTTGATTGTCAAAAATGCTGCTGCTTTAAACAACACTTCGTGTATCACAAAGTTCCCTAGGTGCATCTTATCCTCAAATGGCACCACATTTCTAATTTTTTTATATATTTTTTCTGTGTACTTTATTTTTTTATTTTGGGAAATCGAATAAGATAACAAAAAATGTAATTACTAACACTTTGGTCAAACAATTACTTTAACAGGGGTGCCATTGGAGCTTAGTCATTTACCCCCAATGACACCCCACCACAAAGCTTGCGAGTATACGCATAAGTAAGTCCTTACCAAAAGAGTACTGAAATAAGTAGTTGCTTGTAATATGGAAATCACTGGTTAGCAATATGGGGTAAAATCAGTACATACTTGAGTAAAATAAGTCGTTACTTATAAGTACGTATTTCATTGGTTACCTTGTAGAGTTAAACAAGACGTTGACAGTAATCACTTTAAACTCATTACACATTAGGGCTTACATAATAAATTACTTGTGGGCATAAAAATAACTAGTAACTTATATAGACTGTAGTAACTACTTATTTTAATCATTAATATATTACACATTTTAGAAAATTCGGCAAAAAAAACACTGGGCATGTTCTAGAAGAAATAAAAAATCAATGAAAAAGTACTGCTGTAAAGTTTGCAAAATATTTCAAAATCTTCTCATCCAAACTCCAGTTTAATTACTTTTTAGCATTGTTTCCCCCCTTTTAAATGTTGTAAAATGAGTAAAGTAAAAACAGTTAAGACTAATTAAACCTAAAAAAAATCTACTTCTGAAAAAAATTTTAAAAATCTTTGAATACCCTGCTGTGCCGAATCTTTGAATACCCTCCACCAATATCTTAAAAAATGTTCTCTACTGTTTTTGATACAAATAATGTAAAAAACTTTTGAAGTAAAATTATGGTGGTGAAAAAAATTTTTGAGGTGATAAACTTTTTTGGATGCGAAAACAAATTTTGTAGTGAAAAAAAATTTTTTAGGTGATAAAAACTTTGTGGCAAAGAAAAATTTTAGTGGTGAAAAAAAATTTTTAAGGTGAAAAATAATTGAGGTGAGTACAAAATATTATTCAATTTTAAGCGACTGGTGAAAATATGAGAAAATATATTTTGTACATGTCGCTACTACTATGCTCGGGAGGATGTCCAATAATCTGTGTCATTTCAACAGACAGACGGACATCGCTAAATCGACTTAAAATTGCATAAGGATCACGAATATATATACTTTATGGGGTCTTAATAAGTAATAACATACATTAAACGTATTCCGGCTTTCTACCGTCTAAATTGTTCGGGATAATGCTGATAGGGATGTCACACAAACACATCTTTTATATCAAAATAGTTTTTTATATTTATCAATCTATTATACAAATTTAACCCTGTACAATAATTTAAGACTTGGTCTTGTACATGAAATCAATAAATATATCAAAATCTAATATTATTGCTATAAATAGGTATTGTGATTTACTTTTTTTAAATAAAAAGTCATTTAAAATAGATATTTTTATTTATTATATAACAAACTCAAGAACATTAAATGTATTTTTTATCAATCTTGTGGATTTTTCTATAAACGTACTTGTTGTTATGACTTGCAATAATTTTAAAATTATGCAACCGAAGTCAATTGGAATGGAACCATTCTTTGCGGTCTCATTAAATGTTGCAAATGTACACTACATACACATCATTCTTTTTGGAATAGAAGACACACATTTAGGTTGTTCATAAGAGGTGGACTAAGTTTTGCATTGTGCTTTTGTAAATTGAGTTGTTCAAATTTAATTTAGACAAGTAAGAGCGGCTAAATTCGGCTATGCCGAATCTTATATACCCTTCACCATGGTTGGGAAAAAACTGAAGTTTATATATGGACATATATGAAATGGACAGATTTATATACGGACGCCTTTAAGAGGAAATTAACCATTTAGTTTGGAGATAAAACTTGGACTCGGGAAGATTTATGGTTCCAGAAAATATGTATTTTAAAAAAATGTATGTTTTGGGCATAACTTTTTTGTATCTGAACCGATATTTCCGAGTTTTTCAGCAAATATGTTATACTAAAGATTTTCGATCTTTTGCTATATAAGACGTATCCATAGGTCATAATACAGCTCTAGAATAGTGTTTGTTGTTTGTGTATAAAAGGTTAAGAGGTGAAAGAAAAGAATTTCAACAAATCGTTAAAAGAAATCACTAGAACTGCATGTGTTTTATTTCTACAAAATAGTTTGATTTAGCTGGCAAATTTGCATTTAGCATTTTATTTCGCTTTTTTATTAGAAATATTTGTAATTTCTTTAGCTTAATTTTAAAAATTTGAAGGAAAATAGTTTATAATTTTTTTTATAAATTATTATAAGTTATGACCTAAAATAGTTGCACTCAAAGGTAAATTATGTATAAAATTTTCTTAATATGTGAGAAATAAAATGGTTTAAAAATCTTTTTATAAATTCTTTTAAATCGGTGCAAAAAATAGAAATAAAACCGTTTGTATTTTGTTTGTATCAGAGGGTTTTTATACAAATTTTGATGTTTTTAGCCTATTTATGGATTATTTAATTATTAATATAAAATTTTATTTAAATTAATTATTAAATGTAAAAAAAAAAACAAAAATAAATAAAAAAAAAATCTTAACGAACCCGCGACCCTTCCACCTGTGGTGAAAGGTATAAAAACGTTTGTATTTTGTTTGTATCAGAGGGTTTTTATAAAAATGTTGATGTTTTTAGCCTATTTATGGATTATTTAATTATTAATATAAAATTTTATATAAATTAATTATTAAATGTTAAAAAAAACCAAAAATAAGCAAAAAAAAAAAGTCTTAAGAAAATAATAAAAAAAAAATGTAAAAAAAAGTGAATTGACCTCACCGAGATTTGAACCTCGAACCCCACGGCCTTAGAGAAAAAAAAAGTATTTGTGACACAGCGTCTAGACAACTGAGCTATTGAAGCTCACACAAAATCATCGTCAATAGAGGTACATATATAAAAGTCTTCGTTCATTAGAGATTTGTTTAGTTTTTATTTAAATGACAAATCTTTATATGTGTTTGTTGTTTGTGTATAAAAGGTGGAGATGAAAGAAAAGAATTTTAATTATTAATATAAAATTTTATATAAATTAATTATTAAATGTTAAAAAAAAACAAAAATAAGCAAAAAAATAAGCAAAAAAAAAGTCTTAAGAAAATAATAAAAAAAAAATGTACAAAAAAAAAGTGAATTGACCTCACCGAGATTTGAACTTCGAACCCCACAGCCTTAGAGAAAAAAAAAGTATTTGTGACACAGCGTCTAGACAACTGAGCTATTGAAGCTCACACAAAATCATCGTCAATAGAGAGAAAAGAATTTTAACACATGGATGTGTTGTTATGCTCAAAATTCTACATACATATTAAACAAAAGGGTGTGAAGATAAATACGTAGGTTAAATACGTTTCACAACTATTGTGAATGATATAAATAAAAAACAAATAGTAGTGTCGCCAACTTTTTTTTGCCTAGAAAATGCCAAATTTGACAAGAAAAGCGCTGAAACATATGGAAAAATATAAATTTGAGATTTTACATGACATATTATTTTGGATTAAAATTTTTGGACATTTAAGAAAAAATAAATGGGGATACCGCTTGTTTGTGGAGAGCTATGAGGTAGTAGATTCCAACGATGTATTCATCTCCTTCAGAATCACTCTAGGTTTCGAGTTTTGCATTTTAAAGAAAATTTATTTTTGAAATTCCACATAACATTATTTAAAATTAAAATTTTTGGACATTTAAGAAAAAAATAAATGGGGGTACCGCTTGTTTGTGGAGAGCTATGAGGTAGTTGATTCCAACGATGTATTCATCTCCTCCAGAATCACTCTAGGATTCGAGTTTTGCATTTTAAAGAAAATTTATTTTTGAAATTTCTCATAACATTATTTAAAATTAAAATTGTTGGACATTTAAGAAAAAAATAAATGGGGTTACCGCTTATTTGTGGAGAGCTATGAGGTAGTAGCTTCCAACGATGTATTCATCTCCTCCAGAATCACTCTAGGTTTAGAGTTTTGCATTTTAAAGAAAATTTATTTTTGAAATTCCACATAACATTATTTGAAATTAAAATTTTTGGTCATTTAAGAAAAAAATAAATGGGAGTACCGCTTGTTTGTGGAGAGCTATGAGGAAGTAGATTCCAACGATGTATTCATCTCCTCCAGAATCACTCTAGGTTTAGAGTTTTGCATTTGACAAGAAAATTTATTTTTGAAATTTCTCATAACATTATTTAAAATTAAAATTTTTGGACATTTAAGAAAAAAATAAATGGGGGTACCGCTTGTTTGTGGAGAGCTATGAGGTAGTAGATTCCGACGATGTATTCCAACGATGAATGAATCAACTACCTCATAGCTCTCCACAAACAAGCGGTACCCCCATTTATTTTTTTCTTAAATGTCCAAAAATTTTAATTTTAAATAATGTTATGTGGAATTTCAAAAATAAATTTCCTTTAAAATGCAAAACTCGAATCCTAGAGTGATTCTGGAGGAGATGAATACATCATTGGAATCAACTACCTCATAGGTCTCCACAAACAAGCGGTACCCCCATTTATTTTTTTCTTAAATGTCCAAAAATTTTAATTTTAAATAATGTTGTGAGAAATTTCAAAAATAAATTTTCTTGTCAAATGCAAAACTCTAAACCTAGAGTGATTCTGGAGGAGATGAATACATCGTTGGAAGCTACTACCTCATAGCTCTCCACAAATAAGCGGTAACCCCATTTATTTTTTTCTTAAATGTCCAACAATTTTAATTTTAAATAATGTTATGAGAAATTTCAAAAATAAATTTTCTTTAAAATGCAAAACTCGAATCCTAGAGTGATTCTGGAGGAGATGAATACATCGTTGGAATCAACTACCTCATAGCTCTCCACAAACAAGCGGTACCCCCATTTATTTTTTTCTTAAATGTCCAAAAATTTTAATTTTAAATAATGTTATGTGGAATTTCAAAAATAAATTTTCTTTAAAATGCAAAACTCGAAACCTAGAGTGATTCTGAAGGAGATGAATACATCGTTGGAATCTACTACCTCATAGCTCTCCACAAACAAGCGGTATCCCCATTTATTTTTTCTTAAATGTCCAAAAATTTTAATCCAAAATAATATGTCATGTAAAATCTCAAATTTATATTTTTCCATATGTTTCAGCGCTTTTCTTGTCAAATTTGGCATTTTCTAGGCAAAAAAAAAGTTGGCGACACTACTATTTGTTTTTTATTTATATCATTCACAATAGTTGTGAAACGTATTTAACCTACGTATTTATCTTCACACTCTTATTAAACAAAGGGATTTTACTGGAAAAATTAGAGGTAGTCCTGGTTTTTTGCTAATATCTCAGCCATTTATTAACCGATCTGTCTGATTTTTAATAGCAAACAGAAATGGATCACATGTAACAGAAATAAAAAAGAATCAAGTCCTCATCATGTCTGGGTTCTTCGGAAAACCCATTTCAACACACAGACGGACAGACGGACAGACGGACATCGTTAAATCAACTTCGCTCTTCATATGGACCCAGAATATATATACTTTATAGGGTCTAAGATCAATATTGTAGAAATTACAAACGGAATGACAAACTTATATATACCCTTCCACCTATGGTGAAGGGTATAAAAATACAACAAGAAATGAACGATACAACCTTTTGTGTGCTGTCTTTAATCGTGCTAACAAAAAGGAACCCCAACAGAAAATCGTCGTTATATTGAAATATAAATTTAAAAAAATCAGATTTTAAATACGACGATACAACAATACAATAGAAATGCTTTTTTAATAATTTCTAGGCATATAACATTTTTTCCCAAACACTATGCTATGGGGAATATTGTACTGATAATAAAAACCGATATCTTAGGTGATTTTCAAACAAAGACCTTCCGCCCCGAATGCGATTTCTAAAATCTTTCAAGATTTTTTTTTTTAATTTTTACAATTTTAAAACAACGGAATAATATTAATAAAAAGTACAAACGAAGTGTTACAAGAAATAAATGTTAAGTATAGTGTTTTAAGAATAACTAAAATCTGATAAATTATTTAAAATAGTGGCATCATCGGATTTGGTGCGGAACCCTTTTTCATGATCGCGAAAAAGTTAAAAAGCGCAATTATTCATATTTTTTCATGGACTATTCAGCCTTGCCAGGCAAAGACTAGTGCAAACCCAAGACTTTAATGAATCTTGGATATGTTGTAGAGAGAAAAAACTATGGAATTGACTTCCCAGATTTTCGATAAGAAATTCATTGCGTTCTTTACGCCAAAAACCATTAAACTGATAATGCGTCCAGATGTCGCATTTTAATGTGGATAATTATATTATAATATAAAACATAATGCAAAGAAGACAACATCAACTGTCAAATTTTTTTATCTCCATACGATATTACAAAATAATTGACATCTGGCAAATCGGCATAAAAAATATTGTAACAGGGTGTTTCAAATATCTTCAATTTGCTTTTCTGCACTAAAAAAACACTTTGTTGTCAAACAAAAAATATTGGCAGTAAACTAAAAAAAATAAAATAACTCGCAAACAGTGGGGGCTTTTTAATTACCCTACGGAAAATGATAAGTCAATAGACTCCAAAGGACATATACAGCTACCGATCACCGAAGGGAATATCTCTAAATTGGTACATAGTTCTTGATTTGTAGTGTTTTTTCTATTTTGTTCTTTGATTTTCTTGGTATCTTCGTTTTGTTTTTCCTTTCCTTTGTATTTTTTTTCAGCAGAAAATCGAAATAATATAACTTTGGTATTAGTCTGCCAATATGCGTGGGCAACAATAACTTTGACTATAAACCATTCAGATTGTAAGCGGAACGTTGTTTGATCGAGACCTACTGAGGCCTATTCGATTTTTTAAATTCTTATTTGTTTAAATTATTTAAATTTAACAAGGTGTTGCCTTTGCGTCAGTTCTGTGGCAAGTTTTTTGTGCTTGTCTTGCTATTGGTTCTTTTGTGTTAGTCCTGTGACAGGTTCTTCTGCATCAGCCCTGTGACATGTCACAAAGCGCTGTGACAAGCCAAGTTTCAACGCTCCTATGACAACTCAATGTTAAATTTACCGGTCGCTTTCAAATAAAAGAATTTTCCCTATTGCAATAGACCATTCACGTGACAGGTTCGTTTATCTTAAAAATAATATTAGTAAAACTAACTAAAAGAAAAATAAATTAGTCCGGGCTACGGACGCTTTTTACAACTAATGTCTTGCATTTCTAGCACAGTTTTTGTATTAAAAAGATGTCTTCGTTTTGCGAAATTTAGATTTCTTAGTACACAGATTTAAAATACTTAAGACAAAAATTTTAATATTGATATAGTGCTTAAGTATTCGACCCGGGGTTGTCGTTTATTTCAAATATTAAAAATATACACTCAAAAAAAATGTTGTATAAATTTGTTAAGTAACAATTATTTTTAAACGTGTAAATTTTTCTTATATTTTAATACGCTTGAACTCGTGGTAACGCTAAATAAACTTTATTTTTAGTTTATAAATTATTTATAAAATATTTTAATGTTATGTACATTCAAAATACATACACACAAAAATTTCGCTTATTAAAATTTATTAATTTGTAATTCTCATTAAGTGCTAACTTTTAGATATATGTTATACGTTGCATCATAAAATCTAAGTAATCAATTTCATTTTTTTGGACATGAATATTAACGAAAACAATTTGAAAATTTTTTTCCTTAATACATACATAAAGAGTGGTTAAATTTTAAGGGCCGATGTTGAATGTGAACCACACCTAAACGTCAAGTTTTTTTCTGCATTTCATTCGACAGTTCTCAATTTCAGACTAACTCAATTTGAACCATGGAAAGATACACAATCGAGCAACGCGTTAAAGTTATTCAGGCTTATTATGAAAATGGGCGTTTAAATCTAAATGCATTTCATGCACTTCGTGATATTTTTTTTGGTCCACAATCGGGAGAATCGTGGGCAAATTTCAGCAAACCGGGCTTGTGAAAACACCTGTGCATGCTCCTCCAGTTCGTTCTGCGGAAAACATTGCTCTTGTACGCGATAGTGTGTCACGAGGTCGGCCAAGCATTTACCGTGAATGGTGTTCACTATCGCGAGATGATCAATAACTTATTGTGGCCAGGAATTGAGGATACGACCCTGGACGATATGAGGTTTCAACAGGACGGTGCGACTTGCCACACAGCTAACGAAACAATGGCTCTTTTGCGCGACAAATTCAATGGCCGTGTTATCTCACGTGGTGGCGATGTCAATTGGCCGCCAAGATCATGTGATTTGAATTCTTTCTTTGGGGTTATTTGAAAAAAAAGGTGTACGTCGATAAGCCAGCAACAATTCAAGAGCTAAAGAATGAGATAATTCGGCACATTAACGGCATAGAACCTCAATTATGCCTCAGCGTCATCGAAAATTTGGACCATCGGATGAAGGTGTACCGCCGAGGTCGTGGCGGCCATTTGGCCGATATTTTGTTCCATTCATAATTAAACCATACATACCATATTATCATAATAAAAAGAAATGACAATAGTTTCCTAAATAATTTGTGTTTTATTCAAAATTAACATCGGCCCTTAAAATTTAACCACCTTTTATATACAAATATTTTTAGTTTGAAATTTATTACTTAAATGTTGATCGTTTAAACTAAATTATTTATACAATATAAACTAAAAACCAAATCAGAATTGTATAAGTTAAAATATTCTTAACCTTTTTAAGAATGCTAAAGAAAACATTTCCTTACATTTAAGATGCTAACGTACTTGGTTTAATACGTTAAAATGCTTAAACAAAATCTAAAGAAGTTCCATATTTAGATTTTGTAATTTCATACAATTTTAAATTTCATCATTTTTTAGTTTATAAATTCTTAACATTTAAGATTTTTGACTAACAAGAAATAAATTTCTTAATGTTTTTAAAGAACATTTACCCTAAATAGAGAAAGAAAAATTAAGAAAAATGTGTCCCTATTTTTAAGTTAATAAAAGTTTCAAATAAAAATTTAATACATTTTGTTTTCACGCAAATTTAATTCATGACTTTTTTCCTTGTGTAAAGGTAATATTTTGATTTTGTAGTGGTTGTGTCTTTCTAATAAATTAAAAAAAATTTCATATTTACATTTTAAATTACGATTTGAGGCTATAAAAGTTCGAGTGAAATTTTTTCAGCTATCAAAAAAAAAAATGGAACTTAGGGTTATAACATTTTTGAGCCGAAAAAATTACATGGCACCTCAATATAGGCAATACTGTACGAATAATAATCGTTTTCTTGGGTCATTTGAAAGAAAATTATCCGCACCGTGATCAATTTTAAAAATATCAGCGTTTAAAATAAATATTATTAACTATTTTTGAACAAACACAGACATGATTATACTCAATAAAAAGTTAGATTATGTACACATCAAAACGATTCAAAAATGTTGTAATTAAAAGGTCATATTTGATTATTAATATTTGATTTTATTTATATTTAATTCGGAATCAGCATTAATTAAAAGTGATCATATTTCTATCTGTATTTCCAAGGTCTGGACTGCTATGCCATGTGATTTATAATATGTATGTGTAAACAATGCAAAACATTATTTCCCTCTTGGACATATTGTATATACCCATACATGCGTCATCAAGAAACCTTTCATTTGATAGGCAATTTGCGAAACAAAAAATTCGGAAATTTTTTATTCTACCTTTCAACCCTAAACATGAGATTGTGCACTTAAAGGCACGTTTCTATTAATTGTTTGTCCTCTTCGGATTACACCACTGCACGTAGAGAAAAAACATGGTTGCAATATGATCACTGCTACTATATTGTACTTGCTGCAATCAGGTATGGTTGTCACAACCAAGTTTTTGGTTTTCTAACCATCAACATGGTCGCTACCATCATTATTTAGTAAATATTTTACTATTTTATTATATCATGATTTGCTGTTACCATACTGTGATAAAAAAAAAATGAAAAAAATATGATAATTATGAAACTATGCAAAAAATATGATAATTATGCAACGATAAAATGCTGGCAACAATCAATAAATAATTAATTATAAATCAAATAAAACATGACATGTCACTGATAAAAATCAGTTCAGTCAGTTTGTTTTTATTACAAAATGTCTTAAAAAAACAATCATATATTGTTTCCTAAAACTGTACAAATACCAGATGGGTTGAAAATATCTTTCACATGTCATTGAAACATTCATCAATTGAATAAAGATCCATTTAATTTTTTTTTAGCTTTAGAGGATTTTTTTAAAGGGGTTTTTCGAAAATTCTTTATACATATAATATTATTTACACTAATCAATTCATTGTCAAAAAGATTCTATTGAAAGATTTTATATTTTTATAAGAAAAAGTCTTTAGAACCCATGATCTTTTTTTTGTACAAAAAGGTTTCTTACACAAAATAATGGATATTTATAAATTTATCTGATAAAAACATGGACTTTTCGTTAAACTAAAATTCTCCAAACTGTTTCTTAGATAAAAGTTCATATATTCCAAGCAAACTTAGATTCTAAGGCATTTCTTCTAAGAACTTTTTCTAGTAGAAATATTCTTAGGTTCTATAGACTTTCTCTTAAAGAAAAATTTCTAAAAACTTTCTAAAAAATCTTAAGATTTTTTTTTTTAGAATTTAAAAAAAAAGTTTTAAGTATTTTTCTTAAAAAAAAGTCCACAGAATCAAAGTTTTCTTAAAAGAAAATTCTTAAAGTCTATGATTTTTTCCTTAACAATTTTTCTTCAAAAATTAATTAATTAATTAATTTTTTTTAGAAAAAACATTTCTAATGGAAATATTCTTAAATTTAAAGAGCTTTTTCATAGTTTCTAAGAACTTTTCCTTTACGAAATTTGCTTAATTATGGATCATATAATGATAATCCAGGAATCATAATATAGTTATTAGGGACCATAGTATGATAAAATTTTGAGAATACTATGATTACGTGCTATCATATTATTATAAACATCCTTATTTAGGACCATAATATGGTATGGTTATTTTATTATCATAATATGAACTATAATATAGTACGACTATGGTTGGCACAAACATAAACCCAAAAATATATGATGCTCTTCGAATATGATTGACCCAACCATGTTTTTTCTCTGCGTGTGTAGAGTTTCCATGTTAGTTGAGGTGTTACACGGATATCTTTAAATAATTTCAATATAATACACAGAGAAAACAGTTTAATTGTGACAACCGAATTTCTTGCCAACCGAATGGTTTGTTTGGGGCTAATGGTATAATTTTTTGTCGCGAACGAAATTCGGTTCTTACAACAGACTTTCGGTTGAAACCAAATATATCAATTGTATCAGGAATATATTTGGTTTCGACAACTAAATAATTCGGTTGCTGCAACCAAAACAATCAGTTGGCAAGAAATTCGTTTGTCAAGATGAATCTGTTTTCTCTGTATACAAATTAACTTAAAAACGTGTATAAATATTTGCATTCATTAAATTTATTGCAGATTATTTAGAAGAAACATCATTATTCCACATTTAAAGTGAACGTGCATATTCCTTACATATTTCAATTTCAAACTTTATATTGTATATCAGCATCAACAGAAAGATGAAATATTTTAAAACTCATGAAAAAGTTACAAAAAAAATATTCCAAATATTAAGTCAACAAAACGAAATAAACTTTGTTGAACTTGACATCCAGAAAACTAGTTCGTTTAAACAAAGAGATTTTATTTTAAGAGGCTAAACTAGTTTTTAACCAATTTAACAAAAATAAAACTTAAAAACACTTACATATAAATAACTATTATCCCAAGAAATCAAAACTTGTTTCATGTATGTGTTTGTATAAAAAAAAGTTAACAAATATCCAAAATTTTGTATTGTATGCGTTCAACCAAATCGAAAACAACAAATTTGAAACTTTGTTATACAAAAATGTATTTAACCAATGTGTCGATAACTGGAATAGAATAAAATAAGTTAATAATGTAGTAAACGAACTGCATTAAAAGAAAAATGTGAAAAGGTGTTCAAATAAGACATTTCAGTTTACGAGTAAAGCTGGCAATGCTTATTTTCTGTCCAATAAATTTTACCTACAGTCAACAAAATACACCATATTTTGAACCACATTATTTCCGTAACTCGTTACACTAGCACTGCCTAACAAAAATTAAATAAGAGCTTATTTAATTGACTAATTTTGGCTTTTTATTTCAATCTCGTAAAGTTACCCGTTAGTCAATTCATAACATAACCTCAAAAATACTACAGTTATTCAAGCAAAAAAAAAAAAAATTGGACACTGCAAAACTTCTAAAATAAAAACCAAACAAACACTACAATTTAAATATAGGGTCCGCCATCTAACGTTTTTTTTTCAACTAGTGCTTATTTCGTGAATGGTAACAATTAGCTCATGTCTGATTTGACAGATAATTAGTTTTATCCTTCTGCTGAACGAATGTGGTTGTGTATACGCTTGAGCAACGCTAGGAAATATTGCGACATTATTTTGAAAATCATGGTAATGTTGCAGAATGTCATCTTTTCAGATGAAGCTCATTATGATCTTGGCGGGTATGTAAACAAGCAAAATTGTCGCATTTGGGGCACGGAAAACCCGTATGCATACATTGAAAAGCCGATGCACCCAAAACGAGTCACTGTTTGGTGCGGATTTTAGTCTAGAGGCATAATTGGGCCATTTTTCTTCGAAAATGAGCAAGGAGTGGCCGTTACAGTCAATGGCGATCGTTACCGGGCCATGTTGAACGATTTTTTGATCACAAAAATTGAAGAGGAGGATATTGGCAACATTTGGTTTCAACAAGACGGCGCTACGTGCCACACGGCCGAAGCTACAATCGATGTTTTGCGCCCTGTTTTTTAAGATCGCATTATCAGCCGCAGAGCTGCGATTTGACACCGCTATTTGTGGGGTGCCGTCAAAGATAAGTGTTACGCCGACAAGCCAGAGATAATTGACGCTTTAAAAGACAATATTCGTGAAGCTATTGGTGAAATACAGCTGCACACAATCGAGCATGTGCTTAAAAATTGGACTGATCGTGTAGGCTACTGCATGGCCAGCCGAGGCAGCCATTTGAATGAAATTATTTTCCGTTATTAACCGGAAGGATTGTACTTTCAAATAAAAAAGAAATTTGAGAAAATATTCAGCAGTTTTTTTATAGCATTTTCAAAAAAAAAAAAAAAGTTATTTGGCGGACCCTATAAATTGCTTATAACGTTATTCTCAATCACGTTTTACTGTTTCATATCTATTTTGAGTTTAATAAAAAAATGTTTTGTAATTTTTTATGTTTTTCATTCAAAAAAACTTTCCAAGTATATGCTAAGTTTTTTAATTTTTAAATCGGTACAAACCAAGCTTTCATTTGCAATGATTCAAGGATATCTCGATAATGTTGCAGGAAATATTATTAAACACCTGAAATTAAAAAAAATTCAGTAATGCTTGAATTTATATACCCAAAATAAAATGCAAATAAAATCTCAGATTGCAGCGACTAAAATAATATAAAAAGTAAACAAAATTTATTATATTTTTTGAAAATTATTCTTAATGTAGGAAGAAAATGGTATTTTTAGTGAAAATACGAGGGCGGATCAATAAGTCCGTGACTTTTCGAACTTCCCTCGTAGTAATATGAAATGCAACACTGTTCGCATCAAGTACTACCTTTTAATAGACTACTGTCAAATTTTGAGCAAGTTCCGCCATTTACTTTCAGCTAAACAGTTGTTTGACAGTAGTCTATTAACAGGTGGTACTTGATAGGAGCAGTGTTGCATATCATATAACAACAAAGGATGTTCGAAAAGTCACGGACTTATTGATCCGCCCTCGTAAAGCAGCAATAACTCGAAAACGCTTAAATCGATTTTGTGTGAACTATGTATTAACTAACCCAAATTTTTGTTGTTGTTTTAAATGAAATTTGTTTTATTTAAAGCCCAAACTGAATATTTACCGATAAACCATATTACAACTAATTATTCAACTTGTGCAAATTAAAATTTAAGGGATTTTTTAATTTTAGGGATTTTTTCCAATTTTAAACGATTTTTTTATAAAACATATAGTAAAACAGTGCGTTGGTAAATATTCCTTGGGTATTTTTATGTATTTAAAAATTCATTTTTAGGATTTTACGAGCATATTAACTCTAAGAACAAGCTTTTTTCTACAATAAAATTTTATTGAATTTTTTCGCACTTTCAGTGTAAATTTACGCATCATGTGAATACCTACTTACACACATTGCGTTGTTTTCTTTACACGCACATATAAAACTTACACAAATTTTACCCAATACGCACTCAAAAACTAAACAATCAGGTGCTTTACATTTTACTGAAATTTAACATGCTTTAAAGCTTTATTTTAAAGTAAAATTTCAGTTTATAACAAAAATTTTTGTAATTGTTTATTTTGAAAACCATGTCATAAAAATATAAAAAAAAATAAAATCTTAAATTATAATTCACTAATTAAAAAACAAATAATTATTTAATGAAATCGGGAACAGTTTGTGAGAAAATATTTTTCTAAACGTTTTTTATTGTTAACTCAGGGTTGCAAAGGCATTCAATATTTCCATTTTTTCTAATGCTTCCTCTCTCTATAATATATCTCAGGTGAAATTCCTACTATTTGTGAAACCCCATGTAAAAACAGATCTGATCAGATCTAGTGCAAGATCTGGAAAATTTGTGGCCAGATATGAGCAGATCTGGTTATATAAGATCATAACCCTGACTTGTTTATGCCTGATATCAAATCTGGTGCCAGATAATATGAATTTGCGTCGTGTTCAACGGAAAATAAATGTGTTCTTTAATTCCCTTTCTTTCTTATTTAATCTGATTTAATGTCATATGTCCAAATAAACTTATATTATACATGTATGTTGCGCCAGACCCACCCAGACTAAGTCTAATCTAAGATCTAATTAGATCTAAAATTTATCCCCGATTCTGAGATCTGATAATATCTAGTACAATTAGTTCTAATGAGGTCCGTTCAGATCATTCGTTTGGCGACTCTTAAAAATGTATTAAGGTGGTATAAATCTCTAACGAAAATGGCTTCAAAACACGTTTTAACAAGGCTTGCGGTTAAAAGTAAGTTTTTAATTTTAACCTTAATGACAGTTTTACCTTAACCATTTTAAACATTTTATTTTAGTTAATATGTACACAAATTCACTGAATTGATGCTGAATTTTGAAAATCAGTTTTAATGCATTTTCAACAAGCAAAGAACCGTTGCAAAATGAGAGATCAAAACAAAAAATGTGTTGTATAACAAATTAATTAGTTTATTATTTTAGTATTGTGTTATTAAAATATCATAATAAAATAATTGTTTAAGTAGTCAACTTTAGCATTTATTTATTTTAATAAACAAAATAAAAATAAATCATGATTGCATTATTTTTATCACTTGATTTATTATGAAGTAAGGGCTTGAATGAATTAAACTCTGTTTCAAGGCTTGAATTAAAATATACTTACACAGTTATGTTCGACTTTCAAATATCCATTTAGCTGGAATGAAGAACAAATTAAGGCTCGTAACTTGAAAATATGACTAGAATTACTTGAATTTCAGAAAAAATATTTATTGGATAGTAGGAGTACAGTTTCTTACTATAAGTCGGGTATATTTCAACAAAACTAAGTTACAGTGCAAGTTATAGGGTATAGTTGAGTAGATCACACACAAATGGATTTATTAATTTATTAAACAATTTCGTTAACTGTAAGAAAATTAATTGTGAATAAATTCATTAGATTTTTCATAATTTCGCACAAAATTCATTAAATTAATGAAAATTTATGATATAAAAATTTTAAGTTTTGGAATTCACTATGCTGGTGTAAATTACGCTGCAGAGCGGAGTAAACTAAAATAGAGTTGGTATGTTATGTTACAAAAAATGTGAAGTGCAAATAAGAAAGGAGTGGAGTACTCTATATCTGTGAATATACATTTAAAATTGATTTTATATACAATTGAACGTTTTTCCCATTTAATTGTACTTTTTGGGGAGTTTAAAAAAAAATCTGGGAAAGGCCCATGTCAGGAATTATTTTGGTGCAAAGTTTGCAAAAAGAATTCGTCATTTATGGTCAGATTGAAACTGTATGTACTCCATTGGAAAGATAATTAAAATATCTCAAAGATAACATTTTACTCCTATTACGACCAGGCGAAGGTGTTTTCACATTGTTTATTTTATAAATTTTTTATTATCTTACTAACTGGCTTTGCCGCTAAGTTGTTAGCGTAGAAATTAGAGTATTCAAAAACCGAAAACCGGTCAACCGGTTTCTTTATTTTTAAAAACCGATCGGTTTCGAATATTTTGTAAATTCGAATAAAACCGAAAACCGGTCTTTTTTGTTCGGTTAACCGGTTTTTTTAATTACATCACCAACTGGGTTACTTGGTTTCTTTTATTTTTTCCGAACACTTATAATCGTTTGTTTGGTTATAAAGATTTAGATGTAAGTGTGATAGATTCCGATGACGACTTAACTTTGGATATTCCAAATTCAAATATTTAAAATCCTAAAAAAAACTGTACAAAATCATTCATCATTATATGATGACTTCATATACCTTGATAAATGCGACAAAAGAACTGAAAAGTTGGAAAATTTATATAATTGTCTTTTGAATATTTGTCCAATATCTACTATTAGTGAAGAGTATTTTCCACTTCTAGCTTTATCAAAAGCAAACAAAAATATCGTCTTAAAACGAAACATTTAAATTGCATATTATTTTTAAAATATTATTTTAGAACTGAAAAATAGATTTTCTTTTTACATATTTAAAATGTAATATTAAGAAATAATGTCAAACGTTGTAAACGTTCAAATTATTAACGTACCTAATATTTCCAATTTACAAACTTTATGATCTCTATTCATTTGATATGAATATAGTTTTATAATATTAATTTTTAAGATATTATATTAAAAAATATTGGTTTTAAGTTAATTTTTTGTTGAAATGAAATACAATAAAAAAATTAAATTTAAATGAATATATATATATATATATATTCATATTTTTTTCAAAGAATGTAGTTTTTTATTACTTTATATATAAAATTTATGTTTTTTTCACAAATTATATAAGCTTTTTATTTAAATTAGAAAAACCGAAAAACCGGGTTGACCGGTTTTTTCTGCAAAAACCGAAACCGATTTTTTAAAATTCGATTTTTCGAAGAAAACCGAAACCGGTTTTTTTAAAGGCCGGTTTTTTGAATACTCTGGTAGAAATATGTGTGAGTACCCCCATTATTATTATTATAATGTTCCTGGTCAAAATTCTACGTTTCTTCTTTTTGCCCCATCCTGTCGGAATTTTCAGAAATCCCTTTTTTGAGTATGTCTACGCCGGAGGAGACACCTACATACCAAATATCAACTTCCTAGCTCTAAGTATTTTTCATTTAAAAATCACATAAGTTTTATAGTCTAATTTTATAACTTTTTTTTTAATTTCTGTTATTGTAGGGATCCAAAAATGTTAACATAAAATTTAATATGCTAACATTTCTACAAAATGTAAAACATATTTTCTTTGCGTAATGCCTAATTAATCAACTTTTAACATTGCCAGAAGTGGGATTCCCTTACCTTTTAACGACAACATTCGGTTGTCAAAATTTGATAATTAACAACAAAATTCGTTTAAAGTTATTCTCTAAGTTTTTTTCAACGATGGTTGTAGTTAAAAAAAATCGTTAATCGTTGTTACAGAATTTTTTTTTTAAGTTTAAGTTTACAATTTTTGTCGTTACTTTATAAAATTTCAAAGCATATAAATTAACAACTATTGTTGGTATCTCTTGTCAATAATTTAAAAAAATACAGAATAGCTTTTTCGGTTACTCAACCCACAATTGTCGGTAGTTAACGAAATCGGTAAAATCGTAAAAAAAATTAAAGAATTGCACCACAGATTTGTACAACAGAATGTTTTTAAAAATGATTTATGAGAGCTTTAAGCTCTTCTGTGTTTGTCAAATCTGGCATTTCTGTTTAAAAAAATTTAAAATCTGGGTCTTTTAAAAATATTTCAAATTGACAATTTGAAGTAAACAAATTAGAAATAATTTTATTTTTTTAAACAAATTTTATTTTTTAAAACAAACATTTTTGTGATAATTATCATTGTGATAAATATTATTTATTATATTAATTACAATTAATGCAAATTTTTTAATTGATTCATCGTGAAATATATAGTTGGTGTTAAGCAACAGAAGATTGTAAAAAATAATGACATATGTATTTCAAAATGTTTATTTAGTGTCTGTGTTGCATTTAAAAAAAAGAGTAAAATATTTAAAAATAAAGGAACAAACAATGTATTTTCTTTCGCTTGAAAAATAAAATAAATTTTTTCATGACAATATTTGAAAATTTTTTCGAAATATTTTAGATTGTCACGTCAAAATTTACAAAAACCATTTTTATCATAAAATATTTTTGGAATGTCATAATTAATTTTTTACAGTGCTCTTTAAAAAAAACATCAAAAGACCAGCCCAATGTTCTGTGAAATGAGCATCCCTTCTTTAAAAATATTTTGTTGTTTTATCCGCAACTCTTGAGTTTGTCAGAGAGAGAGGGGAAAGAAGAGTAGTAATTGGTACGAAGTTGCTTGTTCTCGACAATTCGTTTTGTTTTTCATGCAATTTAAACCAAAGGGAAACGAAAATTGCTGAAACATTTCTCGCATATTGTCATTTAAAATCAATAAAAATTTCAGAATTTATAACACAAATAATGCTTAATTTCATACAGAAAAATTAAAATTCAAGTTAACTATTGATCAAAAGAAAATGTCGAAAAGTTGCATACAAAATTACAATTTTTTAGGTTGACTAATAGTTTGATAGCGTAAAAACTTTATTTTAAATAAGAATTTCAAATATATTAATTTGTTTTACACTATTTTAATATTGAATCCTTTACAAAATGATGAAGTGCATACTCTAGTAATGACACAGCGAAATTATCGCCAATATTTTTATACAAGATCGATCAGCTCTTCATGATTAAGAGTTCGGTCGGAGGTGCTCGTCGAAACAACGACCATTCGTAGGTGTTATTTGGTCCACCCTGTATAAGTAGTTTTCAAAAATTACTAGTTTTTGGTTAAGTGTAAATGTTGCACAAAGTCTATTAACAAACAAAAAAATAATAATAAAATTAAATATAAACTTTTGAATTGAATAAAAATATTATTTCACATCGGGTGGAATTTGAACCTGAATAGCCAAAGCGCCAAAGGCACGCAACACAACCACTAAGATATCAAATAGTAACACACTTTGTGAATATTTGTGTGCATTAGGGTGACAGCGATTTGTACGGGGAAAAATGTTGGTATAATTCCGTACACTGCTGCCAGAATTTGCTTACACTGGGTCCATAATGTCTGTGCTGAAAATTTGGGACAAATCCGACAACGGTAACGGATTTTTCGAAAAACAAAATAAAAGTTTTGAATATTATATCGTTGGATAACATCGTCAACTAAATATCTTTGCGAATCAACAAAAATGGCATCGATTTGTTAATGCATTGTTATTTTTTATAAATGCATATTTTGCTACAAGTGCATATTTTCGCATATTTTAATGCGATTTTTCATACAAATTTTTTATATATCTTTTCTAAAAAATAATTTTGAAAATTTATTAATACTTTTTTTATTTCGATGAATATGAAATAAAATTTATCTATATGAATATAAGTTAATTTGAGCGAATTCGTTTTTTTTTTTATTTTTTGATTCACGAATCAAAATTTTTTGTTTTGATTCACGAATTGTTGTATTTTAATTCAAAACAAAATACAATATCTTCGGTCGCAACATCAGTTATAAAAAAGTTTTGTAATAGGTTTAGTTTTTAATAGGTTTATTATATTTTAGATTTTAATAGGTTTCTGTCTGTCTGTCTGTGTTCTGTCTTTTAAACTGTCAACACGCATTTTGTCCGCATATATCGTTTATGTTTTTAGTGTCGTTAAATCGAATTTAAACGCGCCGTTTTTTTGTCGAGTGTTGATATAATCATAATTACAATAAATCAATTAATAAAAAAATAAAAAAAAAAAACTGAAAGGGGCAAGGTGCTTTAATGTCTCTATTTGCCTGTGTTATTGTTGCTAGATTTTTTTCCCTCCCTTTCCTCTCCCTTTTTTAATTTTTTTCTCTATTTTGCATGGTACAACCGCCTTGTATTCTTTTGTTGTTGGGCCAATTAGTGATGAAGGCATAGCACTGATCACTGAGTAACCAATTCAGCAACAAAGTGTGTACCCGGTTGTTGTACTATTGCAGATATATTGCATATTGTCTGTACTCTTCAACACTACTCCCTCTTTCCTCCCTCTCATAACATATTTTCCTAATTCTAACACAATGCACTGCATTAGTAGGGGACATCCCCAGAGTGTTAGTCTAACGTAAAAAAAAAAAAAAGCTGTATTGTTTTTTCCGTACTTATATTTTACTATTATTATTTTTTGGGATGCTGATCAAGAAAATATATTTTTTTTAAATCCCAAGGTATTTCGAGTTATCGACTTCATTTCTTAAATTTCCGTTTTTTGGGTAATTTTTTATTTATTTGCAAACAAATGAAAAAATTAAATGAAACTGAAGAAATCGGTAAATGACAGTATATCTTTTTGAATAAATGTATAAAAAAGTTAAAATACATATTTCTTTGAAAAATAAATGCATGTTTCTTTTAACTAAACTGAAAACTTATTTTTATCAAACTACAAACTGTAAACTACATAATATCCAGAGTGTAGCAACGGAAAAAATATATCGATAAATTACTACTTTTTTATATGGCTCGTAAGTCTAAATGGGAAAGACCAGATTAGGTTCAGTACAGCATTTTCCTTTAGAAACTATTGCTTTGTTCAGTGCCTGATGATTTTTGGTGCGAACTTATGAGTGCCAGATGTATAAACAAGTACCTGAAGCGTCAATTTAAAAATTTGAATAAAAAAGTGATTTTATATGAAAATATTGTACATTGATGTTTATTGGTAAAAAAAAAATAATAAGTTTGGTGTCCTTGTCTGAAATCAATCAATATAACACTAAAGACGGTAAATAAACGAATGGTACCAGTTTTTCCCCTAAATTAGTAATATGTTAAATGAACATAAAACTTGAATCGTTTAAATTGAAAATTCATAAAATATCACTTTGGGAATGAGTAAATTACAAGGAAATGTTATACAACAATTTTTAATATTTTTTAAGCTGAATTGTTTTTCAGTAAATTATGCTGAAAATTAACTTATTCTTTTATAGCTCTGTGCTCATGTCATAAGATGGAAAAGGTATAAATACCAAATGCGCCTAGAAAATGCAAGTTTCACTGTTGTAACAATATTTTCTCATTTTATTTTATCTTTTTTTAAGATAATCAAACAAATACAAAAAAACTTACCACGACCTCTATAGCATCTACTGCCATTTCGTTGGCAGACATTTTGTTCAAAACCAACAATTGGTTAACGGCTAGTGCAACAACTGACTTTTGATGTTTTCTCTTTCGACTGTGATCTGTAAACCACGAATATGTGTTATATGAGAAAATTACAGCATCAAGGTGATTACGTTTTTTTATGATTTTTTAAGCGGCGTTTTAAAGGTCGATCACTTTGGGTATTTATCGATTGGTTATGGTAGCCAGTACTTTCTTGGTTTTTATATTGCCACACAACATGCACCAACCATCAGTCAGTTTTTTAATTAACTTTTATATTTCTTATTTTCTTTGTTTTACATAAAATTTCACTTTCATCACTAAAAAAAAGGTGCGATCACACTTATTTTAACAATATGTTAGTACTATTGTATACAGATAAAAAATAAATTTAAAATGTTTTGTTTTTTTTTTGTACTTAATTACTTTAAAAACAACAGCAAAAATTCAACTTTTGTAATTAAACTTAAAACACAAACACAATCGAAAACAAATATTAGAGTTTATTAAAAAATATATTTTAGTACAATGGTCCGTAAAAGTAATTACAGTATTAGATTAAAACAAAATTAGAAATTTGTTTAAGCACAGCCACTATAATACGAGCCCTCTCAAATCAAGCAATTACATTTATTACAACGGATGTAAGTAACGGTATATATTTAAAGTTAATGACGTTGTCTTTGAATTTACTGTTAAATTGTAATTTTAAAAATATCTCGTTGGTGAACCACTCGCGTGCTTGTAAGTAGTCTTGTGTGAACCACAGTCTGTGAACGATTAACAAACAAACAGCAAATTCAATCTACTTTGAAGTCGACTTTCTTGCTGGTGGCAACTTGTGTTGTTTGTTTAAAGCTTAACAAATAAATAACAACAGCAACATTGTGAGGTACCAGCTGTTGCCGATCAGCAGCGATGCCAACTTAATGCATTTCGCGTAGAATTTGCACTTTTTATTTTAACCCTTTCACTACCTACTTTTTGTTTGTGAACCAAACGTTTTTTCACTCCCGAATCGAATTGAACCCATTTTATACCAGGCTACAGAAGTGTTTAAATATGTTAATGAAATTTTCATGGCTATTTAGAAATAGGCTAAAAATAATTTTTGGTAATTAATTTTTGGGCTTCTGTTTGGCTATAACTTTTGCAAATGATGCCAACTCTCATTTTTGTTTTAATATTTGTGAAGTAAACAGATTAGTATACATCTGTCAAACTCGCTAATCATGAATAATAGTTCACCAATCAAGAACATAAATAAGAGAAAAGCGAATAAAGTTAAGTCGTCAGAACCGAAAAAAGTAGAGTATATTTTTATCTTTGTTTTGTCCCTAGGAAAAAAATTCCTTGTGGGCTGTGTCTACAGGCCAAATAATAGAATTCCTTTTTTGGATTTTTTCTCAACTCTTGAAAATCTAGCGGGGGCATATGCTGCTATTGTGATATCCAGTGATTTCAGTTCGAATGTGCTAACGGAAAATATTTTAACGGAAAACATGTCGTCTTTTGGTCTTACACCTACTAATGTAATTAGCCCAACACACTACATTGCCTCGAGTAGTACATTGCTTGATCTTTTTTTGTAGCGAATTTATCAAATTTGATTTTGTATGATCAATTATCTGCTCTGTATTTCTCTAAACATGATTTGATTTTTTTAACGTACAACTTAAGAGTTGACCCAGTTGAACAGTTTTATTATTACCGTGTTTTTAAAAATTTGGATTATAATTTGCTGTGTAAGGATTTTTTTCAAGTAAACTGGGGTGACATGTATTTTATGACTTCTGTAGATGATTAACTGTCGTATTTTGAGAACAATATTCAACGTCTTTATAATGATCATGTTGCGTTAAAATTTAAAAAAACTATCAGAAAAGACTAAACCGTCGTTTTCTTAGTTATATTAAGAGATATGACTTATGCTAGATGGAAACGCTTTAAAACTCCTGAATTAAAAGATGAATACAGTGCTGCTAACATAGAAGAAATGTTAACATAAACATAAGAATTGCGAAAACTGAGTACTACTCTATACATTTTTGTGATGCAATAGATTCTAAGCAGACATGGAAAACCATCCGTAAAATTGGCATTAGAAATAAAGATAAGACCAACTGCTAAACAGATGCTAATGAGCTTAATAATGTTTTAACAAACATACCCACGGTTCCTACAAATTATAATTTTTACAACTTTCCAGCTGTAAATTGCTCCGACGATGATAGTTTTGAATTTTCTTGCGTTAGTCAGGCTGATGTCTACTTATGCGTTTTATTTATTAAATCGAATGCAGTGGGATACGATGAAATTCACCCTAAGTTCATAAAAATACTTTTGCCCTCAATTTTGCCATATGTTACCCATTTATTCAACACTATTATTATGTCCAGTACTTTTCCGTCTAAATGGAAACACGCCAGACTAATACCTTTGCCAAAACCTACTTCGGAATTTAGGCCAATAGCTGTTTTATGTTTCCTATCAAAAGTGTTAGAGAAACTTTTGCATGGACAAAATAAATTCATTTATTAATGAAAATTCTTTGTTAACTAATATGCAATTCGATTTGACAACAGTTGTGTGTCTGCCTTAGTAGAAGTTTCTGAAAATACTCGACGTGAGCTTGATCATTAAAAGGCCTTTGATACGGTTGATCACAACATGCTCTGTCTGAAATTACGACATTTTTATTAATTTCTCTCCAACATCAACGAATCTTCTATATTCATATCTAACCGATCGTACGAAAGCTGTTTACGTAAATAATACATGGTCTAACTTTTTAAACGTTTCAAGAGTGTCAATTCTTGGCCCAATCTTATTTTCAATATATATATGCTGATGATTTGCCAAAACAACTTTTCAACTGTAAAATCCATATGATGGATGGATGGATGATGTCCAACTTTATTTGAGTATCCCATTTTACTCTATTGCTAGTAATGTTGCTTTACTTAATGGAGATTTGCGTAAAATAAATGCCTGGGCAACTGCAAATGGCCTCTGCCTTAATCCTCAAAAGTCAAAGTATATGATAATTCATAAAAGAACTGTCGATCCCGTTTTAAATGATGTTGTAATAAATGGTTAAAAAATTAGCTCGTTAATGCTGCAAAAATTTAGAACTTATTTTTAATAACAATTTAACATGGACGAATCATGTCAAAACACTGGTTGGTCAAACTTATATAAAGCTGAGGTCACTCTGGTCGACACAATACTTGAATCCTTTTGAGAATAAGAGTACTTCTTGCTAAATGTTACTTGATTCCTGGTCTAATTTTTGGATGTGAGTTATTTGCCAATTGTGATTCTCATAGCAAACGTAGACAGAACGTCTTGTACAACAACATTATCTGTTATGTATATGGAATAAGAAAGTATGACGAAGTTTCACATGTTTTAAGTAATCTTTATGGAGTATATTTTTCGCGGTCTAATTTTTATGCATAAGGTAATCTAAACACAAAAGCCTCAATATCTTTATGCCAAAATTAGGTTTGCCAGATCCCGAAAAGGTAAAAAAATCATAATTCCTCGTCATAGCTTCCTCGTATCGGAGTGGCAATTTTATATAAATGCCTCACGTCTTTGGAATATTCTTCCACACAACCAACAACAAAATAGCTTTAAATAATTTTTATTTAATTTTTTCCCTTAATTGTTTAAATGTATATTTTTTCTTGTATTGTATTGGATTAAGTTTAATTGTTATTTTAATTTTTTGTATTTTTTATAATTATTTGAAAAATTACTAAAACTATCATATAAGAAACTGTACTTTAACTATAAGATTTATTCTTGTTGTACAGGAAATGGAAATAATAAAATTAATAAACACGTCGACACGGTATGGTACGTTATACTCCTCACGACCGCAGAATACTCGTGACTACTTTGCCTAGATTTATCATGAGTGATCTGAACGGATACGTAAACAAACAAAATGTACGCTCTTGGGTCACTGAGAATCCACGTATTATTCACGAAGAGCTATAACATTTACAAAAAGTTACTATATGGTGCATCATTTACGACGGTGGTGTTATCGGACCTTATTTTTACTAGGACGCCATGGGTAATACGGTTACTGCGACTGGTGCGCGTTACAAAACTATAATCATAGAGTTTTTATTGCCGCAAATTGATAAATTAGGTCTGGAGGGCATGTGGTTCCAACAGGACTGCTGAACACAAAGCCCGCGCGGGAATAGATACTTCATAGAATGTATTTTCGGGAAGCCTAATGTCTTATTTTCGTAAGGCGACCAGATTTTGGAAAAGAAAAAAGATGACACTTTCTATAAAGGATATTGATTCTTTCAGTTTTTTGGGATGCAAAAGGAATTTTGTTGATTGATTATCTTCAAGTTGACGTGTCATTGATTTTTTTTAATATGGAATAAATTGAATATCGTGCAGTCATTAGATTCATTGTTTTGAAGGGTTTAAAAGCAAAGGAAATTTATGAACAATTGTTAGAAGTGTATAAGGAGTCCTCACCTTCAAAACGCACCGTTGAATTTCGGGCTGGTGAATTTAAACGTGGTCGTACCAGCCTTAAAGACGATCCACGCGAAGGACGACCAAAAACTGCAACCACAGCAGAAATCATTGAGCAGGTACATAATATGGTTAGTGAAGATCCAAGTTTGACTAAGCGTGAAATTGCTAATGCCATAGGCATATTTTACATGAAGAATTACGTATGAAAAAAATGTTTGGAAAGTTAGTGCCGCACACATAAACAATTCAAAAAAAACTGGATCGAAAACAAATTTCTCAGCGCAATTTGGAGCGTTTTAAGCCGAATAAAACCGACTTCTTGCGTCGTTTCATAACTATGGGTGAGACTTGGATCTACCACCATAATCCTAAATTGAAACAAGAACGTTTACAGTGGACTGAAGCTGGTTATTCAGCTCCAAAGCAGGTGAAGTCACAACGATCAGCAAAGAAGGTTATGGCATCAGTTTTTTGGGATGCAAAAGGAATTTTGTTGATTGATTATCTTCAGAAAGGTAAAACAATCAACTCTGAATATTATTGCAGCCTTTTAGATCAGCTGGATGAACAAATTCGTGAGAAAAGACCTGGTTTAAAGAAGAAAAAAATCATTTTTCATCAAGACAATGCGCCTGCTCACAAAAGTGTTTTGACGATGGCTAAATTCAAAGAATTAAAGTACGAATTGCTTGAACATCCACCTTATTCACCAGATTTGGCTCCCAGTGAATACTATCTCTTCAGAAATCTCAAACAATTCCTTCGTGGAAAGCATTTTCCGTCGAATGAAGAGGCCATAGCAGCCGTAGACGGTTATTTTGCAGAGCTTCCGGAAAACCATTATAAGGATGGGATAAAATTATTGGAAGATCATTGGAACAAGTGTATTGAGCTTCTAGGAGATTATATTGATTAAAAAAATATATTTCGTAACAAAAACAGTGTTCTTTCATTTCAACCAACCTGTACAAAGATTTGTCATTTAAATAAAAACCAAACAAATCTCTAATGAACGCAGACTTTTTATATATGTACCTCTATTAACGATGATTTTGTGTGAGCTCCAATAGCTCAGTTGTCTAGACGCTATGTCACAAATACTTTTTTTTCTCTAAGGCCGCGGGTTCAAATCCCGGTCAATTCACTTTTTTTGTACATTTTTTTTATTTTCTTAAGACTTTTTTTGTTTATTTTTTACTTTTTTTAACATTTAATAATTAATTTATATAAAATTTTTTATTAATAATTAAATAATCCATAAATAGGCTAAAAACATCAAAATTTTTATAAAAACCCTCTGATACAAACAAAATACAAACGGTTTTATTTCTATTTTTTGTTCCGATTTAAAAGAATTTATAAACAGATTTTTAAACCATTTTATTTCTCACATATTAAGAAAATTTTATACATAATTTCCCTTTGAGTGCAACTATTTTAGGTCATAACTTATAATAATTTATAAAAAAAAAAATATAAACTATTTTCCTTCAAATTTTTAAAATTAAGCTAAAGAAATTAAAAATATTTTTTAATAAAAAAGCGAAATAAAATCCCAAATGCAAATTTGCCAGCTAAATCAAACTTTTTTGTAGAAATAAAACACATGCAGTTGTAGTGATTTCTTTAAACGATTTGTTGAAATTCTTTTCTTTCACCTCTTCACCTTTTACACACAAACAACAAACACTATTCTAGAGCTGTAATATGACCTATGGATACGTCTTATATAGCAAAAGATCGAAAATCTTTAGTATAACATATTTGCTAAAAAAAACTCGGAAATATCAGTTCAGATACAAAAAACTTATGCCCAAAACCTAAATTTTTTTTAAATTCCTATTTTCTGGAACCATAAATCTTCCCGAGTCCAAGTTTTATCACCAAACTAAATGCTTAATTTCCTCTTAAAGGCGTCCGTATATAAATCTGTCCATTCCATATATGTCCATATATAAACTTTAGTTTTTTCCCAACCATGGTGAAGGGTATATAAGATTCGGCATAGCCGAATTTAGCCGCTCTTACTTGTTTTCTATATGTATAAACTCACTGCTTTTGTTTTGTTTTCAATCATCAACATGTGCTAATAATATTGCTTGCAGTGTTTGCGCCCTCACAATTGCTTGTCATTTTCCCAATAACTTTTTAAATGCCTTTGGTAATAACGGCTCAAAAATTATAACTGTGTTTTGATATGTATGCAAAGCATTCAAATGATTCATAAAAGCTCAATGGTAAGTTGATTGCATATTGCAAAATCAGTGCGTTAATTTGTATTAAATAAGTTTTCAAGATGAACTCGGAAATAATAAAAAATATTGAAAATGGTGTTGTATTGTAAAAAATAAAGAAAGCAGAAGTAAAATTTGGGATATTTTCTGTCAAATAAAATAAAAAAGAATATGCAACAAATATCCCCTAAATACAGTCTTAAATTCATTCAAACTTACTCATATAGGAAAGGGTATATTTACTCAAAAAGCTCTGCGTATATTCGTAACACTCATACTGATTCAATGCTTTTGTGAATGGTAAGAGCTTTCAGAATAAGCAAGCAATTACATGCATTTTGTAACAAACCACTTGCTGTGGTGAATCATGCAATAACAGCTTTTGTTTTTGATAATAAATACATATGTCATTTGAATGGGATTCATGCACATCTCTGAAGCAGACTAACGATTAAAGTATACTTTTACTTGTCTATAGTAGGCCTAAAGTATACTTTTAAGGAAAGTCGACTTTAGAACTCATAAAGAATACTCTATTTTAACTATGATTATGCGCCAATATTTACAAAATTTTATTTGTATTATATTTAACACTATTGAATTTTGGATGTTGCAAATACAAAAAAAAATTGTTTTTTTCTTTTGTGTTCGACGTAAGTTACCGCGGATGCCCGCGGGAACCAAATCTTACCAAAAAGCGTTTCTTGTCACAAAAATTGTATTGATTTGTATTTGTGAAAAAAAATTAAGGTTAAATAAAAAATTTACAATATGAATTTGTTCCTAATAATGAAAAATACATTTATTCATTTGCCATTTTAAATATATTTATTTAATAAGCTGTTTTTAATATGAATAAATTTGACATTTATTTTTGGGTATAAAATGTGGTTTTGTGCATTCGCAGTGTTTTAGGCATTTTAATGTTATTGTGACAGAATTTTTTGCTTACTCTCATTTTACCAGACTTTACCCAAAATTGCCTCGTGCAGACCTATTGTTTTTTTATTCTAATGCTTTTTTGAATTCTCAATTTAATTATTTTGTTTACAAATGTATATGTATTTAAACAAAGGAAATTGCAAAATTTTTAAGAATAATTTTGAAAAGCACAATCAGTTACAATTTCCAAAATTAAAAAACAACACTGTTTTTCTGTGTAGTATTTCCAATGGGTTTGTATGTAGTAGAATCCAATGGGTTTGTATGCAATTTGGACAAACCAATACCATATTAAATTTTGCATTAGTACGTACTATGAAATGCAATTATTTCTTCCACTTTATTTTATTATACATACGAGTGAGTTATCAACCACAAAATTTGTTAACAAACTTTTAAAACTATCCCAATCTAAATCATCTAATTAATGAAGAAATCTTTATCATATTGTTACAAGAAATTTCTATCACTAGGAATTTCTTCACACGAATTTTAGCAGCTGGAAAAATATAGTGTCGTAATAAGCTGGAAATAACTAGAATACCTGACTACTCATATAAATACGGGTATTTGGTGACGCAGTAGTTCAGTTTATAAGTAAAACGCAGAGTGTGAAGAACTAAAGTGTGGCTAACGTTTGGTCTATCTTAATCGTGTAAATAAAGTGTGCTATTAAATTGTATTTCTGTAATTTTTAGTGACGGTTATAAATAAATAGAGCTATAAATAATTTCAAACAGTGTTTATTATTTGCAATATAGAAAGAACTCGATTTATTTAAAAGGTAAATAAATCAACGATTTTATAAAGGGTAAAATCGTAACAATATATATGGTTGATTTCATCATAAAGTTCCGGTTTTTTATGTTTTATTGATTTTATGGTAATTTGTTTTTCAGAACTATCTAATTATGTTCTTTTAAAGTCAACTTTAAATTTTTCTGTCCAAAAAATTTATATTGAATTTTAATGTCCTTCAGTGTTTTCATATCACTCTTTTTGGTCTCTTTAATAAAAATACCAGGTCTTACAAACTTTCTAGAAAGCACAATACCTTTTTCATCATGAAACTAAATTATATTGGAACATTACTTATATATGCACCAGACGGATCGACATGAATACTTGAGTTGTCAACTGATTAATAATTATTCGATTAATCGATCAAACAAGACGAAACTCTTGTTCGAATAATTTTAATTGATTAATGTCAATCGAAAAATTAATATTTTTTAAATAAAAAATAAATAAAAGCTTAAAATTTTATTTTTTCTCATACTTTTTATAATAATTTTATACAAAATGTAGGAAAGTTGAAAAATATTGTAGCCATGTAATACTTAATTGTAATTAATCTCAATGTTTAGTTAGCGAAAGGCATTTCGAATAATAATAGTGTTTCTAAATGTATTTTATGTTCTTACTAAACACATCCTAGCTGTTTTCTTCTTAAGTCTCTCTCGGGTACATAAGTTAGAAATAAAAAAAGCTACAAAAATGAACAATTGTTTTTTATGCATGGTTTATTTTGTTAACAAAACTATTAAATAAAAATTATTTTTATACCCTCCACCATATATGGTGAGGGTATATATCAGTTTGTCATTCCGTTTGTAACATGTCGAAATATAGGTTTAAGACCCCATAAAGTATATATATTCGTGATTCAGCGATGATTTAGCGATGTCCGTCTGTATGTCTGTTGAAATGGCGATCACGACGCGAAGACGCAAGCACCCCCGCTTGCGTTTTCGCGGGGGTGCTCCTGATTCAGCGGTTTAAAAGTTAAGAGTAAAAAAGTGAAGGTACCTCTAAATTTTCCATACAAATTTGTAAAATTTTTCTGTATCAATTTTTTTTTTTTTCTGTTAAGTAAGTAAAAATGTTATTAAGTCTTCTTCTTGTTCGATTACATTTATTGTCTTACATACTAAGAGAATAATAACATTCTTATATGTATCTTACTCAAATAACTAAGTTAACGTAAAAAGCAACATTGCTAAAGTGAGATAGAACATGTAAAAAAAAGTACAAAATTAAAAGTTTGACAAGGCTTGCTTTAGGCCTTTAAAATCGTTAACAGAGCAGACGTCTGTAAATAACATTACTAAAACTAAATAAATAACATTACTAAAACTAAATAACAAAAGTTCTGTTACATAAATTAACAAAACATATTCATATTACAGTTCATGCAAAATTTAGTATATACGTAAATCATCTTCAGCGCTTATGATTGCCGGAGGCTGTGCTCATATAGAATGAGGTAAGGTCCAGAGGAGCTGGATCGTCGTTAATACGTCCATTAATTATACCGACAGGAGAAAGATATGTAGATCCAGCCCAGATGGTATTTTTCTCGCTTTCGCATATTTGGCTGACAAGCATATTATCGTGTAGCGCAAGTTTCTCAACAAATCTGGCTTGCAACGACATGGAGTACGGTAGAACATCGGCATTTTCATAGACGTAACTATTTATTTGAAAATCGTTTTATGAAATTTTCATAATTTTTTCCGATGCATTTTCCTAGGACTTTCCATTCAAATATCTCCAATTCTTTGGCTACTATAGGAGATATAGTAAACCAGATTGGGTTTTTCTGTTAAGCTTTGTTGGTTTTTGTTTCATTCCATAAAATGTATTTTTTGTTTTTTTAACCAAAGACATTTATATCTAAAGAAAGCGCAAAATACATAATTGCTTTAGTGCCGCTACTTTTGAATAGGTGGCACTGAATTAACTAAAACAATACCCCATGGCTAGGTCCAAAGAAATTTATATACACTATTGGACAAAATACAGTGCAACTCTACATATGTTTCCTATCGTTGAAAAAAAATTATAATGAATTCAGTTGTTTAAAATTTAACTGAATTTATTTATTTAATCAACTATATGATACAAAAAAGAAAAAAACATAAATATTAAACTTCAAATTTTTTCATAAATTCAACATGGTGAAAGATTTTGTTGGACAAAATAAAGTGCAAATTCAACATATTTTAATATAAAGCATAAACATAATAAAATATTAATACTTTGTTGCTCCTCCCTTATTGATAATGACCTCTCTTAGTCTGTTGGGCATACTTGAAGCCAGATTTTTAATAATATTTTGTGGAATCACCTTCCATTCGGATTGCATTTTTTCCCAAAATGTTGGTACGTGATTCCATTTGGAATTTTATCATCGAGAATGGTCCATAGGTGCTCAATAGGGTTTAAATTAGGGCTTTGTGCCGGCCAATCTAGTTTTTCGATGTTATTATCTCTGAAATAATTGTTTGCCACCTTACTCGTGTGCTTGGGGTCATTATCCTGCTGAAAGATAAAGTCCCCCAAGCACATTTCCTCAGCACTACTATTAAGATTTTCTTGCAAAATGTTAGCGTAATGCTCTCCAGTCATTTTGGAGTCGACTTTGACTAGTCGCCTTACACCTGCTGAGGAAAAACACCCCCATACCATTAGGCTTCCCCCTCCATGCTTAACAGTATGTGTTAAGTTTTTAGACTTTAGCCTCTGAGAAGGCTCATACCACACACGCTTTCGACGTTTTTCATTTTTCAACTCAAATTTCGACTCGTCTGACCAGATAACTTTATCCCAAAATGTTTTTGGCATGCTTACATATTTTTTGGCAAAGTTTAATCGCTTTTTTATATTTGCAGGACGTAACAGTGGTTTTTTCTTTGCAAAGGTGTTTTTTAAACCGACTTCATTTAGCCTTCTGCGTATGGTTCGGGATGAAACGCTTAATTTTAATTCATCTTTTACCACTCTGGATGAAGAAAATGTTTTTTTTTTAATCAAAATTGCGATATGATGGTCGTCGCGCTGCGTAGTATTGCGTTTTCTTCCACACAGTTTCTTAAAACTTTCATTTGAGTTCCTGGTTTCGTACATTTGAACTATTTTTCTTGCTCCTGACAAAGAAATTTCATATTTTTGGGCCAGATTCTTGTATGTAAGACCATTTTTACGGTCCTTTACTAATAAATCCTTCACTTCTTTAGATAACTGTTGTCTGAAGCTGTTGGGTTTTTTGGGCTATTGTTTTGTACTTTTAAATAATAATAGAAACAAAAAATTAAGATATTATGAAAGTATTCACATTTTAAAAGAGTTTACCATTAATTTTTAATTTAATATTTGGACAATAAAAAAATAACTGTACATGAAACAAAATTGCACTTTATTTTGACCAACTGCAAAATAGCCCCTCTATTTGATTTTTGTCTCCAGCGCAGCAAGATTAGACTAAACACATTTTTTATTTATTACAAAGTAAACAAAACAGGTCTAGGAATAACGGGATAGTATACGTCTTTTTTATAAATTCTCTTAGATTTTTTTTAACATTTCTTTTACACCGTACTCAATTGCACTTTAAATTGTCCAATAGTGTATAAAGAAAGAGCAAAATGCATAATTGCTTTAGTGCCGCTACTTTTGAATAGGTGGCACAGAATCACAGTAAAACTATACCCTGCCCCATGGCGATGTAGCCTTGGATTCGGCTTTCAATTAATTTATTTACCAACAATATTAAATAAACTACATACTTTAAATTATAATGCATTCAGATGTTGCTAGTTGACTTATTACATAATTTTAAAGTCAAATTTTCAAATTTTTGACGTAATAAAAGCATTTGTTTCACATTTTTATGTTAAAAAAGAAATTTTCATAGAGGAAAATTGTATTTTGTTATTCCATTTGTATTTTTGAGAATTGAGAGATTAGCAAATGTATATTTATGTTAATTTTTTATTTTATAAAAAATACACATGAATAAAGTGCAATATTGTGCTCTTAAACATCTAAATGAATATTGATTTAAAATATTAAGGTATAATATGCACATAAAACATATATTTTTTAAAGTTTTTGGCAAATATTCATTTATGTTACGAAGAAAATAGAAAATCAATAATATCTACTGCATATTGTGGCACAATATGGCTAATGGAGACTAGCTCTGCAGCAAAATATGCCTAATGGAGAATACACCTTCTGATGGGCCATCTATTGACAAATAGTTACAACTCATGTTCTTTCTTAAACAAATTAATTTCTTTGCTGTATTCTTTCCATTAGACAAACACACTTCAATTTTTTAAAGAAAGAACATTCGTTGCAACTATTTATCAATACGTGGCGCATCAGAAAGTGCATTCTCTCCATTAGGCATATTCAGCTGCAGAGCTAGTCACAATTAGCCGGAACAAAATTGAGTACTTGACAAAAACTATGCTTTAAAATGTGTTTTTTGTGCAGTCCATGGTTAAAAAAACTAGTGAAAATGTAAAGGTGCCTCTAAATTGCCCATACAAATTTAGTTCAATTTCATAGTAGCGACTGGTACATAACATATTTTCTCATATTTTTCACCAGTTGCTTAGCACTAAATATTTTGTATTCACCTCAAAAATTTTTTCACCACTAAAATTTTTTATTCACTACAACAAATTTTTTTACCTTAAAAATTTTTTTGACCTCTAAATTTTTTTTCCACCAAGAAAGTTCTTTTCACATCTAAAAAAGTTTTTCACCTCAAAATAACCAGTAGAGAAAAATTTTTTAAAATATTGTTGGAGGGTATTCAAAGATTCGGCACAGCCGAATTTAGCCCTTTTTACTTTTTTTATTCATTATTCGATCGATTAATCCAATAATTTTTTGATGTAATCGTTTGATCGAAACAATTATTTGATTTATTCGAAAACATTCGAAAGACGAATAATTGACAACTCTAATGAATACCCATAATTTTTGTCGAAAATACAACCTAAGGACAATTTTTGTTTAGAATAAACAAACAATATTTATCGTGACGATAATCATTTAACTCTTTAAATTGTTTACATATAATTGCTTTATCATTTTTTTCAACGGGCTATTGTTTGCAATACCATCTATTTCTGCCATATTTTCTTCCTCTATCAAAAGGTATTTTTTTAAATGGTGCCTTCATTATCATTTTCAACCGATGGATTACATTAACTTATTTCAAATCTAATGTTGAATTCAGCCGATCTATTCGGTGAAAGCAAATACTACTGCTTTTACAGAACATGGTGGATCTAGAGCGGACACTTGATAAAAACCCGTAATCCCAGGTGTTATCTGTACCGTGCCTATGGGACGAATAGCACTACGTTAGTGTGTTTTTGAACGGTGGCCTCCAGGGCGTGGCGTACCCTGGTTGTGTCAGCTCACTGGTAGCATAGGGCTCTGCTACTATTAGTTCTGTTGTAATCCCTTATTTTTCTTTCCTTTTTAGATGGACTAAACTAATCGAATAAACAAAGAGCAAGAGAAGACCAATGCAGGTCTCACCTTAGCTGGCAAAGAGGTTTTAAACCTAAAAGGCGCTCTGGAATCCAATGTTGCCGAACCCATTGATGTTAGTAGTTTAACTCAGGACCCTCCGGGTTCTATTTCAGATACAACTACTAACATCCCAACGGACTAGGAGGATGAGCTGTTAAGCTTCCAGCCTGTTGGTGCCGTCAAAGTCCCAGGCGATCTGTCGAAACCGAAGACTGAGCGCGTGAAGCTCTGCGGGGCGGCTCGCAAACGCTTGCGGACGTACCTGGAAGAAGGTATTGATCTAGAGGTTGCGCGGCGGCTTTGTCAGTTGCCTATGCGCGAGGCCCGTAAGGAGGTCAAAGAGCTCACAGGTAGCAGGAAAAGGGTGCGCTCAGATGGCTCAACACCACCTGACACTAGACATACTGCAAAGCGGACAGCTGATATGGCTGCAGTTGGCACACCTTGCAAGGCTGTAGGCGCTATACTGCCGAAACCAGCCTCGCCAGTGCCAGCCAATCAGCGGAAACAAGAGGTATCCTACAAGGATGCAGTTGCCACCGTGAAGATTGGTGTTATTCCACCTGATTTCCCGGCAACTAGATGGACGGATGAGCAGCTCTTCTCCATCCAAAGAGCTGTGCTACACAAAATAGCGGAGCTGAGTAAGGGAACAATTAAGCCCAGTTTCTCGAGTTGCTCCTTTAAGCCAGGGTGGCTCAGTTTTGTTTGCCGCGACAAGGACACGGCGCAGTGGCTGGAAACTCATGTCCCCACTCTAAAGCCATGGAGCGACGCTGTGTTGAAGGTGGTCGCGGAGGAAAAAGTGCCGAAGGCCCAAGTGTTCGTGGGTTATTTTCCCGAGAAGGAGGACACGTCTAATGATTTAATACTTAGACTAGTTGAGGGCCAGAACTGCGAGCTTTTGGTTGGGTATTGGAAGGTGTTGAATAGGGTTATCAAGGGTGGCATAGTTGAGCTCACCCTGTCTATTGACCCTATCTCAGCTGACATACTCAAGCGAAAGGATCACAGGGTGAATTTTGGGTTTGGAACAGCGCTGGTAAGACCCACCCGACAACAACATGGGGTCGGGCGCGACATACCCAAGCAGGCAAAGGCAAGCATTTCAGCAGCCACGGCCAAATCCGACAAACAAGTTGTTACTAGCTCACATACGTCGGATGAAAAGCCGTGCTGTTCGAAGGACCTTGCTATGCCTAGTTCTACTGAGCCCACAATTAAAAAACGCTAAGGCTTCCGAAAGGCGGAAAAAGGGTGAGAGGCACTCGACAGAAGAAGCTGTGCTTCTAAATTCAAATCGTAGCAGAAAGGTGGCAAAGCGTGCTGCCAAACGCAAGCGTGCTGCCAAGAAAGCTGGAGCATCAAAGCACCTCAGGTGCTTACAAGTGAACCTTCACCATGCAAAGGCAGCATCGGACATCTCCAGCAGAAGGTTCACAACAGATGTTCTGGATGTAATGTTCATCCAGGAGCCTTGGGTGCACAATGGAGCCATAAAAGGGCTCAATGCAAGTCAAGGTAAGCTGATCTATAATTCTGATCTAACTAGGCCCAGAGTGGCCATCTTTGTGAAGAATAGTCTAACCTTTCTTCCAATTTCAGAATTTGTCTTGGGAGATTTGGTAGCAATCTCTGCAATGTTACCCTCCCTATCCGGGGTACATGAGGTAGTACTCGCCTCCGCGTACTTGCCTGGTGACGTAGAAGCGGCACCAACAGCTGATGTTTCGGCCTTGGTTAAATATTGCCGAAAGAGGTCAGTGAGCTGGATCCTAGCTTGCGACGCCAACGCACATCACACGATATGGGGGAGTAAAGATATCAACAAACGTGGTGAGTACCTGCTAGAATTTATATGTAGGAATAATATAAACATAGCGAACAGGGCTGACGAACCGACTTTTAGGAATGCAATTAGGTCGAAGGTCTTGGGTCTCACTCTTACGAGCTCCAATTTGTTTTTGCCATCTCTAACTGGCATGTCTCCAATGAGCTATTAATGTCTGACCATCAACATCTGGTCTTTGATGTTATCGGTGCATTGGATTCTAATCAGGTTCACCGTAATCCTAGACGTACGAACTGGGAAAACTTCCGTCCTATACCAACTTTTCCAAGGGGTTGATTCTGAGCTCAGGGGAAATTGATTATGAGGCGGCGGCCCACTAAAGACCAGGCGGACGAAGGGGGATGTTCCATGGTGGAACAATGGTCTGGAGGAGTTCAAAAGAAAAACCAGAAAGCTCTTTAATAATGCCAAACAAACAGGTGACTGAGTCACCTATAGGGCAGCACTCACTGCATACAACAAGGAACTACGCAGATCCAAAAGGTCCACGTGGCGCAGTTATTATGAGATCTCGAATCTTCCAGAAGCTGTGCGACTTCGAAAGGCCCTATCACGGGATCATACGAATGGTATCTGTACTCTGAGGAGACCAGACGGTTTCTACACTGAATCTCCCGTCGAAACCTGAAAACTCCTGCTAGATAGGCACTTCCCGGGATGCGTAATCTCCAGCGGGTCGGATGCCACATGGGGAATCCCAAACCTGAGGGGGAGGAATGTACGTCTATCAGGGTCTATCTTTCAGGAGAACAGCGTAAGGTGGGCTGTAAATGAGTTTTCTCCATACAAATCTCCAGGTCCGGACGTGGTCTATCCATGCGTTCTGCAGCATGGGTTGTACGTAATTATCCCAAGGCTGGTAAGGATATTCAGATCCAGTCTGCTACACCGTGGAGAGAGGTGAAAGTGGTCTTCATACCAAAGGCGGGGAGAAAATCCGAACAGTTGCCTAAATCGTATAGACCAATTAGCCTAAGCTCGTTTCTCCTTAAGACTATGGAGAAAGTCTTGGATCGCTATATAAGGGACACTTACCTCGCACGGAGACCGATACACGGTCTTCAGTTCGCGTATCAGCGGGGAAAGTGTACCGAATGAGCTGTTCATCACGTTGTCTATATGGTCGAGAAGGCACTAGGGGCAAAGCACATTGCCCTATGTGCCTTCATACATATACAGGTCGCTTTTGACAACACGTCCTACGGTGCGATTAAAGGGGCCATGCTGCGTAAGGGTATCTCTCCAATAATAGTGGATTGGACTGCTAAGGTCCAGGGAAATCACCGTTGGTATTGGGTCTGCACTCAGGACCGTAAATGCGACCAGAGGGAGTCCTCAGGGAGGTGTTTAATCGCCATTATTATGGACACTGGTCATAGATGAGTTGCTCGAGGGTCTAAACGACCAGGGCTTCAAAACCTACGGCTACGCAGATGATCTTGTCATATCCGTCGTTGGATGGTATGACAGGACGATCTTAGAGCGCATGCAAGAGGCTCTGAACTTTACTCTTTCATGATGCCAGGGAAGAGGCTTATCCATCAACCCGTCGAAGACGATACTTGTACCATTTACAAACAGAAGGAAGGTAAATTTATCAAAGCCCGTTGTGGGGGGCATGGTGATAGATTACTCTGATAAGGTTAGGTATTTGGGGGTTACTCTTGACAAATCTCTAACCTGATATGATCATATTGACTCGCTGTCCAAAAAGGCCACCAGACCTCTCTATGCCTGCCAAAGGCTCTTTGGGAGGACATGGGGTCTGAGTCCGCGGATGGTGTATTGGTCATTCATTACTATTGTCAAACCTATGATCACCTATGCGGCCTCTGCATGGTGGCCTAAGGTCGAACAGTCGAAAACGATTAATGCTCTTTAGAGGATCTACCATCTGGCGTGCATTGGTATAACGGGCGCCAGCGGGACGTGTCCTACGGATGCCATCGGGGCCATGCTGGGAATTCCTCCGTTGCATATCCCTGTAATGGAGGCGGCCGTCATGGGCTCAACTAGACTTAGGGAATTCGGTAGCATGAGAGGCGGGGACCTAAGGGGTCACATGAGGATCGCCAAGGTTCTTATGGATGACCCAATCAGAAAGGTCACAGATAAGATGCTGCCGGAACGGATTTTGGTCAGGTATTTTGACGCTATGTCTTTTGATAGGAGCATGTGGACCAACCGAATTTCGAAACCTGAAGTTGGGGCCCAGTTATGGTTCACTGATGGCTCGAAACAGCTGAATAAGGATACGGGTGCGGGGTTCCAGCGCGCCCTTCCCATGGGCAAATATCCCTCCATTTTTCAGGCAGAAATCTACGCCATATATGTATGTGTGGAGGAATGCCTACGGAGGCGTGTGGTCAGATCTCGTATATACATTCTCTCTGACAGTCAGGCGGCACTTAGGGCTCTTATGTCCCACGAGGTGTCATCTAAACTTGCCATAGAATGTATTTCGGCACTCAACCGACTCGGTAGGAGCAACTCCCTTACCCTGGGATGGATTTCGGGCCATGAGGGCAACGAAAGGGCAGACTGTTTGGCCAACCGAGGTGCCCGTCGGCCCTGAATCTTTCTGCGGGGTGCCCATGGGCTATATTAAGGAGAGGCTCAGGTTGTGGAGAGAGTCGAGATTTTACGATTATTGGCATACATCTCGTGGCCAACGACAGGCTAAGAGATTTATATCTAAGGGACCCAAGGACCCTGACTGGATACTTTACTGGGTATTGCGACCTTAGGTACCATAGGCACAAGAAGGGTCAATCGGACACTGAGCTGTACAGGTTTTGCGGGTTGAAATCGGAGACGTCAGATCATGTCCTCTGCGATTGTCCTGGGCTTTGTGTCAGAAGGATCAAGTTTTTGGATGACCGTTTCTTGTCGCCTTCCGACATTTGGAACACTTCACCCGGTAAGGTTCTTGGCTTCATCTTGAACCTTTTGGGTGGTTCTGGGCAGCACAAAAGACCTATTGTGGTTGCGGTGCGTAGTGCCATTTGAAATAATAATAAGGGCTTACTCCCATGGCGGTCCTTTAACTAGAAAAAACATTTCTTTCGAATGTACTCTTGTACAGAATTTGTGCTCTCCTGGGAACAGTTCTGCAGGGATTGCTTTGACCTTTTTTACAGGATTACAACTCTCGTAAAACCTATACGATGAACCCACTTTCCACGGGCTTACTTACATGGAGGTCCTGTACACAGTTCTGCAGGGATTCTTGAGAATTATAGCTCGGGGAGACCTATAAGATGGACCCAGTTTCCAAGGGCGTATTGCATGGGGGTTCCTTAAATGCAAATAAATTGGAATATAGACGAGCTCCACAACCCTACAAATATGCCATTATGGAAAAAAACATGGTCTGCCAAAGAAATTTAAAAAAAGTTTAATTTAGAGGTAGCACATCGCCATTGAAGTTTCAAAGTAGTATTTGATCTATATTATTTTAAATTAATTAAAAATTGAGAAAAATTAAATATAATTATTAGGATCGCGACATCAATTCTAATTTATTTTTGAGTGTACATGGCGAATATAAAATAAAAAAACGTTTGATTTTATATTTACCTCTGCTCTAAATTCTTTTTTCATAGAATGTCTTTTTATGTGACAGGATTTTGTTTAACAATTTAATTTTAATAAATTAAATAACATAATAGTGAAAAAATAAAAAAGTAACAATTTTACATTTAGTTGTCATGTCTAATGAAAGTCCTTGGTATGTAGATTGCAAAAGTACAATAAGTTTTTCGATGACAAACTTTTTTGATAGTTTGGAAAATATCACAAAAAAATCGAATTTTGTTGAATTTTCAAAAACCGCACATAATTTAAAAACCATAAGTTTGTAATCAATTTTGTTTGCAGATTCGTAATCTTCATAAAAATTTAGATCAGATTTGAGAAATGTGTTCTTCATATAGGCGTTAGCAAGTTGAATATTTATATCCCTGAATAAAAACAATTCATCTGGCACAATATTTAATCATATCCTATTTTATATTCCTACATATCTTATTTGATCCAAAAAATGGCAGATCAAATTAGATCCAGCAATATATTTGGGGATTTAGAATGATTTAAATTGATCCGAAAAATGACAGATTAAAGTAGATCCAGCAATATATTGAGGGATTTAGAAGGAACTGAACTGATCCGAAAAATGGCAGATCAAGTTAGTCCCAACAATATATTTAGGAATAAAGTAATAGCCAAATTAATTCGAAAAATGCCAGATCGAAATGTATCAGATTAGATCCAACAATATAATATACACGGAAACTAGTTTATTAAAAAAAACATATATATATTACAATTCTAAAAAAGCAATGCCTTCGCCAGGATTTGAACACGGTTTGTCGGAGTTGTCGTGATGTAAGCACTCAGTTTCACTCTGCTATACATAATGGCTGGTTTTATTGTTATTATTTTTCGTATAATTGTGTTATATATATGTATATAATTGTATCTTAGGGACGTATATAACATAATTATATTATAATGATAAAAAAAATTAAACCTATAACAAAATTTGTAATGATATATATTGTATAATCGAATGTTAATGGAAAATTTTCATATCCGTTTGAATAAAATCTAATGTCAAAGTACCACTGACATGGAAACACATATAATTATATAAAATTATATCTTATAAAATATTTAAAATACTCTAGATATGGAACTATATATAACATCTCAAATTTGTTTGCACATATTGCATCATATGTAATTATATCTTATACCAAATCAAAAAATATTTTTGATAATGGCCCATATATTATCATATCTCAAATATTGGGCTGTTCGGAAATGCATCACTACGCTGCATCTGATGCGCATCGCGTTCGTAAAACCATAAGTTGGCATCACTGCAAATGTCAGATGTTCGAAAAAGCATCACTAAAGCAGATGATGCGAAAAAAAAGTCAAACACGCATCACAAAAATTTCTGATGCAATTCAAGAGTAAGTAGAAAATTTGCTATTTATTTAATGTGTTTCATCAATTTATTTTTGTTTTTGTACTTTTAAGGATCGAGGCTGATGCCAAATTTAATAAATTATTAATTAGTGTTCGATTGGACATGGAGGAGGATTTTGCATCTGGGAGGCAAAAAAAGTCTGTGTTATGGGGCAGAGTTCTAAAAAAAATGAAAGAGGAAAACCCTAGTTTGATCCAGACGAAGGAACAAATAAACAGAAAATTTTTTAATTTACTTACAAGACTTTTGGAATGCGCCTTTTCCTGGTCCATATATTTTTCAACAATAAATTCCTTTTTCGTACTTTAAAAATCGTTTTTTTTTGTAAATTGCTCAATTTACAATCAATTTTACTTTCATCCAACTCACAAAACAAAATTTATTATTAACTTTTTCATTTTAATGCTCATGCGTTCGAAATTGTATACAAACTGCGCAACAAACTAAGCATCAGCTTATTCGCATTAGCATCGCAATCTAATCACCCCTGCACATCAGATGCAGAGCAGTGATGCATTTCCGAACAGGCCCATTAGCTATCATATATAATTATAAGCCATATATAAATATATATGTATACAGTGGTTGTCAGCTTATTTGATGCAAGCATATTCAAGAAATTAAATTTTCAAAATTTCTTTAACTAGGGGATCTAAGGAAAAATTTTTAAACACATTTAAAAATCGACATTTCATTTTATATGTAAACATAAATTTAATTCATATTTTTTATTTAAATCTAAAAAAACAATAACAAAAAAAAAATCTTCATTTTTAAATCGATCAGCTTATTTGATGCAGTTACATTTAAATTTTAACATTATATGGGTTGGCCTCAGGAAAATTTGTTTAATATTTTACGATAGCCCTTTTGGTCTATTACTGAATTCAACCGATTTTGCATGAATTCAACAAGTTTTTTTGTTGTTTCTGTGGTTATTTTATTCCATTCTTCTATCAAAGCACTTTTAAGGGTTTCTTTACTTGAAATATGGTGATTTCTGATTTTACTTTCCAGCAACGCCCATAAATTTTCAATAACGTTCAAGTCGGGAGATTGTGCCGGTGGCTCCATCAAATGCGGGTAATTCTATAAAAGCCATGTTTGTACAATAGCAGCCTTGTGTTTTGGGTCGTTGTCTTGATAAAATCGAAAATTGTCTTTCAGACCCAGTTTTTCGGCACTTTGAACTAAGTTTTCTATACGAATGTTAAGGTACATTGTTTTGTCCATGGTTTCCTCTATAAAAACTAAATCTCCTACATCCGAAGCGGCCATACAAGCCCAAACCATAACGTTTCCGCCACCATGTTCAACGGTTGCACGCAGGTTCTTCAATTGCAGCTCTGTATTTGGCTTCCGCCAAACGTAAGACCATCCATCTAATCCAAAAATATTAAATTTGAACTCGTCAGAAAAAATTACGGTGTTCCAGAAGTCCATATTTTTTGTTATCTGGGTAGCGAAAGTTAATCGAGATATTTAATTTTTTTTTGCTTATAAATGGTTTTTTTTAGAGGTACTCGACTATGAAAATCATGGGAACGTAGAACACGTCTAATCGTTGATGCACTACAGTTTTTGCCAATGCCACTACGCACTTCGTCAGCTAGTTTTTGTGCTGATAAACTTGCATTTTGGTTGATTTTTCTTATAATCCATCTTTCGTCGGCAGTACTCAGAATTTTATTTGGTGCGATTCTGCCTTTATGATGCAATCCATTTTCTTTCAGAAAGCGTTCAATGATGTGCTGGACAGTAGATGAAGGTATATTTACCATTTCTTAAATTTTTCCAGTTTTAAAATGACGAATTACCAACTCACGTTGGTCCATTGTTGTGCGTTGAACTTTCAAGAAAATACTAAAAGGCAGCCTAATTTTCCATTTAAAATAAATTAAAAAAAAATTAGACAATATTTAAATTTTTCTGGATTAGGCCTAAATTTTTTTCCAAAAAAATATTTATATTTCACAAAGAAGAATATTTGTATTACTAATAAAAATTCTAAAAAAGCGGATTTAAGTCCCACCCTAATGTAAACAATATCATTTATGAAATGTGTTTCTATTTTGTTTTAATTATGAATACACTCATACGCGTTGTTTGTTGTTTTTTCTGATTTATTCAACGCTGACTTTTTGTTGAGTGATTAAATTTGCAATAAACATAATCGACATACGATTCAAACTGATCTGAATTACGCGTTCAATAACATGATGCTGATTTTATTCTACAGTGAATTTCGTTGAATTATTAAATGTGAACAAGAATTTTTGTGTATGATTAAATCAAGAAAAACGTTGATTTTGCAGTTCTCTGATATATATATATATATATATATATATACACTCCGTCTCATAACTATAGCACACTTTAAAATCTTTTTTTAACTGCTTATAAAAATTAATTTAAACACCCTGTATAAAACAACAAAATTAACAGAAAGTTTTCTTACTCTATTCTACTTCTTTTCACATAATTTTTTTTTATTTAAATTCTGCTTATGGAAAAGAACCGTTAAATATTGTAAAGTGATTGCATACTTGCGCCTCTTTTCTTCGTTTCATAACTATAGCACACATTTGAAAAGGTTACGTTAAGGTGAAAACAAGTGCATCAAAAAAAATTTTTTGAATAATAATTAAAAAAACAAGTAAAACAGTGAAATGCCACGAGGTAAAAAATTGTCTGCTATAGAAAAAGGCAAAAATTCTCGAATTTGATGAAGCAGACCTAAGAGTTAGCGATATATAAAAGAAAATTTGCCGAAGTAGGAAAGTTATTTCTAATTTTCTCTCAAATTCAATAGAATATGACACAAAAAGACGAGGTGGCACCAAAAAAAAAAACTTTCGAGTCGCGATTCCAGAAGAATTTTGCAAAAAGCAAGCAACTCTACACTAAGTTGCACCCAACTTGCTGCTACAGTTACAACAAAAGTTTCCAAATCGACGGTATGGAGACTTTTAAATGATGCATCGAACATCTGCCGACAAAAAATTAAAACAGCTCCGAGGTTACTGAAGCGTCATAAAATTGCCCGGTTTAATTTCGCTAAACTAAATATGCAAACAAATTGGTCTCAGGTATTGAAGGTACATATTTTGCTCCGTGTTCATTTTTTCATATTTTTGTTTCTAAGATAATTTTTTTCTGATGAGAAAAAATGGAATCTAGATGGCCCTGATGGTCATAGACAATATTGGCGTGATTTCCGAAAAGAACCCCAAAATTTTTCTCAGAGAAATTTTGGTGGGGGTTCGTTGATGGTACGGGGTGCATTTTCAGTGGATGGTGTGTTAGAACTGCAGGTTGTTTCATCAAAAATGAAAAGCGCCGATTACACCAAGGTGCTCCAGTGTAGTTTACTTCCATTTTTGAATCGCAATGTTGAAAAAAAATACACATTTCAACAAGACAACGCATCAATACACTCAAGTAGAGAAACAAGGCAATGACTTCAAACCAATAATATCTCCGTTCTGGAATGGCCAGCCTGTTCACCTGATATAAACGCTATTGAAAATAGTTTTTGCCAATTACCATCAGTACAACTCAGTTCCAGAACTAAAAACAGCAATTTTTGAGGCCTGGGAAGGAATTGAAGTAACCACGTTAAAAACCCTAGTTTATTCAATGGAAAACCGAATATTTAAGTGCATTCAGAATAACGGAGGTGTAACTCATTACTAATTTTCTTTTTAATAAAATTTAACAAAAAAATACTTACATTTTAGAGTATTTACTAATGTGTGCTATAGTTATGAAACGAAGAAAAGAGCGCAAGTATGCAATCACCAGGAATTCGTGTAAAGCAAGAATTAATTGGGTTTTTTTTTTCATTTTTTAAATGAAAATAATAATATATTAAGAAGAAAAATAAAAGAATAAATTATAACTGGTTAGTTAAGCCGCACTGCCTGGTCCTGCATTGCATCGCTTGGCAATTTGCATCATCGTCATTGGTATCGGCCATTTGCATTATCGGCCATTTTTCAGCATCTACATTGCCGCATACTGCTACATCGCCATCAGCGGTTCCAAACAGCATCGGCCAGGTATATCTTTTTTTGTTAATTTTTTCCCTAGGATAGGACATACATTTATTTGCAAAAATGCAGGTAGGAATAGGATGAGCTCAGGCCTAGGTCCTCGCGGTTTTGCCGAAAAATTTTGGGCAAGGAGGACAAATTAAAGGAACTAAAAAGGAAAAGTGAATAAAAAAGAACGCGTACTTACGTCACCAACCCGGACACAACACGGACTGACATCCTAAAAAGTGGGAAAAAAAGAACCCTTGGAGCTCGTGAAAAAACATAGTGGTACAATAACTAACGGCAGGGAACCGTTAGGCTTGAAGGTTAATATATACAATTTTCAGCGGCCATATTGCTAAAAATATATATATATATACAGTAACGATTTCCTTTTTTTGTAAACCTCAATATTTTATTTCTGTATACATGCCTTGATAATTTTTTTAATATTTAGTTATGCTGATATAATTTTCATGCTTTTTAAAATTTTTTTTTTTTATTTTGCTTTTTTATTGTAAAATTTTAATTCTTTAAATTTTATTACGCTTTTATATTTGTTTTTTATTTTCATATATGCTTTTTTTAAATGTTAGTTTCCAAATTTTCATTTCATTTTCATAATTTATTTTTCATTTTTAATTTAATTTCTAAATTTTATGCTTTTCATTTGCTTATTTAGGCTTTTTTTTAATATTAAATAAAAAAATGAACTCTTTTATAACGTTTTAAGGAAATAATATGTGTGAATAACTTATTTTTTTTTTAAATGATAGTAGGGTAGCGAAGGTAAGTGGAGTGGCGAAAGGGTCAACCTGTTCGTAAGGCCACAGGTTGACATGGTGAAATCCACCAGGAGGGCCGCCACAAGTTTCCTAACACCGAGCAGCTTATCCGGGTCTTAGCGTTTGTCGATATGTGTAATTGGGGCAGAAATGTGACTGGTTATTCTGGGTGACTGTTTTTTTTGGTTTTTATTTCTGCTTCTGTAATTTTTTTTTAACAGGTCAGTCTGGCATGATGATTTTTTTTGTTGTCTATCCAAGCATCCAGAGAGGTTGGTGAAGTTCCCCCACTATCCGGCGAGCTTTAGCCGAGCGCAACGCCAGCACGGCCAACAATCTGGTAAGCCTCTTAACAACATTCAATGTAAAACCGGTAGTGGTGACAAAATCTTTCCAAATGATTTATATATAACGACATTTGCACCACTGCAAGACAACAAATTTAGGTGGAATTTTAGTTTTTGTCTGTGGGAAAAGTGTAGCAGGCTTTATGATATTCTAACGTATCTTGGTTATTTAAACTTTTGAGCACAACTCAATATGTGTCAGAACTAACATCTGTGCATTTTCTTTTACAATATGGATAATTAAGCCTATACTTTGATTTACTTTCTTTCAAATAATTTTTTAGAGCATGTAGATGTTCAACAATTTCTGGAAGATGGTGTCGAGATAAAATTTCTTCTGCAATGACCAAAACTTTTTTCGTTCCAACAGTATGTAATGCTAGTTTGTAAACAAAAGTTCATTTTACAGCACCTTCAACATACGAGTATTTAATACTTTCACCAGAAGCATCTAAATGCAAAGTGAATTTTTAGTCCTTAAGGATACTTTTATTTGAGGCAATTTTCAAATTGTGTTTTTTCCCACAAATATACTGTAAATTGATCACATAATAGTTGTATATAATTCTTATAACCATATCTTTTCATTTCTACAAGGTCATAAAACGAATCTGAATGATATTGTCTATCCGCATTCCCTTCAGACTTAACTTCTGAAGGGTATTTAGATTTACTACACCTTGAAAGTTGCTTTTTCTATAATATCTTCAGACGATTCTAAAACATAATCATTTCTTAACACCCTTTTGTGTAACCTACTTTTTCATAATTTCTCTGGATATTCCTCTAACTTGCGGAATGAGATATTCATCATTTGGATAGTACAATTTTTCTTGGGATCTTTCTACTTTGCCATTAGGTGTTATAGTAAATTTAAAGTTGCAGCAGTCCCAATGTTGACAATATGCATACATTAACTGTGTTGGCTTTTTAGTAGTAAGAGTACGATGAAAATATTTATGACATACATTATTTTTTCATAATATCCTCTTCTAATAGTAGCTGCAGAGTTTGCTGTTCTGTGAGAAGCTTTTTATTTCTTTTTAAATTGTTATTTTTTAATTGTTTCTGCAATATTATTCAAATTTATAGGGAATGTGCCATCGATTTTTTTTCCTATTGACCGATCGCGTTTAAATCTTATGGGCGGACCCCGAACTTCAGTTCTATTATTATTACTTTTTTGTTGTGCATTTCAAATTCACATAAATCTAGATTCACCTCTTTTTTCAAAAGGCCCTAGTGTGGTATCAGTGCCCTTATTAGGTACGAACAAATACTTTTTACTACACTCAAAAAAAAAGTTAGTAGAAAAATTTGTAAACGGTTTTCAATCGCACTCTACTATTTTTGTACTAATTTTTAGTAAAAAATTATTATTTAGCAAATCTTTTTGCTATTTACATTTTACAAATTATAGAATTTTTACAGAATATTTACAAATTTTTGTTGCTAATTTCAAAAATCATTTTACAAATTTTTGAAAACCAATTTGCTAAAATTAGCAAAAAATATTACTAATTTTAAGAAAGTGGATATTGAAGGAAATGTTATTTCTAATTAAAACTGACACCTACAAACTTAAATTTCCTTAAAATGTTACATATATTAAAAAAGGAATCGGAAGTGAAGATACCGACTCATGTCTAAAAAGAGGATATCCACTTAAAACAGCACTAAAAAGGTTTTTTAGTTCTAAAAATCCGCCCTAAAAACAATTAAAATTTAACCTTAAAAGTAAACAAAAAATTTTACCAAAATATTTTTCAAAACAGAAATTACCAAATTAAAACAAAATGATTAATTCGTTTTTTAAAAAATATAATCAAAATTTTTGATGCTCGATAAGAAAAATAAATTCAAAGCTTTTTACCAATATTAATAATATTTAATAATTTTTTTGCTGATTTTAGCAAACAGATTTTAAATTCCACTTTACAAAAAGTCTACTAAAATTTAGTAGCGGCTACTAATTTCACTGTACTACACGTCAGCAGACATGTGTTGCTAAGATTAGCAAAAAATACCGCTGGGCTCAAATTAGCAGAATTTCCCGTAATAACAGCAAAATTTTCAGTTGCCATTACAGACTTTTTTTGGTGAGTGTAAACCTTCGCTGTGATCATCAGAAATACGAATTTTCTTTCCGAATTATTTTCATTGTCACATATTTTGTACAGCATTTATGAGAGTTCTGAATTCATTTGGAAAACCATAACAAAATTTTTTCAATCCTTCAGACAATTCTTTAATTGTATTTTTTCTATCTTCAGAGTATTCTTTGATATCATTCAAGCAATTAAAAAAAACTATTGTATGATCAAATTTGCTTGATTGAAAACAATGCTTATTTTCTGATATTAAGTTTGATTTACCAATACTACACATATTTGAAGCGTGTGAAGTTAGCAAAATCACTCAATACTTTCAGCAAAATCACTCAAAGTAAGAAAAAAAATTACTCAAACTACAGTAGAAATCACTCAAACTACAGCAATATTCTTGTTCTAGCTACAGCAAAATTTTTTAATTTCAGCAAAATTCGTGAGCCAAAAAATTAATTTTATATAAAATAAATAAAAAATAAATAAAATTGTGTAAATTAATAAAAAAAATATATAATAAAAGATTACTTTAATACATAAAATCAAATTGTGCTTGTTTTTTTTAAGTTGTCGGTGTTTGTTTATTTAAAAGACTTTTTTTTACATACATAGGTCAGGAGATATTTTGTCTTGGAACGCCACATTTGCGCGACTTCTTAGAAAATGTTCTTGTGCCAATCGATGGACAAAAGGCCGGAGAACATTTTCCAGTTGGTAAAACTGTGCACCAGTGTTTTTTAAAAAAAATTCCCAAACAAAAACTATTTCTCCCATTTTGGCTGTTAGAAAAAACTTTTGGTAAAGTCACCTTTTGGCCTCTGGATCACATTTGCGGGATGTGTTAAGAAAAGTATTTGATGAGAATCGATAAGAAAAAGGTCAGAGAATAATCTTTAATTAGTGAAATGCTGCAATAATGTTTTTTAAAAAAGTTTCCGGAACAAAAATGTTTCACCCAATTTGGTAAAGTTATTTGTTAAAAACAACTTTTGGTAACGTCACCTTTTGGTCTCTAGATCACATTTGCGAGATTTGTTAGAAAAAAGTTTTGATGTGAATCAATGGATAAAGTGTTAGAGAATAACCTCTAGTAAGTGAAATGCTGCCCAAGTGTTTTTAAAAAAAGTTTCCCGAACAAAAAGTGTTTCATCCAATTTGGTAAAGGTATTTGTTAGAAAAAAACTTTTGGCCAAGTCATCTTTTGGTCTCTAGATCACATTTGCGGGATTTTTGAGAAAAAAGTTTTGACGTGAACCAGTAGGTAAAGGATCAGGGAATATTCTCTGGTAAGTGAAATGCTGCCCCAGTGTTTTTGAAAAAAGTTTCCTGAACAAAAACTTTTTCACCCATTTTGGTCAAGTCACCTTTTGGTATCTGGACCAAATTTGCGGGATTTGTGAGAAAAAAGTTTTGATTTGAATCAGTAGGTAAAGGATCAGAATAATTCCTAGTTATTGAAATGCTGCCCTAGTGTTTTTAAAAAAAGTTTCCCGAACAAAAACTTTTTCACCCATTTTGGTCGAGTCACCTTTTGGTGTCTGCACCAAAAGGTGATGCGTTTAAAAACACTAGGGCAGCATTTCAATAACTAGGAATTATTCTGATCCTTTACCTACTGATTCACATCAAAACTTTTTTCTCACAAATCCCGCAAATTTGGTCCAGACACCAAAAGGTGACTTGACCAAAATGGGTGAAAAAGTTTTTGTTCGGGAAACTTTTTTTAAAAACAGTAGGGCAGCATTTCACTTACCAGAGAATATTCTCTGATCCTTTACCCACTGATTCACGTCAAAAAGTTTTTCTCACAAATCCCGCAAATTGGGTCCACACAACCAAAAGGTGACTTGACCAAAATGGGTGAAAAAGTATTTGTTCGGGAAACTTTTTTTAAAAACACTAGGGCAGCATTTCACTAATTAGAGATTATTCTTTGATCCTTTACCTACTGATTCACGTCAAAACTTTTTTCTCACAAATCCCGCAAACTTTTTTTTATAAACACTAGGGCAGCATTTCAATAACTAGAGATTATTCTCTGATCCTTTACCTACTGATTCATGTCAAAACTTTTTTCTCACAAATCCTGCAAATTTGGTCCACACACCAAAAGGTGACTTGACCAAAATGGTTGAAAAAGTTTTTGTTCGGAAAACTTTTTTTAAAACACTAGGGCAGAACTTCACTAACTAGAGATTATTCTCTAATTTTTAACCTACTGATACACGTCAAAACTTTTTTCTCACAAATCCCGCAAACTTGGTGCAGACACCAAAAGGTGACTCGACCAAAATGGGTGAAAAAGTTTTTGTTCGGGAAACTTTTTTTAAAAACACTAGGGCAGCATTTCAATAACTAGAAATTATTCTCTGATCCTTTACCTACTGATTCAAATCATAATTTCTAGTTATTGAAATGCTGCCCTAGTGTTTTTAAAAAAAGTTTCCCGAACAAAAACTTTTTCACCCATTTTGGTCGAGTCACCTTTTGGTGTCTGCACCAAGTTTGCGGGATTTGTGAGAAAAAAGTTTTGACGTGAACCAGTAGGTAAAGGATCAGAGAATATTCTCTAGTTAGTGAAGTTCTGCCCTAGTGTTTTAAAAAAAGTTTTCCGAACAAAAACTTTTTCAACCATTTTGGTCAAGTCACCTTTTGCTGTCTGGCCCCAATTTGCGTAATTTGTGAGAAAAAAGTTTTGACGTGAATCAGTAGGTAAATCTAGTTAGTGAAATGCTGCCCTAGTGTTTTTAAAAAAAATTTCCTGAACAAAAACTTTTTTACCCATTTTGGTCAAGTCACCTTTTGGTGTCTGGACCAAATTGTGTGAAACACTTTTTGTTCGGGAAACTTTTTTAAAAAACATTATTGCAGCATTTCACTAATTAAAGATTATTCTCTGACCTTTTTCTTATCGATTCTCATCAAATACTTTTTTTAACACATCCCGCAAATGTGATCCAGAGGCCAAAAGGTTACTTAACCAAAAGTTTTTTCTAACAAACAGCCAAAATGGGAGAAATAGTTTTTGTTTGGGAATTTTTTGTTTTAAAACATTGGGGCGCAATTTTACCAACTGGAAAATGTTCTCCAGCCTTTTGTCCACCGACTGCCACAAGAACATTTTCTAAGAAGTCCCGCAAATGTGGCGTTCCAAGACAAAATATCTCTAGACCTATGTAAAAAAAGTTTGTTCTATATACGCAGGCACTGAACTTAAAGAAAACAAGGGAAATATAATTTTATTTATTAAAATAACGTTTTATTATATACATATATTAGTTAACACTATTTTCTAAATTTTTAATTTTCTTTTTTAATTATTTTATATAAAAGTTAATTTTTTGTGTTCACAATTGCTGGCTGAAGTAAATACACTCATTCTGTCAAAAACATTGAGTTTTTATGCAAAATGAGTGATTTTGCTGAACGTGGAGTGATTTTGCTAACTTCACACATATACATATTTGGGCAATTATTTGCTATCTCCTTTATATTTTCGGAAACATTTACATTACTGATCGATGCTGTAGTATTTTTTTCTTGTTCAGAGCGAGTCAGGCTCGCTTTTATTTAAAAAAAAAACAAGCATCTTGTGTTGATGTCGATATATTTGATTCATTAAGTAAAGTATCAGTACATTTTTTCTTTGAATCTTATTCCAATTCATTTTTTTATTAAATTGGTATCTGCAGCACTATCATACCATTCATTTCAATTATATTCGATTCAACATTGATTTTTTTATGTAGAATTAATCAGCAAAAGCAAAAATGAGCGCATATGAGTTTACTCATGGACGAAACGAAACAAGTTTCCGTACAAGCGAAAACTAAGTTTTTTATTTATAAGGTATCAATATCACTACGCGCTCAAGAAGTGGGTCCATCTTATAAATCTCCCCAAAGTATATAACCCTGTCCAAAGTTCACAAGAATCCCTTCAGAACTGTAAAAAGAATCCCTTCAGAAAAGCAAAAAAGGTGTAAGCGTACACCCAAAACAAATTCTTTCGTTTCCATTGCGTATGCATGTGCTTTTTTGTTAGGAATGCATGAGTATACTCGGCAAAAAAAAAGTCTGTAATGACTGAAAATTTTGCTAATTTTAGGAACCCATTTCGTGTAGCACAATAAAATTAGTAGAAAAAAATTGTATTCGCTACTAAATTTTAGTAAAGTGTTTGTAAAGAGGAATTTAAAATCAGTTTACTTAAATAAACAAAAATAATTACTAATTCTGTTGATATAAGTACAATACTTATTTGTATAAAAACTCGAAAGCGCTACTAAATTTTAGTAAATCGATCTGCTAAAAACAGCAAAAAAAAATTTCCAAATTTGTAAATGGAAACAGCAGGAAAGTTAATAAGCGCTAATAACATTAGTAAAATTCTATAGTTTTTTTGAAATAAATTAGACATAACAAAAATGTTCCATTATATTGGTGAACTAAACTCAATGAATTGTAAGACTCGTATATCCATGAAAAATTTAACTTTATAAGAGCGCCCCGGTAGGCTACTTGTCGTGGGTTCAATTCCCACTAGAGACTCCGGTCTGTTTTCGCTACAACGAGCCGATAGCCTTTGTTGCTAGTGCTCTGTTAGGGTATTAGGATATAATTTGTAATTATATCACTAATATAAATAAAATAAAAAAAATTAACTTTATAAAATAATTTATATAATTATTATTATTTATAAGCAGAATGCATTTGTGTACTACAAATGCATTCCTTACAAAAAAGCATATGTACTTATGTATTATGTACATACGCAATGGAAACGAATGCATTTATTTTAGGTGTACGTAAGCGTACTACCTTTTCTTATTTCTTGAAAACAGTTCTGAAGGGTTTCCTGTCAACTTTGGACAGAATTATATCTATTGGGGAGACCTACTTCTTAGCGCGTACTCCCATGGGAGCCTTTACCTAAAAAACATTGATTTTCGCCTGTACGGAAACTTATTTAGTTTTGAGCTCTCCTGGGAACAGTTCCGAAGGAATTTCCAATGAACTTGGACGTTATTATAGCCCTCGGGGAAACCTATGAAATGGATGAATGAACAGTTAGAAAGTGACTCCCGAGAACTTTAGACGAGATTATGGCCCTCGAGGTGAACTGAAAGACGGAGCGACTTTTCTCTTATGAAAAAAAAAACATTTATTTTTCGCCTGTACGAAAACTTTTATAATATATGTACATGCGAAATATGCATGTTTTTTTTATTGAGTAAGAGGGAGTCCATTTGCTACTGGTTCTAAAAGAAAACAAAGAAGTAAAAATTGGTTTGTCTTATGAAAAAAAAAAAAACATTCGCCTGTACGAAAACTTTTATAATATATGTACATGCGAAATATGCATGTTTTCTTTTCATTTAAAGGACGCCCATTTGAGTAAGAACTTAGAAAGTCCGTTCATTATATAGGTCTTCCTGAGGGAGTCCATTTGCAACTGGTTCTAAAAGAAAAAGAAGTAAAAATTGTTTTGTTCCCCCAGCTATAATTCTGTCCAAAGTTATCGATAATTCCTTCTGATCTGTTCTCAGAAGAGCAAAGAACTAATAATCAGCAATTTTTTTTTTTTTTTTATTTACAGTACTCCTATGGGTTACACCCTTGGAAAGTGGGTTCCCCAAAAGTAGCTCTTCCCAGGTGGGCAAAAATCCAATATGGAGCAAACAATTTTTTTTTTATTTGCAGGTCCATCTTATAGAAACAGGACAACACGACAACACAACACGCAATGAGCAATATGTGCACGTTAAAGATCTCCTCGGGAGCTATAATCTGCTGTACAAAGTTCTTGGTAATCCCAATATTTTTCTCGGATTTTTGGGGATTTCAGTAGGAACAGGTAGCGCTGTGATATTTTGGTGGCGTAAAAAATGTATGCTTCCTACTAAAAGTCAATTTAATTTTAATAATTTGCTGTAAATTAAGGCAATTTAAGTTCAAATTGCTTCTATTTCTTTTAACTTGCCTTTGATTTTCTTTGCTTCTATTAACAGAATTAATTCGATGAATTCTAAATGACAATTTCTTGTGTAAATCAACTCATTAACAATAATTCTTGTATTCTTGACGCAAGACTGTTAGCGTTCTGTTCATTTTTCCTTATAACTAGGGTTGATCTTCTTATTGTATGTACTTTCAGCATCCCTTTCACGTTCAATATTTCTTCAATGTGGAACTTTCCGTCATTGTGATTGTTCCAAAGAGTTTCGTTCTTGTTTAGAAGAACGAATAATGAGTCCGATCGTCGTATTGAATGTGCCAAGGCGTCTCGTTGCGAATGTACCAAAATTTTTCGTTCTTGTTCAGCAGACCGAATAAGTGGGTCGGATCGTCTCATAGAATGGGCGACTGCATCCCGTATACGTTATGGTACTCCATATTTGAGAAAATTCCATTCGTTGGGAATGTTGTGTTCCTTGCTTGCTCAATAGCACGAACTTAAGATCTGATCATCGCAGAGAATGTGCTAAATCATCATGCACTCGTTCACTTTCCAGCTATAAATCCAGCGTACCTGTTCAGAAGCAGGTTGTTTTGGATCTGACCTACGATTTGCCTGAATTACTGCGTTCCTTTCGCGTTCTTTCCTACTTTGGTTCGATCTTTGATTTAATCTTTTGTTGATTAATTCGATTCAAGCGAAATTCATTTTGACGGTATTCATCAGTTTCTCTTCGTGAGGACAATATTTGTGAATTCGATCTTCCTCCCTATTTCATTCCTTATAAACCAGCAAAGACTGCCGCGATGCAAGTCTTTGTTGCTCTGCTGATCTTTTGCGTAGTCGAGGCATAATTAACCTTTCTGTAAAAGAGAATTAGCTAAATATTGTAAAGGAAGGAAAAAATAAATGCATATACACTGAGGAGCATAAGTGTATCTTTAACCATCACTTTAACAACCTATTATTTCTATAAATTTTACTCAAATGCAATCAAACAAACTCACTTTCAAAAAAAATTTTATTAAAATCTGATCAGAACACAAATACACGATGGCAAAATAAATCAAAATGATACAGTTTTGCACTTACTACTCAATTGTTTTAATTACCGTTTTTTTTTGTTATTGAACATAGTGCAATGCTATTATTTAATTATTATGATAATTTAAGTGATAATAAGTGGTTCAGAAGACATGAACAACCAAAAAAACAGAGGAAATTTTAAATTCTTTGCGGAATGACGGAAGCATCAGGCAAGTGGCAAAAAATATAAATAAAACCGTTTGTATTTTGTTTGTATCAGAGGGTCGCCTAAATTTAAACTCAACCACTTGTGCTATTTGTTAAAATAAGTCACTTAAATTTATTAAGATTAAATAAAAATCAAGAAAAAATTCTAGCATTTTTTGGCCTTTCTTAATATCAGAGTTAGCTGTAAACCATTGGTGGGCATTTAGTTAAACAATTGTTAAATACCTATACACACGCATTCTTATGCTCTTGTGTTTAGTCGTCTGTGAGATCTTGACGAATGCACATGTTCAGCGGAAGCTTTAGTTACTTTTATTTAAAGTTTAGTAGTTTTTTCAAGTATAGAGAAAATAAATTAATGATGACACTCAAAAAATATTGTATGTTGAAAAATGCATTTGGTCAGGTACAATGCCTTTTATGTTATCAAACATTTAAGGAATATAGACAACAAGTAATTAAAAGGCATTATGATTGTTTTCATAGTAATATGAATAAACTAAAGGAGGAGGAAAAAGAAGAGCTTTTTAATAGAAATAAGCAAATTTTTTTTGATAAATTAAAGGGATTTTTGTTAGAAGAGGAAGTAAAAGAAAAAAAGGTAGACAATAAATTAAAAATGGAAATTTCTAGCTCAGTAAGCTTAGATATTGTCAGACACGGCAGACCTTTTACGGATGGTATTTTCGTTAAAGAAATACTGAAAAAAATTATGCAAAAACTTAATTATAATGCTAATTTTATGGAATCTGTTACCTTGTCCCGTAGAACTTTAGCTCGGCGAACGGTTAAATTAGGAACATCTATTGAATTTGCGGTTAGGGAAAAATTAAGTAATTGCGAATTTTTTTCAATTTGTTTAGATGAAAGCACCGACATTAACGATCTCTGCCAATTAGTAATTTGCGTTCGATGTGTAGACATAGAATATAATGTTTATGAAGCAATGTTTTCTCTTGAAACATTTCATGGAAATGTGACAGGTAAGTTGTTGTTTGATGTTGTCAACGAAAAACTGCTTACCGTTATAGACTGTAACAAATTTGCTGGCGTTTGCACAGATGGAGCAAATGTTATGAAGGGTAAGTACGAAGGTTTTGTAGGACAGTTGAAAAAACATGACTTTGGAATTTATAGCTTTCACTGCATAATTCATCAGGCCGCTCTTGCCTCTAAATTTATAAGTACCCACCCAGCTATGAAGACTGCAGAGCAGATAATAAATAAAATACGAGGCGGACATCACTCGCTTACTCACAGAAAATTTGTAAATTTTTTAAAAATCAAAAATGCTCCACACAATGATTTGAAAATGTTTACAGAAGTTCGGTGGCTAAGCCGAGGTGATTGTTTAAACAGACTGTTTAATTTAAGGGAAGAAGTGAAACAGTTTCTAGAAGCAGAGGGTTTAGATAAATGCTTATTACAGTATTTAAAAGATAACAAATTTATTTTAGATTTAGCTTTTTTAGCTGATACAACTATGCTTTTAAATGAATTTAATCTATAATTACAAGGAAAAGAAAAAAGCATATGTGATTTGTCTAAAATCCTTTTCGATTTTAAAACGAAACTATTTTTACTCCTTTGCCAAATTCAGGACGGAGATTTCTCAAACTTTCCAAAAACTCTACTTATTATTGGAAATCAGGAAAATGTTGAAATAATTGAATATATAGAAATATTTGAAACACTTTTCCATAATTTTCAAGATAGGTTTAAGGATTTTGAAAATTTTCAACCTCTTCTAAATATTTTTGAAAACCCTTTTAGTTGCGATGCAATAAACTATGAGTTTCAAATACAATCTGAACTTATAATACTTCGAACCGAAGTAAATGTTCAAGAAAATATTAATGTTTTAGAGTTCTGGAAAAATTTGGACGGCAAAGTATATCCCGAACTTAAAAAAATTTCTCTTATTTGTTTATCTTTATTTCCCTCAACTTATCTCTGCGAACAAATTTTTTCCGATTTGAAATTCATTTGTTCTAAACAACGGAATAAATTGTCTTCATCACAATTAAAAAACATTTTACTACTTCGAAACTGCCATAAAAGTACAAATGTGGAAGATTTTATTTAATTATTATTACTATTATTATTATTTTTATTATTATTATTTTTATTATTATTATTATTATTAAAAATCAAAACATTTGTCGAACTAAAAGCTTTTACTCTGTGCCTTAAATATTTAGTGTATTTTTTTTAAGAAAATTAAATTATTTATTTGTTAATTTCCATATTTAATTATTATTATTATTATTACTTTTATTATTATTATTATTACTTTTATTATTATTATTATTACTTTTATTATTATTATTATTATCATTAGTAGTATCATTATTATTATTATCATTAGTAGTATCATTATTATTATTATCATTAGTAGTATTATTATTATTATAATTTTAATAATAATAAATTAATTATTATTATTTCTCTTTATTATTATTATTATTAAAAATCAAAACATTTGTCGAACTAAAAGCTTTTACTCTGTGCCTTAAATATTCAGTAATATTTTTTTTTTTAATAAAATTATTTATTTGTTAATTTTTGTGATTCATGTGTAGTAATAATTTTTTTTATGATTTATATTTCTCTAAAATATGGCAAACGAAATTTGCCGAAATATTGAGAAAAATTAAACATTATTATATTGTACACCATAACTGTCATTTATGAGTGTACTAAAATAATTTTTTACTCTCTCTTGCTTACTAACACAATTGACAAAATTGTGTGCCCATCAATGCTGTAAACAAATTTTTAGATCTGGTCACACTGTTTTTAATGTTATTGCTTTAAATACATACATATTATTAAATTGTTGAATGTTTTGTTTTTAGATAAGCGATTTTTTCAGAAAATATAAGATTTTTGAAAAATAGTATGGCAACACTGTGTAAGAATGGTGAATAAAAAGCAAGAAGATATACTAGACACAGCAACAAGCTTCCATTTCTAAAACGAAAAACAACAACAATTACAAAACAAGGCCTACCTATAGAAACTTTTGCATTACATATTAACGACACTGCAATGTAAAAAAACTGCAAAATAATTTTAACAACATTAAAAAAACAAACATTTTTTATTTTGAAAAAGAAACAATGATCTGAACCGGCATTTGCTGTGTCTTATAGCCTGTTCCTCTATTTAGAAAGAACACGTTCGTTCGCTTTCTAGGCGAAAGAAAAATTATTTGGGTTTCTCTAACTCTATTTCTATGCGAACGATGACTCGAAGGACAAGTCGAATGAAAACGTAACTACTTTCAAACAAATTTCTCTATTTTGAACAATGCGAACGCAATGTTAAAACCAGTCACTTGCTATTTTTTTGTTGAGTGAATATATATTTGATGTTTCTAAAAACAAAATAAAGTAAAAAAAGCAATGGTTAACAAAAGGTAAGTAGAATATAATACAAATATTTATAGTTTATTAAGAACTTTAAATTTCAGATTATAAAAATCAACAATGGACCAGCCGAAGACGCTTGTATTTTATGTGGAAGAAAGGTCTGATTTACCAGAGGGACTCCGGTATTCGGAACAAACAAATTTTTCGCGGAGGAGAAAAATTTGCCCAGAAAACTTAACTCCGTTTCACCCATATTACGCTGAGTGGTAAAAGGTAAGTGTTTAACTTTTTGGCTTACGTTTGCCCCATGCAGCTCATATTTACATTTTTTATTTTACAAGAGCTAACAGGACTGTAGCAGTGACTACACCGAACAGACAACAGAAAAGGCCTACGAACAACAATCCCACCCTCAACCAATCCATAACAAAAAATTTCACAAATCAACACTTGATATGTTTATTTTATTTGTCATATACAGCTGATTACTGTTAAACGGGGTTGTTTTTATTTTTAATCAGTTTAGTAGTATTTTTGGTACTTTTAAAGAAAATTGTAAAAAATGCTCAAAATATATGATCTGGCATCGCTGTGATTTGTAAATGCGTAAAGAAATAAAAATTGACACACGTAAGTAACGACGATCAAAGGTTTTCGAAATTAAGAAACAGGCTATTAGGCAGCCACTTACACAGCTAAGCCATGAAAGCTATTTGTTCGTCTAATAGCGGCAAATCATGTGATTGCATGTGGATATGTTTGTTATGAAATAAATTAGAGGTAGTCGTGGTTTTTTGCTCATATCTCATCCTATTATGAACCAATCTGACTGAATTTCCATAGCAAACAGTAATGGATCACATGTGACAGAAATATATAACAAGCAAGTCCTTATGTCTGGGGTCTTCGGAAGAATCATTTCAACCCACAGACAGACATCGTTAAATCAACTTCGCTCTTCACAAGGACCCAGAATATACATATATACTTTATAGGGTCTAAGATCAATGTTTAGCTAAAAATTGCATAAATATACATATGAGCTGATAGCCTATGCAGCTAGTGCTCCATTTTTATAAGATTTAGTCTAAGAATTAATTCGTTGGATTAAATAAAATATAATAATAAAAATATACATAAAATTAACATGCGTTAAAAACATTTTTTTATATTAAACAAAAAAGAGTAACACATTAAATTAGAGAACAAGTTAATAATATGAACTTTAGTTACCCAAGCAAAAAAAATTTAATATAATCACATTTAGTTGAATCTAATTGTATATACCCAGCAAAAAAATGGTAGTCAACATTTTTAAATGAGAGGGCAACATTTTCAAAGTTGCTAATGTGTTGAAAAACATTAAATTTGGTGTATGCAGTGCTGCCACATAAACAGTTTAATTTTTATCCCAGTTTTTGGAATTCTTAACTGTTTACCAGTTTTTTCATGAAAACAATTTTTTTTTTTAATTATTGCATTTTTTTTATAGGTTTTTTAATTATATGATTAACAATTAATAGCATATTTATTATCTTTATTATATATTTTTACCATAGAAATGGTAAAAAATGGATATGAATATAGAGTTGGTCAATGTGTGTACACACTTTAATATTTTTTATGTCACAATGTTATGTTTGAATTCGTAACTATTTTGTAACACAATTGCAAAGTTTGGTTGTATTTTTTTTTACTTTATTAGACATGTCAAATTTTATTAAAAATAAATAGTATATTGAACAAAAATTATATTTTTATATGAAAAATCTGAAAAATTACATGAATAAAATAAAAAAAACATATTTTTTATGAAATAATCTGAAAAATCTCAAGCATCCCAAAAAACGGCAAGAAAATAGTTAAAATTGGTTATATGGCATCACCGCTAAACACTACCAAAAGTTGCCGACCAACTCACCTTTGTTGCCGTGAGAGCGAACTATACTCTTGAGAATTATATACTTTTTGGTTTCAGTGACGAATAAAAGCAAGAACGTAAAAATACATGCGAGTTGAGCAGAGACAATTGTCCTATGAAATAAACAGTTCAAAAGCTATAGTATGTCGTATATATATTCTGAATAAAAAGCATTTATTAAAAATATTGTTTTCTGATTATTCAAGTCAAAAATTTCAATGTGAAATTAGTTCTGAAGGACTTTTATAGTTTTTTTTATTAAATAATTTTTATATTATTGTTTAATGCATTTTTTCAGCATTTATTAGTTATGCGACACAATCTGTTAATTTTTTCGCTTTGTATTTTATTTAACACTACACCATTTTCAGCTTTAATTCATAATTTTCCAAAATAATTTTAAAATTGTGTAAAAATGTTTTAAAACCATCGTAATAATTTTAAAATTTTGTAAAAATTTTTAAAAATTATCGAAAATAATTTTAAAATTGTGTAAAAATTATTTCAAATTGTCCAAAAAGGTTTTAGAATTGTTCAAAAATTATATAAAATTATTCAAAAATATTTTAAAATTGTTCAAAAATGCTTCAAAATTGTATAACCAGTTTTTTAATTATCAAAAAAAAAAAAATTAATTTGTCCAAAAATTCATTAACATTTTTGAAACATATTTTAAAGCTTTTTAATTAATGCAGAATTATGTATTTATTTTAACAAATAGTATTTCTATATCAGTGCATAATGTTCGATTTTTTAAAGTTATTTTTCTGCATTCTTAAGATAAGTGAATATCAAAGTTTTATTTGGGAAAAGTGTGTGAGAGTATCAAATGTGTCTCTGGAGTATCACGATATTTTCTTAAATCAAATAGTATCAAAAAAGTACAATTGTAACAACTTTTCCATCACTGATACAAACCTGTAATGTAATCGGCTCGTAAAATATAGTTTTGAAGTGTCATCTAACATACGTTTTTTGGAAAAAAGTTTTGAAAGCATTTGTTTTAACTAATTTGTGGTTTATTTTATTAACAACGAAAAACAATTGGAAATAAATATTATTTGTAATTAATGAATTTTTAAAAGTCCTGTTTTTATGTAGAATTTCATTTGTTTTAAAAACATTTACAGCGGTATTTTCCTACACTCAGTGTTGACATGTATTAAAAAAAATTGTTTTTGTTAAAGTTTGGGATCCCAATTTTATAAATTTAATTTTCGCCATTTTCGATAACACTTCTATGGTATGCATAAAAATTTCTTAATTTTGTGAGAATGTATACATTTGTTTGCTAATTATTCATTTTATTTTGGCAAAACCCTTTTTAAATTTTCTTTCACTTTCAAATAAATTATTAGTGATTCTTAGTAAACGATTGCTTCGTTAATCGTAGATTTTACGAATAAAATAAGTTTATGATAAGTCAAAACATGATAAAAAAAACAAATTTTAAACATAACTAAAAAGTATTGGCGGAAACGTAATATTTTATTTTATTCATGTAGCAATTTGAGAAATTTTGTGAAAAAAGGAGTAAGTGTTGGCCCAGAATAAGAATGACGTACGACGGTGACTGCACATATTGTCATATTTATTTTAGTGTAAAGATTGCCGTAGAGATTCATTACTCTCCAGTGTCTCCTTTCCTTATAAACGGGCATGGCACAAAATAGATTCATTATCTTAAGAACGGTAAGACTGAAATTAAATAATTCATAAATGGGCTAAAATCATCAAAATTTTTAAAAAAACTAAAATTTTACAAAAGATCGAAAATCTTTAGTATAACATATTTGCTAAAAACCTCAGAAATATCGGTGCAGATACAAAAAAGTTATGCCCAAAACATAAATTTTTTTTAAATACCTATTTTCTAAAACCATAAATCTTCCCGAATCCAAGTTTTATCACCAAACTAAATGGTTAAAGGCCGTATATTACAAATATGTTAATACCCTATCCAAACACTAGCAACGTAGGCTATTGGCTCGTTGTAGCGAAAACAGACCAGAGCCTCTGGTGGGAATCGAACCCACGACCCCCGCACTGATAAGCTAGCACGCTACCAACTAGCCTACCGGGGCGCTCCATTCCATATATAGACTTCAGTTTTTTTCTCAACCATGGTAAAGGGTATATAAGATTCGGCATAGCCGAATTTAGCGCTCTTACATGGTTTTTATAATTTAAACTTTTTTTTAGTACTCGTACTAAGAATTACACTTTATTTTAGAAAGTTTGCTTTTTAATTTGAAACTTTTTTAATATTTATTTTAAGAGAAATTGGTACTTTTATGTGTACTGTTTTCTGCTAATGTAAGGGAGATGACCTCTGGATGTCTAATTATGGAAAAGAGTAGGGATGAATAACGTTTTCTTAATTTCAGCAGCGCTATAGGAAAATGCCCATAATTACAATTAATAGAGTAATGGAAAAATATATAAGTGGACAACAACAAATTAGTGAGTGGGTACACCAAATGTGTACTCAAAAGTATAAGTGAGTTTTACCTATTATTGGTAAGCTGAAACTAACAGCGGTTTTTTAATATTTTCAGTACATTTTCACACTACAAATAAATGTCGTTAATTCATTTTCTGTAATTAGGATAACAATTTTGTTATACAATAATAAATATAAATTCATAAGAAAAACTAATTCATATAAATTTATAAAATAATTGTATTTCATATAATTTCGAAAAATAATCTATTGCCCTTTTTTTTTGGCTCATTAAAAACAATAACGAGAATTAAGTAATTCTCTGGAGAAGTAGATTTTTTTTTTGTAGTTAGAATTATTTGTTTGGTTATTTTGGAAGAAGTTAGCGAAAGTTAAAAATATAAAATAATTTTATTTATACAAGTAATAAAATTTTTGCTCAATACCACATACATAAAACAAAACATAAGTAATAGTAGTAAAATATGTACTGCAGAAATCCATCTTGAATTTATATATGAAAATCATCAGCAAAACTGGCGCGATTATATAAAGAACGATCGGCTAATCCACGATTCACTAATCCGAAGCAGCCTTTCCGATAAATTACCAAACTGCCTATAGTTAAAGGAATACCAATCAAAACACCGACTAATATGCCAACTAAGATTAAGCTATCTTTTTCGGGATGACTGGCGTTTTCGCATATCATTTCCTTGTTATTAGTACTTAACTCCAGAAGAGGTTTATTTTTCCAAGCTAACGGAGTGTTACAATTGACATTTTTAGTCAGCAGTGGTGTCGTGGTATTAATTTGTCGCATTAACGAATGTATTAACCAACTATTTTTGCAGTCACAGGCCCATGGATTAAAGCGTAAATTTAGTTCAGTGATTTTGTCCCAACGCATTATCCAATCATGTTCAACATATGAAAGATTGTTATTATGTAAATAAAGCTAAGAAGAGAAGAAAATTATAAAGTCATTAGTTTATAGTCTCTACTATAAAGTAGTACATATGTCGAAAAAGTATAGAAAAATACCTTTGTTAATGGTGGGTAAACGAAAATATCTGGATTTGTGGTGTTTTTAGTGAATGCCAGTGGATGAATTTGCTTTAGTTTTGGGTTATCACTTGCTATTAATGTGGTAAGATCTGGAAATATATGTGTGTGCAATAAAATAATAAATTTATTAAAGATAGATTTTTTTAAATTTAAATAAGTACTTACTTTGCAAATCACTAAAAGCCCATGCACCAATTTTTTTAACTTCCGGTAAATAAGAAATGCTGAGGTATTCCAATTCTGGCATTGATTTAAATATGCTAATAATGAAAGAAGAAAAGATAATAATTAATATGTGAAGATGCAAAATATACAATATTTCAAATTTGGGTTATTTTTTTTTTTTTTTTGACAGCACATTCATAAAGTTTTACACAAATAGTAATGCAAATTAAACCCCTTCGCGTAAATCATTTTTTAAAGGGGACGGGAAAAAGTTATGGCGGTTTATGTAATTGAAAATTAAAAAAAAATATAGCAAAATTCAATTTATATATTTTTAATTTTATCAGGCTCAAGATCAAGAAGGCTAAATTAGTTAAAAAACCTTCTTTATATAAAATTTCAATTGAGTTAAATTTGTATCTACACTAAGAAAAAAGCTTAATCATATATGTGAACTGTTTTATAGAATTTGGTTCAATGCAACGTTTCATAGTATTGATATTTCGTTACCATTTACTGGTAAAAATTCTGGCATTAGCATTATCCCTACTAATGGTTATTACATTTGTTCAGTTAAACCTAAGATAAAGATGTCCAAACACACACAGCTAATCAAAAGCGTCTCTAACTTATACCATTAGATACTCAATTTCTTTTGTTGAAAAAATTCGTTGAGCGCTTGGGTTCCGTTATTTTTTTATGTTATTATTTTATATATCAATTTTTTGTTTTTGTATATTCGTGAAAACGTGCTTTTGTTTAAAAAAATATTTGTTTTGATTTTTTATTAAATTTTTCAATGCTACCATATGTTTGGTTATAATATATAAAATAGTTGGAATAAAATATGCCTGCGTTAACTTATCTCTCAACTCTTAAACTACTACAGAAAAACAAGTGGGATCGAAGCCAGTTTGAATTTATTTTCAGTTTAACTAATAAGCCATTAAACCATGTTTAAAAACTAAACTATGTAAATGTGAAGTTAAATTCGAAATAATTAAAAAATATGGGAAAAACGAAATTGTTACGCTACTATTATTAATGACTGCATATCACCCCACATATTGACTGCATATCACAGTTGTAGTTATCCTTTTGGATATATTGCTCTTTTGTATGTAATATTGTCCAATTTTCAGCTAATTGTTCTTTTTCTGTGTATTTAAAAATTACTCGAAATGCATATCTGCATTTTTTGATGCACCACTGGGATTGAAATTGTTTTGTTTGAAAGTTAATTTACGCTATTGTAAAGTGTTCTGTAAATTTATCATGTATTGGTATAATTTTTATAAGGTGTGAGACAGTTGTTTAATTTTATTTTATACCGTTACCGAATAAAGTGCCTACTCCAACGTCGGATGCCAAGCATTCTGAATCATACTTACGATGTTTGTGAAATAGAATACTGCTGTAAAGTTCAATTAAATTATTAAAAATATCTTTGCGGACGTTTAACGATTAAAATTCATGTAGGTACAATGTGCTAGCAGATATAGAAATAGGTTTTTGTAAATTATTTAAAATGTGGGAATACTCATAGAGTACAAATTTTAGTTTAGCTACATCTGCTTTTAGTTTTATATTGCTGTAGAAATATATTGGGCTGTTTTGGGTTCTGCTGTACTATTTTTGTTTCGTTCGCTTTAAACTGTGTTATTTTTAGTTGATTCTCGGCTTTTATCCTGGTTTTCTGTGGTATTGCGTTCAATTTGTGTAGAAATTACATTTTGTAGGTTTTTATTACATTTTACAATTTTATTATTTGGGCGGTTTGCAATAACGATTTTTTTTTCGACTTTTTTATTTTCGTTCATTGCTTTTTTAATGTTTTTATAGTGTTTTTTAAATTGTTTTTCAGATTGAAGGAGATGTGGATTAAATTCCTTTTTTACTTTTTGGGGAGTTCTTTTCCAATCATCCTCAACCAGATTATTTTTCAATTCGTTGAATTTTTTTATTTTATTTTCGACGTTTATTGTTTTTTTTTTATTTAAATTTGATTTCGGTTGTTTTTTGTAATTTATAATTTGTGGCTGAGTCCTTAATTTTTGTTTGAATGAACAGTTTTGACTTCCATACATACATTTCGTTTGTCTTCTAGGGAAATGTTCTTGGTTGTATTGAAATAGGTTTCAACTGGTCCATTTGATACGCTAGATTTTTTTGTCTCCATCATAACGCCCAGCAAATTACTCCTAAATCGTGCATAATGTATGTTTTTTAATATTATGTATAAATAGTCCATATTTTTATGTTGTTTTCGTTTATTCTATTGTCTTCAATAGCATTTAAATTTAAAATTCGTAACACTTTTTTTTATAAAATGGACTTCTTTTATAAAGAGCTTTATTTTGGAATGAATCAGTTGAGTTATGTTTTAAAGTTTCATTTATATAAATTTCAGTTACTTGAATAACTTCGGCTGCAATCTTTAGAAACGTCTGTTTGGCGTTAAAAAACTTTTTAGCTTTCTTTGGCGAGCTTAAATTATACAGACATATTTTAACCATATCCAATTTTTTAATGCTGTCCAAATTAATTCCTATTTTCATTATCGTTTCGAAAGCTTCCGCTTGCTCTTCATTCCTAGCGTTTATATCTTTTATGCAAATTTTATTGAAATTCCTACAGCATATTTGTATAACAATGAATTGAGCAATGTTGCAGAATTTTATAGCATTTTGTCAAATAAGTGGAGGTTTTCATATCATAAGTGGAAATTTGCCAAGTAATTTTTTTCTTTTCAAAAACTTTTATATCAATTAGAAAACTTTTAATGTCCTCCTCATAGTGTCTTGAGAGCAGAGATTCTGATAAAGGGGCGACAAGAGATATTTTCCTCAACATGAAAAATTGTGGAATACAAAAAAAAAAACACGTTTGGAAGAAGAGCTTATTTTTTTAACAACACCACCTGTTGCATCAATAAATTTCTATTGATATTTTTTACTTTAAAAGACAAGAGTGTGTAGTACGAGTAAACATATTTTGATTAAAATTGTCTTAAAACTACACTCAGAAAAAAAGTTAGTAGAAAAATTTGTAAACGGTTTTTAATCCCACTCTACTATTTTTGTACAGATTTTTAGTAAAAAAATTATTATTTAGCAAATCTTTTTGCTATTTACATTTTACAAATTACAGAATTTTTACAGAATATTTACAAATTTTTGTTGCTAATTTCAGAAATCATTTTACAAATTTTTGAAAACCGATTTGCTAAAATTAGCAAAAAATTTTACTAATTTTAAAAACGTGGATATTGAAGGAAATATTATTTCTAATTAAAACTTACACCTACAAACTTAAATTTCCTTAAAATGTTACATATATTTAAAAAGGTATCGGAAGTGAAGATACCGACTCATGTCTAAAAAGAGGATATCCACTTAAAACAGAACTAAAAAGGTTTTTTAGTTCTAAAAATCCGCCCTAAAAACAATTAAAATTAAACCTTAAAAGTAAAAAAAAACTGACTAAAATATTTTTCAAAACAGAAATTACCAAATTAAAACAAAATGATTAATTAGTTATTTAAAAAATATAATCAAAATTTTTGATGCTCGATAAAATAAATAAATTCAAAGCTTTTTACTAATATTAATAATATTTAGTAATTTTTTTTGCTGATTTTAGCAAACAGATTTTAAATTCCACTTTACAAAAAGTCTACTAAAATTTAGTAGCGGCTACTAATTTTTCTACTAATTTCATTGTACTACACGTCAGCAGACATGTGTTGCTAAGATTAGCAAAAAATACCGCTGGGCTCAAATTAGCAGAATTTCCCGTAATAACAGCAAAATTTTCAGTTGACATTACAGACTTTTTGGTGAGTGTACTAATTACTCTAATATTATTATAAAATTTTTATTATGGGGTTTTTGGGAATTTTGAGGATTTGTTTGTGGACAAATACAAAGGTGCCTGGCAAGCGTTTAGGTAATTCTGCCATATTTTTGTGTTGTAAATAATAATAATAGGTTGGTTATCAGCTTATTTGGTTATAAAATTAAAAATAACCTCTGGACACCATGAACACCCTTTAATGTTGGTTATCTGCTTATGTTTTTCAATCAGCTGTGCTTACACCAGAGAAAGAAAGAATATGAATGTATGGTGTTTTACACCGTAAGAAATTATTTTATCTTTCTAGATAAATGAATGAATTAATCATTAAGAGAATATCCGCATTCATTGAATTAAAATATTTCATGTTTTTGTTTTCTTTATTATAAAAAATAATTCATAATAATAATTTTTTGATTACATAAGGGTCACTCTGCCTCATTTAATATATTTAAGGAAAATAAAAATAATTCTTCCCACTCAACGTTTTTAATTTAAATAAAAAACAAAATAAATACCTACAATAAAAAAACAAATTTTTAGTGCACTTAATTTCTTCAAATGCTCTGTTAAAAGTTGGCATGCTACTGAATGATATATATGTATATTTTTTGTGCTCTAACTGTGAGATTTGTTGACATTCGTGTTGTGTTCGGCTTTTGTGTGCTATGAGTCCCGATGACTGGCTTACACTCATAATAATCCATGCTTAAAAATACAAATATACTTTTCGTACAATATACAAATATTTTGTATATAAGTATTACAAAACTTTTGTATATTACAAATGTCTTAAAATTATAAATTTTGTAAATAATATAATGATTCCGTAAATTATTTTTATTATAAAATAATAACATCACAAAATTTTCGTACTCAGCTGATGGTAATAACTTTAAGTTTAGAAATATTCATATTTTTATAAATATGTTTAGTATTTTTATGAAATTTCGTAAAATATAGAAATAAAAATTTACTACTATTTGCGATTTCATTTGTACATATTACAAAATTTTTCGTAATGTCAAAATAATCAAATCTTTAGAAAAATTAACCACAGTTTCTGTGTATTTTACCTATGGATAATTATGAGTGTAATTACTTCTTCTCATTTTTATAAATAAAAACCATATGTATGTGAATGCCAATGCTTCCAACATTTAATATAAAATTTGAGAAGCCATTTGCTGAAACGTAGCTTTTTTGTGTTGCCAGTTAGTTAAATTTATACAGCGATATTCATAAAAATTTTAAACAGCATTTCAAATAAATTTTAAGCAAAATTTGCTAAAATTGTATTCATAAACGAATTTTAGCTTAAAATGCCTTTTTTAAACCTTCTGTAAATAAACGAATTTTTTAAATTGGTTCGACCCTATTTTAAAATTACATTTTTGCTTTATGTTTATTGTCATGTTAAACATTTTTGCAAAAAAATTTCATTTAATCAAAAAAAGTTATTTGTTTTTGTTTAATAAATAATAGACATTCTATATTTGATCAAAAGAATTGTAAGAATCATTTTTATTTGAAAATTTTGATATTTTGAAACTATTGCCCAAATGAAAAAAAAAATTCGACAGACGAAAATGTACAAAAAGAGGAGCGACCCGTTTTTAATTACGGATAAAGAATTTAAGCAGAAATAATAATATTTTTGATTTTATTTATTGAAAGTAAACTAGTGGTGTTTTTCAATCAAAACAAAGAAAATAAAAGCGGTTATATTAATACATTTTTATCTACAACAAAATCATTATCTATGTAACACTTTTATTGGTCATTTTGTTTTGACACTTTTTCTTTTTTTAATTAATAATCATGGAAATTTTTTATTTTATAAAAACAATATTATTCTGAAAAACGACAAAAAAAATACATAGAAACGAGTACCGTATGGTTAAGTAATCATTAATTTTCATCATTACGATTAATGTGACAAATAAAAAATAGTGTTGCCATCCTCAAGTTAAAAAAACATTAAATCGTTTTTTAGTTAAAATACTGATTATGAATACGAATTTTTAATAAACCTTTCTTAGGCTTAAAATGTTGTTTAACTAAAATGTATTTGAAACTTGAATTAAGATTTTTTATGAATACAGCTGATACTATTTTCCAACACTACAAAAAAGCACATAATCTGTATACAAGGGTATAGGTTGCGCCAAGTTGGTTTTCATTTAATGTATTTTGTTGTTGTTGATTTAACCACATAACCTGATAACCAGCCTACCGTGAACTCCTTAATATTTACATTTTTAAATAAAATAGTGATTAAAAAAGTTTCTATCAAGTTCTTAAAGGCAATATGTAAAACTTGATGGAAACATTTGAGCAAAATATATTAGTGTTGCAACATTCATAATTTATTTTACTGTGCATATATGTGAGAATGACACAATATACATACATGTATTCTTTTTTTTATTTTGTTATGAGTTCAATGTTGCCAGGAACATTTTCTGTAACCAAAATTTAAAAAAATACCAAATGAAAAAAAAAATTATTATTTAAATTATTAACAAAATTTGTATTTTAAATCATTAATTAAATTTTTTAATTCTGAAGTGAAATTCAATGAATTAAATCGAAAATGACCAATGGATTTCAGTTGATCCAGTTTGATGTGTTATAAAATTAATTAAATTAATTTAAACATTTCGTTTTATCAAACTAAATGATTTAAATAAATTTTTATAAATCAAACGGAAAAAAGAGGAATTCGTTCAATTTATTAACCGTTGTGGGGTTAAAAAAATATATTTCCGTTTTTTTGGAAAAAAAATTTCCCTTCAGTGATTAAAAAAAAATGCATTTACTCATATTAAATTGTTTTTTTTTACCGTTAAAATCAATTTTTTCAATATTGGATTTGAACACGTTCAATTAAATGCACTCGCTTGATTTAAACTTCATATTTGGGATTTTTTCATTACCATTAAAATTTAATTACCTTTTAATGGTAATGAAATTTTTTTCCATTAAAAATTTCATTACTAATGGTAATGAAATATCACAAATGCATAATCAGAAATCAGATCCTTAAATCATTATCATTTATTTAAACAATGGTAATGAAATTTATTTCATTACAATTTATTTCATTTCAATGTAATGGTAATAAAATCAACAATTAATTTGTTCCATCAACGCATCAGTCCCATGTATGGTTCGCTCTATGCAAAACTTGAATTTGATTTAAAAAATTAATTCTTCAAAGCCCTGTCCATTGTGCATTTATTTCCTATTTTTTTTTGTATGTTTTTTACCACCAACACTTAGGTTTACTTAGGAATTTGCAATTCATAATCATCATGCATATTTTGGTAATCCAGAGTTAATTATTTTTTTGCATGTAGTTAACATTTATAAAAAATTTGACATTGTTATCAAATCGCCTTAAAGTTTTAAGTTATTAGTGAATTTACCATTTTGACTATATCTCTTGACTTGGCTTAAAATTTTTTTATCAGTCAAATTGCAAACGAAAAACCAGTTAAGGCACAACATGTTTCGTGAATATGGTTTTAAATCCGTTAAGTGGTTTAGAAGATATGGGTCAAAATTTCGCGAAAAATGTTTTTTTTTTGATAAAAACACAAATTTTGAAATTTCCAAAAAAATAAAAAAATATTAGTCTTTCATGGTAAAATATGAAATAATTTTTTTCTTAAATGAATAATGAATACATAAGCCATTTTAAAGAAAATCTATGGATATATACCAAAGTTATGATAATTTATTTAAAGGTCCCAAATTTTAAATTTTTCTGTTTTTTTGTTTTATATTACTATTTTTAGCGGAATTACTGCAAAAAATCATTTTGTTTTTTTTTTAAGAAAACTAATATTGGACAGTTACAAAATCTATTTTGGGAGGAAAAACGTGTGAAATTTTTGTACTTCTTAGCAGGTACTGAGAACCCGTTTTTTATTTTATTTGCAAACTATGTAGGCAAGAAAGCAAGTGCCCTCTTAAATATAAATGACAAAAATGCAAAAAAGAGAAGTTTAAAATGAGGATGTATCATCAATTACTCAAAGATATTTATCAGAAATACTTTGGAATGCCTGTCACAAATTTGCAAGAAAGATGGACACCAAGTGTCATATGTCTTCCGTGCTATAAAAATCTTACAGGATGGGCTTCTGGCACGAAATTGAAATTATTTTTAATGATTTATTTACAAATACCTCATGTGTTAAAATTTGTTTTTATTAGCCGATGTATGAAATTCAGAGAATAAATGATTTGGAAAAAACCATATTGACGATTGCTATTTTTGTCAATGCAACAGTTCTGGATTTGAAGACAAAAAAATGTGGTTTTATGCTAATGTCAGTTTTTAGTTCCTCATTCGGATGTATTATCCATTCCTATATATCTAAAATCAACTAACACTAACGTAAGTTCCGAATCATCATTTGCAGAAGTACTTGCAACTCGTTTACAACAATACAACTTTTTGGAGTGAAATTTAAAAGTAACATACTACAGAAACCGCGATTCTCCTCAACCCAAGATGAGCTATGATTCTGCAAGAACACTCCCAGTTTGTTAGAGGAGCTTGAAGAGCCTTACAATGCAATTGAATGGCGACTGTTTGTTAATAGTAGTAAAGAAAGTTTCAAAGCAGTTCTTTTACATAACGAAACAAGAAACCCTCTATACCCATCGCATATGTTGTAAAGACTAAAGAATCGTACGAAACAATGGTTAAATTGGTAAAATTTAATAACTATGAAGATCACAATTAGAAAGTTTGTTCCGATTTAAATTTGGTGGGCATGCTATGTGGAATGCAACGTGGATACACAAAATATTGCTGTTTTACTTGCCTCTGGGAAAGTCGAGCTCGTGATTTTCATTACAAAAGAAAACATTGGCCGGAAAGATTAGCCATTACAGTGGGTCAAGACACATAAACTATTTGCCTCTTATTAGGAAAGAAAACATTATTCTTCCACCATTGCATATAAAACTTGGACTCTTGAAAAACTTCGTAAAAGCATTGAATAAGGAAGGCCAAGCTTTCGCCTATTTGAGTAAAATTTTTAAAAGTATTTCTTTTGCAAAAATCAAGGAAGGAATTTTTAATGATCCACAAATAAAAAAACTTATAAAAGATAAAAAATTCGAGAAATATTTGTCATCACATGAGACTGCAGCTTGGAAATCATTTAAATTGGTGGTTTCTGATTTCCTGGGAAACAACAAAAACTCGAAGTACAAGACCATTATTGAAGATTTGATTAAGAATTATGAAAAAATGGATATAAAATACTTTTTTTTTCTAATTTAACAAATATTTTCTAATTTGTTTCTTTTACTTTTTCAACAGGTGTTAAAATGTGACTTGAGCTTTTTCCCAGAGAGAGGTTCCCCTAAGAAATGAAGTCCATCGAGAGGCGATATCAGGGATATTGTGATGAGAGAATGGTGGGAGTTTACATTTGGTTTCTCTTAAGAGAAACGGACCCCAACTAAAACAAACAAAAAGAAGGTCCAACAACTATTTTTAATACTAAAATACAAATAAATTTAAAGAAAATCAATAAACAATATTAATGATTTATTTTTTATATAGAAACATTCAAGAAAAAAATTATTTTATATTTTTCCTTTTAAGATTAATAAAATTTTTAATTTTTTGAAATTTTCAGATATCAGCTTTTGCCGAAAAAAGAGAATTTTCTGTAAAATTTTGACCCATAGGTCTAAAACTACTGAACCAGTTTAAAACCCGCACTCTAGAAGAATGTTGACCATTAAATGACAATTCTTTTGCAATTTGATTGATAAAAATATCTTGGTCCTAGTTTGAGATATAGTCAAAACAGCAAAAAATTCAAAATGCTTCAAAAACTACTCCAGAAATGCCATTTTCAGATTCAAATCAATAATAAAAAAATAGTCGCACGCTTGTCGCACAAATTTTTTTAAAATTTGTTAACTAGAGTGTAATCAGTTCTATACTGCAATATAGGACTCTAATACCCATTTCATACTGAACCCCAAAATACGTATTTTTATTTTTTCAAGTTTTCACCTTTCAAATTCCGTACAAATTTTAAATATAAAACTTGAAAATACGTATTTTGTGTATGGAACGGCAAAATCAAAATAAATAAAATTTAAAAACACAAAAACTTTACCAAAATGAAGGAGGCTTAAATTCGGCTGAGCCGAATCTTTGAATACCCTCCACCAATATCCAAAAAAATGCCTTAGACCCATATTTCGACATGTTACAAACGGAATGACAAACTGATATATACCCTCACCATATATGGTGGAGGCTATATATCTTACATTGGAAAAGGAAATAACCAATTTTGGTTAAAAATAACAAAACCGGCAACTTTGTATGTGTTTGTTTCTATCATCTTGTAAGGAACAGAGAACAGTTGCAACCAGAGAAGGTAATAAGGTAATAAATTTGATTACCATTATTTGAATTAATTATAATGATTAAAGGATATAATTTCATTGATCAATTACAATGTTTTGAATTTTATTACCATTATTAAAGCACCAATTAAAAGAAACCATTAGCAATATTAACCGGCATTTTATGTCTTAATATTTATGTTAATATTCATTTATGCAGGTTAACATTTGTATATTTTAAATTTTGTTTTATTATTTCCTACTTTGATAATTTCCAAATCAATCACCATTAGATTACCATTATTGAAATTTTTAATTGAAATAATTTCATTACCATTAAATGATAATGCAATTTTTTTTATTTGCATTAGTGTCAACTAATGGTAATAAAATTTCAATAGTAATGAAAAATTCCCTAGTATGCTATACACTGTATTTCTTTTTAGAGTTTGTGTATGTGTACGCAACCCGAATACAGTACACTTTGATGGTAAGAAGACGAACGGAACGCCACGATAATGTACTGTTACTTCCCAGGTAGCTAGCTTCGCTCGTGTATATTCGCTGGCTCTTAAAGAACTACCACTAGTCTATCTCAATCTACTTCACAGGCATTTACCTGATGAATTTAACATGCATAACCTTTACCCACCAAAAGGCTTTGCTGGCGAATAGTAGGTGTTTGTTGTTACATAACGGATGTTTTTTTGTGATCATTAAGTTTTGTTGTTGTTTGATTAACGGGATTTATTCAACAGAATGTTGTTCTTAGTGACGAAGAGACAATTTTTATCGTAGAAATATATAATTTTCTGCATAACTTAGGGTTAGAGAAAATACTAGCGAATAGTGGCTACAAATTGCAACAAGTTAACATAAAATATTTGTGTCTGTATGGTTGGGTATAGCACATCAGTAGCTCCAGATGTAAACAGAGTAAACGGGCTAACTATTTCGCCTGTCATTAGTGGCGATGGTTTCTAGCAATACCACTGGGATACTAAGTATTGTCTGTTTGGTTTTTTTGTTGCTCGCCCGAGCAAAATCTACTTTTCGTTAATTAGAATGTTGCCAGAAAAACTTTATCTCATATCCCCACTTTTTTAATGAAATCCCAATAGCCCCCGAATATATTGGGATGAGCGAGAACTCTGTACAGCAGATTATTAGAGACCTATAATATGGACCTATTTCTCAAGGGCTTACTCCCATGGGGATTCTTTAACTAGAAAAAAAGCATTTATTTCGAGTGTACGTACAGTATTTTTTGCTCTCCTAGGAACAGTTCTAAAGTGATTGCCTTGAACTCTCGATGAACCCACTTTCCATGGGGGACTGTACACAGTTCTGCAGGGATTCTTGAGAACTATGGACAGTATTATAGCTCGGCGAGACCTATAAAATGGACCCAGTTTCCAAGGGCGTACTACATGGGGGTCCCTTAAATTGACAATGGTATAAAGACAGATTTCTTTTCCATATACTTATTACATGGACTATATATCTCGATTTTTTTATAATATAATAAGTCTCCCTTCAGGCGAAAAATAAATGTTTTTTGCATTTAAAGGACCCTCATTAGACTAAAGTCTGTCCATCTTCTAGGTCTCCCCGAGGGCTATAATAATGTAGAGTTTTCGGTAATAGAAAAAAAAATCAATAATAAGTAAAAATTTGCGTACACCCTTGGAAAAAGGATCCATTTTGTAGGTTCTCCGAGTATTATAATTATGTTAAAGATTCTTGGAAATCCTTTTAAACTGTTCCGGGGGTGCACAAAATGCAAGTTTCCGTACAGACGAACAATAAATGTTTTTTTTTATTTGAGGCACATCTTATAGTTCTCTCCGAGATCAATAAAGATATCCAGAGTTCTCGGAAAAAGTTTAACTTTCTATTGCTCAATTGAAGTAAACAGTATATTTTTGCAAAATAATTAAATATTTATTTTCTTAACATACTGACAAATTATGTAAAAAATAGTACTTTCACTTCGAAATTATTGAAATGTGTTTTTGTTGTTCCTTTCTTTTTTTTCACTAAAATCAAGGCTTTTATAGAACTTTTATTCAAATAAAATTAATGGAAATTAGGTAACAAAATAAGGTATACGTTGTTTTACTCTGGCAAATTGCAAAATGATATGGTACTATATTCTACTATCAGCTAGTAGTTGCTATATCTGACTGTTGCATTGGAAAATACAACTTTATCATATCAAAGGCAGACCTTTATCAATAACAAAAGAACAAAATGTATAGCTGACTTAGTGTGTCTACTTTTCAATAGGTTGTGCCCAAATCAAATCCTTCAGAGGAATTTCGTACTCAATAATCAGTAATAAGAGAGAAATTAAAAAAAAAGTATAAAAGTTTTATAAAAAAATTAAGGTAAAACGCTTTTATATTAACATAGGGCTCGGTCAGACCTTTAATTTGAGGTATCACTCATACATATGTATGTGTACCAGTTTGGCCACAGTGACCAAAATCCTTCAGAGAAATTTTATTCTCAACACTCATTAGCAGTGTTGCCATTTTTGTGCTTAAGCACTTTTTATGGTGCTTTTTTAGGTCTCTATACCCGGGCATTTTTTTTAAATACGCTTATTTATGGTGTTTTTATCTTTTTTTACAATGCGTTTTGTGCAACCATGTAGTTTTCGTACTTTTTTAACAATTTTTTTTTTCAATATTTCGGCAATTTAAGTTAAATTGTTCTCCCACTGTTTTCTTCAAGGCGTAATAATATTAAATGGACTAAGGAAAAATACTAAAATCTTTTAAAATTGATATAAAAAAACACTACACTAGCTACGATTTGTATTTAAAAGCAAGTCCTCAAACTTAAAGCTTTGACATGTTAACATAATACTAATAGATGATGGTAAGAGTTGTTACTATTAGAGAGGCATTTAACTTTTTTATTAATAACTAAATTAGTTTACAAACATTTCACATCGCAGTCTGTTGTTTATTATATTATTTTTTTAATTCCTTTTAAATCGTTTTGGAAATGTGGCATATATATTTATGAAATTGTTGCATTAGACGAAAATTAAAGCAGCTTTTCTCTGGGTGTAATCCCAAAAAAAAAACGGTTAAACTGCAGCATTGACATATTTTAACTGAGCATTACTGAACATTATTCGATCATTTTCTATTTTCACCCACCATAATGTAGAAAATTTTACATTTACATTGTGGGCGTTGTGGTGAATTGGTTACCGCGTTGTTATACAAAAGGATGATGTTCCCCAGAGCGACGATATGAATTTAGAAAAATTACGTCCTTCTGCGGTGTTCCTAACATATTTCACTTAACCCAACTAAAGTAAAATAACATAACAAGGCTATAAAAGAAAAAGCTTTAACAATTTCGCGAACTCTACATCAGATGGCGGACAACAACTGTTCTAAGAATTATCATCTCGTGCAATTACAGTACTGGCAAAAAGTGCATAGAACTTTTGTATTTCAATATTTTTACGACCGGCTTAATTTTATGTTGTACAAAACACCAAGTTCACGCAATTCACTGGAAATTTTCTACCCGCTCCATTTGTCGTTTTATTTTTTGTTCATTTATGAAAATTTTCATGATCTTGAACCCAACGAAAAACATCTCACAATAACAAATTTTAATTTTCAATTGATATTTTTTACTTTAAAAGTCATATTATAATTTTCACATTATGTGTCTTTTTAATTTGTGTTTGTCAGAATATTTGAAAAAAAAAAAAAGAATTATTGACCAAAAATAGCCTGAGAGGGAGGAAACTAGAAAAAAACTTGCAAAGCATAATGTTGAAAAATGTTGGTGTTCAAATGAAGTATTTCATTGAGCGAATTTTTCAATGAAGAGTTTAATGAATTTTAATAATAAATATGTATGTTGGCTATATGAAATTAAGGAATTAATTTCAAGATCTTAAATTTATTAAGATAGTTATCTATATTTAAACTATCTACTTACTTGTCATTTTCAAAATCACCCACAGGATTTTCATCAAATACTAGTTTTTTTAAATGTTTAGTTAAAGATAAAGCTTTAGGCAAAGACGTAAACAAATTTCCAGATAATATTAGGGTTTCCAATTCAGTTGGACTGTGAAATATAGTTTCAGGTAATGAACTGATTTCGATATATGATAAATCCAATGTCTGCAATATAAAAAAATAAACTAGCCTTTAGTGAACCTTTTAATCAATATAACTCACTTTTAAAGATGTCAAACTTGCAATTGCTACCACGGTGCTTGTGTCAATTACTTGAAAAGTGTTTTTACACAAAATCAATGATTCCAAATTGGGCAAATGCTCAAAAAGATCATCCTTCAATGTATGCAACTCGTTGTAGGCTAAATCAAGTGATTTCATATTATTCAGTGGTTCATATTTGTCTGTGGCATATTGTCCTTTGAACACATGCGGCGTAAGGTTCTTGGAGTTCAACTTGTTATTTGCCAAATCAAGGGTTGTCAATTCAGTCAAGTTTTGAAAGGCCCCAAGACTAATGTTGTTGATTTGATTAAAACTCAAGTATAAGTTTTTGACAGGATATTTTGGCAGCACCGGTACATGCGAAATATTATTGTGCTCCAATTTAATAGTTTCAAATACTACATCACCATTTTGTAAAATCTCCCACTCGGCTGTAGAGAAAATATTATTCATTGACTTGTTACTGCAATCGAGTTGCAAATACTCAACATCACATTTGCATTTCTGGCACAATTTACTATTTTTTATATCTATTTTTGGCTGTAAGGAGAAAATAATATAATAGTTATATTTTCAGGCGTTATTTAAGAAATCGTATAAGTCTAATTCAATTATTTATTTTAATAAAGTTCCATAGTATTTACTACACTGAAAATAATATGTATCTTGGCTCAGAAGAAAAATTTGTTATTTTAGCAAAATTTGTTTGTAACTTTTGGCTTAGAATCAGATTAGTTAATTATAACGCAAGTTTTCTTAAATTTAACATAAAAATTAGTACAAGTACAGTTTAGTTGTAAATATACAGTGGTGTACAATTTGTTTATGTTAGGGTCCCCTCCTCGGATCTGGTCCATATTATATACTCTGAGCTAAATTGCAATACTGAGATATGGGCCATTGCGTAAAATAGAAAAAAAAAATTCCGAGGGTCCAATTCCTCACTATTTTTGGAGCAAAGCTAGGTTTAGTCGGAATTTACGTTTATTTCGCCACCTAACAGGTAATAGCAGATAGTACATAAAAATATTGAACTTAAGCACAAAATTGTGTAAAAGGTAACAAATATGTTGCCAAAAATTAATTATATATTTTTTTTTTAAATTAACGCTCAAAATTAGTTAATAGCACTGAAGATTTTTAGTATTGTTTTTGTTTAAATCACATAACAATTTTATTATTAACAACTTCAAAATTGTTAAAACGTAAAACATTTTACTGTTCTATTTCAAAAAGTGGACTTGATCCAATTTCAATATAAACCCTTCATTAAAGTATTGTCATTTTGTGAATAATTAATCAAAACTTGTTCATTTTCAATATCTTTGATATAATATTTGGATAATAATATTGTATATTTGTGTAATTTTACTCCAAAATAAAATGTCCTTTAAATCTTGTGTAATGCTTTTTTGTAATTGTATGTAAGTTTGGTAGGTAACAGAACTTTTTAAAAAAATATCTAAAAGTTCTGATTTAGAACCAATAGAAAAATGCAAAAATTTCTCAAAATTAAGAGTTTTATATTAGTTTGTCAATCCCTTTGTAACATCAAAATACATGTCTAAGACCCCATAAAGAAATGTTGCTGGTACTTATGTGATTTTAAGTTGATTTAGCAATTTTCCTCTATTGAAATGGTGATCACGTTGAGAAAACGTAAGTGGTTGTGTTCATTTTTACCTCGTTGTAGTTGTTAAGGTTATGGGTGAAATTGTGAATGTAGCTCTATATTTTCCATACAATAAAGTTTTATCTCATATTTTTTCTCTGCTTAGAGGTGAATATTTTATATTCACTTCAAAAAATTGTTTTGCCACAAAACTTGATTTTACATCCAAAAAGTTTTTACCTCAAACAATTTACAATAATTTCACTTATTACTATTTCTTTTTTTAACATTGTAACAAAATCACTTTTTAACATACTATCAGAGCCTTAAAAGTATTACGGCACTCTTGTCACTCATTTGGCACTAACCGCTGGAACTAGAAAGTTATAATTTGGTGTATAGGTTCTCCCCCCGGCGAAGGTATACCGGCTTTGCCCAGAGAATGCAGTTTCTAATGCGCTACCTATCGACAAATAGTTACAGCTAATGCTTCATTTCAAAGAAATTAAAATAAAAAAGGAGTTACAATTAAATAAAAAATAATTGTTTACAAAACATAGATTTTATTGGTAAATAATCATAGTATGAATGTTTTGCTTTTTGTAAAAAGTTTACGTTTTTTTTTAATATTGTATATAATACATATAAGAAACATGCATTTATGACTACAAATTATACATATATATTAAAAATTGTTATGAAATTTAAATTATCACCATTCATAATACATTGACAAAAACTATGGTAATGTCAAAAAATTTCAGTGGCATTCAATTCATTCAAATAATCGATTAATTGGCCGATTGTAATTTGTATCATTTATATAGTAATGCTCTAAAGTATACTTTGATTTTTTAAATATGTATTTAGTACATTGATATTTATATATAATTCTATATTTCAATAGGTGGCGCTCAATAATATTAAACATTTCCTTCACCTTGGCTTGATCAGCATACCCATTTGTTTTTTATTTTTGTTTATTTTATTAACAAAAAAAAGTTTAATTAAATTCATATTGTGAATTCTAATTCATTAAACTGTCAATAGCACACTTATTTCATATTTTTAAAGTAAAATTTTCTAATGTTGGGCATAATAAAAGCAAAACAAATTTTTCTTGACCAAATTGTTGTTTTTGCATTAAATTTGTATAATTTTCGACTTTTGAGGCATTGGCAAATGTATATTTATGTTTATTCTTTCATTCACAAGAAACAAATACAAATCAATATTTATTTCAAAAATTAAAGTAATATGCACATAAAACATATATTTTTGCATAGTTTTTGGCAAAAACTCATTTATGTTACGAACGAAATAGAAAATCCATAATACTCAGTTGCATATTGTACCACAATATTGCTAAAGGAGACTTATTCTGCAGACATTAATTTCTTAAAGTAGAAACATTAGTAGTCACTATTTGTCAGGTGGCGCATTTTGCAAAATTGCAATTTATTGTGTTTTTGTTTTTTGTGATAGCCAGAATGAACATACGAAGGCCGTGACTTTTTGAATAAAAAAAATTATTTTTCAACATAATCCCCTTTTAGCTCAATACACTTAGTCCAACGATTCTCCAATTTTTGTATCCCTTCCAAAAAATAGGATTTTTCGAGGTCCATAAAATAGGCATTTGTTTGATCAATAATTCCATCGTTGGAGCTAAATTTCTTTCCACCGAACCATTTCTTTAGGTTTGGAAATAAGAAATATTCACTGGGGGCTAAATCCGGTGAATATGGCGTAGTCCAATTTATGGAATTATGTGCGACCACAACGAAAGTCAGTTAACCAGTTTTTTACCATTGAAATCGATGGAGCAGAGTCCCCATAGTTGTTATCCTTTTCATTGGTTAGATGGATAAAGTAAAAAAATACAACCAAACTTTGCAATTATGTTATAAAATAGTTACGAATTCAAACACAACATTGTGACATGAAAAGTTTTAAAGTGTGTACACACATTGACCAACTCTGTCTATTCATATCCAATATTTCCCATTTCTATGGTAAAAATATATAATAAAGAGAAATATGGTATTAATTGTTTCAACATATAATTAAAAAAACTATAAAAAATTCATGAATTTGAAAAAAGTTGTTTTCATGAAAAAACTGGGATAAAAAATTAAACTATTTGTGTGGCAGCACGGCATACACCAAATTTAATGTTTTTCAACACATTAGCAACTTTCAACATTTAAACATGTTGCCGCTGAACTCTGTAGCATGTTAAATTTCTGGTAGAGCGTTTCTAACACTCTATAGTAAATAATATACTATTTGCGCCGACATTTTTGGTTGGCTTGAAACTACATATCCAAAAGCGTTTTTAACCTCGAAAATTATTTTCACTACAACAGGTTTTCTTAATTTAAGCTATTTGCATTTGAAAAATTTCGACTACCCCTAGCAGTATCTCACTCCCTTGATGAGGTCATCTCTTTCTAATAGACCTTGTTGGGGACCCTCGAAACTTTCTTTAAAATAATCCATTTTATCAAGTCGCCCATACCTCGAAAGCTCAGAGAGATAGAGGAAAACAGATAAAATGTTTGCTCAAGGCAACCTCCATGGAGAACTTATAATATTAAAAAAATTTCAAATAAGACTGAAAATTGCGTTAAAATTTAATAATCTGTGTCTTATTCCACATACGACTTGTACGAGCCAATTTATACGATACAATTGAACAAAAGCAATAAAAACAGAATACATATGAGTGCGAAAGAGAAGTAACAAAACCATGTACTAAAAACATGTTTTTTTGTTACCCCACTTGCTTTTCTACCTCATTCGCCAATAAAAAAAATTGCACGCAATAATTGCAAGCAACAACGTCACCGTCTAAATTGGCTCGACGACTAATAAACGAATTCTCCCTGTAATGCGATGTGTGATTTATTGGACAGTCGACCACAAGCGGATATTACTCTACTAGATAAGCGAGAATTCCGAAAATAAACCCGGATTCTAGGAAACCCAACCAATAACAACCAACCCACATTCCGAAGATGCTATAATGAGTCAATAGAGGTGGATATCCTACTGTCATTAATGAGTGCCAACGCCCTCCTTTGTACATGGTCCAAAAGCTTCAAAATAGACTTTGACGCTCCCACCCATATATAGGAGCTGTATTTTATCTTCGGTCAGAAATAAGTGGCGCAAATAGGTATAAATGCTTATTCCAACGGACATCACACTGAATTTTCATGTCCAGAAAATCAAAAGTATCCCATTCCTCGATACTGACACCACTGATTACATTGACGACCCCTATGGGCCCTACCAGCTAGACCCCACTTGAAGATTGCCCAAAGGTTACGATTGAGTGTGTCATTCATTATCTGCATTTTGTTTTAACGATAATCGAATCGTTTAAAAAAGCAAAATACAAAATTTACGATTTTGTTTTTCAATAACCTTTTCAAACAGTATTCGCTATTGTTTAATTCAGCTCTTATTGTTATCTTAACGACAACAATTTTTGTGTTGTATATTCAATAAACAAAACTTTAAATTTTTAGTTTGAAATATCGTTTGAATATTTGGCTTACAAATTTAGCCCAAGATGAGATGAAATGGTAAATCATAATATGTTTTAATCATAATATCGGCATAACTTAAATAACACCTAATCTAAAACATATCAAAAAATGGTGTTGATATCTCTTTCCCCTATTAAATGGCGACCAAAAGTGTTTTGTATTTTACTCAGCAGTTAGGCTAAATTGAAAACTTTGAATGCAATTATTTTTTAAGTTATGCCGGTCTTCTAGCGAATGAGCGATATGTATTAATATGTTTAATAATAAATTATTTTTATTCATAACAAAAAAAATATCCATTAGAAATTTTATTTAAAATTAAAAAAATTTATAAAGAAATATTGAAAATAATATAAAATTTCACTCTTACTACTAAAATAATTACTACAGGTGATTCATGATATCCATTGAAGATGTGGCTGATGACTCCTCTACCGAACGAACCAGAGGGGAGTCCTTAACTTCATTACAAAGAGGCATTGTGTAAAGCTTGCAACCCAATCGAACGACTTTGGTTTCCCTAAAGCAACTTGGAGATGCTTATCGCCCTCGATATAGTCGCTCCCAATTATGGCAATCACACACCTTTCGAGCTCTGTGATTGGCTCCTGATTTATTGGTTTGTTCTAAGTCTGTGCTTGCTGTCATTTCCGATCCCACATTTTTATACTGGTATAGATTTCAAGTTTCTGCATATTTTTTATATAAACAATTATGTAAGTAAAACTTCTAATATCATAAAAATGTTTACTACCCGTATGCCATTAGTTAACATTCTTCATTGCTCCGCCATGACTATTAAGCAATTCCGACAATTCGCTCCACTTCTTTTCGACTTTTCCGTAGAGCTTGTGAGACTTGTCTCCTGCTAGTCCCGGATTTTCTAACATGAAATCAACCAAGTGATTAAGTTGATCAGCTGTGGCGCGACTACTCTGGGGAGCAGTGTTAGTCTTCATATAAAATGGGATATAAGAGAAATTGTTAATAAAAATAAAAGTAATAAATACACATTCTATTCGACTTACCTTGCCTAGCACGAGTTGATTTGTTTTGTTTATTCTTCTTTGAGCTTTTCGCTTTTTTTGGCATTTTGTTTGATAGAGATGCCACTCGATTATAATTTAAATAAACAGAAAAATAAAAGGTGCACATTGTGAATCACTTTGTCGTTAGTGCAAACAACAAAAGCGTTCGATAAATTTTGTGATTGTCGAATCGTTAAAAATTATTGAACAGCACTACAGGTCTAGTAGAGATCTAGAGGTATCCCTTATTATAAAACAGCTTATGTAAAGTAATTTATACATCCCAAATTTTTGTAAGCAAATGCTTTTCTTGATCAATTGTAATTAGCTTTTGAGTCATTAATACGAGTTCATTAGTAGGACAAATGCTAATGCCAGAAAATTTCATTACCATTAATTTCCAATGAATTTTGTTGGCATTATCATTACAGAACTTATGCCAATTAATGTCCAATGCCAATGAAAAAATTAAATGTATAATACATAGTTATGATAGAATTTTATTTTGTAACATACCTTTGTTGTTGCATTAGACGTTGTTTCTCCAGATGGATTTGTTGACTCAGTTACAGCTTTTTGTGTTGTAGTGTCTGCTGCATGCAACAAACTTAAGTAACATATAAGCATAAAACTTATTAACGAAATGAAACTCCAATACCGCCTCATTACAGAATTTATCAAGTAGTTTTCTATGAAATCCCAACAAAAATGTGTTACACTTTATCTTTCGTCTTAGATTTGGAGGACTTTCTGCAAATAATTGAACAGATTAGTTTATTAAATGTACATATACAAGTATTAAGCCTTTAATTAATTACACAAAATTGGCAATATGGCTCTACTGACGGTATATGTAACAAAATACTCTGAACGCCAAAAGAGACTGCACACATTAGTCTTATACATATGTTTTTAAGTTTATCTTACTAATAATTTTTTATATCATTATTTTTTTTAAATACATTTTCTCTTTCCTCATTTTATAAAAATAATAAAAAATTTTACAAAAACAAAATACACAAAGTCAGGGCTGATTTTTAGAACTTAAAATACTTTTTAGTTCTCTTTTAAGTGGATGTCCTATTTTTGGGCATGAGTCGGTTGTGAAAAGTATTTTCACTTCCGATCTCTTTGTTCAACCTATGTAACATTTTAAGCCAATTTAAGTTTGTAGGTATTAGTTTCATTTATTAGAAATAACATTTCCTTCAATATCCACTTTCAAAATCCACTTTTCAGAAATTTGTAAAATGATGTCTGAATTAGCAACAAAAATTTCATTTATTAGAAATAACATTTCCTTCAATATCCACTTTCAAAATCCACTTTTCAGAAATTTGTAAAATGATGTCTGAATTAGCAACAAAAATTGTGTAAATATTTTGTAAAATTTCTGTAATTTGTAATATTTAAATAGCAAACAAATCTACTAAATAATAAATAATTTGTTTACTAAAAATCAGTACAAAAATAGTTAAGTGGGATTGAAACCCGTTTACAAATTTTTGCTACTAACTTTTTTCCTGAGTGTAAGAGTTACCTACAGCACTGGGAGCCATAAACCCTCACAGTAAGGCCGATCCATAACCGTTTAAGGTTATTTATTTATTCAATATTTTCGAATATTGAAACATTTTAGAATTCTTTTTGAGGTTAGGAAATTTTAGTTTGCTCCATAAGTTTTTAAATTTTTAAAATTTTATATGTCCCGATTTTAAAAAATGTATAAAAATAATTTTATTAGATTTTGTTCTAAAAGTCATTACGTTTTGTAAAAATACATAAATTCCAAATTGGATAGCAGTTTTATGAAAATTTGTTGAAAAGTCATATTAATTAGGCACCTGAAAACATATTTTAATATAAAAATTTTCAAATTCATCCCACAAAAGTGATGTACAGGATCGAAAGTATCTAACAACTTTTAAAATTCCTAATCAAATGGTATACAAAAATTATTAACTAATAATCATTAAAAAAATATGGATTCGAGCTTAAATAGACAAATTAAATTTTGTTTTGAGTAATTATTTCCAGTTTGAAACAAAATTTTTTTAAAATCGTGTAAAAACGGCTTAGATTCACACCTATCTAAATTTTCACATAAAATAAATACAATAAAAAATATTTATTGAACTTAAAATAGATATAAAACAGTACAACGTGATTAAGTCTAATGCTTTAAACAATTAATTAAATTGGCTGTCTTTGTTTGGTTTTTATTTCTGAAATTTTCAATCTCCAAGTTTTTTTTTGCCCGAATAATTGTTATATTTTTGAGGTTATGTTAACAATTTCATAACGGGTAACTTTACGAGTTTAAAAGAAAAAACCAGAATTAGTAAATTAAATAAACTTTTATTTACTTTTTGTTTGGCTGTGTTAGCTTAACGCGTTACAAAAATAATGTTATCCAAAAATTCTTAATAATAGTATTCAACTTTTGTTTTTGTTGACTGTATATCTCTACAGGACAGATTATAAAAAAATGTATACCGCTCAGCAAAACCATGGCAATGATAGGTCATTATCGTGTAGATTATCATATAATGAAAGGCCGTTACCTTTTTTATTACTTTAAAATACAAAATAATGACCTACTGATAGTGGGTGGTAGAAGTACTTATATGTAACTACACGCAAAATAATGATTAACTGATAGGTGCTAATATTATATTTGTTTTGAAACTCTTTACAACATAACATAAAATTATCTGTGGATGCCCTACAAGAAAACGACCGGTTATATGACCGGTCATTTGACTGGTAGTGTTGACGGAAATACCCGTCAATGCGTAGAACAAAGTTTCTATCAAGTTCTTAAAGAAAATATGAAAAACTTGACCGAAACTTTATTTTTTTTAACAACAAAAAATGCAATTTATATTAGTTGTTTCACTCTTGCATATATGCAAGAGTGAAATGACAGATATTTTATTTTGTTTATGTGTTAGTTTCAGTCATCAATTTCTTGTAGGGTGTGTTCTCGCCAAAAAAATGGAATTCTTCCACTATTTAGAACAGTGCGAGTCACTTAATATTAAATTTATACACAGTTACATTTTTTTACATACTACTAGGCAATTTTGACATCATGTGACTTACACTGTTCTTAACATTGTAGCGTTGCTGTATTTCATATGAAAACGTATCACATAGTTATAAAACACCTTCACTGCTGTAAAGGGTTTCTAATGTGGTGCATTGTATCTATGTTGTATATAAACTTAAATTTTTGAATGCAAAAAGTAGATATTTGAAAGATTTTTTATATAAATTCATATAGAAATTATTCTTATCGATTTCTTTAAGTACACGCAAAGAAAAAACATAGGTTGGTCAATCATATTCGAAGAGCATCATATATTTTTGTGTTTATGGTTGTGCCAACCATACTCGTACTATATTATGGTTATCATATTATGATAATAAAATAACTATATTTTTACCATAATATTGTCCCTACAGTTATATTATGATTCAAAAATTACTATATTATGGTCCTAAATAAACATTTTATATTGAATTTATCATAATATGATCGCACGTAATCATAGTATTCTCAACATGTTATCATATTATGGTCCCTCATAACTATATTATGATTATATGATCCATAATTTAAGAAAATTTCTTAAGGGAAAAGTTCTTAAAAACTATGAAAAAGCTCTTTAAATTTAAGAATATTTCCTTTAGAGATGTTTTTTCTAAAAAAACTTAATATTTTTGAACAAAAATTGTTAACGAAAAAATCATAGACTTTGAGAACTTTTTTCTTTGATTGATTTTCATGATTTTATTGATTGTTGCCAGCATTTTATCGTTGTATAATTATCATATTTTTTTTTCATAGTCAGAATTTTTGATACCACAACAGTATTGTTACAGCCAATCATGATACAAAATAGAAGGTGCCAATCACAAAATAGTAAAGTATTAACTAAATAATAATGGTAGAGACCATGTTGATGGTTATAAAATCAATAACTTTGTTGTAACAACCATATCCAATTGCAGCAAGCACAATATAGTAACAGTGATCATATTGCAACCATGTTTTTTCTCTGCGTGTAGGAAAATTTTACTTAAGATCCACTGTTGTTTTTCCCAAGCGAAACTACTTACTTTAATATTGTAAGTAACCAGTTATTTCTTCACTATGAGTAACCATGCTGGAAACTCATTATTCTAACTTTTTAATATAAGCGAGAGAATTTTAGGACATTGCGATCAAAAGTAATTAAGCGAGTAAATAGTCTGATAACTATGAAACTCTTTGTGTTCTATTCACCCCCCTAATTGCTTGGTAATATCTGTTTTTGCTGGGCGAGCACGAAATTTTAAATAAAACATTGTTTTGGATCTCATGAAAAATATAATTTTGTAACAAGTGGTTATTGCTGACAATCGCAGAAATCACTGAAAAGAATGGAAATTAGTCTAAAAAAATTAAAATAATTCTGAAATGAAAAACAAACAATTTAATTCACGCATTAAAAACAAACAATATTTAATCACGAATTAGAAACAAGAAATTTTAATTCGAGACTTAATAAAAAAAAATACTTCTCCCAAATTAAAAAAAAGCTATTTCGTAATTATTTGTTTAAATTCGCTTTAAAACTATAATTACTACTGGTGATTCAACTAATATATTAAATGTCTGTGTATACCATTTACATGAATGTATATAAAATTAATTGATATGACTTAATTATATATGTGTATTATCAATAACTCTTTTATAACCGTTCTTATCAAATTTATAATTTCATTGATTTTTTTCTAAAAAATACACAATGCAAAATCTTTCAATAGTTTATATCTAATAACTATTTCAGGTTAATTCGAAACCACTAAGTTCACTTTGCAAAATCAAATTTTTCTTGTTTTGTCAATTAATAAAATTATAATCGGGTTATGTACCTTCACACTCTTGCAGACGATAATTAACTGTCGTAGTTTACTCAATTTTCTTTTTAGTAGTAACAAAAAATAAATTTAATATCTATTCATTGAGTTGTCTTATCAGTATACTATTCATATTATTTATTATCTTATCTAAAACAAAATAATAAAAAGTTCTACACTCATATTTATTTATGGTTTACAAATGCACATAGGTGAATTTGGGCAAAAATTATAATTTAAAATGTTAAATAAAAAGAGAAATCAAAATATTTCTCTTAATTAAAATTTACGAGTATACTTAAATTAAATTCTAAGTGTAAGTAATACGTTAAAAAAAACGTATAACTTCATCTAAATAGTTTGCGGAAGTTGGGAAAACAATAAAAAAATTGTCTAAAATGCTTCTCTACAAACAAATAATTAATTTTATAAATAAAATTCAAAAAGCAAAAATGCATGCCTTTAACCGAACATCAACTCGAATCTTTTTGATAACAAACTTTTTTAACTATGTGTCGTACTTTTTATAAAATCAATAAAACCAGTGCATTAATTTTTTTTTCCATTTGCAGTTTCTGAATTTCTGGGTAGTGCTACCCAGCGGGATGATGAATTTGATTACGAAATATCATTACAAATAGTACTTTTTCGACCTTAAAAGTACCAAAAATAGTATATTTTAAATTTTTTCGTAAAGCACATTTCGCTCATTTGCAAGAAGACCTGAAAAACTAAAAGACACTATTTTTAAGTTAATGATGCTGAAATAGGGGTCACTATAATTTAAAACAAATCAGAAAATTGTATAGATTTTCTTTATCTCATTGAGTGGCGACCAAAAGTCTTTTGCGCTTTTCTCAGCAGATAGGCTCAATTGAAAACTTTAAATGCATTTATCGCGGAATCGTCTGCTTTGAGTTATGCCGGCCTTCTCGCAAATGAGCGATATAATACTTAATTTTTTAAGCACAACTTTACGAGTGTTGTTTTATCAAAAACAAAAAGTTTTTTATTATTTGGGTCAATTTATATGGTGGCTTTTTGCATGCAATTATTGCCTGCACGGTTTAGCATTGTTTTAGTCGAGCATGTTTTTGTTATTTATCTTTCGCTCACATTTGTATTCTTCTTCTGTTGCTTCATTCACATTCGGCTTTAGAAAGAAAAAAGAGAAAATGTGTGTCTCTACCCACTGCACCACAGACACTTACATTGAATTGTTGTCTAATTTTGATTGTAAATATTTTTTTAAATGAAAAGAAAAAACAAAATACATTTAAAAATTTTGTTAGAATAATAAAAGTTTCGGTTGCTAACCTTAAGATTTTATTATAATTACCAATATTGTTATAATTACTGGATGATTGTGTTTATGTTGAAAAACAATTTTAGATTCGGCTTCACTTTAAAGCCATTTACCAGATTATTGGCCGTGCTGGCGTTAACGCTCGGCTAAAGCTCGCCGGATGGGGGGGGGGGGGGGGGTTCTTCGCCCGGAATTAAAATATAGATGAACAACAAAAAAAAAATCATCATGTCAGTCTGATTTAAGATTTATAAATTTTATGTGGACCCGAAGCTAAGTCAAGTTCCTGTAAAACAGCAAAAAATTAAATGTAAGAAAATTAAAAAATTAATAATTAAAATAGATACACATCACCAGAAAAATCAGTACCCTTCTGCCCGGATTACACAGTGAAAAACGCTAAAACAACCGAAAAAAGTTTTTTGGTGTTAGGCAACTTATGGTGGCCCACCCACTGGTAATCCTGGGGATTTCACCATGTCAAACCCGTGGCCATATAATCGGGTTGTCCCTTACTCGTTTCCACTTACCGGGTCTACCCTACTATCACTTGAAAAAATCTATTCACACATTTTTTCTTTTTAACACGTTATAAGAAAATCCATCATGAATAAAAAAGGTTACTGTACATAACTTATTTAAAACGGTAGAATAAAATCTCAAGAGCTTGTTTTTCCTAACGGTTCACTTCCGTTAGGTAATTGCAGAATTTTTTAGAAATCTCCTTTCTCGGTAAGTTCCAGGTTATCCTTTTTTTCAGCATGTCAGTCTGTGATGTGTCCGGTGTGGTGAGGTAAGTAGTCCGCGTTTCTTAAATAACTTTTCATTCCTTTTTTAGTTTCCTTTTTTTATCTATACGAATTATAATTCGTTTGTATTTTAAAAACCGCGAGGACCTAGGCCTGAGCTCATCCTATTCCTACGCAAAACCAATAGGTTCTTCCTATTCTATATAACATATGTTACGAATAATTTTTGGTAAAAATAAAACCCAGTCCTTTTGTCCGTTCGCGGTATAATGCGTACGTCCTATCGTATATATATAAAAGATACATTGCACCTCCGATGGTGCAATGGGGACAATGATGATAATAGTGCCCAGAAGATTATCGTGCTGATGCCGCTTATGGTAATAATCCTGGCAGATGATGGAGTGAGAATGATCCTGGTGGAGATGATGAAGGTAGTGTCCCAGATAAGGATGCTGGCCCTGGCAATGCGGCTTCATAACAAATTTTCTTTCTTTATTTTTATTATATCTATCTTAATTTAATTTAAAACATAATTTAAAAACCAAAAAAATTGATCCGCTGCTCGATATTGCGCAGCTGTCTGGGTCGTTTTTCACCGGAAGAAGGACCCGTTTTCTCTCTCATTCTCATACTCATTACATTCAAACATAAGTCATTTTTATAGCAGTTCTAAAGTTCGTTAAGTGAATAACCCATTAAGGACCGACGCGACAATTGTTTCAGGTAATTTGATATATTTTCTGTTTATAATTCATTTTAATGATGAAGAACTTTAAGTGCTTGCATTTAAAAATTTTAAATAACGATACAAATTTGGTTGTTCCGATAGAATTGCAACCAATGTTGATGAACATTATGCATAAAGACTTGCATTTAAACGCTTACAAGGTGCAATTGACTCAAGAACTAAAGCCTCTTGACCATTCCAAACGTCGTCAATGGTCAGAATGGTGGCAAGAAATGGCAACAGTGGACGATCAATTTTCGAAGAAAATCATCTTCAGTGATAAGGCACATTTTCACCTCAGGGGATTCGTCAATAAGCAGAATTGCCGCATTTGAGCGAATGATAATCCAAGAGGGATTGTCGTAAAACCACTGCACCCACAAAGAGTGACTGTTTGGTGCAGTTTATGGGCTGGAGGCATTATCGGGCCATATTTTTTTCCAAAATAAGGCCGGTCAGGCAGTTGCTGTGAATGGTGTTCGCTATCGTGAGATGATAACGAACTTTTTATGGCCCCAATTGGAAGATATGGATGTGCACGATATGTGGTTTCAACAGGAGTGCCACTTGTCACACAGCTAACGAAACAATGGCTCTTTTGCGCGACAAATTTAATGGCCCTGTTATCTCACGTCGTGGCGATGTCAATTGGCCGTCAAGATCATGTGATTTGACACCGTTGGACTTCTTTCTTTGGGGTTATTTGAAAGAAAATGTGTACGTCGATAAGCCAGCAACAATTCAAGAGCTAAAGAGCTAGAAAATGTTACTCTCTATCAAATCAGCATTTACAAGGAACTATATCAGAAAAGAGTTATCCCTGATTTTGGTGAAATTTTTATACTGCTATAAAAAAAATAAAACATTTGTGAGAAATTGTGTGACCTTATTTTGATTTTGACATGGCCTGAGAGATTTTATTGCAATTTGACATAATTTTCAAAATGCAAATCACAAAAGGGAATCAAAATTTTTATGTCTAACAATGTGTGGCTCAATTTGGAACTACGTTTATGTGTGACAGGATATTTTATTGCATTTTTAGTGAAACCTTTATTATTTATTTATTTTTTAAAGAAAAAATTAACATTTTAAGTAAAAGTGCAGGGAGATGACAATCCGCCTATTTCGATTTTCTTTTTGGATAGTACTAGGATAAATCAGATAGAATTTTAGTTTCAGAATGTAGTTTCATATGTTTACAAAATTAAGTTACTCAGTTTTTATTTATTTTTTTCCATTTAAAAAATTTCACCAAAATGCATGTGCATGTCGAAAAGTTATAAAATGCACTTACATCTATTCACGACCTCTGTCCGATTTTTGGGTTATCTTCCTCTTTTCGACCTTACATAACCATATAACTACCCAGCAAAAAAAGTAGCAAAAAAAGGGAAAAAGAAGCAGTGGTTCTGATTCCGGTGTTGTTAAAATTTGTATCGGAACCAATGATTTTTATATAGGGGTGGAAGTTTTCTTTTAAGATCCTTTTTTATTGCATCTAAAGCCCTTCTTATGGTTTAATAAAAATCTTTTGATGGTTTCAAATAAATTTTAAATTTGTTATTTAGATTTTAACATGTCATCAGTAATCGAGTCTTAGCCTCATTTTCCTATGAAATGATGAGAAGTTATGGAACATAATTTATAAATTTTGATGAAAAGTTTCATTGGTTTTATTAAAAGTTTCTGAGTGTATTTAATATATAATTACCATGGTTTATTCCATACAATTTTCTCATTTATAACGAGATAAGTTACCAGCCCTTACATATTTATTTTGCAATAAAGAAGAATTTAACGAACAAAGTATGTTTTTCATAATTTGTATTTAATTTGATTTTCATTTGCTCATAAAATTCGCATTCACATGAACATCAAAATTATTTTCCGCCTGTGAAAATATTTATGTTTTTGTTTTTGCAAATTTGAAAAATCTATTTCTCTCCACTTTAATTATAACTTAAATACACAATTGTAAAATGAGCCTGGTATTTTCATATAGGGTAAACTTGGGAACATTCGGTAGTTTTTGTAAAAAGTTCTGTCGTTACCAAATCAATATATTTAAAGAAAAATTATTTTTAATATAAATATAATTAAATTAAAATAATCTTTTAATTTAATAATTAAAATTTTTAATTACTTCTATGACTTAAAAAATTTGTTAATATTTTTAAAGTAAACCAAAACGGGATATCTGGCCTAAAATTTTTTAGAGGTTTTTGAACATAAATGCATCATAGTTGTGAGTCTGCATTGGTCTAAGAAAACGGCATAAATTTTCTACAAAAGTTTAATTAAATTTGGTATTTTTAATTTGGTATTCCATTATCACAAGTTATTTGCCAAAGTGATGTGATCTATTATAATTATTTTCCTTGGGGAAGGACTATCAAATATGAACCAACCCCCTGGGTAATATTTCCGGAAATAAATAAATTTTTAATTAACCAGTCAGAAAAATGCAATCGATAGAATGTTGGGAAAGAGTTGGATAGGGTGGTACGCAAAATAATTGATTTACAACGTTTGTAGTATTTTTTCAACGTCAAAATGATACAATAAAAAACGGATATTTGAAAATGAAAAATTCAGTACTTAAATACTTAAAAGATAATTCGTTTTTTACTTAGGGTGAGTGCAAACTGTCCAAATAAAATCTAAACTAAATTCACGTTTACAAATTTCTCTTAAATTTGAAAAAATTTTTGAAAAAATTCCAATCCCTTTTGTCGATTTGTATTTATTTTAGAATTTATTTAGCCACCTCCTATTCCTATTTCCAGTACTTTTTATTAAAAAATATTTGCAATATATATTTAAAATAAATCACTAATTCTTGGATAAAACAATTACAATAGAAATATGTACTTTTCACCAAATAACTTGGCACTTAAACGATATTTACGTAGTTTCGTTTTAATTAATAAAAATCATACAAATAACATTTCATTTGAAAATAGTAAAGGTTCTTGCGATCAATTTGCCAAACTCAAAATCATATTATTCGAAGTAAAAATATACATAAAATATATGTATTTATAAAAAACATTTCAAAATTAATGTCGTATTAAATGATGTTTTATACACCCAGAGATAAGATTAGTTGCAATTCGATCAAAACCGTTAACATTTATTTGTGAAGATTTAATTTTATTTGGAATAACCTAAAATCCATTAAGAAAGTAAAAATGTTGTACTGGGAATTAAAAAAAGGGAACAGAAACCAAAATTCAATCCTATTATTAAATTATTGGTATTTCCAATCATCTTTAAAATTAAAATTCGTTTAATATTTGTGTGCGGTGGAAGCAACCATTTATTTAGTGAATATATAAGTAATTTGGTACAATCAATCAAACTTATTAAAAAATTGTCGATATTCAAAAGTGGTAACTACAAGTACAGTTATTCTGATCAAATGTATCATTTAATTAAGGTTTCAGTAGGAGCAACCGAATTGTGCATTGTATTGATAATAGACGTATTGATAAACAAATTTTATACTAACATTTCTTCATAAGTGTTTGTGGTGTAGTAGGTAGAGAGGTAGCTCAGTACTCACAAGTCCCGGAAAAGGCAAACTTTTAAAAAATATTTTTTTTAAATTAAAGTAAAACATTCTAATGTTTAAATGGCAAATATATCAAAGAAAATTTAAATTAGTTTGGTGCAGTAAGCAAGAGTGTGAACTATGAATCTGATTGCACAGGTTCGATACCGGAAAAATTTAAAAATAATTTTTTTTTTTAATAAAATTTTGTGGAACGTAATAATATTTTTGTGAATTATAAATATTAAATTGTACAACTGAATAAAAATATTATTTAATATGAAGACAGTTGTCGTAACCGCCAGAGTTCGATTTTCTGTTTTCTTGATGTATCAACATCAAAACAATTTGAATTATTGTGCTTTTAATAGTTCTTGCCAAAACTTTTTGGAATAAAAAATTCCCTCAAATGCCTCCATATGTAGGGTTAAGCTCTTAATCATAAAAATTGTATGGTTTATATTTATAAAAAATAATTTGGTTAAATTTAGATAAGTTATTAAAAAAATATTTTTGTCAGTGGACAAGGCTAGTAGAGGTCTTAAAAGGGCCACATATATTAAGATAAGTTAATGTGGCTAAAGCTGTAAACAATTTTTAATCTCCGCTTTCTAAGAATAAATTTTCTTTACTATGAATTTAAAAATATCGGGAATTTCAGTCCCATTCACTTTAACCACAATGATGTAAACAATTTTATAAATTTTCTTATACAGTCCCAAAACTTTGTTTGCACGCACAAAGAAATAGTTTAACAATATTTTATGAATTTTTCTTCTGAAACTAAAGTTTAAGTTTTCATTTTATGAGGGTTAGCCAATTTTTATGAAAAATTTGTGTAGTTTTTGTTAAATTGTCTAGCTTTTTAGTGACTTTGTGAGGCATTTAATTGCACGCAGTGACGAAAAATTTGTTCCGCGGGCATAATAAGTAATTTAAATTTGGTTTGTGATCTTTTATTAAATCTTATTCCATTAAATCAAATTGAAATGAATTACTTTAAATATTTGAAAAATATCTCTAAAGGTTTAAATAAATAAATTGCGCTATCGTTATGTCTTATTAATTTTTATAAAAATTTGTTCGAAATAAATGGTAAAATTGCGTGCGTTTCATTTCTGAGTTTTTTAAAAATCACATTCATATTCTGTACCCCATATCGGTTGATAAAATACTTTATTCCCATTCCGTACATTTTAAATAAAGGGTGGTTAAATTTTAAGGACCGATGTTGAATGTGAACCACACCTAAACGTCAAGTTTTTTTTCTGCATTTCATTTCACATTTCTCAATTTGAACCATGGAAAGATACACAATCGAGCAACGTGTTAAATTCATTCAGGCTTATTATGAAAATGGGCGTTCAAATCAAAATGCATTTTGTGAACTTCGTGTTTTTTTTGGTCAGCATAATCGACCAAATGTGTCCACAATCGGGAGAATTGTAGACAAATTTTAGCAAACCTGGTCTGTGGAAACACCTGTGCATGCTCGCCCAGTTCGTTCTGCGGAAAACATTGCTGTTATTCGCGATAGTGTGTCATGAGGTCGGCCAAGCAGTCACCGTGAACTTATTGTGGCCAGGAGTTGAGGATATGACCCTGGACGATATGTGGTTTCAACAGGACGGTGCCACTTGTCACACAGATAACGAAACAATGGCTTTTTTGCGCGACAAATTCAATGGCCGTGTTATCTCACGTGGTGGCGATGTCAATTGGCCGCCAAGATAATGTGATTTGACACCGTTGGACTTGTTTCATTGGGGTTATTTGAAAGAAAAGGTGTACGTCGATAAGCCAGCAACAATTCAAGAGCTAAAGGATGAGATAACGGCATAGAACCTCAATTATGCCTCAGCGTCATCGAAAATTTGGACCATACCATATTATCACAATAAAAAGAAATGACAATAGTTTTCTAAATAATTTGTGTTTTATTCAAAATCAACATTGGCCCTTAAAATTTAACAACCTTTTATATGGGGAAATAAAAAATGAAGCGACAAAACATACTGAGCTCATTTTTCGTTATAATAAAATGAATGCATAAATGAATTGTTCAAATACTAGAAACAAGCTAGTGTCATGCGGCCTGTATAAATTTTGTTAAAAACGTGCTAACCTCTGCCAAATTTCGTTTAAATAGGTTTAACATAAGATAAAGTAAACCGTAAATATTAGGTTGAATAAGATGTTCCACATCCCTCGTGGCATTCCGCCAACATTAGCTGCTTACAAATTTTATTAAACAACGCAGTGCCAACCTCTGCTCAAATACATATAACAGAACCCAATCTATATGTATTGCGGGTTATACTGAAGGTACCACGCCCCTCGTCCCACTGCTTCTATGACGGCCACATTTGGTGTAGAGTTAAAAAAATATTGTTAGAAAATGCTGTGATAATTTTGATCAAATATGTTTTACACACTGAACCAAAAGCAGTAGTTAAATCAACAGAGAAAACAAATTTGCTTGTTTTGCTTTTTACTCATATTTTATTCTTTTCTTCTTCTTTTTTGGATTTTAGCTTTAAAGTGTCTTTTTCTTAAGATTTTTGAGTTTTAAATTACTTTTTCACATTTTTTTGCCTAAAAATGTTTTTTTTAAATTTTTTCGCAACTTTTGCTTGTTTTTTTTTGCCAATATTTTTTGCTTTAAATACATTGAACAGCCAACAAAAGCCGTCCCGCTTAGCAAATATATATTTTGACGTTTAACTATTTGATGTGATGTTATTTTGACAAAATAATGTTAATTGAATAAAATATATTATTCAAAATAACAAATCCTAATCACCATATTAACAGTCAGATTAAATAAAATTGAAAATTGTTATTAGTTTTGACTAATGAATTTATTTTATTAAAGAGTGTATTTTAAATAATATACCGCCAAAATTTTAACTAAAAATATCTCTTGTAAAGTTTAATAAATATTTTCGAATCAAAAATTGTTTGTAAAAATAAAGCTATTATTTTTTCTATTTGAAACCAAAAAGAAAACGCGCATAAGTTCCAAACAATTGCTATTAAATTGCTATTTTCTGTTTTGCTCTATTTCTAGCAATTTTCCCGTTATTATAACTTGGCTTTAAAGTACGTGTTAGTTAAAAATAACTTTAGCTAAAGTGGACAATAATGCACTTTTATTTCTTTACTATATTTACTTAAAACAAACAAACAAACGAAAAATAAAATTTCTTTAAATTGTGTAAAAAATAAAAAAGTTAAAAGAAATAAACCGAACAGAAGTAAAACGGTAAAAAAGCTACACGGCAACTACTCTACAAAGCAGAAAATATGGCAACTTCAAATGCATAAACCTTACGTTAAAAGTTACAGGTAAGGTAAACTAACCTTTAGCTTATCGGTCACTTTTAGCTTAAAGTATACTTATAATAACGAAAAACTAATTATCTGTCCGTTAACATCCTAACTTTAGCTATTAACAGTTATAATAATAGGCCTTAAGGAATAAAAACGGTCCTGATTTCGTTATAAATTATACATGATATTTTCCGATGGAATATTAGGTATATTATTTTAAGAAAATTTGTGTAATTGATAAAATACAAAAATAATGAAATATAAAATTAATTAATTAAAGTATTCAGACAATATTTATTATTATACCCATACAAGTTTATTTAAAATTAATAATTATATTTAAATATATAAATACATTAACAAACACAAATTATGTCATAAATAATGTTTTCTCTTTTTCAGCTTAAACAATTTTAAAGGCCCTTGAACAAACACGAATGTTATAAATTTTTTAATAGATTTTTGAAGTTTATGATATAACACCTTCTTAGATACTCCTATATTAAAACGGCACATAAACATTTTTGTCAAAAGTGCATAAAAGATTTCAACAAAAACAATTTTTAAAAATCATAAAAAAACAATTAAAACGTAAATTGTAGAAAATTTAATAAATTCATTAATAAAAAAGTGAAAATTTCACACAAATATTACATTAAGTTAATTTAAAGAACTATTTTGTTTACAGTTGATTCACATTGGAAATCAAGGTTTTTATTTGAGGATAATCGTAGTCAGAGTTAGAAATTCTATAAAAATATTTTTGTATGGAAGTTCAGATAAAGATGCTAATGGGTATTTCAAATTAAATTCAAATAATATTTTAAAGCATGTTTTAGCAGCAGTTACTGCCAATACATTTCACCATCGAAATATGCTACTATTTCTTTGGGTTCTAGTATTATGTTATCAATGGCTGAATTGCTTTTTTAGCTTTGCATCTACTATTCAACTCTGCCTCGCATTTAGCAGCAGTGCTTCCATCAATTAAAAAACTCTTTTGTAAAACTTTTAAGGAAAAACTTGAATGAACTTTTTTTCATTCTCCATCACATTCATGAACTTTTTTCTCATTTTCCATTACAATTTTTGCCGTAGGTACTTATAGACTATGCATCAGGAAAAAGACACCGCAACAACAACCATCTGAAAAAGAGAAAAAAGCATTATTGGCGATAAATCGTAAACAAAATACAAACTTACTTTCTGTTAAGCATACATGGGAAAAAGTAATTGAGGCATTGATTTTTCAGGTAAATGCTAATGTCAAAGCAGTCATTTCAAAAGTAATGCTTTAATGTTTTAATCCTAAGTATGTTATGTTTGTAATTTCTTTAATTTTTTGAATTGTCAAATCATGGAAAATTAAGGACTGATACTCTCGAAGTATTTTGTAGCCATTTATACTTTTTTTATTTGACCAATATCAGAACAATAATATTTTCAAAAGAAATTAAATAACTTTTTCTGCATTTATGACAAATTCACACTATAATATTTGTTTTAAAAAAACACTGTAGTAGTTTTGAAATTTATATTCAAATCCAACAATGTTGAACGAAATCTTAATTTAGGAGTAAAATCTCTTTAAAGATTTAAATAACACCAAATGATTCAATACATGTACCGAAAACTTTAGTCGCTTATACCGACTTCCATTGATTTCGAAAACGTGAGTTTTGTTCTTGTTTTGGTTCAGGTCATAAAAATCAGTAAGAATTAAATATCGAAATAATTTAAAAGAAATTATTTCAAAATTAACTAGAAGACCTTCCGCATTTGGGTATATGTAAATGCTTAAAATCCATTTCAATCTTTAAAAAATACGTACAAAAATATTATATGAGTTTATTAAAAGTAAAAACTACCTACCAACTAAAAGGCTATTGGTTTTTGTACTGCTTCCAGCATTTGTTACATCAGCAAGTCGATAGTTTTGATACCCAATTGGTTTCAATTTCGGACTTATTCATCCGCCCTCGTATGCATTAAGGGTGGGTGTGAACTGACTAAATAATAGCAACTATTCAGGTTTCCAATTTTTTATGAAATTTAAAAATTATTTAAAATATTTTTAAGACAATTTCGAAACCATTTGTAAGGTTGTATATAATTTTGGGTTTATTTAGCCACCTCACACAGGGGCTAAATAATAAATTAAACAGTTATACAATATAAGTGTGTCTAAGATTTATTAATTCAAAAATATAAACCTCAGTTTCATCAAATAGGAAAATATATATTTTACATCCCGTCTAGATTAGCATCGAGATTTTGATATCCACCACTGTGAAAATATGATAAGTGATGTGTTTGTGCGGCAAGGTGTTAACAGAAATATTCACTAAAATCTGATAGAACCCATGTAAAATATATTGATAATAATGCAACCAGTCTATGCGGGAACTCTTAAGGTAAACAAATGCCAAATTTATATGGGATTTTCGAACATAATTTACCGCATTAACACAGCTAAAGAAAAGCTGTATACGTTAAAATTAGAGCGAATATATTTATTAGAATTAATTTTATGAGTTTTTTTTTAATTAAACGTCCATAAGCTTTTCTCCATGGTTTTTTCTCAGTGCTGAATATCAACATATTTATAGAACAAAAATAGTTTATAGTACATTTTGGTAAGTAATATTTATAAAACGATAGGTATTTAACTTCAAAATATGGGCGATAGTCGTCTACTTTTTATGAAATCGCTAGCCTGGTTAAACTTTCGAATAGAATGCATTGTTTGAATTAAAAAAATCTATTCCAAATTTCAAACTCTACAAAAAATTTACAAAATGCAAACAAGTAAAAATAAGAGTTTTAATTTTTTAACAAACTTATTACGCCAGAGTATACAAAGAGTGTCAGAAATAATCTTCGAGAAATTCAACTTGCTACAGAGTTCAGCTGCATCATGTTTAATTAATTGGGCAACAATTGCAAAGTTGCTAAAGTATTGTTTATACCAGTTTTTGGGATTCTTAAGAGTCTTCCACTTTTTTCATGAAAACAACTAATTTTCAAATTCATGCATTTTTTATAGTTTTGTTTATTATTATTGCAACATGTAATAGCATACTTCTTCTCTTTATTATATTTGTACCATAGAAATGGGAAATAATAATAATAGATATGGATAGACAAAAAAAATCTTAAAAAATTCATGAATTAAATAAAAAAAGAGCTTCTTTATGAAAAATTCTAAAATTAGCTATATGTTAGCACTGCTAGACACTGTTAAAATTTGTCTACCAAAACTTACTTTTGTTGCTGCCGTACTATGTGCGCGTTCTAAGAGAGTTCTTAAAAATTCGTGAGAGAAACTATATTCTTGAGAACAATATACTTGATAGATAATTCTTTAGTTAAAATTTTCAGCAATTTGTTTACAAGACATAAACTTGTAAACTGCTGATCATTTTATTTACAAGGTAAAAAATTTTAAATTTATTTAAACTTTTAACTGACTGACTACATAGCATTACAATTATAATATTTCTGAATTTGCCTGTAAACGATTTTTACAGCTCATGGACATGACATAAATGTTGCTATACATCCAGATAAATTCAAATAAGATTTTAACAAATTCATATACTTTCGAATAACTTATTTTGCGCTTAGACGAAAAGTTAATCTAGTAAAAAGTGTATTCTGCAACAGGCAGAATAAAAACAAATCAAATAATTGGGCATTGTGTCTTATTAATATAAATTGCAATTACTTTTAGGTAATAACTTATAGCTTAAGCTCGTATGATACTAAATTTTTTCGTAAGCAGTCAAGAAAACTTGACTTTTTTAGGGTTTTTATTTGAGTTTTCTTTTCCATTCCGTAAATAACCAAAAACTTAAATAAATACCCTAGAAAAGGTCAAGAATTTGTTAGGCTAAAAACTAGTGTCATAAAGGCGTTAGGAATGTCTTTTAACCCCAAATTTATCATCAGTTTGTAGATTTACATGAAATATAAATTTAAATTTAAAAAAAAAATGTTAACGCATATGTGACACCTGCTTTTTTCAAGTGACTACCAGGTTTTTTCTAACAAAAAATTTTAATTTTAATTCAATTAATTTGTATATTCGATTTTGTTTTTAAATCATTTTATAGGAAAATCCTCATAAATAAGACTTAAGTAATTGGTTAAAAACTTCCATTCAGAGCTGACGTTAAAATTTTTACCGTAATTAAAACTTTTTATTATAAGTTTCACAGTAAATTCAAAATGAATTCGAATAAGTCAAGAATTATTTATCCAGTCGGGTCAAAGTGTATACCATTGGAAAAGTCTCGGAATTATCTTATATGACCATATGGATTAATCCTTTATGGAACAATTAAAGATTTTTATTTGTTTTTTAGGAAACTTCTTAATATATAGTAAATATAAGTTGTAGAGATGATATCATAACCAGTGTCCCAACTGATGTGTTGGGCTCCCTAGTGAAAGAAAACAAGAAAAATTGAGTAAATTTTCAAAGCAAATTTTATAAAAATGAAGAGAACGTTTTTACAACGTGAGCGCGTTGTTATAGAACTCTTGGAATTTTAGGTGTTTTTATTAATTTTTCTTTTCTTATTAATAATAGTAAAAAGAGGAATTGAAAATTCTAATAAATATCCTAAAATTCCAAGAATAAAAGTAGAGTATTCAAAAACCGAAACCGAAAACCGGTCAACCGGTTTCTTTTTTTTTAAAAACCGATCGGTTTCGAATATTTTGTAAATTCGAAGAAAACCGAAAACCGGTCTTTTTTGTTCGGTTAACCGGTTTTTTTAATTACATCACCAACTGGGTTAATTGGTCTCTTTTATTTTTTCCGAACACTTTTATAATCGTTTGTTTGGTTATGAAGATTTAGATAAAAGTCTGCTATATTCCGATGAAGACTTAACTTTGGATATTCCAAATTCAAACAGTTAAATTTCTAATCTAAATAACACAATAAACAGTAATCAAAATCCTAAAAAAGAGACTGTACAAAATCATTCATCATTATATGTGACCTTCTCCGAGAAAAGGGACCTAGTGTGTGAAAATGAAGTTTTGGGAAAAACACATTTAAAGTTTCATAACGCATTGTCACTGTGAACACACCTTTAGTTGGAAGATGCAATTTGGTATGGTTAGTTATGATTGGGTGCCGACTTTGGTGACGGATTGTTTATGTGGTGACGTATTTTTTTCGCTTTTAGAGTGACAATTTAAAAACAATTTAAAACCAAAAAATCAAAAAAAGTAAAATTTTATTGACTTTCCCAAGTTCCTTTTGTATGTTTTTATGGGGTAAATAAATTTTTGTCAGAAATCTAACTCATTTCATCTTATTCTACATCTTTTAGGTACCAGAATCCACTCTTGAGTCCAAACCCGTTTTTGACACATAAATTCATATATATTGATAAATGCTACAAAAGAACTGAAAAGTTGGACAATTTTTATAATTGTCTTTTGTTCAACATCTACTATTAGTGAAAGAGTATTTTCCACTTCTAGCTTTATCAAAAGCAAACAAAAAAATCGTCTTAAAACGAAACATTTAAATTGCATATTATTTCTAAAATATTTTTAAAGAATGTATTTTTTTATTTTTATTTATATATTTTTATATATTAAATTTTTTTTCTTTTGTTTGTAATAAAAACAATAAACAAATTATATAAGCTTTTTATTAAAATTAAAAAAAAAAAACCGAAAAAATCGGTTGACCGGTTTTTTGTGCAAAAACCGAAATTGAAACCGGTTTTTTTAAAATTCGATTTTTCGAAGAAAACCGAAACCGGTTTTTTGAATACTCTAAAAAGCCAATTTATAGTCAGCATAATTACAAATTTTAAATAAAATTTTACTTAGGTAAAAAAATTTTAGTAAAAATTCAGGCACTAAATTATTTGCTTTAGAGCTAAACAATATGTTATAACATATTTGAATGAAAAGACAAATTTTTTAAAATTTTCTTACCTAATTTAAATCTTCGTTTTTCGCAGATTTTTCTTAAGTGTACATTAAGAAGTTGTGCCGTAAATTTTTTCTTATGGTTTTTCAGCTAACAGAACGGTCATATAAATATCATTTTCTGTCACGTTATTTATAACAAGATCAACTGACCCTTCAGTTAGTTTAGAATTATTTTCATAAACACAAAAATTAAAATTCCTTTAAATGACAATTTCAATATTTTTTAAACATCAAATGCAATTTTGGAAGGGACTTTAGAAGATTCAGAATTCCCATCAAATAGTTCATGTGTATTGTATTTTGGTTCTGCTTCAGCACCACCGACTGGAGGAGACAAAGGATTTTTGCCAAGACATTAATATATTGAAAAATTTAATTTAAGTTCCATTTATTTCCTATTTCCATAATTTGACGAGATGTTATTATTTCCTATTATTTCCAACGCAAATAATTCTCACAATAAAAAATATTTTTTAAATAATTCGCGCAATAAAAATGATGCTCGGTTAATTGATGACGCGACAAAATTAACCACGCTAAGAAATGTCTACTAATTCGATTGTTTTCTTTTTCAAATTGAAGAAATATTTTGTCAAATTAACTTAACTGCCTTCTTAACAATTTTTTAGAATCAACAAATTTAATTTTGTTTCTTAATTAGCAAGAAATTATCAGAACGACAAGTGCTTTGTAAAGCATATATGCCAACCAAAACAATGTTACCCAATTTCAAGCCTATAAATCAAGGCTTTAATTACACTTTTATTCAATAGAATATTCCAGCAAAACGGACACTGGAATTCAAGTCGAACATTACAGTTAATTCAGACCCTGAATCACCGTTCAATTCAAGTTCAAACAACATAATAATATTACTTGTATTCAAGCCCTAACTTCAAGTTTAAACAAAGCCGTAATTATTGGTTTTTGTACAATTTATTAACACACATTTTCAAAATATTCCGCTAATACTTTTTTTATTTTGAAGCGTAGAAATTTGTAGAAATTTCCTGAAATAAGAAAAAATATAATGTAAGGATAGAGTTTAGCTCCAAGTAAATGTGGCTTACCTTTTCTTTAAAATCCACAGGAAAATTGTAAATTTTAACAAATGTTTATATTTTATTTTAAAATATTGACAATAAACGAAAAACATGAATCAAATTATTTTTATTTGTATGAACTTGATTTTTACTGTAAGAAACACTCAATATAAAGCACAATACAAGCAATATTTAAACCACTTGAAATTTTAACTTTTCAATGTTTATTGGGTAGTCTTAGTAAAAATTGTTGGCTTTACAAAAAAAAACATCAATTTGGTTTGAAACAGATATTGTTTAAACAATTAATTTCATTAAAAAGTTACAAAATTGTTAAGATGATTTCACTTACCACTTTTGATTCTGTGCAGGAGCCGATAAAAAGCGGTGTAAAATTTTGGGTTGTTTGTAAACTACCACGCCTCTTTGACCTCTTTGATGCAGTGCGTAATATATCGTGCAAAATTTGATTACACAACGTTCAATAGAAGCTGCAGAATTTAACTTTAAAATATAGATAGAATATGTCCAGTAAATTTAAGGGAAATTGGTTCAGCCGTTTGGGACTGATGATGGAAAAAACACCCAGGCAATCAAACAAAAGGATTTATAATATTATTAGGATAATAGGATATACTAAAGTTTTATCACTGGTCTCGTAGCTTTAATCGTGAATTTGATTAAATGCAAACATATCAAGAAAACAAACTTTTATAAAATGAAATTATTTGTTTTTCATTATTTAAACAAAGTACGTGCAAACCAACGTCTCTCCCAATTTCCAGATAAAGCACAATATGTTGTTTCGATTTCATGTAAAAAACTGTTATACAAAAAACAAAAATGATTTATTAAATTTCACGTTGAAATTAAGTCACGTGGCAAATTTAATATACAAGACTATTTAAATAAAAATAAATTAGTATTTACGATATAAATTACCATTTAAGACCATTAAAGTTCGACTAAAATTCTTTCACGGGAAAAAACAATTTACTTTGCTTAAATAACACCAAACAAAAAAAAAATACATGTATATATTGGGTGCAAACGAATGTCTCGTACTGTATATAAAAACAAGTAAATAACATAGAACATTAATTTTGACAGCTATTGCTGACGAGTTTTATATATTTAACCCTGAGCAAAGCTGTTTACCAACCCAATGCGTGAGTATAAGTGTACAAACGAAATGGCATTAGTTGATGCTGCTGCTGGTCATCGTGTTTCATTGTTGCAATTGTAATATGTTGCATTTATAAAACAACCGAAACATTTGAGGGTTTTCCATTGGATATTTCAGTTTATTCCTTTTACGTATATATCAGGGCTGGCAAAACTATGGCATGTAAGTTTCTATGGTACGTTTTAAATATATTATTAGTCATTAAATTTAAGCAAGAGTGTGTCTCTTCTTTTTTTTTGATATTCACATCAGTTCGGGTTTTAGAGGTTTTCCAAAACATGGACAATATGTGTATCAACAGTTGTCCTTTTACGAGTACTATAAAGCCAGATACATTTGAACGATAAAAAAGTGTTAGTTTATTTCGACTCCGCTATAGCATACCTAAATTTCATCTAAATCGCAGTGACCCATTCTGCATATCTTCAGACTTAGTTTTTTTGATGAATTTTTTAAAGGAAATTCTTTATTAATATGATAAGTTTTAAAAAAATGATATATTTTTTACAAAAAAGATTGTTTATTTTTGGCACGCAAAGAAAACCGATTTGCCATTCCTGTTCTTACTGAAAGATTGAATCTCAGTCTACCTGCGGTATTCATTAATTTATATTTTTTTGAGTGGGTTTGAGAAGAGAAATTTCCCGCTTGAATGGGAATACACACGTAAAAACTATGGAGAATTGCATTGTTTTTCTATGGGATTTTCTAGTTGGCAAGGATCGCCGCAATGGTAAAGATAATGTTTTTGTTTTGGCAATTTGAAATAAAATCTCCGCGATGAAAAAAGTTTTTATATAAGCATATATTACGGGATATAACAATATGTCACGAAATATATTTATATCTTAAGCTATATCATTGTATCTTATGTTACATACGTATATGACAATATATATAATTATATATAAATACATCAAGTAAAATTAAATAAAAAATATTCTACCACTTTTATATACAATATGTTTATATAGGGTCCGCTAAATAATTTTTTTTTTTGAAAATGCTATAAAAAAAACTACTGAATATTTTCTCAAATTTCTTTTTTTATTTGAAAGTACAATCTTTCCAATTAATAATGGAAAATAATTTCATTCAAATGGCGGCCTCGGCTGGCCGTTACAGTCAATGGCGATCGTTATCGGGCCATGTTGAACGAATTTTTGTTCACAAAAATTGAAGGGGAGGATATTGGCAACAATTTGGTTTCAACAGGACGGCGCTACGAGCCACACAGCCGAAGCTACACTCGATGTTTTGCGCCCTGTTTTTGAAGATCGCATTATCAGCCGCAGAGCTGATGGCGTTTGGCCGCCTCGGAGCTGCAATTTGACACCGTTGGACTATTATTTGTGGGGTGCCGTCAAAGATAAGTGTTACGCCGACAAGCCAGAGACAATTGACGCTTTAAATAAAAAAAAATTTGAGAAAATATTCAGTAGTTTTTTTTATAGCATTTTCAAAAAAAAAAGTTATTTGGCGGACCCTATATATGATACCACGTACTCGTATAATTAGTAATATAACATGTGAATAACATTATTCAATTTATATATATATATATACATATATATATATATTTAGATTTTACTTTATTTTTAAAAAATAAATGTTTATATTTAAAAAAAAAATTGAATTTTTTGTGGTAGACTTTTCCCTTTTTCGTAACAACTTCCAAAAATCAGTCGTTAGCCCATACTGCAAGAAATAGGTATATCGAATTTCAGGTTTCTAGCCAAAGGGGTTTGTGCAGACCGTAAATGGGAGATTCTCCGCCTCCAAGTATGGTGGTCCAAGAATTCCGTGTTACCATTTAGAGCTACCATGGATCAAAATAAAAATGTACTAGTTTCAAATCTATATAACTTCAAACTAATTAACTAAAATTGTATCAAATTATACATAGTTTAACCAAATTAGATAAACCCATTTTTCGTATCAAATCATATCAGATTCGATACCATGAGATATTATGGGATTAGCTTATGTATGCTTTTTTTCTTTTATAAAAATATATGATTATATCGGAACCTTTTTCATCGTGTCCTTTTATTTGAAATATGCAAATGGTACAAAATTGTAGTCTGAGAGTTCACTGGAGAAAACAATTTTCTAAATATATTTTCCCCATGAAAGAATTTTAATCAAACTTTACAATCCTCAAAGAATACCAAGAAAAAAATTTATATATAATTTTATGTGGCCTTATATAATAATATATTATCATATATAAAAAAAAAATACCGGTATGCCTAACCATATATAAAAATATATTACATGACTTTTTATAAATTATCTTATTACGTGCCATATATAATCACTTCTAGTTATATTTATATTGATCTCAATAAAATGTGATAAGCGTTATATGATATATTATACCATACAAAATTATATATAACTCTATATAAAAAAATATATAATTTTTGGGTTTTTTTAATTTATTTTTATTTTCATATTAGTATTTTTAGTTTACAATAATATATGTTTATATATTAACATATGATCTTTGCTTTAAAAAGTCCTATTATAATTTTTTCTTCACATCCCAGCAAAATAAGAGCTGAGGAAGAAGTAGTTAAACACTACATCTACTGAACCCGAAGTTGTGAAAATTTCGGTGAATCATTAATGATTTTAACATTGGCGTGTCATTGGGAGGAAGTAGTTTGTTTCGGTGCTATGAAAAATCGATGAGCAGATGGACTTATTCATTATTTTACGGAAGTTGTTAAATATAGGGACTACAAAATAAATATAGGGAGTGGCTTTTTTTAAGTTAAAATGTGATTTTGAACACGTCAAGAATTATTATTCCGACCAGGTCAAAGTGAATATCACTGGTATGCAAAATATGTTTTCAATAAGACATTTGATGACTGCAGGAATTAACCATTTATGGACCAACTAAATAATTGTTTTTTTACTAGTAGGGGTTTATATCAACATTTTGGAAGTTGTTTAAAATGACTTCTTACAAATCGAAAAATTTTCACTATTAACTTCTTTGGATGTCCTGAAAAAGAGATTCGTAAAGAATAACATCCATTTTATTTTGCTGGGATATATTAAAACTGCATTCTCAGTTTTTAATTTTCTGATCTTTTTTCCTTTTTTAAGGACTTAATTAGTTTTAAAGATATAAAAATGTATTTAAATATTTCTAACCATCAGCTTATGTCAGTATGGGTATCAAATGAAAGTGGACGATCTCTAGATATGAAAAACATTTTTTTTAAATAATGTCCTTTGAAAAATTTATCCTTTAATATCCTTGAGAATTCCCAATATATTTTTGTCAACAAAATATATGTTGAAACCTTATACTTCAATTTTGTTTCTATAGCTTTATAGCCGTATGCATAGACATTTAGTTGTTTCTTAAAACTGTCTTATAAGGAAAATTTGTTGTTGTTTTGCATGTTAATCTGATTTATAAGTGTGTTGAAACAAGCCAACAATATGTGTATGCATACGGCTGTTAATAATTTATCCTTAACAAAAAATCATATTATTAGTCTAATATTTAAAAAAAATTTGGACGATAAACTTATCCAGGCTAGAAAAATACCCTACAATTTTTGTGGCACTTAAACAAGGTCATATACAAGTGAAACCAGAGATCGTATGTTTTCTACATACTGTGTACTCAGTTTTCCATTTTTAATATTTTCTCTTTAGGGATGAAAATTTATAAAAATTAATGTATTTTGATTTTTAAAAAATACTTTGAATTAAAAAAATACTTTTGATTTTTTAAAAAAATACTTTGACGTGTAAATCCTTTCTTATAAATTTCAATTCAGATTTAGAACAATACTAGCAAGAAATCGACTGAACAATGAATAAATAAAATTAATAGATTCGAAAACTATCGGATAAATTTACATCTTTGGTAACCCCTAAATGTATTGTATTTAGATACTTATAAATCCCCAATTATATTTCTGGATCTAATTTGGCTAACCCTTTTTCCTGATCAATTGCCATTTTTGGGAAAAATTAAAATTCTTCTGAATCCCCAAATATATTGCTGAATGTAGTTGCATCTACCATTTTTCGGATCAAAATGATCAGCTAGATATTACAGCAGATATTGAAGAATCGTCTGTGTTCTGGAATCCCATTACGCAAAAAATAAAACCAATTCAAATATTTTGGTCTTCTTGAATTCACTTAATAAAAATAATTTGGAATTCTTTTTATAAATTCCAAGCGTATTTTTACCATTTTAACATTTATTAACACTAAAAAATATGTTATTAAAAAACATCCAAGATATAAATTTTTTGACAAAAGTTTAATTTTTAGAGCAGCCTTCAAAAATACAAAAATATATATGACCCTCTCGGAAATTTTTTTGACAAAAGTTACATTTTTGGGACAGCCTTCAAAAATACAAAAATATATATGACCCTCTCGGGAATTTTTTTATAACGTGTTGAGGGAAGAGGTCCCTGCGACCCACTAGTTCATAAAAAACCGAAACGCACCCAAAATGATCAGTGTGACGTCTTAAATTAAAAAATTTTCTCAAGATTCTAAATATGCATTTCGTTTTAAGATCCGGATCTAGGTCTAATTTAGTAAATTTTAAGTACAGGGTGTCCGCCGGGAAGGTATACTACTTTGTTTATAATTTTTGATTAAATGAAAGAGAATGGATCTAATATTGATAAATGTTTTATTTAATAATTGCCGTATGGAATACAATATCAGATAAATGTCCGCCTCTTTTAGCCTCAAAAATGCGAGCCCTTTTAAGCACATTTTTCATTACATTCTAACACATTTTACGCGGTATTTCATTATATGCATCACGAATATTTTGTTGCTCAAGCGTTTCTGGTTTGTTTGCATAAACTTTGCTTTCAGATATCCCCACAAAAAGAAGCCCGGAACATCACCATTTCTTGAAATAACTTGTTGTGGAAAGAGGTCTCGCAGTAATTCCATTGAAATCCTGGCTGTATGCGATGTGGCACCGTCTTGTTGATACCACATGTTAATCATGCCCAAAGCATGCAGTTGTGGTGTTAAAAAGTTTTAAATCATATCAACATATCGCTCCCTATTCACAGTTACCGTTACGCCGTTTTAATTTTCAAAGAACTAAGGTTCAATGATTCCTCCTTTGCGTCGAATTGAGGTTAATGGATTGTTTTGAACACTTTCTTGAGCAGCAGTAATGTTTTTAGCCGACCTTGCAGTACGTTGTGGTCCATGCTTGAGCCTATCACCTACAGACCCTCTTTCTTCGAAATCATTCACTATACGATAAACAGAGCGTTTTGTTCGCACGTTGTTTCTCCCAAAAATTTCACGTAACTTTCTCATCGTCACAGTAATCGATGATTGATTTTGATAAAATGTTTTAACGATTAAAACACGTTGGTTTATCGAATATTTTTCCATAATTAATTTGCCACGTGTCTACTTCACGACTGCCAAATATGAACTCTCAAGACTAATGTTTACCAAAATGGCGGCAAAACAAAGTAGTATACCTTTCCATCGGACACGCTGTATTAAAGAAATGAAATAATGGGTGATCTTTTAGAGCTTTCGGATTTGATTTAAAAAAGGCACATAAAATTTGAGTCGATAGAACGGTCTATATAATTCATGTGAATGTTGACCGCGGCTGCGCCTCGAATGGTTAATACGCCGTATCCAATTTTGGCATACTTTCTCCGACATATCGGCCGGTATCTCACGAATAAATTCTTGAATATTGGCTTCCAGTGCGTCAACCGTTACGGGCTTTTTCCTATAGACACACTTAAAAAAGTAAGTAAGTTAAAATAACAGAAAATATTATTTAAAAAAAAATGATATATCATTTAAAAACCGGTCTACTTAATTTTCATTTAAATTAAATGCCATTTGTTATTTATTTTTAAATGTTGATTTATCAACTGACACATCCGTAAGAAACAAATGATATAATCAGCTAAAACAAATGTCAAAATTTTACCTACCAATCCTTAAAAACTAATTTTTTTTTTCATTTATTTTAAATTATTTCCGTTTTTGTATTTTTTGTTTTTTTAATATACTCGTACAATACAAAATGTATGTATGCATATGAAGCTTTAAACACTTTTTGTATGAATGTGTTTGTATATGTATGTGTGTTTATGAAGTTCTTGTAATTTGTATTGAAAAATTTTGTATATATACAACCAATTTAAATAAAAAAACAAATTGAAATTTTTTGAATATATTTTTTGAAACAGACAGCAAACAAAATTTAAATTTGTAATAACTGTTACGGACACAAATAAAACACAAGTTTCCGTTTTGTAGGTAAATTTTTATTAAGTTTCAAACAAATGAAAAAAATAAATGAAACTGAAAAAAAATGGTAAATGATAGTAAATTATTTCGAATAAATGTATAAAAAAGTTAATATAGATATTTCTTTGAAAAATAAATGTATGTTCCTTTATTTTTATATGGAACGGAAAACTTTGTGTTAAACTATAAACAGTAAACTACATAATATTCTAAGTGCAAGAGCCTTAACATAGCCCCACAAAAAATAATCTAAAGACGTTAAAGCGCACGATAAGGCGGCCAATTGACTGGGCCCAAACGTGAAATAAACTCTTCACCGAACTCGCCTCTAAATTGGGCCATTGTTTCGCGTGCTGTGTGGCATGTGTCGTCTTGTTACAACCACATGTCAGCCAAGGCCAGCTCATCCATTTCGGGCAAAAAAAAGTTTGTAATCATCGCACGGTAGCGCGATGTAACGTTCCTACCTTCGTTGTCTTTGAAAAAGTACGGTCCAATGATTCCACCGGCCCATAATCCACACCAAACAGCACATTTTTCGGGATGCATTGGCAGTTCTTCCTATGCTTCTGGCCACTCTTCACACCAAATATGGCAATTTTGTTTGTTTACGTACCCATTCAACCAGAAATGAGCTGACCATAAAATAGAAGAAGTGCACGATGCAATTTCTTAACCGAGCATGAATTTTTATAATAAAATTTAATAATATCCAAGCGTTGTCCGTTTGTAAGTAAATTCGTGTTTAAATTATAGACCAAACTGAACATGTTTGACAGTAACATGTTACACGAAAACAGCTGAGCTGCCAAAAAGAAAGTTGCTTAATTATCACCCATTGGTTAATTTTCCGCTCAACTGCAATATACTGTTCGTATTAAAATGAATGAAATATTGTTTTCGACAACTAAATTATTTTTCGAACATAAACACTAAATCGTACGAATTCAAGAACACCGTTGTTGCAATTAGGTGAATTTCAAAAATTTTGCATTTTGAATTAGTCACTAATTCTAGAACATGTACGAACATCAAATTGGATATGATATTGTGCATTTCAGTAAGTTTTACTTAGGATTTTTAGCAAAAATTTATTTAATTTATGTTTAAAATTTTGTGTAGTTTTTGCAAAATTGTCTAGCTTTTTCGTTTGCACGCAGAAACGAAAAAAATGAATTTTGCGTGCGTAATAGAAAATTTAAATAGGATTTTTGGACATTGTTCTTTAGTGAGGACAGGTGCATATATTAAGAATTCTAAGTCGAGTATTTGTCTAACCTTTCCAATGAAATACCTTTAACAATCCATAAAATCAAATAAAAATGAATTCATTTAAACCGTTGGAATAATATGAAGATGAAATTGCGCACAAATGTTACACATTTATAACGTTTTTGCGAAAATAAAAAAAAAGCTTCAGTAGATGTTCGATAACTGCTCCAATTGCCATTTGAACTTACTTTTAACTCTCTTAAATTCAGAGGTTATATGGAGTGACTTATCATCCCCACAGGTGAAAGCTCCCCTTCTTCCCTATATATGTAAATTATGTATATGACATCTATAAGAAATAAGCAAACACGTCAGCATACATAAATGTTATGACTTGTTGTCGTAAATGCTGCATTGCTGAGTTCCAAGTTGGGAAACATACTTTTTTATGTGGTTTCCTTTTATCTTATATTATAGTTTTGTAAACATTTCTCATCACATACGTAGTATAAAATTAAAAGACAAAAAATTTCACACATTCTGAACATAGTTTTTTTTAACTACAAATTAGCTTACACAATTTTCTAAATATCGAACTCCTGCATTCACCCTTTAGGAAATATGCTAAAGAAGCTCCTAAGTAAGTATCTGCCAAAAATGATAATTTAAATATGAATTAAATTCTTTATCCAGGAGAGTCCAAAAGTAAACGACATTCTAATAATGATGCTTTGCACCAAAAGATTGTAATTCTCAGGGAAAACATTGTAATTCTTAGAGATTCACTGAACTAGCTAGCGTGTGTTGCGAACGAAAATCAGGGCTCTGGGGATAAGTTCACTTATTTCAGAACAACACCCCTATTGTAGAATCGACAGAACAGTGTTACACAACCCACATTCGAACGATGGGCCAATAGAGCTGGACACCCTACTATCACTGATAAGCACCAAAAGGTATGGGAGTTGTATTCCATCTTTGGTCGGTTATAGGTAGTATAAATAGTAAGAAGATCAGATGGGGTGAAGTAGTTCCTACATAGATTTAGGAAATCAGGGCACTTGGAAACCATTTTTATTCCAGCGAACATCGCGTTGAATTTTCAAGCCTAAAACATCAACAGTATCCAGTTCCTCACATTAACAGATGACAATGTTGGATCCACAGAGAAACCTCATTGAGTGTGTCATTTTGCTCCTAATCTCAACAAGGCCTAGATGGAAGGAGAAAGAATGGAGTATGTTGCTTTCATCTGCAAGAGTAGATTGCTTTGAAAGTTTGATCAAGAAGGTCATTAAGCTAAAACTCGTTTGAAGAGACCGCATCTATCTATAACAACATGTGCGATCTCTGAGAAAGCTCAAAATAAATCGAGAGACTTCATTAATGACACCAAAAGCAATAAGCTTTCATACAAGAGCATGGTGTCACACACGATCGAATGCCTTAGAAATATATAGAGCAACCACTTTGTTTTTGTCAAATTTGTGAATGGAACGACACCAACGTTGAGAAAGAAACCCTAATAGGTCTCTCGTAGAGCGAAGTAAATTTTACTCCAGACAAGCTTAATTTTGTTGAATTTACGAACAATTTTTTTTTCCTAAAATTGCACTTTTCTAGGAACAATTAAACAGAAACCAAACAGCGACAATACGTCGATTTTTTTATCGTTACCCTTTCATTTTTACAATTTTCTTAAAATGACGTTAAAGTTATAAACCGCTAGTCATCAACATATTGTAATTCAAAAAATACGTCAACGTAATACAACAACAGCTAGACAAATATAAGTTAACCCTCCGCAGATAACTTAGTGATCCAACCAATAAAAGCAAAATTAAAAAACAAAATATTACAGCTATGAAACGCCCTGTACAAATTAGTGCATTACCTCTGCCAAATATTAAATAATTTTAAGTAATAGTTTGGAAACGCCAGTCCGGAATATGCCAAAATCGATCATTTTTTTCAGGAATTGAAATTGAAAAATTCCAGGATCCCGGGACGGATTCCAGGAAACAGGGAATATCATTTACCGGGATTAAAAGCAGATTTTCTATAACCATTCTTATCAAGCCGTTGCAAGATTTATTAAAAATATTTGTGTATTTTCAACAAATCTTGCAAAGGCTGACAGAATTATCTTAATATTCTAATATTAATGAATTTCTACATAAAAAAGTTAAATTGCACTAGAATTTGTCCGTTGGTGTTAGTTATATTAAATTTTATGACAAACATTTAATACAATCAATAACGAAGTTTTTTTAAAAAAATTGGTTTCATAAAACTTATTGAGCTTTTTATTAACTCTAAAAGGATTTTCTTTCACTTTACGTTAGTTTCGTCCAATAAAATTCTCTTTATGTTGGACTTTTAGCAGGCCAGACAACGTTATGTAAATTAAAACAAGAATAATTCTAAGAAGTTTGTTATAAAGGCACAAACATGTACAATATTTCATATGCATTACAAAAAAAAAACAAATTATTGTACTTTTGCAAAGTTGTTATATGGAGCACATGAATAGGAAAAAATAGTTTATGAACTAATAAAATGAACATTTGTTTTTGGCGTCACTAATTCAAAACAGATTCCGTTTCCCCTACAAAACAAACACACATTAACAACTCATAATATTGGTTTCCGATTTCTTACAAAAATAGACAGAAACTTAATGTTTATTTTTATTTTATTTATTATTATTTATCTATGGAATTTTATTCCTTACAGACATTTTAAAAATATTAATATTAAAATAACTTAACTAGGAGTTTAAAAAAATTATAATTGCGTTTTTTATTACTCTAGGATTAAGTGAAAAATCTATAAATCTATATAATTGATTAAATGTATTACACATTCTCCTGAGAGGGTCAGCATCAGCATAATTAGCTCTAAAAAATTTACTGACAATGGTAAAAAATTACGGGATGCACGTTGTGGAATGTTAAATGAAATTTCATTAATCAAAAATCCAGAGCAGATATCACCATTAATTATATTCAAAATAAATGACACATTCAGCATAGTTCTACGGCTTTTTAAAGTAGGAAGCTTAATAAGAGCAAGTCGAGCGGTGGCAAATTAATACTAATTGAAGGCAAATTATACGGGCTAAACTGTAATCCTCGAAGACAAAACAACAGGAACTGCTTTTGCACGGATTCAATTGCATTAGAATGCGTTTAATAAATAGGATCCCATATTACCGAACCATATTCCAGAATCGAGCGCACAAGAGACATGTAAAGGGTGTTCCAAGAAGAACGCAATTTTTAAATCTGGCAACATTCGAAGTGTCATTGTTTGACATTTGAACAATTGTTATTGTTTGCTAGTAGAAGGTACGAGGTTAGTAAAAATGGAGCGCTACACGAATGAACAACGCATTCTCATTGTGAAATTGTTTTACCAAAATGGTGAAAGTTTTGCGGCTACAGTTCGCAAATTGCGATCAATTTGGGGTCATAATAATGCTATAAAAGAGTCAACTGTAAAGAGATTAATGGATAAATTTGCCGAAACTGGGTCTGTTAGTGATGTAAAGACAACAACGCGCCATCGACCAGGTCGATCGACCGAAAATGTCGCAGCTGTACGTGATGATGTCGCTCAAACTCCATCCACCTCAATTCGACACCGAGCTTAACAAATTGGTGTCTCCAAATCCACTTTGCAGCGAATTTTGACGAAAGATTTGCATCTTCATGCATACAAAGTTCAATTGACTCAGGAACTGAAGCCAGCTGACGATGGACAGCGAAGGGAGTTTGTTAATTGGGTATTGGAGAGACAACATGAAAATGCTGATTTTGCCGATAAAATCATCTTCAGTGACGAGGCCCATTTTCATCTTGATGTCTTCGTCAATAGGCAGAATTGTCGCATTTGGGGTGAGGAAAATCCTCGAGTGATTCACGAGAAGCAAATGCAACCTCAACGTGTCACTGTGTGGTGTGGTTTTTGGGCTGGAGGAATCATTGGACCTTTTTTTATGAAAATGAGGCAGGTCAAGCGCAAACAGTCAATGGTGTTCGGTATCGTGAAATGATAACCAGTTTTTTCTTGCCTAGAATTGAAGAAATGAATGTGGAGGGCATGTGGTTCCAACAAGACGGCGCCACATGTCATACAGCCAGAGAAACAATTCAATTGCTGCATCAGTCATTTCCCGGTCGTGTTATTTCGCGTTTTGGAGATCAGAATTGGCCGCCTAGATCGTGCGATTTAACACCATTGGATTTTTTTCTTTGGGGTTTCTTGAAGTCGATGGTTTACGCGAATAAGCCGACGACGACTCAAGCCTTAAAAGAGGAAATTGGACGCTGCATTAATGAAATACCGCAGCATTCATGCAAAACGGTCATTGAAAATTTCATTAAAAGATCGCGTGCATGCCAGCAAAGCCGCGGCGGCCATCTGCACGATATATTGTTCCATACATAACCTCATTCTGTCTACTTTACGATATAAAATTTAAAAATTGCGTTCTTCTTGGGACACCCTTTACAATGTTTTTGCAATGTACGGATCATTAAACTCTTTTGACTAGCGTTTTATATAACCAAGTGTACCCCTAGCCTTGTTTATTGCACTTGTACTGTGTGCAATAAAATTTAGCTTAGTGTCAAGCAAAATACCTAGATCTAGGAAACTGTCGACCAAATCAAGTTGATGACATCCCAGAAAATAGTTTACTGTAATTTGATTAATTCTTACAAATCGCATAAGTTTGCATTTTTTCAAACTAAGCTCCATTAAATTCACGTTGCACCATTTGTAAAATGAATCCAAATCCTCTTGAAGGCGATAGTGATCCAAAAATTGGTTATAACTTAAAAAAACCTTGACGTCATCAGCGTACATTAAAACATTTGAAAACTTTATTACGTTTGGCAAGCCATTAATAAACAATGAAAATAGTAGCGGCCCAAGGTGACTTCCCTGTGGTACACCAGACAGTACATTTATTCTTTTCGAAAACAATTTGTTAAATCGAACAGTTTGTGACCTATTTGACAAATACGAATATATCCACTTTATGCTATGATTTGTAAATCCCATTAATTGTAGTTTATTTATGAGAAGTGAATGATTTACTTTATCGAATGCTTTACTGAAGTCGGTGTAGATAACATCAGTTTGCTTTATTTGAAAAAAGCCGCGATTTATGTTGGTCGTAAGTTGTAGAAGATTTGAAGTTGTAGGACAATGTTTTTGAAATCCATGTTGATAAGAAGATATTAGATTCGAAACTTGATAACGTAAATGTTCTGTAACCAGTTTTTCAAAAAGCTTGGGTATTATACTCAGCTTTGCAATACCCCTGTAATTTTCAATTTCTGATTTGTTGCCTGATTTAAACAGTGGCACAATATAAGATTCTTTCCAAATTTTTGGAAAAAATCCATATTTCATTGATATATTAAACATAAGTGTCAGAGGGATGGCTACGCGATTGTATTATCATAAGTTGCATTTGAGTAGGTAGTAGAAAAAAAACTCAGCAAACATGTTACTTATAGATGCATCATCACTAGATTGTGTTTGTTGAAATGTCATCGTAGCAGGATAACCAGATGTCTTTTTCTTCGAGTTAATGAATTTATAGAAGGACCTTGAATTGTGTTTTAAATTGATTTTAATTTTATTTAAATAACGTGTGTAACAAACCGGTCTTCAGGAATTGTAATCGGTGTTGTCCGGTTTATATAGCAATCTTCTCTATCGTTTACAAATACTAAATCCAGAATTCTAGAATAATCATTCAGTATGCCGTTTATTTGAAAAAGACTCATGTCATATAAGATATTAAAAAAATCTTTCCAATTCTCGTGTATATTGGTTTGGACATAATATTTATCATCATCCAAAAAATTCCAGGATATTGATGGCATGTTAAAATCTCCCATAATTATAAGAGAATCATTTCTCTTAACCGAACTCGAAACAGATCTAATAGCTTCGGCATGTTGAATATATAAAGACTGCGGGGATGATGGAGGAATATAGGAACATGTTACAACTACCCTTTTATGTTTTAGTTTAATGATGACAGATATAAATTCAATATCAACAAAACAACAGATATAAATTCAATATCAAGCAAACAACTGGAGACAGCAATAAGAACACCGCCACCAAAAGTACCACGATCTCGACGAAAAATATTATATTTGTTGCAAAGAATTTCGGTATTAAAATAAGTATCATTAAGCCATGTTTCAGTAAATACAATGACTTGATGATTAATATTAAAGCTTTCTAAATACAAATTCGACAGTTTTGTCCTTAAACCACGAACATTTTGGTAAACTAAAGACAATGTGTTAACAGTAGCACTATTTAGTTTTTTGCGTTACTCCTTTCACGTTGTGGAAGAACGCCAATATTATTAGATCGTGGTCTTTCCTTATAAATATATTCTCGAACCAGAGTATTTTCAGGCCAGAAGTTAGGATCAAGAACATTTTCAAAAAGGTTAGCAGAAACAGCAATTTTAAAAGATGCAATAGATCTTGGTGCAGAAAATTGAAATTTATGAATTAAAACATCAGCATTTAGGCCAACCTTAGATTTTATGTAATAATCTACATCATCTGAAGAAGTTTCACTTGCCAAACGAGATATGAAAACAGTTTTTTTGGGTGGAATAGCTCGCAACGGGTTATGAATAAATTGATTATTCATTAAAGGCATTGTTGGTGATAAAATTGCTTTGGAGGAACTATTATCAAAACCATGTGATTCACTAGTGATAGCTTGAGGGGAGATTACAGTATTTACAGGAGCCGATGAAAATGAAATTGATGGTATTATAGGTGACTTATTTGTTTTATTCCTTTTTGGCGACGAAAGATCTTGGTTATTGGCAAATTTGTCCAAATTCGGAAAATTCGAAAACAGTTCACCAAATTTGGATAGTTTGGTTTGTACAGACAAAAAGTCTTTATTAAGTTGGTCGAATTCCTCTATAACTTTTAAAAAATTTGTAGAAATCAATATCAATATAATCAATATTTTTTTGCAGCGAAGACAAGTCCATTGAAGTGATTTCCCTGGGTCAGCAAGCGCATCCGCGTCTCGTGCCTTAAGTCCAGTACACTTCATGTGGTAGTTACCTAAACAAATCCAGCATGAAATCATTCGATCATTACCAGTAATGTTGCAGTTAGTATTTAAGCAATCCTTGATAAACAACATGAATCGAACAACTTTAATCACCTTATTTGTGATTTTTTTTTTTGAGTTATACGATTTATAAATTTTTATTGAAATAATAAACTTTTTGGTTATTTTGATTTAAATGTAAAAACCAAAAAATAGTATGTTGTTAAAAAACGAACGAGGTAATACCCAGCAAAAACATGGTAATGACAGATCATTACTGTGTAGATTACAATGTAATAATAGGTCGTTACTGTTCTCATTACTTTAAACAAAAAAGTAATGATCTACTGTTAATGGGTGAAAGAAGTACTTATATGTACTCGCAAAATAATGATTTACTGTATTTGTAAAACTACAACAAAATAAAAAGTTATCTGATGTAAAATTGATTTTTTAAAAACTTTTTATATGAGAAATATCATTGAATTATGATCTTAAATTTTTGAGTTCAAAAAGTAGATATTTTTAAGATTTTTTATAATTTAAATACAAATTTTTCTTGTCGATTTCTTTAAGTACTTTTACTTGATTAAGGTACACTATTGTTTTATTAATGTAGGTAGCCACTTAATTCTTCACTATGAGTAACCATACTGGTAATTCATTATTCTCACCTTTTTGTAAGCGAGAGGGTAATGAACACCCATGCATTTTTGGACCGCCTAGGTCGAATAGTTGCAAACACTAACTTAACCTCTAACACTAACTTAACCTAAACTAAATAATTTTTACATATGCATTAAGAACACCTATAACATTAAATGACCAAAGTTTCAAGTGTTTCAATTAAGAAGCCCCAAGACAGGGACGTAGTACATAAAGTAGCAATAACAAATTTATATAAAAAAATAGTTCGATATATGTACACTTGAAAGATCCAAAAATATATCAAAGCTTGAATTCGCAATCTTCACAATGTTGCTCCCATTCCTTAAGTCTAAAAACTCTATTTGCCAAGTTTCACCTATTTAGAGGTGGAAGCAACAAGTTCTTATTTAGATTAATTTATAGAGGGTGATATTTTTGCTATTTGGGGTTTCAGTGTAAAGAAAAAGATTCGTGTCATGTGACAATGCCAAAAATAATCAGTATCAAGAGACTAACAAACAAACAACGCTTGAATATAATTTAATTTTATTATTAAAATTCGTGCTAAATTGCGTCCATTTTATGTTCATAATAACCGACCCACCGATTATGCTGTTGTGGCCAAATTTCGCACCAACCGTATGCGATGAGTGCGTACCGAGAATATTGCTGCTGTATCGGCCAGTGTTAATGAAGATGGTGATATGTCAATTCGGCGATGACTACCGACTTGTTTTTGGCCAAAATGTAAGCCACACGGCTTGCGATACCATGAACCTATTGAAAGGCGAGTTTGGAGAGCAATTAATCTTACGCTTTGGAGCAGTCCATTGACATGAAAGAGTAAAATTTATCCTTGCAACTGAGCTTAAAAGAATTTTGTGCAGAGGTAAATATAGAAAAATTTCTTGATCAAAGTTAAACTTTTTTGTAATTGTTAATCACTTTCAATAATAAGCACAAAAAAAGTCAAAATGATGTGTTCTTCATATATGGCCATGCCTGTGGCATTGTATCTTTTTTGTTTTGTAATTCATGAAACATTCTGAAATGTGTCACCATTGATAGGGAAACGAAGTATTAAACCGCAATATAACATACATTATGTTTATCCCTAATAAAAAACAATTATTGTCTACATAATCGGCAGCATCATCATTGATGTTAAGTATCTACCATACATATGAATATACAAATCCCAATGGAACTAAATATAATCATCTACGTAAATATGGACTCTTGAATAAAGTGTCTTTTATTTTTCATACATATTATATTGTTTATAGATTTTTATACATACAGTGGCATCAGCAAGTATTACCCACTTGTATGTATTATTAATACAACTACTTCCAGAATACAGTTTTGTGGAAAACAAAAGCAACAAACTCCATAAACATAAATATAGTATTTTGTTTAATAAGCAACAAAAATTTTTTCATAATTTATTTATATTTGTATCCTCTAAGTAACACATTAAATGCAATGCAGGTTTCATATACAATAAATGTTAGCAAAACAAAAACAACAACCTAATATGTTCCTTTACTTTTTATAACTTCGGCATATCTGAGCAGCATGCATTCAATAAGATTTCTTATTACGGCTTCAGGAATACGTTTCATTCAAACTCTTAAATTTCGAAAAGTTCGCTTTGATTAAATTTTGCTAATTTGAGCCCAGCGGTATTTTTTGCTAATCTTAGCAACACATGTCTCTGACTTGTAGTACAATAAAATTTGTAGAATAAATTAGCTGCCGCTACTAAATTTTAGTAAACTTTTTGTAAAGTGGAATAATTTTCGTTTCATTATTTTGCAATTGCGTGACTCAAGCCTTTTGCCTGGTAAAACCAAATAAAACTATTTTCCATTTCTGTTTATTATAGTTTTGGTATTTTATTGCAAAACTTTGTCTTAAAAAATATAACAAGAAATAATTATAGAGAGTTGTGGTATCTTACCTTCTTGGGATATGTTTCTTGGTCAACAAAGTTTTTTTTTTGTTTTTAAATACACGTCTCCATATTGCACTAACGAGCACATTCAAATTTAGAGATTGTATAAAGTCATTAGAAGTAGAAAGCGGTTTTTTTATGAAGCATATTTTTCTATCATAAAGTGCAGAAGTTTTTCATGGACGTAAAATGCTTTACGGATATTTTTTTGTCGACTTATAGCTTTTTAATAATCTGAAATCTATTTAGATCTATTTATACAATACTTTTTTGCAACGGATGCCTGCTTTTCTCCTTTTTCAGATCCTTAATTATTTGAGATTCAATAGTTTGGCAATATTTATGCCTAGACATTCTTAGTGGACCAACCAGTACCAACAACATTTAGAGACTAACTTTTAAAACTCATGCAAAGAATATTTAAATATACCGTTATAAATTTTTTTCTGATATTTGCATCATTTTTAAATTTATTGCATTTGTTTTGCACATTCTCTCCATATGAATTTTTATTTTTAAATATTGCTAGTATTGGAAATCAAACTGTGCGTTTGTTTTAGCAATCATTGCCGCTTACAAACTTCCATAAAAAGAATTTCTTAAAATAATCGAATGTCTAAAATATCGCAATTTAAAGTTAGATACGACTTTTGTTGCTTATGTTTTGCACAACACTGTAGGTTTTATTTTTATTTTCGAAATTCGAATGCTCGAACTGTAACAAGGCAGTGTGTTAAGTGATATATAAAAAAAAAATAATTATGAGATAAATTATTAACACTTAAAAAAATAAAAAAAAAAATAAACAGTCAAAAACATAAAACTCCATTTCATTGTGCCGTAGGGAGACTTTCAGGCGATTTAGTTGTTTATTGCTGTTTTTTTTTTTTTCAAAAAAGTACAATATAGAATAGGGATATACATAACTAATTTAAGCATACATTTTCACTTAGCACCGCGAGGTGGCTAATGTTGTGGCTAAGCAAAGATTTTTGATCAAATTCGATTTGCAAGATCCAACAGGGGAAACAATTAATACTTCACTCGCTTGTTTCTGAATATCAATTTCATGTAAACTCTGTTCGTCTTTGAAATTTATTACCACACAACATACAAGAAAACAACAACGCAAATCACTTCAAAAACTACTTTATAATTTCTTAAATAACTTTAATTTTTTCAATTTTTTTTAATTTTTAATGCTTTTCTTTAATAATTTTTATTAATATTGTTTTCAAAACAAAATTTTTTATTTATTTATCATTTTTAAACAATTTTTTTTATTATATTCTATTGTATTAATCATTGTAAAATAATTCGGATATTTTATTCATATACTGTAAATACAAGATTTATTCTTTTTGTACTAAAAAACTAATCGAAATATACACCCAGAAAACAGTATCAGTTGTGGCTACCGAATTCGTTGCCAATCGAATTTTGGCGGTTACGACAACTATCTTCATATAAAATAATATTTTTAGTTGTGAAAGCCAATATTCAGTTGTCTAATTTAATATTTATATTCCACATATTACGTTCCATAAAATTTTATTTTAGGAAAAACTTTATTTTTAGATTTTTCGGTATCCAACCTAGGCATCCAGATTCATAATTCACACTCTTACTTACTGCACTACAATTTAATTTAATTTTCTTTGATATATTTGTTATTTAAACATTTGAATATTTCTTTTAAATAAAAAATATTTTTTTTAATGTTTGCCTTTACCAGGATTTGAACTCGAACTCGATTTGTACTAGCTCTCTACCCACTAGCCCATACACATAAATTTTAATTGCTAATTTAAAATTTAAATAATTTTTTATGAAAATAAATATAGCAGAAAATTCGCTTACAAATACACTCAAAATATATTTTCCGTTACCGACTGTAGTTTATTTAAAAAGTAATACGTAAAGTTTGTTTTTAAATGAAGAATCAATTGGAATTCATAGAAATATATTTTTTTTACTATTTGAACCAGTCATTCAAAAAACAAACTATAAAAATCTACAGACATTCTGGACAGACAGGAGTTGATATTTTCAGTTAAATGTAAAATTTTATGTTTTCTGCTTCAAAAAATAGAAATTCACATAATTCCTTTTTGTTTTTTTTACCAAAATAGTTTGTATATATACAAAATTATTTCAATAAAATACATACATACACACAAAGCATAATAACATACAAATAAAAAAACTTTCAATTTGAAAAACAAACCACAAAAGTAGTTTTTTCTAACTTTTTGTCAGTAAAAATTTGATGGTTATTTTAAACGACTTTCTATTGTTTTTACTTTTGTCGATTATTAAACAATGATTGAAAATAAACAACAAAATTAATTGAATATAATGGAAAATCAGTAGTCCTCTTTTTGATTGTATTTTCGATTAATTTAATATGTATTTTAAGTTGTTTTTAACGAAATAATATTGTGAGTGTACCAATCGTTAGTGGCGTCTATAATCAATACAATCCACAACTGGTTCAACTGAAGCCCTAATTTAATGATATATTTGATTAGGATAACCGTTTTTGTGGTAACCACGTTCGAATATCGACAAGTTTTAAAAAAAATTGATAGACTGTATTAGTTCTCTAAATAAATGATTGATTCAACTGTACAAAACTATTAAACGAATTTTATTGTTAAAGTTTATTGGAAATACCAATAATTGAATAATAAGATTATTTTTTAGTTCCTTTTCCCTCATTTTAATTCCCAATGTAATATTTTCGCTTTATTTATGGATTATAGGTTATTTCAAATAATATAACATACTTACAAATAAATTTTAACGGCTTTGATCGAATTGCAACCAATCTTTTCCCTGGGTGTATATTTTAATATATTTTTTTTCTTTATTTCTTATTTCAGAAACATGTGTAATATATGACTTGGGTCCATTAAAAGTTATATCACTATTGTACAATACACCTACTACTTTCATAATTTTGTTATGCCCAACAAACATTATACCCATTTTGGTTTTGGGGTAACGATCTAAAAATTATTTTGGGATAATGACCGATTACAAAGCGGTCAAAATACCAATGGGAATTATGACCTAGTATTTTCTAGTCATTACCCACATCTTTATTAAGGGGTTATAACCAATAAAACTTGGTCATAAATCCCACAATGAAACCTTTAGTAGTTTGGCTTTGTTTGCTACATTCGGGTATGACTGTGACAATCATCGCTTTCGGCACAAAGAGTTAACTAATAAAGGTTGTTTTTTAAACAGGTATGGAACTTTAAGTTGGCAACACTTTTTTAACTGGCGGCCATTTTGTCAGCTGTCAAGTGATTTATGTTTAGTTTGGTTAAACATTTCAACATGAATAGACTGACGCCTGAACAACGTTTCCAAATTGTGCAAATTTATTTTGAAAAACATGGTTCTGTTCGAAATACGTATCGCGCACTACGTCCTCACATTTTGAATGGATACTCTTGTTTAAATGGATACGTCAATAAACAAAATTGCCGTTTTTGGAGTGATGATAATCCTCAAGTTTATGTTGAGACACCGTTACATCCAGAAAACCTGACTGTATGTTGTGCTTTATGGGCTGGTGAAATTATTGGTCCGTACTTCTTTTAAAACGGTGCTTGTCAGAACATTACTGTCTTCGGTGACCGCTATAGGGCCATGATTACTGACTTTTACGTTCATCAATTGAACAACCATGGCGTGGAGGAGCAGTGGTTTTAATAAGACGGCGCAACATGTCTCCCAGCATTGATGCATTGAAGGAAACGTTTAGTAACCGCAAAGTTTCAAGTTTCTGACCCGTGAATTGGCCTCCAAGATCGTGCGATTTAACGCCGCTAGACTACATTCTGTGGGGATATGTGAAGTCGCTAGTCTACGCCGATAAGCCCGAAACGATTGACCACTTGGAGGACAACATTCGCCGCGTTATTACCGATATACGGCCCCAAATGTGGGAAAAGGTCATCGAAAATTGGACCTCCAGATTAGACTACGTCCGAGCCAGCCGTGGCGGTCATATGCCAGAAGTCATATTTAAATTTTATGCTAGAAGGTTATCTTTCGAATAAAGTAAATTTCACGTCAATTAAAAAAATTCATCTTTGTTTTATTCCATTTCAAAGTTTTATAACTCTATAAAAAACACCAATTATATATAAAAAATTTCTGCTTCAGCGTATTTTAAATTACTTAATGGGCAATGTATAATATTAAAATTTAAATAGTTGAACTTTGTGACGACAGGACGGTAGTAACAAGAATACAACAACTATACAGGACATACCGATCCAATCTTAAAAGTGCCTCAATACAAATTATCAATAAAGTTATTTTATTCATTTTAATGCATGTATTATTGTTTTACTATATCTTTTTTAATTGTAACCGAAAAAAATACTTTTCCATATAAAGTTTTAAATGCGTTCAAATCTTGTAATATGAGGTACTTTTATGATTTGCTCGTTGGCTTGGAGGCTCTATGGCCTTAAGTCTGTACTCTATAAAGTTGTAGTTTTCTTGGCTTTACTCGAAGTATCTAACTAAGTAGATTATAACGACACGTTATAAACTTTCCAATATTAGGTTACATTCCAATACTTTTAACTGGTTTCGGTTTTACTTAACTGTTTCTGTTGATGGAGTCTGCTGTATTTGTTTTACTCCAACTTCAGGTATTCTGCAGGGTAGTTGCTTGGGCCCATTACTATTTGTTTTGTTTATTAATTACATTTGTCATTGCGTCAAAAACTCACAATAACACAATTTATTTTCTAAGTATAGAAAGAAATGATTTGTTTTATTCTTAATGGATGAACTATTGGTTTTTGCTCATAAACTTTCATTTTGAAGTCATTTGAATTTTATCATTCCTAAGGCTTGTTCACTACACTCACAATATTATTTCGTTAAAAACAACTTAAAATACATATTAAATTAATCGAAAATACAATCAAAAAGAGGACTACTGATTTTTCATTATATTCAAAAAATTTTATAGTTTACTTTCAATCATTGTTTAATAATCGACAAAAGTAAAAACAATAGAAAGTCGTTTAAAATAACCATCAAATTTTTACTGACAAAAAGTTAGAAAAAACTACTTTTGTGGTTTGTTTTTTCAAATTGAAAGTTTTTTTATTTGTATGTAATTACAAAACAGAACACAACACACATTTTTACTGGCTTTGTGTGTATGTATATTTGAGTAATTTCTTGTAATTTTTATTGAAATAATTTTGTATATATACAAACTATTTTGGTAAAAAAACAAAATGGAATTATATGAATTTCTATTTTTTGAAGCAGAAAACATAAAAATTTACATTTAACTGAAAATATCAACTCCTACTGAATGTCTGTAAATTTTTATAGTTTGTTTTTTGAATGACTGATTCAAATAGTTAAAAAATATATTTCTATGAATTTCAATTGATTCTTCATTTAAAAACAAACTTTACGTATTACTTTTTAAGTAAACAACAGTCGGTAACGGAAAATATATTCTGAGTGTAGCTGCTTTCATACCTAGAAATTCCGACAAACATTTTAACTATTTCACAAGTTATATTTTCCTCCTTTGTAGATTGGATATTTATTAAGGTTGCCCTTCCTTTTTTCAATGTCTCATACACTAGTTATTGTCCTAATATTCCTACATTCACGCGTCTTACATATGAAGATAAATGCAAATTCATTGCTTTACAAACTTTAGAAGCTCGAACAAATAGTTTTTCTTAGTTTTAGTTAGTTTTGAAATAGATTATCCTCAATTATTAACCTTCATAAGGTCCTCAAAGTTACTGACGTTAACGGTCTTCGGGTCAAATTTGACCCAAGTAGTAAATTTCTTATTTGGACAATAATTTGCGTTACTAAAGTGAATTAATAGAGCTTAAAAGTAATTTTCTACAATATCCAGTAAAAATTGTACTTTTTATAGGCATTTATTTAAAATTTATATCAATTTTACAAAATTATTGCAAGGGTTATGTACATGAGATAATTAAATTCAATTTTATTATAATAGAAAAATTTATTACTGCGTTACTTATCATTGCATTGGGTACATAAAATAATCGTTTTAGAATGCTGCTTACATACAAATTTTTTACAAGTAAGACAGACTAATGGTGTTTTGTTATCAGTTTTGGGACATAATTGACATCGACTTCTCTTGGTTGCCTTTTCGATTGGTCCACTATTTCTTTCTTCGGATTGGGTTGAAGTAGGTGGTTCTTGATCTCGTTGAGTCAAATCGCGTATTTTCTTTGCAATTTCTCGTGAAAATGGTGCTCTTGGTAATGTTTTTCGTTTTTTTATATAAGGAGTAGTAAGCTGCATACCTAAATTCTCTAAAAAGTATCGTCGTTTAGCTAAGCAGCCTTCATGTAAATAAAATAAAAGCATTGTACGCTGATATATCTAATATATTACTAAATACCACTTGAGGCCATCGATTTGTCTTCCTTTTGCTAGTATAACAAGACACAACTTTATCCAATGTATCTACACCACCTTTGCATTTGTTGTAATCTAATATTATTTGTGGCTTTTTGTCTGCGCGATTACTAACTTCTGAGGTATGATGCAAAGTACTGAGAAGATTCACTGACTTGTTTTTTTTAGGGATATAAGACAAGAGGGTGGTGTCTTTGGTAAAACAGAAAAATGAAGAATTTATTGGTCTGCCTTTCGTTGCCAATATTTGTGGTGGTAATTCCGGCTTGTTTTTACGTACAGTTCCTACTAAGGTCATTTGTTTTTCTAGTAGTTTCTGCCCAAGTTGATATGATGTGAAAAAATTATCTGTCGTTACGTTATGACCTTTTAGACCAGCTGTCAAATCGAGAACCACACGCATACCTTGGTTTTTTTCAGGCATGCCTCCTATTTCTTTGCCTGTATAAGGTTGAATATTCCAGGCATAACTTGTAACAGAATCACAAAGAACCCAAAATTTTATACCATATTTAGCTGGTTTGGATGGTATGTATTGCCGAAATGGACATCTTCCTCTGAATGCTACCAGCTGTTCATCTATAGTTACATCTTGAGAAGGATTATAAAGTCGAGGCAATATATCAACCCATTGATTCCACAATTCACGAATCGGTGCAAATCGTCGTTCGCTTCGTGTGTCTCTATTATCAAATCTTATTACTCTCGATAATTTTTTGAATGTTTTTATTGACATGACTGCTCCAAATATCGGTCTACCTTTCTCAGAATCCCATAAACTTTCTGTACTTTCATTATTTGATCGAAACACTCCAGCTAATAAAAGTAATCCAATAAATGCGAACATTTCGTCATCGTCAACGTCACTCCAATCATTACCAAAGACACGTTTGCCCTCAATATTGGTATATTTCATAATAGTGTTCATTACGGGAGGTGGAAAAAATAATTGAAAGCTAGATATCTCTTCCTCTGTAATTCTTGAACACGAATAACGTGTCAAACCTGGCATCATGCTGATAACATTCTCCCTCGAAGCTCTTCCATATGCACTTGTACATGGTTCTTTGTAGTATCTTATTTGACCATTTTTTGATGTCATTGTCGGAGCAGCCGCAACTTCACCATCACTTTCAGAAGAACTATCAGATGGTTCAGCATATTCTACATGATCCTCATTTTCTGAACAAGGTTCATCACCGTCTGATAATTCATTCATCATGATTTCTATTTCACTATCCCTCATTTTTCGATAAAAAAAATATTTAGCACTAATTTCAAACTTAGACACGTCTTATTCGTTCTTTGTTTACTCAACGACTGTAGCAATGTTGCGGTAAACAAAAAAAAGTAATTTGATAGCACTGTCTTTTTACATAAAAACCAAAAGAACGGGTATTCCCCTTTTTAGACACGTCTTATTCGTTCTTTGTTTACTCTACGACTGTAGCAGTGTTGCGTAGGCAAAAAAAAGTAATTTGATAGCACTGTTTTTTACATACAAACCAAAAGCACGGGTATTCCCCTTTTTCAAACAAATGTATTGACATCAAAGAATAAAGAAAGGTCTGTGTGATGAAATGAAAAGCGACAGATATGTAGCTATAAACTTTTATTTAGAATTTACTGATGTCAAAGTTATCTCAAAAATCGATTTACGATCAATGAAGCATCACAAAAACTAACTTCTTTACTCCGGGTCAAATTTGACCCGAAGACCTTGTGTGTAAAAAAACTTGTAACTGAAATATTTTTAAACATATTCATTCAAAAACTTTAAATTTCTATTTAGTTTTAAAATTAAATAAAAGTCATAAAATATCAAAAATGAAAATCACTTATTCGTGGAAAAAAATCAACTTTTCTCCTAAAATGGGTCAAATTTGACCCGAAGTCCTTATGAAGGTTAAAACTAATTCATATTTATGCACTTCCGAGATTTGCACAGAATTGAAAATGAATCTCTTACTAAAACTATGAGGTTATTTAATAACACTGTACAACAGTGCGAAAATCCCGTAGGGTTTCATGATGGGTTTTAATTTTTTTCGAATACGCTAATCCGAATATGAAGTCAGTTTTTTGGAGTCAAGTAAGGGTTTTGTGTTATTTTAGAGTGTTGGTTGGGGGGGGGGGGGGGATCACTAACCCCCTACTTTTAACTAATGAAGGAGGGTCGGAACTATTTATATAAAATTAGATATGCGTTATACACTTAAAAAAGTTTATAAGTTAAAATAACTGAACATATCATTTAAAAGAAATGATATTTCATTTAAAAACCGGTCTACTTAATTTTCATTTAAATTAAATGCCATTTGTTATTTATTTTTTAAATGTTGAATAATCAACTGACACATCCGTAAGAAACAAATGATATAATCAGTTAAAATAAATGTCAACATTTTACCTACCAATCCTTAAAAAATAAATGTTTTTTTCATTTATTTGAAATAATTTCCGTTTTTATATTTTTTGTTTTTTTAATATACTCGTACAATACAAAATGTATGTATGCATATGAAGCTACAAACACTTTTTGTATGAATGTATATGTGTATGTATGTGTGTTTATGAAGTTCTTGTAATTTGTATTGAAAAATTTTGTATATATACAACCAATTTAAATAAAAAAACAAATTGTAATTTTTTGAATATTTTTTTTTGAAACAGACAGCAAACAAAATTTAAATTTGTAATAACTGTTACGGACACAAATAAACCACAAGTTTCCGTTTTGTGGGTAATTTTTTATTAAATTTCAAACAAATGAAAAAAATAAATGATACCGAAAAAAATCGGTAAATGATAGTAAATTATTTCGAATAAATGTATATAAAAGTTAATATAGATATTTCTTTGAAAAAAAAAATGTATGTTCTTTATTTTTAAACTTTTTTATTAAACTACAAACAGTTAACTACATAATATTCTGAGTGTATGATAAGATTTGATATATATTATATCATACAATATAAAATTATATATAAGCCTATACAAAAATATATGCGTCCCATACATTTATATATAGCATTTAAAGAATCATATATCCTTCTATATGACTTATACATGGTTTCTTCTATTTCTAGAAGATTATAAGCGATAATTAAAAATAAGGGATCACATACTAAGTATTAAAATAATATAAGATCAATGTTCTAAGGGATTTTTTTTAAGAAATCCATACGGAGCACTTACTTTTTGATTTATAAATTTAAGTTATTTCTTGTTTTTGTTATAATAGTAAATACAATGAAAACCTTTTATGATATGTTTTTGAATAATATTAAAATATATACTATATGAAGTAAAAAATCAACTTCTGAATATATAAAATTAAATAAAAGTATTCATAAAAAATCATTCGAAACGAGCCAACTGTAAGTCTTGTTTCTTTGAATTGTTAATCTCTCTTTAATAATGTATTTTAAATAATATATTTTTAAAGTTTTAAGATACTAGGTTAATATGTAAATAAAAGTTTAGACCTTATTTAACACCAAAAATCAAAAATCAAAGCAATAGAATTGACAAAATATCCAGAGATTTGCTAAATATAATACTACGTTCATACAGAATTCCAAAATAAGAATTTTCGTTTTTTTTACAAAGTTTTCGATCTAAAAGCTTGTGTAATTTGAAAGCCGAAAACTTAAATAAAATGAAAACATGTGTTTTGGGGTTCAGTACGACGGTAGTAAAAAATTTACTATTTGCGTAGAAAAATTTATCAGACCATTAAATATCTCACAAAAATTTAGTTCATACTTTCTTTCTAAAAACGGTTGTCTAAATAATAAAAGCGAATATTTGAGCAAACTGAATCGTAGTGTGCTTAAGAACTTGAAGTGGATTTTTATAGAAGAATCGCATGTATAAATGTCCAAAACAAAATGAATTCATTTAAGGTGAAAAAGCGAAATTTCGCTTATATAAGTAGTAATTAAAATTGTATCGTGCCCGTAGTTTAAATCATAAAATCTTATAAAGAACTTATAAAGGACAAATAAAAACATGATTGAATTAGGAAAATTTTAAAATGTTCCAGAGAGTGTTTAAAATATTATTAAAGTTCAATAAACCCCGTTCAGATTTTGGACGATTATTCAAAGAATAGTCGATATATTCTTGCAGTACATCGTGTGAAAATTCCAATTTGTTAATCTTATAGTAAGCCCTATTGAAATTCTCATGTCATTTACACTTTAGTTATTTGTTTAATACCTACTCATCCAGTGGTATACATACTGAACGCAGTGTTTTGATGAGTAGTTGTCTTCTATACCACCCCTTTGCCACACAAAAAAAAAGCACCATCTTAGGAATTTCGAATATCAATCAACAATTTTAGAATAACACATTTTAATGTATTTTTACGAAGAAGTTATAGAAGTAGAAGAAGCTTATGAACACAGAATGAAACTTTTATTTATACAATGTGCATGTAAACAGATGACGATTGTCGCTGTCAAGTAATAATCTCGACGAATTTGTATGAGCGTTGTTGCAACAGATGTGCTCACAGCAATTCGATACACATCTCCATTTGTTATGAATAGAACTCCTTCTCTCCTCTGAATAGAACAGATTCTGATCATATTTGTGGTGTGAAATTAGATGTATGTATGTACCAGTGATGGCATTGGAAATATTTAGTTTTGTGCCGTATCAATGGCATGAATGTGCTAAATTGTTCTTCATTGTGCCAAAACTAAACTTTTACCTGCGCAAGGAAATTATTTAATTAATTTTTGAATTCTTACTAGTATCCCATAATCACAGATTCGTGTTTGCTATTTACTTTTGGGATATGCTTTCCCAGGAAAAATTTAGTAATAGCAGCTCATTGCTTTTTGCATTACCAATAATGACCTACCTCTGGCCACTGCAATACTTCTAAAGTGAATATAATGAGTTACTAATAATGTGTTATAAAGCCAATAATATTCAATGTCAGCTCCTTGCATACTACATTACTTTCAATGTGAAAATAATGAGTTACTAATAATTTGTTTTAACTACTTATTTTTGGCACTTAAAATCTATTTTTGGTTTTGTTATTAAAATGGTTTTTTTTCAAATTGTTATCAAAATTCAATTCAAATTAAAAGCAAATAAAAAATCAATAGAACAAATTTTGAAACATAATAAAAATAGTTTTTTGATTTCAAATATTTCTGTTTTTTAATAATTTTGATTTGATAATGGGATTTTCCAATTTTGAATTGGAATTTTGAATGAATTAATCTAAAAGTTTTTTTTTTTTGTTAATTTAATAAAATATATGCACATAACGTATGTTGTATTTAAGTTTTTGTTATCATTATAAATATAAAATTAATTTTATAAAAAAAATATATAATATATAAGGTTTGTGAAATTTAAGTAGATATAGGCGTGTTAAGTAGTTATAGATATAGCTACTTTAAAATTAAGAATTAAGAATAAAATAAAAAGAATAAAAATACTGCAGTCTTTGAAATTATTGGCTTTTCTCTTTTAAACGTAAACAAAATAATTTGTCATAAAAATATTTGAAATTTTTGTATTTTTTATTTGATAAAATATTAAAAATACAAAAGCTAACAAGTGAATTATGTGTTTGTTAGAAAAGGTAGAGCTGGGCACAAATTTTAATTGCTCAATTTCGCGTTCCGGCGAAGTCCATATACGCTTATATAGCTTTCGTATAAAGGCGGCCGCCCTAAAACTTCAAACCGTATTTGTTTACAAAAAATAAAAAAAAGTCAAGTAAGTAGGGATAGTCGTTTTCTTTACAAGTATTTATAGATATAGATATAAAATTCGAAAAAAACAAACCTATTATTTTTGTATGTATACACCATTACACAATTTCCAATTCAATATCAGAAATTTTTAATTATTTGCAGAAATCATTAATTTAGTTTTAGAAAATAACAATTTAAGAAATTTTCAATTTAATTTCAGATTCATCAGTAAATTTTAGAAGTTATTAATTTCATTTCAAAATTCAACCAGTTACTGCTCGTTCTTAAAACCCATTATTTGGCAAGGTCTCAAGAAATTTAAGGTGTTTTTACTACTAATTTCTAAAACAATTAGATTATTTTTTAAGAACAATATTTTAAATAATAAAATTTTTTAAAATGTTTGATTACTGAAAAAAGAAAACATTTTTTCGCAGTTTCGTCCCATCCAAGGAGTCTATAAAAAACTTTTTTCCACAAAGTGTTGTCCGTGACCGGGAATAAAATTTGTTATCAAAAATAGTAAAAACTTACAAGAATATTAGACTCAACTTTTTACTGGCAAAAAAAAAAATAACTGACAAATAATTTTCTTATAAAAGCGCCGACAATACTCCAAAAAAAAACCCCTTCAGGACCACCAACTTTTCAAAAAAAATCGTTCAAAATAAAATATCAATGGACTTTTGACAGAAGCACTCATTTAAAAATGCACATTTTTTTAAAACAGCTTAAACCCCATTCATTTAACGTTGTATCGTATATAACTGTTCGCATACGAAGATTAAAATTTATTATTTTGATTTTGTGTTTCAATTTTGTGCTTGAAAATAAAATCGCTAAAGTAAATACGCCTAATGCAACAATGAAATAAGTTCTTTTGTCAAACAGGATCGGACAGAAATATGTATGTATGTTTACTTAAAAGTTGTATGTACTTAAAAAATTTTCTTATGTCGAAAAGCTTTGTCAAAAGTCCACAGATATTTTCGAAGAGATTTTTGAGTTTATTTGCTTGAAATCTAGAAGCTAAAAAATTTAAAATTTGTGAATAATATGCTTTAAAAAACTTGTAGTTTTTTATTTTTTCTATAAAGACTTTTTTTTATTAAATTTTCGGAAATAATCAAAATCTTCTCAAAAAATATTGATTTTGTGAGTAATCAACCAAAAATGCCGCAATTGTGCCACGAATCCCATCACTGGTAGGTAATATTATTGTTTTTATTTTCCTGAGGGGAAGAGTTAATGAATTTAAATTTTCATTGTACATATAGGAAACTATCAACAAGTTTGAAAACTTTTTAATTTATTTATTTTGTGTTCTATTTGGTGAAATTTTTAAAAACATCTTAACATGTGCATTATTAGTGTGAATATAAAAAATCATTATGATGAACAGAGTTCTTTTTTTAATTGTATGCATTTGTATTCTGATTATGGTATTTGTCTATGTGTTTAAACTTGTGTTTCTGCAACTGCATCATCTTTTATATTTTGACCAAAATCCATTTGTTTTATCAATGTATAGACCGAAAAGGCAAATTTTACTACCTGTAAATGACAAAGTATTTAGTTTATAGAAAAGAAAAACGTATTTTATATTTAGAAATTACATTGATATTGGAGTTCATGGTTATTGGAAATATTTTCATTGCCGTTAGTATTAAAGTTTTTTGAGTATGTTGTAAAAAGAATGCAATCATCTGTTTGTAGCGCGGTTCTTCGCTGGACCAGTCAGAATGAAATATAGCTAACGATAAACCATCACTGTCGTCCATTAGACAATTAGCCAAAAAACTACACGGAAATGTTTCGGCCAATATGGATGCTATGTAAAACAATGATGCTATTGTGGCCAACCAATCCGCAAATAGAATAATATGTATTGTTGTAATACCCAAAATGAGGCCAATTATTAAAAATTGTACAAACATAGTACCCGAAATTACTGGAAAAAATATATTGTAAAGTCTAGAAAAATAATAAAATAAATATTTTATATAAGTGTAAAGTAATTTACTGTAATTCACAATCACAAGATGTACGTCAGTGGTGTTTTATTGTTGTATCGTCGTATTAAAAAAACAGAGTTGTTTAAATTTTCATTTCTCTATAACGACTTATAGATATCACACTAAAGATAGGAACGAATGTTGTACGAGTATCGTTTAAATTTTAACAACTCTGTTTTCAATAGTGCAATACAACATTTAAAATAAAATAAATAAATATTTCTTAATAGATCCTACGGATCCTATATTGGAAGAGGAGTAATGATTTTAAAACTTGAAACTTAATTATAAATTTCTATAAAGTATAAAATTTTGATAAAATGATACCCTACAATATTATGATTGAAACTTCTATAAATTTAAAAATATTTCTATAAGAAATGTTTCTCCTAAAGAAATAATTTGATATTAAGGACATTTTCAAGAAAACTTCTTTGATTCTATGGACTTTTTAATAAAAAAAAAAACATAGATTCCATGAACTTTTTCTAATAAAAAAACACATAGATTCCATGAACTTTTTCTAATACAAAAATTCCTAGATTGGAAGAACATTTTTAAGATTTTTTTAGATAGTTTTTAAAGTCAGAATTTTCTTTTACAAAGAAAGGCCTTAGACTCTAAGTTTTATAAGAATGCATGCATTTTTATCTAAGAAACAGTTTGCAAAATTTCAGAATTGAAAAGTCCATAGAATCTAAAAATGTTTCAATCGGAAAAATTCCCAAAAATCTGGTATTTTGTAAAGGGTGGTCCCATCATAATGCACGATGTTAATTGTAAATTAAACAAAAAGTTTTAAAAAAATTATCTTAATATTTTATATTATGATAGAAGGATCTATGAAAATTATGTGTGAAACAAAATATTGGCCAAATGCTCGCCACGAAGGTGGCACACCTCTTCCTAATGTTCCATATTTTCAATGACTCTGAGACATAATTGAGGTTTAATGTCGTTAATGTGCCGAGTTATCTCATCCTTTTACTTTTGAATTGTTCTTGGCTTATTGACGTACACTTTTTTTTAAATATCCCCAAAGAGAAGTCCAATGGTATCAGATCACATGATAGTGGCGGCCAATTAACATCGCCACGACGTGAAAAAACACGGCCATTTAATTTTTCGCGCAAGAGAGCCATTGTTTCGTTGACTGTGTGGCACGTGCCGCCATCCTGGTGGAACCACATATCGTCCAGGTCCTTAATTTATGGCCACAAGAAGTCCGTTATCTCGTGATGACGAACACCGACGACGACTATCGCGAACAACAGCAAGGTTTTCCGCAGAACGAACTGGGCGAGCATGCACATGAAATTTTCGCACGATTCTCCCGACTGTAGACAAATTTGATCGATTATGCTGACCAAAAAAATCACGAAGTGCATTTTGATTTGAACGCCCTCTTCATGGTTGAATATGTCAAACACTGAAACAAAGAAATGTCAAATTAAGTTGGACAAAAAACTTGACGTTAAGGTGTGACTTACATCGCGCATTACAACTTTCTGGCTCTACAGACTTTTTCCTATAAAAAAATATGCCTGAGTACTTTTTCCACAAAAAAGCATGGTTGGCATTCAATACCTTTTTATAATAACGATAGTTGGCTACCACAGTTACTTTAACACCGATATGAAAATGTTAAAATGGCAATTCCATTAAAGACATATGTTTTATTGTGTAACCGGGCTTATTGCGCTATTTTACCGGTTTAGTTTTTAAATATCTTAAACTACCGTTACAATAACGCTAAACTACCGAAACACCGAATTATAACGGTATTTTTCAGATATAACATACTTTGACATGTAATATTATGAAATAAACCCCGTGATATTAGAAGACGCATGTCACTATTGAGCGTGGTAGACAACTACCGTTATAATGAAAAGGTATTGCTTGCCAACCATGCAAGAAAGTCGTTATTTTACAAGAAATGAATTAATAAACATATTTTCAAAAAAAAAAAATAATTACACAGTTCAACACAAACAAAAATTACGGGGTTCCGACGATTGACTCTTGTTAAGAAGACAAAAAAAATATACGTGTGTCGGCGTTTTGATAGTTTACATCGGAATTTAATTTTAGAGGCGGTTTAAGTTTCCCAGCTCTGGCCTGTTAAAACTTTTTTTTACATCTGTGGTGTAGGGTATGTTTAGCAACTTTGTAGATAACGGTATGATAAATATTTTTGTGATCATATTAATACTCTAGCTCCCCCTCATAACAGCATTTATTGGCATTATTCTAACAAATTGTAAAAAACATCCCGAAAAAGGGAAAAGGTGGGGATGAAATTTTCTACAAAAATGTTGGCCATAAAATTCTACTATATATGACAGAACACACCAAAACCTAACACTTAACACCAACACCAAAAACCAATCAAATTCAAGATTGCTCATCAGATTTCTAGTCAAATTGTGGGATGACCAACTTATTATAAGTTTGATTTTGGGATTACCTACACAATATTTAGGTCATCCCAAAATCTGACTAGAAATTTGATGAGCAATCATGAATTTGTCTGGTTTTTGGTATTTGTGTTAGGTTTTGGGCTTAAGTGTGTTCTGACATACACTCAGAAAAAAAGTTAGTAGAAATATTTGTAAACGGTTTTCAATCCCACTCTACTATTTTTGTACTGATTTTTAGTAAAAAATTATTATTTAGTAAATCTTTTTGCTATTTACATTTTACAAATTACAGAATTTTTACAGAATTTTCACAAATTTTTGTTGCTAATTTCAGAAATCATTTTACAAATTTTTGAAAACCGATTTGCTAAAATTAGCAAAAAATTTTACTAATTTTAAAAAAGTGGATATTGAAGGAAATGTTATTTCTAATTAAAACTTACATCTACAAACTTAAATTTCCTTAAAATGTTACATATATTTAAAAAGGGATCGGAAGTGAAGATACCGACTCATGTCTAAAAGAGGACATCCACTTAAAATAGCACTAAAAAGTTTTTTAGTTCTAAAAATCCGCCCTAAAAACAATTAAAATTTAACCTTAAAAGTAAAAAAAAAATTGACCAAAATATTTTTCAAAACAGAAATTACCAAATTAAAACAAAATGATTAATTCTTTTTTTGAAAAATATAATCAAAATTTTTGATGCTCGATAAGAAAAATAAATTAAAAGCTTTTTACTAATATTAATAATATTTAGTAATTTTGTTTGCTGATTTTAGTAAACAGATTTTGAATTCCACTTTACAAAAAGTCTACTAAAATTTAGTAGCAGCTACTAATTTTTCTACTAATTTCATTGTACTACACGTCATGTTTAGCAGAATTTCCCGTAATAACAGCAAAATTTTCAGTTGCCTTTACAGACTTTTTTTGGTGAGTGTATATAGTATAATCTTATGGCCAACATTTTTGTAGAACATTTTATCCCCGCCATTCCCCTTTTTCGGGGTGGTTTTTACAATTTGTTAGAATTTAGCCAAAAAATGCCGTTATGTGGGGGAGTTAGGGGTTAATATGTTCTACAAAAATATTTGTCATACCATTATGTACTAAGTTGCTGAACATACCATGCACTTCAAATGTAAAGAAAACAGTATTTATACCGATATGCTGCAAAAACAGGCCTCTAAAATGAAATTCCGATGTAAACTATCAAAACGTCGACACGTATATTTTTTTTTTGGTCTCCTTAACAAGAATCAATCGTCGGAACCCCGTAATTTTGGAAAAAGTTTGAAATTGTTGTGCAGTGTTAGTATTGTTTTTATTGAAAAGTACTAAAAAATATAAAATCTTTTCCTTAGAGTGTGTGATATAAATGTCTGTTCAAAATCATGAGTTATTTGTGTTGGGTGGTTCAGAAGGAGGCTGAAGATGACGTGTCGCTCGGATCGAAAGTGTGCACTCCCTCTAGCGCTGATCCTTACAATTTTTTCCATTTAATAAAAAAATTTGTGTTTACTATTTGTTAGTATCATTAAAAAAATTATGATCTTAAGCCTGATAAAATAAGCCGAAAATACTAAGTATTCTATCCTGCTGGCTCAGTGGAATTTCTCAATTTTTATTCTCTATAACTTACTAATAAAATTTTCATGTTTCTTTACAATAAAAATAATTAAAAAGAATATGATATGATCTTAAAAAAAAATCCTACTATACTATTCACTTACAAAATAACAGATCAACAATTCATAAAATTCCATTACTTTACACACAAGGATACAGTGAAAAATATAATTCAAAATATTGTCTATTCATTAACTATCAACATAGATTATGTTGTAGATTTAATATGGATTAAGACAAACATTTGATATTAAATGCTTCATATAAGCTGTGTTATTTGATACTTTAAGAATTAAAGTTCATAACAAAAAACTGTAAAATATAGAGGATAAATATAAATTGTTAAATTTCGTTGATGTTAGTCTAATTGTGTTGTTGTTTACAAGTTTGTTAATTTGTTTCCTAACACTCAATATAAAATAGACAATCATCAACAAGCAATGACCGTAAAGGGAGAAGAAGAGCATGGGTATTGACAAGGTTGGGTAGCGCCAACCGAAAATACTAAGTATTCTATCCTGCTGGCTCAGTGGAATTTCTCAATTTTTATTCTCTATAACTTACTAATAAAATTTTCATGTTTCTTTACAATAAAAATAATTAAAAAGAATATGATATGATCTTAAAAAAAATCCTACTATACTATTCACTTACAAAATAACAGATCAACAATTCATAAAATTCCATTACTTTACACACAAGGATACAGTGAAAAATATAATTCAAAATATTGTCTATTCATTAACTATCAACATAGATTATGTTGTAGATTTAATATGGATTAAGACAAACATTTGATATTAAATGCTTCATATAAGCTGTGTTATTTGATACTTTAAGAATTAAAGTTCATAACAAAAAACTGTAAAATATAGAGGATAAATATAAATTGTTAAATTTCGTTGATGTTAGTCTAATTGTGTTGTTGTTTACAAGTTTGTTAATTTGTTTCCTAACACTCAATATAAAATAGACAATCATCAACAAGCAATGACCGTAAAGGGAGAAGAAGAGCATGGGTATTGACAAGGTTGGGTAGCGCCAACCGAAAATACTAAGTATTCTATCCTGCTGGCTCAGTGGAATTTCTCAATTTTTATTCTCTATAACTTACTAATAAAATTTTCATGTTTCTTTACAATAAAAATAATTAAAAAGAATATGATATGATCTTAAAAAAAATCCTACTATACTATTCACTTACAAAATAACAGATCAACAATTCATAAAATTCCATTACTTTACACACAAGGATACAGTGAAAAATATAATTCAAAATATTGTCTATTCATTAACTATCAACATAGATTATGTTGTAGATTTAATATGGATTAAGACAAACATTTGATATTAAATGCTTCATATAAGCTGTGTTATTTGATACTTTAAGAATTAAAGTTCATAACAAAAAACTGTAAAATATAGAGGATAAATATAAATTGTTAAATTTCGTTGATGTTAGTCTAATTGTGTTGTTGTTTACAAGTTTGTTAATTTGTTTCCTAACACTCAATATAAAATAGACAATCATCAACAAGCAATGACCGTAAAGGGAGAAGAAGAGCATGGGTATTGACAAGGTTGGGTAGCGCCAACCGAAAATACTAAGTATTCTATCCTGCTGGCTCAGTGGAATTTCTCAATTTTTATTCTCTATAACTTACTAATAAAATTTTCATGTTTCTTTACAATAAAAATAATTAAAAAGAATATGATATGATCTTAAAAAAAAATCCTACTATACTATTCACTTACAAAATAACAGATCAACAATTCATAAAATTCCATTACTTTACACACAAGGATACAGTGAAAAATATAATTCAAAATATTGTCTATTCATTAACTATCAACATAGATTATGTTGTAGATTTAATATGGATTAAGACAAACATTTGATATTAAATGCTTCATATAAGCTGTGTTATTTGATACTTTAAGAATTAAAGTTCATAACAAAAAACTGTAAAATATAGAGGATAAATATAAATTGTTAAATTTCGTTGATGTTAGTCTAATTGTGTTGTTGTTTACAAGTTTGTTAATTTGTTTCCTAACACTCAATATAAAATAGACAATCATCAACAAGCAATGACCGTAAAGGGAGAAGAAGAGCATGGGTATTGACAAGGTTGGGTAGCGCCAACCGAAAATACTAAGTATTCTATCCTGCTGGCTCAGTGGAATTTCTCAATTTTTATTCTCTATAACTTACTAATAAAATTTTCATGTTTCTTTACAATAAAAATAATTAAAAAGAATATGATATGATCTTAAAAAAAAATCCTACTATACTATTCACTTACAAAATAACAGATCAACAATTCATAAAATTCCATTACTTTACACACAAGGATACAGTGAAAAATATAATTCAAAATATTGTCTATTCATTAACTATCAACATAGATTATGTTGTAGATTTAATATGGATTAAGACAAACATTTGATATTAAATGCTTCATATAAGCTGTGTTATTTGATACTTTAAGAATTAAAGTTCATAACAAAAAACTGTAAAATATAGAGGATAAATATAAATTGTTAAATTTCGTTGATGTTAGTCTAATTGTGTTGTTGTTTACAAGTTTGTTAATTTGTTTCCTAACACTCAATATAAAATAGACAATCATCAACAAGCAATGACCGTAAAGGGAGAAGAAGAGCATGGGTATTGACAAGGTTGGGTAGCGCCAACCGAAAATACTAAGTATTCTATCCTGCTGGCTCAGTGGAATTTCTCAATTTTTATTCTCTATAACTTACTAATAAAATTTTCATGTTTCTTTACAATAAAAATAATTAAAAAGAATATGATATGATCTTAAAAAAAAAAAAAAAAAAAAAAAAAAAAAAAAAAATCCTACTATACTATTCACTATTAAAAATATATAATATAAAATCTTTATATAAAATCTTCTTGCCAATGATTTTTTTTCGACAATGAATTGATAATTATAAATTATGATGTTATATAAATAAGGCATTTTCGAAAATAAAACCCGCCAAGTGAAAAGATCACATATTATAATTTTTATGTGGGTGACTGAACTGGTATCATTTTTTTTATAAAAACAAGACAGTAATATGACTGCACACAGAGAAAAGATCAGTTGGAAAATCGTTACATTTACCATAATTTCATTACTACTGCATATTATTGATAAAAACTTTACAATATCAATTATATTGATGTAAAATGATAAGCAAAAATAGTTTATAAATACTTACTTTTTATAATTAATTTTTCACTCAAATTTATACGAACAAAACAATTTTGAGTTTAGTTTTGGAATCGATATGTTATATCCCAACTGACCCAATCCAAAATAATCGCTTCTACAAGTTGTCCCAACTTTTTTTTAACATTAATTGTAATATTTCTTTAGTAACGGAAGTAAAAATTTTTAAGGAAAATATATCGCACAAAAAATTTGTATCTTTTTTACTTTGTATTGCAAACTTTTCAGCAATATACCACTTTCATACATCCGTTGGGCGCTTCTAAAGATGAATTAAAAAATGTGGTATTTTTTTACTTAAATTTATAGAACTAAAAAAGGAAAATTATGCTGGCATTAATTGAAATCAGTATGTTGCATCAAATGTATAATGAAATTTGTATTACTTTTAGAATATGTTTTGGACAATTTTAAAATTTTCTTAGCTTTTTATTTTGTGCAAAAAGAAATTGGTTACGGAGTTTACAGTAATGGATTGTATATTTAGTTATTTTATTTTAATTTTAGTTCAGAAACCCTGTATCAAAAATTTGTTTCCAAAAATAAAATCTTTTGTCGTCAACAAGGTGAATTGTCTTTGTTTTTATAATTCAATTGATAGTTTGGTGATAATAATTGGAACGGAGTTAACAGCATTTTTTAATGCTTATTAATTTCACACTTTCTCATCTCGAGAAAGTTACTTACCGCAGAAAAACTTTAAATCAGTTATAATTCATGATGCTCCATAATCTTACAATTATTTTAATATAAATAACTCTATACTTTTCGCAATATAATTGGTAGAAATATGTAAAATTATGTTATACAATATAATCTTAAAAATAACGTCGAAAAAACGTTACACAATTGAAGTCGTGTTAACACGGCCCTATGATAAAGTTAATTTTTTATTATTTATTTTACTAAAAAGCGCCAGCATTCGTCTCTAAAATAACTATATGTATTTATGTGATTAATTATCAATTTTTTTTAAGCGGTTAGTGAGTTAAACCAAACTAAAGATTTTAATATAATTTTGCTGTAACCATTTTTGATCAACTCCAAACAAATTTTTTTTAATAACTTGATTTCTCTGATTTGAACAATTGAACGATTATGCGCGAAGCCTGTGTGTGGTTTCATAGTGAGACAAAATGGTTGTCATTTTTTTTTATTGTTATTATTCATATTATTTACGTGACCTTCCTAATGCGAGGAGTTGAAATGTGAGAATAATACAATAAAAGGTGAACCAAAATAACATGCATCACAACTTTTAAATAATACTCACTCCATTATATTTTTATGATCCAGAACACACTGTATAAGAGCCTCATAACGTTCATCGCTGCTAAGTGTAGTGTCGTTTCCCAATCTAGAGATGCGTCGTGTTAGTATATGCAAATGAGTCCTTATGATAGTTATGAAAATTACAGGATATGAATCCAATAGCGCCTGTTGGTAGCAATGGAAATCAATCATAAATAACTCCACCAAAGCTTGTATTAAAAAGTATAGCCAATTATCAGTCCATTCCATAAATGGATTATACACTTGATAAGGTGGTCTACCATTAATGACTGCAGTCAAGAATGTACTGCCGGCGTACGTCAAAAAAAGAGTGGCAAACATAATATGTGCGCGGTTGCAAAAAGCCACAATTTTACGAATTTGCTCCTTATCCTCAGGCTCAGTGATACGCAAATCTAGTCTATCCATAAAATCTACTGTTCTTAAGAGTCGTTTATAGAGGAAAAAGAATACAAACATTTTTAAGCTGCAACCAAAACAGTTGACAGAAATTTGAAGTGACGTTAAAAATGCACTCGGAGCGAAATCACTGAGGCGCATTATGAAACTCAGTAAAAATCCAAGGGGCATATACAAGGTAACAAAAAAATTAATAAATATTGACCATAAGTAAAACAGTACTTTGTGGTAATTCGGTGCCTTATAACCAACAATAATTAAACCACGAAAAAAATATATTGCTGCGTCTTTTGTCTTAGGCTGTGGACCATCCATTTTTAAAGTTGCCATTTCGAAAATTTTTCTAAAAGTAAATAAAGTTATCATACAGATATAAGTGATTGCACCGTTCAAATTTAACCTAGTTATTTTTTTATTGGAAAATGTTCATTACATTTTTTTGTGTTTTTGTTAAAGTGGGAAATCCTACCATGCTAAATATATAAAGTTAAACTTTTAATAATGTCAAACAAATACATACAAAACACACGTTTTATTTATTAAAGCACAGTAAGTTGTTTGGATTTCACGTGAAAAAGCAGTTATTTTTCACACTAATAAATTTCACGTAAAAATTTGGTGGAACTTGTTTCCATGCAAATTTAATATACAAGACCATTATTTTTCTAGTGAAAAAGTGTAATTTTTGGTTTGTTGTGATTGTGTCTTTCTCATAAATTAAAAAAAAATATCCAGTTTAGCAAATTATATTATTTTTTCAGGCATTAAAAATGTGAGTGAAATTTTTTTTACGGAAAAAGTAATTCACTATGCTTGATAACGAAAACAAAATATTCCAAAATAGAAAAAGAAAATTTTTAAATATATAGAAGATACATAATAAAAATAAAATAATTAAGTTAATATAAAATAAAAACCTAAAAAATTATGGAGTTTTGAGCTTACTGTTTAAATCAAAATCATATATTACAGCAACAGATGTATGTGCCCAAAATCAGCTATTTTATTTTTACAAATAAATAAAATTATAGAAAATCGGTACTCGGCAGCTCTGTTTTTCGCTTTGTCATTCTATTTGCATCAACTGTCAAAAATTCATTTTTTCATTGCAAGTTGAGTCGCAAGTAGCATAAGTGTGGTTGTGTGTAAAAAGTATGAGTGTATTGGGTTTTTGGCACTTGCACTTGAATGTGGCAACGGGGGTAAGGATAAGTGTTATAGAAGACTTGAGTTTTTTTTTAACATCGGTTTTTTGGGAATAGCGGTAGCTCGGTTATTTCGGTAATATTTTTTGGTTTTTCCTAAGCATTCGGGTGTGCAGCAAGTCATTTATATTTCTATATATCAAATATAGCACTAGCAATATGGAGTTCCTAGTTCGATTCCCGGCCCCACCACTAACATCGTTGATAGTATAATTATGTGTTTCGGATTTTCTAATTTGTTTCATCACCTTAAAAATTTGAGTATATCATCATCTATCATTAACCCCAAAAGGGCATGGATATTGAGGACTTTTGTGGCGCAAACCGAAACTACATATTCTATCCTGCTAGGTCTTATCGAATATTTTCAATTTTATTCTCTATAAGTTAATAAATTTATCAAATTTTGTTTTGTACCTGTAAACAATTAAGAGAAAATAATTCATTTATCAATTAAAAAATCAACTACAGGGAATAAAACATTCACCCAAATTTGTTTTGCTATATCTTTACAATAAAACAACATAAATTGTTTAAGTTTTAAGAAATCTGATTTTATTATATCTTCCCAGTACTATTAAATAAGACTAAGTCTTGTTGTACTGTATTTTTCAATGAATTAATAAATAAATAATTTAAATGTTGAATAACACTTTACAACAATTTTCAAAAAAAATGTTAATCCCGTAGGGTTTCATGACTGGTTTTATTGTTTTTAAATCTCTGAATCCGAATCTGAAGTCAGTTTTTTCGAGTCACGTCAGGTTTTTGTGCTGCAAAGGGGGCACAAGTCCTTACCCCCACTGTCAACTAAATAAATATTTCATATATTAGGGAGGGTCGGAGATAATTAATATATGTAACCCACCCCTATTAATTTTTTGAAAGGAAGATCTTATCCCTTGGGACCTATCTTCTCCAGACCTTTCATAGGGGGACTTCCATACAAATTGGATATTTTTTTACAGGAAAATTATTTAAAAAAAAAACAGTGTACACAGAAAGAAACTGTGGGTTTTCACGACTTTGTTTGTGTTATTTATTTTTAAAAAGTTGATTAGAAAAATGGATAAATGTAACATAAAACTGATCGCAACTTCTTTTATGTATTATAATAAACCAAAAGGTGAAGTTCATTTTTTCAATTTAATTTGGTATTGAAATAAATGTTGGAGTTGATGTTCCATATGCTCCAAACATTTGCTGTGAGAATTGTTATTGTAACTTATTACATTGGTTTAATGGTAAACGTAATTACATACCTTTTGGAACTTCTATATTGTGGGTACCGATGTCTGAAAACATCGCAGAAAATTGTTATTTCTGTGTTGTTGATATCTTTGGGCATAATTTGAAAACAAAATCTTTTATAAGTTACCCTTATTTGGAAATGGCAATTCGACCTATACCACACGGTAAAACGATACCAGTAACTTCTCGTGGATATAAAGATTCTTTTCAATCACAACCAACAATTTTTTCCAATAATTCTTCAAAGAGCCATCTGAACTAATAACCGGTTGCAAGCATTTACCGTTTAATAACTAGACACTTGAACATTTTGTTAAAATACTGAACTTGAGCAAAATAACTTCCAAAAAACTATAAAAGAACACTAAGTTAAACTTAGGAAATAATGAAAGAAGTGATAACCAGAGAGTCACTGCCACTTTTTTTTTTTTTTGCTAGGAAAACGCGGCTTGTATGTGTGCTATAATTTTAAACAGTGCTTTATGTCAATTTAGACGTCCTACAGACACAAAACATCAAAAACGACCATAATTAAAATTTTACAAAAAATACAAGTAAATAAAGGCTTAAATTTGACTGTGCCAAATCTTTGAATACCCTACACCAATGTCCTAAAAAATGTTCTCTATTGATTTTGATACAAATAATGTTAAAAACTATAGAAGTGAAATTATGGAGGGAAAAACAGTTTTGGATGTGAAAACAAATTTTGTGATGCAAAAAAAATTTGAGGTGAAAAAATTTTTGGAGGTGAAAAATATTTGAGGTACCATTTTCACTCATAACTTTTTAACCGCTGCTCATTTTCAATATCAAATTGTTTGGGAGGATGTCCATTAATCTAGGCAGAAATGAGTGTATTCGCGCCGTGATCGCGAAGACGCTCTGTTGAGACAGACGGATATTATTGTATTACCAAAAACTTATTTGTTGCCAACACTTCTGTATGGCTGTGAACTGTATTTAAATTGTGATTCAATATGGAAAAATAAACTTAATGTCACATTTAATAATATGGCCAGGTATGTTTTTGGGCTTAATCGTTCTACTAGAATCTTCAAGTATTCAAGACAAATTAACAACATATCTTTTGACAACTTTCTAAAATGCCGATATCTAATATTTTTTACAGAAGATAATATATACAAGGACGCCAGCTTATTTATACCAAAGACTTGTTTTTTTCAGATCTCATAGAGGAAATAATATCAAAACAACTCGTCATAACATTCAACTCTCCAGAAGACATTTTCTTGTTAGCAGTATTGAAAAGCATTTAAAACAAAATATTTTTAAACATTTTAGTTAAGATTTTAGCAAATTTTAAATTATTATTTATCAAAACTATTTCCTTTTTAAGTAGTCTTAAGTACAAATTATAATTATATTGCTTTCTAAAAACATTAATGTTTACAATATTTTTCCAGTGCTGTTAAAAAAAGATTAGATCTCGTTGCACTGTTATACATTTATAATAAATAAAATAATCGATATATCGACTTGAAATCGCATAAAGATCTTGAATATATGTACCTTATGGGGTCTTAAACCTATATTTCGGCATGTTACAAACGGAAGGACAACCTGATATAAAAATACACCAAAGAATGCACCTCTGAAATACATTAATACAAAATATGGGGTAATTTTTGACTTCACTTCTGAAACCTTAAATCTTTGAGATGGCTTTTTGTCCTCAGTAATATACATGAATTTTACTTAAATCGGTTTAAGCGATTTAGTTTATTCCAAATTTTGTTGCATGAGGATGTACTGTGCAGAATGGTTTAAAGTATGATATGCAGAAAAAAAAATTGAAAAAAACATTCCTAATACAGTAAAATATTAAAATGGAGAGAACAAATGTTTTAAATGGGTAAAAAAGAATTTTAAGGAGAAAAGTTTTATAAACCAGTTGTAAAGCTTAAATATGTGAAAATGTTAACCCTTAAATGCATACCGTATCATATATGGTACATGCCTTTTATCATCCGATAATAAAAACAATCAAACTGGTCTCAATACTGGCGGATTATCTCATACATTTAAGGGTTAAGAAAAAACACTTTAAATTTTAAAATTAAAAATTTGTCTTATTCGGTTATCTATTAAAAAATATACATACTTACATTTTCGATACATTAATAAGAAATAGCCAAAAACGCTGAAATACATTCATTTTGCATGTAGAATATTATTACAAAACTGTCAGTCAATTACTTTGTGGATCTTCGGAAATTATTTCACCAAACCAAAATGCACTTCTTGTCGTTTTTCCTTTTTTTTTAATTCTAAAATTGATAGATTATAAAGGTTGTGTACCATTATGAAGTATACTACCACTCGGAGACCCAAAGGATCCATTGTGATACCCTTTGGAAAAAGAAAAATAATAAAGAAAAGACAGTAAAATTGAAAGAATTAAGAGCCCCCGGCCTAAAAAAGCAGAGAGTAATTATAGCTCGGGGTGACCCCGAGTCCGCTATCTATCCGCTACCTATCCCCCTGACAAAACCCAATTGACTGCCTAGATCATATCTAACCACATCACCCAGCTCATCGTGGAATCTTTTCCCCAGCCAACTCAGTCTCAGACCCTGTTATCTAGGACTGTCGCACAAAATGTGCTCTATTGTCTCTAGCTCCTCAACATCCTCGCACAACCTACAAAAGTCCTGTGTGCCTCGTTCCCATTTACTGATGAAGGCTCCAATAGAGAAGTGACCGGTTATTACCCCTACTAAAACCTTAGATTTCTCATATCCAATCCAATTAGTATTTTGGTTGCTTTTGCATCCAACTTTGGCCAAATAGCCCTGGACACCCTGCAACCGGTCCTACCGCTCCAGGATTGGTTCACGAAATCTTTCGGAGATTAACCATATTAAAAAATCGTCAGTAAATTTTTTGTGGATCTTCGGAAATTATTTCAGCAAACCAAATTTCATTTCTTGTTGTTTTTCTTTTTTTTTATTCTAAAATAAATATACAAAGCTTTTTGATAAAAAAAAACTAAATGGTTCTGGGTGGTTTTTTATTATTTTTCCGCCGATTTGATGTTAATTTTTTGTTTATATTGACTTTTTTAGTTAACATAAAATCAGTGGCAGTTGTTATTTTTAAAATTTTTTATTATTTTCGTTTTATTTTTGTGAAAAAAATATATATTTATAAAGAAGTTTATGTATAGTTGATCTTTAAAAAATATTTATGTATGTATTTTTTATGTATATATGTTTTTACTATATGACGCACATCAACCCATTCCTTAAAAATTTATAGTATGGAACAAGAATTTTAAAGAAAAACATTTGCACGTAGTGGTAAGTCAGTATACTAATGCATAGTATTTACAGTATAGAACAAAAGTGAATCAATATTATTGAAGCCAACAGTAACTTAAGGCAGTGCCAGAATTAAATAAAAATTAAAACATTTTTAAAAACAAAAATTTTACGAATTGGTTCAAGTAATAGCACTCAAATAAGACAACAACTTTGGACTAAAATTTTCAGTTTCTTACTAGCAATTGAAGGTTCTAATATTAGAGTACTTTGGCTTAAAACAAAGTTTTGATTTTTTTTAGAAAAATTAGTACATCAAAAAACTAGAATTTTTATGTATGATTTTTATTGTAAAAGAACCGTTAGTGGATAAATGAACCGTTAGTGGATTTTTGTATGAATATATGCCAATTATAAACGCAGGTAGGGAATTGATGATCCTCTCCAAGTTTTTTTTTTTTTTTTTTAATTTCTTACGTACTTGGCGGATTAATATACATCGTATATGTGATATTTCTATTCTACATATTTTGGGTTTGTTTTTTCGAATATTATATCTATATCTATAACTACTTGTAAAGAAAACGACTATCCCTACTAACCTGGCTTTTCTTTATTTTTTGAAAACAAATACAATTTAATCACTTTGGGCCGACTTTGTACGAAAGCTGTTTTGCTATATGGACTTCGCGAAATAGAGCAATTATATTGTTTGCCCTGCTTTACCTTTACTTACAAACACATAATTCATTTGTTAGTTTTTGTTCTTTTTAATATTTTATCAAATTAAAAATACAAGATTTTCAAATATTTTTGTTTACATTTGAAAGCAAAAAGCCAATAATTTCTGAAAGACTTGATAGCATTTTTACACATTTATACCTTTAACTACTGCAAGTCTATCTCTACTTAAATTTGTATGAGATATTTACATAAAGTTCTAAAACAAAACAAACCTATTGTATATTTGGGTGACACCGATTTGTGTGTATGTGAAAAAATGTTTGGTACAATTCCGTGAAGTGCTGTGCGGAATCTGAAGACTCTTGGTCCAAAATATCTATCTTAAAAACTAAGGTCATTTTGGACAACGTTAACCGAAATTTTAAAAATTTATATTACAATACAACACATAATTTTCAATTACTTTAAAGATTCTTGAGATATCCCGAAATTAATTATATATACAATATTTTATAAGATATTCGAAAACCCTCTTTCCGATTTAATTTTTTTCATATTCGTTGTCAGCATGCAAAAATTAATAATAATTATGTTTATAAGCAGTGCAAGTTTTAAATGGCACAAAAAATTGCAAAAATGCTACGCAAATAGGCAAAAAATAACTTGCCATATAATTATATAGTTGCAACAAGTCTGGGTTTGCAATTTTGTAAATAATTCTCTTTTTTTCAAGTAAAAGTCGAAAAAGTCGTAAAAAATCATTACCAAACATGCTTACCAGGTTTGTAATGAAAAAAATTTAAGTAATTCCCTACAGACCTGCTTACATATGCTATGATTATTATATGGCGAATTTCCACTTGGAATCACTAATTTTGTGGAAAATACATACATTCACGCGCCACTCGTGCTTCTTTTTCATAAGCAGTTAAATGACTATTCATTTTTATTACACAAGCAAGAACACCAAAAGAAATCGGCATAAACTCGTTTGATCGTTTCATTATATATCACATTTTCTTTTATAGAATCTGCATACTTGTAATGAAATAATTCAAAAGTTTTACGTTAATTTTGTTGATTCTTAATATGATGTAACAGTATGCACTTACTTCAGCACATTTGCTTTATCCTGCTTCCACAAATCAATAATTTTTACTGGTACATATCTGGATAGTACCTAGTTACTTTTCTTGTTACTAAATCTTCCTAGTTTTTTTAAATTTGACTAAGAATATGACAAAAAAGCTTGGAAAAAAATTCATTTCGAATCAACTGAATGAACCAACGTAAGGATCTCTTGCGGAATATATAAACTTTTTAACCAAACCAAAGCAAGTTTTATATAAGCTTTAGGAAATATAATACACAATTTCAAATGTTTGCTTGTCTTTTTAGACAAGGTTGCTTTCCTTTTCGATGTCATATAACATAAAATTGATATTCTGCCTTTTCTTAATAAAACCCTAACCGATTAATCATCAGGGTCGAATAATTGGAAACACTACTCATACAAAAAAAAATCAAAGAAATTGGTCCAAAAGTTTTTTAAGTTAGATCTTGAAGGCAATCCTTTATTCAACGCTTTTTGTCCCATACTGTATTTCTTGTACACAAAAATGTTCCCTGAATTACACTACTCAACAAAAGTCGACTTTTTTGGAAAACCTTGTACTAAAATTTTTTAAAGTATTTTGTTCCCATATACCCGAATAAGTTTATTTAAGAGTTTTGGGCCTCTGGAAAAATATTTCATGGATCATATTGTGGGAAAGTACCTAAAATATTTTATTTTTTTGAATTTGAATTTCACATAAAAATGTTCAAGGGTGTTTTACTGACCTCTTTAAGAACTTGAAAATTGCATTTTATTTAACTTGTCCCTTAAGCTCTAAAATTTACTAGAAAGTTTGAACTTCTCAAAACAATGATCATACAAGGCAGACCAATAATTAAATTGAGGGGTCAAACTTGCAAATCTATTCAGCAGATTTAAAAATATTTGAAATATTTTCGAGATCATAACGAGGTCTTTAAAACACCCTTGAATATCCTCCGACATGATTATACAATACGAAATTGTGGAATTTAAATCCATAAAAAATATAAGATTTTCATCTATTTCTATTCTTTATGGGAGAATTTTTAAAAAATTAAAACCCTAACCTAGAAAAGACGATTTGATGGGTATTTTTTAATATCAGGTTACGGTTTTGGAGATCAAATTCTTTCTAAATGTTATAGTAGAAGTCTGTGCAAAAACCTTGACGAGTAGTGTTATTTGTAATAATTATTTTTCTTTAATGGATCTTTGAACTAAATGTAGTATTATGCTGATTTGCGCTCTATATGCACATGGTACTTGTAGACAAGTCATTTACTTTATATACATATACATATGTATTTATGTAATACACAGTGTAACAAAGTAAGTGTCAGTCGGTGGCAGTTGATGTTTATTATTATGAACTTTGATTGTTGATTGATCTATGCGCCCGTGTTGTTTCGTTTACAAAAACTATGAGCTATGTGCAATTACAACTTAGCCTTAATGTGTTTTCCCAAACTTTTTATTAAACAAATAAACAAAGAAGAGTTTTGTATTGTTAAGGTTTTTTTCTAACACAAATGGATATTTTTGATTAGAATACATCCCTGCAAACATTTTAATACGAAAATGTTTCTAAATCGTATCGCTTGGCGGAATCATTTTATTGTGATAATAATCATATTTTTATTGCGAAAGTTTCGCTTTTTGAGAGTAAACGTCCGCTCCAAGCGATATTTCTTAGCAATGAGAAACCAAAACTTCTGAAAGATAAATGCGGGATTATAGGCAAATTATCGCCTGGAAGATAAATCCACAACATTTTACACAGTTTTTATAGCATAATAGTATGTTCATACGGTAATATCAACCACATGGTTCGCTCTCTGAATTACGATTGCGAACCATGGTGTTCAAACGATTGTTCTTGTTTGATTTTGATGTTTATATTTTTACACATTTCACTATTTCTTTTTTTAATTTTTATTTAAATATATTTACATATGAAAATATATACTTTTTATTTACTTAATGTTTTTATTTATTTGTTTGCAGACATTAATTTTTATTTTTCTTTGTTATTTTTGATTTGACAGATTGTTCAGATAAACTAGCAATAATTTGTTATCAAAATTGGAGATAGTAGATTTATGGTGGTTCACGGCAAGATTCAAAATGAACCAAGATAGTTCGCTCTCAAAATTTTGAGTCTCCAAATGAAATGTTTCATTCGCAAATGCGAATGTTTATTTTAAGCTTATGCAAAATGTAAATAATTGAGAAAGTTTTTATTTAGAGTATCTACCTCTAACTGATAAAACTGAGAAAAGGTTAACTTTTAAAAAATGCCTAATTTTTATATAGAAAAGCTGGCCCGGTCGAAATAAGTAAAATGTGATACGTTAATTTCACAAATTATGTTTTTAGTTTATTTCCGAGTAACCGCCACCCTTTGATGAGGATTTGAACTTGGAACTCGTATTCACTAAACAGTCGTTTCAGTCGTTGTCATTTCAAAATTTAAATATTTAAAAATTATAAATTTCGAAATTCGAGAATGGACCGAATGTGCCTAAAGCACTGATTAAGTGGTCTAAAACCATCTTCACATTATTTCCTTTCTAATGAAACCAGTTTAGGGCACATTGGTTGGATGATTTTAAAGTCTATAACGGACATAGGTAGGTAGAACAATTTTTGTGTTTTATATATATCGTCTGGGAGATAAATCCGCACCATTTGATTAAATTGTTTTTATCACCAAATTATCATCGTGATAAAAATCAGCGACATTTTAGGAATTTTTGTATTGTCTATGAGAATAAAAAAAATATTGATAAAGATTCTGTAGGAAAAAAATGTCTCTTAAAAATAAACGTAACTAACTCTTACCTCTTTTGGATTGCGGTTTTTAAATATGTGTATTTCAAATCTCTCCAGCAGTTTTTGGCATAATCTCCTTCTTTGTTATTTGTAAAAAACTGCCTTAATTTTGTTGCGTTTTTTTTTCAATGTAAATTTGTTCTAAATTGACAAATTATTTCAAATAATATGTTTTCATTTTCCCGAAGATAAAAATGTAATATCTTCGCAATATTTCCATAAAAATTTATGACAAAAATAAATTTTTTTTAAATAATATTGACCTTTTTTGGCTGTACATTACGAATATAAAATTAAAATTAAATTCGGAATTCTGAATTTCGCAGAAATTTTATACAAAAAAATATTAAACTTTGATCGAGAAATTTTGTCATACTCGTATTTGCCTCTGCGCAAAATTCTTATTTAAATTATTATATGTCCACGAAATGCTTCTTATGTGAGACAAGAACTTTGCTCACAATATAATTTTAATACGCTAAATAATATCGAAAAGCTAAAAAAGTATTTTTTTTCGTTCAGTTGCAATGATAAATATAATCCTTCCAAAAATGTAAATCCATGTCATGTATAACGAAAGCCCTTTGTAGAAAATTGCAAAAGTACAACAAGTTGGATTTTTCGATGATAACGTTTTAAGTATTAAGAAAAATTTAACAAAAAATATGTTTTAAATTTTTATTGTTTTAATCGTAATTTTCATACAGAGAAAACAGATTCATCGTAACAACCGAATTTTTGCTAACTGAATATTTTAGATGCTGCAACTGAATCATTTAGTTATCGCAACCAAATATATTTCGCAAAAAATATGAATATATATGGTTTCAACCTAAATTTTAAGCTAATTTTGGTCGCGGTAAACAAATATATCGGTGGCTCTAACCAAACCATTAGATTGGCAAGAAATTCGGTTGTCACGATGAATCTGTTTTCTCAGTGTACAAGGCGTTAGTACGTTAAATTTTTACTTACATCTTTTCAGAAAATTTTGATATTCCAATTCAATAAGTTATTTGTTAAATATCAACAGCGGTATTCATAAAAAATCTTAATTCAAGTTTCAAATACATATTAGTTAAAGAACATTTTAAGGCCAAAAAAGGCTTATTAAAAATTCGTTTATTATTAAAAAAAGAAAAAGAGTCAAAACAAAATGCCCAATAAAAGTGTCAAATAGATAATGATTTTATTGTAGATTAAAAAGTATTCAAATAACCGGTTTTATTTTCTTTGTTTTGATTGAAAAACACACCACTGGTTTACTTCTATCAAAAAATTATTTCTGCTTAAATTCTTTATCCGTAATTAAAAACGGGTCGCTCCCCTTTTTGTACATTTTCGTTTGTCGATTTTTTTTTTCATTTGGGCAATAGTTTCCATTATAAACAAAATACAATTCAAAATATCAAAATTTTCAAATAAAAATGATTCTTACAATTCTTTTGATCAAATATAGAATGTCTATTATTTATTAAACAAAAACAAACAACTTCTTTTGATTAAATGACAATTCTTTGCAAAAATGTTTAACATGAAAATAAACACAAAGCAAAAATGCAATTTAAAATAGGTTTAAAATAGGGTCAAACCAATTTTAAAATTCGTTTATTTACACTAGGTTTAAAAAATGTATTTTAAGCTAAAATTCGTTTATGAATACAATTTTAGCAAATTTTGCTTAAAATTGGTTTGAAATGCTGTTAAAAATTTTTATGAATACCGCTGTAAATAATTTTGGCAAAAGTAAATTAAAGTTGTATAAGTCACTGGCACTTTCACAATCTGGCTTGGGCTTAACTTAGGTCAAGTTTTTGGGATGTGAGTTAAAATTGGTTTAGTTAAACCGAATATGAATTTTGTTTGCCATTTCCAAGTTTATTAATATAAATTTGTAGGAACAACTTTTTTTTGCATTGAATTTTGGTCTTTATTGAAATAAAAGAAAATAATCCAATTTTTAAAAGCAGTATTTCAGTTACAAACTGCGATAATCTACATCCTAAAAACTCGGCCTTAGGGAATGATGCAGTACTTAGTGTTTTATCAGAAGAACATTTTATAGGAAAGAGTAGTGTTTGTAGAAAGATTTTCGTGGATTATTTCTCCATTCTGCGATTCACTAGATGAATGTATCCCAACCATACCCAGAACAAAAATAGTGTTGAAGCAATAAAAACATCACAACTTTGACAAATTCATCAGTCCTTTTCTGATGGTTTCATCGATGAATTTAACATCGGCGTGTCATAGGACGGAAGTATTCAAATATAACAACTTACCACTACGTTTACTTTACTATAAGGAAGCAATGAAAATGCTATTTTAAGATATACTTTTGAATAAGTTAAAAAACTAATTTTTTATTGTATGTATGCTGTGATGTTTCATCTGAATACTTTGTCTGAATGCATTAAAATTAGTTTTTAAGTTATTTTATAAATATTTTAAAAATTCAAAAATTGAAATCTGCATGAATAAGATTAATTTTAATTGTGTATGTAAAAAAGCAAACATAATACAAATAAAATGTATTTAAAAAAATATTCAAACAAACAAATTTTTAATTGAAAACCAGAGTAAATAAAATTTTAAACAAAAATCTAAAAAATGTACTTCAAAGAATTAAAAATCAAAAATGTAGTGAAAATAATTAATTAATTTAATTAATTAAACTATTTTCTCATTTATATCTATTAATCTGTGAAAACTCATATTTTGAAGATTATTTGAATACAGAAAATAGGCAATAATTTGTGCTTAAGAAGTTAGGAGTGATTTTTAAGATAAGCATCGGGCTAGTATCTAAATGACATGTAAACATGAGTCCTTTTGGAAGTTCCTCAAAATAGCTTCCAAAAAGCTGTAAAAGAACAGTAAGTGAAACTTAGAAAACAATCAAAGAAGTAAAACCAAAGTATCACTGCTACATTTTTCAAATTTTAAACATTTATATTTTAAAATAATTATTTTTTAGCATTTTGCACTTTCATTGACAAAATTTTTTCTAGTATTCACTAAAAATCATAAATTTTATTTATCTAAATAAATTTTATTAGTACATTTTTGTCGCAGATTCCTTCTTTTTGAGTTATAAAAATATCACATTATTTTCAGTTTTAGTTAATTTTTAATTTTAAATTAAAGCAGAAAATACGGGATTTTTGTTCATAAATTAAGTAATCTGTGGGGTTTACTAACACAACAAATTAAAATTTTGGACCATATTTTCGGTGGACGAAATCGTAAAAAAATAAAATTTCAACTTTTAATACATGTAAAACAATTGAACTTTCCTATACTCAAAAAAAAATTAACTATAATTTAGAAAAATTAACTTATTTTGAGGAAAAATTTAAATGAAAACGGCGCCAAAGATACTTTTTTACCAATATTTAATAAAATTTCCTTGAAACTAAGAAACAAATTTTACTTAAAATTTGGTAAAAATTTTTAAATTATAGAAAAATTTTACTATTAAGAAGTAAATTTTTATTAGAAAACAGTAAAATTTCCTCCAATTTAGTTCATATATCATCTAAAATTTTACTGTTATTTAGGAAGTGTTTCCTTGGTTTTAAGAAAAATTTTATTTTATTTAAGTTCATTAGATAATTTTGTTTACTAAAAACTAGGACTTTACTCCCTAAAAATGAGAAAATATTTTATAACATCAAGTTAAATAGCACTTCTTTTAAGTGAAAATTATCCTTATACTGCTTCTATGGTAAAGGTAATTTACACTCATTGAGTATTTTCCACTTTCGGAGGACTTCCGCTTTGTAAGGACATTGCTCTTAACAAGCTTTTACATTTTTGTCTTAAAATTAAATTGAATTATACAAAATTCATGTTTTTAAAATATAAATTAAATTTCATTAGAAAAAAGGTATACAAATTAAAAAAAATGTACTGCAGGATATCCTGAAACGTAATAAATTGTGACAAAGTCAGATTCTTTTGGTTCTGCTTGAGAGAACTACAAAAAGGGACGCCCTTAGTGACACACGGCATCTATGGCTAAAGAAAAATGTTGCAAAAATACAGTTAGATTTCTTGTTATTATTAGAAAATGCAAAAATGTCACAAGTTCGTTTTTGGGATTTTTAGCTTAAACTTTATTTGACATATAAAAATTTAAACTTTTTTATTATTAAGTGAAAAAAAAATAGTTCGAAAAATATAAAGTTTAATAAGCGCTACGTCAATTAAAACTGAGATATTTTTTCTTAAAATTAATAAATTTTTATTTAATTCTTGTTTTTTTCCTAAAATCAAGAAATATTACTTAGGAAAAATATGAACTGTTTCTGAGTATATAAACTATTCGTTTTTCCTTAAACTTAGGAGTTTTTATTCTTTTTAAGAAAATTCTTGGAAGTTTTAATAAAATTTTACTTAAATTGAGGACAATTTATAAACTATTTTGAAGGAAATTTTTGATTATATTTTAGTTCATGTCTTTTTTTTCTTGAGTGTACAAAACTGTTTTGCAAATACTTCTTAAACTATTGACAACTTTGAAATTCTAAGATCACATCAAGATGCATAAATTTTTTCCTAAAATGCTGGACTGTGTTATTAATTTTTACAAAAGTTAAAAAAGTAATTTAATGCCTGTTTACTTTTCTCAAGCTAAGTGCTTAATAATAGTAATGAATGTTAAATTTGTTTGAATGTTAAATGGTAAGTGCTAAGCTATGGTTATGACTTCGATAAGTTACCCACCCTAAATAACATTGTTTTCTTAGACAAAGTATAAATAAAAAAGTCGGACCATACACCGTTAATTGTATAATAAAATCTTACAGTTTTTTAATAAAATTTTAAATTTTTACTTCATAAGAGTTATATTATTTAAATTTTTTAGACTATATGTTTTCAAATGAACTTACACGAAATAAGAAGATAAAGATAAAATAAGAGAAAAAATAAATAAGAGACCAATACAACTCTGTGTTTAATTTATCCAGCTTTCTACTTAGCAGCGACAACAGCCAATATTTATTGACTTAAATGCAATTGCTTCATAGATTTTATGAAGCTCGTCATTATCTGATTCATTAAGAAGTTTCATTAATTCTGTGAAGCTTTTCAGAAAGACTTACCTAAATGAAGGCTGTTTCATAGATTCTATAAAAAGTTTCAGAAGCGAGTTTCGGTGACAATTTTTATTAAAACTATGGAAAAATTCATCACTGAAATGAAGATAATTCTCTCAGTGTTGAAACATGAATCACCAAAGTGGACTATTACAAAAAAAAAAAGAATAAACTGTATGAGTTTTATATACATATCTCATTAATATTGCAGAGTCCTCCATCGGTGTTTCCATAGCTCTTTACCCTCTCGAAGTGAAATTAACAAGTCAATTGAAAAGTCTCCGGCCTACCATACAGTTTTTTGGCAAAATTCGTTTTTTTTTATCATTTTTGTAGAACGATTTGTAATTTGCTTCATTCGACGAAAATTTCTTTCCAGCGAGCATTCTTTTGAGATCTGAAAACAGGAAATAGTCGCTGCGGGCCAGATCTGGAGAATACGGTGCAATTCGAAGCCCAATTCATAGATTTTCGCCTTCGTTTACACTGACTTGTTTTTCGTCAAAAGTGAGCTCGCGCGGCACCCACTTTGCATAGAGCTTTCTCATACCAAAATATTCGTGAATGATATGATGTACACGTTCAGTTGATATCTTAAGAACACCTGCTATTTCATTTAATTTCAATTTACGGTCATTCGAAATCATTTTGTGGATTTTTTTGATGTTTTCGTCCGTAAGAACCTCTTTTGGGCGTCCACTGCGTTCACCGTCTTCGGTGCTCATTTCACCACGTCTAAACTTAGCATACCACTCCTTGATGGTTGATTTTCCTGGGGCAGTGACCGAAAACTCGTCATCAAGCCAAGTTTTTGCTTCAACTGTATTTTTTCCCTTTAAAAATCAATATTTTATCAACACGCGAAATTCCTTTTTATCCATTTTTTTCACAATAACAAAAGTTGCTTCACTCAAAATGCTATAATTCACAAACTAATGATCCGATAGCTGTCAAATTTACACACGTGTCTTTTGATGGTTAAGCCTAGTAGCGCATTCTATGTGTCAGGCCAAGGACTTCTCAATTGCATTATTATAAAGGGTGTCCCAAGAAGAACGCAATTTTTAAATCTGGCAACATTCGAAGTGTCATTGTTTGACATTTGAACAATTGTTATTGTTTGCTAGTAGAAGGTACGAGGTTAGTAAAAATGGAGCGCTACACGAATGAACAACGCATTCTCATTGTGAAATTGTTTTACCAAAATGGTGAAAGTTTTGCGGCTACAGTACGCAAATTGCGATCAATTTAAGGTCACATTAATGCTCCAAAAGAGTCAACTGTAAAGAGATTAATGGATAAATTTGCCGAAACTGGGTCTGTTAGTGATGTAAAGACAACAACGCGCCATCGACCAGGTCGATCGACCGAAAATGTCGCAGCTGTACGTGATGATGTCGCTCAAACTCCATCCACCTCAATTCGACACCGAGCTCAGCAAATTGGTGTCTCCAAATCCACTTTGCAGCGAATTTTGACGAAAGATTTGCATCTTCATGCATACAAAGTTCAATTGACTCAGGAACTGAAGCCAGCTGACCATGGACAGCGAAGGGAGTTCGTTAATTGGGTATTGGAGAGACAACATGAAAATGCTGATTTTGCCGATAAAATCATCTTCAGTGACGAGGCCCATTTTCATCTTGATGGCTTCGTCAATAGGCAGAATTGTCGCATTTGGGGTGAGGAAAATCCTCGAGTGATTCACGAGAAGCAAATGCATCCTCAACGTGTCACTGTGTGGTGTGGTTTTTGGGCTGGAGGAATCATTGGACCTTTTTTTATGAAAATGAGGCAGGTCAAGCGCAAACAGTCAATGGTGTTCGGTATCGTGAAATGATAACCAGTTTTTTCTTGCCTAGAATTGAAGAAATGAATGTGGAGGGCATGTGGTTCCAACAAGACGGCGCCACATGTCATACAGCCAGAGAAACAATTCAATTGCTGCATCATTAATTTCCCGGTCGTGTTATTTCGCGTTTTGGAGATCAGAATTGGCCGCCTAAATCGTGCGATTTAACACCATTAGATTTTTTTTCTTTGGGGTTTTTTGAAGTCGATGGTTTACGCGAATAAGCCGACGACGACTCAAGCCTTAAAAGAGGAAATTGGACGCTGCATTAATGAAATACCGCAGCATTCATGCAAAACGGTTATTGAAAATTTCATTAAAAGATCGCGTGCATGCCAGCAAAGCCGCGGCGGCCATCTGCACGATATATTGTTCCATACATAACCTCATTCTGTCTACTTTACGATATAATAAAGTTTCACGATTTTTTTTTTAAATAACTGTGTTTTAATTAAAATTTAAAAATTGCGGTCTTCTTGGGACACCCTTTATAACCGAACTAGAAAATAAAAAGCTTCAACATTTTCGCAAACTCTCTATCAGATGGCGGTTAACAACTGTTCTAAGATATATCATCTCTCCTGTATCCCCTTTTCGAAAAAAGAAACAGATATATTAGTCTTCAGTGTTGCAAATACGCATTACAAAAATCGCTGATGCATCAACTAATGTTCATCAGCATTGCAAATTACAACTGATGGTATCTAATCTGATTTATGCGAATAAGTTCTTCTTAAGTAAACACTTTGCGAATACCCTTATTGCATTAATTTCAGTGCTGAAAATATTTTTTAAATGCACAATGTACAAGTAAAAACGTGTTTATTCATATATGTAGGTACATGTTCTAATTCAATGTAGCATATCGACAACATTGAAATCAAAGGATTTTAATTGCAGCCAGTTGCAAAAAATTATATGTGCAATGAAAATGCTTCAGTTAGTTTACATTTTTCTGGCAATGAAATGTCGGACATTAATAAGAGACTCTTAATAACGAGGTCATATAATTTATCATATTTCTTTAATGCTTCATACCTTTAACCCTTTCACGTCAATGGGCAACATTTTTCCCAAATTTTAAATTAAATATTAAGGTATCTTAATTACACTTGATAGCGAGTTTACATTAGATTTTTTTTAGTAGATTTCGATTTGAAATCTATTTCTAAATCACTATCGATCTAGCGTTGCCCACCGCAATTACGATTTTTCGGAAAATTTGGAGTTGTATTCGATAAAATCGATTACACTGTCTCCAAAATGCGTTTGAAATCCCAAATTTTTTACTTCACATTGAAGTATAATTGGTCGATAGTGTATTAGTTGTTACATATAATCGTAGTAATCTACTTGCTTTGGTTATCCAACGAGAATGTGCAATTGGTCCTGGTTTATTGTTAGCTAAATCAACTAGAACAATACCATTCGAAATTGCTTTAGCTATTTGATATTAATATTTAACATCTGTTGATAGTTCGAGCTCATGTACATGATACATAATTGCAGGCATATTCTCCAGTGGTATTGGATCAAAATCAGCTACTGCCTGAAAAATGAAATGTTTAGATCAATTAAAATGCAATTTTTTTATTTTAACTTTATTCCAATCGAAAAAGTAAAATAATGACAATAAATAATGATAATAAATGATGATATTAAATAAAATAAAGAGTTACATACCTGAAATTTCTCACATTCTTGAATAGCTTTGAATAACTTTCCACTTGCTGCTCGTGGTCTACTGTTGACTGTCCAATGCTTCATATAAATGACGAAATGGCAGTTCATTAAAATGAAGCAGACATATAAACCAGTGAATTGGTCTATTTAACTGTTTTTCAAATAATTATTTGAAAAACAGTTAAATAGCCAAAAAAAACCCAAAAAAATGCTCTGTATCCAGTAAAATGTCTTTAGTGTATACAGTAGAGTAAAGAAAAGTTTGAAGACAGTCCCCAAAGAAACAAAATGTCTTCATAGTAACTTGTGGAACGAAAACCCGTCCCCGCAATATGTGCTGTGCACATATATATATATATATATATATATATATATATATATATATATATATATATATATATATATATATATATATATATATATATATATATATATATATATATATATATATATATATATATATATATGTTAAAGTGATTTTTATGATTATTGCATAAAAAAGTGAGTACAAATATAATCGCCGTGCTTCATTTCGTATCCTTTTGTAATTGTAAGTCAAACATGCGGATTGTCAACATGAAATAATATATCTTTCCACACGATAACACACGGTAACTTTCGGGGGTTTTCACGTTGTTTTTTAATACTTAAAACATTATTGGTAAACACATTGTTAATCCTCGGATGATTTTAACGCGTTGTTTAATATTTAAGAATTAAATTTAATTCAAGTGTGCAAAGTTATACAAAACACTAATAATTCGAGTGAAATTCTTTTAGCATTGGCCAACATCTATTTTAAGTTTTAATCATGGTTGGCAGTTATTGGTAAGGCTAGCGCTGCGTAAGATTATAACGATAATGGTAACGCTATTTCATTTATTTCAACAGCAGTATTAATTTGTCACCTTGAACCTACAAAAAGTCAAGTATATCCTAGTTTTTATCCCGAGTTTATAAAAATGGTACATACTGAGAAAACTTCGAAATTAAATTTAAATTTATGGTCGTTCAGCGGCTATTTTGAGTTTGGAACATTTCTGTTTGAGAGATCAAATCTGTAATTTAATTTTTTTTAATAATAATCATTACATGTTTAATTTATTAAAATATATAATGCAGGTAGGTTTAATTATTCGAAAATAGACTTGAAATAGATATTTGTATGGTTAAATTTAAGCATTGGTTAGAAGAAATACTTGGTAAAATTTCGAATAAGTTATTAAAAATTATTGTTGTAGTAGAATGCTTAACTAGGGCATAAATTAAGATAAGTTAACAGGCCGAAGTTAATCAAATATATAAAAATGTTCGTTCCATGTACCCGAGACCCCCTCGACCGATTGACACCAAACTTAGACAATATGTAACGTTCATCTGTAGGAAGGTTTATCTTAACTTTAATTCCGATAGTTGGCTATGTAGTTGTGATATTTAAATATTTCATAATTATCATTCGATCTCCAATTCACAAAATAAATTTCTAAAATATAAATAAGTTAGATTATAAACTTGGACAGGTGCATGGAGTGAAGCCGATATATTAACGAAAAAAAGCTTTTTTATAATTATAAACACTTTCTTGATTATAAGTAACATTCCAAGGTTTGTTTCTTTAGGGGACGTATAAGTAATATTTGGATTTATTAAATAACACTCATACGCAGCCAATTTCTAATCATAGGTTCATTCGTTTACTTTTGTCAGTCAAGTCCAATAAGGATTACTCACACGCAAAGAAAAAACTTGGTTGGGGCAATCATATTCGAAGAGCATCATATATTTTTGGATTTATGGTTGTGCCAACCATAGTCGTACAATAATATGGTTATCATATTATGATAATAAAATAATCATATATTTACCACAATATAGTTCCTATAGTTATATTATGATTCAAAAATTACCATATTATGGTCCTAAATAAACATGTTATGATATTGAATTTGTCATAATATGATCGCATGTAATCATAGTTTACTCAAAATCTTATTATATTAAGGTCCCTCATAACTATATTATGATTCCGGTAGTATCATTATATGATCCCTAATCTATGAAAATTTCTTAAGGAAAAAGTTCTTAAAAACTATGAAAAAGCTCTTTAAATTTAAGAATATTTCCTTTAGAAATGTTTTTCCTAAAAAAAATTTATTATTTTTAAAGAAAAATTGTTAATCAAAAATTCAAAGATTCTGAGAACTTTTCTTTTAAGAAATCTTTGATTCTGTAAGAAAAATACTTAAAAAATATTTTTTAATTTTAAATGACTTTTTTAATAAAAAAAATCTTAGATTCTAACGACATTTTTTAAATTTTTTTTTAGAAATTTTTCTTAAACAGAAAGTCTTTAGAATCTAAGAATATTTCTACTAGAAAAAGTCCTTAGAATCTAAATATTTTTCATGATGAAAAGTCTTCAGAATATATGAATTTTTCTTTCAAAGAAAAGCCTTAGAATCTAAGTTTTTTTTTTGGAATTTTTGGAAACAGTTTGGAGAATCTGAAAGTTTTAGTTTAAGGAAAACTCCATAGATTCTTAAAATGTTTTTATCAGATAAATTTCTAAATATTTATTATTTTATATAAGAAACCTTTTCGTACAAAAAAATTTTTGGGTTCTACAGACCTTTTCTTATAAAAAATATGTTACTAATATTTTGAGAACTTTTTACAAGAAATGAATTTAAAACAATATTCTTTTTACCCTTTGAGACCCAGAGCTTTGATTTTTCATCAAAAAAATTCAAATATTTTCAAAACTAGTTGGTCAATTATTTTCTTCAGATTCTTAAGAAAATTATTTTTCACAGAGACTAAATTAGTTTTCGAGATATTATAATAATAAGTCAAAAAAAAATTTTTTTGCGTGCCTGGGTCTCAAAGGGCTAAAATAAAATTTTAAAAGATAAAAAATCTTTATATAGAATCTTTTTGACAATGATTTGATCAGTGTAAATAATATTTTATGTATAAGGAATTTTCGAAAAACCCCTTTAAAAAATCATCTAAGCTAAAAAAATTAACTGGATCTAAATGAGTCAATTGATGAAATGATTCAATGCTATTTAATGCTAAGATATTTTGTAGTAAAAACAAAATGACTGAACTGATAAAATTTTGGTTTTTACGAAAACAAGACAATATTATGACTGCAAATGTCAAAGTCATGTTTTATTTGATGTATAATTATTTATTGGTTGCCAGCATTTTATCGTTTCATAATCATCATACTTTTTTCATAGTCAGAATTTTTGTTACCACAGTATGGTTACAGCCAATCATGTTATAAAATAGAAGGTGTCAATCACAAAACTGTAAAATATTTACTAAATAATGATGTAAGTGACCATTTTAATGGTTAGAAAGCCAATAACTTGTTTGTGACAACCATACCCGATTGCAGCAAGCATAATATAGTAGCAGTGATCATATTGCAACCATGTTTTTTCTTTGCGTGCAGTAACAAACTTCCAGAGAGTAAGACAAACTTACTCTCACAATTAGAGTATTCAAAAAACCGGCCTTTTGAAAAAACCGGTTTCGGTTTTCTTCGAAAAATCGAATTTTGAAATAACCGGTTTCGGTTTTTGCAGAAAAAACCGGTCAACCGGTTTTTTTCGGTTTTTTTAATTTTAATAAAAAGCTTATATAATTTGTTAATTGTTTTTATAACAAACAAAAAAAAAGAAATTTAATTTATATGTATATATATATATATATTATATTCATTTAAATTTAATTTTTTTATTGTATTTCATTTCAAGATTTTATTTATTGATTTCAATATTTTTTAATATAATATCTCAAAAATTCATTAAGTTTACATTTTAAATATGTAAAAAGAATATATATTTTTCAGTTCTAAAATAATATTTTAGAAATAATATGCAATTTAAATGTTTTGTTTTAAGACGATTTCTTTGTTTGCTTTTGATCAAGCTAGAAGTGGAAAATACTCTTTCACTAATACTAGATGTTGGACAAATAGTCAAAAGGCAATTATATAAATTTTCCAACTTTTCAGTTATTTTGTCGCATTTATCAAGATATATATATGTATGAAATCATCATATAATGATGAATGATTTTGTACAGTCTCTTTTTTAGGATTTTGAATACTGTTTATTGTGTTATTTAGATCAGAAATTAAACTATTTGAATTTGGAATATCCAAAGTTAAGTTTTCATCGGAATCTATCAGACTTACATCTAAATCTTCATAACCAAACAAACGATTATAAAAGTGTTCGGAAAAAATAAAAGAGACCAGTTGGTGATGTAATTAAAATAACCGGTTAACCGAAATAAACCACCGGTTTTCGGTTTTCTTTGAATTTACATAATATTCGAAACCGATCGGTTTTTAAAAATAAAGAAACCGGTTGACCGCTTTTCGGTTTCGGTTTTTGAATACTCTACTCACAATGCAAATTTTCTAAAAAAGTACGAGAACGGAAAATATTATAGGGTGTGCGAGGATGTTGAGGAGCTAGAGACAATAGAGCACATTTTGTGCAACTGACTTAGATAAAAGGGTCTGAGATTGAGATAGCTGGGAGGATACGCTGGCTATTTATAGGTAGCGGTCTCGGTGTCACCCCGACCTATAATTCCTCTCTGCTTTTTAGGCCGGGGGTTTTTAATTCTCTATCTTTTACTGTCTTTTCTTTATTGTTTTTTTCCAAAAAGTATCTCAATGGGTCTCCGAGCGCTATTGTATTTAAGCGAAAATTTAAGTGATGAATTATGTACAATTTCTTAATTTTTCTACGAATTCAAACGTTCTAAGCTTAGTCGAACTATAAACTTAAAAAAAATAAAATTGACAATTAAAAAAACACTAAATTAAATAAGGAAAAATTAATATAATATTTTTTCTTTTTTTGTTAAATTGATAAATAACTAATTTATAAAAATAATTTGTGTTCTTCTTAACAAATTAATTAAATTTCTTTGAATTTCTGCAAAAATAACAAAAGGTTAAATAAGTAAAGTTGAGCTTTAAGTGTTTTATACCCCATTCCTACTGAACCCCAAAATGCGTATTTTCGTTTTTTTTTAGTTTTTGGGCCGTATGCAAAAAAAAATTAACAAAGTTTGGAAACCATTGTTAAGCAAAATTGCTTAAAGTTGTATCCAAAAACAATTATTAGCTTAACATAGCTTTGGTAAACGTTTGGTAACTTTAAATATTTTAAAGTAGAAAGCAACGTACTTTAAACGTATGTTAGTGACATTTTTTGTTTTGTTATCGTTATTCGTGTTTGTAAATTAAAATTTTGTGAAAACTTTTAATAAAAATAATAAATTGTGGAAAAAATACTATAAATTTCATAAGAAGAATTGCTAAAATTAATTGTGATTGTTGAAAAATGAGTGTTAATTGTGTAATGTTTTTATAAGTAATACTATTATGCAAATCGGAAATTATTATCGGCCATAAATTTACAAGCCGAGTATGGCTTCTCTCTTCCTGATGACCAATTTAAAAATATCGTTTTATAGCAAAAATTATATAATAGAACTCATTAAAACACATCACAAAACAATGTTAATGTTAGAACTGTTTTAGTAATATACTTACCCAGCAAAAATAAAGCTGCCAAAGAAGCAATAAAAGCATCACTACTATGGCAAAGGCATCACTTCTTTTCTGATGGTTTCATCGATGAATTTAACATTAGCGTGTCATAGGATGGAAGTATTCAAATGTAGCTACTAGCATTACTCATACTTTACTCTGAGGAAGCAATGATAATACAATGATTAGATATTCTGATGCATGAGTGGAAAATGTTCTTATACTTTGTAATATATAAGCTTTGATGAAAATTTAATTCATAAGAATGCAGAAAAATAAGTTTAAAGAAGCGAAATTTATGCATTGATATACAAATACTCTTTATTAAAACAAATAAATAATTCTGCATTAGTGAAAAAGCATTTTTGAAACATTTTTCAAAAATTTTAATGAATTTTTAGACAAATTTTAAAATATTTTTGGATAATTTAAAAACTGGTTGTACAATTTGGAAACATTTTTAGACAATTTTGAAACATTTTTTTTGATTTTTACACAATTTTAAAATTATTTTGGTAAACTCTGAATTAAAACTGGAAATAAAATACATAATGCAAAAATGCAGAGATTGCGTCGTCATAAATATTTGAGGCTGAAAAATGCAAATGACATGCCAGCTAGTTTCAATTAAAGGTAAAAAAATCTCTTTTTCTTGATTTTTCAAAACTTTTATAAAAATTGCAAAACTGCATAAATTTTAACCCTCGTGAAATTTTAAACTAAAATATAAAAAATGATTTAATAAAAAAATTAAAAAAGTTCATCAGAACTATTTTCTCAATTTGAATAAATGCTTAAGATTCAAAAAAATATACGATATACTATAACTTATGCTTTAGAAGTAATGAAGAATGATATTTTAAGATATGCATCGGGTTTATATCCAGATCACTGCATTTGAAATATGAACACATGAATGCTTTTGGAAGTGTCTTAGAATAACACCAAAAAATCATAAAAGAATGTCAACTGAAGTTTAGGAAGCAATGAAAGAAGTCATAGTCACAGAATGACTACCATTTTTTTTGCTGGGTACAATCAAAACAAATCAATACAGCTCGTTATTCGAATACTTAAAACATTTCTAACATAAAAAATCTGGTTAGTTCTTCTCAATTTCCCTAATTTAGTTCATTTTATGTTTTTGTTTTATTGAATAAGTAAATCGAAAAAGATTGCGTAAAAAACATATTATTTTATGTTAAAATAATAAGAACGTTTTTATAGATTTGATTACCCGGCTTAATTAATATTCGTTTTAAAGCATCGCTAACCATAAAGTGACAATTAAATATGATGGCATTACTGGAACAAAACTATAAAATTCATTAAAACTTTTATTTGTTAAAGTGGGGTTTTTGCATACAAATTTTTAACAAACGTTTGTTAGCCTTAATGTGAAAGGTAAAGCTAAAGTAATTTATTTTTTGCATACGGCCCTTCAACTTTAAAATTCCATACGAATTTTTAATCGAAAACTTTAAAATGACGAAAATACGTATTTTGGTGCTAAATATGAATGGGATATTAGTAGGTATTTTACTTAACTTTTTGTTAAAAAAAATTTGCATTCAATTCGTTTTACGTTTGCAACGCAATTATGAATTTGCAAATCGTGTAGATGCAATGCATGCTCTACGTTACGAAGGCAACTATAAAAATTAAAATTTAAACGATTGCAATTTCCAATTCGTTTAGCTTTTGTCATCAGGATTAATAAGACACAAGGCCAAATGATGCAATTTTGCGGTTTAGACTTGGAAAATCCACGTCTTCCCCATTGTTTGTTCTAACATTGGCATTACAATAATTATCAAATTAATTCAAAATAAACATTTAATCAACAAATAATTATGATTTCCTTAGGCATGAATGAAGTCCGGATAGAGACCAGCCTACAACAAATTATTTTTCACAAATTGTTAAAAGTTTTGTGGAATTTTAGCACATTTAGATATTCAAATGAAATTATGTGTTCTTTGACATTAAAATTAATTTATTTTTAAAAAACCAGCATGATCTTTATTTGATCTTCATAAGGCTCCAACACTAAAAATAAAATAATTAATTTTAAATTTCCTCACAAAACAAAGTTTGATGAGTTAGCTAGTTGTATTTATAATACTATTTAATAAAGAAAAAACCCAGTTTAATAAAATGTATGAAGCTTTTTATTAGTTTTAAAAAATTTAAGTTCTATGCATATCTTGCTAAAAATCTTAATTGTTTTCGTCCAATAAAATTCTCCTTGTGCTACATAAATTAATAAAACCAACGTGACCATATAAAAATTGAAATATATATGAACATACATAAACTTTGTATATGATCATGCATAATCAGATATGTCCATGCTTGGTTCCATAATCGACCATATATCTTGGGATAAGAAATTCCAAGTTATATGGCCATATATGATCATAAATAAACTAACATGAATACTATATGAGCATATATAACCTTATGCGGCCATATACCCTTAAATTTAGCCAAATTTCCCTACTTTCCCCTAAATCAAAAATAATCAGAATTATTGAAAAAAAAATTAATAAAATTTATAATTGTTAGAGGATGTTACTGTTACAGGCATGCTGGAAACCTAATTAGTTTAATTTTTCCACGCATCTTGAGTTTAAATATTAGAACATTGGATTATGCTTGCACCACAATGGTAGAGTATTCAAAAAACCGGCCTTTTGAAAAAACCGGTTTCGGTTTTTGCAGAAAAAACCGGTCAACCGGTTTTTTCGGTTTTTTTTTTAATTTGAATAAAAAGCTTAAATAATTTGTTAATTGTTTTAATTACAAACAAAAAAAGGAAATTTAATATATAAAGTAATAAAAATAAAAAATATAATGATATAAATTTTCCAACTTTTCAGTTCCTTTGTCGCATTTATCAAGATATGTGAAATTATCATATAATGATGAATTATTTTGAATACTGTTTATTGTGTTATTTAGATCAGAAATTAAACTATTTGAATTTGAAATATCCAAAGTTAGGTCTTCACCTCAATCTATCAGACTTACATCTAAATCTTCATAACAAAAAAAAACGATTTTAAAAGTTTTTGGAAAATATAAAAGACACCAAGTAACCCAGTTGGTAATGTAATTAAAAAAACCGGTCAACCGAACAAAAAAGACCGGTTTTCGGTTTTCTTCGAATTTACAAAATTTTCGAAACCGATCGGTTTAAAAAAAAAGAAACCGGTTGACCGGTTTTCGGTTTCGGTTTTTGAATACTCTACACAATGGACTATACTGCAGATCTTGTTTTTACATTGCAACAGAAAGAAATCAAATTGATTGCATTTGAAAAGTATTTTATGTAAATAAATTGCATGCAAAGCTGCAAAAAAACTGTACCATACATCGAAAAATCAGCATGTTCGAAATATATAGAATTGATGGTCAGAACTTCATTAGTTTTTGGAATCTCATGCTGTGTAATATTCCAATAATTTTCAAACTCTTATAACTAAAATTTTTAAGAAGTTTATAAACAACAATTTCTGAATACTAGGTACTTAAAGTGGAACATTATTTGTATAAAAAGGATATTTTTTAGAAGGAAATTTGTAATGTACGTGATAAAAACAAAAAAAAAAACTACGTAAGCGTATGATATTTATTGTTGGTAAATAATGTTACTTACTTAAGCGCCTGCGCAAAAGTCAATTGGAAAGACTGTGAAAATTTTCGATCTAACAACAGCTCAGCTCTTCATTGTTTGTCTATTCACAGAGAATCACTACAACTCGTGCTAAGTATTAGCGCCTAATTTTTTATAGTTTATGTTGCCCTCTCGATTGGATTTTCTAAAAATATTGCTGGTCAACATATGTGCAAAAATCATTATGGAAAAACACAATAACGTATTCAACGTGAGGTCTCGTTGTTAAATTGTTTTTGGGTTAAACTAATATGAAGTGCTTTTGATACAACATCTTTAAGGACATGCAGCATATCGTGCTGTTCAAAGCAGAAAATGTTTATTTAAAAATCTATCATAAAATGTTTTAACATATAGTAGAAACAAAAACGTTCACATACATTTTATTTAAAAGGTTTAAATAAGTTAGTAGACATATTACTCGATTTGAATATTTTTCGGATTAAAATAGATACACGCAGGAAAAAAATTGGTTCGAATTCGGTCTAACTATAAAAATTTATTTGTTATAATGTTGTTTTATTTGGAATTGCCTACGATCAATAATCGTAATAAACAAAAAAAGTGTATTGATAATTAAAATGTATATCAACTGAATTGTTGATTCTCGATTAAAAAAAATTTATATGACCATATTCTGTTTGATATCATTATATGTATAAGACAATATATGTTTATATGTGTCACTATATGTATATGCTCATACATGTCATCATATATGAACATATATGATTATTTTCACCTGGGTAGTCAAATTTACATTGGGTAAAAACTACTTATATATATAAAAAAAAACTGGGTTTGAACTAAAGTGCTACAATTCATTTAGGTGTAAAGCAATCAAAAATTACATGCGTTGATAGCTCAGTAGGTAGAGTTCTCGGCTGGTAACCAGAGTTCCCAGGTTCGAATCCCATCATGACCACATTATATTTAATAACCTTTTAAAATATTTGTAATATTTTTTTTTAATAAAAATTCATTTTTTTGAAAATTTATTACTTTTCCCATTCTTGTAAACATATAGGTAGCCCCTTACTTTATCACCTCAAATGTAATGGGTCCATACATTAACTTATGCCTCATCGCCCGTCAAATTCATCAGTGAAGTAAGGTGTAAAGTAATCCATGAGCCCCTATGACTACCTATTACGTTACACATTATTTGGTAATGTGGATTTGCTGGATGGGTTTTAATGGTTATAGATGCAACTAGTGCTTGGTATTCGTAAACGAATTTTGGACAACATTTGTTTTCCAAACAAAATATTTAAATTTGAAATTATTCATAACAATTTATAAGTCCCGAACAAGGCAAAAATAAAAAAAAAATATTGTTAGTTTATAGCAAGCTTTTAACTTCCGTACATTTACAAAAACAAAGCATATTAACGATTTTAGCTAGGCTGATACATGCGTTTCGATCCGGCAAAAGATCTCTTTAGAACCCAAAGTTTTAGACAAGTTAGAGCCTACAGAAAAATGCAGAGCTTGTACAAAAACCTATTAAAAACGTGTATTTTGCTACAGTTCCGTCTTGTTGGAATCACACACGTGGTGCGTAAGAAATTAAAATAAAATTTTTAAACGTTTAAGTAGCAAATATGAACATCAAAAGTGGTTCTAGTGCAGTAAGTAAGAGTGTGAACTCTAAATCTGAATTCCCTGGCGCAATACCTAAAATATCAAAAAATTAAATTTACTTCAAACACAAATTTTGTGGTAAAAAAAAATATTTTATAGTGAGTTTGATTAACCGTTAACCGTGATTAACCGGAAACATCTTAATCGTAACCGCAGTTAACAATATATTTGAGGAATGTAATATTAAATTAAACAACTAAATATTGGCTTTTACGACTAAAAATATAATTTCATAAAAAGTCGTTTAATCACCAGAATTCGATTTTCAACAAATTCGTTGACCACATCTGAGACTGTTTTGTGGGTGTAGGAGAAATAAGCCTATTTGCATGTTTCTATATGTCTGTTGGTAATTTATTAAGAGAACATCATTTCAAGGTTATAACTTACAATTTGAGCAAAAGGGTGTTAAATTCTCAAGAGATTTTCAAAGGGAATATGAAAAAAATAAAACAATTAATATCCTATTTTTAGTACAAGGAAGAAATAATACATGTATAAAAAATAATAGTACATTTAAGAATTTATCTCTAAGTTTTTTATATTTTCACTGCCACTTGAATTAAGCGAACGCTTACACATTTACAAATGAACACAGACAGTGGTTTGCATGTAGAGGTGGTGGTTTATGTCTTAAATTCTGAAATTTGAAACCAAAATGAAGTGTATATCCCTAGAAATCCATCATAAGGCGTTTCAAATAAATGACTACACATTCGACATTGACATGGAGAGAAATAATAAACGTTGCGATCATATATGCTTGTATGCATAAATTGTTTTCTATCGTTATTGAATCCGTAACCAGATTGAGTTTATTTAAATATCTTTAAAATAACAAAAATTTCGTGAACCGTTAAACAAAGAAATAGGAGCCGCATTTAGTCAGATACCGTAGAATTCTTTGAAAATTCCTTTATTGTAGGAGTATCTATATTTTAATTTAAACTACCTTAAATTAAAATTCAGTGTTTTGTTTTTTGATATTATTGTTGTTTCATATACATATTAGAGTGGGCCGAAACTAATGAAATGATGGTTGTTTAAAAAGTTACGCAAAAACTGTCTACATGGGGAAAGATAAGTTGTGATAAATAAAATTTGTTGAAATAAAAACTAATCACCTATTGCGATTTCAACTTTATAAAAATATTATTATTTATAACCCGAATAATGCTTAATTTCATACTGAAAAGTTGAAACTCGAGTTAGAGAAGGAAGAAAATGCCAAAAAGATGCATAAACAACGACAATTTTTTTTGTGTTGACTAATAGTTAACACACTCTGAAACTCAGCATAAAAACTTATACAAATTTAATTTTTCATAAAAATAGCACTTGCGATTTTTTTACATAATTTTTATATTGAATTATTTACAAAACCTAAATATGAAAGAATTTAATTTTAAAAGTAAGTGCAAAAGTAAGTATGCTGTACTAAATAATGCCATTGAGTCGACACAATTCTCATCAAAATTTATTGTAAACAGGTTAAGATATTTTCAAATTTTAAATTGTCAATTTTCCTATAAACTAAATTCTATAAAATTTTTAATGTTTTTTTAAGCTAAAAATGTTTGCCATTTTGTTTTAATTGTTCATTGGCAGCCTTCGTTATTGTATTTATATTCATAATCAACAACTCCCGAATAGAATATATTACCTTTAGAATAATATAAATCATATTTGGCCCTAAGGGCTTGTTTTCAAATAATAGTTTTTAAAGTTGTTTGCATTTTTACTGGAAATGTTTTAGAGCTTCTGTGAACACATTTAGTTTTATAAAATTTCTTTTCAGATAGAGAAATAACATAAATAAACCGCATTATTATCGTCTTTAGATTAATATATATTTAATTGCCTGTGACTCACCAAGGTTGCATTTAATATGTATTTTGCGAAAACTTTATCGATGCTAGAAATACAGAAACAAGGCCCTGTGCGATCTTAATTAGATTTTTCTATTTTTCACTTATGTAATTTGCTCATATTAATAATCCTTTCAGACCTATGCTGACATTTGTGGGATTAAAGGTTTTCTTGAAAAATTTCAATTTTTTTTAAAACCAGACAAGGGGAATAATGAAAATTTTTGTGTTCTTAAATATTATGCAATCGAATTAATCACTTCAAATTCATGTAATGGATGTAATTTCCCTGTAATTAAGTAAAAGGGTCTGCTCATTATTATGTGTTTGTTAATATCATTACATTCTAGAAGCAGTTTTAAAAGTGCAATTGCCGCACTCAGAATATTATGTAGTTAACTGTTTGTAGTTTAATAAAAAAAGTTTTCCGTTCCATTTAAAAATAAAGGAAAATACATTTATTTTTCAAAGATATATCTATATTAACTATTTTATACATTTATTCGAAATAATTTACTATCATTTACCGATTTTTTTCAGTTTCATTTATTTTTTTCATTTGTTTGAAAATTAATAAAAAATTACCCACAAAACGGAAACTTGTGGTTTATTTGTGTCCGTAACAGTTATTTCAAATTTAAATTTTGTTTGCTGTCTGTTTCAAAAAAAAATATTCAAAAAATTTCAATTTGTTTTTTATTTAAATTTGTTGTATATATACAAAATTTTTCAATACAAATTACAAGAACTTTATAAACACAAATACATTCACACAAAAAGTGTTTATAGCTTCATATGCATACATACATTTTGTATTGTACGAGTATATTAAAAAAAAAACAAAAAATATAAAAACGGAAATAATTTCAAATAAATGAAAATACATTTATTTTTTAAGGATTGGTAGGTAAAATTTTGAAATTTATTTTAACTGATTATATCATTTGTTTCTTACGGATATGTCAGTTGATTAATCAACATTTAAAAATAAATAACAAATGACATTTAATTTAAATGAAAATTAAGTAGACCGGTTTTCAAATGAAATATCATTTCTTTTAAATGATATTTTCAGTTATTTTAACTTACAAACTTTTTTAAGTGCGTATACATAAAATAGTAAATATAGTGGCATAATTTAAAATTTGTGAAATTGATCGGAAAACACGTAAATGACACCATTCATTAATTATTGAAGCCCATAGATTAAAATTTTAATGTTAGTTTTAATATTCGCCGATTTTTTTAGTGGGCTTGACATTTAAAATAAAAACTGCCATAATTTAATTCAAATGTGAATTCGTCTACAGAATATGAAAATATTGATCAGATTTAAAAATTATGTTTGCACGAGATAAAGCTTATAAAGCTTATATATATATAGATTATCAAAATAATATTTAAATTGAGTCGTTGGACTCACAAATATCTACAATTCAATTAAGCATTAAAATTTCATTATTTTGCTTATAATGACTAAATCGTCAGTATTAATGGACTAATTGGATTAATACAAAGATTTTTTAAATTTACAAAATTAAAAGTAAAAGTAAACCGGTTTTTAAATAAAATTGTGATACCTTATGGTAAAATAATATGATTTTATTACTAAGTTGAAGGCCCGATTGTTTTGAAAAAAAGATTTCGACGTCTATCAAAAGGAAATTTAATTAGCTTTTTTTGTATACATTACTATATGATCCGATAAATATTTCCAGCAGTTTTTATCTTAAATGTCACGCCCATTAGGTAAGAAAGGCGGTTTGCCAAAATAAATATTAAATTTTTTATCTGTAGATCTCTGTGATAAATAAATTGTGCCTATTTAGTATTTTCAAATGAATTTAATCAAATTTGAACAGTTAAAGTTTAGGTAAAAACAACACTTTTTTACGGTTTTATACTTTATTTTGTCCGATGGTGTATACATATATCCATATACAATATGGCTGTTTAAAAAAAGTTCGAATTCAAGAGCTCCACAACGCTACAGATATGCTATTTTGGAAAAAATAGGGTCTATTTAAAAAGCCACAAAAAATTGTGTTTTGAGATAGCGGATTTTCATTGAAGTTTCAAAGTTGTACTATTTTAAATTATTCAATAATGAGAAAAATTAAATATAATTGTTTTGAACGCAGCATAATAAATCTAATAAATTTTTGAGTGTATATTACGAATATTAAATCCAAGTTAAAAATGAAGTTGCGAATTTCACAAAATTCGAAAATTTCATAAAAGAAATGTTCAACTTTGATAAGAATTTATTTTTATATTTACCTTTGCAAAATTCTTTTTTGCATAAATACATGTATTATGTCCACAGAATGTCACAGGACTTTTTTTATTAATTAAATTATAATATTGTACATAACTGCAAAAATCTAAAAAAGTAAAATTTTTAGTTAAGTTGCAAGGATAACTGTTATCCTTTTTAAACCCACTCTAATATACAAGTTTACTTACATAGGATTAACAACTATGTGTTTTATTGAAGACTAGGTATTGCTTAAAATTATATATACCAAAAATTTTTCCGAATTTAAAATTTTGCTTTAATTTACCATCAGTTAAAATATTTTTTGGTCTGGTACTGATGAAATAAAACAAATAAATTATTTCAACCATTTTTTATTGTATATATGAATAGACTCAATATGAATACACAACTTTAATTAGATAACACTATTGGCACTATATTTAATGCAAATTTAATTTTTCAATTGTTGATAAAAAAATATTCGCTTTTTATTTTCAAATGAAATAAATTTAGAAGGAATATACACAAATAACTAATTTTAAGGAAGTAAATGCATTACTTTTTAAAAGGTCATACACTGGGTACGACACTTCTAAAGCCCTTTATGGATTGCACATCAATAGCAAAAGCTATCGTGAATCAAATTTGTAAATTTAATGAAATTGTATAAGAAACATCAGCTTGCGAAAATCGCACTGTCCGTTTTCTCTAACATAAATAATAGAAAAATTATGGATGCATTTAGAAAAAAAGCACACATCGTCCGAGTTCCGTTTAAATTTTGTTTGATTTCGATATTAGTGTGTTATCTATTCGAGTAAGAATGTTCTTTCATTTCGTTGAACTTTATTAGGAAGTGATTAGTAGCATTAAAACCTTATTATTTCATAGAAGTATTAAATAAAGTGATTTTCTTCTTAGATCATTCATAATTTTTCCACTATTTGAAGAAAACGAACAGCACGACTTTCACAATGTTGATGTTTGTTATCCCATTTTATCTCTTTTACAATACACACTGTTTTCTTTCATTTTCCTGATTAAATATCCAGCATCTCTGAAAATTTTGATTTTAAATTTGTTTAATATATAAAAAGCGAAATTTTTTTAATTATTGCAATGAAAAATTAATTTTAATTTCGACAGAATGCTACAAATGGCACCTAAGATAAAACAAACATTTTATTTTTTTGTTTAACACCTTAATTTTAGTAGTGCCAGTATATATTTATTTCCTTGGGTGTTTATTGTAAATAGTTACGTGAGTATTTATAAAACAGTTTTTTTTTTGTTTTTTAACACACAATTTAAAATCAGAAGTCATTTATTTACTGATAGCGAAAAACTAATTGATTTTAAACAAATGCTGTAAATTGCTTTTATACATACATATCTATGTCTCAACTTACATATGCTTAACTTCCCACAACATTTTATTTATTTAGATCTAATAAAATTTGCATTACACGTACATCTAAAATTTAGAACAGGGCTTTATACAAAATTTTTAATTTTGATTTATAGCAACTGTATTCTTTTAAAATGGATAATTTCAACGCACCCATGTTATACCCATTTCAGTTTGAGGTTTCAAACGTTATCAGTTATCAGACATAACTGCCTGTAAAAAAAATTGGTTTTATGACCATTTTTGCTTAAACGTTTGCGGTAGGCAAAAAATATTACACACGGAGAAAACTTTTGCCAGTTTCCAACTGAAATTCGGCTTCTACGACTAAAATCGGTTGATAAAACTGAATATTAGTGTCAATAACAAAATTTGGTTAAAATAACTGAATTCTTGTTGGAACAACCATAATATTCAGCAATCGCATTTTAATATTATTGTGTTAGCCAAATTTATTGTGTTATTTAGTTGATTCTTACAGTGGCGGATACAGCCCTTGCTTTTAGGGAGGGAATAATTTTTAGTTTTTACACAAACAAGGTTTTGTTTTTTATAAAACTTACCTCATGATCTGATTTTAACCAACTTAAATAGAAACATAACTTCCATTAAAGTTATCTACCATATATTCGATTAGTTTTTCGATTTGCATAACTATTCTCAATATTTGTATTTAAGGGCCGATTTGGCTTATATTCAGAATATATATTAGGAGTCGAGATATTTACGAAAATGTGTATTTTTGGCCTGTTTCGGCTCATATTCAGAATATGTATGTGTTGAACATATTTCTAAGTATTACGAGAATGGTTTCTAATTATATGTGGTTCTTTATTTACATATGTCTAATACAATTAGTCACCAGAGACTCCAAGAATGGGGATCGGGAACACTCTCTAATTTCAAAAACGTCTTAAAGTTGCCATCATAAAATTTGGCAAAACGTTAGATAATATTTTATCTCTTTCATGAGACGTAGATTTTTTCGCAAAATTTCTTCGAAATTTATTGAAAATTATCAAAATAAACTTTAATTATTTGAAAACAACAAACGAAAATTAATCTTTATTTCACAATTTATGTTATAAATAAAAACAATATACATATATCGAAATTAACCCTTTTTAAAATTTAAATAACATTTTTAAATAACATTTTGCGGTCAAATACATCTTACCTATAAAGAATTCCTCTATACCGTGAAAAAGTACGTTAGTATGCATATACAATGGACTAGCGAAATATTGAAAAATAAATAATATTTTTATTTATAAAAAACTAACCTTAAAATCAAAAATTGAAGTAGCTAAAAATTAAAAAAAAATTAAACAAATAAAAATTGCAAATCCGCATTTAAAATTTTTCATAACACATTTTTTACACTATTGCTTATTAAAACAAATTTAAAAGACTATAAAAAAAAAACTATAAAAAAAATTAATATAAATAAATATTTTTTTTTAACGCTTACGTACTACCTGTAAAATGGTTTGGTAAAAAAGAATAATAAAAAATAATAAATAGTTGACTTTATAATAGCGTCACAGAAAATAAGTTCTTTGGCTCGAAATCAATAAAAAAAAAATACCATTCAGTTTTGACATGTCATTTCTGCCGCTTTAAAATTTCACTACAAGATGACAGTAAGTGATTAACGAACTCTCAAAACAAATCGTTGTCTTATTAAAAGTTGGCACTTAAAATTTTTAATAGAGTTTCCATTTAATAGTAATTTTCCTCAACCACGGTTACGGTTAAAATGGATGCTGTTACTCGCGGTTAACGGCACTCACTATAGACTATTTTTTAACCTAATTGTTTTTTACAAACTTAATAACTCACAATATTATTTCGTTAAAAACAATCTAAAATACATATTAAATAAATCGAAAATAAAATCAAAAAGAGAATTTTTCATTATATTCAGCCCATTTTGTTGTTTGATTTCAACCATCTTTTAATAATCGACAGAAATAGTAAAAATAATCGAAAGTAGTAGTAAAATAACCATCAATTGTAAACGTTAAAAAAAACAATTTTTGTGGTTTGTTTTTCAAATTGAAAGTTTTTTTATTTGTATGTAATTACAAAACACAACACACAGATGTTTATATTTTTATTTTATTTGTGTCTATGTATATATTTGAATAATTTCTTGTAATTTTTATTGAAATAGTTTTGTAAATACAAAATTTGATAAAAAAAAAAAAAAACAAAAAGGAAATATTTGAATTTCTATTTTTAGAAACAAAAAACATAATATTTTACATTTAACAAAAATATCAACTCCTACAGAAAGTCTAAAATTTTTAAACTACAGTCGGTAACAGAAAATATATTGTGAGTGTAGTAGTTATAAATAATAACTGCTTAAATTTAAGACAAATACCAATCTGATCGAATTAGTAAATTTGTATGGAATGTAACTTGATTGCTGGTAATATATCTATTTTTCACAAAAATCCCATAATCAAATTTATAATTTCTTTTTTGAACAACATAGTAACTTTGTGAATAATTAAAGACATCGCTTATTACGAGGCCAAGTCAATAAGTCCTTATAAAATCATATAAGGAACACTAAGAATTTAAAGCAAAGTAGGTTTATGAAAAATGTCAAGTTTCAAAAGGCGACTAGCTAATTTTTAGGAAATGCGTGATTCAGTTTTTTGACAATCGATTGTTCAAACCAACTATTTTGAAAAATGGAAAAAAAATCATCAAACCATTTTACTTGTAAGGCACAGCACCAAAGAAAATCAAAGATGAGATAGAAGAAGTCCATGGCACATCTGCACAAGTATTTAAAACTATCTACAACTGGGTAAATGAATTTTTTTTATTACTTCTTCAGAATTTATTACTTCTTTAGAATTTAATTGTGCGGTTACGTTTAAAACCGAAATGCAAACTCTAATTTTATAGAACTAAATTAGTTTAAAAACATTTCACGTCGCAAAATCTGTTGCGTATCATATTAATTTTTTTAATCGTTTTTCCTTAATTTCTTTAAGTTTTGTTAAAAAATTAAGAGAATTATGATTGAACAGTGGTCATTTATTGCAGTAAAGTTGAAATCGGATCAAATAAATCTTTGGAATACAGTGAAATAGGTTCTAAAAATTTCAATTTCAGGCGGATTTGAATTTTTTAATTTACATCCAATTAATTAAATTAAAAAAAGGAAATGTTTCATTAAAAGGTTAATTGGACGAAAATCTATGAAACGCTTCATAGATATGATCAAGCTTTTTCTTTGAGTGTCGACTTGATTTGAAATATTTTAAAACCTAATTTCCTTATTCAAGAAATGCAAAGTGTAAGCATGTAAAAATTCATTTAACTTTCAATTTCAAAACAAATCGTCATAAATCACCGGATGTGATGTTTCACGAAGCAATATATGAGGCCTTCCATATCAAATCCTCACATAAAAAAGGTATATCGTATCAATGTCAAATTTACAGTATTTATTTGCCTATAATAATTAAAACTGGAAAAATTTTTTAAATTTTTGCAAAAATTGGACAAATTATACCAATTTAGCGCTAATTTTATATATTATTTATTATTAATTAATGGAATATTCTAAAATAGCGAATCCTTTTCAATAACCGCATCATTTCGGTTACATGGTTATAAATATTATATAAAGCCGAGGAACAAAATTTTCTGAATCGACATTCGAATTTTTTTAGAAATCACAAATTTTTGATAAATTGAGTTAGCAATTAAACTATAGTTTTAAAATTTAAGAAAAAAAAAATAAATTCTTTCTGTAACTTGTCAGTTGGTATGGAAAGCCTCATACGTGTATGGTACTAGTACTAAATATATAAAATATATTCCTTCATTCAATACTGGGGGAAACACACAACAAAATAAAAGCAAACATTTTCTTTACTAAGTTAGTAAGGCAATATTTCCAAAGTATCGTTAAGTAACACCACGTCCATACATATTATTTGGAATATATGACGTTACGCCATGAAAATGTCGCGCGGAATAAAACATTTTTGTTGTGTTTGTACACATGTTTGTATGCATGTTTGTGTTTTTTGCGGCTTTTAAATTCTTCAGATCCCCCAAGTGAGTTTGGTGGTGATCCAATACTTTTCAAAATCCCCCTTCTCACCATTATGTATCTTTCATTCTGTTCCGTATGTTTTTTTTTCATCTTCTTTTAATAAATGTCTTTTTTGCGGCTAATTTAATGGGAAAAGTTTGACTCGTATATTTAGTATATGCAAGTATGTATCTTCAGTAGTAGAAATATTTATTATTTCATGTGAATTTGTTTAACGGGCGGATCCCAGATTCCTTTGTCTGAGATGATTTAATTTTGTTAGTTTTTTTTTTTTATAAAATGGCGAAATGAAAGACAAAGTATTTTGTGCGTTTTACCAATTGTTTCTGTTTATTTGTTTTTAATTTTTATATGTTTCGATTTCTATATTTTTTTGTTTGTTTGTTCAAAATTGTACGATTTTGGCACTTGCATGAGTATGATATTAAAAAAATATATATATAATTCTTAAATAATAATATTTAATAACACATAGGAAGGAGTAGACAAATTTCCCTACATACATAGTATTGTACCTTAATTTATATATAAATACAAAAAAAATACTTAAGATTAATAGTAAAAAATAATAATATTAATATAATATGTAGTAATTTCACGCAGAATAAACACATTGTTGAACATACTTACAGACATACAAACTACCAAATAAATAAATATATGTTTCAAGTATGCTTCTAAAGGCAAACATTGTAATGTATGTATTTTGCCACCTAAACAATGATACATTTGCTATTTTTTATCATTATTACACAAACGTATGTAAATATTATATATACATATATATATTGTATATTATATTATATTATATATGTTTACCGGTAGATGCATTTCATCTTATCCAAACATATGTTTACAGGCAAACATATTATATATTTGTAAAGTTTTTCCAATCGTATGTTTATTTCCAGCAAATTATACTACCAGCAGGGCGTTTTTCAGCGTGTTGGTACTTATATTGAAGGGTTTATTGTGAAAGCGGTTACATCACATTTCCTATGGTATTATGGGGCTCCATCGGATTTATTGGCTTCTTTTAACTGTAAAAACATTTTTTTATCAAAACGTTAAAGTTTACCGATATTTTAATTGATTTCTAGTCAAAAATCCTTCGCATAAAAAATATGTTTGAACCTTAAAAACTTTGATCCAAAGTTGTTAGGTTGCAAACGCAACCAAATTCAAATTATTTCATCATTTACGATTTTCGCAAAATTTTGCGATTTTGGTATTTTTTTAAGATAAATTTGCTCAAGCAATTTTGATTATCACCCAGTTTAGAAAATCATTACCAAATAGGTGGTTATCTAACCACATATCTGGTTCGGTAACTAGTTAATTTTCTTATTATATTTCCTTTTTGCTTTTTATGGGGATATCGCAAAAAAGAAATAAAAAATTAATTCAATTTTAGCTTGAAATTTGACAAGACCTAAAATAACTTTCAAAATAAACCCTTCATATGTGGATCACTAATAACTTAATTCAATTTTAAATACTAAATGGAAAGTATATCAAGTGTTGCGACACAGAGATGCATTACAATGTGTGGAAGTACTTTTTTATGAGACGGCTAAGGCCGACTTGAACGTTTTAATTAATCTTATGATTTATTATTTTGAGCATCGCCCTCCATTCTCCAAACACCAAATAGGTAGCTTAGTTTTTCTGGTGGAATCACGGGAGCTCCGGCTGCTCTCCGTAAATTCCGGAGATCAGCCTCTGCATCGTTGAGAATGGAAGCAGCTCCCATGGCAAAACTATTACCTTGTACACCATTTGCATCAAGAGCCTTTAATAAACCAATTTCACTCGTTGATAGTACGCGACACAGGAAGTCAATGTATCTAAACAGAAATATACAAACAATATTTATTATTAAGCAGGTAGAACAGAAAACCAGGTAACAAACAAGCTAGAAAAGACAATGGCGCTTTTAAATAAGCCAGGTAGACGTTATGAAAAATTCCCATAATCCTGTGGGGTTTTTTTTGTGATAAGATTGCAAGGAAAAACCATGGAAACAAAACGGAAATGCCCTGGCAAATATAAAATTTCCCACTCTAAGGAAATTCTTTGATGTATTTCTTTTTGGAAACTAATTCACGGCAGATTTAAACTCACCTTGTTGCTAGTTTTAATGTCTGAATTTTGCTCAGCTTATCACTAGGAAGGGTGGGTATAATTTGTTGTAGTGATTTAAAGGCATCATTTAAGCTTTGGGTTCTTTGACGCTCTCTTACATTTGCCATTACACGCTGGCTATGGAAATCTTCTGTGTCTTCCAGTTTGCTCGATTTACGTTTTGATCGCCGACGGGGTTTGCGAAACTCTTTAGAAAGAACCGTATTTTCACCAGCCCCAGCACTTAGGTCATCCTCATTTGGGAATAAGTAACTGCTACTGGATGTAGCCGATTGACGAGTGTATTCCATTTCGTCACGATCGGAACTCGAATAGGTACTGCCATTTAAAGAACTAGCATGTTCAAGTTGATCAAATCCACTTGTTAGGGTATTGGAATGTAAAGTACTGCCATTATGGAGGTTATTTAACGATGGGATTGTACTGCTTTGTTGATGCTGCTGTTGTTGTTTCTGCTGCTGATGGAAGGTGTATTTAAAGTTATCCTCACTATTTTCACACATCTCTTCATCGGCATACTCAAATGGCGTTGTTGTCGCACAGTTTGGTGTTTGTGTATTTATCGGAGCATTTATATTATTGGAATTAATTTCGTTTATAGTTGTTGGCAAATATTCCACAAAGAATTTCTGATCTAGACTTTGGACAAAGTGATCCTCTTGAATGAGATGTTGGGTTGAATGCAATGATGGTATATGAGATTTCTTAGTGTCTTGCATAATATTGTTGGATGTACAATCAAATTCTCGACATCTTTTGCCATTTTCATTGATTGGATATTGATGGGAATTTGAATGATTGAAACTGTTATTATTTAATTCTTTAGACATACCGCTGGCGGCCATCGATACCGGTGAACCAATGTTATGACTATTAGGTGTTGAATTATTACTATTGCTGCCGGTACTTATAATTTCGCTGCTAGGTATATTGTACTCCGTGTCGTCTGGTTCAGTAATCCCATAGCACATATAATCGCTGGCGTTAGACAAATGTTCTCGTCCATTCAAATTCAGGTGAGGTAATTCCTGATGATGGTTATGTGAGTTTAGATGATGTTGCCCATGTATATGGTGATGATCCATATTTTGCATGGAATGCACATATGATTGCTGATCAACTTGAATCAGTTTGATAACATTATGTTGAACATCCAGTAAAGGTTTATAGCTAATATCAAGTAAGACTTTTGGCGAAGCGGATCGAACCGACATGTTTCTGTACGGTTTTCTCCGAGAGAAAAAGCTAAACACGTTTTTTATATCAAATCACCTCACGTGTAAGTTTTCTACAGCATCTAACCGATAAATTTAAACGATTCTTATATGCCACTCGATAATCAATAATATCCGATCATATGAAAGATTGAATCTCAACTGATGTTTAAATCCTTAATACACCACCCAAACAAAGTAAAAAAATTAACGAATGCTGCGATTCGTCTACTGCATATTTCTATAACCTTCTCTTTCACGATATAAATGCATCATTGGTAAGAAAGTGACAAAACTTTTGTTGAGTTTGACTGAGGGACACATCGCAATGACGTCATCAGTGTTACCAATTTGGAGGTTTTTAGAAAAAAACATTAGCTATTACTTACAAAGTAAATTATTTTCCTTCAAAAAAAGCTGGTCTTTAATTGTTGATTAAAGTGATTTATAAATAATTTATTAATTCATAAAAATAACTACATATTCACAAGTCTTAAAAAATAGTTCAGTAGTGTAAAAGCCAGAATTAAAAAAATAGTGATTGTTTTGGATTGTTTGAGTCCTAACAAATTCGATTTAAACATCTTTTTTATAAAACTGTGAAAACTGTACATTTTTAGGGCAACACAGATGTTGCCGTAGTTTAATCATTTTGAATCAGCCTTGAGGATAACGTTCTGTTGCTGCACATGATTTTGTAGAACCCTACTTTATATGTAATTTTTATTTAGTGAGAAAAAAATATAAAAATAGAAGTGCCTAAATTTTTCCAGCTGGAAATGTCATAATGACGTCTTCATGGAGGCTTAGTGACATATCACTGTGACTTGCTGTTCCGCTTAAATGCAAAATAATATAGACATTTCATACAAATTTCAAAATTTCATCAGAATAATTCAGCAGGAGGTGAATGTGATGAACATATCACTGACATTTCCAGCAAGGGTCAGAAAGTTGTCATTAACAATTTTATATATTAAAGCCACTAAAAAAATATTTTTAAGTTTTTCTTATTGGGTATACAAGTTAATAATGTCGATTTTTTTGCTTGAAAAATGCATTTTTTATAATGACAAAATGAATTGATACATTATTCAAAGTATTTTCCGTTGTTAGCCACTACTTTTTCCATCTTTCTGGTAGCATATGGATTTCTCGCCAAAAGAACTGCTCTGGTTTTGAGGTAAAGTATGAATCAAGCAAATTTCTGATACCCTGTTCTGAAGTGAAGCGTATTCCAGTAAGTGCGTTCTGAATCGATCGAAGCAAATGGTTGTCAGAAGGGGAAAGGTCTGGGCTATACGGCGGGTGGGCCAAACTTCCCATCCACTGTTTTCCAAATAGTTTTTGACAGGTCTTGCAATATGTGGCCGAGCGTTGTCATAATGGAAGATTATGGCCTCGTGGCTGGTCGAATATTCTGGTCGTTTTTCGTTGTGTGATCTCTTCAAACGAATCAATTGTGTTCAGTACTGGTCCCCTGTAATCGTCTGACCCGATTTCTACAGCTCATAATACGAAAAACCCTTCTAATCCCACCAAATACAGAGCATTACATTGACGCCACGGATACTCGGCTTCGGCGTTGATTTGGCTTTTTGACCGGGCTTTACATATGACTTTTCGCGCTTGAGGTTATCGTAATATATCCATTTCATCACCACACTTAAAAAAGTTTGTAAGTTAAATTAACTGAAAATATCATTTAAAAGAAATGATATTTCATTTAAAAACCGGTCTACTTAATTTTCATTTAAATTAAATACCATTTGTTATTTATTTTTAAATGTTGATTAATCAACTGACACATCCGTAAGAAACAAATGATATAATCAGTTAAAATAAATGTCAAAATTTTACCCACCAATCCTTAAAAAATAAATGTTTTTTTCATTTATTTGAAATTATTTCCGTTTTTGTATTTTTTATTTTTTTTAATATACTCGTACAATACAAAATGTATGTATGCATATAAAGCTATAAAAACTTTTTGTGTGAATGTATTTGTATATGTATGAGTGTTTATGAAGTTCTTGTAAATTGTATTGAAAAATTTTGTATATATACAACCAATTTAAATAAAAAAACAAATTGAAATTTTTTGAATATTTTTTTTTGAAACAGGCAGCAAACAAAATTTAAATTTGTAATAACTGTTACGAACACAAATAAACCACAAGTTTCCGTTTTGTGGGTAAAATCAAACAAATGAAAAAAAAATGAAACTGAAAAAAATCGGTAAATGATAGTAAATTATTTCGAATAAATGTATAAAAAAGTTAATATAGATATTTCTTTGAAAAATTTGAACGGAAAACTTTTTTATTAAACTACAAACAGTTAACTACATAATATTCTGAGTGCAGTAACAATACGATGCAAAAATTATTTATTTTTGTAGCGACATGCAAAATCGCCTTTCAACGTCTCTCGGCTTCAATTCATATGGGACCCAATTTCCTTGCTTTTGAATGAATCCCAAGTTTTTTGAGTTGGTGCATGTTGACCGCAATCCTCTACCAACAATATATAACTTTCAGCATCCGCTTTCTTCAAATGAAAGAATGTTATCAGACTTCCCCGCAAAACATCTTTTTAGGCACCAAATTCGACGTTCTTATAGCGTCTATCGAATACTGAATTATAATGACAGACGCTTACCCTCCAAAGTACCATATTTATTATTATTGACGCAAACCATATCTGATAGTTATGCCATCTGTTTTCCAAGTCGACATTAACTTGTATACCCAATATATTCCCCTTTTTTCAATACTAAATTATTATTATTTTCTTGTTAACTAATTTTCTTCTATTAATAATTGAAAGTTTTCTATATTGTATCACGCTCACAACGATTAGAACATTTTATATTTTGCATTTTGAATGACAATGTTTTGCTTTTTAATGCATATTTAAAGTACAGTTTTTGATGACACTAAAATTTACTAAAAATAATCTATGTTATGTTAACAATGCAAGACGTTTTTTATATAGTGAATCAACACTAGTTTAATCCTTATAAGTAAAAAAATATAGTCGGTCAAGCCTGGACCTTGGGTCAAGAGAAACTCATACTTGTATACAAAGTTTACATGGACAGACTAACGTAACGCCAGACATCACTAAATCGGAAAGTTACAAACATCAACACAAATTTATTATTCCCTCTCCAACTACTGTTGAAAGGTTTTTATACCTTACCAAATAACAAATAAATTATGTATCATTTAAGGACATATTTTTAATATAGCGATTCTTTCTAATACTTCCAGCTAAATTTGTAGCTATTTCTAGCGATTTTTTGGTCAAATTCAGATACTTTTTTCAAAAATGTTGGCAACAGTGGACGTCATACCTGTCTATATAATTTTATATATAACTTATATTATAAATGCAACTGCAGTAGTTACGAGAGAGATTTCATTTTTCTCTATTGGTAAAAATAAACTCAAAATCTTTAATAATAATAGCCTTTAGTTGCTAGTGCTCGGATATGCAAATCAACAGTTTTTGATGAAAAAGCAGAATTTCTAAGGTGAAAATGGGGGATTTTGGTGCCAGAAGAGGGATATTTAATTCTCAATTTTTTAATTAAAAATCCCTGACAAAAGTTTTATGCCAAAGGGGAATGACAAATTAATAACAATTTAATCTAATAACTTTGAAATTCAATATGTTGCATGGAAAAACTCTCAGATAATAGAAATTTTTCGAACTAACCATAAAAGTATGGTACCCCCAGAAAAAATATTGGTTGCAATTTTGCTTGGAATGTTCTATAATGCATTAAAAAAGGAAAAATTTTGTATTGGAAATTGAAAAGAGGAAAAAGGATTTAAAAAACCAAAAAATGGAACAATGGGATTGTATTTGCAATCAACTATAAAAATAAAATTCGTTTAGTAATTGTTTACAGTTGCATCAACCATTTATTTAGAAAATTAATACAATCTATCAATTTTATTAAAAAATTTTCGATATTCAAAATGGTAACTATATAACCTGATAACCCTAATCAAATAAGTATACCATTAACCGAATTGTGGACAGTATAGGCGTTCATCACTAATGATTGGTAATGGTAAACGAATTTTATATTTTATATTTCCTAATAAATTATTTAAAATGCAAGTTAGCTTTCAATATTTATAAGTGCCCAGCAAAAACACACCTTACCAAATAATGAGTTTAGTAATTAAAAGTCAAAGGTTTTCACGTATTACCCTAAGGTAATAAGTGAGGTGTTATGCTTACGGTGTTATGCCTACGTAAGAAATTGAGTAACACATTATTTTTAAACTCCTGGTAACGAATTGTAGTTTAACTTTGAGTTAGCGACAAAGTAACGACATGAAGTGTTGCGAGTCCAAACCCCATTTTTCTAAATGTGGTTCGTATCGACAGAGGATAGTTGTTGCTTTCACACAATACTAACTATTTGGTCTCAGAGCTGAATAGGATCACCCCAAATAAAAAATAAATATATTTTATCATAATTTTTGGTACGCATTTTCTCTAATCCTATTGGACACTGCCCTGCGGGAAAAAAGGTCAAGTCAGTTGGGAATTGGGACCTGTCCCGGGATAGGTGAAAACTAAACCGGTTCCGAAAAAACATATCACGAGATAGGTGAAAAGAGCACCAGTTCCTAAAGTACCTATCACGCGACCGGTTTAAAAGTCACCACACGTCCTTTTAGACCAGTCCTGAGTTATTTCACAGAGGGCAATCGACCCCCTCCTAGGACAAGCCCATGTTAAAGTGATCGGTCCCGTGACCGGTCCCTATCACAATGAACCGGTCATGTGACGTGTCCTGGGATAGATCCTCTTCCCGCAGGGTAGAGATCAAAATATTGGTAGGACATGGTCCATTTCTTTAAGTTTTCAGAAACATTGAGATATTTGGAATTGGTTTATTCCATTTCTTGCAGGATGGTAATGTAATTTTTTCCTTAGTTTTGATCATATTTAAGTAATTTGTATTCGATTTGTTTTTATTTTCGATTTGTTTTCTCCTGATTCCAAGTATGATATTCATAATTTGTTTATCTCTTTGCAAAATTGTATATAAAGAATATTTCGGGACTACAGCCAATTTTCGCCCCATTTTATTTTAAAGTTTTTGTCATATTCGTGATCTGATACGAAAGTATAAAAGATGTGCTTTAAAAACAAAATAAGTTAAAGGAAATGAATTCGACACAACTCTAACTAAATTGTAGTTTTTTTCCTTTTAATTTAGATGTTGATTTTTTATTAAACTGTAATTAAGTTCAAACAACTTTTTCAATACCGGCCTAAATTTAAAATAAACATAATTTAATAAAATATATATTAATAAATAAAGTTATTTAAATGACTCATTATTATTTATATTAAAATAATATTAAAGGTAAGCAATTACAGATAAATTATTATAATTTAAAGTAACATATTATAGGTAATACATTATTTTTTTTTTTTAACTATAAATCTGAATGTCCAGGTTCGAAATAATATACATATATAAGGAATATAAATTTGTAATAAGACAACTGAATATTTGCTTTTAAAACTGAAAATATAATTTAATATGAAGCCAGTGTCGAATCCGCCTGAATATGATTAGCAACAAATTCGACTGATACCGTTTACTGGATGTAGAAAATTACGCCGTAATGCTAAAGATTATTTTCTAATAAATTTTGAGAAAATATTCAGTTTATTATAAAACTTTTATTTTATTAAACCATAAAGAATTAAGCATAAAAGAGATTTTGGGCTTTAATAAAACTTTTATTTTATTAAACCATAAAGAATTAAGCATAAAAGAGATTTTGGGCTTTAATTCCTTTTTAGTGACTTATATATTTGTTAGGTCTAAATATTGACCTATTCAATAGGCTTCTTCCTTGGGCTTATATAAAATATCCTTGTGTATGCGATCTGTAGAGTGTAAATAAGCATAAGAATAAATTTCTGAGAGCACTAGGTGGGTGTGCGCACATGTACTAAAATCATAGGCTTCTTTCCTACCCCGACAGCGGCATTTCCAAACTGCTAAATTGACTTCACTGCGTTTTTTACAAACAATAAATTTAAATGGATGGTTCTTTATATTTGCGCGTATGTATGAGTGTTAATATATACATGAAATACATTGTGTTTTCGCCTGTAATGGCGCTTTTGTTTTTGTTTTGGTTAGGTAGTCAGTTCATTGGTGATCTTTATTGTTTGCAGACATATTTAATGCCATTTTAAAATTGGGATAATTACACGGAAAAAAATCGAAATCCCCTAAAGCTATTACGAAAACAAATTGACCGCATAAGAAATTTATATCAAGTATGTGAAAGAAATACGCAGATATGTAAATTTGCTACCTACATAGCAAAACTTTTGAGGAAAGCCAAAAAGGGAAAATAAAGATTTGGTTAATAAAAAATAAAATCCGTTGTTACAATAGAATTCAGTTATCCCTTCATATTTTTGATAGCGCTTATCAAAAAAAAATCTACTCTGCACAGCTTTCTACTAAAGATTTTTTATAAGTATTTTGATCTTATAAATCCGAATCTAAAGTAAAAAGCACAATCTAATCGAATCGGGGTTTGGCTTATTGTGGAGAAGTACTTCAAAATATTTTTTTATGGATTTAAATTGCATATAAATTTATTGGCAGATCGATATGGCTGAGTATTTTTGATTTCAGATTCGGCTTTAAGGTCCAACTAATTAAGGAAAAGAGTGATACCATACAAAATTCAATTAAAGTAACCATATTTTGCTTAAGTCATCTTTTGAAAAGTTCCATCTCTGTTAATTCAGTTAATTTACAATCGAAACTCTTCGTAGCAAAATCACATTATATAGAGAAATATCAATTAAAAATAAATCAAATTAAAGCTCAAGAAATTTAGAAAGAAATATATGCTACTGTTAAAATCTCGACTACTTCATTCGTGTAATTTGGGGCAAACTTAGGTCAGCTTGTGTTAACTTTTGAAACAAAGCTTAAGTCACTTAAGCCAATGTTGGGCTATTAGACGTCTGTTTAAAATAAAAAAAGTGTTTTGTTCAGTAGCGCAATAAAACGGCATTTGGATAAATAAATATTTATCCAACTGCCTTAAAACATATTTTTCATTTTTCGCGTCAATTTAATAAACAAGCCAATTTAAAAATTTAGATATAATATTTTATACCACACTTATAGCACTAAAGGTACCTAGCTATGTAAAATTACATATTTAAACATTTGACACAAAATTAAAAAATGTTGTTTTTCCTACATATCTTTTATATAAAAAGTTCTCAAGTACAAACAATTTCTCTATTTTATTTTCTCATCTGCCATATTTTTTGAAAATAATATCAAAAAATTTGTTGAAGAATACTTTTGTGACTCAGGGAAACAAAAAAAAAAGATTTCATTCTTTTGCGACAAAATTTGTCAAACAGTTTAAAAACTTATTTTTCACTTGCTTCAAACAGTTTCAAAATTGCATTCAGCCTTGTTGTGATTGTTGTGATAACGAATATTTCTACAAATTTATAATCGATATTACGAATAGTTGGTAAAAAAAATATAAAAAAAGTGTGAAAAAAAATACAAAAAATAAATAAGAAAGGATTTGTTTGATAAACCTTTCAATTTAAGCATGCACTCACTACCGCAGTATGTTTTTACATTCTCGATAAATTCAGAATTCACAGAAACGACTAATGTGCAATAAAATTAGTACAGCATTTTGTTTTGATATAACAATTATTTCGGTATAACGAATGATATATTTTCTGGTCCATTCGTTGTACCGAAATATTCGTTATATCACAACAAGCTTTTGTACTAATTTTACTGAACATTCAACATTTCTCAGTTTATTAAAAATGTAAAAGGGACTGCAATACACTCAAAAAAAAACATGAACTAAAAATTAATCCAAAATTTTCTTTAAAATAGTTTAAAAATTTTCCTCAATTTAAGTCAAATTTTATTGAAAATTATAAAAATTCCTATGTTTAAATGGAAGTGTCCCAAAGGTTACAAATCGTCAAAAATCACATTTACTCCGAAAGCTGTTTGACACACAGCCAACTGATCAACTGATCAACGTAGTGGAAAACATCAGACACTTCTCCACCAACATGAACTGCTCAGAACCTACCAAAGTGCTTACAACAAGGCTATTCTGCCTCTAATTATATCGCATTCTAAGACTTTGAGATTGATTGTAATTATGAAAGTGCAATTGTGACGGATTGGTGTAATTTCCGTAGTATTTTAAATCCTTTCATGGAGACAAACACAATTGCAGAGTTTTTGCCAAACAGACTTAACCTTCCTGTGGAAAACTCTGGATCGAATCATCTGTGCAACATTAAAAGAACACTTTGATGACGAACCCGCGTTAAGTTCGATCTCAAGATTTAGATGAAAAAGTAGATGACCAATACAAAAACCTGCGTCTAACTGACCCTAAATTCTTTAAATCGAGTGATAAAAATATTGTTTTATGAGCCAACACTTACAACACCCACGACACAAGATAGATATTTAGGATTTTAATCGGAAAAATTGGATGTAAGTCAATGCAAATTTTTTTTTTAAATTATGTGCAGAGATACAAATCTATTCTGTTATACATAATGTTCGAAACTATTATTGTATTACTTTTAATGCTTACGTAATTATTAGAAATTATCTAACAAACTTTTGTGAAATTATTACCTTAATATATTTATGACGAACTGTTCCTTGTTAAATCAATTATCATTTTATCTTTTTTACTATTAAAAGTTCCTTTATTCTAATGTAGTAACTGCATTGGAATATTGGAAGTTGTTTAGTGCTCTCAGTACACGATACCACAATTATTGATCGTTAACTACTCAGTGTCCTTACAAATAAATTGTAGTATTGAACAAGTAAATAAACAGAAAGGTAAAATCCGCTAATATGATAAAAACAACATGGTGAATTTTGTCTTAATAAACTTTGTATAATAAATTGTGAACCTACTTGATAAAAATATTTTACTCCAAAAAGTTCTATCATTTTTTATAAAATGATATATGGCAAATAAGTCCTGCACTCGTATAACTTAACACATACTTATTTGGATGTATACAAATGAAGCAATACTTAGGCATTTAATTGAAGCAATTTAAATTAAATTTTAAATTTTCATCAAATAAATAGCTTTTATTTTTTATGAATCATTCCGTTTTTCTTTTTTATTTTAATTATTTTTTGAATTGAAATGGATTAAATATCACATTATTGCATAGCTAAATATAATATATACTTTATTTTTTAATAATAAATATTTATGAGGCATGTCACACGTTTTTTCGCATTCATTTGATTTCATAATTTAACTTTAGCTTAGATTTCTAAGGACAATTTTGTGTTTAAAAAAAAAATGATAAGTGCTGAATGGTAGCAATAACGTTTAAAGTTTCATCAGAAAACGTAGAACGAAAAAACAGAATTGTTTTCATTTCACTTTAAAAACCAAAGTGGATGTGATATTTTAAGGAACTTAAACTCATCAAACTTAAACTATTTCACGTGAAAAAATTTGCATTAAAAATGCTTTTTTGAGCAAAATTCTGATTGATTATCAAAACGTTTTTTTTCTGGAAAATTAAAAAATTTATTTCTTATTTTTTCCGGTCTAATAAAAATTTATAATTTTCTGCGTATTAAAAGGATTACAAATTGAATTGTGAAATAGAATCTATTTTATTTCCAAAACGTTTTATCTTATTCTCTTTTTTTTTTTTTTTTTTGGTTTCTAATTCTCTAAACAGAGTTACCGCATTTCAAAAGTTTTTTGTAAACAAAAAACATATGATAAGTAAAATTAGCATACGATTTTCTGTCTCTTATGTTATCTGTGTAAAATCGCAAATGAACAACGGACTATAAACCAATTAAGTATGTCAGTGTCTAAATTTTTATTAAAATAATTATTTCTTTTTATTGTTTTAATAAAATTAAAATGTAAAAACCAAATAACAAAAATTGGGTCGTTAATAAGGAAAGGAAACAGTGGAGTGTAATGAATATCTATGCTACTCTTTACACCAACAAAATTTTGACAGTTTGTGCTGTTACCGTCGTATGTTGTTATTTTGGGCGTATTTTCTCTCATAGCAACAATCGTTGCATGCCACGTTCTTATTCTGGGCCGACTCTTAGAGTAAGTAAACTAAAATGTTTATAAAATTAAAAACAATAATCCAACAAAACTTATAATAATTAAAATTTCGGTTGCTAATCCTAAAATTTTATTATAATTTTCGAAATTGTGGAAATTAATAATTAATTGCACTAATGTTGATAAAAAATTTAATTGAATTGGTTGGAAAAACTAATATTTTAGATAGAGTCATATATTGAAACAGAGCTAATAATCGATTTTTATTTCCAATATTTTATTTAAATGACAAAATTTTTGATAAATTGCTTGTTGTGGTATTAAAAGTAATGTAAAATATAATATTTTTTAAGACTAAGAAAATCCAATATCTTGGATGATATAACAGCGATTTGGTTATTTTTAACCGTAATATCGGTTAAGGAAAATTGTGGTTAAATTCAATCTCTAATATTTACCAATGTGGCAATTCCCTGACAACCAGAAAATCCCTTACAAGACCACAACATTTTCCTACAATCTTTACGTGTGTAATTCCAGTCAAAAAACCCACATAAACATTTAAATAAAAGAATACCGCAGGTAACCTGAAGCTCAATCCATCAGCTAATAATCATAAAAACCAGAGCTGGCAAGTTGTTTTTCATAGCGTGCCAAAAATATATTTCTTTTTAGAAATTTATTATAAAAAAGGTTTGCAGACAAAACAATGAGCACGTTCTTTTATCGTCCTAATGTCATATTTTGTGGGTGAAGCGTAGGGGTAAAAAAATGAAAATATGTTTAAATGGGAGCATGTCCGAAATTTATTTTTTGCATCTATAATTAAAGTACTCGTAAAAAGTAAAATGTTTATAACTTTTTAACTAAAACGAATATCGCAAAAGTTCGATAAACTCCATCTCTTAAATCGATATAATATATCAAAATTTGGTGGTGACTGCATTGATATGATTTTTGAAAAAACTTTTGCTAACTTTTGAATCTTTTTTATTCCTCCACTTTCGGTTTGCAGAAAGCATTTGTGTACCGAAACTTTATATTTAACTTATGAATGAATTGAAGAGAAATTATAGTAACATTTGAATTTTAAGAAAATATGAAACAAACTGTCGCGTGGCACCGAAAGTCGCCAGCCCTGATATAGATAAAGATTAAACTCAAATACCTAATACGATACCCTCAAATGTCTCGCCCGTTTTATAAACACAAAATATTATTATTGCAAGAATAACAACACGACGAACTGCAGCAATATCAACTAATGCGATTTCGTATTTACACTTATGATTATGCTCAATGTCGCACATTGGGTTAGACAGTTTCAAAACTGGGTATGAATTTAAAATTTCAAGTTAGTATATTGTAAAACATTTTAGTACAATAGCTCTCAAAATAAATGTTTATTATTTGATTATAAAATGTTAACCTTTTTTATTAAAAAAAAAAATAATTTTTTTTTATTTATGTCAATTTACATTTTAACACCATTGGATTTCTACTTTCTAGAAAAAAAAATTAAATAAATAAATAAAAAGTGAAAACGAAATTTTTTAAGTCCAATTATTTGGTGTTGGTTTTTCTAAGCTTAAACTTTTTTGAATGTATATGTCTACATCAGGTTTTAATCTGTATTGTTAATTAATTTTTGTTTGACTAAAATGTCGCAGAAATATACCTAGTATTTTTAGACACAATGTGTTTACAATTAATCACATTATGCCTAAAATTAGTATTGTTTTGTTAAATAAAAATTTTAAGCACAAAGTTTGTAAATATACTAACTTGAAAAGCAAAAATCGGATTTTAAATTTACATACAAGTACACAGATTTTTTTAAAATTTTTAGTAGCACATTAAGTGTACTTTAATATACAATTCGATTTTTAATTTATAGCTTCTGATTCTAATGTTACAGCGAAAACTGTGAATAAAGTTTTTTTTCCAAAAAAAAAAAAAAAACAGGTGCTAACAGGTTAATAAAAAATTGCACAATTATTTTTAAAAATGTTTGGTTTGTCTTTATGTATTTATGATCATTTAGCAATAAAATATATAATATTTTAACATTACGGCTTACCTGTATTAATCACCAATTTGTCAATAGTTCAACCCACTGTGCGTCGGTTGGATTTCTACATATTTAATCGACGATTTTTACCAAAATACAATTGGTTATTCCATAAGATGTTGTATTGCATTAAGTATCGTCATAAACGGTTTGGGATTTTCCAAGCGATAATAACATACGGAAATTTGACTTTGTTGTTGTGATTAGCGTGATTTCAAAGATGTAATACATAAGGTAAACAACGAGGATTTAATTAAATAAGATTAACAGACTTAAATGGATTGATGTACACTTCTTGGCAAAAAAAACTGACGAATTTATTAGTAATTACAAGTCAAAAGTCACGAGATTGCTTAATGTGCTAACAATTGTCATTGATGATTTAATTGTCGTTAAATGCTTTTATATTCTTATATCTTATTAAAAACTTTTAAAAATAACGAGCTAAAATAATAACGGTTTATCTAAAAAGAAAATATAGAATCGATAGGGAAACGAGCGATCAGGTATTACGATTGACAGTTTTCGTCTAGACTTTATCACAAATTAGTTTGGAAACATCGTAATAAGAGCTTATCACAATACGATTCTTAAACACATTAATATAAAAATTTAAGGTTTCTTAAACGTTTCAAACAGCTTTTTTCTATCAATTGTAAGCAAAAAAAAAAAATTACAAAATTTGGAAGGAACGACTTTAAGAAGAATTCATTTTAGGAATTATCCAACTGTATTATTGCTAAGAAAATGTTTTCATAATGTCCGCGCAGTTATTTAAGGGATGTTTCTACATTTTTCTTTCTCCAGAAGCAATATTAAGTTAGTGTCCAATAATTCAGAATTTAATTTAAAAACAAGTAAAAAAATGCTGTGCCGAATCTTTGAATACCCTCCACCAATATTAAAAAAATTTAAGGTTTTTGATACAAATAATGTAAAATAATGGAGGTGAAATTTTTGCAGGTCAAAAATATTTGAGGTGAATATAAATTATTATTTAATTCTAACCGACTGGTGAGAAAAACAAGAGGAAATATTTTACTTTCCGGTCGCAAAGTACTAAAATACAACAATTTGTATCTAAAATTTAGAGGTACCTTCACATTTTCACTCATAATTTTTTAACCGCTGGACCGATTTTGTTCATTTTCAATAGCAAACTACTCGGCAGGATGTCCGATAGTCAAGATAAAAATGAAGACTCCCGCGTGCATCTTCGCGCTGTGATCGCTATTCAACTTATGGGCAGACCGACAGACAGACAGACAGAAAGACAGACAGACAGACAGACAGACAGACAGACAGACAGACAGACAGACAGACAGACAGACAGACAGACAGACAGACAGACAGAAAGACAGACAGACAGACAGACAGACAGACAGACAGACAGACAGACAGACAGACAGACAGACAGACAGACAGACAGACAGACAGACAGACAGACAGACAGACAGACAGACAGACAGACAGACAGACAGACAGACAGACAGACAGACAGACAGACAGACAGACAGACAGACAGACAGACAGACAGACAGACAGACAGACAGACAGACAGACAGACAGACAGACAGACAGACAGACAGACAGACAGACAGACAGACAGACAGACAGACATACAGACAGACAGACAGACAGACAGACAGACAGACAGACAGACAGACAGACAGACAGACAGACAGACAGACAGACAGACAGACAGACAGACAGACAGACAGACAGACAGACAGACAGACAGACAGACAGACAGACAGACATACAGACAGACAGACAGACAGACAGACAGACAGACAGACAGACAGACAGACAGACAGACAGACGGACACAAAGACAGACAGACAGACAGACAGACAGACAGACAGACAGACAGACAGACAGACAGACAGACAGACAGACAGACAGACAGACAGAAAAGTTTATTAAATCCGTATTGATTTTGTATTTCTTATGGGAAAATACTGAGTGTGAGGTGTTAAACTATAAGGATTAAATGAGTATCTGTCAAATAGATGTCGGTAACGCAGCGTACCCATTTGATTTACATTGCTGTCGATATCAATCCAATACAAAATAAATGTAGTGTCATACGGGCTTTACTAAAAATGGATTTAATACAAAAAATTAATCAAAAAGTACCCTGCGGGAGATGGACCAGTCACAGAGTTAGTCACGGGACCAGAACTTTGTGGCAGAAACCGGTCCCCGAGTTGGTTCTCTTATATGAAAGCAACCGGTAACTTTAACATGTCATAGGAGGTGGCTATATCTATCTTTAAAGCTACTTGCGACATATCGCTGACCTTGTATAGGGTACCACATCACTGCATTTGTGTCAGTGAATGCGCAACAAAACTGGTTAGAATTATCTTACACATAACTAGCCCAATGTTAGACACTACGTGATGTGTATCAGAACTAGTTCAACATGAAACGTTACGTGACTAGCTCAAATGTACATACCACAGGACTGATGACAGGTAATTAATAAAAAAACTGGTTACGTATCAATCACAATGTGTTATGTTGCAGAACTTGTAGGGAATAAATAGTTTCGTGACATATCACAAGTTACAAGTAAACATGAAACAGAGCAAACGAAAAAAAATTATCATGTAACCTGCCAATATTTCTTCCGCGTGTGTCATATTATGAACGTGTTTCTGAAAGATTCCATAATGTCCAGTCATTGAATTTACCTGGAATGTTTATTACAAAACTTTTTAAAATTTTTTTATTTTTTGTCATTTTAAACTATTTCCTCAAAGAAAAAAGAAAAGAAAAATACAGTCACAGAATGTGAATATTTTTAAAATTTTAACAAAATTGAAGAACAAACAATTGTTTGCTATTTAATGAAACATAAGTGAACTCAAAATTTATGAGTGGGGTTAAGCAGGCCTGTGGAGGCAAGTTTGTCCCAGACAGTCCTAGTCACGCTTATGCTCTAGGATGAAGTTTAGCTCCTTGGCTGCCAATGTTTTTCCGACTTTTCCTTTAATTTTACTCTTAAAATCGCATCCGATCGTCAAAAAATTATTTTCCAAAAAGAGAATTTTTTGAAAATTTCCAAAAGAGAAAAATAAATCAAAATCAAATAATTCAATTTCTAAAAATTATTAAATAAAATTGTTTTTTATTCACGAATTAAAATAGATTGTTTATAAATTAATGTATTTTATATGTAATAAATGAACTTATATTTATTACATTGATTTAATAAAAATTGCAAATGCAAATTAAATTTACTCCTAATTTTTTAATAAAAATCGAATACTTTAAACAACTTAAAAATGAATATTTCGCAAATAAAAATCGTCAGATCTTCTGAAATGAGTGCGATTTCAAAAAGAATTTTTTTCACGATGTTATTAAATTCGATCGTTTTGGTTTATGTTCAAAAATATTTATTTATATTGTCCAATTGGAGTTCTCAAATTTTAGTTGTTCTTCTCCCCCAGAAAGTTCATTAATTCAGACAAATGTTTAGACTTGATAGATTTTCATGTTAGTATCAGGTTTGCTGCGGCTAAAAAACATAAGTGGCTGCTGACTTCTTATTATTAATAAGGAGGATAAAGAATTAGTTTTGTAATTCACTTTTTTAAAATGAATTAAAAAATATATTAATATAATTTAAACAAATAAAGTGTTAGGGCCAGTATTATATAAATAACTTATTAAGATTTTTGACTTAAATTTTACTTAAGAAACTTTCAAACAGATAGCCATTTTAAATATATATACGTTTAAATAAAAAATAATTTTTATATATTTTAATTTGATAAATTTTGTAATAAATTGTTAACAATGTTAAGAGAGATTTTTGGGGTTAACATCCCTCCTAAGTGTTTCTTCATAAGCTTTTAAGTGTTGTGATACCTATTAGTCAGTCGCGGGCAGCTTGATTTGCCTATCATTGACACTTCATCATGCACATTGTGAATTAATGCAACTAATGTAATTAATGCATTTAATAAATTAATGTAAAATTAATGTCTTCGAATGCTTTGAAAAAAATTCAAACTTTTATTTAACGATGTGTTCATCACAAATTAATAGAAAAAATCAAAGCTATTGTATATAGCAATACATATATTATTATATGTATTTTTTTAAGTGTTCGTTAAATTGAGTACTATGTTGGATAATTCGTTATACACAGTACCTAATGTAAAAATTTTGCCTGTTGGTCAAATCGGGAATCAGAATTTGATCACTGTATTTACTTATATCACGTTAAAGAAACTTTGATTATCGTGGTTATTTATGTAGACGATTAAATAATTGCTAAAAATAATAAAAATGAGTAAAATAAATTATCCATGACGTTTGAAATAAAAAATTTTAGACAATTAAAACAATGCCTTGCAATTAAATTTACTACAACCGATGAAGGTAATATAGTAAATTCACAATCTTAATATATTAAAGATTTTTTTGTGCGTTTCAACGTGGTGGAGTGCAAAGATCTTTCAACGATCATGAATCCAAATATAAAACTTACTAAGGAAATGTGTCCAAAATCTGAAAAGGAAGAAATAGAAGATAAAGAATTTCCTTATAGGGTTTTTAATGTATTTAGCCGTATTCCAATCATAGAAAATAGCATTGGATCGCAGCGAAAAGGATTCTCAGGTATTTGAAAGGAACACAAAACTTGGGTTTAAGATTTTCTAAATTGAACTAAAGATTAGACGGATTCGCTGATGCTGATTGGGGTGCATCAATAGATGATCGTCGTTCATATACGTTTTCAACACTAAAAAAAGAGACATAAAATAAAATTTAATACAAAATTTCTTTTAAAATAATTTTCCTCAATTAAGTATTAAAACTTAGAATAATAATAGAATAAAATAAAAATTCATATGTTTGGGTAAAAACGAAATAGTTTATATACCCAGAAATAGATCATACCTTTCTTAAGTAATATTTCTTAATTTTAGGAAAAAAACAAGTATATTAAATAAAAATGTATCAATTTTTAAGAAAAACATCTCAGTTTTAAGAAATTTGCATACTATAATGTAATAAAATTAAGTTTAGTTCAAAAAACATTTACTCTCACTTAGTTAAAAAAAATGTGTCCAACTTAAAATGAGAAAATACTTGAACTTAATATGTGTTAATTTTTTTCACAAGTAGTAAAATTAACTAAATTTTAGAAAGCTATTTCTAAATTCAGTTTTTAAGTCTACCACTTTCTAATTTTTAAGAATTGTTTTATAAAAATTAGTTGGTTTTAGAAACTGATGAACTATTTCTAAGGAAAATTTTCATGCAACTTTGTTCAGATAACTTTTAAATATATTAACTATTTTTTTTTTTTTTCAAGTAAAAGTTTTCTAAATTAGGAAAACAAACTAGTTTTCCTAATTTTCAAGAAAAAATATTATTGAAGGAAACAAAATAAAAATTATCGTGCATGATTGTAATTGTTGGTTTGTTATCGTACGTGAGCGTAAGTCAAAGATGGCTCACGTGCCTATCTCTAATCTTAACAGGCTTAAATATTGAACTTAAAATAGCTTAAAATATATTTTAAAATTTTGATAGCAAAAGGCAAAAAATTTCGAATTTGCGCTTTTATTTAATAATTTTGTTTGTTGACTTCAATACAAAATATCGCAAGCACATTGTATACATTACGGCATAATGGCTTTCCTATAATTGACGTTGCGCCTATTTAGCTTTATATTTATCGAAGGCACTATAACTATTTTTTTCACTTAATAAAAAAAAGTCAAAATGTGTATATGTCAATTAAAGTTTAAGCTAAAAATGTCATAAAATAAACTTGACATTTTTCCATTTTCCAATAACAAGAAATTTAACTGTGATATTTTGTATTTTTGCAACAATCTCCTTAAATTTAAGAAGACAAAGGACCCCCAGTGTTCCTTAGCCATAGCTGCCGTGTGTCACTTAGGACTACCCTTTTTGCAGTTCTCTCAAGCAGTTAATTAAGTACGAAAAGGATCTGGTTTTGTCGCAATTTATTACGATTCAGGATATCCTGCAGTAAATTTTTTTTAATTTGTTTAAATTTTTGCTAATGAAATTTACATGATTTTAGTATAATTCAATTTAATTTAAGGATAGAAATGAATAGCAAAAAACTTGTTAAAAACAGTGTCCTCACAAAGTGTCTTTGGCGCCGTTTTCATTTAAATTATTCCTCCAAGTAAGTTAATTTTTCCAAATTCCAGTTAATTTTTTGTATGAAGTTTGCTGATGCTACAATAAGCTGGGAATCAAGAATAAAAAAGAACAGTTGAATTATCCAGCACGGAAGCTAAATACATGTCCATATCGGAATCATCCAAAGAAGCTTTACAGGGACCTGTCATCATATATAATGACAACCAAGGATCAGGAAAGTTGTGCAAAAATCATGTGTTTCACAATAGAATTAAGTATGGTGACATCCGTCATCATTTTGTAAGAGAAACTATTGAAAGAGTGATATAAATATATAATACCTTTCTATTTACAAAAGCATTGACCGAAACACAATAAAGTTTGTTTGCAGATGGGTCTCGAGCCATTTTTTATAAATTAAAGTTCAGGTTTAGGGGAGGTGTTCACAGTTCTGATATTGTTCTCGGCAAAATATATACAAAGTTATGGCCTACTAAAAATAATTTTTTTAATGGTTCTTTCTTATTATCTGATGGGGAGTGTATTATTATTGTTTTTTAAAGTATTTGCAAAATGTTCTGAACAAATCATAAATTAAAAACAATTTTTTTGAAATGTACATACTACTAAAATAATATTGTATATTTATTAATTTTATAACTTAACCAATGCTGTAGTTTATTTTATTTTTCTTTTAATTTGAGCTAATCAGGCCTGATTGTTAATTAATGTCAATAAAGTTTTTCTAAGTTGCCTTTCCGAAAAAATTACAAAATATTTAATTTTTATTATTGTGCGGATTTTTTTAACAAATCTTACAAACTAGTAAGCGACGTTCTTTTTGTTAACGCTTTCGCTTTCAGTTCCAGTTCGCAGGACGCCATATCTTTAAATTTTTTAAAGATAATGAAGTTTTAAAAACAGCAAACTGAAAGAAATTCAGTACACTCAAAAAAAAAAGACATGAACTAAAATGTAATCAAAAATTTGCTTCAAGATAGTTTATAAATTGTCCTCAATTTAAGTAAAATTTTATTAAAACTTAGAAAAATTTTCTTAAAAGGAAAAACGAAATAGTTTAAATACTCAGAAACAGTTTATATTTTTCCTAAGTAATATTTCCCGATTTTAGGAAAAAACAAGTCAATTAAAAAAAATTTATTAATTTAAGAATAAACATCTTAGTTTAAAGAAAATTGCATACTCAAATGTAATAAAATTAAGTTAAGTTCAAAAAAAAAAAAAAATTTAGGACATAATTTACTCCCATTTAGTTCAAAAAAATTGTCTAACTAGTAAAATTAACTAAATTTTAGAAAACTATTTTTACATTCAGTTTTTAAATATACCACTTTCTAATTTTAAAGAACTGTTTTCTAAAAATTAGTTGAGACAATTAAAAACAAAAAAATTCATGAACTCTTTCTAAGGAAAATTTTCATGTAACTTAGTTCAGATACATTTTATTAAAATATTCTTTTTTCAAGTAAAAGTTTTCTAACTTTTAAAAAATAATAAAATTTGGCATAGGATTTTTTTTTGTTGGAAAACGTTTAAATTATTTTTAATATTCTATTATAAAAAAAAACAATCAATTAAAAACAAACCAGTTAGTTTTCCTTATTTTCAAGAAAAATATTATTAAATAAATGAAATTAAAGTAAACAAAAACTATCGTGCATGATTCTAATTTTTGGTTCGTGATCGTGCGTGAGCGTCAGTCAAAAATCTCTCACGTTCCCATCTCTAATCTTAACAGTCTTAAATATTGAACTTAAAGTAGTTTAAAATATATTTTAAAATTTTGTTAGCAAAGGGTAAAAAATTTCAAATTTGCGCTTATATGTAATAAATTTGTTTGCTGACTACAATACAAAATATCGCAGGCACATTTTATTTATTAAGGCATAATGGCTTTCCTATAATTGACATAGCGCTTATTAAATTTTATTTTTATTGAACTATTTTTTTCACTTAATAACAAAAAAGTTTTAATTTGTATATGTCAAATAAAGTTTAAGCTTAAAACCCAATAAAATAAACTTTTGACTTTTCCATTTTCCAATAAAAACAAAAAATGTAACTGTGATATTTTGTATTTTTGCAACAATTTCTTAAATTAGTTAATTTAAGAAGACAAAGGACCCCCAGTGTTCCTTAGCCATAGATACAGTGTATCACGTACGGCGTCCCTTTTTGTAGTTCTCTCAAGCAGAACCGTTAATTAACTACGAAAAGGATATCCTGCAGTACATATTTTTAATTTGTTTACCTTTTTGCTAATGAAATTTAATTTATATTTTAAATACATGAATTTAGTATAATTCAATTTAGTTTTAAGACAAAATTGTATAGCAAAAAGCTTGTTAAGAGCAGTGTCCTCACAAAGCGGAAGTCCTTCGAAGGTGGGAAAATACCTACTCAATGAGTCTAAAGTACTTTAAAATATATGGTAAAATATATTACCTTAACCATAGAAGCAGGATAAGGATAATTTTCACTTAAAAGAAGTGCTATTTAACTTGTTGTTAGAAAATATTTTCTTATTTTTAGGGAGTTAACTCTTAGTTTTTAGTAAAAAAAATTATCTAATGAACTTAAATAAAATAAAATTTTTCTTAAAACCAACGAAACATTTCCTAACTAACGGTAAAATTTTAGATGATGTATGAAATAATTAGGAGGAAATTTTACTGTTTTCTAATAAAAATTTACTCCTTACTAGTAAAATTTTTCTATAATTTAGAAATTTTGACCAAATTTTAAGTAAAATTTGTTTCTTAATTTCAAGGAAAATTTTATTAAATATTGGTAAAAAGTGTCTTTGGCACCGTTTTCATTTCAATTTTTCTCTAAATAAGTTAATTTTTCTAATATAATCATAAAATGACGATGTAAATTTTGACGACAAGTGAAAATTTGTTCTTAGACACATGACGCCAATACACGCCAATACACGTTAAATATTTTTCAGATTTCTTTTCGGCACAGTTCTGAGGAAAAAATTCAAAATTACAATTCCAAATTATTTTCAAAAAAAAAATCCATTGTTTATTCATATAAACGTATCATATTATTATTAGCAAAAAAGACAGTTCAATTATAAAACTAAAAAACAAGGAAACAAAACAAAATCAATGTTAATGTTATTATAGTAGCAGCTAAATAAATTAAAAATTTAATTTTTATTTACATTCTCAGGTATATGCCACTTTTCAAAACAAAGTCCAGCGCAAAGTGCTGGCTTGTCCTAACAAATTTTGCAACGGTATGATGTTTTACGTCTAAGGTTTTGCTTGTAGCATTGTCTGAGCACAGATAACTTCATTTAGTTTGCTTTTGAACAGCCGAAGGGATTTTCACATTATTTTTTACTTTATTATTACCAGAAAAACAAAATATAGATTAATTTCTAGAAAACAGAATACGAGTATAACTATTAGCAGAAATACTCAATATAATGTTCCTACCAGAAAAACAAATACAACTTATCAGTGAGACACTTTTTGTTGTACTGAACAAATTTTCATAGAGCTTGCCGTCAATACACGTCATGCACAATTCGGGGAATTACAAGAATGTACAAGAAAAGTTTTTTTATATTATATTTGCTCGTACACTAGATCAGTTCTTTGTAGTTCTTGTGGGACACTAAATACATACAATCCATGGGGCCAATTCCGAATAAAGTTGCTTTGCGAAGTGATAAATAATTTAAAATTTTCCTTAACAGTTATTTTTCACTTTATTTATTTAAAAAAAAATCGATTTTGCGAATCACTTTAATAAAGTAGGTGATTGCTCGCGTGGAAACAGCTTTTCTTTACGTTATTTGAAATTTTATACATACAAATTAAAATTTCATAAATCACTGCGCTAAAAAATTAATCACTTGAGATGTCAAAATCATCTCTTCAATAGTTTGATTTTTTTTTCAAACTATTTAAAAACACACAATTTGTAATAAATTTGCAATAAATTTTATTTTTATTAAGCAGTTTTTAAATATTTTTGTTCTTGGGTCGATATATCGTATAAATTGTAAAACATTTTATAAATTGTTTTTATTTTACCATATCCAAAATTAATTTATTTGCATTTGTGTTGTGTAATATGGCTGAAGTGCACTTTCTCGGGCGTTCAAAAAAGAAATAAATAAATGAACCCCTCTGGAATAAAGCAACAACTAAAGTGATAACGTAAAAGTCCAACGCAATGACGTAGTGATTTATAAAATTCGATTTTTTTTATTTTACACACGCGTTGGCATTAGAAAGTGAGGTGTAGGTAAAGCGTTGAACGCAGGGGATTTACAAAATTTGGGTATTAGTTTTATTTTGTTGCAAACATGGATTTTTCGAATGCCATTTGTGCGTTTTTTGTTTTAATAATAAAAATTTAAGTCTTGCTTTTATAAATTATTTAATTATTTCAAAAATTTCGTAATTAAATTAAAAAACTACATTAGAAAAAATATAAAATGATAAAAAAAAATCAATTTTGACAGATAGTTTTCGCAAAAGTTAAATCAAGAATCGGATTGTTTATCACTTCACAGCTTCACACATTCAAAATCAGTCCACATATAAACTCATATATTTCATGACGCCTTTACACGTCATGATTTTATTACACTATGCAACAAATTTTGGGTCATTGAAAATTGCCTCTATGATTTAAACACAGGATGAAAGTAGACCATAAGAAAGACAAAATTGCCAAGGGGTTTGTCAAAGTTGGTTCGAAAAAAAAGTTATGGCTTCTTGAATTTGGGCATTTTTGACCAATTTTTCACCATGAGTTATTATTAAAAAATATTTTTTTTTGTTTCTATTGCTTCCAAATATATTTTTGTTTTTGTTTTTTACAAAATAACACAATTAAAACTTTTTTTATAATACACTCAAAAAAAAAATTTTAGTAAAAAAATTTAATTTTTTTTTTCGTTGTTATACAAAAACACGTTTTTCGATGAAAAACGAGAAATCTTATGAAAAAAAGTTTGAAGTTTAAAGTTAAATTAAAATAAATACTTAAAGTTTTAGAGACGATTTTAAATTAGATAAATTTTTAAATAATATTGAAGCTTAAGCATTTCTTAAGTTTTTAAGATTTGGATTCAACTGAGCTGAACTTTTGTTGTTGACATATTTAAAAAAAAACTAAAATAAAAAAAAATTAAAATTGAAATACATATTTCTTCAAGACTTTTTTGAAAGTCGAAGAGACAAATAAAATAGCACTCGATTACTTAGATACAATAACAGATTTTTCTAAAGTTCAAAAATATATAGTTTTTTCCACCGAATTTAAGGAAAATACATATAAAACATACTTAACTTAGTTAAATATAAAACCCAAACAAGGAATTCAGTCTCCCCCTTAAAAGGCAAGAAAAAACAAAAGTTAAGCTTTAGCATTGCCTAATTGAAAGACAGTAACGACTATGGAATTTACTTATTGGTTTGTTTTATACAAACATTTTAGTGCTTTAACTAACAATGCTTTCACAATTGCAGGTTGTTAATTTCATAAATAATATTATTGCTTTTTTATACTAAAACCAAAGAGTATTTGTGACAAAATAATGATAATAAATTTTATTAAAAAAACCAGCAACGGTACTCTGGATTAAGTAAAAAGATTTGCCTATTAACCCTAAAATTGTACTTAAAATAAATGAACATGCATTAATTTTTTTAAAAGAAACAAAAGGTTGGCATTAATTTTATAAAAAATAAAATATTCAGATGGTCTATGAATTATTCCTTTATAAGAATTTGCTTAAAAACTTCAAAGATTTCTTCAAAATATACCTACATACAAATAATCACTTAAGTAAAAACAAATTTACACTCAAAATAAATTGTTGGTAAAAATTACATAAAAACAAAGAAAAAAATTTAATATTTTTACTAAATTTTTTTGAGTGTATTATTAAAAAAATATATATTGATAGTGCTATTTTTTAAAATAAAACACAAAAAGCAAATTAAAAAAGAGATCAATAAAGAAAAAATTAAATTTTTAATATACTCATTTTAAATAACTCTTAGAAAAATGGTAGTAGCCATAACTTTGTTTTTCGAACCAACTTTACCAAACCCCTTGGGGATTTTGTTCTTCTAATGGTATACTTTCATACTGCGTTCAAACCATTGAGGCAATTTTTTCTTGTTGCACTGTGTTATTAAAACAATTTTTGCCGTCTATACACGTCGTATCCCAACAAAAACCAGCGTCCATTAAAAGGTTAATGTCATGTTACTAAATTTTAATCTTTTTAATCTAAATCCAATCAAATAATTGCAGCAATAGCACCGTTACTTTTTTATTTTTGGGTTTGATATTTGTTTTTGTAATTATAGATGAAATCAATTTATATTTCATTCCGCATACGTTATTATTTTTTGTTTATAGGGTTCCTTTTTGACAAAATGTCCATTCAATTATTTTTTGAGCCGATTTATTTATTTATTAACCTACTAATTTATTAACTAATTAATATTTTAAATAAGGAAAAACGCTCCCTTTTAGAGAAAAATAAAGCGATCTTACATCGAGATTATTCTCACACTTGTTAAGCTTCGATCGCAAAAATACACTAGTTGAGGTTCGAATTGTTGGCGCATGTGCCTTATTCTCCAGATTTGGCTCCCAGCGATTTTTAATATTAAGATATTCCTCGGCGGAAAAAGATTCGAGTCGAATGAGATGCATAGATGGCCGCAACAGATATCTATTTTGAAGACCTTCCGAAATCTTACATATCGGAGGGCTTAAAATAGATGTATATCCAGCTAAAAGGAGACTGTGTGGAAAAATAAAAAATAATCAACCAAAAAATTGTTTTTCTATGTTTTTGTAAAGACTTATTGACTTGCCCTCGTATTTTTACAATATTTTTTGAAACACCAAAAATGGTTTAATAATAAATGAATTAATTCTTTAAAAAAATAATTTAAGAAAATACGTGTAAGTTTTTATTAAAAAAAGCTATATAAGTTTAAAAACATTACTTGCGTTAAAGTAATTAAATGTGCTTAGGTCCCACAAAACTTATTTTACAAATTAATTTGTTGTAGGCCGGTCCCTATCCAAATTTCATTCCTGCCTAAGGAAATCATCAGGGGACGACGTTTTTAGAATTTCTAGAGAATTTGTTAGATTAAATTACAAACTGAATGAGAATTTCTTGTTCTTGTCTAGAAGCGTTATTCAAATTCTCAAATGTGAAATATACTAATACATCCGTCCATATGTTTCCTACATATGCATTACCCAAATTAGAGTCTCCAAAAAAATTGTGAGTTTTCGACCATTCAAGCCCCCAGAAAAGTTTATTTGGTTGAAAAACTACTTCTTGCAAAAAGTTTGGATAATCGGGAAGAGGTGCCGCATCGGCCCCAAAGTTTAAAAAAGGAATTACAAGGGGAAAATATGACTTAATTTCCTCAAACATTTTAATATTTTAAAACGAGTTTGAATTAAAATTATTGAAGAATTGTAATTTTTTAACATTTTATATTTTTCTAATATAATTAATAATAATAATAATTACGAAATTTTTCATTTTCAAAAGAATTAGATAATTAGTAAAAACAAAAATTAAAATTTTATTATAAAAACAAAAAACGCTCAAAGCGCATTCGAAAAATCCATGTTTGCAACACTACAAAAAAATAAAACATACAAATTTAAAAAAAAAAAAAAAAATTGCCTCCTCTACCTCTTCCAGAAACATATAAAGACATTTCCTTATTTTAAATGTTTATTTTTTACCGAAAAAATTTAATTCAAGTTTTTTAATAAAATTTTTTTTTAATACTCACGGAACAAGATGAGTGAAATAAAATTGACTAATAGTCATCATAACAACAGAATGGGAATCGCTCAAACTGAAAGCATAAAGTGAAAAATAACTTTGAAGTAAAATGATAAATTATTTATCACTTCGCAACTTTTTCGGAATCGGCCTTCAGAACTTTTAAACAATGGTTTGAAATCTACAATTTTTAAAAATTTAAAGAAATTTCAAAAAGTCAACGTCGGGTTTTATTAATCACACATACGTAATCAAAAATCCTAAAAATTGTAGGTATTATTTTTTCGTTTGGCGGGGCAGCGTTTTTATTTCAGCGGATTTCGAGAAAACAGCTATTTTTGTCACTTATTTAGCCTTAAGGCAATTTTTTTCATTTGATTTTACAAAATACATAATTTCTTTAAATTATGGCAAAATGGATATATACCAAATTGCCACTGTTTAAGGTTAAAATCCCAAGTATGGTATTATGCAAAATTTTAGCAAAAAAAACGATGAAATATATATTTGAATAATTACATCGAAAATCACGATTAATTGCCATTTTAGGCAACGGTTTTTTGTGTAAATTGCTATAAAAATTGAGCCACATGTGTGGGAAAATACCCACTTTTTTAAAAAAAATCGCCGACAAATGAAAAAGCCTGGAACCTGTTGTAAGGCGATTTGCATGTCACGCAAAAACATTTGTTCCATAAAATAACCCTTCATGGCCCATGCCTTGGTAAGGCCATTATGTAATTGAACAGCTGCTGGCGCTAAATGCCTTGCCGGCTTCTTCTGAACAACCTATTTTCGCCAGTAATAAACCTTTAAGTATTTAAAATTTTAAGATTCTATAACATCCAAAGCTTCGTTTAAATCGTTGCGTCCAGCTGATGCGACAGTTTGAATTAACAAGTGTTGCAACTACAAAACAAAAACAACAATTAATTCGGAAGAAATTATTTTCTTTAAAAACTTTAAATATTGCATGGACAAACTGGACATGAAAGTGATCCAAAAAACATCAAAATTTTGAATTCGCAATGCTGCCTCCACAATGCTGCCCCTATTCCTTAATGTCTAAAAAAACTTAAAACGAAACTAAAAAAAACTCTCTGTGCCAAGTGTCGTTTATATTTAGAGGTAGCATAAGAAGTTACGTAACTTTTAAGAATTAGTAATTTGTCGTTAGAGTACACAGAAAAAAGTATCACAAAATTTTAAATAATTAAAAATATTTCATAAAATTTAAATTCGATTTTTAACAACTTTTTGTTTGAAATTATTGTAAATTGTTATTTTTCATATAAAAGTTCTTTGAAAATAAAAATTGAAGTTATAAAAAAATAATAAAAAGTTTTTTGTATTTAAAAATTCCATTGTTGGAGCCTTTTTAAAAAATTATTTTATTTGTATTTACAAATACACTTAAAATAGTTTGTAAGTTAAAATAACAGAAAATGTCATTTACAAGAAATGATATTTCATTTAAAAACAGGTCTTTTTTTTTGATTTAAATTAAATGCCTTTGTTATTTATTTTTAAATGTTGATTAAACAATTGACACATCCGTAAGAAACAAATGATATAATCAGTTAAAATAAATGTCAAAATTTTACCTAGCAATTCCTTAAAAAATAAATGATTTTATCATTTATTTGAAATTCTTTCCCTTTTTGTTTTTTCTTAATCTACAATACAAAATGTATGATAGCTATAGATACTTTTTGTGTGAATGCGTTTGTGTATGTATGTGTGTTTATGAAGTTCTTCTAATTTGAGTTGAAATAATTTTGTATATATACAACCAATTTAAATAAAAAAAACAAATTTAAATTTTTTGAATATTTTTTTGAAACAGACAGCAAACAAAATTTAATTTATAAATATTTATAAATCAAACTGAAAAAATCGGTAAATGATAGTAAATTATTTCGAATAAATGAATAAAAAAGCTAATATAGATATTTATTTGAAAAATAAATGTATGTTCCTTTATTTTCAAATGGAAAATTTTTTTATTAAACTACAAACAGTAAACTACAAAATATTCTGAGTGTAGTTTCTATGAAAGATGTTCAATATTACAAACAGAATTTTTTAATTTTATTCTGTGTAAATTATACAAAATGTAGGGTTGGCTTTAAATTTAATTATTTTTTAAACTATACGGCATAATTTAATAAAATTTTCCAATATAGACTTAATTAATGTTCATTAAAGGAATACGAGATTAAAATTTAATAAAAAATTAGTATTTTAGTCGAAATATCCAAATTTTCTGAAAAGATGTAAGTAAAAATTTAACTTGCTTAATGCTTTATATTAGTAAATTTCTCAAATCTGATTTTAATTTTTATGGAAATTGCGATTCTACAATCAAAATTAAAAAGAAATTTTTAAATTATTCGCATTTTATGAAAACTCAAAAAAATTTGATTTTTTTGTGGTATTTTTTTAACTACCTAAAGTGGTTGTCATAAAAAAATCCAACTTCTTGTACTTTTGTAATCTACACATTGTTTTTAATTTCTGAAAGGGTAATAGTTATCCTTGTTACCGAACGTATAATTTGATCTTTTTTAGTATATCGCTATTATTTAGCGTACTAAAATTAAGTTGTTAACAAAAATCCTGTATACATAAGAAGACACTGATAATGAAATTTCAGTGGTAATGAAAAATTCCCAAATATGGTATACCATTTGTTAGGGTACCGCGCCATCTGTTCGAATTTGCAAATAGCATATCGATTGAAAAAATTTAGTAAGTACAACAACCACTATGTGGTGGTTAGTTTTTGTGGAACCAAAAATAATAAACAGTATTGCCACGATTGATTTAGGTTATATCCCCATTTTGCAAGTTGATATCCCCTCAGAAAATTTTAGATTTCCCAATTCCTTTTAAAATAAATTTCACACCAAAAAAAATTAAAAAGCTATCCAGTTAACATATTTTAGAGTGATATAAGGCAGTAGAAAAATTACGCTATTTAAAGTCTAAAAAATAAAAAAATTTTCATACATAGAAGATGATAGTGTTTCCAATTCGGTTAACCTATTAACTCTTTCCGGGCCGGTGGTATAACAGTCATACCACTATTCTAAATATTTTTTATAAATTCTGTGCGCATTGGAATGGTAGAAATACAATTTTAACATGTAATTTAAAGCTTATATTTTATAAAAAAAAAAATATTTCAAATGCGAAAAAGAAATATATATGGGATTGATTTAAGTACAAAGATGAACGTCGGGAAGTGCCAAAAAAAAAGTAAAATTATATAGGTCAGATAACATCATTTTCTGGGTCGAAACAGGGACCTAATGCAATAATCGACCTTGACTTGTAATGTGCCTCTTTGTCCAAGCAAAACTAAATCATGCTTTAGTAATTTTCATAAATGAATCATTAATTTTTTGAGCCGTGGTATATATGTAATACTATTAGAGTATTCAAAAAACCGGCCTTTTGAAAAAACCGGTTTCGGTTTTCTTCGAAAAATCGAATTTTAAAAAAACCGGTTTCGGTTTTTGCAGAAAAAACCGGTCAACCGGTTTTTTTAATTTGAATAAAAAGCTTATATAATTTGTTAAAAAACAGAAATTTAATAAAGCTAGAAGTGGAAAATACTCTTTCACTAATAGTAGATGTTGGACAAATAGTCAAAAGACAAGTATATAAATTGTCCAACTTTTCAGTTCTTCCGTCGCATTTATCAAGATATATGAAATCATCATATGTGACCTTCTCCGAGAAAAGAGACCTAATGTGTCAAAAAACGGGTTTGGACTTAAGAGTGGATTCTGGTACCTAATAGATTTCTGATAAAAATGAGAAAAACATTAAAAATTTACTTTTTTGATTTTTTGGTTTTAAACTGTTTTTTAATTGTCACTCTAAAAGCGAAAAAAAATACGTCACCACATAGGCAAGACGTCACCAAAGTCGGCACCCAATCATAACTAACCATACCAAATAGCATCTCCCAACTGAAGGTGTGTTCACAGTGATAATGCGTTATAAAACTTTAAATGCGTTTTTCCCAAAACTTCACTTTCACACACTAGGTCCCTTTTCTCGGAGAAGGTCACATATAATGATGAATGATTTTGTACAGTCTCTTTTTGAGGATTTTGTACGGTCTCTTTGTGTTATATAGATAAGAAATTAAACTATTTGAATTTGGAATATCCACAGTTAGGTCTTCATCGGAATCTATCAGACTTACATCTAAATCTTTATAACCAAACAAACGATTATAAAAGTGTTCGGAAAAAATAAAAGAGACCAAGTAACCCAGTTGGTGATATAATTAAAAAAACCGGTTAACCGAACAAAAAAGACCGGTTTTCTTCGAATTTACAAAATATTCGAAACCGATCGGTTTTTAAAAATAAAGAAACCGGTTGACCGGTTTTCGGTTTCGGTTTTTGAATACTCTAAATACTATGTCCTTGCTCAGAATCGTACAAGGATCAAAATTTTTCTAATACATATTTTTCAATAAAACTCGATAATAAGTGAAAGCAAATAAAAACTTTGTTTAATTTTCACTGATATCTTATAGTACCCCGGAAAGAGTTAACCGATCGGTTAGTGTCGAAACAAATTGTTTAAAACTCAAATAATTATTCGACCCGAATTATCGGTTCAAATACGTCAATTAACTGGTTAAACTTTTTATATGGTTTTTTCTGTTATATTTTTTAAAATCTTCTTAATTTTTTTTAAATATGGCAAAGAAAGCTTAGAAATTCTTTTAAAATCAAGTGAAAGTTATTCTTAAGGATTGGATAACTTTTTTAACCAATTCAAAGCAAGTGATGTGTAATATACAATTTTTGTTCTACTTCCCAAAAAACTTTTAATTTTGCTAAAACAAAAACTTTTGAATTTTTAAAGAGTAGTTTTATAGACTACAAAATCTTGTAAAATTTTCTTAAAACAACTTAAGTGCAATTGTCAAAAGTCTCTAGATATTTATTATCTAATATTTTTATTTGAAATTACAAACTGGCAGATTAATATAGCTTTTACTCTAAATCCCAAACCAGATAGTGAATGTGGGCGTGACAGTTCCGTCAAACTTTATAAGTTTAGCAAAAACAAGACAATATTTTAGCTAGTCTGATTGAAAATTAATAGTGTTTACAATTTTTAGAGAAAAACGTATATTCATCAGTAAACCCATTAATGGCCAAATAAAAACTGGCGGAGAACATTAAAAAAAATATATTTATGTTGTAGGCAAAGGCGCCAAAAAGGATAAAGTAAAATCGCAATTGAAAAAAATTAAGATATCCTTGCTAATTCTCAAGGAGCAGAAAGTGGAAACTGGCTCTCCCACACACACCGTTTTGTAAAATTTAATGCAACAGGTTCAACTAGTGCCTAATTAAATAATGAACACTTATTATGTACATATATTCAAATTTTTATAACAAATTTCAAAAATTAAAATTTTACCTTAATGAAAAATGTGGCTAAAATTTAATACTCTTCAATTGCCACCAAACGATATAAATTTAAACAATAACAACAGTATTAGATTAGAAAAATCTTTTGCTTTTAAGTTCTAAATTTAGTTTGCTCTAAGAAAATTATTTTACTCAAACTATAGGACGAACAGTCAGAGAAAAAGTAAAAATCGAGGTATACCAATACTGGTACAGTGGCCATTAATGGATTAATCTCAAAACCCTTTCTATTGAACATTGTTTGAAGGCAGCTCTTGTTTATTTAGAAAATTTTCGTACTTCTCGAGAATAAAAACCTGGCCTTATTGACAATATGTCGCACTGCGGTAAAACACTGTATACAATACGTTATACTTAAAGGTTTATTTCCACTGAACATGTCTTTTTAAAGTATCTTCAGATTCCTCCCAATACACCCAAGATTCTAAGAGCTGATTTTTTAAAAAGCCACAGATTGCTTTGAATTTTCATAAACAAACACTTTATACCACCAACGCAGTAGACTTAAATTAAATTCGTGAGTCTTGTGTTTTGTTTTTGAACTCCAATGGATTTTTTTGTTATCACTAACCCCATTTTATAAAAACAAAACGTTATTTTATTGTGTTTAGCACTGCATTTTGTTAATTTTTTTGTGAAGATATTTATGTATGTATATAAAAATGACATAATTTCCCCAAAAGCCGCATTTTTTATTCCCAATTTCAAAAACAACATGGCAGTCTCAAATTGAAACTGGTTGTAACAAAATGTTGAAACTGGTTAAAATTAACACAAAAAGTCGCGCATTGGGTTTGACGCGTCTCGACTTTTTTTTCTGAGAATATAAAGAGTTGAAAACTTTAGAAGTATCGAATAAAAAATCTCCGTTTAACAGGAAAAAAACAGACATCGAACATAACTCGCATTCTAGACGCGAACATGGATAATTACACAAGAAACAAACATATTTTGTTATATAACAGTTCAAACATCATAACACTAGTAGTATTTATGTAGATAAATTTATTAATATAGAATTAATTTGATATGATTAGAAATTTCAGGTACATAAATAGGGGTTTTGTCGTCTAGTAAAAATTACATAAAACTCTTAATCCAGCATTTTAAAATTCTATTAAACCAGTTAAAATTTGGTCGATTATAAGTTAATTCTTGATACTATACTATAACTGAGTGTTATAACTAGAGAAGACAAATTTGTTTTTTCCTTTTTTTTTTTTACTCATATTTACTTTTTTCTGCTTTTTTTGATTTTGCAGTTTTTAGCTTTTTGAGCTTTAAATTTCTTTTCTTCACATTATTTTGCCTCAAAGTGCTTTTTTCTAATAAAATAAAAAAAAACTTCAGCTAGTTTTTTTAAGAGTTTTTTCCAAATTTTTACTTCTTGTTTGCCAATATGTGTTTGCTTTAAATACATTGAATTTTATTTTTTTTTGTCTTCTCTGGTTATAACTCTGAAAAATTTGCTAAAGTTGATATATTATTTTAGTTATTTAATTTATGTGTATTAAATTATCTAAAATATAAAGCTAAATTATAATTTTCCCTTGAATTGAAGTAATTTAGCATCCTTAGCTCAAGTGGTAATTTCATCATCTGCTCTAAGTTATCAAATTATGACCATCGATATTGATTGATAGATTAATGCTGTTATATCATAATAAAATTAATCAAAAATAGTTGTTGTTGTTTTCTTCCCATTTTTTTTAATATTTTGGTTATACTGATGATGAAATTTGAAATCTCTCAGAATTTTGTGTCCAATAAAATTTTTCATAAATATTGCTAAAACCTCTTATTGATATGATCCCAAATGACAAAAAATTGTAAACACTAATCTCTAGAAACTTTAGACCAGGGGTGCCTAAAAGTTCCTTATGGAAGAGTAAACACCAATACATTTAAAGAATAACTAATTTTCATTCAATATTTTTATTGTAAAAACCAATACATACAAAGAAAAAAAAAAATATTTCATATCATACGTTAAACAAAAACAAAATCTACATTGATGATCGCTGTCGTCAATGTTTACCAGCAAAGCATACGAATGTATTGTTGCTTTGCACTTGCGTATATACAGTGAACAACGACAAAAAAAACTAATAAGGCAAAGTTGTTTGTGTATTTCGTATTGCTATTGCTGAGTGCTCTATGTGTATTAAAACACACAGCCAAAGCTAAAAGCATTTACAAAAACAAATGAGCATTAAGAGCATAGGGCTTGGACACCCTTGCAATTTTTTCTGAATTTAGGCTAGGGTGACCATTATACTTTTATAAATCAGCATAAATTTTAAAAAAATTAAAACTTAAAAACAAATCAATTTATTTTTAGCAACACAATAAATTAAACAAATTCTGAATTTAGGCTAAGGTGAGCATTATACTTTTATACAGCATACATTTGTTATAGATTAAAACTTAAAACCAAATCAATTTATTTTTAGTACACAATAAGTTAAACAAAGTTGTAATGTTCAACATTTTTCGAATTTAATTATTTTGCCATGTTTTTGCAAATTATTAACAAACTTGGTTTTTAATTGCTTATTATTTAAATACTTTACTTTTCAAACAATTAAAAATTAGCAAACCTATCACGGACTTTTGGGTCCATCCCTAGTCATATTATTATAGTTTTCTGTTACACTGTCTTCCAGAATTTTTTTATATTTTCTTTGGATTTGGATTTTATGCAAACTTTTTGGCAGCTTTTATATAACCTTTTCTCCTTCTGTCATGATAAAAAAAAAACAAACAAAAAAAGAATAAACGAAAAGTATTTTCAATAAAGACATGCTTTCAATTTCCCAGCAAAATAAGAGCTGAGGAAGAAGTAGTTAAACACTACATCTACTGAGCACGAAGATGTGAAAATTTCGGTGAATCATTAATGATTTTAACATTGGCGTGACATTGGGAGGAAGTAGTGTGTTTCGGTGCTATGAAAAATCGATGAGCAGATGGACTTTTTCATTAGTTTACGGAAGTTGTCAAATATAGGGACTACAAAATAAATATAGGGAGTTGCTTTTTTTAAATTAAAAATATGATTTTAAACACGCCAAGAATTATTATTCCGACCAGGACAAAGTGAATATCACTGGTATGCTAAATATGTTTTCAATAAGACATTTAATGACTGCAGGAATTAACCATTTATGGACCAACTAAATAATTATTTTTTTACTAGTAGGGCTTAATATCAACATTTTGCAAGTTATTTAAAATGACTTCTTACAAATCTAAAAATTTGCACTATTAACTTCTTTGCATGTTCTGAAAAAGAGATTCGTAAAGAATAACATCAATTTTATTTTGCTGGGCTGTGCTGCGTAAAGAATAAAGTGATTTTAAAAAGTTCTTAAAAGTACAGTGTCAAGAATATTTTTTAAAAACACGTGGTTTTAAAACAATTGATTCTTTAAGTCTGTGATCTTAAAATTAACTTAAAAATTAATGTAAAATCCAAAAATAATTTTGGTCACACATCATAGTGAAAATATTTTCTGCCAAGTTTTCCGGAAATTTAATTAAAAGGAAGTAATTCTTGTTTTTTTGGTTTTATTAATAGGAATTCGGGATTTACTAAATTAGAAATATCATTTCTTTCAAATAAATTTACTGTCATCGTCTCTCGAGAGTTGTATCATTTGGCGCAATTAAGTTAACCACGTGATTCTTATAAAAGGGTTAGGTCACAAGGTCACGTACTTTTTAAGGAAGTTGCCAAGGAAAATATTCAGTGTTTTACCGTAGTTGTGCTCTCGAATTCTGCAGCAAATAAAGCGCTTTAAGGCAGACACATCTAAAAAGCCCTTAAATCCAGGGATACAAAATTGGACTCCCGAACGCCAGATAAAATCGTTGGATTTTGCCCTTACGGCTTAAACTTTTTTCCTTATAACTAATCTAGAAACTAGCTTAAAAAAATATATATAGAAATATATTTGTAAAATTCTTATACATTTAATTTTCTAAAATATTAATATTATATAACCAATTAAACTAATCTTGAACTCAAAGAACTTCGTAGTAACATCAACATAAAATCAACTATATTAATAGTTTTAATATTTTTTGTATACCCATTGCTAATACTTAAAACCCAAATTAACTCAGTCATTATAATGTTTTTTATTCTATCGGTCTAAATCTAGTCCTGTACTTTATGACAATTACTCCTAAACTTGATAATCATTAACCAAAATTTATATAACATTTCTTTATAATAAGTTAATATATAATACTAAAACTGCCATAACCTCATTTTCTTCAACTTTTCTAAAATTCACAACTTATATTATTATTCGGCTAACCCTATTTGATAAATTACTAAAACTAATTAAACTTCATTATCGTCATCTTCGGCTGAACGTCACGACTAAGTTGTCCACAACAAAGCAGAAGGCCTTCATGCAGCGTTGGATTGAACAAGAATGTAAGTCAGTCTCATTTTGTTAAAGCTGGATTAGCGAGACGTAAACGTAACTCATTCGTAACGTAACGTGCTTGGAGGATTTTGTGTAATAGATACGTAAACTATGTGTTATATGTTTTGACATTCGTAAGCAAACATTCAAATATTTTATTTGTGTGTTTGTTAACATTTGGTTTTACAGCATTTTTTCAAAGGTTAAAAAATAAATTAACAAATATGAAAGAAAATATGAATATAAATAATTTGTTTATTAGATTGAGTTTTTTTGCAGTTATGCTTATTGTATAAAAAAGTAAAAGCAAAAAAGAGAAAATTAAAGACTTGGACGACGATCATTTCTTTAAACATACCAGAATGTCACAAACGTTATTTGAATTATTGTTGGCGAATATTTATAGAGGCACGCATTCTAAAATTAAAAAATATATATTTTTTTATTATTCCTTGCCATTTTTTACGTCATTCTTTCGGACGTGGGAGCTAAAAACCCCAACGCGCTCATGAAATTCCATCGGTATCTATATTTGGAGCCGCTTCCAGAAGGTTTATCATCCAGCTTCTTTTCCCTGTCGTAACGATCGCGAAGGCTCGTCCACCTCTTTTTACACATTTACACTAAGTAAATAAAGTTTTGTTTTCATTTATTCTTTTAATGTCACAATTTTACCTACCTGGATATCCTATACTAGTAGCTATTTGTCTTCAAACATTTCTTTTTGCTTCTGCCATTTTGTATGCCGATTTCGCTTATTTTAAAGCAAATTCTTGCTTTGAACTAGTGTAATAAGCTTTTTGTCATCCATTTTTTTCTTTTGTTGATTTATTTATAATTTAATTTTTTAATTAATTTTTATTTTGTGCAATGTTTTCTTTTTTTCGTGTTTTAATTTCAAACAGCTGTTTCCGGCTGTCACGTAAGCGTACAAAAAAAATCCATTTTCAACAGAATGTTCCGCAACGTACGTTTATGTATGAATAATCATTTCTATATACCATTGCTTGTCTTTTCGGAACAGCTGATCCGCAACGTTTACGTCTCGCTAATCCAGCATTTAACTTTTACATCTTACACTTAAAATTGATTTAAGTTAGTGATTATAATATAAAGCAGTGATCGGCACTCATAGCACTCAGGGGCCGATCACAATCGGTAATTTACACGAACACTACACGAATGTCAACAAATCTCACAGCTAAGAGCACAAAAAATACAATTATTTCATTCAGTAGTATGCTAACTTTCAACGGAGCAAGTATATGCCGCTTTGTTGAAGAAAAAGTATACAGAAGAATTTGTATAAAGAATTTGTTTTTTTTATTGTTGGTATATTTTTTGTTTAAATTAAAAATGTGAAACGTTGAGTTGAAGAACTTTTTTTTTATTTTCTTGAAATATATTAAATGAAGCAGAGTGCCTTGTATGCAATCAAAAAATTATTATTATCATTATTATGAATTATTTTTATTTTTTATAATAGAGAAAACAAAAACATGAACTATTTTAATTCAATAAATACACATATTCTCTTATCGATTAATTCATTTATTAATTTATTCACTCATTTATCTAGAAAGATAAAATAATTTCTTGCGGTGTAAAACACCAATACATTCATATTCTCTCTTTCTGCCGACCACTGATATAAAGAAATATTATCGGATGCTATATTTTGTATGTTAACCACTCTCTTAAGAGTTCAATTTTATTTTGTATGCTATAAGTTCTCTTTATGTCTCAATCCGTAAATTATACATTTTTTTTGCATAAAATATTAACCCTTTATATGCCGTAGGATATAAAATAGTATTTTTTTTTATTTTCTTGGTTTTTTAAATTAATAATTTTGTTATTTTAAAACATGAATTGAAGTTCTTTGTAATAAATCACATATGGAATTGAAAATGATCCAAGCCTTAATGTGAAACTTCGAGGTCTGATGAAAAGGTAAAGTGTATTATTGGTTTTTCATTAATCAATTTACCACTAGGAAAACCTTAGAATGGGAGGGTTATGAGGTACTGAGCAATATCACCTTTGCTCACATTAAGGTCTGTGCAGAATAAAATTGTTGACACCTTTTTGTATTTCAAATATTTAGGGCATTTAAAGCGCACGTGTATGGCTTACTGTCAGTAAGTGGAACAAGATCCCAGCCTATATCTCCCGAACTAGCTAGCTTGCGAACATGTGCGTACCTTTTTAAACTGCGACCACGGGGCTTAAAAGGTGTTATAAATTAATTTTTTTTATATAATGTTTTAAGGGTATATTTTCTTTGCGACTAAGTTTCGAATATTTGCCCGCGACACTTATAACTCCCAGAATAGCACGTTACAAATTGTTCCATTTCGCTAGCTTTGTTCTGTGAACTTTTTCCGAGATTATGAAATAATTTTATAAGTATATCGGCGCAGTTTATGATGATGGTTGAACTCCAGTAGCGGACAAAGGTCTACGTACGACCCCTTTTTCTTAAAGTTAACAAGTTATGTAGTATTACAAAGGAATGATGCAGGTTTGTTTCAATCTTATTGTTGTATAACAAATAACAAAGAAGTACAATACTCCAATATTAACTTTTAAAATATTCACTTAAAACTGAAAAAGACACTGACAAAAGTCTACATACGTTTTATTGGTATCACTCTTTTTGCTATTTTTCTCAACTAAAATATTACGGTAAATTACAGTTTGTTTCATTTTATGTGTATACCTTGAATTATTCTTGGAATTTATTGCATTTGTACATTTTAACAAGTAAGAGCGGCTAAATTCGGATATGCCGAATCTAATATACCCTTCACCATGGTTGGGAAAAAACTGAAGTTTATATATGGACATATATGGAATGGACAGATTTATATACGGACGCCTTTAAGAGGAAATTAACCATTTAGTTTGGTGATAAAACTTGGATTCGGGAAGATTTATAGTTCCAGAAAATATTGGTATTGAAGCAGCTCATGTTTATATAATGTAGTATTTTTCTTTATTTTTTCTATTGAAGTCTCTTTTTGTATTATTTTAGGTTAACGTTTAGTCAAAATACAACACTGCCTTTTTTGAAATTAACGGATTTTTCTAACACATGTTGTATTTTTTTCATTTTCCTATATTTTTGCAACTATGTTTTTTCTTACTTTTATATACAACTAAGTTATTTTGAACATTTCTTTTCCTATAAAAGCAGCATCATTTGCTCATATTAGTCAATCATATTTGTGACATCAATGATACAACTTGCCTTTGAACATTCTTTTTTTAAGTTTGGTCGTGGAAGTTTATCTATGAAATAATAAAGAATAGTTTTAAAGCGTAATTTAAAATCGTGTGTGTTTTTATGAAAAGATATAATCTTAGAAAGAAGATTATTACATTGGCGCCCAACTTAGTGGCATCGGAAAATGCCGAAACACAAAATATAGACGAATCCGTGGCCGAGACGGAAAACAGCAAAGCCGAAATAGAATTGAAGGAAGAGTCCGTGGTCGAGACGGCAAGCTGCAACTTTAATCAAAACAACGAAGTCGGTGCCCGTAATAAAGAAAACGCCGGAAGAGACTTCATAGTTGACAAAACTAGGTTATTAAATACCAAAAACGTTCCCGCACATAAAGTTAACTCAGAAATCATCATAGAAGACAGCAAAGTTAAAATTATGGCTACATTTTCGCCTAAACAGTTTCAACAAATTTTGGCTGCCATTGGTGGTAAAAGTGGATCTTTTACCCAATGTACAACACGTTTTCGTGGGCAACGTGACTCGGCTGCAGTAGAAGAATTTTTAGCTGCAATTAGCGTCTACAAGGACATCGAGAAAATTTCTGATACTGATGCATTGCGTGGAATGCCCTTGTTATTAGAAGATTATGCTGCCACATGGTGGATTGGTGTGAAGGATTCTGTGTCTACGTTTGAGGCTGCAAAAACCCTCATCTGGAGCACTTTCTGTCCACCTCTGCCCGATTGGTGATTTTTTGCAAGCATTTTCGAAAGTAAACAACAGAAGAGTGAACCTTCAGATAGTTTTACTTGCAAAAAGAGATTGTTATTCTCTCAACTCAAGATGACTGTGACTGAGGAAGTTCAACTAAACATGCTTTATGGCCTGCTAAACGTATAAATTAGAGAACGAGTTCGTCGTGACACTTTCAAAACATTTGAAGAGCTCATATCTGCAAGTCGAGAGGCAGAATTGTTCTTCACAGAAGCTAGACCAGCATCAATAATTGCTACAGACGTAAAAGAAGAAGCTGTATCCAGCAACAGGTGCAATTTCTGCCGTGCTAAGGGCCACAACAGCGATTCCTGTTTTAAGAAAAAGAAAAGAGATGAGCAACAACAACAATTAAAACAACAAAGAGAACAGCAACCACGTGTACATGACGCAGTGAATCAACAATTTTTGGAGCCACGTACAAATAACTTTGTAAATCAACCAAATCAGCAGACCACAATGATGAAAAAACCTACTTTTTCATGCTATGGTTGTGGAGCGCCTGGAGTTTACCGGTCAAACTGCCCTACTTGTAGCTCACATACAAAAGAGAGTCCGCAGTATTTAGCTTCAATTCAATTTCGTCAATTATCGGACATACATTGCCAACAACCCATATTGAAATTTTCGGATTGAAGGGAGAAGCTAGTCTAAACTTAAAGAGGATTTTAACAAGAAATGAAGCCATTTTTCAAGATGTGCGCGCGGAAATCACTTTAGCTCACGAATCCGTGACTTCTGGCAAAGTAATGTCCACCATTTGCGATATAATCATAGGAAATCAAGTTCGTAAAATACGACTCATCTATCTGCCCAATGCTACTGGAAATCGCACGTTAATTGGTGCGGATTTCCTTGAGCAGGCTGATATAGTGCTTAATATGGCTCAGCGATTCCGGTATTTTGAGAATGATCCCAAAACTAAACATATTTTTACAAATACCTTAGATTTAGGAATTTTCTCTATGGAATTGAATCGCAATGAAAATTCACCCTGCGCAATGACTATGAAAGAAGTTTCTACGTTCATAAAATTCGTAGAGAAGAAGAAAATCGTGTCACCACTACCGAGAACGCCAAAAACGGTACCGAATGATTACTCGCCACATTCTGTTCAATCTATATTTAGAAGTGCTTTGCCAGTTGGACAGATTACACCACAAAATTCTTCTAGGCTTTTTGCACTTCGACAAAAATTAGAAGAACAGAACAAGAGGATTACTTGGATGAAATATTTATGCCTTTGTTTTCAATGGATTAAAAATATTAAAAGAATCTGATGGTATTGGTCTATCTGATGAACAGAAAGTCAAGTTGGACGAATTATTAATTTCTAATGAGGACATATTTTAAGAGCCTACTGGTGCCACACCGTTTGCTATGCATCGAATTAATACAGAGGACCATGATCCCATTGCTATTCCTCCATATCATTTATCTCCAACAAGAAAAATTGCACTTAAAAATGAAATATTAAAAATTATTAATCTGGGAGTTATTGTTGAGTGCCAATCAGCGTGGGCTGCTCCTGTGGTAATTATACCCAAGAAAACTGGCGGAATAAGAGTATGCATAGATTATCGAGAACTAAATGCTATAACAAAACCAGATTGTTACCCATTGCCAAGAGTGGACGATATTCTTCACGAAGCTAAGGCTGCAAAATACATGTCAACACTTGATCTCCAAAGTGGGTACTGGCAAATCGGAGTACATCCCGGCGATCAAGACAAAACATCGTTCGTAAGTTCTTTCGGTATGTATAAATTTACACGTATGCCATTTGGTCTACGAAATGCTCCGGCTACGTTTCAACGGCTGATTGATCGTTTAAAAGCCTCTCTGGGAGGAACAGTACTATAAGCTTATTTAGATGACATAATATCATGATCTCCAAGCTTTGAACAACACGTTGAAGATTTAAAACAAATTTTTAGGCGACTTCGAGAATTTGATCTCAAAGTAAATTTGGAAAAATGCAGATTCGCATGCAATGAAGTTAAATACTAAGGCCATGTGTTAACTCCAGAGGGTATTAAGACTGACCCTGAAAATGTTGTTGCTTTACGCCATCGTAAGGAACCCAAAAACGTAAAAGAGATGCTATCATTCTTATAAGCATGTTCATGGTATCGTCGTTTTATACCATCTTTTGCCGATGTATCCAAACCGTTATCGGCTTTATCTAAGAAGAACGCAGCCTGGTGTTGGACTTCGGAACAACATAAATCAATTGGTCAACTAAAAATGCTGTTAACGTCCTCACCAATTTAAAAACAAGCCGCCGACGACGAGCCATTTGTCCTAAAAACCGATGCTAGTGCTTATGCTTTGGGGGCAGTTCTGCTCCAGGGGGAGGGTGCAGAGGAACACCCTATAGAATATGCCAGCAGACTCTTATCCAATGCGGAACGTAACTACTCGACAATAGAACGTGAAGCCCTGGCTATTGTGTGGGCTGTCTAAAAGTTTCGTGGTTACATTGAAGGTTCAACTGTTAAACTGTTAAATCACCTACAGGACGCCTGGCTTAATGGGCACTCTTACTACAACCATTCAATTTACAGATTGAATACAAGCCTTGAAGAACAAATGTTATAGCTGATACGTTATCAAGACCTCCTTGTAAAGATAATCACGATGATTCTAATCCATGCGAAATTTGTGCTTTTTCCATGGAAGTTTCAAGGAAAAGTTGCAGCCAAATAAGGGAAGGTCAACTTAAAGATCCTGAACTGAAGAAAATCATTAACTGCTTCGAGAAAAATAATGAGGACACATCCTATTGGTCTAAAAGAGGTTTCATAATGAATAGTGGTATATTGTATTGCTATAACAATGACGACACTGAAGATGCTTAACTCGTAGTGCCCAAAGATGAAAGGCCAGAAATTCTTAAATACTACCACAATGATGAAACAGCTGGTCACTATGGTATTGAGAGGACTATACAAAAAATCACATCAAGATTTACTGGCCTGGAATCCGAAGAGAAATTGAGAAGCACGTTAAGGAATGCATTGAATGCCAAAGGTATAAGGCTACAAATTAAAAACCAGCTGGACTTTATCAAACAGTTTCAAGTAACCAACGCTTTGAGGTGGTTGCTATCGCGTTATTTGGTCCATTGCCCGTTTCATCAAGGAGCTTTCAGTGGATTTTCATCGTGGAAGATATCGCCAGCAGATGGGTTGAACTTTTTCCGCTAGAAGTTGCTACCGCTGACGCCTGCTCTAAAACTTTAATCAACGAAGCATTTTTACGTTATGGTATGCCTAGAAAAATTATCAGTGACAACGGAGTACAATTTGTATCGGCTGTTATGCACAAAGTGGTTTATTGCTTTAATATAGAACATATACAAGGTGGCGCAAAAGTAATCACCCTATCAGAAAATGCTATAAATTTTGCGATTGGCCCCTAATCTCAGTTCTGTTTTGACATTTGTGTAGTAAACACATGCGAAATACACGTTAATAAACAATGTTACGCTACACTGCTCCAGAACGCGGAATATTGGTGACTATTTATTTGAACAATAATGAAGATGATTTTTCATCAAAAATAATCATGAGTGATGAGGCCCATTTCCATCTTAGTGGGTACGTAAATAAGCAAAATTTACTCTTCTGGGGCACTGGAAATCCGCGTGTAATCCACGAAGAGCCATTACACCCGCTCAAAGTCACTGTATGGTGTGCTGTTTTCGCTGGAGGAGTCATCGGAACTTTTTTCTTCGAAGACGTCGCGGGCCAAACGGTTACTGTGAATGGTGAGCGCTACAGAGCAATGATTAACGAGTTCTTTTTGCCGCAACTTTATGAATTGGGATTGGAAAACATTTGGTTCCAACAGGACGGTGCAACGCCACACACTGCACGTGCCACAACCGATATGCTGAAGGATGCATTTCCCGGGCGCCTAATCTCCCGTTTTGGCGATTTGCTCTGGCCAGCAAGATCACCTGATTTGACCGCTCCAGACTTCTTTTTGTGGGGCTTTTTGAAGTCGCGGGTTTATGTCAACAAGCCTTAGACTCTTGCAGCTCTTAAAGACAATATCCGTCAAGAATGTGAGGACCTATCGCGGAAGTTTTGGCCAAAGTGATGGAAAATGCCATAAAAAGGACTCAAATGACAATCAACTGTGGCGGCGGCCATTTACATAATATCATATTCTCGACTTGATGTAAAAAAAATTAAAAGACCAAATAAAAATAATCCACAAGAAGAATCAGTTTTTATTTTTTTTTTTAAATTACAGCCAAAAAACATCGGAAGGTTATTTTTGCGCCACCCTGTACTTACGCCCGTCTATCACCCGGAAGCCAATCCAGTTGAACGTAAAAATCGGGATATGAAGGCTCATCTAGCGATATTGGTAGATAATAATCACCACTCGTGGGATGAGAAACTACCAAGTATTCGCTTTGCCATGAACACCACGTTATGCCAAAGTACGAAGAAATCAGCATATTTAACATTTGGTCGAGAGCTTCGAACTCTGGATGATGTTCAACATGATCTTCGAGCCATTTTTCAATCGGAGAATTTTGTGGCTGAAATCACACCTTTCCTGGAAATACTAGACAAAGTTTTTAAAGATGTTAAAGAAAACGTACAATCACAACAAACGACATAGCAACAATCATCGACGAAACCAGCCACCATTAGAAGTTGGTTCAAAAGTATAAGTTACTACAAATGTTAACAGTAATAAAGGGGTTACATCTAAATTTGTTCCAAAAAGAGATGGCCCATACACCATTATACAACGAAAAAGTACAACTTCATACGTAATTGCTCATGAAGATGATATCAATTTACCCTTGGGAACATATCACGCATCAGCCCTAACTCCAGTGGTTGGAACAGCAGAAACCTCTTTGCAGCCAATAAGGATGTTGCGAAGACGAGGTCGTTAAAGAAAGTAAAGCTTAGTCTGATGCCTCATCGTGACGCTATCGGCATCAGAGAGGGGAAACTGAAGCAGCCCATGTTTATATAATGTAGTGTTTTTCTTTATTTTTTCTATTGAAGTCTCTTTTTGTATTATTTTAAGTTAACGTTTAGTCAAAATACAAGACTTTTCGAATTTAACGGATTTTTCTAACACAATGTTGTATTTTTTCATTTTCCAAAATTTTTCCAACTATGTTTTTTCTTACTTTTATATACAACTAAGTTATTTTGAACATTTATTTTGCCTATAAAAGCAGCATCATTTGCTCATATTAGTCAATCATCTTTGTGACATCCACTGGGTATACCAGTGATGTCAGAAGTGACAGCTGTCAAACCCGTGAACAAAAACCGTATGGTGAGGTTTGTTGTTGTAATCCTAGGCGAGAATGAGATTTAAAAACAATGTATACAAAAAAATAATGTGTAAAAATGAACAACTACACAGCATGTTTTACAACATATGATCGCCAAAAGTATCAAAAAGATACCATAGAAGTGCAACATGGCTGTATTTACTAAAATTGTTGTTTCATAACAAATTTTATGCTTGGGTTACATATTGTAATAACAAAAACTGTTTTATGTTTTTATAACATTTTTGCACATAATAAATACATTTTTTTAATTTTATCTCAGTATTCAAAAGAACAAAACATACAACAAAGTTTCACATTTTTATTGATCTGTAAAATGTATAAGCAAATAAACACACTCACAAAACACATTTAATTAATCGTCAGCTTATTATTAGTTTGCCCAAAGATTTAAAAGAAAAACAATGAAAATGGTTTTCATTCTTAATTTTATATCAAAGTTGATATTAGTTATCTCAGTTATGATGCCAGATATCAGAATTAGAAAGAGGATATTGATATTATATATAATCCATTCGCCTCTATTATTACAAAATTGGTGAGTGGGCCAAACCAATAATAAGCTGACGAATTGGAAAATCAGACGCAAGAAAGAGAGACAGAATAATTGTCATACAGTTGTTTCACCTACAGTAAGTCATAGCTTAGTTGCTTTCATAGTGTATTCAAATAGTAGTTTTCTAAAAGGCCTTAAAAAAATGTGCTCTAATCACCGTGTCCCCACTGTGTACGCTGTGGTAACATCAATGAGACAACTTGCCTTTGAACATTCTTTGTTTTTAGTTTGGTCGTGGAAGTTTATCTTTGAAATAATAAAGAATAGTTTTAAAGCGTTATTTAAAATCGTGTGTGTTTTTATGAAAAGATATAATCTTAGAAAGAAGATTATTACAGTGTTTAAAAACATTTATGTTTTGGGCATAACTTTTTTGTATCTGAACCGATATTTCCGAGTTTTTTTAGCAAATATGTTATACTAAAGATTTTCGATCTTTTGCTATATAAGACGTATACATAGGTCATATTACAGCTCTAAAATAATATATGAGAAATAAAATAATATATGAGAAAAAAAAATGGTTTAAAAATCTTTTTATAAATTCTTTTAAATCGGAGCAAAATATAGAAATAAAACCGTTTGTATTTTGTTGTATCAGAGGGTTTTTATCCAAATTTTGATGTTTTTAGCCTATTTATGGATTATTTAATTATTAATATAAAATTTTATAAATTAATTATTAAATGTTAAAAAAAAAGTTTTAAGAAAATAAAAAAAATGTACAAAAAAAATTTAATTGTGTAGGAATTGAACCCGCGTCTTAGAGAAAAAAAAGTATTTGTGACACAGCGTTTAGACAACTGAGCTATTAAGGTCATGTGGAATCATCGTTAATAGAATTAAATAAACAGTTTTCGTTCAATAGGGGTTTGTTTGGTTTTTATTTAAATGACAAATCTTTGTATTGGTTTGTTGTGTGTGTATAAAAGGTGAAGAGGTGAAAGAAAAGAATTTCAACAAATTGATGCGTAATATTCAACATACATATAAAAACAAAGGGATTTTACGGAAAAAATTGTAGGTAGTCCTGGTTTTTTGCTAATATCTCAGCTATTTATCAACAGATCTGGTTTTTAATAGCAAACGGAAATGGATCACATATAACAATCAAGTCCTCATCATGTCTGGGGTCTTCGGAAAACCCATTTCAACACACAGACGGACATCGTTAAATCAACTTCGCTCTTCATAAGGACCCAGAATATATATACTTTATAGGGTCTAAGATCAATATTGTAGAAATTACAAACCGAATGACAAACTTATATATACCCTTCCACCTGTGGTGAAGGGTATACAAAGTGTACGATCGGAAAAATGGCTTCACGCAAGGAAACTTCTGCGGATGTGCGAAAATTAGTTATTAAACATAGAAATAAGAATAAATAATTTGGCGAAATAGCAAAATTATAATATTTAAGCAAATCGACGGTGCAGACCATATTTAATAATTATAAAAAATCAAGTTCCGTCGAGAGTAAACCGCGAACTGGTCGTCCGAAGAAGCTTGATTCATTCGCAAAGAAGTGGAAATTATAATTTTTGCAAAAATTTTCAAAAATAGGCCAGAGGATGAAGAGCTCCAAAACCTTTTACAAATGATTTATACTACCCGTGTCAATATTCCAAAATATACCACATGCCCCAAATGATCGTACGGGTCATGTTACACACCAACAAGATTTGGTCTACTGGGTTACTATTTACACAAAAATATTTAAAAAATGGTATTTTTCCAAAAATTTTCAAAAATAAGCCAAAGGATGAAGAGCTCCAAAGTGATAACACCGCACAATACCTGTTTATAATGAACAAAGTTCAAGATTGTGGAACTCATTAATGCTTCCAGAATAATAATCTTTGTTATTTACCACACGTTGAATAGCTTCATAAATTTCTAAAAATTCTTTTGTAAATGGACTTTTTGATACAATGGAGTCTGTGCGGTTTTGATCTTCTTGACCGGTGTAACTAAAAATTTCGCCTTCATATGATTCCCCTTCTTCTATTAATACATTTTTTAATACTTTCAAAAAATTGTTTAAGTAAAACCGTAAATATATGTGCTTAAACCATTTTTTACAGTCATTGATATTTGTTAAGTAAAATCCTGCAAGCAAAGATTTTTTCAAAATTGCTCGCAATTTTTCTTTTTAGCCAAGTTTTTATCCAAGCACAATTTTTTATCTAAGTCTTGGCATATAATTTTACTATATTGGGATTTGCAATATTGTACCGCTACAAAATTGATTTTTTCATTTTTCTTAAAGAAGTCAAAGCACGCTTGTATATAATTGCTTAAAGTCCAAAAATTATTAAACCATTTGTTTATTGCACCGATTGATGCATACAGTTATTATACGCTTGCAAAATGGCCAAATATATTTGTTTTCAATACAAAATATTTTTAGCTTTTCAAAAAAAAAAATATTCATCAAAATGAACTGTATAATTTTCATCTTCTAAAATATTTTTTATTTAATGAAAAGGTTTTAAATGTGATCGACTGCCATAAATAAATGGCTAGTGGACTAGACACATGCTGAATATAATTTTTATATTTTATTTTTTGCAAAGCTAATCAAAATTAGCTTCTGACTTAAATTTTCTTAATGTGTCTAGTGTTTTTCTGTTTTAAAAATCTCCTGGTTTTGCTATGTCTTCGGCAAAATCTCTTTACGAACTGATCTCTAATAAATAGAGCTTTATCATTTTTATTATCCTCTTTTACACGTAGACGGGTCAAACCACGCAATTGGGGAACAAATTTCTCACTTTTTGCGTGCTTTATTTCGCCTGTGCTGTATACTGTAACATCTCCACTAGCTTCAAGTATAAAGTCAAAAGTGGTACATTCAAAAGACAGACAGTAAGCATATACCAAAACATTTCCATTTGTGGAAGAATTAACGTTATAAAAGCATTAAGCACAAGCTTTGTTCTTTCTTCTATATTCTTCATAGTATTTTGTTTTCGTTATTTTTTGGTTTTAGATTCTTCAAATTTTAGGAATTGCTTATCAATATTAAATTTACAATCTAAAATATTTCTTTTAAATTTTCTTCTGGGCTTTGAGTTTTTCCAACTTATTTTATATCTCTTCACTTTTTTATTTGTATTTGGTTTTGTTTCACATAGCTTCTGAATTTTGATAAATCTAAACTTTGATTTGAAATTTAAAAAGGTCGAAGTGTGATATTTCTATCAGCAATGTTTTTGTCAATATTTGTACAATAATTTTTGTCGCAAGCTATCCATTCATTCATTTTTGACTTTTTGATAGCATCATCAATATTATTGTCCGCTGATCCATTTTGGCTTTTTGCAGTTTCATTCATATTTTTATCTCTTTTTGGAGATAAATCTTGCTCAATATACAAAATTGTTTACAGGCCATATACAAAATAGATAAATATATGGCATATGCGTCAAATTTGCATACAAACATTTTACAATTCTATATTTAGGACATTTTTTTTAGAAATCCTCACTTTTTTCCTCCTAAAATAATTTGGTACGCATTTGAACGATCTTTTCTTGATAGAATTAATCGTTGTTGGAACAGATTGCCTTGCTCATTGCGTATTTTCTCGAAGCCTAATAATGATTTCCGTTAAAAGCTTTTAGAATATTAAACTATTTTAAATTTTCTACAAAGCTTAATAAATGATGACTTTTTATATATAAATAAATTTATGTAAACCTACTTTATCATTTTTCTCAATACCGAACTGTTTTGCATGTAGGTGAAACAAATAATAAGCAAACCAATTAACAAATATAATCTTTTGAAATGCAAAATTCAATTAAGTTCTTTTTTTTTTCAATGCATTCTCATTGATATAAATTATTGAATTTTAATTTGTTTAAATTTATTTCAATCTTATGTCTACATATTTGTCGTCAATATAGACTGCGGTTATGTTAATACAGAACACAGCAAAATCCCATGCAACTAATTGAAATACCCAAAATCCCTAAAAAGTTATATGGCAATCAAACTTTTTTGCAGAAACTACAACGGTAAATAGAAAATAAATTGAAAAGAAAATATTAAAAGCTTTATCGTTATATTTTCCACACAACACAAAAGTGAAAAATACATATAATTCAAAAATTAAAAAAAGAAAAAAAGGAAACCAATTATTAAAAACTAAAAAAAACTGTGAAATTCAAAATTTTACAAAAAAAAAAAAAAAATATAAACAACACACCAAAAAAAGAGAAAAAGGAAAACAATTATTAAAAACTAAAAAAACAGTGAAATTAAAAACTTTATAAAAAAATTATAAACAACACACCAAAAAAAGGAAAACAATTATTAAAAATTTTATATAAAAAATATATAAATAAAAAAAAAATATAATATAATAAAAATTGAGTGTGTATTTTTTTTTAAAAAGATATGAGGGAAAAAATGCAAGTTAGAGAAAAAATATTGCCAATTGAAACATATTTTTGTTTGCGAAGATCATTTTGAACCTCAAATGATTTGAAAATTAATATTAAAAGGTAATTCTCATCCACCACGATTTTTAAGTTTTAATAAATTAACCGGTTTTCCCATGGTCACTGATGACATGGAGAAACTGCAGTAACTGCAACAAAAACCATGATTTGCAGATCAAATTGATAAATTGAAGGAAAGCAGTGAAGCCAAAAAAGAATATTTGTTGAGAGTCAGTCATTGAAGACTTAATTACTAAATTTGAAAATTCTGAGAAGGAACAAGTTGATATATTCAACAATTCTATTTCAATACCGGAAGGTGTATCGAAACATGCAACCGATTTTTAAGCCATAGTAATGGACAACCGGAAGCAGCGAATATATACAGAAAAACCTGCTCATGAATATTAATTATAGTTCACAAAAAGGATTTAAATATATGAGAAATGGTGTAAAATTCAATTTGCCTTCAGATTCCACTTTGTATAGATGGAGTCCTGTTAAGTTTTTACAACCGGGATTAAATCCAGAGACTTTGCACGTTTTGAAAAAAATGTCTCTAAATAGACAGTACCTTTCCATAAAGACTGTCCATTGTTAATTGATGAAATTTCTACTCGATTAGAACTTGAATACAACATCAAATATGATAGAGTCGATGGGTTCGAAGACCTTGGTGATGGTAAAGGAACAAATAGACCAGCCAAAAAAGTTCTGTTTGTAATGGTCAAAGGTATATACACCCCTTAGAAAATGCCAATTAGTTTTTAGGCAACAGAAAATGACATAAGTGGAGATAAAGTGGAAGTAATTACGGAGAATGTGAGAGCCATTCGATCCGTTGGTCTAGATGTCAAAATGTTAATTAGCGACCAAGGTGGAAACAATTTAAATGTATTGCGATCCAATACACAAGACAACTACTTCACTATGAATTTACAATGAAGGTGTACATAATGTACGATATCCCTCATTGTTTGAAAGGTTTTCGTAACTCTTTTAGCAAATGATTTAATAACAAGAGATGGCAAAGTAAACTGGGGTGTATTTCATGAATTGTGCCAGAATGGCTCATAAACTAAAACCTATGCACATTTCTCCCAATACTTTTGAAAAAATGAGAGTGTCTCCTGCAGCACAAATATTTAGTAAAACTGTGCATGATTCAATTAAAGCTGCGTTACCATTCTTCAAATACCCAGAAAGTAAGGCTCACGCAGATGCTACAGACAAATTATGTTTAATGGTAAATGATGGGTTTGATTATTTTAATGGCAAAAGTTTTGGTAAAAATCCAAATAAAATACTAATAAGAGATAATAATCAAATGGAGAAATTTAAAGAATTCTAAGAATATTTAAAAGCAATAGTTCTGCCTGACAATTGCAAAGCTATTCCTATAAAAAACTGGATAAGATCAATTGAATCTTTGGAAGAATTTGTTTAAGATGAATTCAACTCAAATCCAGATATTAAATCAAGATAATCTCGAGAACTTTTTTGCAATAGTAAGAGACATACAATATTTGACAGGACGAATGCTATCACTAAGAGTCGTAACAATGGCGCCCTCAAATAAAACAAATTGTGAGCTAATTGGAGATTATGAATTCAATAATAATTGGGACTTTAATCCAACCTCAATTGCAGTTGATGCAAATCGAGGAACATCAGCAATAATAGAAGCTGTAGAAATTGAAGAGAACCTGTTGCCAACAGAATTTATTGAAGAACGGTCTCTATTATCGCATATAAACGAACATGGCGCATCATCATATCAAATTTCAAATGAAGGTTCAATATTTTTGATGTAATGGATACAAGCTCCACAGATTATCATCCTCAAGGTGATATTACTTATGATTTTATTGATGATTGTTCTAATGATCTTGATGATGCTCCTGATGTTGATAATGCCTCTCATTATTATGATTATGAAAATGCGAAAGAAGCAAATGTAACTCCTGAAGTATTAGCCGACAGATATTTTGTAGGATACGGAATAATGTCGCAGCTTAAACGTAGAATAGAATGCAAAAAATGCGAAAATGAATTAGTAAAGCTTAAAGCGCTAACATTACCTAGCGAATCCTTTATACGATTAAATAATTATTCTGATTCTTTAAGATTAAAAAATCATCTTACAATGGTCCTATTAAGCACAACGTGTTGATGGAATTTAAGTGATATTAAAGAAGGTATGAAAAAAAAAAAGGATTAACTACAATTGAACAAATACAAACACGTTTAAATGTGCAAGAGTTAGTAAGGCAAACATTTTATAATGAGTAAATGAATGAATAACCAGTTTAATAGCCTTTTAAAAATATTTATAAATAAAGTAATTTTTACCAAAAATTTTAAATAATTTGGAACATGTAGTTTTGACCAAAAATAACATGTCTATATATCTATAATTTTGACCAAAAATTATATTAAAGTAAATTCTGCAATAAAAAGTTTAATATTAAAAATAAGGTAATTCTGACCAAAAATTACAAATTTTAAATAATTTGGAACAGTAGTTTTAACCAAAAATTACATGCCTAAATATCTATAATTTTGACCAAAAATTATATATTCAAGTAAATTTTTCAATAACCAAATACAAAATTATTTATAAATACGGTGATTTTGACCAAAAATTTCTCAATTTTGCAAAACAAATTTTTTGAAAGTGTTATGACGCCATTCCATGTTAAAAAAAAATGTCCATGGTGTTAGACCTTCTGGGAGCCCACCATGCAATTAAAGTGACAATGCGCAGAGTGTAGTACCTCCTGGGTTGCGTGGAAACCTACACATAACATAATTTTTTTTAACGTTTAACTAATAAATATATTTTTTTCTCTTTTTAGAATTTTACATTATAGAGAAAATGGTAAGAACACTGTATTTACTTTATAATGACATAAGTACACAGATCCAGTGAATTTATTTTGTTTTCTTTAACTTATTTATCTTCATTACTATTATTCAGTATTATTATTCATTTCACTTTCCCCTTTTGGATTAGTGTAATAATTTAATTTTTTTTAAATGTTTTATAAAATTTTCTTTTTTTCTAGGACCGGAAATTCAATATTAATTTAAAGATAGATGTATCAGCAACATTCAATTTAAATTTGTCACAAAATAATGATGCTCGGTTGGGGGGGGGGGGAGATTTCCCTTATTCCATCCCTCCTCCCTTCCCTCGGCAGAACTCTAATCAGAAACCTCATCGCTACCCCCGTCCCTGCCCTCAACCTTATTCTTATCCCTTCCCATCCAAGAATGGACGAGCACAACGTCGCCATCAAAAAAAAGTACCAGCAGAAGCATTACAACTGCCAGCAGCTGAACTGGCAATATCAGTTGAGCCAGCAGCTGAACTAGAGTATTCAAAAAACCGGCCTTTTGAAAAAACCGGTTTCGGTTTTCTTCGAAAAATCGAATTTAAAAAAAAACCGGTTTCGGTTTTTGCAGAAATAACCGGCCAACCGGTTTTTTTTTTAATTTGAATAAAAAGCTTTATATAATTTGTTAATTGTTTTTATTACAAAAAAAAAAACCGAAATTTAATATATTAAGTAATAAAAATAAAAAAATACATTCTTTGAAAAATAAAATATGTATATACATATATATTCATTTAAATTTATTTTTATTGTATTTCATTTCAACAAAAAATTAACTAAAAACCAATATTTTTTAATATATATAGCTTTAAAATTAATATTATAAACTATATTCATATCAAATGAATAGAGGTCATTAAGTTTGTAAATTGTTAAAATTAGGTACATTAGTAATTTGATCGTTTAAAACGTTTGACATAAGATAAGCTTTTTTAATATTACATTTTAAATATGTAAAAGGAAAATCTATTTTTCATTTCTAAAATAATATTTTAGAAATAATATCCAATTTAAATGCTTCATTTTTGTTTGCTTTTGATAAAGCTAGAAGTGGAAAATACTCTTTCACTAATAGTAGATGTTGGACAAATAGTCAAAAGACAATTATATAAAAATGTTCCATCTTTTCAGTTCTTTTGACGCATTTATCAAGATATATGAAATCATCATATAATGATGAATGATTTTGTAGTTTCTTTTTTAGGATTTTGAACACTGTTTATTGTGTTATTTAGATCAGAAATCAAACTATTTGAATTTGGAACATCCAAAGTTAAGTCTTCATCGGAATCTATCAGACTTGCATCTAAATACTCATAACCAAACAAACGATTATAAAAATAAAAGAGAACAAGTAACCCAGTTGGTGATGTAATTAAAAAACCGGTTTACCGAACAAAAAAGACCGGTTTTCTTCGAATTTACAAAATATTCGAAACCGATCGGTTAAAAAAAAAATAAACCGGTTTTTGAATACTCTAAATCAGAACTGCCAGCTGCTGAACTGGCAATATCAGATGAACCAGCAGCTAAACTGGCAATATCAGATGAGCCAGCAGCTGAACTGGCAACATCAGAACTGCCAGTAGAGGCTAAAATATGTATTTTTTGTATAAATTAATAAAAACAAGTAAAAAAGGGCTAAATTCGGCTGTGCCGAATCTTTGAATACCCTCCACCATAGGGGCTGAAGATGATATACGTATATACTAAATTTTGCATGAGCTGTAATATGAATATGTTTTGTCAATTTATGTAACGAACTTTTGTTATTTAGTTTAGTAATGTTATTTATTTAGTTTTAGCAATGTTATTTACAGAGGTCTGCTCTGTTAGCGACTTTAACATTGTTGATTTTTACGTTAACATAGTTATCAGAGTAACACACATATAGCTCTAAGAATGTTATTATTCTCTATGTAAGACAATAAATGTAATCGAACAATAAGAAGACTTAATAACATTTTTACTTACTTAACAGAAAAAAAAAATAGATACAGAAAAATTGTACAAATTTGTATGGAAAATTTAGAGGTACCTTCACATTTTCACTCATAACTTTTGAACCGCTTAACCGATTTTGCTCATTTTAAATACCAAACTGCTCGGGAGGATGTTCAATAATCTGAGTAAAAATAGGCACCCCCGCTTGCGTCTTCGCATCGTGATCGCCATTTCAACAGACAGACGGACATCGCTAAATCGACTTAAAATTGCATAAGGATCACGAATATATATACTTTATGGGGTCTTAAACCTACATTTCGACATATTACAAACAGAATGACAAACTGATATATACCCTCACCATATATGGTGGAGGGTATAAAAAGTCGTATATAAATAGCTGTTTTTATGCAGCAAGCTATCAAAGTTGTCTTTTGGCATTCCTATATAAATAGCTGTGTTTATGCGACAAGCTATCAAAATTGGTTTTTGCTGTGGTTGTACTGTAAATTAACAAAGGTGTATCTTGCCATTCCTATTTAAACAGCTGTGTTTATGCGGCAAGCTATCAAAATTGGTTTTTGCTGTGTTTGTACTGTAAACTAACAAAGGTGTCTTGCGATTTCTATATAAATAGCTGTTTTTATGCGGCAAGCTATCAAAGTTGTCTTTTGGCCATCCTATTTAAATAGCTGTGTTTATGCGGCAAGCTATCAAAATTGGCTTTTGCTGTGTTTGTACTGCAAGCTATCATAGGTGTCTCTTGCCATTCCGATATAACCTCTTCGGTCATCATGTGCAGCCTACTGGACATTCTCCAAACGTCTGCAGACGTGTTAAAAAATAATTTTTTATCTTATGACCATTTATACAGCTAACATTGCTTTACATTTGTGATCAGTTGATCGTAGAACACGCACGTTTCCTTGAGCACTTTAATTAAATTAAGCCATTTTAATTGAATTTTTTAAAGTTGTGATATATAAAAACTAAAAGAAATATATAATTTTATATTATAGCGGAAGAATTAATGGAATAAGATATAAATATTTTCATTAATTCAAAAATCAAAATGTATAAAAAAATAGAGATTTCGAAAGTTTTAGTTAATAATGTCCAGTTGGCTGCACATGCAATATCTTAGAATCCTGTCGTCCTTTATGTCCTTAAACAAATTTTTTTTTTACTAAAGTTCCTTTCAGAAGCATAAAAATATATTATTTAAGAATTTTTGACGCTGGATTCTTCCTTGTGTTTATGCGGCAAGCTATCAAAGTTGGCTTACATTAATCCCATATAAATAGCTGTGTTATACGGCAAGCTATCAAAGTTCGCTTGTGCCATTGCGATACAAATTTGACATAATTAACGTTAAACCATTTTTAAATATAAATATCTATTAATTTTTGTTAATCTACACGATATGTATCCAGCATTGCTAGGTATATTTTTTCTTCAAATTTCAATTTCGCTTGTGCCATTGCGATACAAATTTGACATAATTAATGTTAAACCTTTTTTTAAATATAAATATCTATTAATTTTTGTTAGTCTACACGATATATAGACATTGCTAGGTATATTTTTTCTTCGAATTACGGGTATTATGACTTTCAAATTACGAAAAAAATAACAAATTTTCATAATGAACAAAAAGGAAATTATAAAATAAAAATTAAATTAGAAAAATATAACAATTTTTTGTTTAATGAAATTTTTTGAATTATGTGTTGACATAAATGCGTAACATAAATGAGATATCATTAACGATATTTAAAAAGAAAATCGGCATAATATCCCCAAATATCGAATATAATTTACGAATCGAAAGTAATTTCGTACTGTGTAAAATTTTCGAACATGCTTTTCCAATTCAAGTTCATAAATTCTTTTTTAAGCTCTTTTCTTTAAGACTTCCATCTCAGTAATTTTCTTTAATTCAAATTTTTCTTTTTCGAGTTTATACTTCCGTTCTTGTAATTCGTAACTCCTTTTGATGTATTTCTGCATTCCAGCAATGTTATTATTTATATCAGATAATATTTTGCTTGTGTTTTGCAGACTAATATGTAAATCTGTTAAAGTTTTGCTTGTATTCTCTTGGTACAAAATTTGGTTTTCCACCTGTTTTCGAAGAAGATTATCTTTGTCTGACGGTTTGTCTTTTCGAATCTGTCTATTAGGTGTGTATTCATCATTGTTTTGTTCTTCAGTTGATAAATTCAATTCCACCTCACCATTATTTTCGTTTTGGTCAATAATATTAATTGGAAGTGAACTTACACTTGTGGATTGTGCACTTGTGGATTGGCGAATATCACTATTAGCTAAAACTGAATTTGTGCTTGTTGATGGAACTATATCAAACGCGGATGTCGCCGGTATTCCGCTGACCGCCTCGTCTATTGAAAGAAGCTGAACCACTTTGTCTTCCAGTGGGGTTAGTGAGCAGTATTTAGATGGCCCTCCACCTGTCCCGGAAATACTACTTTTGTTACGGCGACATTTATTTTTTATATTATTTTTGTAATCAGCCCACACCTAAAATTAAATTTTATTTACATAAGTAACAGAAAAAAACTAGATAGAACCTACCTTCTTCCAACCATTAACATCCCGCGAGGGTGAAGAAACAGCATTTAAATCCAAAGTCAATCTCTCCCACAAATTTCTGGACTTCGTTTTTGCATCAGGTACTTTGAGGATTCCCTTTGCTAAATCCGGATGTTTTACCATGAAGTCAACAATAACTTCGAATTGCACTTGTTGAGTGTGACTTCTTTTTGAGATGCTCCTTCACAAAATAAAGAACGTAATTTTGTTTTCACATGTTTCATTCAATTCACTATGCTCTTTTTTTATCAAAATCAACATTCTTTTTTATTATATTTATTAAATAATCACTTTTTTGTTTATATTTAATTAAATACTTACATTTTTAGTTTTTTTTTCCAATTATGGTATCAAAATAGCTTTCGAATAGTTTACGAACGTTTTTAGCTTTTTTGACATTCGTTTTCGTATTACAGAGTTGCATTTACGAAAGGGGATTTTTTTTTTACGAAAAGGGGAAAAAAAAACTCTTTCGAAAATCGTTTTAGTCAGTACCATTTTTTCAAATACGTTAGTTTTTCCTTTCGATTCGAAATACGCAGTAAGGCCCCTGCTTCTAACAAAATGTGGTAACTCAAAACAAAATAAGACAACAAAGACAAACTAAACTGGTTTTGGTTTAACTGCTTTTCAAAAATGTTGCATAATGAGTTCGACACGTCTCGTTTGACACGTCTCGACATTTTTACCAGAAAACACAAGAGAAGCATAATTTCTCAGTATTAATAAGCTCTCTGCAGTACACAAATGCAATGGAAAGCGTACTGCCTTTTTTGCTTTCCCTCGGGGAGACCTACGATGTACCCACTTCTCAAAGGCGTAATCCCATGGAGGCCCTTTAAATAAAAAATATTTAATTTTCGCCTGTACGTAAACTTATTTCGTTTTGTACTCTCCGAACAGTTCTGAAAGGATTTCCGATAAACTTGGACGTTATTATACCTCTCGGAGAGACCTATAAGATGAACCCGATTTTCAAGGGTGCGCGCCCATGGGGGTCCTGTAAAATGAAACAAATTGTCCTCCATTTTGGCTTTTTACTCTCCTACGACCAGTTAAAAAGTGACTCTCATAGACGGGATTATTTTCCTTGGAGGTCCTTTTCCCATATGGAAAAAAATTATATTTCGCCTGTATGGAAACATATATATAATACATCATATTAGTATGTACAGTGGCCGACAAAAGTCTACATACGATCACAATTTCAGTATAAATCTATTTTAGAACAAAATCTAAGAGCATCGGTCGATTATTTAAATATGGGTGAGAGTTGGATTTTTCAACAGATAACGTGATATTGAATTTAATAATACAAATATTTTTTAATCTTAAAATGAAGTTACTTATGTTAGCTAACAAGCCGTATGTAGACTTCGTTTTTTGTAAATAATTTTTTTAATGTATATTAAAGTAAGTTGTTTTTTTTGTATGTTATGAATAAAACCAGATTTCAAACAAAACTGCATTACTTCATAATGTTTTTGTACTCGTCAGGTGGCAGAAATGGGGGTCGTATATAACCTTTTGTCGGAAACTGTATATATACAGGCGAAATATAATGTTTTTTCATTTAAAAGACCCATTAGAGTAAGAACTTGGAAAGTCTGTTCGTCTTTTAGGTCTTCCTGAAGGCTATAATTCTGTCCAAAGTTCTCGGGAGTATCTTTGGAATTGTTTCCAAAAGAGAAAAACTAATAAAAATTGTTTTTATTTTTCATTTACAGGACCTCCATGGGCGTACTTATGAAAAATGAGTCCATTTATATTACCAGCAGATCACAAAAAAAATAAGTTTCCGTACAGGCGAAAATAAATGTTTTTTCCTCTTAAGGGACCCCCATGTAGTACTCCCTTGAAAGTTTACTTTTTAGATGAAGCAATAGTTTTTATTAATACAGAACTAATATTCGATTTTTGAGGCAAATATTCTGTTCAAATGACAAAATCTTCGAATTATTGTTGGTTGTGGGTATTAAATATAATGAAGATAATATTTTTTCAATATTGATTAGAAAAACCAATATTTTGGATGGTGTGACATTGTTTTTATAGGCTTTCTACACTGAACAACATCTTTGTGAAACTCATGGAAGATGTTGAAAATGTGAAATGTGGCAACATCTTTCATCTGTTATTTATTCATTTGTAAATTATTCAAAATAAATGAAAAAGAAGAATAATTTTTGTTAAAAATAAAAAATGGATTTAGAGAAAGCATTTTTCATTGGAAAAGTTGTTGCTTTGCTAGAAAAAACCTCTGAATTTTAATGCAGTAGACAAAAGTATGAAATTCTTAAATCTGACGCTCATTTTCCTTTGTTGAATAATTTTTTTTTGTTTATTTTCTGCAATGTCAGTTTGCTAGTGATGGCACAAAGAAAATCGATTTTTTTTTGTCATTTTTTTAGTGATGGCACTTAAAATAACGAAAGATGTAAGATGGAACAAAATGAAAAAGGATCATCTTTTGTAGATGTAGAATTTTTACCCAGTATAATTCTTATGGGAAGATGTTAACATCTTTGCAAATTGATGAAAGATGTAACTCAGTGGAAAAAAGGCTATTAGATTAATTTGATATATTTTCCATTTATAATTAAATTTAATTATTTTAAGAACTTTAAGTACATGCAATTAAACATTTTTAATAACGATACAATTTTAGTAACTGCGATAGAACTCCAGACAACTTATTTTCTGTGTGTAGCTTTCATTTGCATTATTGCATTCCAATAAAATCAATTTGTATATTAAGGCAATTTTAGTTTGTAAATTTAAGTTTTAATTATTAGAAATTAAATTTCTTTCAAAATCCAGTTTTTTAAAATTAGTATTTTTTTTTGCTAATCTTAACAACTCCGTTTTCAAAAATTTATAAAATTATTTTTGAACTTAACAACAAAATTTTTTAAATATTCTGTAATTTGTGAGATGTAAATAACAAAAATATTTTTTTTACTAAAAATTAGTACAAAAATAGTTAAGTGGGACTGAAAACCGTTTTAGTGTATGTTTGCCTTTTTGTTATAGGCAACCAAAATAAACAACATTTAGATGCTAAATAGAACCTTACGGTGCGGTGTGCTATTTTTGTTTTTATATGAAGATTTTGTATATAAAAACTGAGGAAAAACGCAATACAATAAAACTTATTTAATTTTCATTGCGTTTTCTCTTATGCTGTCATTTTTTAAATTTTTTTTCTCACCAAGGCTTGCCTAATTTTGTAAACAAAGACATATGGGCTATTAACTATTGTGAGTATTTCAAGAAAAAGAAGCAAATTTGGAGCAGTAAAAAATTTAAAATAATTCGACATGGAAAAAATTATGTTTTTGAAAAAATTATAGAGGTGGTTAAAAAAATATGATTGTATCTATAGTTTGCAATCTCCTCTATACAAAAACTTTCAATACAAGGAAGATTTGTGGGCTAAAATTGCAAATCAAGGAAGTAAAAGTTTTTGTTTGTTTTCTTTTCCTAATTACTTAAAAGTTTTTAGTTAAAGAAGCAAAGTTAAAATGGAGATGTGTTCGGGACTCCTACAGCAAATAGAAAAAAAAAGAAAACATTACATCTGGTAGTGAGAACGTGTTTCTTCAAACCTTAAAAATACTGTGAAAGTTTGAGATTTTTAGACGATGTTCCAAAAACACGGATTGAAGTGTATCCATCAATACAACGTTTAATATTGGTAATAAATGACGATGTAAAAAGACACAGATGTAGGTAGCTAGCAGCTTATGTCCAAATTTGCTCCAGTATAAAAGTTACGCATGACCATTTAAAGGAAGACCCAATACACTAAAAATTTCTTTCAAAATTGAATGGGCAATGTCTGTCCGTCCATATGTACGGTGTGTCTTTAAATATTTAAATTAAACAAAAATCATGCGGGTTCTTTAAAAAATTCTGCCTTTTTTGCCCTTCTTGGAACATTTTTGAAGGGATTGCCATGAACTTTTTTACAGGATTATAACTCTCGATGAGACAAACAATAGACCCATTTTCCAAGGGTATGTCCCCCATAGGGGTCCTGTAATTGAAAAGATCAATATTTCTTGTAGGTCTCCCCGAGGGCTATAATTCTGTCCAAAGCAAAAAACCTATAAGTAGCAAAAATTGTTTTTCATTTACAGGACACCTATAAGCATTTACAGGACCACTATAGCCTTTGGAAAGTGAGTCCATCTTGTAGATCTCTCCGATAGCTACAATGGTGTAAAAGGTTCTTGGGAATTTCTTCAGAACTTTTCCATCGCAATAAGTTTTCGTACAGACGAAAAATAAATGTTTTTTTATTTGAAGGAACCCCATGGGAGTACGGCCGTGAGAAGTGGGTCAAACTTATAGGTCTCCCCGAGATCTATAATGATGTCCAGAGTGTTTTGGAATTCCTTCAGAACTGCTTTTCCATATTTACTGGACTCTCATAGAAGTAAGCCCTTGAAAAGTGGTCCATCTTATACGTACACCCGAAATAAATGCACATAGGTATGTATATAATTTGTATCGGAATGGCAAAAGCCAACTGTGATAGCTTGCTGCATAAACACAGCAATATATGTATATCGGAATGGCAAAAGCCAACTTTGGTAGCTTACCGCAAAAACACAGCTACATATTTATATGCGATTGATTCATTTTTTAAACTAAACGCTATAATTTAACAAAAATATTCAACAATACAGTTGAATAAGTCATCATTTATTAAGCTTTGTAGAAAATTTAAAATAGTTTAATATTCTAAAAGCTTTTAACGGAAATCACTATTAGGCTGCGAGAAAATACGCAATGAGCAAGGCAATCTGTTCCAACAACGATTAATTCTATCAAGGAAAGATCGTTCAAATGCGTATCAAACTATTTTAGGAGGAAAAAAGTGAGGAGGAAAAAATGTTCTAAATGTAGAATTGTAAAATTTTTGTATGCAAATTTGACGCATATCCCATATATTTATCTATTTTGTATATAGCCTGTAAACAGTTTTGTACATTCCATTGACTTAGTAAACGAAATAAACTGAATTCAAATTTATTACATTTTAAGGATTAAATGTAAATTTATTACTTTATTCCATAATACAAATAATTATTAAGTTACATACTTTTAAGGTGTTCAAATTAAATATAGTAATTCTAACAAGGATGGAATAAAATTAATTTACTAAAAACAATCACTTTATTTATTGTTCAAAATATAATGTCAAATTCATAATAAATTATACTATACAAAGCTTAATCATATTTGACTTTTCAAATTAAATATAGGGTAACAATATTAATATAAATTTCTTAAAAATTAACTTAATATATATTGAGGAAACAATTTGAATAGCGTTAAATATCGCAAATTTTTGGATAGCTTCAAGCATAAACACAGCTAGAATTGTGGTTCATGATGTGATGGTAAAATACTGAGCTCGGATAAAAAAAAGTACAAAAAATAAATGCATTTAAAAAGCTATTTAAACATTGTAGTGAAATTATATCACTTAAATTTTACATTTAATAAAATGATGTTTGCCTTTTGGCCCATTTTTTATTAATGAATAATTCTAATTTTTGCAAAAATTTTCAAAAATAGGCCAGAGGGTGAAGAGCTCCAAAACCTTTTACAAATGATTTATACTACCCTTGTCAAGATTCCAAAATATACCACATGTACGGGTCATGCTAGACACTAACAAGCTTTGGTCTACTGGGTTACTATGTCCTATTTTACACAGAGCAACATTTGTCGCGCAACTCTTGATCTTGTGGGAGAGAGGGGAAAGAAGAGTGGGGGTTGGTACGGAGTTGCTTGTTCTCCGCAATACGTTTTGTTTTTTAATTCTTCGTTTTTTTTTTTCATTCATTTTAAACCAAATGTAGACGAAAGTTGCTGAAAATAATTTCACTGTGTGAAATAAAAGGCAACTTCAAAAGAGAATTGACAAGAATCACCGCGACAAAAGTTGCTCTGTGTGAAACAGGACTATGCAAACAAAAAAAATTTTAAAAAGTGGTATTTTTCCAAAACTTTTCAAAAGTAGGCCAAAGGGTGAAGAGCTCCAAAACCTTTTACATATGATTTCTACTACTATGCAGACAAAAATAAATGTTTTTGGGAATTTTTGTAATACAGAGTACAACACTGTGGTGTAATAAAAAGTTAATACTTTTTTGTTACAACGCTGGATAACTGTTTCTATTTTTTTTTTTAATTAACTACATATGTAAATATATACAAATATCATGTCTAAATATATATATATATATTAGACCGTACCTCAAAAAAAAAGTTCACCGTACACCCTCAAATATAAAGTATTTTAACAAGAAAATTTCGAAAATGTTTTTTTTTTTTGGCCGAACGTAGGGGTCGCCATTTTATATTTTTCAATGTTTTTTGTCTCGCGAAGACCGATGTTTCCTCGAAGGTGCCATTGACCTCAAGTAACCCGTTCTAGTATTAACCCACCAGACCTCAGTTGCTATCACCTTAATGAACTACCCTAATATTTTAAAATGAAAGCTCGCAAAAAAGCAATAAACTTTTGCTAGGAAAGTATTCCAATAATTCCAGCGGAACTATTATTTTATTTTTTTTTTTAATTTTTAAACTTTCTCTTAGCCTTGAATTGAAGTATGTTTAGTGCAATTATTTAAGGAATTTTGAATTGTTTAATTTCCATTGTGTTGTAAAGGAAATAAAATTTTTTCAAAAATACACATTTAACAGAAGATCTTAAAGCAATTGCGCCGTTGACAATTTTAGAAAAATTCACACTTCAGATGATATTTTAACAAATTAATCTGGTAATGGTGATTATTATTTTTAATCATTGATCTGGTGCGTTATGACTGACCAAAATTTTCCGTACTTTAACTTTCAGTTTCAAAATGGCTCCACCCAAGAAACATGTTCTTTTCAACATAATGGAAGAATTAAAAAATTTTTTGAAGAACAATTTATAGCGTTTAATAAGGAAAATTATAGACATAAATGTATATAAATACAACATAAGGGAGATTAGTAATAATTATGCTTTATCAACTGTAAATGCAACGGATAATTTGAATAATAATTTTTCAAATGTAAATGTTGCTGAAAGGCTCGAACTGCAGGAAAACACTTTAGAAGAAGTAAATGATAATATTAATACGATATTTATGAATAGGTCTTTGATACATATTGGAAGACATTTTGTTAATCCAAAATATCGAAGAAGAAAATGTTATATCAAATAGGCTATTAAATATCGATGAAATTGAAGCTTTGATCGGGCTTTTTATGTATCATATAAAAGAGCGAATTGATATCAATGGTCAGACTTTAAATGCGTTATTCAGAAGAAAGAAATTTTAAACATGTTTTCACTGAACAAAAAAGATATCCTCAAAGCATTTCACCTTTAATCAATACTTACGAAGAAAGTCCAGCTAATATAAATTTATTCGAGTCTCAATTCATACCAAATGAGAATAAAATGTTCACTCCAGAAGTTAAACCTATAGCTGACGACAATTTTAGTAGTATGCCAATACAAATTAGCTTCGAAGAAGGTGTTGAATGTGGGATTCTTCAATTCCATTATTGAGATTTTGAAAGTTTAATGTAAACTATATGACAAATTGGATAAAAAAACGGAGGTTGAAAATAATAAAAATACAAAAGCCAAATTGAGCAAAATTTGTCTCCAAAATGAGATGAAAATATGAATGAAACTGCAAAAAGCCAAAATGGCTCAGCGGACAATAATATTGATGATGCTATCAAAAATGAATGAATGGATAGCTTGCGACAAAAATGATTGCACAAATATTGACAAAAACATAGTTGGTAGTAGTATCACACTTCGACCTTTTCAAATTTCAAATCAAAGTTTACATTTATCAAAATTCAGAAGCTATGTGAAACAAAACCAAATCCAAATAAAAAAGTGAAAAGAGATACAGTACTTTTCGTTTACAGTCACATCGCTTATAGTCCATTTAGCGATATAGTCCAAAATATACGTTTTTAATGCACTCTATAATCAACTTCATACAAAATATTAATGATATAGTCCATTAGCGCATTATTACATGCATTATTCATGCTTTTAAATATCAATATCGGCAGATTATAGTAAAAAAACAATTATGCGCTATAGAAAAGGGAAAGACTGTGCCAGATTATCTGAAATCGGTTACAATATTGGATGCATTAAATTTTGTAAAACGGGCATGGTGGTTGGTGAAACCTGAGACAATTGCAAACTGTTTCAAAAAAGTACTTATATCAGTTAAAATTTTTGGTTTCCATTTATTTTAAATTTAATATTTTTTACAGGCTGGTTTCCATACCAATACTGATCTCTATGAAAGCGATGAAGACGAAGATTTTATTACCGAAGTTGTTTCTTATCCATCTGAATATTTGCATTGCGATGATGATCTGGTTTGCTTTGGAAATTTGACCGACGAAGAAATTTTAAAAGAGGTTCACGATGAAGACCCTACACACGAAAATGATGATTGCGAAATTGAAGACGAAATTTTTATTGTTGAAAAAGATCCACCCACAACAAAGGATATTTTAACCTTCGCAGATGTTTTGAGAACGTATTGTATGGAAAATGAATTGGAGTGCAATTATTTGTTTGACAAAATAGAAGAAAAGGCTCTAAAAAATTCGTTGAAATTTAGCCAAACTAAAATAACCGACTTTTTTAATTAAAACTTTGTTGTTTTTATAAATAAATTTTTTTATAAAATAGTTAACTAAACTTTCGTAATTCGAATCAGAAAATATGAAATGCAATTTTGAATGCAATCAATAATTTTTTAAGTTCTTTATCAGAATATTTTGTTTTTTTTTTAAGTTTATTTAAAGTTTTTATTATTTAACCTTTTAAAGTATAAATGTATGTTTTTGTTTATAACGTATTCAATACGTAAAGTATACATAAATGAATGAAATAAATTTGTTTTCTTTTTTATAATCACATAAATTGTTTATATCCGATTTTGTTTATATGCCATATTGTGGCATATAAAAAAATTAGGCTTATAGTCACATTAGCGATATAGCCACAACATTGCGTGCAACTAAGGGATGTGACTATAAGCGAAAAGTACTGTATAAAATAAGTTGGAAAAACTCAGCAAAGCCCAGAAGAAAATTTAAAAGAAATATTTTAGATTGTAAATTTAATATTGATAAGCAATTCCTAAAATTTGAAGAATCTAAAACCAAAAAATAACGAAAACAAAATACTATGAAGAATATAGAAGAACAAAGCTTGTGCTTAATGCTTTTATAACGTTAATTCTTCCTCAAATGGAAATGTTTTGTTATATGCTTCTGTCTGTCTTTTGAATGTACCACTTTATACTTGAAGCTAGTGGAAATGTTACAGTATACAGCACAGGCGAAATAAAGCACGCAAAAAGTGAGAAATTTGTTCCCCAATGGCGTGGTTTGACCCGTCTACGTGTAAAAGAGGATAATAAAAATTATAAGGCTCTATTTATTAGAGATCAGTTCGTAAGAGATTTTGCCGAAGACATAGCAAAACCTGGAGATTTTAAAATAGAAAAACACTAGACACATTAAGAAAATTCAAGCCAGAAGCTAATTTTGATTAGCTATGCAAAAAATAAAATATAAAAATTATATTCAGCATGTGTCTAGTCCACTAGCCATTTATTTATGGCAGTCGATCACATTTTAAACCCTTTCATTAAATAAAAAATATTTTAGAAGATGAAAATTATACAGTTCATTTTGATGCCACGGGTGAAAGTGTACAAAAAATTTAATGCGCGTGTATTGAATATTTTTTTTTTGAAAAGCTAAAAATATTTTGTATTGAAAACAAATATATTTGGCCATTTTGCAAGCGATAATAACTGTATGTTACACATCAATCTGTGCAATAAACAAATGTTTTAATAATTTTTGGACTTTAAGCAAGTATATACAAGCGTGCTTTGACTTCTTTAAGAAAAATGAAAAAATCAATTTTGTAGCGGTACAATATTGCAAATCCCAATATAGTAAAATTATATGCCAAGACTTAGATAAAAAATTGTGCTTGGATAAAAACTTGGCTAAAAAGAAAAATTGCGAGCAATTTTGAAAAAATCTTTGCTTGCAGGATTTTACTTAACAAATATCAATGACTGTAAAAATGGTTTAAGCACATATATTTACGGTTTTACTTAAACAATTTTTTGAAAGTATTAAAAAATTTATTAATAGAAGAAGGGGAATCATAGGAAGGCGAAATTTTTAGTTACATTGGTCAAGAAGATCAAAACCGCACAGACTCCATTGTATCAAAAAGTCCATTTACAAAAGAATTTTTAGAAATTTATGAAGCTATTCAACGTGTGGTAAATAACAAAGATTATTATTCTGGAAGCATTAATGAGTTCCACAATCTTGAACTTTGTTCATTATAAACAGGTATTGTGCGGTGTTATCACTTTGGAGCTCTTCATCCTTTGGCTTATTTTTGAAAATTTTTGAAAAAATACCATTTTTTAAATATTTTTTGTTTAAATAGTGACCCAGTAGACCAAATCTTGTTGGTGTGTAACATGACCCGTACGATCATTTGGGGCATGTGGTATATTTTGGAATATTGACAAGGGTAGTAGAAATCATTTGTAAAAGGTTTTGGAGCTCTTCATCCTCTGGCCTATTTTTGAAAATTTTTGCAAAATGTAAGACGTATACATAGGTCATATATATATATAGTAAAAGATCGAAAATCTTTTTATAAAAGTTTGTTTTTTTTTTTTAAAAATACACTAAATTTTTATTATATTATATTTTGACATCGTGCCCTATGTTTTTTACGAACGACCAGGTCATCTTCAGCCTCCTTCTGAACCACTCAACACAAATAACTCATGGTTTTGAACAGGCATTTATATCACACACTCTAAGGAAAATTACTATGTGAAATTAAATTTTTCATTAGTGAATGATTACCCGTACAAATGAGCATTTTCCATCTATTTATAGAATACCCTTTGGCAATCATCCTCGATTCTCGAAGAACAAATTGACAGGGTTGCCATTCCAATTGTTAATGTTTCCATTTCTGGGAACGAATTGGGAATCTGGCATACTGATATTTTTCACGTCACAACATATTTAAGTGTTGTTTGTTATATTAGATTATAAATTACATCGTGCCCTATGTTTTTTATATGTTAATTTTGTACATTATTTGATCTATCTGTTTTAATTTAATATTTATAATTTTTTATCAGGCTCAAGATCATAATTTTTAATGTTACTAACGAATAGTAAACACTAATTTATTTTATTAAATGGAAAAAATTGTAAGGATCAGCGCTAGAGGGAGTGCACACTTTCGACCCGAACGACCAGGTCATCTTCAGCCTCCTTCTGAACCACCCAACACAAATAACTCATGGTTTTGAACAGCCATTTATACACACTCCAAGGAAAATGACTATGTGAAATTAAATTTTTCATTAGTGAAGCTTTTTCCATCTGTTGAGCTTTTTCCATCTATTTATAGAATACCCTTTGGCAATCATCCTCGATTCTCGAAGCACAAATTGACAGTGTTGCCATTCCAATTGTTAATGTTTTCATTTCTGGGAACGAATTGGGAATCTGGCATACTAATATTTTTCACGTCACAACATATTTAAGTGTTGTTTGTTATATTAGATTATAAATTACATCGTGCCCTATGTTTTTTATATGTAAATTTTGTACATTATTTGATCTATCTGTTTTAATTATATATTTATAATTTTTTATCAGGCTCAAGATCATAATTTTTAATCTTACTAACGAATAGTAAACACTAATTTATTTTATTAAATGGAAAAAAGTGTAAGGATCAGCGCTAGAGTGCACACTTTCGACCCGAACGACCAGGTCATCTTCAGCCTCCTTCTGAACCACCCAACACAAATAACTCATGGTTTTGAACAGGCATTTATATCACACACTCTAAGGAAAATGACTATGTCAAATTAAATTTTTCATTAGTGAATGATTACCCGTACAAATGAGCTTTTTTCATCTATTTATAGCATACCCTTTGGCAATCATCCTCGATTCTCGAAGCACAAATTGACAGGGTTTCCATTCTAATTGTTAATGTTTCCATTTCTGGGAACGAATTGGGAATCTGGCATACTAATATTTTTCACGTCACAACATATTTAAGTGTTGTTTGTTATATTAGATTATAATTTCATCGTGCCCTACATATAAAAAACATAGGGCACGATGTTATTTTTTTTTAACCGGTTTCGAATATTTTGTAAATTCGAAGAAAACCGAAAACCGGTTTTTTGATTACATCACCAACTGGGTTACTTGGTCTCTTTTATTTTTTCCGAACACTTTTATAATCGTTTGTTTGGTTATGAGTATTTATAAAACATTAAAAAAAATTAAATTATTACACTAATCCAAAAGGGGAAAGTGATGTTGCGGTGGCCCCTTTTCACATTATATGGGTAACCAATTGCCCCTTTTCCGCAGGCTACTTACACCTCTGGCAGCCTTATGAACTCCAGTGCCCATCATCTAGACCAAAGAGAATATAAATTTCTATAGAGTATGTTTCTCTCTCACGAACTTTTTAGTACTCTCTTAGAACACGAACATAGTTTGGCGGCAACAAAGGTGAGTTTTGATCGGCAACTTTTAGTAGTGTTTAGCGGTGCTGCCATATAACCAATTTTAACTATTTTTTTGCCGTTTTTTGGGATGCTAGAGATTTTTCAGATTATTTCATAAAAAAAATGTTTTTTTATTTTATTCATGTATTTTTTCAGATTTTTCATATAAAAATAAAATATTTGTTCAATATACTATTTTTACTAAAATTAGACATGTCTAATAAAGTAAAAAAAACAACCAAAATTTGCAATTGTGTTAAAAAATAGTTACGAATTCAAACATAACATTGTGACATCAAAAGTATTAAAGTGTGTACACACACATTGACCAACTATGTCTATCCATATCCCAGTTCTATTGTAAAAATATATAAAAAAGAGAATAAATATGCTATTAATTGTTGCAACATATAACTAAAAACCTATAAAAAATGGAATAATTTGAAAAAAAAATGTTTTATGAAAAAACTGGTAAACAGTTAAGAATCCCAAAAACTGGGATAAAAAATTACACTGTTTATGTGGCAGCACTGCATACACTAAATTTAATGTTTTTCAACACTTTAGCAACTTTGAAAATGTTGACCTCTCATTTAAAAATGTTGCCGCTGAACTCTGTACCATGTTGGATTTCTGGTAGAGCGGGAAAAATACTCTATAGAAAATTATATACTTTTTGTCCAGACCAAAGGGAAGCTGAAAGGAGACAAAGAAAAATGAGGAAAAGGTTATGGTAAGTCAGGAGTGGCAAATCGTTTTATGAATGAAATCCGTTGAGTTCGAGTTTTTTTATTCGGTATTGAAGGGGGGAACATGGCGAGTTAGAAAAAATTTGTATAGAAAAGGATATCTAGTATTTATGGACTTTAAAATTAATAAATGTATAGAATAGGACAAGGATATGATATTAAATATGTGTTTTTTTGTTATTCTTATTGGAAATCAAAATTGTTATGCTTGGTTGGAACAAGAAACTGCCATTTTTCGGCATCATTGCTGAGAAAAGCGCGAACAAGTGAAGTCATAAGTGCTCCGGGTGTAATATATATATTTGATTAGTCGAATCATCTAAAATTTTAATAATATTTTAACATTGTGTGGAAATAAAGTATACCAAGTTTATAAAAAAAAAAAGAAAATTAAATATTTTAAGGGTAGTTTTACATCAATAGGGTACCGGAGGATCACGATTTGAGGATCCAATCGAGAAGCAATTGATTGTCCCTACGAAATAAAGTTTATAGTTCGGAAAACGTAAGTCATGATAGAAAATATTGCTATATGAGCAAATATTTATTAGTTGGGACTGGCCTCCATCTGGAGCAGGGCCAGACGTGTGGATAAGTGGTATTTGGAGACCAGAAGCTTCGGGGAAGCGCCCCTAAAAGAAGAAAGAAAAAAAAGGGGGAAATTTACATAGTGGCACTTACCAAAGAAAAAAGAAAAGTTAGAATTTGTGATATTTTGTTTTTTTAGTTTTAAGGTTAGGCTAATTAAGTTGCATGTTACTCTAAGTATATTTGATCTTTAGTTGAAATCAGAGACTGCTATCTAGGGACTGACGTTGTGAATGCCCAAAATACCCACATTCAGATAATAAATACATATGTATACAATTTTTTTATTTGCCAAAGTAGTTTTGCAAGAACATCGGTAGAAGGTGTAAAAAAGGGGATTTAAATAATATATTCCTCACCCGAGAGGTTTAAGGGAGCTCCTTCAGGCCTGGGATTAGCAATTTTAAGAATTAGAATCCGCATCCCGGAAATAGGGAAACAAAAGAGAAGAATAATATTGTAAAGCAACATTTGGGAATCGTCGTATTGCCACTGCGTTAAATGGGCAAATATATATGTTGGGTATTGGCATTAATATATAACGCATATGAACGCAGGTTTTCATAATTGTCAGTTTTAGTGGGTACGTCGTTTTTTTTTTTGTTTCATTTATGTATTTCAACCCTATATTACTTACCGTGACTAAATTCCTGATAAATTAAATAATACGTTAATTTTTTTTTTGCATATTTATTAAGTATCATATCTATTTTAATTTTTTTTATATATATAATCTTTAATAACTTATTTTTTCTTATATAAATATTTTTTTTTGTCTGATTTATATTTCTATATATAGATTATTAGAAAAATTTAGTTTATATACTCAGAAATAGTTCATATTTTTCCTAAGTAATATTTCTTGATTGTAGGAAAAAAACAAGTCAATTATATAAAAATTGATTAATTTTAAGAAAAAACATCTTAGTTTTAGGAAAATTGCATACTCAAATGTAATAAAATTAAGTTTAGTTCAAAAAAAAAAAAAATTAAGGACATAATTTACTCCCATTTAGTTCAAAAAATGTGTTTAACTTAAGGAGAAAGTACTTGAACTTAATGTGTGTTAATTTTTTGTTCGCGAGTAGTAAAATTAACTAAATTTTAGAAAGCCATTTTCAAATTCAGTTTTTGAGTATACCACTTTCTAATTTTGAAGAATTGTTTTCTAAAAATTTGTTTAGACAATTAAAAACAAAAAGTAATAAATATTTTCCTATGTAATAATAAAAATTTACTTTATTTTAGAAATTGATGAACTCTTTCTAAGAAATATTTTCATGCAACTTAGTTCAGATAAATTTTAATAAAATATTCTTTTTTTAAGTAAAAGCTTTCTAATTTTTAAAAAATAATAAAATTTGGTATAGGATTTTTTTTTGTTGGAAAACATTTAAATTATTTTTAGTATTCTATTCCGAAAAAAAACAATAAATTAAAAACAAACTAGTTCGTTTTCCTAATTTTCAAGAAAAAATATTTTTAAATAAAAAAATTAAAGTAACCATTTAAAAAACTATCGTGCATGATTGTAATTTTTGGTTCGTGATCGTGCGTGATCTCTTATCTTAACAGTCTTAAATATTGAACTTAAAGTATATTTTAAAATTTTGTTAGCAAAGGGTAAAAAATTTCGAATTTGCACTTTTATGTAATAAATTTGTTTGTTGACTACAATACAAAATATCGCAGGCACATTTTATACATTACGGCATAATGGCTTTCCTATAATTGACATAGCGCTTATTAAACTTTATACTTATTGAACTATTGTTTTCACTTAATAATAAAAAGTTTAAATTTGTATATGTCAAATAAAGTTTAAGCTAAAAATCCCATAAAATAAACTTATGACTTTTCCATTTTCCAATAATAACAAGAAATGTAACTGTGATATTTTGTATTTTTGCAACAATTTCCTTAAATTAGTTAACTTAAGCAGACAAATGACCCCCCGTGTTCCTTAGCAATAGATGCAGTGTGTCACGTAGGGCGTCCCTTTTTGTAGTTCTCTCAAGCAGAACCGTTAATTAACTACGAAGAGGATCTGACTTTGTCACAATTTATTACATTTCAGGATATCCTGCAGTACATTTTTTTAAATTTGTTTACCTATTTGCTAATGAAATTTAATTTATACAAATTTTAAATACATGAATTTAGTATAATTCAATTTAGTTTTAAGACAAAATTGTATAGCAAAAAGCTTGTTAAGAGCAGTGTCTTTACAAAGCGGAAGTCCTCCGAAAGTGGGAAAATACCTACTCAATGAGTGTAAAGTACTTTAAATATATGGTAAAATATATTTCCTTTACCATAGAAGCAGGATAAGGATGATTTTCACTTAAAAGAAGTGCTATTTAACTTGTTGTTAGAAAATATTTTCTTATTTTTAGGGAGTTTAGTCCTAGCTTTTAGTAAAAAAAATTATCTAATGAATAAAATAAATTTTTTCTTAAAACCAAGGAAACATTTCCTAACTAACAGTAAAATTTTAGATGATATATGAACTAATTAGGTGGAAACTTTACTGTTTTCTAATAAAAATTTGGTTCTCAGTTGTAAAATTTTTCTATAATTTAAAAATTTTTACCAAATTTGAAGTAAAATTTGTTTCTTAATTTCAAGGAAAATTTTATTAAATATTGGTCAAAAGTGTCTTTGGCGCAGTTTTCATTTCAATTTTTCCTCTAAATAAGTTAATTTGTCTGAATTCTAGAGTTTTCTTTTTAGTGTCCCTCGCAGCCTTTATTTCAGTGAAGAGATTTGCCATATTTGTAATATTTTTTCCATTCAATGCCCGTTTTACGTCAGCCCACATATTCTATATTGGGTTGAGATTTGGGCTTGACGATGGCCAATTCAAAACATCAATGAAATTATCATCAAAGAATTTTTTCGTGACCTTGGCCGTATGCTTAGGATCATTGTCCTGTTTGAATTTCCAGACAGCAGGAAAATTATCCTCAGCCCATGGCACCAAATTGGTTTAAGGGATGTCCACGTACTGCTCCTTTGTTAAAATTCCATCGATCTTATGAATTGGCCCGACACCATTCCAAGAAAAACAACCCCATACCATTATCCTCCACCATGCTTCGCAACACGTGAAACATAGCGAGGATTAAATTTTTGATTTACAGGCCGCCTGACGTAACGGTTTCCGTCCGGACCAAGTCCATTTATTATTGTCTCATCACTCCAGACCACTGTCTTCCACTCACGTTCAGTCCAGGCTCAATGCGACGTCGCAAACTCAAGCCGCCGTTTCCGCTGTATTTTTGTCAAAAGCGGTTTTTCTTGCTGTTCTACCATGTAGTCCAGCTTTCATTAAACGGCGGGATATGGTGCGTGACGACACTTGCACATTTTTCAGCTCCTTTGTTTCGCGTTGAATTTGTATGGACGTCTTCCTTGGATCGGCTCTCGATATATTGACAATTTTTACGTCCACGTCAGCAGATGTTTTCCTTGGCCTATTTTTTCGGGGAACCTTTGCAAATGTTTTTTGATGCTTAAGGTGTTGCAAAGCATCAAAAACCATTTTGTTTGGAGCGGTGGAGTTGTGCAGTAATCTCGCTATATGATTTGTTATCATCTCGTGATGATAGCGCTTTTCTCCTCTGGAGTACAACTTTTACTTATCAAAATTTAAATTTTTAGTAATTTTTCACAAGTTTAAATAAAACTTTTTGCTTTAATCAGCATCACTCACCAAAAATGTGTACGTTTCTAATTAGTTATCGCAAATAATAAAAACAAAAAGTAATAAGGCACGCAAATTTTGAAAAAATAACGGTACACATAACGAACTGCACAGCAACAATTGATTGAATTTAGTCATTAATGGAGCAGTAATCATAAACAAAAATAAAAAAGAGGAAAAGTAACGGTAAACATACATATGTTTGCTGAAATGTTAAACAAAGTCTTAAAAATAAGTGCGTTTCTAATTAGTTCTCAACAGCTGTATAAAAATATTCAATACAGTCTTGATTAATCTTCATAAAAAGAATATGAGATCAAAATTTTAAAAAATTCAGTAATATTTAATTCGTTAGCGACTTTTTTTAAATTTATACAAAAAATACATATTTTATCCAAAATATAAAAATTTTCTGAAAAGATGTAACTAAATATTCAACGTGCTAACGCCTTATATGAGTATATTTCTCAAATCTGATCTTAATTTTTATGGTAATCTACAATGAAAATTAAAAACCAATTAAAATTATTCGCGTTTTATGGAAACTCAACAAAATTGTTTTGTTTGTGCTATTTTCCTAACTACATAAAAACGTTGTTATCGAAAAATCCAAATTCTTGACCTTTTGTAATCTACTAATCTAATCCTTACAATTGAATGTGGATGAATGGGAAAGTGAAATTAATAATAATTACTAATAGTAATGTAGATTAGATAAATTCACTGCATCTGTGTAGTATGTTATTATAAAGTATATACAGTGTTCTTATTATTTTCTCTGTAATATAAAATTCAATATATTGTTAGATTTGAAAAAAAAATATAGATTTATTAGTTAAACGCAACCCCGGAGGTACTACACTCTGTGCATTGCCACTTTCATTGCATGGTAGGCTCCCAGAAGGTCTAACACCATGGCCATTGTTTTAAGATGGAATGGCGCCATAATACTTTTTTAATTTTTTTTTTTGCAAAATTGAGTCATTTTTGGTCAAATTACTGTATTAATAAATAATTTTTAATATCGAGGGCTTATATTCAATACCGTATATCTACAAAAACATAATTTTTCAGGAGAGCTAAAAAACTGCTTTATTCGCAAATAAGCAAAAATTTTGATGAACTCATGTTCTACAATATTAACAGAATGTGTCTAACAAACGTTCTAACTAAAAAGTTTCTTGAAATTCGCGTTATTTTAGCTTCTATGATAGAAAGACGGTATTGCCTCAAAAATTAAATCATTGTGTAGGAAAATAATATGTAGATAGACGGCATTGCCTTATTTTAAAATTAAGTTTGTATTACGGTTTTTGTATGGGGACCCCGAAAAAGGTGGGTGATAGGGGGTAGATATGTTCACAAGAAATATTGGGGATAGAAAAATAGTAGGACCTGTTCTAACATTTGAACCCTTCAGGGAGCTAGGAGTTGTTTTTGACTAGTTTTTGTTTGTTTTTGGCATGGGTGTCTCAAAAAGGGTGTCAGATAGAGGGTATGTGTGTTCAGAAGAATTGTTTAACCAGTTTAAATTCAAAGATTATAATTTATTATAATTTTTACTGCGCGTGGCTAAGATTATGATAGAAGTAGTGATACTCCTCTGGAATTACCGCCTTTAACTCCTGTAAATGTTTCCATTTGTTTTGCTGAATTGGTAGTCGACCGGTATACAATTGTTTTGGTTCTATGTGACCTTTATATTGCTTTATTCTAATAGGTAGTTCAGTGTAATTATGATCAAAATTCACTTTAAACTTAATGGTACCACTTGGGGAATAAAAGAGAGATCTTAGTTGGGATACTGTCGGATCATTTTTTGCTCTACTGGAAAATCGAATAAGGTTCGTATCTTTATAGTTCTTAAAAAAATCATACTTTAAATGTAATGCATCAAATGGCATTTTAATAATTTTGTTCTTGATTTTGACAGTTTTGCGGGCATCTTTGGTTACCCTGACGTAGTCGTATGGCAAATATATGGTTTGATTTTTCAACTTGGCCTCTATCTTTGCATGGGCACTGTCACACTCCATCTGGGTGTGTCCTTTCTGCAAGTATTTTTGTTCTATGATTTTGTTGTTTTCTATTGAAAAATTGTACAAAGCATTCGACAAAAAGTGATTACGGTTTTGATAACCGCAACCATCGGAGAAAATTATTATTGGTAGAGTATCTGGTAGACAGTGTGTCGACAAATGGTGCATTATGCACGAAATAAACGTCGGAGTGGAGAGGTCTCCATCAGTCTCGTTCCACCAGTAATTTGTACATTGATGCGTGGCGAGATTGTACACGGTAAAGTTGTGCACTTGTAGGCGTGTTTTATAATAAATGGCTGAGGCGTTAATGTCAGGGCAAAGCTTTACCGCTTGTGCATCCATGGTGAACACGTGACATCGTCCTTCTTTAGCTGCAAGTTTGTCTTGTTGTTTTTCAGTTGAGCCCGTTGTTTATCCATAATATGTGCATCGTATTCTTCAATTGTTATTTGCTTGGCCTTAAACCCCACACAAGTATCGCACTGATCTTTGCGAGGCATAAAGAGCGCTAAATTTTGTTCGGAAAAAAATGTAAAAATTGAAACGGGCTTTACTGCCTTCTCGGCACATTTTTCAAGGTAATCTTTAAAAACATCTGCTTTGGTTTTAAAAGTGGTTGCTATGTATATTTTAGTTGTGTTCTTGCGACAATAATGGCTTTCCATCTTGTCTAAGTTCTGCAGATATTTAGACAAGAAAATTTTACAACCCCCCTTCTGAGAATTTGTTTTTGGTACAAGTGACGCGAAAATTGGTTTATCGTTCGCAATAATCCATCCTTTAACCATGGCAATACGTAAAGATAGCGTTGATAAAAACATGGATCGGCATACCTGCAACGCAAATTCGTTTTGTGGTAGTTTAAACATAAAGCTGTTCTGTTTTCTACTATTTTCTACAGTGGTTCTTTTTTTGATAATCTTTGTTACACACATCTTTACAAACTCTCGCTTTGCTTCCCAAGTTTTGTTCCAAAATGATTCAAAAATTTGTTTCCTTGTTCTTTCATCAAAGTTTTGGCAGTGTCTTACTTTACTGTTTCTACAAATGCGCGATGAACAAGTTGGGCCTATTTTTCTTTCTGCTTTTGGGGAGTTCTGTTTGAATCCTGCATCAGCAGTTGAAAATCCTAAAAATTGTTGTCCAAGCATTCGCTTTCGACCATTTGCTCTCCGTTTTTTTGACGTAGAGTTATGGACTTGTTTAGATCTGTTGCGTATGGCACATTTTGGATAACTTTTTCGTTTTCGGAATCTGGTTAAAATTTTGGTGTAAATGTGAGAAATTATTAGGCACATACTTTCATGTAGTTTGATATTACTTGCAGTTACGAACCTGTAATATATACGCCCTCAATATCTTCGTCATTTGAAGATACGTAATCATATGCAATACGTTGTAAGGAGTTACAAGTAGCGATATTTTTCTGGACATACAGTCCTCGCCACTTGAATAGGACACCCCTAATAGTTTTCCTAAAAAGTTGCTTAAGAATAAAAGCGTGTAATTTTTTCTAAGCTTCTTTTGTTCTCTCTGAGAGTCTTTTTTCAAGTTTTTTGGAAGTACCGTTCCTTTTTTAGGATTTCTTTTATAGATGATCGAAATTCTTGCAATTTTTCGCGCCACTTAAATAAAACAGTCTTAGTTGAGACGAGTTTTTTAAGAGTTCACTTGTTGTGGTTTTAAAATTTTTGTTTCTTAATACAATCTAAGATTTTTAAAGTAAAAAAAATTAAAAATGGGTAGAGGAAAGTGTCTGACCGAAGCGGAAAAAATAAAAACACCAATTTTTAATGATTGGTAGAAGTCGCCATGTCGTGTCTAATTTTATAAAAAATAATGAAAACTACGGAAAAATATGAAAGGCCGTACAAAAAGCGTGCTTTCACCTGCTGATAAGCGAGCAATTCTTAGATTAGCCTCTAATTCCTAAGATACTGTATTCCAAATAAGAGCTAAATCGGGTGTTTCCGCCAGTGTGAGAACTGTACAGCGTGTTATTCCCAAAGCTAGACATTTGAAGCGACTAAAATTAAAGAAAAAACCATCACTAACAGGAGTGCCCAAGGAAATACGCTTGTCATACTGTTGCAGTCATATGAGATGGAGTAATAAGTGGTACCGTGTCGTCTTTTCTGACAAAAAAAAGTTTAACCTGGAGGGTCCAGATGGATTTAATTCTTATTTTCACGACTTGCGGAAAGATCATAATTTGAATCGCCTACATAGTCGGGAAGAGGTGTTCTGGTCTGGAGCAGTACCTCTTATTATGGTACCTGTGAGTTGCAATTTTTGACCACTAAGATGAATGCGAATTGCTACAAGGGTGTGCTCCAGCGGGCTTTTCCATTCTTCAGCGTGCTTTTTGGAAACCTGCAGTGGACGTTTCAACATGACAACGCTCCTTTTCACACCGCCAGAGCAGTGAAGTCAGATTTGTGACCAGAATGTAAGAATGCTTGACTGGCCACCATACTCCCCAGACCTGAATATAATAGAAATGTAAGCAGTACGATACCAAGGAGGAACTTATTGAAGCGATCGAAGCTGCTTGGTCTTCAATTTCCGTCGATTATTTGAAATCCTTATACCGATCCATTCCAAATCGTATTTACGAAGTAATCCTTAAAAATGGTGGCTCAACATATTATTAGTATAGCTTTAGAACATTTAGAATTTAATAAAATGTAAATAAAAATATTTAAATTTGTTCAAAATTGTGAAAAAAATCTTTTTCTTTTTTTTAGACAAGAAAATTTTACAACCCCCCTTCTGAGAATTTGTTTTTGGTACAAGTGACGCGAAAATTGGTTTATCGTTCGCTATAATCCATCCTTTAACCATGGCAATACGTAAAGATAGCGTTGATAAAAACATGGATCGGCATACCTGCAACGCAAATTCGTTTTGTGGTAGTTTAAACATAAAGCTGTTCTGTTTTCTACTATTTTCTACAGTGGTTCTTTTTTTGATAATCTTTGTTACACACATCTTTACAAACTCTCGCTTTGCTTCCCAAGTTTTGTTCCAAAATGATTCAAAAATTTGTTTCCTTGTTCTTTCATCAAAGTTTTGGCAGTGTCTTACTTTACTGTTTCTACAAATGCGCGATGAACAAGTTGGGCCTATTTTTCTTTCTGCTTTTGGGGAGTTCTGTTTGAATCCTGCATCAGCAGTTGAAAATCCTAAAAATTGTTGTCCAAGCATTCGCTTTCGACCATTTGCTCTCCGTTTTTTTGACGTAGAGTTATGGACTTGTTTAGATCTGTTGCGTATGGCACATTTTGGATAACTTTTTCGTTTTCGGAATCTGGTTAAAATTTTGGTGTAAATGTGAGAAATTATTAGGCACATACTTTCATGTAGTTTGATATTACTTGCAGTTACGAACCTGTAATATATACGCCCTCAATATCTTCGTCATTTGAAGATACGTAATCATATGCAATACGTTGTAAGGAGTTACAAGTAGCGATATTTTTCTGGACATACAGTCCTCGCCACTTGAATAGGACACCCCTAATAGTTTTCCTAAAAAGTTGCTTAAGAATAAAAGCGTGTAATTTTTTCTAAGCTTCTTTTGTTCTCTCTGAGAGTCTTTTTTCAAGTTTTTTGGAAGTACCGTTCCTTTTTTAGGATTTCTTTTATAGATGATCGAAATTCTTGCAATTTTTCGCGCCACTTAAATAAAACAGTCTTAGTTGAGACGAGTTTTTTAAGAGTTCACTTGTTGTGGTTTTAAAATTTTTGTTTCTTAATACAATCTAAGATTTTTAAAGTAAAAAAAATTAAAAATGGGTAGAGGAAAGTGTCTGACCGAAGCGGAAAAAATAAAAACACCAATTTTTAATGATTGGTAGAAGTCGCCATGTCGTGTCTAATTTTATAAAAAATAATGAAAACTACGGAAAAATATGAAAGGCCGTACAAAAAGCGTGCTTTCACCTGCTGATAAGCGAGCAATTCTTAGATTAGCCTCTAATTCCTAAGATACTGTATTCCAAATAAGAGCTAAATCGGGTGTTTCCGCCAGTGTGAGAACTGTACAGCGTGTTATTCCCAAAGCTAGACATTTGAAGCGACTAAAATTAAAGAAAAAACCATCACTAACAGGAGTGCCCAAGGAAATACGCTTGTCATACTGTTGCAGTCATATGAGATGGAGTAATAAGTGGTACCGTGTCGTCTTTTCTGACAAAAAAAAGTTTAACCTGGAGGGTCCAGATGGATTTAATTCTTATTTTCACGACTTGCGGAAAGATCATAATTTGAATCGCCTACATAGTCGGGAAGAGGTGTTCTGGTCTGGAGCAGTACCTCTTATTATGGTACCTGTGAGTTGCAATTTTTGACCACTAAGATGAATGCGAATTGCTACAAGGGTGTGCTCCAGCGGGCTTTTCCATTCTTCAGCGTGCTTTTTGGAAACCTGCAGTGGACGTTTCAACATGACAACGCTCCTTTTCACACCGCCAGAGCAGTGAAGTCAGATTTGTGACCAGAATGTAAGAATGCTTGACTGGCCACCATACTCCCCAGACCTGAATATAATAGAAATGTAAGCAGTACGATACCAAGGAGGAACTTATTGAAGCGATCGAAGCTGCTTGGTCTTCAATTTCCGTCGATTATTTGAAATCCTTATACCGATCCATTCCAAATCGTATTTACGAAGTAATCCTTAAAAATGGTGGCTCAACATATTATTAGTATAGCTTTAGAACATTTAGAATTTAATAAAATGTAAATAAAAATATTTAAATTTGTTCAAAATTGTGAAAAAAATCTTTTTCTAGGGGGTGTTCTATTCAAGTGGCGCAAAATCTTAAGAACTTTTTCTTCATATTCAAAAACAAAAATAATGTTAGGCTCGGTACGAGGCAAGGAAATAATTATGATACATTTTACAGGGTATAAAATGTTCTTTCAATAATTAAAAAAATAAGGTTCTATCTTTTTTAGTTTAGAAGTTATTAACGCATAAATTAATAGAAAAAGGGATGTCCTATTCATGTGGCGAGGAGCGTATATATCGGACATTTTAACCTTCAATCATAACAATCAATCAATGTAATCGATGTAAGTGTGTACATTACTTACCCACGCAAGAGAAGTATGTATCCGAAAAACGAACAGTGAATAAATAGATATCAAACAGAGAAATAGCCTGAAATTAAATAAAACGACAAAATTCTATGATGTAGATAGACGGTATTGCCGTCATAAAATTCATAAATAAGTATCTTTGTAGATAGACAAATGATAAAATACAGGATATATAGTACTTAAAATAGTTTCTTCCACTGAATTTACAGTACATGCAGATGGGGTCAGAGATGAGTTTGGCATAAAAAAAAAATTTCTTCAAAATGTAGATAGACGGTATTGAATATAAGCCCTCGATATGCAATTAGTTATTGAAAAATTTACTTTTATATAATTGTATGTCAATATTATAGATATTTATACAATCAATTTTTAGTCAAAACTACTATGTTCCAAATAATTTTAAATGTGTAATTTTAGGTCAAAACTACCCTGTAGGAAGGCTGGGGTCAAGTGTCTACAAGTCACAACTTTTGTCGACTATTTTGGGTGACTTCTTGGTTACATGTCCACAAAGCGTCTATACTTTTTACATTCCTTTTTTGCAGCTGCAAAGCTGTGTTTGTTCTTGATTTTTTTATTTTGTTGAAAATAGATTTGCATAGCTGCATGCATAATTAAAGTTTTTAATAAAAATATAAAGAAAAATGCATTTAAAAGTTATATATACAAATTTGAATAAAATATATAATAAACAAGAGAAATTACAAAAAAACAATCAATTTTGTATAAAAATAACAAGAAAGAGGCAACAATTTTTAGTGAAAATTGCAACTCTAGAGATTTTGTGGAGACTGATGAAGATTTTACGGAGCCTGTGGATGATTTTGTGCAGTCTTTTGAATATTTGTCTACTCCAAAATTTAATAGCACGAAATTTTTTTTTACTTTAATGAAATTTATAAAAAAAATTTTATTAATAAAATATCTAATTTAACAATGTAAATGCACCTGTTTAATCTTATTTCCTTCCTAGTGTGTTAATCAAGTAAAAAGTTCCAAAAGTGTAGACTAGAATAACTAAAATGTACTAGTGAATCTCTGGTTCCAATGTCAACACCTAGTCAATAGTTGTGTAGATTCGCAATGACACACACATGTTAAATGTCAGTTGGCTGGGGCATAATTAGTCAGTAGTACTGGTGACAAAGTCAAGACTGAATCAGTACAGAATCAGTACTATCGCCATTTCCTACATAATAATTACACAGTACAACAGCCAATCTGGGGGGTGAGAAATTCCAAGTCAGGGTGATGGTACTAGGTCAGTATAGTAAAACCCTCAAAGGGTTTGGCGTTCGTATGTGTCAGTTTTTTTTTATGACCTTTTAAATTTTTTCCTTATCTTGATGTTTTTTCGCTTAGTTGTAACATTTTGGCAAAAACGTAGTTTAACATAACTCGAGAACCACTTGTCCGATTTTGATGAAACAAATTTAGAAAAATTAAGAATTACAATTTCCCTAATCTGTTTCTATACCGTTTTCCTATATGTGCAACACTTTCGAAGTTAAAAATGAATGTATGAAGGGAAAAAAGTATTTTTTGCCTAAAAATTTAAATATTTTTTTTTTTTTAAATTCATAAAAAATCCAAAATGGAAAAAAGTGCCAAAACTAATTACTTTCGCGTAAAGTCACATAACTCATGAGCAAAAAAAGGCATAGATCATGAAAATCGATGCACGCGTTTCTCATTTATTCACAATTAGGTAAATGTATGAATTTCAAAAATTTGCTCCAGATATGCACAACATTATTTGGAGAAAACATTGACACTCACAAGCCGAACTCTCTCATATTTTTCTACTGTACTAAAAGTGAAATATTGATGTGGCAACACTGGTTCTGTAATGTTCACATAAAACATGCATTGTCATTACACTTCTTCTCTTTCTCACACTGGTTCTGTGATTTTTGTCATTCAACAAGTGCCGACGGACGCGAACAGTAAAAGTGATTTTTCTCCAGTTTTTCAAAAGTGAACAAAACTGAACAGAATATGGAACTGTGCAAGCCAGATATAAATAGCTTTTGCTACTGCTGTGGTCAATATGTCTCAACACATAAAACAAGGGGAAATTTCAGTACTGATTTTGTTCAAACATACGAGATGTACTTCAACCAAAATGTTATAGTGAACGAAAATAATATAAAAATAAATAAAAAACCTTCAGTTCAGTACAGAAACGAAAGAAACATATGATGCACTGGAAAATATTTTAAAAATGGTTAACTACGCCAAACATATGTGGCGCATATGCTGCGATTTAAAAGTTGTAGCAATGCTTTGCGGTCTTCAAAGCGGCTATATAAAATATATGTGCTTTTTGTGCGATTGGGACACACGATTTTCCGGTGACCAATATGCATGCCACGGCTGGAAACTCAGAGAACACAGCAGGTTACAAACGGCCAATATTATTCGTGAGCCTCTGTGCCGAAGGAGAAGATATTGCTGCCTCCACTGCATATTAAACTTGGAATTGTTAAGAATTTTATCAAAACTGTCGCCAAAAGAGATGAAGTTTTCTTGTGTTTGAAACTAATTTACCCGAGACTCAGCAAAAGTAAAATTAAAGAAGGTAAGTTATAATATCACATTCATTTCCCATGATTTTCCATCTTAACAAATTAATTTTTCCAATCAGGCGTAGTAAATGGTCCAGATATACGAAAGCTGATTAAAAGTGACGCATTCAACAATATTTTGATTGACGCTGAATTGAACGCATGGCAGGCAATCAAAGAAGTAAAAGAAGGCTTGTTGGGAAAGCATCGTTCTAACAACTACGATGTTTCTGTCGCAAGGATGTTAAGAGCATTCTCGGAAATTGGTGTCCACATGTCCTTGAAAATCCATTATTTACATCATCATCTGGACTACTTCAGCAAACAATTGGCTACCGAATCTGATGAACAAGGTGAACGCTATCATCAAGTTGCTATGCCATTTGAAATGAGGTAATACTGATTTTTTATTTTTTCAAACTCATTTTAATAAAACAAAAACTTACAGATATAGAGGCAAAAAGTCGCCGAGTGCAATAATTGCGGAAATTTGCTGGTGGAGTAAGCTTGTGTGGCAAGACAAGGATGATCTTGATGATAAAGAATTTTCAGGAGATGCAGAAGGGCCAACAGTGGAGTCACACATTGACATTATGTGTGGTTCAGAAACTGATGATAGCGATTAATGCGATGCAACTAGTCCCGAACAACCACCATCGAAAAAGTCTAGGCAATATTTATTAAAATAAATAAAAATAAATAAATAAAATAAAAATAAAAAATTATAAACATGTTTACTTAATTTTTTTAGTAGTTTATGGCCAGAAGTCTGGAGTTATTGGGGAAAATTTATAAAAAAAGGCGATAAATGACACTTTTTGAATAAAAACAAATATCAATATTCTTGTCAAAATGGGATACCTTCACTTAATTGTAAATAAAAGCAGAACGCGTTAATCAATTTCTATGATCTATGTCGCATTTTGTTTATAGGTTATGTGACTATACATGAAATTAATAATACTTGATCCTTTTTTCCGTTTTGGATTTTTATGAATTTAAAAAAAAAAAATTAATGGAATTTTATGAATTGTTGATCTGTTATTTTGTAAGTGAATAGTATAGTAGGATTTTAAGATCATGTCATATTCTTTTTAATTATTTTTTATTGTAAAGAAACATGAAAATTTTTATTAGTAACTTATAGAGAATAAAAATTGAGAAATTCCACTGAGCCAGCAGGATAGAATACTTAGTATTTTCGGTTGGCGCTACCCAACCTTGTCAATATTCATGCTCTTCTTCTCCCTTTGCGGTCATTGCTTGTTGATGATTGTCTATTTTATATTGAGTGTTAGGAAACAAATTAACAAACTTGTAAACAACAACACAATTAGACTAACATCAACGAAATTTAACAATTTATATTTATCCTCTATATTTTACAGTTTTTTGTTATGAACTTTAATTCTTAAAGTATCAAATAACACAGCTTATATGAAGCATTTAATATCAAATGTTTGTCTTAATCCATATTAAATCTACAACTTAATCTATGTTGATAGTTAATGAATAGACAATATTTTGAATTATATTTTGCACTGTATCCTTGTGTGTAAAGTAATGGAATTTTATGAATTGTTGATCTGTTATTTTGTAAGTGAATAGTATAGTAGGATTTTAAGATCATATCATATTCTCTTTAATTATTTTTTATTGTAAAGAAACATGAAAATTTTTATTAGTAAGTTATAGAGAATAAAAATTGAGAAATTCCACTGAGCCAGCAGGATAGAATACTTAGTATTTTCGGTTGGCGCTACCCAACCTTGTCAATATCCATGCTCTTCTTCTCCCTTTGCGGTCATTGCTTGTTGATGATTGTCTATTTTATATTGAGTGTTAGGAAACAAATTAACAAACTTGTAGACAACAACACAATTAGACTAACATCAACGAAATTTAACAATTTATATTTATCCTCTATATTTTACAGTTTTTTGTTATGAACTTTAATTCTTAAAGTATCAAATAACACAGCTTATATGAAGCATTTAATATCAAATGTTTGTCTTAATCCATATTAAATCTACAACTTAATCTATGTTGATAGTTAATGAATAGACAATATTTTGAATTATATTTTGCACTGTATCCTTGTGTGTAAAGTAATGGAATTTTATGAATTGTTGATCTGTTATTTTGTAAGTGAATAGTATAGTAGGATTTTAAGATCATATCATATTCTTTTTAATTATTTTTTATTGTAAAGAAACATGAAAATTTTTATTAGTAAGTTATAGAGAATAAAAATTGAGAAATTCCACTGAGCCAGCAGGATAGAATACTTAGTATTTTCGGTTGGCGCTACCCAACCTTGTCAATATCCATGCTCTTCTTCTCCCTTTGTGGTCATTGCTTGTTGATGATTGTCTATTTTATATTGAGTGTTAGGAAACAAATTAACAAACTTGTAAACAACAACACAATTAGACTAACATCAACGAAATTTAACAATTTATATTTATCCTCTATATTTTACAGTTTTTTGTTATGAACTTTAATTCTTAAAGTATCAAATAACACAGCTTATATGAAGCATTTAATATCAAATGTTTGTCTTAATCCATATTAAATCTACAACTTAATCTATGTTGATTGTTAATGAATAGACAATATTTTGTATTATATTTTGCACTGTATCCTTGTGTGTAGAGTAATGGAATTTTATGAATTGTTGATCTGTTATTTTGTAAGTGAATAGTATAGTAGGATTTTAAGATCATATCATATTCTTTTTAATTATTTTTTATTGTAAAGAAACATGAAAATTTTTATTAGTAAGTTATAGAGAATAAAAATTGAGAAATTCCACTGAGCCAGCAGGATAGAATACTTAGTATTTTCGGTTGGCGCTACCCAACCTTGTCAATATCCATGCTCTTCTTCTCCCTTTGCGGTCATTGCTTGTTGATGATTGTCTATTTTATATTGAGTGTTAGGAAACAAATTAACAAACTTGTAAACAACAACACAATTAGACTAACATCAACGAAATTTAACAATTTATATTTATCCTCTATATTTTACAGTTTTTTGTTATGAACTTTAATTCTTAAAGTATCAAATAACACAGCTTATATGAAGCATTTTAATTTTTAGGCAAAAAAATATTTTTTTTTCTCCACAAATTTATTTTTACCGGCAAAACTGTTGATTATAAAGAAAAACGTTATATGAACGGATTAAAGAAATTGTAATTCTAAATTTTTTTGAGTTTGTTTTAGCAAAATCGGACAAGTGGTTCTCGAGTTATGTTAAACTACGTTTTTGCCAAAATGTTACAACTAAGCGAAAAAATTTAGCAAAATCGGACAAGTGGTTCTCGAGTTATGTTAAACTACGTTTTTGCCAAAATGTTACAACTAAGCGAAAAAACATCAAGATAAGGAAAAAACTGACACATACGAACGTCAAACCCTTTGAGGGTTTTACTATACTGACCTAGTACCATCACCCTGACTTGGAATTTCTCACCCCCCAGACAATAATCCCAAAAATGTTCCATAGTGTTACACATACATAATTACAGTACATAATTTTCAATATTTAATTTTTTTTTACTTTAATATAATTTGTTGTCAAAATTAAAGATATTTAGACATGTAATTTTTGGTCAAAACTACTATGTTCCAAATAATTTTAAATGTGTAATTTTTGGTCAAAACTACTTTATTTTTAATATTAAATTTTTTATTGAAAAATTTTCTTTAATACGAGAGAGGATCAATAAGTCCGTGACAGTTTTATTGAAACACAGTTTTTTTTTTTGCAAAAGAAAAAAAATTATTTTTTAGCATAATCTCTTTTTAGCTCAATACACTCAGAGCTAGTTTTTTGGATGTATTTCAACCTTGTTTATTGGTTTGAACTTGGAATGCTCTTTTTGAGATCCAGTTTATTTTGTTTTAGTTTGAGTTTAACTGGGAAAAATTAGCCAGTTAAACCTAAGTTACAGATGTCAAAACACACAGCTGATGAAAAGCGTCTCTAAATAAATCAGATGTTTCGTTAATACTAAAAAGTTGTTTACAAATTAAAAATAAAAATGGATTCTTCCTCATATGATGAAGATTTCAGGGATTCTGAAACATATGCAAATTAAAACAAGGCCATAACAAGAACGTCTTAGACAATTAGAACTCGTCTCAATAATTTATTTATATTTGTAATCACGTGCTTTTGTTTGAAAAAATATTTGTTTTGATTTTTTATTAAGAATTTGCAATGCTACCATTTCTTTGGCAATAAAAGTTTGTTAGAATAGAATATGGCACCATTACCTTATCTGTCAAGTCTTAAACTACTACTGAAAAACAACAAGTGGGATCGAAGCCAGTTTAAATTTATTTTCAGTTTAATTAATAAGCCATTAAACCAAGTTTAACTTACGTTCAAAAAACTATCTCTTAGTCCAACATTTCTCTAATTTTTGTATTCCTTCCAAAAAATAGGATTCTTCGAGGTCCATAAAATAGACATTGTTTGATCAATAATTTCATCTTTGGAGCTAAATCTCTTTCCACCGAGCCATTTCTTTAGGTTTGGATATAGTCACTGGGGGCTAAATCCGGAGAAGAAGGCGGATGAGGTACCAATTCGTAGCCCAATTCATGGAATTTTGAAATTGAGACTACACATGTGTGCATCCGTGCATTATGGTCAATTGAGAGCAAACGCGGCACCCATCTTACTGACAGCTTTCCTAAATCCAACTTATCATTTAAAGTCAAAACCACACTGCCATATAAAATACATATGGCATCAATATCTCACCCACTTTTACCCAACATTTTTCGCTGTTTTGACCTCAATTGGCCGTCCAGAACATTCAGCGACATTTGTACTTGTGCGACCACAACTAAAGTCAGTAAACCACTTTTTTACCATTGAAATTGATGATGCATAGTTGTTGCGGCAGCAACTTAAATTGTTTCGGATATGAATAACAAAACTCCAAATGTCCAATTAATAAAACTACTTATATTTTATTTTGTGTAGTTTGTCATTTTATTGATGAATTCATGAGTTGTTGAATGGTTTAATGGGTTTTATTACTAAAAGTAATATAATAAAATTATAATATATGTTCGATTATCTTAAAATAAATAACTTACTTTAATTCTATCCTATTCAAAGTACAAAGTATTTAAAACAAATTTGAGAAATCCAATATGTCTGACATTTGAACATTAATTAAAATAAAACACTTCGTGAATCTTCAACATTTTCAAAAAGCTTCGTGAAGTTAAGAGTTGCCGTCACTACTAAATAATAACTAATTCAGCGATCAAGGTAGGGTTGACAACTTTACATTAAATATTACCAATTCTAAATAAAAAATAACCGTTAAATCAAATAATAATTTTAATCTGCAACATCCCGCCGCCCGTGAGTTGATCCGGGAGACTCACTTTTAACGTCGAGAACAGCTAATTTTGACGAAGGTCTCTTCAGCCTGCCGACTGATGTCCTAACCACCGCCGAATGAACTTGCCCATCTGACACCAAAAACACTTCTTCAACCACACCCTTCTTCCACTGCCCACGTGCCTCATTATCGTCACAAATAATTACCACATCGCCCACTTCGATTGGCTTTACAGGCTGATGCCACTTTGTTCGACGCGTCAATTCGGGTAGATATTCCAACACCCATCTCTTCCAGAACGTTTAAGTTGTTGCAATATATGCCACTGTTTTCTTAGGCAGACCCTTTCAGGCACAGCTGGCGTTTGTACAATATTTGCGCAGCCAAGCAAAAAATGATTGGGTGTAAGAGGCTCCTCATCTGAGCTGTCTATTGAAATATGTGTCAATGGTCGTGAATTAACCAAATTTTCCGATTCTATTAGCAGGCTAATGAAGGTGTCGCCTGAGGAGATTTCTCCTTTAGCGTAAAAGCCAGGACTTTTTCTACTGCTTGAACCATCCGTTCCCAAGCACCTCCAGCTGACGGGTTCGCTGGTGTGTTGAATAGCCATTCAACGCCTCGGCGACTACACTCATCTGCTATTTTTGTGTTGTCAATGACAAAATCTTCTTTACTCGCCCCGATGAAATTAGTACCTCTATCGCTACGTATACGCACCGGTACGCCTCTGCGGTTTACGAAATTTCTTATACATAGTATTACTGCGTCCGTTGATAGATCTTTGGCAACTTCCAAATGGATAGCCCTTACGGATAAGCATGTGAAGAGGGCCACCCAACGCTTTTCAATCCTTCGCCCTACCGACACCATAAAAGGCCCCATATAATCAACGCCAGTGTACGAAAACGGTCTTACATACGGAGAAAGCCGATCAATTGGATGTTGGCCCATTAAAGGGGGTTTTGGGGCTGCGCCCCTGTTCTTACATAATTGGCATTTTGCCTTAGCAGATCTTATCAGTTGTCTAAGGCTAGGAATCCAAAATTTTAAACGAATGGCAGCACAGATCGACTCTTGGTTTTGGTGTTTGTAATCTTCGTGAAACTGCTTTATAATAAGGTTTGTTAGTTCGTGACCTTTGGGCAGAATTATAGGTTTTCGTGTATAACTGGAAACGCAAGTAGCTTTGCTGATACGCCCAGAAAGTCTAATCAAACCGTCGTTACTCAAATAAGGAGAAAGTTTATAGATGGCACTTGATTTAGAAACAGATTTATTAAGCTGCAATTGTTTACATTCGTCGGGGAAACTGTCACGTTGAGCCGCTTTACATAAAAATAGTTCTGATTCATTGAGTTCGGCAATGCTTAAATATGATTTAAATTCTCGTACTGAGCTTTCCCTTCCTTTGGCACGTGCTTTGAAAAGTTTCACAGCACGTATGACCCAGCTCATAACTCTGACCAGTTTGTAATAACTTGAAAACCTTTTAAATTGTATAATTGAGACATCGTTTAATGTAGATATGAACTTAGGTCGTCTTTCAGATTTACAGTCGTTTTCTGATACATCATCTGGTAACTTCGGCCAGTTTTCTACGTTCAATTTAAGGAACTCGGGTTCACTAAGCCAGCACGACGTTGTTGGTTTTCTAAGTCTCGTTGCTTCATCTGAGGGATTCTGCGAGCCTGGAACCCATCGCCATTGATCCACGTCGGAAAATTCCAATATCTCGGAAATGCGATGAGCCACAAATTGTTTGTAGATTCTGGCATCTGATCGGATCCATTTAATCACGGTCTTGGAGTCTGACCAATAAGTTACGCTTCTTGGCTCAATATCATGGCTTGATATTATCATTCTGCTTAGTCTTACACCAAGTACTGCGGCTTGAAGTTCAAGGCGCGGAATTGACAGAGGCTTTATTGGGGCGCATCTTGATTTTCCGGCAATAAAAGAAATATCCACGGAGCTTGTACTACTAATTCGCCAATAAGCAACAGCTGCAAAAGTAATTTCGCTGGCGTCCACAAAAACATGCAAGTCAACGATAGTCATAGGATCACAAAAGGCAGGACCATAACATCTGGGAATTTTAATGTGTTCCACTTTTTCCAGTTCCTTGTACCATTTGAACCATTTTTCATACACCTCTTCAGGAATTGGCGAGCTCCAGTCGATTTTGTACCTCCACAATTTCTGTAGTAATACTTTAGATACTATAACAATGTTGGATAAAAATCCAAAGGGATCAAAAATGGACATAGTAAGACTTAAAATTTCTCGTTCTGTCGGCTTACGATTGCCATTTAAAACTGCATCCGGCACTTTATTAAATTTTAGAATAAAACGAAATTTGTCTTCTGACGGCAGCCAAAACATTCCTAAAATCTTTTCAAATGATGTTATACCACTGCTTAAATTTGTTGAATATAATTTATTTACTTCAGGTTCACCCTTATTCATTACCTCGCAAAAACCCTTTGCATTTGACACAAATCCCCTTAGCTCAAAATTAGCTTGCTGATGAATAGCAACTACATCTTTACTCACAGCAATAGCTTCGTCAACACTGTCAAAGGAGTCCACGTAATCATCGAGGGTGTGTATTTTCATATTGTTTCGCATTGTAGTTTTTCACGTATTGAGCTGAGCAAGGAGAACTGGCTGAACCGAAAATCATCACCTGCATCACGTACACATCTGGCGGCTTTGTGGTATCTCCATTACGCCATAGGAATCGTTGCGCAACCTGATCTTCTTCTCGTATCTTCACGCGGTGAAACATCTCTTTTATATCAGCACAAACACCTACACTCCGTTGGCGAAACTTAAAAAGTATTGATATTAATGATTTAGGTTGATATGTGCAAGGGCCCTTCATAAGCCTTGAGTTAAAAGATTCATCATTTATGGATGCAGCTGCATCAAATACTAAGCGGCGTTTGTTTCCTTTATTAATGTTAGTTATTACGAAATGTGGCAAATACCATACACGATGGTCGCTACAGGGTACCTCCTCCGGCATCAGTTTTCTGGCATATGATTTCGAAACGTAATATTCTATTTTAGCGTTGTACCAATTGGCCAAATCTTCATTTTTACTTATCTTGGTTTCCAAACCCTGCAAACGTTTTATAGCAACAGCGTAGCTATCAACAAAATCAAATTTATCTTGCCTCCATAAAAGGCCAGTCTCATACTGAAGACCGATTTTCCGTGTAGTACGCTGCAGTATTTCTTCCGATCTTTCATCATCCTGTGAAATCAATATTTTTGTATTCTGTACGCCAAAATTTTCTAAAGTAAAAAAGTCGGCAATTTGTTGATGAATTTCATCTAAAAACTCTACATCGATTTTTCATACAGTTGCCTCCGTTGAATCCTCGTTTGAACCAAATAAGATATTACCCAAATTAGTCCGGTGTACGGCAAAACATTCATCCAAGTTAACTACATCAAATGGTCTAACAAGTCTTACATGGGGTAACCCAATAAGCATTTTTGGCGTGGCGTTAAAATAGTCTTCTATTTTCATTTTGTTCAAAATCGGAAATTTGTTCTTAAAATTTTCAAAATCTAAACTCTGTGGCGGCAATTCCAAATTTCCAGTAGTCCATACGTTTCTCATATTAAAACACTCTTTATTTTTATCAGTACCACATATCTCCAAATCTACCTTTCGTGATACTTCATTTGTTGTTTTGCCTTTAATCCACCCGAGGCACAAGTTGCTTGATAAACCTTTCAAGCCAATTTGATTAGCGACTTCTTCTTCTAGCAGTGATATTTTTGAGCCCTCATCTATGAAGGCTACAACTTCAATGGAACCCTTTGGTCCACTTAATTTAACAGGCAAAAATTTAAATAATGTTTCAGTATTAAAAGAATTATCAACAATTGTGTTGACAGCACTGTTTTCGTTTTCAACGTATATCGACTTTGTGTCATCTCTAACAAATACCTCATTGTTATTGACAGCTGTTTTGGTTTTGTTTACATTTTTGTAATTGTTAACTTTAACATTTTCGTGTAGTAATCTGTTGTGGTATTTAATACATTTGAATAAACCACATTGGCGTTTTGTCTGACAATTAAGTAAATTGTGTCCAGCTAGTAAACAACAAAAGCAAAGATTTTTATCTTTTACAAACTTCCATCTATCAGCCGTTGTCAACTCTTTGAAGTTGTTACACTGATACAACTTGTGATTCTGCTGACACAATAGGCATTTGGTAAGACGATGTTCCGAAGTTATTGTAAATGATGGATTCATTTTGTCCTTTTTATTACAGTGTACATCAGTTTTCCCCACCTCGGTAGCAAGTGCAATATATGTGGCAACTTCCTGCAACCATGTACTGAATTGACGTACACTGGGATATTGGCCGAGATTTTGTACAGAGTGTTTCATCCATTCCTCTTTTTTATATGGCGGCAGTTTGTTGACCAATTCGTCAATCAGAGTAGGATTTGATAGATGAGGTGTTGCATTTGCATTTTCCAAAAAAACTGTAAGGTTAGATACCATCGTGCTAAAATTAACCAACTCATACATTTTTCCTCCAGTTATTTGTGGGAATGCACGGACTTTGGCAATTTGGCTACGTATCAGCACTTGAGGGCGTCCATAATGGAACTCCAACGTATTCATCAACTGGCTAACGCTGTCCGGGTGAATTAAAAATGTTTCAACTTTTGATTTTGCTTCTCCTTTTAAAGACTTTTGAAGTCTCATTAAATTTTCTAAATTTGTGTAATTATAATTTCTTGTTGTTTCATTATACGCAACACTAAACATGGGCCAATGTTCTGGTTGGCCGGAAAATACAGGTAAGTCATGAAGTTTACGTAGTTCGCGATGAACTTGTCTGTCTGCAGCCTGTGGTGCAGAAACAGACATGGCGACATTTTGGTAATATGACGGCAAATAATTTGATGAAACAGAGGGGGTCATACGCGGTGCAGTATTTGTAAATATTTGTGTAGGCTGAGGTTGTACAAAGGCTGCGTTTGGTGATGGTTGAGGTTGCAAATAGGTGGTTGATTGTGACGACAATATGGGCAAAGGTACTGTAGTTTGCACAAGTTGTTGTGCGGCAGTGTTTGGCAAATAATATGAATATGGCATTTTATACTCACTTTGATTAAATTGTTGTTGCATCGGCGGCATTGATGCTGGCAGTATAGGTGGTGTGTTTATTTGGCAGTTCGCTACGGCAGACGGTGTAGCTGTTGTACTGGGCAAAATATACGATCCAGTTGGCTTTTGCTCTTGCGTGGATAAATTTGTGGTTTGAAACTTCTCCATTAGAATTTTCATTGACTCCTTAAGCTGTAGAATTTCCTCTCTAAGTTCGGCAGTAGATGGCTGTTCTATCATCGTTCTTTCATCATCACCAATGTTTTCCAACGATTCGGTACTCTTCTTTTTGGCGGCATTATTTTCCTCTGAGTCAGACATTTTCTTCTCTGCAAGTCGTTCGCTTCGTCTTGGCATAAGATTGTAGATATTCAAATTCGTGTTGATTTGTAAGGCGGCAATTAATTAAATAATAAAAGATGTTGCGGCAGCAACTTAAATTGTTTCGGATATGAATAACAAAACTCCAAATGTCCAATTAATAAAACTACTAATATTTTATATTGTGTAGTTTGTCATTTTATTGATGAATTCATGAGTTGTTGAATGGTTTAATGGGTTTTATTACTAAAAGTAATATAATAAAATTATAATATATGTTCGATTATCTTAAAATAAATAACTTACTTTAATTCTATCCTATTCAAAGTACAAAGTATTTAAAACAAATTTGAGAAATCCAATATGTCTGACATTTGAACATTAATTGAAATAAAACACTTCGTGAATCTTCATTTTCAAAAAGCTTCGTGAAGTTAAGAGTTGCCATCACTACTAAATACTAACTAATTCAGCGATCAAAAGCGATCAAGGTAGGGTTGACAACTTTACATTAAATATTACCAATTCTAAATAAAAAATAACCGTTAAATCAAATAATAATTTTAATCTGCAACAATAGTATTTATCAAGCTTTTCATTGGTTTGATTGACAGTTTTTTTTCGCAAAAAATAATGTTTATTGAGCACTCGAAATTCACTTTTTTCCATTTTTAAAAAAATCTAAGAGGTTGTATGTTTTGAACAGCTGTTAAACACAAAGTAAATGACGGAACTTGCTCAGTAGTCTTGTCAGTAGTACAGGTGGAAGTTGATGGGAGCAGTCTTGCATTTCATATAACTACGAAGGAAGTTCGAAGTCAAGGCCTTATTGATCCGCCCTCGTAAATAAAATTTTAATTTATAATTTTTATTTATTAATTATACAAAAAAAAAAAGAAAATTCCCTTGAAGAAGTCACCCAATGTGCTGACGAAATATTGGGATAAACAAATATTAATATTGTAATTAATTTTTATAAATAAAGAAATATCTTAAGCTCAATTTAAATTAATATACAGTCATGTGCGAAAAATATTGACATTTGCATGCAACAAATCTTATATACCCTTCACCATGGTTGGGAAAAAACTGAAGTTTATATATGGGCATATATGGAATGGACGCCTTTAAGAGGAAATTACCCACTTAGTTTGGTTATAAAACTTGGGCTCGGGAAGATTTATGGTTTCAGAAAATATGTATTTAAAAAAATGTATGTTTTGGGCATAACTTTTTTGTATCTGAACCGATATTTCCGTGTTTTTAGCAAATATGTTATACTAAAGATTTTCAAACTTTTGCTATATAAGACGAATCCATAGGTCATACTACAGCTCTAATATTTTAGTTTTTATAAAAATGTTGATGTTTTTAGCCCATTTATGTATTATTTAATTTCGGTCTTGCCGTTCTTAAGATATAAAATAATCTATTTTGTGCCACGCCCAATTCACAGATCCCGCCCACATTTGGTCAGATGTTGTGTATTGATAACCAAGATGCTCGTACCTTATTTTGAAACTTTTCCTCTTTCCGTTCTCCAAATATACAGAAAAACTGACCGAAATCGTTAAGTCAACTGTGCTGTACGTATTTGTTATGTTAAAAAATAAAAATAAAAAAAAAACAAAAATCTTAACAAAATGTAAAAAAAAATTGTACAAAAAAAGTTCAATAGACGGGGATCGATCGCGCGACTAAAAGAAAAAAACTATTTATGACAAAGAGCTAAGACCACTGAGCCATTGAAGCACAGACGCAATCATCGTCAATAGAAGAAAATAAACAGTTTTCATTCAAAACTAATTTGTTTGGTTTTTAGTTAAAATTTGTATGTGTTTGTCGTTTGTGTATAAAAGGTAAAATAAATAAGTACAACAATCACAAACATAATGCCAATCAGTGCTGTCATATTATTTTTTTCAAAAATCTTTTTATTTGTAAAAAAAACTATTTTCGACCAAAAAAATATTTTTTTACAAATCGTTTAAAGAAATCACTAGAACTGCATGTGTTTTATTTCTACGAAAACGTTTAATTTAGCTGGCAAATTTGTATTTGGGATTTTATTTCGCTTTTTCATCAAAAAATATTTTTAATTTCTTTAGCTTAATTTTAAAAATTTTAAGGAAAATAGTTTTTAAATTTTTTTTTTTTATAAATAATTATAAGTTATGACCTTAAATAGTTGCACTCAAAGGGGAATTATGTATAAAATTTTCTTAATATATGAGAAATAAAATGGTTTAAAAATCTTTTTAAATTTTTTTTTTAAATCGGAGCAAAAAATATAAACAAAACCGTTTGTATCAGAGGGTTTTTATAAAAATTGATGTTTTTAGCCTATTTATGGATTATTTAATTATTAATATAAAATTTTGTTTAAATTAATTATTAAATGTTAAAAAAAAAACAAAAAAAAAAGTCTTAAGAAAATAGAAAAAAAAAATTTATAAAAAAAAGTTGAAAAGACGGGGGGTGGTATCGAACCCGCGCCTAAGAGAAAAAAATTATTTGTGACATAGCGCTTAGACAACTGAGCCATTATAGGTCATGTGCAATCATCGTTAATAGAAATAAATAAATAGTTTTCGTTCAATAGAGATTTGTTTGGTTTTTATTTAAATGGCAAATCTTTGTATTGGTTTGTTATTTATGTATAAAAGGCGAAGAGGTGAAAGAAAAGAATTTCAACAAATGGATGCAAACAGTAATGGATCACATGTAACAGAAAAATATAACAATCAAGTCCTCATCATGTCTGGGGTCTCCGGAAAACCCATTTCAACACACAGACGGACATCGCTAAATCAACTTCGCTCTTCATAAGGACCCAGAATATATATACTTTATAGGGTCTAAGATCAATATTGTAGAAATTACAAACGGAATGACAAACTTATAAATACCCTTCCACCTGTGTTGAAGGGTATAAAAACACACATACATTTTGGTACAATACTAAAAATATTATTTTTAGATTAAAGTACAACAACAACTCTTTATTTGAAGCAACAACTCAAACTTTGTTGTTGCATTTGAAAAAAAAAAACAACATTAAAAGTATTATAATTTCCTAAAATGAATGTGAATTAATATAGGGACAGTAAGAAAATTGTTTGAAATATTATTAGTATTTCATATTTTTTTAATGGAAATGTAATAGTGGTCACTGTATCTAATAGATGTACCCATTTCTGTACCATATTGGTGTAAATAAGTGTACCAGGTATGGATCCAAGGGTGAAAAAGGTATTGAATATAGAAAATCAGAACATATTGCCATGTGCATGGAATTTTCAAATTTTGATTGTGCCAAACTACTTCATTGGTATTGTTTATCAATTCTAGGTCAATCAAAATAAGACCTGATCACTATTAAGTCCTTAGAAGCTGATTTACTATCGGAATTTATTTACAAATTGTAAAGAGCATCGAAAATTAACTTTTGTGTTTTGGGGGGGGGGGGGGGGGGGGGGTTAATACAGATTGCAATGATTTGTTGAGAGTTTTTAAGACAATTTGGACTTTACTTTAAATCAATCACGTCATTTTAGATTACTCCAAAGCTTTGGAACCCCTATACAAAGTGCTTTCTAAGTACTACTATTTTTAAACTTTTCGTGGAGCAGTTTGGAATTTCGAATTTATACTAAAATATGTGTATGTATATGAAAAACAAGTCTTGTCAAGGCAACACAATCACACATCTTTATATATGAGTACATTTCATAAATGGTTGTAAATTTTGTTAATCCGAAAATCACTTTTTTTTGCATTAGACCCTTATAAAGAGCGAAGTTGATTTAACGATGTACGTCTGTGTGTTGAAATGGGTTTTCCGAAGACCCCAGACATGATGAGGACTTGATAAATGGCTGAGATATAAGCAAAAAACCAGGACTTCTTCTAATTTTTTCCTTAAAATCCCTGCATTTAATATGTTTGTTGAATTTTACGCATAACAAACACATCCATTTGTTGAAATTCTTTTCTTTCACGTCTTCACCTTTTATACACAAACAACAAACACATACAAAGATTTGTCATTTAAAAACCAAACAAATCTCTTTTAAACGAAAACTGTTTATTTACTTCTATTAACGACGATTGCGTATGTCTTTCAATGGCTCAGTGGTCTAAGCGCTTTGTCACAAATAGTTTTTTTCTTTTGGTCGCGCGATCGATCCCCCGTCTATTCAACTTTTTTTTTAATATTTCTTAAGACTTTTTTTATTATTTTTTTTAACATAACAAATACGTACAGCACAGTTGACTTAACGATGTCGGTCAATTTTTCTGTATATTTGGAAAATATACAGAAAAACTTTCGGAAAACTTTCCAATTATGGTACAAGCATCTTGGTTATCAATACACAACATCTAACCAAATGTGGGCGGGATTCGTGAATTGGGCGTGACACAAAATAGATTTTTTTATATCTTAAAACCGGTATGACCGTAATTAAATAATCCATAAATGGGCTAAAAACATCAAAATTTTTATAAAAACTAAAATTTTAGAGCTGTAATAAGACCTATGAATACGTCTTATTTAGCAAAAGATCGAAAATGCTTATTTGCTGCAAAACTCGGAAATATCAGTTCAGATACAAAAAAGTTATGACCAAAACATAAATTTTTTTAAATACCAATTTTCGGGAACCATAAATCTTCCCGAATCCAAGTTTTATTACCAAACTAAATGGTTAATTTCCTCTTAAAGTCGTCCGTATATAAATCTGTCCATTCCATATATGTCCATATATAAACTTCAGTTTTTTCCCAACCATAGTGAAGCCTATATACATATGTAAGATTCGGCATAGCCGAATTTAGCCGCTTTTACTTGTTTTTATTTCAAAAAATTTTTTGTGAATAAAACGAGTTTATATGTCACGATGATAGATGTAACTATAGAAACACTTATTGCAGCAAATTTTTTCCAAAAATTTTAAGATGCTGAACAAACAGCGTCGAATAATTGGGAACACTAGTTACAACCATATCGTCCGGTGCGAGTTGGCTAAATAATTTCCAAACTAAATACAAATTGAAAAATGTATTAGAAAATACATAGAAATTTGAAATATATTTTATTATTTTCCCAGTTCGCACCCACCTATAAATTATGTTAAAATATTTTAATAAAAATACTTTGCATTTTAAACCTGCCTTTTTAAATACTTATGTACATTTTCTATTATTCTTCTTCTTTCAGCTCAAAAATTATTTTCACAACTAAGCTTTATAATTATTTTATACTAAATTTTATATCAATATTATACAATTAATTCCATATAATTATTTATTTGCAATACAATAATTAAATATGAAATTTTTACATGGGAATCCCCATACTATGCTTTGCTTCCCTATACAAGAAATTGATGACAGAATCAAACACATAAGCAAAACAATAGTTGTGTTCGACGTACCAGAAAGCGTCTCTTATAACAAATGGGCAAATGAGAGCGTTCATGAGAGAGTAATTGTATTTTTATTTTTACCAGAACTTACCCTTACTTTTAGTTTGGGTAAAATTTTCAAATCATCAGCTGTTGCTAATAAATTAGCTGTTTTGCATTTTTGAAAAAAAATAGAGTTAAATAAATATTTACTATAAAGAACTTTTCCTTCTTAGTAATGAAAGAAAAATTTGAAAATGTAAATAGATATTTGCCATTTCAAATATATTTATTAATTAAGCTGTTTTTTAATATGAATAAATTTGACGTTTATTTTTGGGTATGAAATGTGGTTTTGTGCGTTCGCAGTATTTTGGACATTTTTGTGGTTGTGCGAGAGCATTTTTTGCTTACTCTCGTTTTACCAGACTTTACCCAAAATTACCTCGTACAGACCTAATATATATGTCGTTTCCTTCTTGCATACATGCAAGAGCGGAAAAACAAATAAATTGTTCTATGGCAGGTATTTACATCAATACTACCTTGTTATTGGTTTCACCAATATGCCAAAACATTGGCCATCGATAGTGGCATGTATTTTGAACAGAACTTAAAATTTTCATTCATTAAGTTATAGATAATAACACTGATTTAATCAAAATGAACCTACTAGCGTGTCCCCAATTCTGTGTAGCGGTTATCTGTCCTTCTTGGTGACGTCGTTCAGTTTTCTGTAATTCCCAAAGAATCGGGTGCTGCCATCCGTTATTAACTACACTCAGAATATTATGTTGTTAACTGTTTGTAGTTTAATAAAAAAGTTTTCCGTTCCATTTAAAAATAAAGGAAGATACATTTATTTGTCAAAGAAACATCTATATTAACTTTTTTATACATTTATTTGAAATAATTTACTATCATTTACCGATTTTTTTCAGTTTCATTTATTTTTTTCTTTTGTTTGAAATTTAATAAAAATTTACCCACAAAACGGAAACTTGTGGTTTATTTGTCTCCGTAACAGTTATTACAAATTTAAATTTTGTTTGCTGTCTGTTTCAAAAAAAAATATTCAAAAAATTTCAATTTGTTTTTTTATTTGAATTGGTTGTATATATCCAATACAATACAATTTACAAGAACTTCATAAACACACATACATATACAAATACATTCACACAAAAAGTGTTTATAGCTTCATATGCATACATACATTTTGTATTGTACGAGTATATTAAAAAAAACAAAAAATACAAAAACGGAAATAATTTCAAATAAATGAAAAAAACATTTATTTTTTAAGGATTGGTGGGTAAAATTTTGACATTTATTTTAACTGATTATATCAGTTGTTTCTTACGGATGTGTCAGTTGATTAATCAACATTTAAAAATAAATAACAAATGGCATTTAATTTAAATGAAAATTAAGTAGACCGGTTTTTAAATGAAATATCATTTCTTTTAAATGATATTTTCAGTTATTTTAACTTACAAACTTTTTTAAGTGTACTTGTTAGTTTGGCTACAAAAGGTAATATAAATTAATATCAATAAATATGAGAACTTTTATCTCACAAAATTTGATATCTTTGCCTTATTTTCCTGAACTTTGCTTTCCGGTAAACAGTGACAGTTGGGGTAATTGCTGGAACTGTCGCACTCTACCACAATTGTAACATTTATCCTTGGCTTTGCTTTTCCCCTAATGCCTGCTTAAAGGCATCTTTCAACTCCATGAGAACCTCTTTGAACCCCTCTGTTAACTTTGTGCATATATCTTTCTCTTTTTCAGCAGTTACTTCGAGGTTATGCACCTTATATATTTGTGGCTTAGAAATTACCTCAGAGTCTCTTGTGCCAGCGCGAATGACACAGTTTCGGCAATCGACGATTTTTGCGTAGCACACCCCATATCAACCATCACAACATTAAACATTGAAGATTATTCATTTTACTTTCTGGATTTTGAAAGTTTGTTCTCGACATCTTTGACTTGTATTTGGTTACAAAAACGACTTAGAGATTAGCGTGAAATCTCTAAGTCGTTTTTGTAACGTCAGCATTTTTATCATCAGTGACTCTAGAAGTTTCTCGTTGTCTGCTCTTGAAGTTTATTGAAGTTTAGCTATCAATTTCCCCTTGTCTGCTCAAGAAGTTTCTAACAGTTGCCTGTTTCCATTATTTCCATCATATCAGCTAACATTGTGCTTAACACTATATCACGGGAACTAACCTCCATTGATTCTTTTTCATCAAATTCATAAGTCCCAATGTCAATGTTATGCCGCTCGAATTCCTATGTCATCCTCTTTTGTAATTCCGTCTTATTACTTGCTGTCGGTAGCTCCAACTTACTCAATTCCATCTTGAGTTGTTTCACTTTAAGCTGTCATGAAATTAGGGGATCCCCTTATATATTGCAATCCCACTTCTGACACCAATTGTTACGATTTTACCTTTTAAAATCGCTGATTTATTTCCTTTAGATAAATCTAGTTCTGGAAATAATAAAAACCGTTCAAATTCTTTTATAGCTACTCTTTATTTAAACGCAAACTTAAAACAATAACACAAGAGACTTTATTTAAACTATTAAGTTTACACTTCCACAGATTATACAAACTCAATTAATCGCCAATGCTTATTCTTTTGCATTTTATTATCAACTAACTGCCATCTCACATTGCTGGCATATTTATATGAAGAGTTGCCATTTAACGGTTTTATAATTCAGGGCTGACATATCAAAATTTGTGTTTTCACGAGTAAATGGAAATTGAATAGAATTTCCGAAACAATAATTTCTATTTAGTATTTGTTTATACTTTATTATAAAGTTGTAATTTTCTCCTTTTTATTAATATAGTACTTTATTCATAAATTTAACTGTGGTCAGAAAGTTTGTCTTGTATTTTGTTTTGTTTTTCAACTTTTGTTTATTTAAATATTAAAAGTTCAAGAATCAAAAAATTATAACATTTTCTAATAATTTTACTTGTATGACTTTTTTCATAAATGGATCTTGTTTTATAGATTCTATAAAAACTTTCCAGAGATAATTATCTTTGAAATTATGAAGAAATTTGCTACTGATGTTAGAATAATTTTGTGAGTTTATGAAGTTTTATTTTAAAAAAAGCTTGTGTTTAGTTTTGTTTTTTAAATAAACGTTCTTAAATTAAGAAAAATTTAAAAATCACACCCCCACCTTGGGCTAAAGCCGCCACTGGTTGCCAATGACATTATTTTTGGGCAAAATTTGTTATGATTTCCAGCCTTTAAAATCTATGGCCATGTATCACAATATTCCGCTTGGGTTTTGTTAAACTTGCAAACTCAAATCTTCATGTAACATAATGCCATCCTAATTTACATAAAGCAATGAATCAAAAGGCGTAAACAACAAAAAACTATCACGTAAAATATTGATTTTCAGCAAAGCTTCCGACAGAGACGACCATGAAATGTGTGTTATTGTGTAACTAATGATCATTTCGATCATTCAAAAAATGTTTATGTAAATTTCTGCTCATACTCACATAAAATCATAAATGTCAAAAGAGTAAAAAATAAAAATTGAGTTCACGTTTGATTGTAATGCGTTTTACATGCGTCCTTTATCATAAAAATTTAAAAATCAAGAATAGTGGTCTAATTTTTAAACTTCATTCCACATTCAATTAATATTATAAATTAGTTTGTTTGCCTGTGTGTCTGTCCAGATGTTTTTACATCACCAGGCCCAATTTCTGAGCATATTTTACGTACCTCAGGAAGGGACTATAGGCCATACTAAAACGCGACACCTCTTATATAACCCAAAATTTTTAAATTAATATTCTGCGGATTCTAGTATGGGAGGGGTTAGGTGAAATGGGAGTGGCAAATCCTATAAAAGCTAAAACTTTAAATTGTTTTTGAACAAACATTTGACTCAAATTTTAAAGGGTGGTTAAATTTTAGGGGTAGATGTTGAATGTGAACCACACCTAAACGTCAAGTTTTTTTCTGCATTTCATTTGACATTTCTCAATTTCACACTAACTCAATTTGAACCATGGAAAGATAAACAATCGAGCAACGCGTTAAAGTTCTTCAGGCTTATTATGAAAATAGGCGTTCAAATCAAAATGCACTTTGTGATTTTTTTGGTCAGCGTAATCGACCAAATGTGTCCACAATCGGGATAATTGTGCACATATTTCTGCAAAGCGGGTCTGTAGGAAATGAGAAAACAGCTGTGCATGTTCGCGTTACTGTGGCAGAATAGCCGTCATCCTCGAATCGCCGTCGGTGTTCGCTATCGCGAGATCATAACGGAATTCTTGAAGACAGAAATTGAGGATATGGATGTGCACGATATGTGGTTTCAACAGGACGGTGCCACTTGACACACATCTAACGAAACAATGGCTCTTTTACGCGACAAATTCAATGGCCGTGTTATCTCACGTTTTGACGATGTCAATTGGCCGCCAAGATCATGTGATTTGACACCGATGGACTTCTTTCTTTGGGGTTATTTGAAAGAAAAGATGTACGTCGATAAGCCTACAACAATTCAAGAGCTAAAGGATGAGATGATTCGGCACATTTACGACATAGAACCTCAATTATGGCTCAGCGTCATCGAAAATTTGGACTATCGGATAGAGGTGTGCCGCCGATATTTTGTTCCAAGTGTGCCGCCGATATTTTGTTTCATAATTGAACCATACCATATTATCATAATAAAAAGAAATGATAATAATTTCCTAAATAATTTGTGTTTTATTCAAAATCAACATCGGCCCTTAAAATTTAACCACCCTTTATAATAGGTTATTTTTTTATTATTTTTATTCCATACAAATTTAAGTAGATATAGCTACTTAAAAATTAAGAATATATAAAATGTTTTCCAGCCTAAGAAATTATTAACTTTTCTCTTTTATATGTAAATAAAAATATTTGTCATAAAAATATTTGAAATTTTTGTATTTTTAAATTAATAAAATATTAAAAACAACAAAAGCTAACAAAGAAATTATGCGTTCCCGCGATGTCCATACACAAAAACACGCGACCCCAAATGTTCAAATTATATTTGTTTACAAAAAGTAAAGAAAAGTCAGCTAAGTAGGGATAGTCGTTTCCTTTACAAGTAGTTATAGATATAAAATTCGAAAAAAACAAACCTAATATTTTTAACTCTGCATGTCTTGGTGGCAGTGGGAGTGGCACCTCCCAAACAACCTAAAAACTAAAATTTCTTTATTTTTGTTCCTATAAAAAGTATTAGACAAAATTTGGAATGGTATATTGCAGAAAAATGTTCTAGCACTTGTCCAAAAGTAGCCGCGATAGGAGCTCCTCAAAGTTGCAAGTGATATTCCTCTGCCCCCTTCAACGGCTTCGAATAAAACCCCTCTTCAGGGTTAAAATAGAGAGTGAATGAGGGAGAAGACGTGGTACCTATATAATCAAGCTTATCAAATTGCTTTACTTCGGCTCCTGTTGTTATCAAAATGATAAGGTATGTGAGAAAAGTAAGTAAACTTTGTTAAAATTTTGTGAAAATGTTTCTAAGGGTTTCAAAAACGAAAATCTAAGAGGATTTAATTTTGCACGCGCCTCTTCCGGCTTACTCAAAATAAGGCAAGATCAGACGCCTTAAGTTTTAAAAAGAATTGAGAAACTATAAAAAAAAATTAAATTACTTATTGTAGAAAATCAAAATATTACTGTAATAATAGTTTAATAAGCTTATACCTACAATTTTAGAATAAGGTATTGCCTAAAATTGAAGAATAAGTTTATGCATATAATTGTAGAATTAACTTATGTTTGCATATAATAAATTCACATTTTATTGTATCTTTTTTTAATTGACTTATACTAAAAATAAAAAATACAAAATTAAAAAAAAAATTAAAAAATTAAACATTAAATTAAAAAAATTACAAAATACTTATAAATATTAAAAAAAACATCAGAAATTAAATATTACAAAACAAGTTAGTTGTAAAGGCCTGTAAAGTTTGGATATTTCATTTAAAATAGAGTGCACTCTTGAGCAAAAATTAAAAATGAAAATGCACGCGGTACAAAATATTCTACAATTAGCTTGCGATAAAATTAACGGGACTTGACTGGAACGAGACTTCAAAGAGTATAGAAATTATTGTTTGCTATAAGTCTTTCATAATCAAAATTATAGTATAAGTCTTTCATAATCAAAAGTATAGTAATATTTTTACAAGTACGCAAAAACCTGATAATAGCGATAATTGATTGTAAAACCTAATCAGAATTATTAAAATATCCGGATTACAGAATAAAAATTTAGAAACATTGTTCTTGTATTATATATAAAATTCATTTGTACATAGTATATATATCAATTTTTATATAAAAAAAATTTTTCCGCATAAATATAACACCACTTTTTATATTTTAGATAAGAATGGAGTTGCGTGGCAAAATAGTTTGTTTTTGCAGCAAAAAAGAGAAAAAAACTATGATTCTGAAGTAACGATTAATAGAGAGTAACATTGCACAACATTTTTTAGGCAATCCGGATTATAATTGAATACCAACTGAATATTTTCTATGTGTAGTTTTTCCTGGAATAAAGATTGGAAGCAAAAAACAGAGCTTTTTCGGCCACTCTATATGACCATTTTTTGGAGAAAAAATCTAATGCAAATGTCAGTGTTCACTATAAATATTTGGCACGTAGTTAACTTAGAAGAGTCTTACTAAGTCCAAAAAGCATAGTTGACATTTTTAGTTCGATCACCTGACTGTTATCACTGTTTTTGCAAGTTCAGGGCTTTTTAATATTATAATAAGTGAATAAAGAAAAGAAAACATTTGATGTCAATCAAGTTATAGAAAAATCAACACAATAATGCTGGCAAATAAATACGATTATTATGTTTCTATACATTTTAGCGATTACAGTCAGTCACATCTCGTATTCATGCAGTCATTTATATAATCTTTTTAACTCATCATATAAAATATGGGTGTTGTATTAAAAAATAATAATAAAAAAAGCTTTTCCAAATGGAAATGTCTGTCATTGTGCATTCAGTTTAAATGAACATACAGATTTCATCATGGGTGTTGAAACCTACGGAATAAGTTGAATGTTAAATCGATGCTGCTGTTACTTTTACACTGCTGCTGCACCCTCATAATCTACAATGATACTCCGCTTTGTAGAATAAAATTCAGTTAGAAAGATACATATTTACAACATCAAACGAACACACCATGTTTACACCCATGATTTGCATTATTCATGTAACATTATAGTACGACTGACGTCCGTTCCCTCACTGCTGTTTCGCTGAATGAATGCATGTGCAATGTGTTTGTATTTTTTTTTTTTTTGGAAGTTGCTGCTCAGGTTGACTGTGTGCCGCCTATTGAGGATGTCTTAACAACAGATACGTACCAAGAGTTATGGATTTTCCTAATACATATGTAACTATGTGTTTATACGAGTAGTCACTTATAAAATATTTTCACTTGTAATTTTCAAGTATGATTTGTTGTTTTGCACTTTGTCGCTATACACTGACGCCGACCAATGTTTTGATCTTTTCCGTTCACTTCCACATACACAAACACGCACACTTAAATATAATCACCCTATTGCTAGTTTAGCATTGCGGGACTATCCCCGACTTATTGTTAACCTCCTCATATTTTCCGTATTTGAAGTTCAAATTTTGCATAAATATTTTGTTATTCGTTTTCCTATAACTATCGGCATTGCTTACCCAGCAAAAATTAATAGAAGTGATTCTTGAGGAATCAATTTTTAATTGATTCCAAAGTATCACTTAGTTCTGATTTTCTAATTTTAAAGCAGTTCTTTTTCACAACTTCCAAAAATCTGATTTTAATGAAGTTTAGCTCTTTTCAAATCTATGACGGGTAACTTATTTTAAAAATAATGAAAGCTAAACGTTAACAATAGATATTTTCATATAAATTTGATATTCATAACTATGGTTAAGTACTAAACATTGGTAATTCTGTAACAAGTTATCAGGTTAAAGTGATTTCTATCAATTTTTAACTTTGAATTTCGCATAAAAAGTAAGGTTTGATTACTGAATGTGAATTAATGAGTTTCGTAAACTACGAAAAGCACTTTTTGTACCTAGTCTATAAATATATGGATGGTCATAACCCTACAAGAAATTGCTGATGGAAACTAACACATACAAAACTTATTTTCTAACACACTTGTAGCAATGTTGTATTTAATTGTTGCTGTCGGCGTTGCCATAGTGGGGTTTTTCGTATCAAATTTTGATAAACATTTTGTTTAAATATCTCTTTTGTTTAATCTTACTTTGACATCATTTTTATATACGTATTTGATCATCAGAGTATGTTTTTTTTTAAAGTTTTAGTTTTTTTTTTGCCCTTTTTAAATAAATTTCATGTAAAAATTTTCATTTTATATATGTATTATGGAATAGTAGGGATTTTTTTTTAAACAAGACTTTGTTAATAAAAAATGTTACACAATGGCGACGCTGACTAGTCAGCTATGACGAGGTTTACATCATTACTGATTAGTAAAATACTGTGGAGTGAGCAGTTCAGATATATGTTGTACTAGTTCATGAAGTCCAAGTATGAGAGAGAAACAATATCACACGTACAGGAATGATTACATCAGTTTTTTTCATATTGCCCTCAATAAAATGATAGAAACTTCTGATGTATATACCCATCAGCAATGATCATCAGATGATGCATCACATTACCGTCATTGTTCTTGTAGGGAAGTTGCCAAATAGTATGTATCAAACAGTTTTACTTAAGAAAACGATGCCAAATGACTTTTATAAGTTGGAGAAATCGTTTATATGCTTAACTTAATTTGTCTGTTTGTTGTCAACTTATGACCAATAATATAGAAAGCTTTATATTAATACAACAAAACTGTTAAAATTTTAATACAAAATTCAAAATTTAATTGGGAACATCAAAAGATCTCATTTTTCAATAATCCATACGGAGGTCTTTAGATGCAATGAAAAAGGATCATAAAAGAAAACTTCCACCCTATGACACCCTTTCAAAAGATCATTGGTTCCGATCAAAATTTTCACAACACCGGAATCAAAATCACGTTTTCTTTTTCTCTTCTTTTGCTACTTTCTTTTTTTTTTTTGCTGGGTAACAACAAACAAATTTATTCAACTATTTTGTATGATTGAAGGTAATGTAAAATTTAGTGTATGTGCAAATAAATATCAGTCATTTCACGATAGATCAGTCAAAATGTGACAGTGGCTCATCTGATTTCAATAATATTTTGAAAGCAACAACCCCATGGAGCCACTTAAAGATTGTCGTTTTTATTTTTTTTTTTTTTGGGAAACGAAAACTAACAGTCTTCTTTTGAAAAGATTTTTTTAATACTCATACGTCACGTATATGCAATAGGTCACTAAATTAGTCCGAACATTTAAAACTAACCAGCGGTTAACCCATTTTGGAACGAAATTTTTATGCTTTATCAAAAATGTTCTTTAACTTTTTTTTGCCAAATAGCGCCTTCAGCAGTGATAATTGTCACCAATTTTTTTTATAAACAGTGTTTTTTGCTTATGTATTGACAGCCTTCGCAATTTAATTTTATTTCCGATCCATGCAACCCACTATGAACAATTTTTCGGGATTTTCTGACCAAAACCCTAAATGAGATATCCACTCGAAATTTAGCAAGGTTATTTGGCGTGAAGTTTTTAGGATCTGTATATAAAATTAGCATGATCAGACATAATTACGGCTGCTCTGACAAATTTAAAAAGAAATCATCGACATATATAAAATGGTAATGCGTATAAATCTTGAACCATTAAAACTATGGTGGATATATAACATATGTTTGTTCCCCCGATTTGCATAACATTTTTTGTATCCGATAGGTGATGCTGGGGTCGAAATATTTCCTAAATCTGTGTTAATGGTTAGATTTGGCTCATACCAAGAATATATATTAGTGACGTAGAAATAATTTTTTACAACAACCGGTCCCAGTATTTGGAGCTGGAGATATTTACGAATATGTGTGATTCGGCTTATATTCAGAATATATGTGTGGAAAATATTTGTATGTATTGCAAAAATGGTTTTTAATTATGTGTGGTTTTTAATTTGTCTACATGTGTCTTATAAAAATAGCCATCAGGGACTCCAATAGTTAAGGCTAATGTCAGAGTGCTAAAAAGCTAAAAGCGATTAGATACTACAAACCGTTCATAACCTGTTTTATAGCACATACACGCTTCTAGCTTCGCTTTCACTCTAACATCTTTCGAGCGAGCACATAAGAAAACACTAGCAGTGGTTTATAGCGCAGTATTATAGGATCGCTAAAGCTAAAGCCTAATGGTAATGATCGGAAACATTATCTTATTTCAAAAACGCCTAAAAGTTAACATCTTCTATTAAAAAGCACGATAACCTACGAAGAAGTTGGCAAAACTTTTGATCTCTTTCATTTAATGTAGTTTTTCGTGCAATTTTTTTCGAATTTTATTGAAAATAATATATCGAAATTAACCCTTTTAAAAATTTGAAACATTATTTCCTTATGGAAATTACATCAATTACATCTTACCTAGAAAAAGTTCCTCTATACCTTGAAAAAGTATGAGAGTATGCAAATATATGCATAAATTGTTGTAATCTAAAATTATTTAAATTTATAAATTAAAAAAATAAGTAAATCTGCATTTTAGAATTATAAATTGTGCATATTACGAGTATATTTATTTGCTCTATTGCTAATTGAAATAAATTTTAAAAGATTTTGCAATAGTATTTCAAGTACTTTTATAATGCAATAAATTTTGGGTACGGTATATGGAGATGTATATCCCAAGAACTATAAAATCCACATGTAATATTTCTTATTTAAAGACTTTTTGTAACTAAACTAGTAAATTTTTTGCTACTTTAAGTTTTAAAATTCAGTTTCAGTTTTGCCAAACATTCATTCAGATATTTAATGGGTACCACTTATTGCTAATTAAGATCATATACTTATTTCAGGAAATTTTGCAGCATTAGAACTATCATCCACAAAAGGTTTTAGTCGAATTTGTTTCATGCTGAAAAAGTTATACTCATAAGAGTTGAAAAAGAACTAAAAGTGACGAGTCAAATTAGATAAACTATGTTAGTTTTTGAATAAATAGGGTGCATTAACAGAATAAATGTTATGATTTAAGAAGGTTGACTGATATAACACTGATACCAAATAAAAAAAACATATATTTTTCATCATGCTTGACAAACATGAAAATGAGACACAATCAATCATTTTGGATGGTTTTCATAAAATATATTTTGAACAGACCAGAGCTTTTCATGCATCATGCTTGACAAACAAGCAAAAAAAATCCAAACATTTTATTTTTGTCCAACATGCTTGTCAATCCGTCAAACAAGACATTTCACGATCAAATTCATGCAACCGACAGGCATGATGTCCAACATGCTTTATAGTCTATGGACCGCCTTAAAATGGATTAAATCATGACAATCAAATCGTACGGTCTTGTATATGTATTTTGTTATTTGTGAACTTCAAATGCATTTGGTTTTTCACATAAGTTGTAATTATTCTTTAGAAAAAAATAATATTGGAACTATGTGTTATATATTATCTGAAATATTTTAAAGTTAATTAACGTATGCGAGGTATTGTTTGACCGGTTAAAGATCATGAAAATTTTTCTCTTTCCAAAGGAATAGAAAACTTAAACATTTTTTAATAAAGTAGAATACATAAAAAAAAGTTATTACACACTTGCTCAATAAAATGTATTTTCAGGTTCATTAAAATTCTTCGCACCCTAAAATCTAAATTAGAAAATATTTCGTATTTAACTCACAACTTTTTAAGAAAGGACTAATGAAAGCTAAAGCTTCGTGGTTTTATTGAGTAAAGATGTAATTTACTTACGAATTTTGGCTATATCAGCCGTCAGCTGATATTGAAAGAAATACTGTTTTTCTATTTACTTTTTTTATGCGAATGAATGTAAAAATATTAGTTGATTGAAATAAATATTTGTTAAAAAACTAATTTTATTTTAAGAGGAACAATATTCTAAATAGAATACGCATTTTATATTCTTATTTAGGACACATATTTTTTGTAGCGATCCAGTAACGCTGTTCTCAGTGAACGTGAGATGGTGATTTTATGATAAATAAAACAACTATAATGACATTAAAGTTAGTCATTTTGTTCGTGAGAATGTAAAAACAAGTCACTTCTACAGAAAATACGTAAGAACGAATATTTGCAAAAATATAGAATGAACGATCACTGCGGTTACCAGTGATTTTTAATCGCGGTGATTAAATCACCGGTATGGAAAAATTTGCTCATCTCTAGTTCCTTGAATTAATAATGAGTGTTTTATTAGAGTATTCGAAAAGCGAAACCGAAAACCGGTCAACCGGTTTCTTTATTTTTAAAAACCGATCGGTTTGGAATATTTTGTAAATTCGAAGAAAACTGAAAACCGGTCTTTTTTGTTCGGTAAACCGGTCTTTTTTGGTCTCTTGGTCTCTTTTATTTTTTCCGAACACTTTTATAATCGCTTGTTTGGTTATGAAGATTTCTAAGTCTAATAGATTCCGATGAAGACTTATCTTTGGATATTCCAAATTCAAATTGTTTAATTTCTGATCTAAATAACACAATAAACAGTATTCAAAATCCTAAAAAAGAGACTGTACAGAATCATTCATCATTATATGATGATTTCATATATCTTGATAAATGCGACAAAAGAACTGAAAAGTTGGAAAATTTATATAATTGTCTTTTGACTATTTGTCCAACATCTACTATTAGTGAAAGAGTATTTTCCACTTCTAGCTTTATCAAAAGCAAACAAAAAAAAAAATCGTCTTAAATCGAAACATTTAAATTGCATATTATTTCTAAAATATTATTTTAGAACTGAAAAATATATTTTTTTACATATTTAAAATGTAATATTAAAAAAACTTTTTAATGCCAAACGTTTTAAACGTTCAAATTACTAACGTACCTAATTTTACCAATTTACAAACTTAATGATCTCTATTCATTTAATATGAATTTAGTTTTATAATATTAATTTTTAAGATATTATATTAAAAAATATTGGTTTTAAGTTAATTTTTTGTTGAAATGAAATACAATAAAAAAATTAAAAATTATAAAGCTTTATTCGATCTTATTTTAATATTAATATTCAATTTTTTTAAGCTAAAGATCTTTTTTTTATAAAAACAAATTGTTAGCAAAATATCGAAAATAAAATTAGAAATTTTATAAAAAAAAGATCTTTAGCTTAAAAAAATTGAATATTAATAAAAAATTAAATTTAAATAATTATATATATGTATATATATTTTTTTTTTCAAAGAATGTATTTTTTTATTTTTATTACTTTATTTTTTTATTTTTATTACTTTTTATTCAAATTAAAAAAAAAAACGAAGAAACCGGTTTACCGGTTTTTTCTGCAAAAACCGAAACCGGTTTTTTCAAAAGGCCGGTTTTTTGAATACTCTATGTTTCATAAAAGAGGCCGCTACTAGTATATGAACCATAATTCCAGTTTCCAATTTCTTGCCACTAAAACATATTGTGAATCATACATGGGACTAATGCATTGGTTGCACTAATTAATTTATGATTCATCACCATTACATCGATAACAATTGTAATCAGTGGCATGCCCAGGGGCACGGACCCCCCCACCACGAAATTATTTCCAAAATACATTTTTTTACTATGTTTAGTATACATATATACATAATAGCTTGTATTTTATATATCAGTTTGTCATTCCGTTTGTAACATGTCGAAATATAGGTTTAAGACCCCATAAACTATATACATTCGTGATCCTTATGCAATTTTAAGACGATTTAGCGATGTCCGTCTGTCTGTCTGTTGACATGGCGATCACGACGCGAAGACGCAAGCGGGGGTGCCTACCCAGATTATTGAACATCCTCCCGAGAAGTTTGGTATTTAAAATGAGCAAAATCGGTTTGGCGGTTCAAAAGTTATGAGTGAAAATGTGAAGGTACCTTTAAATTTTCCATACAAATTTGTACAATTATTCTGTACCTATTTTTATTTTCTCTTAAGTAAAAATGTTATTAAGTCTTCTTCTTGTTCGATTACATTTATTGTCTTACATACTATGAGAATAATAACATTCGTAGAGCTATATGTGTGTTACTCTAATAATTATGTTAACATAAAAAACAACAATGTTAAAGTCGCTAACAGAGCAGACCCCTGTATATAACATTACTAAAACTAAATAACAAAAGTTCGTTACATAAATTGACAAAACATATTCATATTACACTTAATGCTAAATTTAGTATATACGTATATCATGCTCAGCCCCTATTATTGCCGTAGGCTGTGCTCATATATAATGAGGTAAGGTCCAGAGGAGCTGGATCGTCGTTAATACGTCCATTAATAATACCGACAGGAGAAAGATATGTAGATTCAGCCCAGATGGTGTTTTTCTCGCTTTCGTATATTTGGCTGACAAGCATATTATCGTGAAGCGCAAGTTTCTCAGCAAATCTGGCTTGCAACGACATGGAGTACCTACAGAAGGGTAGAACATCGGCATTTTCATAGACGTAACTATTTGAAAATCGTTTTATGAAATTTTCATAATTTTTTCCGATGCATTTTCCTAGGATTTTCCTAGTTCAGTTCTTTGGCTACTATAGGAGATGTAGTAAACCAGATTGGGTTTTTCTGTTAAGCTTTGTTGGTTTTTCGTTTCATTCCATAAAATGTATTTTTTGTTTTTGTAACCAAAGACATTTATATCTAAAGAAAGAGCAAAATACATAATTGCTTTAGTGCCGCTACTTTTGAATCACAGTAAAACTATACCCCGCCCCATGGCGATATAGCTTTGGATTAGGCTTTCAATTAATTTCAGTAATTTATTCAGATGTTGCTAGTAGACTTATTACATCATTTTAAAGTCAATTTTTCAAATGTTTGACGTAATAAAAGCATTTGTTTCACATTTTTATGTCAAAAAAGAAATTTTCATAGAGGAAAATTGTATTTTTTTATTCCATTTGTATTTTTGAGAATTAAAGAATTGGCAAATGTATATTTATGGTAATTTTTTCTTTTATAAAAAAATACACATGAATAAAAATAGGTATAATATGCACATAAAACATATATTTTTATAGTTTTTGGCAAATATTCATTTATGTTACGAAGAAAATAGAAAATAAATAATACTTCACTGCATATTGTAGCACAATATGGCTAATAGAGACTAGCTCTGCAGATGTGCCTAATGGAGAGAATGCACCTTCTGATGGGCCATCTATTGACAAACAGTTACAACTCATGTTCTTTCTTTAACAAATTAATTTATTTGCTGTATTATCTCCATTAGACAAACACACTTCAATTTTTTAAAGAAAGAACATTCGTTGCAACTATTTATCAATACGTGGCGCATCAGAAAGTGCATTCTCTCCATTAGGCATATTCCGCTTCAGAGCTTGTCACCATTAGCCGGAACAAAATTGAGTTTTTGACAAAAACTTTGCTTTAAAATGTGTTTTTTGTGCAGTCCATGGTTAAAAAAACTAGTGAAAATGTAAAGGTGCCTCCAAATTGCCCATACAAATTTAGTACAATTTCATAGTAGCGACTGGTACATAAGATATTTTCTCATATTTTTTCACCAGTCGCTTAGCAGTAAATATTTTTTTTTTTTTTTTTTTTTATTGCACAATTTTGGTATTTTGTATTTTATAAAATATATTTACAATATTTATTTTACTTAAAATAGTATTACAGCAAATAAAAAACAATTTATATATATAGATTTACAAGTCATATAGCTCAATACAAGGAGAAAAGTATTTAAAAAAAAAACCTTTTAATGTACAGTAAATAAAAAGTTTATAGAAGAAGTTAGGGTGGTCACTCATATGATCTCTTCCCAAAATAGGAAGAGAAAAATGAACAACTAAACGATCAACTCTCTAATCATCTCAAACTCAGACATTCTGCATCGACTTTCGAATGACAGTGTCAGATCTCTCATAATCATATACAACGTTTGATGATTGAAATGTTCATGCAAATGTACAGTAGAATGCCTTTTCGATAGTTTGTGTATAATTTTAAGATTCTTGTTTTGGATTATTTGAAGCTTTTTTATGTTGGTATTACAAGCTTTTTTGTACCAAACTTGACAGCCGTAGGACAGAATTGGACGAATACAACATTTGTATAATAGCAGTTTGTTTTTTATATTTAAGTGAGACCTTCTATTTAATAATGGAAATAGTGCCCTGCCGCATTTTATAGCTTTGCTACATGTGTTTTCAATATGTTGCTTAAATGTTAGTTTTTTATCCAAAGTTACACCAAGGTACTTTATAGTATCACGTATTTCTATAATGTTGCCCTGAATTATAAGTTGTCTATTAGGGACTCTTTTCGGAGATTTATTAAATGGAAATATTATTGCCTGCGTTTTTTCATTATTAATTTTAATTTTCCATTTTGTAAAATACTTTGCACTTTTTTCAATACTTGTCTGCATTTTTGTTACAATAGCATTAGACACTTTTCCCGAACTTATAAATGCACTATCATCAGCATAAAATGCAGCTTCGTTATTTCGGGTGACGCTAAAGTCTGATGTAAAAATAGAATAAAGTGTTGGTGATAACACTGATCCTTGAGGGAGACCAGCTGGAATGTTTTTTATGGATGAAAAAGTGTTATCTACGACAACAACAAAAGATCGTTCTTCAAGGAAACTTTTAATCAATTTTTGCATATACAGGGGATACCCAAAATTATTTAATTTATAAATTAGGGCTTAATGCCAGATACAGTCAAAAGCCTTCTCAATGTCGAGAAAGACAATTCCAGTACTTTTTCTCTGAAGTTTATTTAACTCAATTATATTCACAACTCTCTTAATTTGATGAACTGTAGAATGACTTAGCAGTAAATATTTTGTATTCACCTCAAACATTTTTTCACCACTAAAATTTTCTTTCACCATAAAAAATTTTTTTACCTTAAACATTTTTTCAACTCTAAATTTTGTTTTCCACCAAAAAAGTCTAATTGTGCAGAAATTAAAAATTTGCTTTGGAATCAGGGAAATTTTCTCAATTTTTCTCAGCTACCAAACCTTGTAAAATGTACAAAATTTTGTTTCGCCGCTGCTTACGACGAAATCTCTATACTTATCCTTTCACTATTATTAATTATTTCCACACTCGTAACATTGTTTGGTTAAAAACAACCAAAAATACACTTTAAAGTTTTTAAAACGTGTTCTATAAAGGAGTTATTGTTTTACACGTCGACTACCCTTTTCTGCTATTATCAGTGTTGGGTTTAAAAATTAGCAAAACTATACAAACGTTAGAAAAAAAATTATATTTTATTTATTGTTTTAAAATATTGTATTTTCAAAAATTTTTCAAAGAAATTTTGAAACCTTTGCACAGTTCCTAAGTGGAATTATTTAGTTTGTATATTTTTTTATAACAAAAAAAAAACGTGATTCCAATTGTATTACTTTTTTAAATTACAAATCTGAGATTCAAATACCACATTAATTTCAGAATTATGAGTTTTTTTATATGAAAACATATGTATTTAAAATTGAAAATATTTAATTAACAACTTAACTTATATAGAATTTCAATGTAGTAATAGTAGTTAAAAAGTTAGAATTTATAAAAATGCTGGAAAGTCCTGAAAAAAAAAATCCGGAATAAAAGAACACAATTTAAATACAAAAAATTACAAGTAAAATTAAATTTGAAATTGATACATAAAAATATCAAATAAGAAATACAAATATTTATTTAATTTTGTGTTTTTGAATATAAATTGATGCTTTATAAATTAAATTTAGAGTCATTCCGAAAGTTTTTGAAACAATGTAATAGTTTTTGAAATGGTTTTTGAATTTGAGTAAAAAATTTGCACGTGGCTATTCCACGTTCCTACGATATGTTTTTTTTTAATTCGATGTTGTTCATGGTGGCAAATAAGACCCCAATCTTAAAATGTAATTAAGCCCCATATTTCATAAAAATTCATAATGAAAATTAACACTTAAAATATAATGAAAAATGACCCCAACCTAATGAAAATTAGCCCCAAAATAAAGTTTAGGCATATTTTCATTTATTAGATTGAGGCATTTATGATGAAATGGAAAATTACCTCAAAATATTCAAAGCAAAGAAATATTGCTTATGTACAGCATTATACGCATATATAATGCATGTAATCAATTGAAATATTTTAAAGAATTAGAGTAAAAATCATTTTATATAAATCAAATATTTTAGTGATGCGCCTTTCAAAATAGTTTAAAAATAAAATAAATTTCTGCTCTCCGTCCATGAGTGTGTCCTCCCAGCCAGTTATTATTAAATTTGCTGGTAACAATGGAAGAGCCATCAATTTCCAATATGCGGTTTTTGCAGCATCCAACGATCTTATAAAATTGTAGAGCGGATGGTTTTCTATGACATTGCGTCTTAGAGCTTGGAATTTTCAAACTTGTGAAGAATTATACTTCTTCTTAATGTTTGAAAAAAAAAACAAAATTAAATTTGTTTAACAAAAATCACGCGATTTTTAGTAATAACTTTCCGGTTACGCCAAGTCTTTGACGATTCTTCAAAAGACTTTTGTAGCATAATAGATTTTTATCAAAATGATCTAAAAGCGGAAGAAGTAATAAATAAGTTTTAAATAAAAATTGTTTATGAATTTAAAAGTTCTAAATTTTGTTTTTATTGCTTTAAAATGGTCCAAAAATTTAGGTTTAAAAGTTGACAGGTTTAAAAAAAAATGTTAGAAAATCAAAATCCTGGGCATAACACTGATTGTAATGAAATAAATTTCATTGCCATTGTTTGAACTAATTGCAATGATTTAAGAATTTGATTTCATAAATAATGACAATGTTTTTGAATTTCATTACCAATACTAATGCATCAATTCAAAGAAGTCCTTAGGATTATTAACCGTCATTTGTACATTTTGTCTTATTATTTTTTGTAGAAAGCTACTTTGATAATATTCAAATCGTATAAGTTTTTTATAAACAAATTATTTTTCAATCAATTATAATTAGTTTGTTTATGCATTTGAGCTATTTGATTACCATTGGTAACATGCTCTTTCTGTATAATCGTATTGGAGGTGGTGTTTGGTAGCTTAAAAAGTGGTAATTTTGAGCTAAAAGTTAAGGAACGGCCGGGTCAACCCAAAAAATTGAATACGAAGAATTGGAATCATGGCTATATGTAAACGATCCAGGAATTGTCAGAATCATTGGGAGTGGATGTGTCGACAGTCAAAAGCAAGAAAACTGGATGCCATGTAAATTGAAGCCGCGCTACGTATACAGCTCCCGAATGCCAAAAAGGGAAGGGTCTTTTTCATCGCATTGTGACTGGCGATGAAAAGTGGGTCCATTACGAAAACCTCAAGCACATAAAGTCATGGGTTTTGCCCGGACAGCTATCAACATCCTTCGAAAAGCATAATATTTATGAAATGATGCTTATTCTCTGTTTTTGTTGTGACCAGCACGGCGACATCTAGCACGAGCTGCTCAAACCGATCACGGGAGAATGCTTTTGGAATCAACTCATGCGTTAGAGCCTTGCACTAAAGCAAAAATGGCCGGAATACGAAGAAACGCTGGATAACAGCTTGATAATGCTCGGCCACGTGTTAGAAGATCGGCCAAGACTTCCGAAAATTGCAAGAAAGATGGGAAATACTTTGAATAATATATTTGCAACTATTTTTGCAAAAGAAATCCGTAAATTTGAAAAAAGCACATTATGAATTCAAGGTTCCAATACATGCCTTAAAAATACGCATTTTATATTCCATCAACCACAGTCCCAGTGTTACCAATCCATTATATGCCAATCCATATAAGGAAAAATCGGCTGCCACTTATTATTAGAAAATTAATAAGTAAGGAGATTCTTAATGCCAAATAAATTACCTAGTGCTTGTCACAAAAATAAGAGCCCCATAAGGAGTAGATTTTTTAATTGGATAGAAGTAAAAAACGGATCGAAATAATCTAGCTCGTATTGCCTGTGCTGTAGCAGCCGACATTGAATTCGTGGTTGTGAGAAAAATGTTCTAAATAGAATCTTAAAAGACCCGACCTTTAAAAACCCAGCTTTCGGTTTATTCGAAAAATTGTTTTTTGAAAACCAGTTTCGGTTTTTGTCAAAAACCGAGTTTTTCGGGCTTTTTCAAGCATAGAAAAAACGTTTCAACGGCTGTAAAAATTCTAATCATGTTATTTTTTAAATCAAAAATTTTGAAAGATTTGTAATATATTAAAAAAATACCAGTTTGGCGGATTCATGTAAATTGAACCTATTCTTATCACATCTGTGTCATAAATGTTATATACTGCATTCGTTTCAGTTTTTAATACATAGTTTATTGAACAATTATCCTGTTTTAATATAAAAAATCTGAAAAAAATAACGAATTCAATATAAGGGTGCTGAGAACACTCCTATCCAATCCTAATAGAACCCTGATTGCCCCTGCGTTCAATCCGGGCCATAACGACCTAGACACCCTCCAGGACCAATTAACGGCATCGCGGAACCTTTCCCGTATCACCCATAGTAGTCATATAAGGGGGGCTTTACCCCCTGCCCCTTACCCTTAAGTACAGATTCGAAAGCTCTTAGCGCAGCCGACTATCGACGTAAATTGTCACCACAGACTCCCCTCGATGTGATCCAGTATCACCTCCGTCGCCCTCCAGATCGCTAGGATCTCAGCCTGGAAGACACTGAACTCATCCCGGAGTCTGAATGACCTTTTCACGTCAGTGTCAGCAATATAAACACCGGCACCAGTGTCCATCTTGTAGCCGTCCGTAAATACTGCCCACCCCTCAAACAGTCCGTTTGATCCACGCCAAACTTCCATATCCGGGAAATCCATCGGTGGTGTTACACCGAAATCCAAGGTCATAATCCTATGATCCGAAATTCCCGCCGGAATACTACCCTGATCAAGCAGACGTATAGAATTCTTGTGTGATCATCCCGCCTAGGTCTAATCAACGAAGACTCGTAGAGTCTAAATAAGTTCCTAGCAGCCACACTCCTCACATAATGTTCAATGGGAGACAGATGTAGTAGGATTTCCAACGCTGCCTGTGGCGTGCTTCTTCTTGCATCTGTGATGGCTAGAGATGCACTCCTCTGAGCCTTATTGAGCATCTTCCTACAGCAATCCACTCTCCACGCATCCCACCAAACAGTGCATCCGTAAATAAGAACAGGCCGTACCATCGATGTATAAATCCAGTTTACCATATCCGGTATTATCCTCCAATTCTTACCGATGGATTTTCTGCATGTGTGGTAGGCATTGAGTCCCCTTTTCATCCTCTCCTGTGAGTTTCTCCACCAAGACAGTTTACAGTTGAGGAAGTTACTAAAATACTTAGCACTGTCAGATAGAGTTAACTCGACGCCATCCAGCACTGGCCTCATAAAACGGTATATCCTGTAACTTCTGGTAAAAAGTACCAGCTCAGTCTTCGCAGGGTTTACACACAGCTCCCTATCCTTCGCCCATGCCAAGAGTTCGCCCAACATCACCTGCATAATTTCACCGATCGTGAACAGAAATTTTCCCCTGACCAGCAGAACTACAGGTTGGTTGAAAAGTTCTTGCGCTCACCAAGAGATGGCACTGCTAGCTGCAAACTTTTTTTTTTTCTCAAGTTGGTATAACTGTCCTGAGAACACATGCAAAGTTGCAAGTCATTCCGTCAATTCTTTCTTTGTTTACAAGCCATTTGAAGTTGACGTGTCATTGATTTTTTTTAATATGAAAAAAATTTAATATCGTGCAGTCATTAGATTCTTTGTTTTTGAAGGGTTTAAAAGCAAAGGAAATCTATGAACAATTGTTAGAAGTGTATAAGGAGTCCTTACCTTCAAAACGCACCATTGAATTTTGGGCTGGTGAATTTAAACGTGGTCGTACCAGCCTTAAAGGCGATCCACGCGAGGGACGACCAAAAACTGCAACCACAGCAGAAATCATTGAGCAGGTACATAATATAGTTAGTGAAGACCCAAGTTTGACTAAGCGTGAAATTGCTAATGCCATAGGCATCTCAGACGAACGAGTACTCCATATTTTATATGAAGAATTATGTATGAAAAAACTGTTTGGAAAGTTAGTGCCGCACAAATTAACAATTCAACAAAAACTGGATCGAAAACAAATTTCTCAGCGTAATTTGGAGCGTTTTAAGCCGAATAAAACCGACTTCTTGCATCGTTTTATAACTATGGATGAGACTTGGATCTACCACCATGATCCTAAATTGAAACAAGAACATTTACAGTGGACTGAAGCTGGTTGTTCAGCTCCAAAGCAGGTAAAGTCACAACGATCAGCAAAGAAGGTTATGGCATCAGTTTTTTGGGATGCATAAGGAATTTTGTTGATTGATTATCTTCAGAGAGATAAAACAATCAACTCTGAATATTATTGCAGCCTTTTGGATAGCTGGATGAAAAAATTCGTAAGAAAGGACCTGGTTTAAAGAAGAAAAAAATCATTTTTCATCAAGACAATGCACCTGCTCACAAAAGTGTTTTGACGGTGGCTAAATTAAAAGAATTAAAGTACGAATTGCTTGAACATCCACCGTATTCACCAGATTTGGCTCCCAGTGACTACTATCTCTTCAGAAATCTCAAACAATTCCTTCGTGGAAAGCATTTTTCGTCGAATGAAGAGGCCATAGCAGCCGTAGACGGTTATTTTGCAGAGCTTCCGGAAAACCATTATAAGGATGGGATAAAATTATTGGAAGATCATTGGAACAAGTGTATTAAGCTTCTAGGAGATTATATGGAATAAAAAATATATTTCGTACCAAAAACAGTATTCTTTCATTTCGAGCGCAGGAAATTTTCAACCAACCTGTATGTCATCCGCTTGGCAACAACTTTCCTACTCCTGGAATGAAATGACCTGAGAATCCGTTGACCGCAGGCAACCACAGTAGAGAAGGAGAAAGGTTACCATAGGGTCACCACAGGGGGTGACCCTATGGTAACCTTTCTCCTTATACTAAATCCCCCAGGCTCGAGTTGATAATCCTGTTGCTAAGCATATAGACTATCCACTCCACTAGAAAGCTCTAACCAAGGAATCCCTAATGCACCAAGGAATCCCTAATCGCCTCAATACTAATGTTATTAAAGGCTCCTTCTATGTCCAGAAACGCGGCGAGAGTATATTCCTTATGTCTCAGGCCGTGCTCAATACAACCCACTACCTCATGTAGCGCACTCTTAACAGATTTACCGTTAAGGTAGGCATGTTGAGAGTTTCTTATGAGTTGGGTATCAATATTACCTAATAGGAATGAAGACAGACTAATAGGCCTGAAATCTCGGCTTCGAGTGGCCTGCCCTGCCAGCCTTGGGTATGAAAATTACCCTGACCTCTCTCCAACCACTGAGGCATTTCTTAAATATATTCACCAGCAGAAATAATGCTTCGTCCGGGATATTGCAGAGCATAGTCGGCAAAATACCATCCGGACCCGTTGATTTATATCGGTCGAAGGTATTGACCGACCACTCAGGCTTCTCCCTTGTGACTATTTCCTCGACGCAGGCGGCCGTATGACTCGATATCACAGACATTCTGTTCCATTGACCATCGTCCATACCTCCGGTTTCCGTACACCCAGGAAAGTGCGCCTCCATGAGTAAGGTTAGGGTAAGATTTTTTTAAAATTTAAATTTTTATCGTCCCAAAACTTTACAAACGATTATATTATTTGCTTATCGCATGAATTTTAATAAATAAATAAATAAAATGGATATTTTTCTATTTCTATTTGAAATAATATTTTTTAAATATTTTTATAAGAAAGCGATACTTTTTGGTAATACTTTAAATTTAGGAAGTTTATTGGACATTTAAGGTAAAATTTTTAAAAAAGACCTACTGTATGGGTATTTTAAGCGTAAGGACATTTGCTATTATTTCGTAAAAAATATTTTACGGTAAACGGTTTTTAATAATTTCAGTAGCGGTATTTAATGTATAACGATATTTCAGTTATATTAGTAACAGTATTTTAAGGATAACGGTTTTTCATTATTTCGGTTTTTTAACGGCTTTTTTGGCTGTTGAAAGGGTTTTAAATCGATAACTCTATTTTATTGGCATTGCCTGCCAAAAATTTTACTTGGTTTGGGGTTAAAAATAGAAAGCATAGAGAAAAGAGAAAATGTTTGAGAAGATAAAAAGTTTGTTACAGGTGAAATGAGGAAAAAGTAAAAGAACCACAGGCATTGAAGCAAAGATGCAGCTGTATGAAAAATATCGTCATGAAATGTGAACACATGAAACTTTGGCAAATGATTTGGATTGAAAAAGGTTTGTAAATACTTTGCTTAAAACTATTCCAAGAATAAGCCCACGAAGTAGAAATGTACTATCTCAAAGTTGAAAATACAAACAATCGAGTGTACAAAATGCTTTTCTTAAATACTTGAAACATTGATCGACGAATTGTTATTAATTGGATAAAAAAGCCTACAGTTTTAAAAACATTTAAAAAAAAAACTGCTTAAAAAAAGAAAGTACTCCGCAGGAGAGATAATGCCTATATTTTTGTTTTGATTCTTTGCCATTAATGGAGTCTCACTATTATCGTGCTGATACTAAAGAACTCTCTGTTGGCAGAATGGTGTGCAAAAAAGAAGCTTTACGACTTTTATGTTTCCAGGAAAAAAAACCTTACCAAATAATAGGGTTTAGAATGAGCAGTAACTGTTTGAAGTTTGCCTGATAAGCTCATTATTTTAACACAGGGATTTTATTGGGGTAACTAGTTGGCCCCAAGCTTACGATTAAGGAATAAAATAACTAGTCAATGGTAAGGTTAAAATAACTAGTTAAAGGTAAGGTAAAAATAACTGACTAGAATTCTTCAAAAACACAGTTTGAACTGATTTAAAAAAAAATAAATATCAAAACCAAAAATAGATTTTTACTGCCAAATAAGTATCTAAAACATATTACTAGTGTCTCATTATTTAGACTTTGAAAGTAATGCAATATTCAAGGGGCTGTATAACACATTATTGGTGACGCATTATTTTCACTTTGTAAGTAATTCAGTGGGCAGGATTAACCATTATTAGAAATGCAAAATGCAATAAGCTGCTATTATTTAATTTTTTCTGGGTTAATGACGGGTCTTAAAAAATTATATTTGGTCACTTTTTAATTCTGTTGCCTTTGAAGCATTAAATGCAACAAATCTGAAATATTTACACGTCTTTCTATACAAACATGAACTAAATAATTTATTTTATTTTTTAACAGCAATGAAAAAAGACTGCGTTTTATTATTTTTTATTTTAAAATAATAAAAAATCGTTTAACAATATAAAGCAATAAAAACCAGGTAGAAAGAAAATGTGAAAAGAGCGAATGTGCTAAGTCACAAAAAGAATATAAGTCTGCAACAGCTTTATTTTAAAATTGTACGATTTTTGCGATTATTGCATTTATAGATTTAAAAACTATTAACAACGAAAAAAGAAGGGTAAAAATGGACTTGGGGCGTTTGACACTTACGAAGCCAACGATATATAAAATTCTTTTCAAATCTTCAATAATTAATAATTTCAATTGCTCATAATTACATTTTTTCTTTTCTTAATATTACACATTGTTGCCAGATCGACTTAAAAAATATGTATGTATTTTAAAATTTGTGTATATTTATTTATAAATAGTTTAAACATTGTAACGTGCCGTTACGAATCTACTTATCCTCATACCCAGTATTACTACCTTTGCCCAAACCCAATATTATGCTTACAATTCTTATTGAGTTGGGAAAATTATTTACATATAGGGTGAAAATTAAAGGCTTTAAGGGAGCTAGAACCGAGGGACGAATCGGGTAATACTTCGACTCGGGAACGGGGTATTACCTGATATGTCTCGTCGTTAGCCAGTCATATTATTTGAACACGAGAGCCGTTGTTTATTCCAGTCGTATTATTTGAACCCGAGATCCGTTGTTTATTCTCGTTATTAGCTAGTCGTACTATTTCAACACGAGAACCAATGTTTATTCTCGTTAGTAGCTAGTCGTTTATTTGAACACGAGAACCGTTGTTTATTCTCGTTTTTAGCTAGTCGTATAATTTGAACCCGAGAACCGTTGTTTCTCGTCGTTAGCCAGCCGCTTGTAGTTAGTCGTATCATTTAAGTACGGGAACCACTGTTTATCCCCGTTGGTTGCTAATCAATCCAACTAGCCGAGCCGAAACTCTTTCTAGAGTTCGGTGAATATTACCTACGATCAAAACTCGCACCGAAACGTGGTTTCCTCTGAATCCGTATCGTATTGTCGACCATCGATGTAAGGGGTAGGGTTATCGCGTACTATTTTATAAAAACCTCAAAGGAAGCAGACTTTTGGCGAACCTAGACAGCTGAGCTATACCCCAGCTGGAAAATAAACTGCATCACAACATTATAAATTATGAAACAAATTGCAGCATGATATACGTTTAATTCACCAAATAAATAATTTTTAATAAAAATGTGAGTGAACTATCTTCTTAAAAATCACTTTCATAATATGTTTTTATTCTTCAGTTGGGAGATTACATAATATGGAGAAATGCTGCAGTTTTGTGCAATGCTTATTAGTAATTGATTTGTTAATATTGGAGGTTTGAAGAGCATGTCATATTCTTATGTGTGTCTTTCTTGATCCTATGTTTAAGGCTTTAAGTGGGTTTCGAAGGGTAAAAAAGCGTATTTTTACTATGTTTTAAATATATCAAATTTAATATTTTATTCTCACAATTTAGGATATTAAGGATACATATTTAACAAGTACTTTGTGAAATATCAAGAAAATCGCGACTCAAGTTTAAACAGACTTACATAGATTCCGGCATTAAAAAATCAAGAACCTGTTGCAGCGGCAATATCCAGGTCATCGATTTGCTCTTCCCCGTGACAAATTCCAATTTTTAAACCAACCTAACCTCTTAAGCATGTCCAAGACATGCTATAGCTGAAAAATTTTGTATTTGAGTATTTATAATAAATATATTGCATTTCAAAAGTAATTTTTAATTTATTATATTAAAAAATTGCATTATATATTAATTTTTTTTTCAAATTATGCATTTTTTATCCATTGCTGAACTAGCACAATACATTCCTCATAGAGGATACCTTCCTTAGTAATAAGTATTATTTCAAGCAGTTTGTGTGTCACCTACGATGATTAATGCCTTTGCCACGCCGACATCGATTAAGTGCGGCAGTTTGCCAACAAACAAGTAAATCAGTTGAAGAAATGCGTAGACTTACAGACACCGCGATAATTTTCATAAACATTTATACAAAAATTATTTTGCATATTGTGTACGAGTTAAAATTTTTACACCGCGGGTGACGAAATAGGTTAGTACTCTTATGCAAATATAAATGCAAATAAAACATAGATCACTTCAAAATTCATTTGACCTTGAAGTTTAAGCACTACAGTTTGCAGTGTCTGAAATAACTAACAAGGAAGATCTGCGGCGTTATCCACTTCGATTTTGATGGAGACAAAAGTATTTAACATGTATTGTGTTATTGGCCCAATATCGTACACTCACAAAAAATTAACTAGAATTTAGAAAAATTAACTTGTTTAGAGGAAAAATTGAAATGAAAACGGCGCCAAAGACACTTTTTACCAATATTTAATAAAATTTTCCTTGAAAATAAGAAACAAATTTTACTTAAAATTTGGTCAAAATTTCTTAATTATAAAAAAACTTTACTACTGATAAGTAAATTTTTATTAGAAAACAGTAAAATTTCCTCCTAATTAGTTCATACATCATCTAAAATTGTACTGTTAGATAGTAAATGTTTCCTTGGTTTTAGGAAAAATTTAATTTTACTTAAGTTCCTTATATAATTTTTTTTACTAAAAACTAGGACTTAACTCCCTAAAAATAAGAAAATATTTTCTAACATCAAGTTAAATAGCACTTCTTTTAAGTGAAAATTATCCTTATCCTGCTTCTATGGTAAATGTTATATATTTTAACGTACTTTGCACTCATTGCATAAGTTTTTTCCCACTTTCAGAGGACACACGGCATCTATGGCTAAGGACACTGGGGCTCCTTTGTCTTTTTAAATTAACTAATTTAAGAAAATTGTTTCAAAAATACAAAATATCACAGTTCCATTTCTTGTTATTATTGGAATATGGAATAATGTCATAAGTTAGTTTTATGACATTTTTAGCTTAAACTTTAATTGACATATACAAATCTTATCTTAATTTTACTACTCGCGAACAAAAAATGAACACACATTAAGTTCAAGTACTTTCTCGATTTAAGTTACACACATCTTTTGAACTGAATGGGAATAAATTATGTCCTATTTTTTTTTTTTTTTGAACCAAACTTAATTTTATTACATTTGAGTATGCAATTTTCTTAAGACTAAGATTTTTTTTTAAAAATGAATAAATTTTTATTTAATTGACTTGTTTTTTCCTAAAATCAAGAAATATTACTTAGGAAAAATATGAACTATTTCTGAGTATATAAACTATTTCGTTTTTCCTCAAACTTAGGAATTTTTATTTTTTTTGAGAAAATTTTTCTAACTTTTAATAAAGTTTTACTTAAATTGAGGAGAATTTATAAACTATTTTGAAGGAAATTTTTAATTACATTTTAGTTCATGTCTTTTTCTTGAGTGTATTAAGTTGCTACAACGTAGGGGTAAAAAAACACTACACTACTACGTAATCAGGGTATAATGAGCCGTGCTGATGTTTGTATGTGTGTCTGCGTTAAGTTTTTTGTAAAAACTCAAAATTGTTTTGACAAACTATTATCTTTGTTAGTTTGCGCACGTCACTTGTGTAGTCTACTTGGCGCATAACTGCTAAAAATACCTCTAGTAGACTAAACTTATCGTATCACATAAGTTTCTATGGGACCAAGGAAGAACACAATTGTGTTTGGTTAGTATTGGTCCATATTCAGACCTACCTTCCATATAAAGGTTTTTTTGAGTTGAGATTAAATGGCATTTAGAGACAAAACCAAAGATATCTAGTTGACATTTGTATTGTGAATTGGTTGTAACCAGGGTTGGGAGGCAAAACTAACATTATCGTTAACTATTATGGTTAAATTTTCCTTGAGATAATGCTTAGCATTGGTTAGTTAATGGGCCTAAAAAAATATATTTACCAGTGGTTAAAGGTGGTACAAGTCTTAACCATGGTATAAATTGAGATAAGTTATAGGCCCTCACATTGGTAACATATGTTGAAGAAATTACATAGTTCAACTTAAAAATCTTATTGTAAAATTATCTGAAATTAAATTAAACAATCTGAAATTGATAGATTCGTGAAGGTCGACATAATGTGACATTATCTTGTTATCGTTTGTTGTCCCAGGTAACATTAGAAATGTAGAACAAGGAATAAATTCAGTGCATAATTTACATGCTATGGCTGTAAACAGATATAATACATTTAACATAACGACGTTACAACCCACTCTCGAATTAAATCAATCTTTAACAAGCTAACAACAAACGACTTCATTACAATCCACCAAATATGGCCGTGGGAACTATTAGACTTTCGTAGACTTTTTGGTGCAACTACTCTTCAATTTTTTGGTTGCAAGATGTTAAAGCAATTCCACATGCTGACTGTCTATAAAATAAAAAGCAACCAAAAAATAGAAATATGTACTACGAAAAAACTATAAAAACACTCACTTATACGAGCATGAACTATATGCAACTTTGAACGAATGAACAAACGGCGAAAACATCCATCTGTGATTGTGGACAATGCATAATACGATGAACAAACCTTCCTACATGTATACGTGTACATGTATAGTTTGTATGTATATACTTACTACCACTGACATTCGTTGTAACGGCTTCAATTAAAATTAAAATTATTTTTTATATGTTCAACATTGATACATTCATATGAACATACCAATACGATGAGATACGATACATATGTGTCCAAACAAGAGCGAAAAATTTGAATTTGTTGCGATACATCACGATTTCAGCAGTTACCAAAAATGGATTTTTGTCGTTTTGTTGGACACTGGATGGCGCTGGGACTGCTAACGTGTGGAAAACTAGACCAAGCTCTTCTCTCACAACTGTTGTTGTTAATCTAAATTACAGCAGAAGCAATACTAACAACTGCAACAACAACAACGGGAACAGCAATAACATAACACACACTTGCGGCAAGAAAATAAAAAATATATCATTTTAGTTGATCACCCGGCTGAAAACTAGACTCCCACAGCTCCCGCAGTTTCACACTAAAGTCAAGAAGTGAACAATGATTTACGAAAGAATAACCGACTAACATACCCAGCTAGAAATATTTAAACGGGAAAGCACTGGAAAGGCACTTTAACAGGTGGTACAACTGCTGGCAAAAAGTTTTTTCCTAAAATGATAACATCATTAGTAAAAAGAACCGGCACTATAAACAAGATTGCAAAACCTTGGCAAAACCGAAAATTAGACAGTCTAATACCACGCTCATACTGAACCCCAAAATACGCATTTTCGTTTTTTTATATTTTTGACTCTCAAATTGCATACAAATTTTAAACCGAAACCTGTTAAAAACGAAAACTATTTATTTTGGGATTCAGTATGTACTTATTATTAAAATTGATTGAATATGTTAAAAAAACCAACTTTAGTTAAAGCAACAACAATAACAAAAAGGATAGCAATATCTTTGTTAAATTTGTGATTTTCGTTATGAATAAATTTTAATGGTTAAAGTTTGAGATATTTCTCAAACTCAAATGCAAGAACTTAAATCTACACTTAAGCCTAGGGAGAACACCATAAAGACAATCTGAATCCCAGCAAAACTTTGGTAATGTATGCGATATTACTTTTTTCATTATTTGCAAGCATTAAGTAATAAGTTACTGATTATTGATTACGTAATATATGATTTATAAATGTAAAGTAATAATTGAAATATTTTTTAAAATCTATTTTTAGATACATTACTTTGTATTTTTTGTAAGCAAAAGGGTAATGTATGTTTGTTTTGACAACACTAGCGAAAAAACGAAGCGCAACAATTCATTTAAGTTTAAAGCAATCAAATACTATATGCGCCGATAGCTCAGTAGGTAGAGTTCTTGGCTGGCAACCAGAGTGTCCTAGTTCGATTCCCATCATGACCACATTATTTTTAATAACGTTCCTCTTTTCTAAAAATCTATTTTTAGACACATTACTTTTTCCATTCTCGTAACTATGTAAGTAACCTGTTTCATTATCACCTCTAAAGTAATGGGTATATACATTACTTAGAGGCTCATCGCCTGTAAAATTTATCAGTGAAGTAAGGTGTAAAGTAATCCATGAGCCCCTATGGCTACACATTACTTTACACATTATTTGGTAATGTGTGGTTTTTCTGGGATATAGTACTTGCTGTTACTTAAAAATTCATTAATTGTCAACCTTTGAAATTTGTGATCTTAAATCGAAAATTAATTTAAATCGATGCGTATTTGATTCCCAGCCACGGCGACATCAATTTAGAAATATAATACGTATGAGTTCTCTATTCTTTACAGATATTATAAAGTCTTCATTCGGTGTTTCAAAGTCTCTTAACCCCACCGAAGTAAAATAACATAACAAAGCTTCGAACTAAAGAACTTTAACAATTTCACCAAATATCCAACAGATGGTGGGCAACAAATGTTCTAGGACTTTTTAATTATCATTTGCATTTATACAAATAAACAATAGACTTCACTACAATTAAAAAATATTAAAAAAACGGAAAAGACTTAAAGATTTATGCCTGTAACTTGGAATTGAAACCTTCTGACTGGTGTAATTTTTGTAAATACTGGTAAACGCTTTTTGTAAACTCTTTTTTATGTCACAAATAATTGTTCTACCAGTAATCCATTTTTAATTTCATGGGTGAATTGAACCAGTTGAAATCGACAAATCAGGTTTTATTAAAATGTTCATTTCGCGAATAAAGAATAACGCGGTTTATTTTTATTAAATACCCAGTTTTTTAAACTATGTAAATTTTGCCTTCGATTTATTAGAAACTGAAAGTAAATTTACAAAATACATTGTTAAAAAAATGGTTTTTAATAATAAAATTAAAAAAATAAAAAAATAATGTACTCCAAAAACTTACTAAAACTAAAATTTTTCTATGAATGCGTCTATGCAAAGATTCTTTTCAATCTTAAAAGTTGATTAGAAAAAAAAAAACTGTAAAACTTTCCATAGGCTCAAAAATTAATCTGTTTTGAAGCCTTTTTTGTATTGTTCCGGTGCAATGATGACTTTAAGTGTTTATTGATTGGAATATTTTCAAAAATACAAACAAAATATAAATTTTATAATTTTTCAAAAATAAAAAAATTTTAAAAATATGTACCGAAAAAATATATTTTTTTAATAATCCGAAAGATTTCTTGGATTTTGGTGTATTTTTTTTTGTTTATTTTAGTATTATTTTAAACTTCATACACACTAATCTCCAAAATACGTATTTTCGTTTCTTTTTCAAGTTTTAAACTTTCAAATTCCATACAAATTTTAAATCGAAAACTTCAAAATGACGAACGTATATATTTTGCATACAAATTTTAAATCTAAAACTTGAAAATGACGAAAAAACGTATTTTGGGGCTCAGTACGAATGGGGTATTAGAAGCCACTTTTTCTGCATCGAGTATGATAAAAAAAATTTCAAATCTTAAAAATATGTTTTGAGTCGTTTTGGACTCTTGAAGTAAGAAACTTCAGAAAAGCTTCAAATATTTGTTATTGATTTTTAATTGATTCCCGACGACGATATTTTTTTAACCAGCCACAAAGTGAAAAGATATTTTATACTAATTTATAATTTTTTAAACTAAGGACTTCAACATTATTAAAATTCATCAGAAAAGTTTGATTGTATACATTTTTTCGTGTCATTTCTGAGAACACAAATGGCTGTTTTGAATAAATCACATTTTTAGGAATGTGAAAAATATTTATATTTTTGCAATCTTTTTTTAAGCCAATGATTTTAAAACTTTACAACCGATTTTTTTCATATTCGAAAAACCGAAACCGGCTTTTTTAAAATTTAAACTTTTCGGGAAAACAAAAACCCAGTTTTCAAAAAATGTCAGTACGCGATATTTGTACTACTAAATATTTCTGACTGGGTATCTAGCAAAATAAGTGAAAAAGTCATCCAAAACCACAACAACAAAATTGGAAAAATTGCCATTTCTAAAGTAGAGTGCGTACAGTGCTCAAAAAGTAGGAACAATTTCTTAATGTTTAAAATTAATAGTAAGAAAATTTGTGAAATATCTGAATCCCGAGTCGCAATAATTCATTATTGATTCGGAAACTAGAAGAACTCTTTGATATCAACCACTTGAAAATATTAATCCTTTTACGACGCTTGTAATATAATAAAGGTGTTCAGGGTATAAAAATAAAAAATAGGTTGGAAAATTTTCAAGTTAAGGACAACTTTACTGTGAATGCAGCACTTTTGTTACATATAAATTAGGGACGATTTTTTTTAGTAAATAAATATTTAAAATTAAAAAGACATCTCTTGGTGAATAAAAAATAGTTTGAAAGTTTCGTTTTCGCGGAAATTTCGACTTCACTCATATCGTCCCAGTCTTCGATTTTTCGAACACTCGTTTTTATATATTTTTTTTCTTTTTTTAAGTAAGACTCTGAACTTTTTGTTTAATGCAATTAGATAGTATAAGGTGTTAGCTTTAAATGTAAATATAAAAGTTCTTACCCACTTCACTCTACTCTTTATAACAAAGAAGATGAAAACATTTATGTGTTTTAGGATAATGTTAAAAACTGATAACCATGTATAAAAACAAGTAAGAGCGGCTAAATTCGGCTATGCCGAATCCCTTCACCATGGTTGGGAAAAAACTGAAGTTTATATATGGACATATAAGGAATGGACAGATTTATATACGGACGCCTTTAAGAGGAAATTAACCATTTAGTTTGGTGATAAAACTTGGACTTGGGAAGATTTATGGTTCCAGAAAATAGTTATTAAAAAAAAATTATGTTTTGGGCATAATTTTTTTGTATCTGAACCGATATTTCCGAGTTTTTATGTATACTAGATATGTTATACTAAAGATTTTCGATCTTTTGCTATATAAGACGTATCCATAGGTCATATTACAGCTCTAGAATAGTGTTTGTTGTTTGTATAAAAGGTGAAGAGGTGAAAGAAAAGAATTTCAACAAATCGTTAAAAGAAATCACTAGAACTGCATGTGTTTTATTTCTACAAAAACGTTTGATTTAGCTGGCAAATTTGCATTTGGGATTTTATTTCGCTTTTTTATTAAAAAATATTTTTAATTTCTTTTGCTAAATTTTAAAAATTTGAAGGAAAATAGTTTATAAATTTTTTTTATAAATTATTATAAGTTATGACCTAAAATAGTTGCACTCAAAGGAAAATTATGTATAATATTTTCTTAATATATGAGAAATAAAATGGGTTAAAAATCTTTTTATAAATTCTTTTAAATCTGAGCAAAAAATAGAAATAAAACTGTTTGTAATTTGTTTGTATCAGAGGGTTTTTTATAAAAATGTTGATGTTTTTAGCCTATTTATGGATTATTTAATTATTAATATAAAATTTTATTTAAATTAATTATTAAATGTAAAAAAAAACAAAAAAAAAGTCTTAAGAAAATAAAAAAAAATTGTACAAACAAAAAAGTTGAATTGAGCGGGTGTAGGATTCGAAACCGCGGCCTTAGAGAAAAAAAAAAGCATTTGTGACATAGCGTTTAGACAACTGAGATATTAAGGTCATGCGGAATCATCGTTAATAAAATTAAATAAACAGTTTTCGTTCATTAGAGATTTGTTTGGTTTTTATTTAAATGACAAATCTTTGTATGTGTTTGTTGTTTGTGCATAAAAGGTGGAGATGAAAGAAAAGAATTTCAACAAATGGATGTGTTTGTTATGCGTAAAATTCTACATACATATTAAACAAAGGGATTTTACGGAAAAAATTAGAGGTAGTCCTCAGCTATTTATTAACCGATCTGTCTGATTTTCAATAGCAAACAGAAATGGATCACATGTAACAGAAATAAATAACAATCAAGTCCTCATCATGTCTGGGTTCTTCGGAAAACCTATTTCAACACACAGACGGACAGACGGACATCGTTAAATCAACTTCGCTCTTCATAAGGATCCAGAATATATATACTTTATAGGGTCTAAGATCAATATTGTAGAAATTACAAACGGAATGACAATCTTATATATACCCTTCCACCTGTGGTGAAGGGTATAATAAAAAAAGATAAAATGTAGTTCGATTAACAAACGATTAAACTTTCAACAATAGAAAACAAATGTTTTTGTTTTTTCATTTATATTGTTGTAATATGCCTTCAAAATACAGTGTTCGAGAAATCGAAAATCATTTTTCTCAACAAAAAAAAAAAAATCTGAAAAAATTGGACTTCTGATTCGTGTTTTTAACCCCAAATTACCTAAACTACCAAGTTTTATATTATGTTATAAAAAAATCTTTGGGACGATATGAGTTAAGCTTGGGTAAACCAGGGTAACCTTTTAGTAAAAAAGTGCACCCTTTGGCTCTCGACGATTAAAAAATAAATATTATCGAAGTATAGTAATATATTCCAACATTTTGATTTCTTAAGCGGGTACGTACCTTAACAATTGTTGCCGACTTTTAAATATTATTTGTTCGTGTTTTCTTAAGTAACACGATAATACCTTTATAAAAATATTACTATATTTAAAAATTTGAATATTTATAATCAACAATAATCATATGAAATATAGAATATAGACGTATGAAATATGGAAACAATAAAATACAATGCAAACTGTAGGATTTATTCTCCAGAGGTGGTGTTTATTTTCCAGGATGTGTTTAAAATATGATGTTTACACTACCCAGCAAAATCTTGTAAAGTGCATTCTTTACACTTTGCTTTACTTTGAAACCTATAGTATTACCTTCAAAATACTGTGATACGCCACTACTTATCTGAAAGTAAAGAAATAATGACTTACCGATATTGATATACATCACTACTTATTTGTAGCCTTGAAAATATTGAGTAACTAGTATTTTGTTAAGTAATTACTTATTGAGAAGGATACAAATAATAAGTTATTGATATATACTTACAGCGGTATTCATAAAAATTTTAAACAGTATTTCAAATCAATTTTAAGCAAAATTTGCTAAAATTGTATTCATAAAAGAATTTTAGCTTAAAATACCTTTTTTAAACCTTGTGTAAATAAACGAAATTTAAAATTGGTTCGACCCTATTTTAAACCTATTTTAACCCTTTAACCACTAAGACCGTCTACAGAAGGTCATCACTAAAGTCCAATTATATCCAAAGCAATAATTTTGGCGCAATAATCGCCAACGACATTTTTGTCTGTTTGAATTTACCTTTCGAACAGTGCCGGTTTGAACACGCTTAGTTGAATAGTTTGATAGATACACCCATTTCTGTCAAGATTTTTGTCAAAACAGACACGAAAATTATTTATGATTTTGGTGCAAAATTAAAACTAAAAAAAAAAAAAACTTTCCAACAGCTCAATCGACTTGAAATTTTTTTGGAAAGTAGCTTTAGATTTGTGAAACAAATATTTCTGTTTGAGTCGAGCTTTTTGTCTTCAGGTTGTCTTTCATTTTTTCCACCTGGCGCTTTCGGATTAATTTTTTTTTGACAAATGGACTTCACATTCGTGCTTTTTAGTCCAAAATGATACTAGAATCAAATTTTCATAACAAAATACCTCGTATTTCGACTCCAGTGGTTAAAGGTTAAGATGACATTTTTGATTTGTGTTTATTTTCATTTTAAAAATTTTTGCAAAAAATTGTCATTTAATTAAATGAATTTATTTGTTTTTGTTTGATAAATAATGGACATTCTATATTTGATCAAAAGAATTGGAAAGAACCATTTTTATTCGAAAAATGTGATATTTTAATTGTATTTTGTTCATAATAGAAAGTATGGCAAAAATTTAAAAAAATCGTCAGACGAAAATTTAAAAAAAAACAATCGTCCCGTTTTCAATTCCGGATAAGGAATATTTTTTTATATTATTTATTGAAAGTAAACTAGTGGTGTGTTGTTTAATCAAAACAATGAAAATAAAACCGGTTATTTGAACACTTTTTATCTACAATAAAATCATTATCTATGCAACACTTTTACTTTTATTTTTTATTTAATAAACAAGATTTCATAAATTTTTTATTATATAAAAAACAAAATTTTTCTGAAAAATGTCTAAAAAAATACATAGAAACGAGTACCGTATGGTTTAGTAATCATTGATTTGCATCATTACGATTGTGATAGATAAAAACCAGTGTTGCCATTCTCAAGTTAAAAAAAACATTATGTATAGTTAAAATACTGATTATGAATAAGAGTTTTTATTAAACCTTTTTTAGGCTTAAAATGTTTTTTAACTAAAATGTATTTGAAACTTAAATTAAGATTTTTTTATGAATACCGCTGTTATAATACAAAAGTACGGTTTCATATATAATATAAATGAAGTAAAATACTAAATTCTAAATGAAGTAAAATAGTTTGTTTGTATACTTCTAAGTATTTTAGTTTACAATTATAATTTGCTTTTAGACTTTTCATAATTTTGCCCTCTTTACAACCTTTAAAAGGGAATAAAATTGATGCAAAAAAGTAATAAAACTGCAGTTTGGATGAAAAGATTTAAAATACTTTCCAAATTTGAATAACTGTCTAAATTTTTTAATTATTAGAGCAGTACTCTTTTATTGATTTTTTATGTCTTCCCGAAAAGTATCAAAAGTTTTCCTTTATAATTTTTTTACTGAATTTCGTAAAATATGTAATATAGCAATGATTAAAGTAGTGACTTCAGTTCCTATAAGTAACTACTTATTTCTTAACCTACAAGCAACAAATTACATAAGCTCTTATTTAAAGTCATTAATGCCATTTAAAGTCATTAATGCCAATAAAATATTATCTTATACTTACAGCGGTATTCATAAAAATTTTAAACAGTATTTCAAATCAATTTTAAGCAAAATTTGCTAAAATTGTATTATAATATTATCTTATATCCCCTATTGCTAACCAAAGATTTCCTTTTTACAAGTGACTCCTAACTTCAATACTTTCTAGGTAAGGACTTACTTATGTTATGCCTATACTCGTAAGCTTTGGGTAAGTATTTGCCTCAAATGACACCTTCATGCTAAAGAAATGTATTATCTAACCAAAACGTAAGTACTTTCATTTCCCATTACCTGGTAATAACAAGTTTTGCTGCGTAAATACATTACATAAATCCGCTTGATTTAATCAAAAAAATGTTTCAAAAACTTAAGAAAAAATTTGTTTTTTTAGAATATCATAAATTTCATTCAAATAAATTATGTTGCAAATGTATGATGTAAAAATTGTGTTTTGTTAGATATTTTTGCGTTCGGTTCAACCATTTTTCAAATGAAAAATTAAAATACAATGAAGGGGAAAATCACTGATGACGCCTGTCCATAAAAAATATTTAGGAACTAGTAAGTCTAATTTGAAAATTAATAGTGTTTATAATTTTTTAGAAAAAAAGGTTTATTTTTCTTCGTATTTTTATCCTTATTAAATGATCGCATTAATTTATTATTAATTAATTAATTATGGGCAAGTACTAGGGGATTGAATGTGGACCAAAGTTTGTCTATAGTGGTGGTGGGGTTTAGGAATTTTGTATGATGGTAATGAAATTTATTTTCACTGATTGCTCCAAACTGGACAGGAAAACTGGTTTAGGTTTCCTTTGTTGAGATCTGGGAATGTAAATGTGCTTTCGGCTCCCGGAGAACAACATCGTTTTTCAGGCGAAGGATGTGGATATTACAGAGTGCGTTCTGTTTTTAACTGCGGTTGATTATTCTGGTGATAAAGTTATCTTCACTGATAGTCAGGCTGTGGTTAGGGCTCTATCAGTGGTCTGTGAATTCGATGACGGTTTTAAACTGCAAGAGGGTGATGAACGCTTATTTTGACAGGGGACGAAGAGGTTGGTATGGGTATCCGCACACGGTAGAGTAGAGGGGAATTAGAGGGCTGAGGAGCTGGCTAGATATGGATCAAATCTGATGTATGTTAGCCCTCAAAATCCAAAACCTTTTCCGATGACGGGAACGAAACTTTGACCACGGATAACCAACATGCACATTGAAAAATGGGGATAATATTGGTGCGATCTGGCCTTGTGGGGTAACCCGGTCGTATGAAGGACAAGGAAATCTTAAGGCCGGGAAAGAGTGAACTGGCCAACATGATGGGAGTTCTTACAGACTACGATCATACCTTTCGAAATTGGGAAGGAGTTACTCTGTGGTGTGCAAGGCCTGCGGGTAGGACGATGAGACTCTGGGTGTTTGCGGTGGGTTGGTTTGGTAAAAACTGATGGAATATCTGAGGGATACTGAATTCTTCAGGTCGACTGGAATGGTTATTATGGCGTAGTTTTTGGAAAGTGCACAACATGCCGATTCTCTGGCATAGGAGTATGTCACCCATTTTTGGATGATCATGAAGGCCGAATGGCATTTCCTCTTTTCAACCAAATAGTAGTCAATGATGGATGCTTATTGTGCTGGAGATAAATATGGTTTTTGTTGTTTTTAGTTTGTAAAAGTTTTGTTATTTCATTTTAAATATCTTCGTATATACATATATTTACAAAAAAAAAAAAAATTTGCTATTAAAAATTAAAATAATAGGCATTTCCACAAATCCGTTATTCGCTGGAAAAAACGGTACGAATGCGTACCGAATACGATTCCGTAAAAGGTCCGTCATTAACGGACAACTCCGATTTTCATGCGATATATTAATCCGTAAACGGTCCGTCATTGACGGCATTTCTACGGATCCACATCAGTTTCGATGTTCCTTAAAATCCGTTTTCTGGTCCCGTAAACGGGACCTACTAACTCTGCGTTTAACAATCTCCATTATTGCTACATATTCACAATAATACTTCGTTAAAAACAATCTAAAACACGTATTAAATGCAGCTGTTAATTATTTTCAATTGTTTAAATAATCGATAAGAGTAGTAAATACAATTGAAAGTCGTTTAAAATAATCTTTAATATTTAACTGACAACACGTTATAAAACGATTTTTGTAGTTTGTTTTTTTTTTTTTTAATTTTAAAGTTTTTTTCTTATTTGTATGTATGTAATTACAAAACGCAACATGCATACAGGCTCATATTTTTATTTCCTATGTTTGAATGTATGTTTTTAACCCTTTGAACGTCCCCAAACAAAAAAAAAATTTATACCGAACGTCCACGTCCATAAAGGTGTTTAAGGAAACAAGACAATTTGTGCATGACATACGATGCGCGAGCGTATTAATCATGACGCTTGTGCATCATATGTGATACATTGGACAGTCAAAGGGTTAAGTATATAAATTTTTTGTAATTTGTATTTAAATAATTTTTCATTTAATCAACTATTTTGAATTCCTTAATAAAGAAAACATAAAATTCAACATTTAACTGAAAATATTAATTTCTAATGAAAGTCCACACTCTTTGTAGTGTATTTTTTGAATGACTGCTTCAAATAATTAAAAAATATGTTTATATGTATGTTATTTTAATTGATTCGTCATATAAAGACGAACTTTACGTATTACTTTTTATATAAACTTCTATCGGTAAGGGAAAATATAATGTGTTTTTCTGTTTCCCGTTTTCCTGCTAGCTTATAGAAAATTGTAATGATTTTTAATTTCAAAAATGTTTATGTTCTCGATTCTAACGGAAAAACATCTCACATTATATTTTTTGTTTGTTAAAAGATTGTTAAATTAAGTAAAATTTTTCCGCAAATTCCCGAACCCCATATTGAATAAACAATTTTTCAAGATATATTCGTTAACGCTCAAACTATGACAAACATTTTTACAATTTTAATTTTTCGACCAAATATAAAAATATTTCGTGGACACTCCTCGAAATTCAACATTTTCGAACTTGTGGCAGCTAGTGTACATTCTTACTTGCTTCTGCTGTTCGCATTGAAATAAAAATCATTCGTTAAATCCGAAAGATAGATCAATGATCAACCTGTCAGCACACGAATAGTTACATATATTTGAAATTGTTATGCCTATACATTAGACTGGTCCTTATCTGATACTATTTTTTTCATATTTAAAACAGGATTCTCTTAAATTGTTCTTTTTAGCAAAAAAAAAAAAATATTCTGTAAAATTTTCAAGTTGATATTTTAATTTTAACACGTGCCGCATTGCTATAAAAGAATTATATACTAATGATTTTTCTCAGCTAGCGTGTTAAGATAGCGATACATGTTCGTTTTGGCAGACGCAGATGTGTATTCCTTGCAAAATATCTTAACATTTCGTCGCCTGAGAAAATTATTGTTGTGTTATATAAATATATGAAGTACGTATTGTTACAAAAATTCCATTTAATCGTAGAAATGCAAATCCCCATATGTTAGCCCTGAAATGTAAAACAATTAAATGGCAACCCTTCACCATAACTAATGTTTCTTATGTCAAACTGTAAAAGAACATTCTCAAAGTTGCCAGTATGCAGCTTCTAGGCGATGCTGCCATATTCTAGTTATTTTAACCCGCATATATAAAAACGCCAGCAAGGTGGCAAAGTAGTTCAGTTTATAAGTAAAACGCAGAGTGTGAAGAAATAAAGTGTGGCTAACGTTTAGTTTGTCTAAATTGTGTAAATAAAGTGTGCTATTAAAGTGCATTTCTGTAATTTTTAGTGACAGTTATAAATAAATGAAGCTGTAGACAATTTCAAACAGTGTTTATTATTTGCAATATAGAAAGAACTCGATTTATTTAAGAGGTAAATAAATCAACGATTTTAGAACATACCACAATGACAATATCTTTTTAAGGCGACGACTGGTGTTATTTTCTGCACGACGACTGGTTCTTTCTAGATTTATCATGTAATTAGAGAAAAATTAAATAAATAAATTAGGACCGTTACACTTAAAATAATGACTTATCACGGAACTGGTGCAAAAATTTTGCTGCGTATAAAAGACTGGTAATCGGCGGCGAAAACCCCAATCCCGCGACTGTTACAAAGCAGACATAATACTGAACTGATTTTGTGACTGCAGAAATGATGGCATAATTCTTCAAAAGAAGTAGAAACGGCTTAAATTCTTTGAATACTATCCACCAATATGCTAAAAAGATGAATGTGAAAACAAATTTTTTGGTTGAAAAAAAAATTTGAGGTGAAAAAAATTTTATTAGGTGAAAAAAATTTTGGTGGTGAAAAAAAATTTTTGAGGTGAAAAATATTTGAGGTGAGTACAAAATATTATTCACTTCTAAGCGACTGGTGAAAAAATTGAAGAAAATATATTATGTACCAGTCGCTTTTATAGAATTGTACCGATTTTGCTCATTTTCAATACCAAACTGCCCGAGAGGATGCACAATAATCTAGTTAAAAATGAGCACCCCCGCTTGCGTCTACGCGCCGTGATCGCCATTTCAACATACAGACAGACATCGCTAAATCGACTTATAATTGCATAAGCATCATGAATATATATACTTTATGGGGTCTTAGACCTATATTTCGACATGTTACAAACGGAATGACAAACTGATATATACCTTCACCATATATCGTGGAGGGTATAAAGAAGTGAGTACGCAACTGTTTACATAATGACATATAACGGCATTAATTCAAAATGAAGCCAATGTGAATAATGAAGTGTCAATGACAGGCAAATCAAGCTGACCGCCACTGCCTAACAGGTATCGCTTAAGAATTTATTAAGAAACATATTGAAAATTTTGATCGACGACTTTTTTCTCTTAACATAGGTAAAATTTTATTACAAAATTCACTTAATTAAAACATATTTCTCACTTAACTCCATTATGAACATTGTTCTATTTAAACGACTATACAATTGAAGACGACTATCTGTTTAAAAATCAATTAAGTAAAATTTAATTCAAAAATCCTACTAAGTGCTGACTATAATACAGCCCTTAGAATTTTTTTTGATTAAATTATATTAATTTAAAAAAATATTTTTTCCATGCCTGTGATTTATATTTATTTTCAAGGAATAATTTGGTATTGACTAACGTGCGATATGATTTAATTTAATTTATATTGAATCAATTTTGTTTCTATAGAAAAATTTTCTTTATGATTTAATTCGCGAAATATAATTAAAATACATAATTTTTTGTTGGAATGAATTGTTAAAGTTGATTAATTGATTAATATTAATTTAAAATATGTACGGATTACAAAAATTGCGACCACGTTTTCCTTCATAACTTAAATGCCACAAATGTAGAGAGGCCTTAAACTTTAACATATATTTTTTCAGAATTTTCAAAAAATTGGATTTTGAGATATGGGTCTTTGAAGAATAAACTTAAAAAATACCTTTAACCTTTTAATACAATAAAACTTTTGGAACGCCATTTTGAAGGTAATCTTTTCACCTTCAAAATGGTATCAATAGAAAAAATTTTAATTGGACACTTTTAGATATTTTGACGTTTTTGCCAATTTTCATAATGCCATATTTCGAAAACCGAAAAGGTTTAGGGACGAAAGGTTAATGATTTGATAAACACTACTCATTTACAATATTTGTGGCGAATTTCATTAAAATCGGAGATGACAAATCTGAATGCTGTGCGGTTTGACATGGAATGACCCATATGTGCCATTTACTTTCCACCGAGTTATAATGTAACATCTCAGAATTTTAATTATTTCTTTTACCGTTTGGGCCCAAGATTTAAAGTTGGAGGCGATTTTAACGCCAAACACCAATGGTGGGGGTCGAGAGTACATAACCCAAAAGGTATTGAGCTGAGTAATTGTGTAATCAATAATAACTATTCTGTCTTATCAACCGGAAGTCCAACATACTGGCCAACAGACCCAATAATGCTACCGGATCTAATGAATTTTGTTGTGTACTCTGGTATTTCTAGCCAATTTCTTCACATTTATAATGAACTTAGTTCAGATAACTCTCCAATACTACAAAACTTTAATACATTTCTTCATTCGAACTCTAAGAAATACCAAATAGTTAACCGAAAAACAGATTTTAACTCATTTGGAAATTGGATTGAAAGAAATGTTAATCTTAATAAGCCCATTAAGTCGCCAAAAGAAAACATTCTTGATAGTCAAGATAAAATTGTTATCACCGCTGAAATTAGAAAAATGATTCAAAATAAAAGAAGGTTAAGAAAAGTGTGGCAAATCAGTAGAAACCCTAATGATAAACAGCGATTTAATAAAGCCGCTAAGGACTTAAAAAAACATCTCTTTGATTTGAAAAACGAACATCTTTTTACTTTCTTAGAAATCTTGATGTCTCTAAGAATGATGAATTTAGTCTATAGAAAGCAACGATGTACATTAAACGTCCCACGAAAAGAAATGCTCCCATAAAGGACCTGAATGGAGTTTAGTGTAAAACAGACAAAAATAAAGCAGAAACATTTGCTTTACATCTTCAAAATACCTTTCAACCGCATACATTAAGCAACAGCAGGCAAGTTGATGAAATAATAAACTTTTTAGAAAGCCCATGTCCTATGGATCTGCCTATAAAGCACATATCTCCTCATGAAGTTCAGGAAGAAGTTAATAAATTAAAATGTAATAAATTTCAAGGGTACGACTGTATCAATGGAATTGTGGTAAAAAATCTTCCCAAAAAAGAAATAATATTTCTAACGCTGATTTATAACTCTATACTCAGACTGAATCATTACCCTTCTCAATGGTAATGCGCAGAAATAATAATGGTAGCTTAACCCAATGAGCCAAAGAATAATGTTACATCACACATGCCGATTAGTTTGCTGGTCACATTATCCAAAATATTTGAGAGAATTTTTATGATTAGATTGTCACCAATCTTGGAAAAATTCAACATCATATCTGAATACCAATTTGGTTTCAGGAACAATCATGCTCAGGAGTACGAGCAATGCCATCGTATCGTAAAATATATAAGAGATACTTTGGAAAAGAAAAAATATTGTTCTGCTGTCTTCTTAGATGTACATCAAGCATTCGATAAAGTCTGGCATAACGGATTACTCTTCAAGCTTAAAAAGCTACTTCCAACACCATTATACTTGCTACTTAAGTCATATTTAAGTGATCGACAGTTCTACGTTAAGGTGAACAAAGAAAAATCACAAATATATAATATAATGGCAAGGCAGCGTTTTGGGACCAACACTTAACACAATTTTTACATCAGATATGCCTACCACCGATAATGTTTTAGTTGCAACTTATGCAGATGATACATCACTATTAGCTTCTAGCGCATGCCAAATTGAAGCCTCAAATTTTGTCCAAAGAGAACTTAATCAAATTGAAAAATGGTTGAACAAATGGAATATTAAAGTCAACACTGAAAAATCTGTTCATCTAGCGTTCACACTACGCAAAGGTGTCTTCCCAAGTTTGTCTACCAACAAAAGTCAAATTCCAAAAAAAGACAGTGTGAAATATCTAGGAATTTATATTCATAAAAGATTAACGTGGAAGACTCACAATAAAGCTAAAAAGGAGCATTTAAAAATAAAAACCAAACGACTATTTGGCTGTTAGCCCTAAGTCCCAAGTTAATACTGAATCTAACTTAATAATATACAAAAATATACTTAAGCCAACTGTGTTGTACTGCCAGTCACTCAAATATTGAGATATTACAACGATATTAAAATAAAATATTAAGATCAATTATTAATGCTCCATGGTTTGTTTCTAATAAAACTATATATAATGATTTATTTATTCCTCAGGTAAAAGATAAAATCAACAGATTCAGCACAAATTATATAGAAAGGTTAAGTACCCGTTGCAACACGTTGGCCATTTCTCTTCTTGATGATACTGAAGAAGTTAGAAGACTTAAACGGCACCATATCCTCGATCTACCGTTTCGTTAATCAATTTATTTTTGGCAAAATGCTATCTTTTATTATGTAATCATTGACATATCATTCTGTAAATACTCATTAATCATATTAGAAAAATATTTAATCCATTTGTAAATTATTGTGTATAAACTTGCTGAAGTCCAACAACCAATGATAATGTTACTATAACTAATTTGCTTTTTATCATTAAATGGATAGATTGTAAATAAAATGTATTATGAAGAAAAAAGAGTAAGTAAACGGGTCTCTCCACTTGTATTATAATAGTCTTTGGATGAGTTTTGATTAACAAATGATGAGTCGAAACTTACGTTGGCGTTAGTTGATTTTGGATATTTAGGAATAGGCAATACATCCGAATGAGGAACTGGAAAACTGGCAGAGTCTACATTAGCATAAAACCACCTTTTTCTCCAAATCCAGAACTCTTGCATTGACAAAATAGCAATTGTCGATATTATTAGATGGTTTTCTCCAAATCATTGGTACTCCGAATTTCATGCATCGGCTTTTATTAGATTTTAACAGATGAGGTAATTTTATTAAATAAATCAGTAAACAATAATTTCAATTTCGTGCCAGAAGCCCATCCTGTAAGATTTCTATAGCACGGAAGACATATGATACTTGGTGTCCATCTTTCTTGCAATTTTGTGACAGGCATTCTAAAGTATTTCTAATAAATATCTTTGAATAAATTGCATACCAGCAACACATTCTCATTTTAAGACTTCTCTTTTTGGTATTTTTGTCATTTATATTTTGAGAGCACATGCTTTCTTGTCTACATAATTTGCAAATAAAATACAAAACGGTTTCTCAGTACCTGCTAAGAAGTACAACAATTTCACAATTTTTTTCTCTCAAAATCGATTTTTTAACTGTCCAATATTAGTTTTCTTCAAAAAAAAATTTTTTTTTGCAGTTATTCTGTAAAAAATAATAATATATGTAAACAAAAAACAGAAAAATGATCATAACTTTGTATTTATCCATAGATTCTTTTAAAATGGCTTATTTTCTTTGTAGAAGTACAACATACGCCACCGATTGACATTCTTTTATACACAGCAAAATTTTTTAGATATAACAGATTTATCACCTTGGATCAATCTACCCTTCATTTCACGTAGGTTAGAGATAATCTAGCGAAATCGACGACTTATCTTGCAGAATAAGATTATTGCCATAATAAAGTTTTTCCTCCAGGTGATACGACTGCGAATTGTTTTCGTATTACAATATTTGTAGGGATGTAGTTGATAAGTTTTCAAGCCTTTATTATCATCAATCAATTAAATCGATGCGCTTTAGTGCAACAAATGTTTTTACTTTGTTTAGTTGCCTTTTTATCTTGTTGCCTCTGTAGGAGTTCAATTTGAAAATATAGGTTATGTACATACATTTTTCCATTCACATTGATTGGACTATTGAATTGGTGTAAAACGTTTTTGCATATCACCATAAGAGCAATGACAGTTCGAATGGTAAGCATCTGATACCAATTGTTTCATATTCAATTGACATTCGTGGGATTTAAAAAAAGTTTTTAAGCTTATATCTAATGTATGTTAGTATGTACCCAGTGTAAAACCATTACTAAGTATGTGGTTATATATCCACATACTTATCTGGTAATGGAAACGAGTTACTTTTCTTATTGCATTACCCATTTTCTTTATATGGGGATGTCGTGCAAAATAATGAGTTATGCTTACGCACCAATAAACATGTAATTATCTATATACAGGTATTGACAAAAGTAATCAGTTTAAAATTAGTTTCCAAAAAATTAAAATTCACAAAATTTTTTTTAAGAAATTGTGCTCGTGTCGGAAATCTCAACATGTTATATTTGATAGACAATTTGCTGCACACAAGTATGGTTACGCACCAGCATATAAAATATCAAAAAAATGACGTCTATATAGATTTTTGTAACACTTAGTTTCCATATTTTTTCCCTTAAACTGAACGCTTAAATAAAAATATTGAAGGAATTGAAACTTATAGCCTGTCCCTCGATCTCGAACGAAAAACTAGTCGAACGAAAGCAAGTCACTCGAATTCGAATCAATTTGGGTTTCTCTATTTCGAAAGCCTTCGATCAACTTGACTTACGTGTGTCAATTTTTGTTTCCTACGCATTTACAAATCACAGAGATGCCAGATCATATATTTTGAGCATTTGTTACAATTTTCTTTAAAAGTAGCAAAAATACTACTTAACTGCTTACAGACAAAAAAAACCCTGTTTAACAGTGATCAGCTGTATATGACAAATGAAATAAAAAAATAACAATAAACAAATCAATTTTTATTTGGAAAGTGTGTTTATTTGTGAAAATTTTTGTTATCGATTGGTTGTGGGTGAAATTGTTGTTTGGAGAGCTTTTCTGTTGCATGTTGTCTGTTCGATGCGGTCACTGCTAAAGTCCTTGTAAAATAAAAGATGAAAACAGTTACGTTTTCATTCGACTTGTCGTTCGAGTCATCGTTTTCTTTCGACTAGAAAGCGAGCGAACGTGTTCTTTCGAAATAGAGGAACAGGCTATAAATGCATTCGTTGTTAACAAAAAAAAAATAATAGATATACATACATTTACATACAAAACTTCATACTTTTTTGGTCAATAAAAAAATATACTAAAATTTCCAATTAATTTTTTATTTGACTAAGAACTTTTTTAATTAGATTTTGTTTAAATTTATCGTATAGAATTTTCAGCAATTAATAGTATCATTGTTTCGGAAATTCTATTCATCAATTTACTCGTAGAAACATACATTTTCATATGCCAGCACTGAAATGTAAAACAGTTGCCATGAATGGAAACCTTTCACCACGACTACTGTTGCATTGGTGTTTTGCTGTCAAACTTCAAAGGATATTCCCAAAGTTGCCAGAATGCAGCTTCCGGACGGTGCTACATTATAAATACGATCGCGATGTGGCATGGCAGTAAGTTGATTCTAAAAATCTAAAGAAGAAGCATTGGCGATTAAATGAATAAATTGTGCATTCTGTTAAAGTGTAACATAATAGAGTTTCAATAAAGCCTCTTGTATAATTGTTTTAGGTTTACAATAAAAAATAAGTCGATTTATTTAAAGGAAATAAATCAACGATTTTAAAAGGTTAAATCGTAACAAATGATGTCAGAAGTCATAAAATTGTAGGAGCTTAAAGTGAAACAACACAAGAAGGAATTGAGTAAGTTGGCGCTACCGACAGCATGAAATAAGGTGTAATTGCAAAAGAGGCTAATAGAGGATTTCGAGCGGCGTGACATTGACATTGCTACCTATGAATTCGACGAAAAACAAGAAATGGAAGTTATTACGCGCACAGCAGAAGGTAACATTGAATTAAGCGTAATGTTGACTGCTATGATGGAAAAGATAGAATTGAGACTGTTAACTAAGAAACTTCTAAAGCAGACAACTCGAAATTTTTAGAAACTTCTAGAGCAGACTTTAATAAACTGTTGGAAACTTCTATAGTCGACAATGACAAATTGTTAGCTAAACTTCAGGAAACATCTAGAGCGGACAACACGAAACTGTCAGAAGCTTTGAGGGCAGACAACATGGAACTTTTACAGTGAGACAACGAGAAACTGTTAACTAAGTTAGATGAATAATTTCAAGAAACTTCTGAAGCCACTGGACTTAGAGAACAGCACAGATAGATTCGAAATACAAACCAAAAATGTTGAGAGAAAACTGCATAATCTAGAAAGTAAAGTGAATAATCTCTTATTTCAAGAGGGCCCAATGCTAAGTATTTCAGAAACTTCTGGAAGAGCAAACGCCCCCACTTTTGATGAGAGCATACCATTTAATATATTCGATTTTCAGTTCGAGATAATTGCCGCCAAAACTCTGTGAACAGCGAAGAAAAAGCTATAGAATTGATTCTGGCCTTAAAAGGAAATGCAGCAGCAATTCTAGAAAGTGTGCCAATCAGCTGATGATGACATAATGGTAGCACTGTAGCAAAAGTATGGTGGCGAACACAAAAACGAAATATACCGAAAAGGAATTAAGAGGTAGGCTGTATAAAGCAAGCGACGGTACAAGATATTGTGACATAAATTGAGCGGTTGGTGCAGCTGACTTATGCCGTCAAAAATTATCCATTCTTAGATCAAATCAAAATTGAAACATTTGTGAATGGAATTCGTCATTATGATGTATAACATGCAGTGTATGTTACGCAAAAATCGCAGAAACTGTCTCATTCGCGCTGGCACAAGAAACTGCAAAAGTAATTTCTAAGCCACAAATATATAACTGCGGTAGAGTGGGATATTTCCAGCGAAATTTCAAAGCACCAAGGAAAGGCCTCCGGGCCGACCAGAAAATACCCTAAGAACCACCGTTAAACTAAAAAGAGCTAGCACTACGGTGCACGAGGTAGCTCCCCCAGCGAGGCTCCACAATCTCCATATCTGTAATTTAGCAAGAGGAAAGAAATCTCATTACTCATGGGTACATCAACGGGCAAAAGCACATTTTTTCTATAGGTACAGGAGCATCACAGTCAATCATCAGACCTATGATAAAATAAATGTAAAGCTAATGATTGCCAACATAAGCGTCAATCACGTATTCATTGCTACCAATAATTGGTGCATATTTTATGATTAGTCACGCCATTAATCTGCATATTGGACAAAGAGTTATGATTTAGCGGAATGTTAAAATACGCCTTGATGTTGCATATGAACAAAATGATCAAGAAAGAAAGCTAGTACCCATTAGACATCAGAAACTACCAGCATGGTCGGAATCTCTAGAATGTGTGTGCATGGAGTGAGATTGTGAGGACGAAATGTACTGTATCTGAAGCAATAATCACTTGCGAAAAGAAGTCGGGACCTTTTGAGTGTCCATTGAAGAACGAGAAATGCTGGCAGAATATGTGTAAAACATCGAATTAATACTTGTGAAGCGAAGCCAATAAAGCAGGCGCCCAGAAGTATTCTCCTAGCAAGGAGTTAGTCAGCGAAATTGTGCGTCACGGGGTACTCGAGCCATCCTCCATCCCATGGAGCTCGCCAATAGTTTTAGTGAAAAAGAAAGATGGCAGGCACTAGGCCTTCCTTTCATGGGAAAGCATTTTATGAAAACTTGAAAAACTTAGGAGAAGTCCTAAGACGAGTATCAGTAGCTCGATTTAAGCATAGTGGAAAGAAGTGCACATTGTTCAAAAAGGAAGTCAAGTATTTTCGGCATGCGCCCGCGAAATCTGCACAAGTTGCGCAGTTTGCTAAGTCTCTGCCCATATTACAGACGGTTTGTACCAAATTTTTCCAGTGTGGCTGCGTGTCTACATGAGCTGACCAATAAGGCACGACCATTTCTTTGGGGTGAATCTCAAGAACAAGCATTCCCGAAGCTCAAAGAGCTATTGTGTACGGCATCTATTCTGGGTTATCCTACACTCTAATTAATTTCTGTTGAAATTTACCCAACTTATAGTAGAAAACTGTACTCCTACTATAAGTTGCGTAAATTAACTCTGTGTGTGTAAATGAAAAAATACACACATTATGCGTAAGTTGATGAACACAAAATAGGTAAAATTACATTGAAAGTGCGTAAAAATTCAATGAAATTTTAAAATTAAAGAGTAAATTCAACAAATTTGTGCGTAAATAAACACGATTTTCCTGTAAATGTACATAAAAATGCAAAAAAAAAATTTTGTTTTGTAATAAAAAACAATACATTTATTATTTAGTAATTCACAAAAAAATCCATAATTTTATTGTTTGTTAACTCACAGCATGAATAAAAACAATGAATTTATTGTTTAGAAATTCCAAAAAAAAAACTAATTAATCTATTTTTTAGGTTTGAAAATCTTATCGATTTTTCTTTCAATTTCAAAATGTCTTATTTTTTTTACTGCTATAAGTTAGTATATTTACAATCTTTGTTTTTTATTTAACAAAACAATACTAATTTTAGACATAATGTGTTTAATTGTAAACAAATAGTGTCTAAAAATACTGCGTGTGTGTATTATTGTATATGAAAGTGTGCACAAAAGAGTTTTACGCATTTGGTGTTTATATTTACCGAATTTTCGTAATATTACGTAAAACTTTGCCCATTTTATAGTAGTAATTTTACAAGCATTTTTTAGAGTGTATTCCTGCTGAAAAATTTGTGTTAGATAGCTAACTGCGCGCAATACATTACAGCCAAAAGACCAGTTTGGAGAAGTCGGGGATAACTTCAGCAATACGACTCGGGTGCCCCATTTGAGCTAATAGCAATGGATGTAACAGGACCTTTCCCTTAAACACATTGCCTGAGGTATATGCCATACCGAACGACGAAACCAAAACGGTAATGAGCGTATTTGTAAACAACTGGGTGTGCCCCTTCAGTGTTCCGTTAGAATTACACTCTGATCAGGGACGAAATTTTGAATCTGCTGTCTTCAAAGAAATGTGCGAGTTATATGGAATGAGAAAACCAGATCTGAGCCCCTGCATCCGCAATCTGATTGCTTGGTCGAGAAATTCAATCGCACTCTAGAGGAGGCCTGGGACGGACACATTCCAAAATTTCTGCTGACATACCGATCGGGCGTTCGTGACCCTACCTCCTGGACACCTACAAAAATTATCTTCGGAACAGAACTCAAATTGCCCGCCGCAACAGACAGTGAAAACGACTTCTCTTCACGGGATCAAGAAGACCTCAACAAACTTCATGAGTTATTCAGCAATCGAATTAAATGGTCAGCAACTTACTTTATTGCAGAAAATTAAACCTTCAATGCTGTTGGGGACTAAAAACCCCCAACGGAGAAAAGATCAGTATATTTTCATCATGGTCATATAGACCCCAACACCACTTAAGGGTTAATTTTCATAAATAAAATAAGAATAATTGGGCAATTCACAGCTGGTATTGTATTTTGTATGTTGTATTGAAATACAATATACAAATACTTTGTTGTGAACAGTCAGTTGTATTTTTATGTTGTAAAACGTTAAATAGTAAAGAAGAAGAATAAAAATATTTATAAATTTATAGAAACAAGAAGAAACAAATAAAAATAAAACTAACAATAAAGGTGAAAGTGAAAAAGACAAAATAATAATTGCTTTATGTGAAAAACATAACATCGCTTCCAGATTCCAAGCGGTCTTCAATTATAGCGCTCTTTATAATTCGGCTTCCAAACAAATCGTCAAGCTCATCGAAGTAGTTACACATTTTTAATAAAGTACTTAAAACGAAAAAAAGAATGATAAAACTACTTGTATATATGTAATAAAACCTACTTTTAACAGTTCCGCCATCCATACTGCCGGCTCCTGTTGACCCCTCCTATGATTTAGCTTTGTTGTAGCTAACTCGCATATTTCTGGTTTTTGCTCTAACCTGCGTCCAATCAATTGGAACATTTTTTCACTACAGAAGCGCTTGTAATATCTTTGAGCTGTTGGCTTCTGAAATAAAACTCAATATTAGAATACATATTCATTGACATAAACAGGTACTAATACATACCTCAAATTCCCGATTTTCCATTAAAAAGTCAATTAAAGACTTTTCTTTTGCCACTGACCAATTTTTTTTGGGTTTTTTTTGTTGGGTTTAGGCGAATGTGTTTTGGTTAAGACTAAAAAGATAAAATACATATGAGATATATATAAAAGTATATTTTTAAAGAAATAAACTTACCGATGTATTTGTATTATTTGCCATTTTCTAATTTTTATATTTTTTTATCAACAAATGAATTTTCTTTTTTTAGTTCTTTTTATTACAAACTGGCATTCACTTGAGACTGATATGTTATGATACACAATACAACACTTAATAAACACAGCAAATGAAATTGTGAAGTTGTATCAAATTTTTATGTGTAAATTACCAACAACAATTTTACACTATTGTAAAGTAATACACGATACAACAAATACAACGATACAATACCCGTTGTGAATTGCCCAAATATTTTAAGACCTATTAAAATAAGATCAAGCAGTTTCGTCAATATTCCTTCAGAAATATCTGTTGTTTTTTTGTAGGTAAATTGGCATATATTTGGTGATATGCACTCAGAAACAAAGTTAGTAGAAAAATTTGTAAACGGTTTTCAATCCACCTTACTATTTTTGTACAGATTTTTAGTTAAAAAAATATAATTAGCAAATCTTTTGCTATTTACATTTTGCAAATTACAGAATATTACAAATTTTTGTTGCTAATTTCAAAAATCATTTTACAAATTTTAGAAAACTGATTTGATAAAATTAGCAAAAAATTTACTAATTTTAAAAAAGTGTATATGGAAGGAAATATTATTTATAATTAAAACTTACACCTACAAACTTAAATTCAATTAAAATGTTACATAGATTAAAAAGAGGGATCGGAAGTCATGTCTAAAAATACGACATTAACTTAAAATAGCACTAAAAAGTATATTTAGTTCTAAAAATCAACCCTAAAAAACAATTAAAATTTGACCTTAAAAGTAAAAAAAAAACACTAAAATATTTTTCAACAGAAATTACCAAATAAAAACTAAATGATAAATTCGTTTATGTTTTTACAATTTTTAAATCTTTGATTTTTTTTAATTATGTCTAAAATATTTTTTGAAAAAATAAATAAAATAAAAAAATTTTGATGCGCAATAAAAAAAAATAAATTTTTAAATTTTTAGTATTTTTTTTTTGCTGATTTTAGCAAACAGATTTTAAATTACACTTTACAAATTTCATTGCACTACACGTCAGCAGACATGTGTTGCTAAGATTAACAAAATTTCCCGTAATAACAGCAAAATTTTCAGTTGCCATTACAGACTTTTTTTTGGTGATTGTACGGAGTTTGATATTTTGTTATAAATTTACAATAATAAAAAACAAAAAAATTTGTATATTAGGGTTCTCCAAACTTGTATGGAGCAAAAAATGTCAGTTATTGACTGGGCCCTCTCTAAAAATACGTATTTGGGTGTAAAACGACGTCTCCCAAAAAATTAGGACAATCGGATAAGAGGAACACGTGCCTCAACGGCCTTGAAGTTTGAAAAATGGTATATATGGGAAGAATATGACTTTTTTTCTTAAAATTTTTCATATTATAAATTGATCTTAAATTAAAAAGATTAAAAAATCTTAATAAACAGTAATAAGGCAATAAAAACTAAAATCGGTTAAAAAAACAAAGTTATTACAATTGCCCCCTGCAACTAATGTGTCACAGAAAGCTTAATCAAGAAGTTCGAGCCCAAATTTTGAAATTTGTAGAAATAATGTAATGCAAAAACATTTTGGTATTTTATTAACTCCAAGGTACTCAATTAAAAAGTATTTTTTATCCCGTGCTTTGCAAACTCGTTTTAAACTAAAGCCTAAAACGTGACTTTTGGCCTTAAAAAGTGGCAATTTAGTATGTCTCCATTTTGCCATAATTTAAAGGATTTATGTATTTTATTTTTTGTTTGTAATGTTCCGGCCATAAATTTGTGGAATTTGAAAAAACAAATGGAAAACTTACCTTAAATTTTAATAAGTGACAAAGTCGCTGTTTTCACGAAATCCGCTGAAATAAAAACGAGTCTTCGCCAAACAAGAGAAAGAATACCTACAATTTTTGCCATTATTAATTCCTTATATGTGTTTAATAAAACCTTTAAGTCCAATCGTTGATTTTTTGAAATTTCTTTAAACAAATTTTTTAAAATTGTAGATTTAAAACCAATGTTTAAAAATCCTGATCTATATGGAATTAACTTAAATCAAGTTAGCAAAACACAGGATGAAAAATACTTTCACCTATGTACATTGGAATTAAAAGAATACAAAAATGTTGTTGTTGTAGATAATTTCAATAGATATTAAAATTTCTCAGGGAAAGTTTTTATAGCTTGCTGTTTTACAACCGATTTTGTATTTTGTTTGCCTTATTAGAAGGATAATTAACTGCATATTCTTTAATCATTTTAATTCAAACTTTTTTTAAAATATAAAATTTTTTGAGAAATTTAAAAAAAGTCATGTCTTCCCCTTATAATCCCTTTTTTAAACTTTAGGTCCGATGCGGCAACTCTTCCCGATGTCCTATTATCCTAATTTGTTGCAAGGCGTGGTTTTACAACCAAATGAATATTTCTATGGCCGGAAATAGTCAATCGCTTACATATTTTCTCCATGCAAGCTTGGAGGACCCTATATATATTTAGATTTTTACGAGGAATATTAACATATGAACACATATGATCTTACTATTCGTTAGTAACATTAAATTCTGATCTAAAATTAAAAATATATAATTAAAACAAATAGATCGAATAATATACAAAATTTACATACACAAACATAGGGCAAGATGTAATTTATAATCTAATATAATAAACAACACTTAAATATCACAACAGAAAAGAATATTAGTATGCCAGATTCCCAATTCGTTCCCAGAAATGGAAACATTAACATTTGAAATGGCAACCTGTCAATTTGTGCTTCGAAAATCGACGATGGTTGCCAAAGGGTATTTCTATAAATAGATTGAAAAAGCTCATTTGTACCGATAATCATTCACAAACTGAAAAATGGAATTTCGCATAGTAATTTTCCTTAGAGGGTGTGACATATATGCGTGTTCAAAACCATAAGTTGGGTGGTTCATAAGGAGGCTGAATATGTCCTGGTCGCTTGGGTCAAAATTGTGCACTCCCTCTAGCGCTGATCCTTACAATTTTTTCCATTTAATAAAAAAAAAGAGTGTACTATTCTTAAGTAACAATAAATTATGATCTCGATCCTGATAATTTTAAAAATATATAAGAAATATAATTTTGTGAAATCGGAAATACAATGCTTCCAAACCCTATACTCACTTTTGGTGTAGTATTTTTTGTATCAATACTTAATTCCAGGTTACCTGTGAAAAGTCACCATTGTTATACCCATCGATTGACCACTTAGTTAACTTCAAATTAGAATTGCTCCACCTTCACAATATTTAACAAGTTAAAAACATTTTGTTTAATTCTATTATATTCTGTTCACACAATAGCCAGTGCAAGTATAAATATCAACGACACATGGGAACATACAGAGTAACTTAAAAGGCGCAGCAATCAAACAAGAGCGACAGCCAACGAAATTAATAACACCAATGCTGGCGCTTTCAAATACCAACACAAATAAAACGCCAACACGTTCTTTTTCATAGTGGTTTAGCTCCACCTTAAAAAGAAACGGTAAAATCACGCAGTCAGCATGAAACACACGACATACACGATGAGTATTTACAGTTAATTTAACGAACTTTACGAACAATAACAGTATGTTCATCGTAAGCAGAGGTAAATGAAATAAGTCAAGTGGTGAATTTTAAGAGTTAGTAAGTGGTAACGGGCGTCAAAAACACTGTTAACAAACAGAATACCACGTAAATCGATAACAGATCGGCGATGGACAGTTTTGTATATAAGTACTATGCTCGGTACTTTTTCTGTAATTTAATGTACGTAACATACATTCAAAACATAACTGTTGTGTAGGGATACAACTTTTTGCAAAAATAAAAAACTACAGAGCATATGCCTAGACCTCGAATAATATATGATATAATTTTTCGCAGTCTTTAAAAAGTTCCATATGCCTTGAATTTTGGAAGACAGATTTTTGTTCAATTTCATTTATATATTTGCAATAACTCCTCATACAATATATAATAATATCCTCCACCATAAGTGGTAACACATATTTTTTATAGATAAATTTATTGAAAATCAATTTAAGACAATAATTTGTTTGCATGAATAATTTGTTGCAGAGCTGAAAGGTTTATCATTAAAAAACAGCAGTAGCAGGATCTTAGAAATTTGTTGATGTGCTGACTTCTATTTTTTAACGGCTCTTTCTCATGTTTAGTGGGTAAAAAGGACGTGTAAAAAGAGAAAAAACACATCCAGATTTTTTGTTGTTGATAGTTTATAACGAGCTTTGAACCTCCGTATATTTACAAAAACAAAGCAACAAATTAACCATTTTAAGCTAGGCTAATACATGTATTTCGATTCGGCAAAAGATCTTTTCAGAAGCCGAAGTTTTGAGACGAGCTTTTTACATATGTATGTCTTCTACACAAACTATGTATAGCTACCCAGCAAACTTTTGTAAAACCTGTTCCTATCGCTACTTGTTCTAGAACAGGTTCTCTGGTAACAACCCTCGTTCTACTAATGGATCCAAAGAACCGGTGAAACAAAACTTGTTGTAAAACATGTTGTAGAACTGGTTATTTGGAATGATCTATTGTTAAGTTTTTTATTTTGTGAAAAAAATACATTAAAATTATATACCAAATGTTTAGACATTAAATAACATCTTTAAAATACAATTTTTGTAAAAAGTACAATTTTTCAAAACAGTACCATATTTCAAGACGTACATACTTTCACAGAAGTACCTACTTTCAAAAAGAGTACCATTTTTCAAAAATACCAATTTTTAAGCTAGTGCCAATTTTTTGAAAAAACACAGTTTTTTTAAATATGTTACATTTTTCATTTCATTTTAGAATTGATTTAAATAAAAAATCTAGTAAAAACAACACAATTTATTTTTGTTTATAAAAAAATTATCATTAGGTTCGTTTTTTTAGAATTTTATATATATATTCCATACAATTTTAAGTAGATATAGCTACTTAAAAATTAAGAATGTATAAAATAGTTGCCAAGCCTAAGAAATTATAGGCTTTTCTCTTTTAAATTTAAACAAAAATATTTGCCATAAACATATTTGAAAATTTTTTATTTTTAATTTGATAAAATATTAAAAACAACAAAAGCTAACAAATGAATTATGTATTTGTGGGTAAAGCTAGAACAGGGCAAACAATATAATTGCTCTAGTTCGCGTTCCCGCAAAGTCCATATGCGATAAAAGCATTCGTACAAAGCCGGCCCCAAATGTTTAAATTGTATTGGTTTACAAAAAATAAAGAAAAGTCAGGTAAGTAGAGATAGTCGTTTTCTTCTTTCTTAGTTATAGATATAGATATAAAATTCGAAAAGCAAACCTTTTATTGTTTAAAAAACAAATACGAAATGAATTTTATTTTTTAATTTTTTTTGTTTAACTAAAAATTCAAAGTTAACTTTTTGAAAATATTATTAGAAAAACGTTTTTTATTAAGGTGTATCAAAGTGTTATCAAAGTGTTTTTAAACACAATATGATTTTATAAACGCCACAGTACTCCTCCTCCAGCGTTGTCATTCAGCGAAATGAACTCTTTAAGATTTAATATAGAAAGCCTCAGTCCATTTTGTAAATATGTGACTTGCTCCACGAAAAGGGACCTCTGCGCCGAAAAGAAGTTATTGAGAAAAACGTGTTTAAAAAAGCGCTTCGTTTTTCCGTGTTTTGCGCATGGTTATGCAACTCTTCCTTCAACCTGATCATCTGGCGATGTATTTCGACTCTCTGGTACTTTGTACGATGTTCGCTATGCAGTGTTGCCTCTATGAAAAATATTTCTAACAGTTAAAAACCTGTTTTTGCTAATTTTATTTTCAAAATTATCAATGTTTTGGATTAAAGCCGATAGAATTGAATCTATTATTTATTATTATTTAATTTATATATTATTTAATTAATTTCAGGTTAAAATAAATCTTAATTAACGTAAGAAAATGTGTCTGGAAGACGAATTTAAGAGTGTTGAAGAACAATACTTCAGCGATTGTTTGGAAGAATGTTTAATTATGTTCATCTTTACAGGTGATTTGTAAAAAAACTAAAAGACATAGAAACTTGCGGTTTGCGGCATTTGAAAGAGCGTTTTTTCCTATAAGAATCACTCAAAAAGTAAACAAAAATTTTTCGGCGCAGAGGTCCATTTTCGTGGAGCAGGTCACATATATCTACACATGTTAGTAGTTAACGATAACCCTGACAACTTGTTAGAGGTTCAATAATATCTATATTCAGTATGACGATTGTTTTTGACATAACGCGATTTAATTAAATTCACTGCAGTTCTAAATAGAAAAAATTGTGAGGATCAAGCGCTAGAGGGAGTGGACACTTTCGTTCACAGATATGGAAACATTAACAGTTGGAATGGAAGAGGCTCATTTGTACGGGTAATTATTCACTAACTGTGAAAAAATAATTTCGCATAGTCATTTTCATTAGAGTGTATATAAGCCTGCTCAAAGCCATAGGTTGTTTGTGCTTTGGGTAGTTCATAAGGAGAGTGATGATGACCTGGTCGCTCATGTCGAAAGTGTGCACTGCCTCTAGCGCTGATCCTCACGATTCTTTTCATTTATAAAAAAAATAGTATTTACTATTCATTAAAACATTTAAATATGATCTCGAAACTGATAATCTATACAATATATAAATTAATTTATTATAATATAAATATGCTACAGCGGTAATTTATACCTTTAAATTTATTATGACAAATTAAGACAAATAGAACGATTTATTTTAACCCAATAATATTATGGTAGCGAAGGTTGATGGAAAGTCCCAAATCTAAATCTGGTAAACAAAATTTCACAGAATTCGCGTGATGCCTTACGGCATCACTGGCTGTGAGTGGGTTAATACACCAAACTCCTACTTTCCAGGAGAGACAAAAAATAAATTTTATAATTGAAAAAGTAATGATGAATTTTAAATTCCAAAAAAAAATTGTTTAAGAAACCCACTAGTTTCTTGTAAAATGTTTTTTTTTTGTAAATTTTATCTAACTTAAAACCATGATTGGCATTCATTACCTTTTCATAATAACGGTAGTTGGCTACCACAACCACTTTAAGACCGAAGCGAAAATTTTTAAATGGCGATTCCATTTATTGCATGTATCTTTTTGTATAACCGGGTTTATTGCGCTATTTTACAGGTTTAATTTTGAAATATATTGAAACTACACTTAAAATAATGCTAAACTACCGAAACACCGATTTATAGCGGTATTTTGCAGATGTAACAAAATGTAACAGGTAATATTATGAAAAATTATTCCCTGATATTAGAAAACACATGTCACTATTGGAATCGCAGTGTTAAAATTTTCGTATCAGTATCGATCAGAGCGTGGTAGACAACTACCGTTATAATGAAAAGATATTGCTTACCAACCATGCTTAAAATTATTTACAGCTATAGAGTTGGAACAATGTTGAGTATTTGGGTATTCAGAATTCACTCAGTACTTCCAGATTTTGAATTTTTATCTAAATAAGCGTAATTTGGTCTGTAACCCTGTTTTTTTTGTATGAAAATACAATGTAATATAAATATAAAAAGCTTTGAGTAGTATCGAATCAATACTCAAAAGTACTGAGCAGGATCGAGTATTCAAAACTATGCCGTTGACCGAAACGGTCAACGGCATTAATGAGACACTAACTTTGGGATTATTGTTGTTTTAAAAGAAGATTCGAAAAAAACCCTCGTAGAAAATGAAAAAGTTAAAAAAAATATGAAAAATTTGTATATTATTGAAAAGAGCGCGTTGATTTCTAATTAATGCCATTGATCGTTTCGAAATCGGTTGAAAAATTACTGAGTTAGAAAAGTTTAAGTCCAAAAAATACTCTTTTCCCCATATCTCGTATATAGGGGTATATTGCAACTTATAAGACCGGTTATATAATACACTCAGCTAGACCTACAACCTACACTAGGTCATTTCACAAGTTCTTGCAATTTTTTTTGTAGCACCTTGTAATTATTGTTACCACGATTATAAAATATCAACAGTGTTGAAAATATTATAAAAATTAAAAGAGGGAAAAAGATGATATTGTTATAATTTTATATGTATGAAAATGTATTTTTAGTTTGACTCGAGATCATAGGAAAAGTTTTTTTCAAATGAAAATTTTTTTCCTTATTTTTTTTTTAGTTTTTAGTAAACATGGAGAATACACAGAAAAAGTTATTAGACACCAGCCGAATGGAATGCATTTTCTGGTCAGCTACGACTTTCATCAACATTCTTTGTGCCGAAATACCAATTGTAAATATCTCTATTCAACTCACAAATCAACGGAAAAAGCTATTTTATGCTAACATACAGTTGATTTTTATTATTGAGTACAGATGAAATTTACTAACTATTTTTGTGTTATTTATATTCTCCTTTGTTTACCGTATGTCCAAATTAGCTATTAGCTAATACTAAAGACATGTGTTTTTTTTTTTAAATTGTTTTTACATATGTTTAAACAATTCTTTTAACCGTGCCAAGTTATATTTTAATATTGAAGTTTTTATTTTATAGTTGATCTTTTTAATACTTATATGTATGAAAATGTATTTTTAGTTTGATTCGAGATCATAGGAAAAGTTTTTTTCAAATGAAAATTTTTTTCCTTATTTTTTTTTAGTTTTTAGTAAACATGAAGAATACACAGAAAAAGTTATTAGACACCAGCCGAATGGAATGCATTTTCTGGTCAGCTACGACTTTCATCAACATTCTTTGTGCCGAAATACCAATTGTAAATATCTCTATTTAACTCACAAATCAACGGAAAAAGCTATTTTATGCTAACATACAGTTGATTTTTATTATTGAGTACAGATGAAATTTACTAACTATTTTTGTGTTATTTATATTCTCCTTTGTTTACCGTATGTCCAAATTAGCTATTAGCTAATACTAAAGACATGTGTTTTTTTTTTAAATTGTTTTTACATATGTTTAAACAATTCTTTTAACCGTGCCAAGTTATATTTTAAAAAAACTTGGTTCGGCTGGTGTCTAATAACTTTTTCTGTGTATTCTCCATGTTTACTAAAAACTAAAAAAAAAAAAAAAAATAAGGAAAAAAATTTTCATTTGAAAAAAACTTTTTCTATGATCTCGAGTCAAACTAAAAATACATTTTCATACATATAAGTATTAAAAAGATCAACTATAAAATATAAACTTCAATATTAAAATATAACTTGGCACGGTTAAAAGAATTGTTTAAACATATGTAAAAACAATTTAAAAAAAAAAAAAAAAACACATGTCTTTAGTATTAGCTAATAGCTAATTTGGACATACGGTAAACAAAAGAGAATATAAATAACACAAAAATAGTTAGTAAATTTCATCTGTACTCAATAATAAAAATCAACTGTATGTTAGCATAAAATAGCTTTTTCCGTTGATTTGTGAGTTAAATAGAGATATTTACAATTGGTATTTCGGCACAAAGAATGTTGATGAAAGTCGTAGCTGACCAGAAAATGCATTCCATTCGGCTGGTGTCTAATAACTTTTTCTGTGTATTCTCCATGTTTACTAAAAACTAAAAAAAAAAAATAAGGAAAACAATTTTCATTTGAAAAAAACTTTTCCTATGATCTCGAGTCAAACTAAAAATACATTTTCATACATATAAGTATTAAAAATATCAACTATAAAATATAAACTTCAATGTTATAATTTTATCCCCAAAAATCCCCTTGAATTTTGTTGTCGTCCACATAATAATTTTATTCCCATTCAAGAAATAAAATACCGCACAAATACCAGTTTACGGAAAGAGAGAGATAGAGAGTTAAATAAGGTTCAATTAGACGTGCCATGACCATATAAATCAGCTGTTCGAACTAATCTTATGGGTAACAATGTAATCGATTATTGGTGACATGCTATAACGCCATAACCATAATCGTAGATATCTATTGAATTTTGGTTTTCATAACGTACAGCTGATTGTAGCTTTTATTATTTATTGTTTTTTTATTATATTTTATATATATTTTTTATATATATTTATTTTTTTAAAAGTATGTTTCTTCGACCTAATTGTTGCAACTTTAAAAAATAAATTGTCAAGCTCGAGGTTGCAGTTTTTCAATAAATATTTTATTCTATTATTTCAATATTTCTTCATCTATTGGATGACATCTTCAGGAAAAAAGCCAACGAGTAACAATATTCAAACAGCAATATGATGACTTAACGCATTAACAATTCAATGCATTGGAAGTTAATCATACCTAAAAATCCTATGTACTGCATAATGACCTCAAAGCAACTGGGAAGCTTTAATCCCTTTTCTGTAACCAAATAACCAAGGATTTTAAGTTCAGAAACTCCAAATAAACATTTTGAAAAATTTATGGTAATACCATATTGACGTAGCCTTTCAAATAAACTTCGTAAATGTATTCGATGCTGTTCTGAATTTTCTGAACAATAAGTATATCATTGATATTCACATGCAGGTAGTCCAAACGTTGAAAGGTTTGTGCAGCGTTGCATAAACCGAAAGTCACTATAGGAAATTTAAAATTGCCTATTTGGTGTGGTAATTGCTGGTGTCTTTATATCATCTTCTGCTATTGGGATGTGGTGGAATGCTTTCTTTCTTACCATCCAGTAACATTCCAAAATTATGAATATGTGGAACTGCATAGCAGTCTGGTATGATCCGACTATTTATATTGCGGTAGTCTCTACATGGGTGCCACTCTACATTGTATTTTTTACCGAATGTAGCAAACTGGCCTTGTTATTATAAGAAGGACGACAGATTCATAGACGGACCATATTTTAAAATTCTTTTTTTACGACAAGTAGTTTCTAAGGAGAAAGACGTCTTGTTTTAATGAATATAGGAGGACCGTTGGTTGATTCTGTAAAACGTTGGACTGAAAATTTAGCATAAGAATGAAAGTTATTTTTGGTTAAATCACTATGAGACAGTTGTTATTAATGTCAATATGAAGACCATATTTATATTTTGCTCAAATGTTTTTTATAAATACATAATTTGCTTTTATATTCTATTAATTCTTTTTAGAAACCAAAATATCTAAAATGCTCATTTTGGAATAATGTGCACTGAGTACATTATTCCAATAAACCTACACATCTTTATTTTTGATAATTTTTATTAATGTTTTATAAATTGTATTAGGCACAGAATTGATCAAATATTCTATTGTTTTTATATTGACGGTTTTCAGCATGAATTTTCCCACATGTTCTCTAAAACATTAAGATCTGGTAAATGTGCCGGCCAATTCATAACAGATACTTCATGTTCCTCAAACCAAATCTTAAATGGTCTTCTTGCAGCGTTGTTTTGCTGGAAAATAATTTTTTTTCATGATTTGTAGATATGGCAACATATCATTTGAGAGCACTTTCTGCTACTCCAGACTATCCATTCTAGTTGAAGGAAATACTAATGCCAGTGTTCCACTAGATCTAAACGCACTCCAAACCATTAGGGAATCTCTACCAAAATTTCTCTTTAAAAAAAACATGGGTTCCTTTCTCAAATCTTGCCAATAATCTCTAAAACCACCTGGACCATCGAGATAAAATTTTTTTCATCTGAAAATACAATCTTCAAAATAAAATAAAGTAAAAATTTTTTGAAATTGGTACCCCTTGTTGACCGACGGTACTTAAAAGTACCATTACAATTATCAGCTCATAAAATCTTAAAAAAGAAATATTATTGTACTTTTTGGCCGTAGGTGTGTTAAAGTACACTAAAATTTATTAAATAAGATTTTTTTTCAACTGCTGGTAGCCCTGTCTTCCAAAAATAACGGTAATTTAAAACGTCTTTCAGCTCTTTGCGTAAGACATTGTGACACTAATTTCGATTATTGAAAAATAGTATTATTTTAGCTATTTCAACCATGAGAGTGTTTTATTATTAACGAATGATCCATTTAGAATACATACCGAGGTTGATGGCTCTTCTGCCACACTATGGCGAACAACAGCAATGTTTTCTGCAGAACGAACTGGGCGAGCATGCACAGGTGTTTTCACATTTCCTACAGACCCGGTTTTCTGAAATTTGCGCACAATTCTCCCGATTATGGACGCATTTTGTCGATTATGCTGACCAAAAAAATCACGATGTGCATTTTGATTTGAGCGTCCATTTTCGTAAGAGGCTTCAACAATCTTAATGAGCTGTTCAATTGTGTATCTCTCCATGGTTGAATTTGTCAAACACAGAAAGAGGGAAATGTCAAATTAATTTGGGCAAAAAATTTCACATTAAGGTGTGACTCACAATTAACATCGTGCATTATGGTTGGACCACCCTTTACTGATATAAGTACACATTTATTTTTCCTCTTAAAATTTTGTAATAGCGCATAACATATACTTTTATTTGCAATGTAACTCATTAATTTTTTTACGAAAAGAAAAAAGCACCTAACACGTAAATTTTTTTTTAAATTTTGTTTCCAAAATTCTACCTTCCGATTTCTCGTCTATAAAAATATATATATATTTTTTTTATTACGGCTTCTCTTAATTAAGCGCTATATTGCCTATAGTCGAACCCACTGTGCGACCCAGATAGGATTTTTGAAAATTCCTACGGGGTGGGGCAAAGAGTTGAAGTTCTCCCAATTTACGACGTGACCAATATGTTAATTGAAAGAATTGCTATCTCGTTGAAAAGCTAAGCTTTAGATTATTAGAAATGGGGCTTCAAAGGGCGAAAAGTCTACCTCTTCACGGCCTGCCCAAACCGCTGGAGGTAGGAAGTTGTAATTTAGTATGAAGGTCCATCTTTCAGTATAGACAACAGCTAAGATGGAATTTTTCGAAAATCCAACGTGGCAAAAGAGTGGAAAATTTGCCCCTTTATCGCTTGTCAAAACCTCTTCTGAAGTAGACATCGGCCGGTATTTTCGGAAATCCCAACGGGGAAGGCCGAAAAGTCTCGCCCTAAACGGCCTGCTCTAACATCTAGAGCTTGAAAGTTGAAATTTGATTTGAAGGTTCTCCTCCGGTGTAGACATCAGCTACGATGGAATTTTTGGAAAATCATATGGGTGATAAAAGAAAATTTAAAATTCTTACCCATGACCAGGCAGGTTCCTCCTTCGGCGTAGACATTTGCTCAGATTGTACTTTTGAAAATTCTCTGGAGCATAAGCTAATTCATTGATAATGAACGTTTTAGAATTTTCGCCAGGGTCGACATAAATATGGGAGTTTATATGACAAAAAAGCCTCCGGACAATTCCGGACTTTGCCGGCTAGTAATACAATATATACAATAAAAAATTTAGAGTGTTTAGAATTGATTAAAAAGAATTATTTACATAACATAAATTTTGTCAAAACAACATCACATTAAAAAATTAAACTTCACATGTGTTAATTCAACGGATGGGATTTGTTAGCTCTATAGTATGGAATAACTAAATGGCTTTATTGATTTCGAACTTCTGTTGAGCAAACTTAATTTAAATACCCCAGTTTATTGTACTAGAAACTGTGAGCTTCTACGTATTTCTACTTTTCGTACTAATTATGCGAATTCAGAATTCAAAGAATTTGTGAGAAGTTTAATAAACTTTATTTTGTTTTGACTTCAATAAAAGTTTAGATGCTTCAATAAAAGTTTAGATGATATAATTCTTCATTTAAATAAATTTAAAAAAAATTGTTTTGGCTGGCTGATATCAAACTTGTGTTGTTTTGATTTTCTGTACAAATAAAAAGAAAGGAAAAATAAATCGAATATTACAATTGAAAATATTTGTTAAAATTCAAATTGTTTGAAATTTTTGTAAATAAATGGTATTTAATAGGATGTTAGATCATATAATCATATCCTTTTTATAAATAATTTTTTATTAAAAAAAACATGTAAATTTTTACAGCGGTATTCATAAAAATTTTAAACAGCATTTCAAATCAATTTTAAGCAAAATTTGCTAAAACTGTATTCATAAACGAATTTAAGCTTACAACAACTTTTTTAAACCTTGTGTTAATAAACGAATTTTAAAATTGGTTTGACCCTATTTTAAACCTATTTTAAAATGACATTTTTGTTTTGTGTTTATTTTCATGTTAAACACTTTTTAAAAAATTGTCATTTAATTAAAAGAAGTTATTGTTTTTTAAATAATAGACATTCTATATTTGATCAAAAGAATTGTAAGAATCACTTTTATTTGAAAATTTTGACTTGTATTTTGTTTATATTAGAAACTATTGCCCAAATGAAAAAAATCGTCAGACGAAAATTTACAAAAAGAGGAGCGACCCGTTTTCAATAACGGTAAAGCATTTAAGCAGAAATAATAATTTGTTGATATTATTTATTGGAATTAAACTAGTGGTGTGTTGTTTAATCAAAACAAAGAAAATAAAACCGGTTATTTGAATACTTTTTTATCTACAATAAAATCATTATCTATGTAACACTTTTAAACAAGGTCTCATACATTTTTTATTTTATAAAAACAATATTTTTCTGAAAAACGACAAAAAAATACATAGAAACGAGTACCGTATGGTTTAGTAATCATTGATTTGCATCATTACTATAAATGTGACAAATAAAACCTACAGTGTTGCCATCCACAAGTTAAAAAAAAAACTTTTTAAAATTTCTCTTATTTCTCTTAAAAATTATTGTTTTTGGGATGATCTTAGTGCAATATTTTTCGATACAGATTTGAGTCCTTTTTTCTTCCAAATTGATAGTTTTTTTGATATTATTGCCAAAAATTGTTGTAAATGTTTTAAGTGCTGTATGTCTCTAATTTTTAGGGGGCACGCGAGTCATTATCAAAAATCGCGTTTAATGTGCCCGCTGCTTTTTTTCAATCTATCCACTTTATTGACAGTGCTTTAAATTCTTGTTTAATGTGGACGTGCTTGCCTCTTTGCTTGCAAATATTGCGCCGCATGGGAGGTGGTACGCCCTCTCGTTCCTATTTTCCCACTTTTGACTCATCGCTTAAATGTGCTACAGGAGCAGTTAAAAATTTTAGGTATGGAAGCTGTCACGCTCCCTTGACCTAATCCGTCCGATTTTGGTGTAGGGAATAAGAATTATCTGATAAATTTGAGAAATTATCAGGGGTAAAACAAGGTTGTTTACTATCCCTATACTCTTCTTCCGATCTATAATCTTCTTTCGATCTTCATGAACAGATAGAAAGAGGATTATTTGTTGAAAATTAAAATAATAGATTTATTTTATGTGCCGATATTGTCTATTAAAATAAAAAATTATACTTTTAACAAATGGGGGACGTTTTGCACAAAATGAGAAATTTAAATATAGCTAAAGGGAAATTAAAATAGTCCCCGAATTTTGCTAAATGCTTCCAAAAAAACTCACTTCTGTTAGAATTGGCAGAAGAAGATGGACATCTATTTACCCTTAATCTGCATATACAAGTTATCAAAAATACTCTTTCAAATCCATGAATCCCGCGTTCCACAACAGCTAAGTTTAATGACTTTGGAGCAAAGTTTATCATGGCTCCGCAGACTTAATACTCTACGAATTATATACATAATGGGATTACAAGAGTGAAATGAAAATGAAACACAATTAATTGAGTGTCAAAAAACGAAGTACCACGAGAACCGATTGCAAAGGCTATAGAAGATATATAGATTCAACAGCGGCGATTTAATCCACTTCCAGAAAGGTGTTGTATGAGAGAAACAAATGACTCTTTGTATGCCATAAAGGAAATTGATAATATCCAACATGTTATATGAGAAGAAGAATTGATTAGATTATTAAATGGTGAGGGTAGCTGAAAAACAATTTATTAAAAAAAGTTTTCCAATTCACCAATAGTCTGAGGTTAGCAAATACTAAAGCCACGCCTCTAGCCTTTAAAGCAAGGTTTTTATGCTTTGTTTTAAGATTTCATCTAGAGGGGTACTATTTATATTTCGGGAGCTGGCAACGCTAATGTCAATAGCTAAAATCTGGCAACACCATAATAAAGTTTGACATTTTTTTAGCATTAACGTACTTGTTTGTTTACAGTGAAAAAATGGAAATTTGAAGAGAAGTTTTTCGTTGAATTCAATCGTGGTCGTAGTTCGCCGACGAATTCCGTGAAGATCGTCCAATATCAGTTGTTGTGCCACAAAACATCGATACAGTGCGTGAACTGAAAATGCAAGATCGTCATGTGACGTATTGTGAGATAGAGGCATCTTTGCACATTAGTTCCACTTCCATACATGCGATTTTGCATGCACTTAGTTGTAAAAAAAATAGTTCTTGTTGGATACCCCATAGTTTATCAATCGTTCAAGAAAAGGTTCGGGTCGATTGGTGTAAGGAAATGATTAAAAAGTTCGACGGTGGTGCTTCAAAAGACGTGTATAAAATATTGACAGGTGACAAATTATGGATATATGCGTATGAGCCGGAAACAAAACAATAATCGACCGTGTGGGTATTCCAAGACGAGCTTAAGCCAACAAAATTTGTTCGGTAAATTGCGTAGTCAACGATTGACGATCGCCGAAGAAGCAATTGAAGCGTTCAAAAACCATGTTTTGGACAAATGGTTTGAACGAATGCAAAAGTGTATTGATAATCAAGCTGACAATTTCATTTAAATATAAATGGTTTACAATAACTTGAAAGAACGTATTTTTTCTGATTCTCTCCATTTCTTGATTTCAATACGCAACGGTATAATCCAAAGATTAAGATAGCTTGAATTAATTTGCAGAATTAATAGAACTGTTTCTTTGTCAAAAAATAATTATGGTTAAATATTTATTCTCACATAAATTTGACTTTCATTGCTAAAGTTACTTTCTTCTACTTATTTTGAGATAATTTCATATGCGACAAAAAAAATGCCAAGCTCAAAGTACCTTTTAAAGTTTAAACCTACTGAAAAAAGTACTAAACGTTTCAACTCTGATGAAAAATAGAGAACAGTAAGTATGGTTGGGAGTACTCAGTAACTAACACAAATATAAATCCAATATACTTGTGGGGAATTTTGAAGTCGAGTTAGTTGCTCAAACGATTGTATGCTAGCTAGTTGAATGGATGGTTGTATTTTAGTTTATGCGGCTAAACGAAACTGCGACATTTGCACGAGTCCAGTACCAAGTAGTCGCGTGATGCGGCAAAACGTGTTAGCGGTTAAATTTGTTTATTTACGTGGTTGTTTGGTTATTTGTTTTGATGAGTTTTATGCATTTATTATTTATTTAGCAAAAACCATCTTGTGCGTTTATTTTGTTAAAAATTATTTGCCGGTTGTGCGCGCATGCTCAGCAGTGAGTGACATTAAGTGTTTAACTTATTATTGTGTTGTACCAGCTTCATTTGTATGTACAAACAATAACAAAAGAAAAAAGCAAGCAAAACGCATGTGTTTATAGCTTGCAAGTTGCAAGAGACCGTGTGGAAAAAAATAATAAACAAATAATAACGATTATAACATTGATTTGTACATTGAGATGAGTTAAAATGATAGTTTTGTATATGAACGTTACATGTCCCCTTTATGCAAGTGTAGAGTGATGAAAAAATATTGCGTGTGTAAATTGTGTGTGAATTCGTCTGCAAATAAAAAATACATACGAAATATATCCACGTTAATTGGTGATTATCTGTCATACAGTACAAAAAGTGATGTGCATTCACATGAACGTGTAATTGTAAACAAACAAAAACAACAAAGCGACACCAACAACCAGCTAAATAACATAGGACTGCAACAGTTTATTTTTTACAACTGCATCAGCCTTATGTATGCGATGTGAGGAAAAATTGTTTCACGACGCTATTTCTAAACATTATCATCATCTGAGGGTTTTGTGAGCTGAAATCAAATAGTTTTTACATTGTTTTCCTAAAGATTTGCCCACGCCACAGCAACAGTTTTTTTTTGTTGACGAGCGAACGACTAAGCAACAACAGCAACAAAACATCACCAGCACAACACAGAACGTTTGTAGAGGTGTAAATGCTCGTCTAAGGTGTTACCCTGTGCTGTGATGAATGTTTGCACGCCGTCACCATGGCATCACATGTCGTACATTCTGACAACTGACACATCTTGCACAGCATAACGAACACGATCGTTTGCGGGTAAACAATCAGAGAACAAGTGATTTTGCGCGCGCTAGGGTGTGTACTGATTGTAAATGTTTCAACTGCGGTGGTGTGTCGCCCAATTAAATTGCCATAAATAACATACATTGCAAGTTGGCTCTATCGGATGTGCGCAGTTTTTTTTTTATATTGTATATTATTGTCACTTTTGGGCATGGCATCTATAGACAAACTCTGACTCAGGCTTGCAATAGTACAGCAGCCAGATATACTAAATTGCATTGTACTACACAACATTGCCCTCTCACGCATTTCAGTTTCTCAAACTAACAACCAAACAAACGTCCAACAGATCAGCCGGATGAATTGTGTTAAATTTTCCGCGGGTGGTGTCAATTAGAGACAATTGAAAATCTGATTTAGATTAAGTACGCAGATTTTGTTATTGTATATTTCAGTTGTTTTTCCATTGTTGAAAATATGTGTGTTTAAAGTGAAATACATACTAAAAAATAAATAGTGTTCAAACAATATGTAATAGTAAAGTGTCCTATCTTTAGTTTCTTATGAAAAACTTATAAGAAATTTTGTATGTTTCGCCAATTTTATTTAATAACAATACAAAAATAAATTAGGAAGTTTTGCACACAACCTATGCTTCAGAGTTGCATATAGCAAGTAGCGCGTAAGCTTTCTGCTTCATAAATTTTTAGTTTATGGATTTGAAGACGACGCGCTTGCGTTATGCCACCATCGAAAACAATAAAAAAACAATGCTACAAAAACGATGTAAACCATAGTAAGAATTGTTGTACATATTATTTCCATTACCCCGTTGTGTTGCCGCCCTAGTTGAACGTCACGCATTGTAAACGCCACCGTGTTATACGTACATATCATTTCTCCGCTTCTTTTGATTTTTTTATTAATGCTGTTCCTCGAGTATACTGGTATGCAATAATATAAAGTTAGATGATTTGTACTTGCACAATTTTTGTTGATTTTTTTATTATATTTTTTCGTGCGCAAATTAAAAAAGTGTGTAGTGTTTTTTGTTAAAGAAATAGTGAAATATGTTTTGGTGAATTATAACAAAAGAAATCATAAATAAAAAGCTTACTAAAAAATACAGCAACTGTTGTGTTTAATGATTTTTAAAGTTGCAACATAAGTGATAGTTAAACAATAGTTTAAAACTGATAGAAGAAATTAAATGAAAAAAACAACAACTTAACAATTTTAGCTAACAACATCAACAATAAGGAAAGTGTTCAAGAGTTGTCATAGCATTTAAAGTAACGTTTACTTCTTATTATTGTTATTGCTTCTCTGCTGCTGTTTGTTGCATGCATTACATCAGTATTTGCCAAATAGTACTCACTGAAGAATTGCCAACATTTGTAACAAGAGCAGCCGCACTATTGTCGCTTTTTTGTATTTCATACACAAATACAAACTACAACAATAACAACTGCAACAACGAAAAAGTAATCTTCAATTGTCTTCATAAAAAAAAAAAACTAAAAATCGGTGCAATAGTATAAAATCGGCAACAGGCGGCAGCGATCATTATTTTGTAAGCTGTTTTACAATTTAATGGTTTTCATGGTAAGTTACAAAACAAAAAACTAAAAATATACCATATGGTGACATACATTTAAGGAAATAAAACACAACTATGTTCACTACGTTTTGTATTTATATATTTGTGTTTAACATTAAAAAGTTAATATTTTTTTAACATACCCTTGGCTTTTCAAAAGGGTCTAATAAATTTTAACATTCTCCATGAATTGTAATCAATTAATTCCCTTTACCGGCAAAACCTTCTTTTCCTGATAATGAGGTCTATAAGAAGAAATAAAGGCAGATAAGCTTTTACTTTTCATTTTCTATTACAAAACCTATTAATTTACCATGTCCATCATGTTAAAATAATGGGTTTTTTTATTTTGTTTGTTTATATTGAGTTTCAAATTAAATTTAACATTCTTTTAATAAAAAATTATTTTTAACTTTTGGTTGTAATTAAAAGGTAAGCTTTTTCCATGAGTAATAGGGTTCTCAGAAAATATTCTTACCGTGTTTACAAACACCCAGAAAACAGTATCAGTTGTGCCCACCGAATTTGTTGCCAATCGAATGCTAGCGGTTACGACAACTGTCTTCATATTAAATTAAATTTTTAGTTGTGAAAGCAAATATTCAGTTGTACAATTTAAAATTTATATTCCACAGAAATATCATTACGTTCCACAAAATTTTGTTTAAAAAAAATTATTTTTAAAATTTTCCTGTATCGAAACCTGTGCATTCAGATTCATAGTTAACACTTTTGCTAACTGCACCACAATTAATTAAAATTTTCTTTGATGTATTTGCCATTTAAACATTTAAATTTTTTTTTTAATTATTTGCCTTTTCCGGGATTTGAACTCGGAAATTCTGAGTACTGAGCTACCTCTCTACCTACTACACCACAAACACTTATAAATTTTTATAGCTAATTTTGAATTTTAACAATTTGTTAGAAAAAGAAATGTTTGTTTATCAATACCAATTATTAGTGACGTCTATTATCAATACAATCCACAATTCGGTTGCTTCTACTGAAACCCCAAGTAAAGGATATATTTGATCAGAATAACCGTACTTGTAGTTACCACTTTTGAATATCGACAATTTCTTAATAAATTTGATAGATTGTACCAAATTACTAATATACAGTTCAACCTCGCTAAACGCAACTAATAGAAATTGTGGCAGTTGCGAAAACTGAGGTTGTTGCGATTACCGAGTCTTTATATTTCACGGCTTGAATTAAAAAAGAAATTTTATCACACATTTAAATCATTTATTTTTAAAATAAATTTATTGATTTTGATTTTGTATTCTTTTAATTTTATTTAAAAAGAAGGTCAAAACAATATTACTTTGCTTTAAATCAACCAGTACGTCTTTCCTGTTGGAAACGTGATAGGTCCGTTTCCCACAGTCAATATTTCGCCTGCGCTTTTACGAAAAATTTTATGTCACCATATTGGTTGGATAAACTTGAAATTTCAATTCAATATTTCTGAGAAAATATTTTTTTTTGGAAAATGTCACTTGAAAAATCATTTCATAAATATTTCCTTAAAAATTCCAATAATTAAAAATTTGTAAAACTACTTTTTTGGCGAAAACAATTTAGTAAATTTGCGTTGTTAATCCAAACGTTAGTCAAAACTGTGACAGGCAAATAAACATTAAATACACGGAATAGTCTACTCAGCAGACTATACTGAACACATCAAACAAAAAACTTTTAATATACATTAGAGTGAGCGGAAACTCATATAACATATGATTATAAATGTCAAAAATTAGGAAAAGTCTCGTATGGGCAACACAAATTCTGAAAACCCAAAAAATTCCATTAAAACGATTTTAAAATCTTTATCATATTTTTTAGTTATATCTATATCAAAAAATTTTCCAAAAATCCGTACGCGATTCCATTTACCCGCAACTTTTCCGTGGTACTTCGTTTAAGAACTTTTTTAGTTTCGTCCCACTCTAATATGTATAACATATTCCTATACACATTAACTAGTTGGTTGGTCAAATAACTCAGTATAACTGCAACGGCCTTTATGGATTTGAATGTTTCTTCTTTTCTAAGCTGGAGGAGGTAAAACTAATTTAATATTTGTGTGAGTTTTCTGTTTGCCTTTGTTACTAAATGATTGTTCATCTTCATGTATATGTGGGTGTTGCATGAAAGCGCAACAAAAAAAAAAACAATTTTGTAATTTGTTTTCTTATCTCAAGTGGTGATATTGTAAATATTATCTAAGTGAACAACCACACAAAATCAAATTTTGTATGCAGAAACTTTATTTTACATGCTACTCTATGCATCTTCGTGAGTATAGAAGAACAAGTGTCCAAATGTACCTGTGCCGGTTGGAGCTTAATATATAGGAACATATAAAAGACATTAAAATAAATGCTAAATTGTCATTTTAGCAAATTTCTAATATTGTTGTCACAAATTTCCCATTTCCACATGACCAGACACACGTGACCAACTACATGGTTTTTGAAATACTACTGTATTATCTGGCCAATCAAAGATAATCTGATGTGATCAACAACACTGATAGAATTTTCGTTCACATTATAAATGAATTGATTTCATTGAAATGGATTTATTGATTTAATGAAAAATTGCATTAACTATATGAAAATTTATATGAACTTGGCTTTATTTTCCATTTCTGGTCGAATGGAAACTATTTGAAAGGTAATTACAACGTCTTTTAGCTGATATTTTTACACATTACGACCCGGCGAAGAAGGAATTTTCACTGTTTTTAATGAATTATTTCTATATAACCTATGAGCATTATATATATGATAATTTTATGCTTTTTATTTCATACACTTAATGAAATATTCTTACATCAATGACTCCTTATTCTAATATAAATTACAATTCAAATTACAGTGAAAAACTCATTGTATTAACGAACACATTCATTAATACTACGAAACAAAATTCTTTCAGTGTATCTACAGTAAAGCTATTTTTTCCTTAAAACCTATCGGTCATTTTAACACAAAATCTTTACCCAAAAAAATGTCTATGAAAATTTTATATCTTATTAATATAGTAGTCAAAAGTCAATTTATACTGCAGAGTTAATCTAGTAAAAAGTGGGTTTACTGCTAATAAGTGCACTGAAAATAATTATTTAATACACTTTTTACTATATTCGAAACGAGATATAAAGTATTTAAATTAATATACATGTATGCATCTACATATGTCTAATGAACTTCAAATTTAATGATTTACATAGCGGATTAATATCATACTTAATACCAATATGTTACATATAATTTGAAAAATAGAAATAAAAGAGTTAAAATGAAAGATCAATGACTCTCGTAGCGTTAGTAGTTTAAACGATAAGGGCATTTGTGTAAGTTCACTTTTTTTAAAATTTAACGATTTCTTTCAACTTGGAAACGTTTTATTTCACGGACCGTTGGAAGAATAAATTGGCGGACTGGGTTAAAATTAAGTAAGTTTAGGCAAATTTTGAGGGAGAAGTGGTAATTTTATGGTTGATACTTTATAAATCCTCTTGTTTGTATATGTATATCTGTCTGTCTCATCAAGCCCAAATAGCTGAAACGATTTTCTGAGCGTGTTATATCAAGTTCAAGCTAAATATCAAATTTTGATATTTAGCGGCTTCTATTGAACCTTTTCAAATTGAATTTTCCGAGATATCTTACAAAATATTTCTTATAGCGAATTTACATTAGAAGTTTTAATAGTACATTTCAATTTGAAATCTATATCGTTTACATTATATTTTTCGGTATATCAATTTGACAAAAGAAAAAAACAGCTGATTAAGTATACAAAAAAATATGAATATACAAAAAAAATATGAATATACAAAAAAATAATATAAATACTTTAAATAAAAAAGAGTTTTATTAGCCCATTTAGCATCCAGTATTAAAAAAAAGTTGGAAAAGAATTAGAAAGAAAAAGGCTAAAACATGGTTTTAATGTGTTATACCAAAAACTCAAACAAATGTATTAACATGCAAATATATTATGCACACATACAAATGTATTATGTATGTGACCACTTGATTTTGCGCTTTTATTAAACGTCAGGCAATTGCCAAAATTCTGGCGTTGCAAGCACAATTATCGGCAACTACAAGTTGTATTCGACACAGATATTTTACGGTGTTGACATCTCAAAAGTCTCCAAAATTAAAAATATTTTTATTTGATTTCAGCTAAATCTAACTTTAAATTGAATTCCATTTTGTATGGAAATCCCAAATATTTATTAGACTTCAGTCGAAATTTATTTTTATGATGATTTTAGGAATAATGTGAATTCGCTATTAGTCACTGCACTGGTAAGGTCAAAACAGCGTGGCAGCTCCCGTAAAACACAAAATTTTGACCCGAATTTGCACCAAATGTTGGCTTCATAAAAACAGTGGGCGTGAACTATGTGGTTTAATTTTGTAACCGCCCTTTTGTCTTATTTAGTTTACTGAAGTAGTTCACTCTTTTAGCCATTAAACGAAAAGAGCGCGAACTAGATCACATGTTCAAATGCGTGAATCGTATTTACAAAATTTTAAAATTTTTAAGAAGTTTTTTTAGTGAAAGTGAACATTTAATTTTAAAAACAAATAAACAATTTTTTCGATGATTTATCTTTTTTATGGTATAGCATGACAAGATGTGTTTATCCAAACTAAACGTGGAGTAATTTTGGTCTAATTATGTATGTAAATTCAAAAACTTGAACGAATTTTATTGTCATTACCACATGATAATGCGGATGCAGAGAGAATACTTTGTGTTACAGATTTCCGAAGAAAAAAGGAACAAGTCACGCTGTTTTAAACTCAAATATGTATATGTATTTAGATATCACAGTCTAATGATACAACTAGTCATTTTAAAAGAACTAACTCTAAAGAACTTTTTATTTTTATATCTAACTCTAAAGAACTTTTTATTTTTAAGTTTTACTTTATTTTAGTGATATTTCATGCAAATATCTTTGTAACGTTTTTTTGTTGTTGTTAATGAAATAAAAAAAATGGTTTTGTTATATTTTTACATATATTGTACCTGAATGAATTAATGTACAAACCTTCTAAAATTTAAATAAAATTAAATTTTATTTAAAAAAATTATTAAAATAAATGAAATTAAAGCGTAGGAAACAAGATTTTGGGCGTAGGGAAAAGGGGTTTTTTTAAGAAATGTATGGATTTTCCAAAATTTCGTCTGTAATCACTGACGTGGCACCTGCTCAAGGTTGTACTTTTCAATGTGGAATAAAATGTTGTACGTACAGCTCGTTAAGGGTTAAAACATGGGAGTCAATAAAAAAGGACGCGTGGCACCCTCTACGTAATCTAACTTTTAAAATAGCTTTTCACAAAATTTTAAGCTATGTGATGATGTGTGATAGGGCGTTGCACTTAGTATACAACCCACAATTTATAAGTATTTTATCTCGGGTCCTCTTGCAAATTTGAATAGAATTTAGTACGGAACCATATAGCAATTTGCTTAGGCACTTTGCGATAATAGACGTATGTATGTCATAATAAAGGTTGTGGTACATTCTAAATTGGAAAACTATTTTACCTTAGCTTCTATTGTACACATTAAAACGAAGGATAATGTTACTGACTGACTTACTCAACAAGTATGTGACATAAGTCTTATACTTTCAAAAAAGATATAAAATATGTAACAAAAATATCGATTGTCCTAAGTTGACAACTCGCAACTGAAAATGAATTTACACCAAACGACATAAGTTATATAACTTGTTTTATCTCATACCATATTTCAAATTCTGAATATAGCTTCAATTAAAAGACCGCAACTTAGTGTGGCATTCGGTTTATTTTTGCGAAAATTACAGTTAATATTGCCTACATGATTTTAACCAAGCAAAATAAAATGGATGTTATTCTATACGAATCCGTTTTACAGAACATCCAAAGAAGTTAATAGTGCAAATTTTTTTGATTTGTAAGAAGTCATTTTAAACAACTTCCAAAATGTTGATATTAACCTCTTCTATTTAGTAAAAACAACAATTATTTAGTTGGTCCATAAATGGTTGATTCCTGCAGTCATTAAATGCCTTATTGAAAACATATTTCACATACCAGTGATATTTACTTTGTCCTGGTCGGAATAATAATTCTTGGCGTGTCCAAAATCACATTTTTAACTTAAAACAAGCCACTCCCTATATTTATTTAGTAGTCCCTATATTTAACAACTTCCGTAAACTAATGAAAAAATCCATCTGCTCATCGATTTTTCATAGCACCAAAACACACTACTTCCTCCCAATGACACGCCAATGTTAAAATCATGAATGATTCACCGAAATTTTCATAACTTCGTGTTCAGTAGATGTAGTGTTTAACTACTTCTTCCTAAGCTCTTTGCTGGAAATGTATATGTTTATATTGCTCATACGCACCCAAGCACTCTTATACAAAACTTTTTAAAATATGGTACAACTACATTTTTATTTTATGCAATCTAAATTTTCTCGAAAATCTAATTTTAATTTTTTTAACAAAAAAAAAATATTTTTTTTTGATATAATTAATATATGTAGTTGGGGATTTTAGATAATTTGTGCTTTTAATAAAAATTTAAACCAAAATTCAGAAATTGTTTAGTAAATTATACATTTTTTTCTTACAAAAAATTTCCTGTAAAAAGAAATCTAATTGTATCAAATATTTTCTAAAAACCCTCTTCACATTTTATAACATTTGATCGCAACTAATTCACCTACCCAGTTCACGTTGTGATCTTGTTGTATGCACATCGCAGTGTCGCTTGTTAAACAAGTTATAATTTCAGTAGGTTGTGTTATAAACAAAAGAAAATAACAAAAGGCACAAAAGAACAATCGCAAAAACATAGAGTGCTAATATAATAGACTTACTTTATCTTAAAACAATTAAGCAAGTGTATTTATAAACCGGCAAGCTAAACGTTATTGGCGTTTAGCCAAAATATGTATAAAATATCCGAACCCCCGGACCGTGGTGGTCAATTGACCCCTCTTATTACGTTTGACAAAACTAAAAAACCAACAATTATTTCTACTGGAGAAAAATTTCTTATAATAGAAAGAGTAAATAGTGATGAAAATAGTACTGACACCCTTGCCAATGTATCCCCTTTTTTAATTAAAAAAGTAATAGACACTGTTGCAGAAGGAGAAGTACAACAATGTAAAAAGCTACTTAATGGAACAATACTTATTCAAACAAAATCATTTATTCAAGGTAGTAAACTTATCCAACTTACTTCATTATCTCCTACAATTAAAGTTAATGTTAAGGAACATCCAGGTCTAAATTTTGCAAAAGGTGTAATTTATTCTAACGACTTACGTGGAATAGATGAATCTGAAATTTTATTCGAATTAAGAAAACAAAATGTAACACATGTAAATAAAATTTTGAAAAATGTTGATGGTTCTTTAAAAGAAACCGGTCTAATTGTAATTACATTCGCTTCTACCAGCATTCCTAACGATCTAGCTATTGGTTACGAAAAAGTTAGAATACGTCCCTACATTCCACTTCCATTAAAATGTAAGTTATGTTGTCAGTTCGATCATGTGTCTAAAATGTGCAAAAATGAAAAAGCATGCGCCAACTGCTCAAACTCTTTTCATACGGATGAAGCTAAAATGGAAAAATGTCAACTCACACCCTCATGTATTAATTGCAAGATTGCCAAAATTGTAAATTCAAACCATCCAACATATGATAGGAGCTGTCCAATCTTTCTTAAAGAAAAAGAAATACAAGCAATTTCAACTCCTGAAAAAGTAGGTAAAAAAAGGCTGCCGTCATATACAAGCAACGTCATAATCAACAAGACACATTGTATTCTACAATAACAAAAAATATTAACAACGATAAACCCTCTACCTCAACGGCTCATCCTATGCCAGCACCACCAACCAAACCACGTTTCGTTAAAGACTACTCAGATGTCATCAGCGATAGTAACTCTGCGTCTGAAATGGAAACAGACCAACAAAGTAATTCATCCCAAATAATATATGAAAACAACAACAGTCCAATTATTTTACCAAAAAATGCATCAAAAAGATTAAGAGACAAAATTAAGAAAGAAGGCACTCGTAAATCTAAACGTGTAAAATAAACAAATTTGACATCTAAATACGCTCTAATAATGACAATGATCATTGTAAATACTCCAATAGTTTTATTTTTCACATCTACATCTCTTTTATTCAATATTATTGTAACAAAACATTATAATTGTACAAACTACACACTTTACTGTAATTATCACTTTTTAATCTTCACAATCCTTCATTTAATATTTTATTTCTTTAAAATCTTCGCTGACTATCTAACTATAACGGTTCTTCAGTTATACCATTGTCCACATCATATCAATTTTTTAAATTATACTCTTACTCTTACCTTTAAAATCTCACTTCTGTCATACATATTATTAAAACACAATCTAGTTAATTCTATACTCCTCTGTTTTACAGCACTAACTACGCTCTTTTCTATATTACTCTTATTAATATTAATTGATCTCTTTCCTAATAATATTTTTACGTTTACGTATAGAGTACGCCTAGTAAATATATGTAAAAGGATTGAATTATTAACCTTTATAAAGAAAATTAATGGTTCTTAGCATTTTACAATGGAACATGAATGGTTATTTTAATAATTATAACCAACTTATATCACTAATTAAAAAATATAGTCCAAAAATAATCTGCATTCAGGAAACACACCTACATTCCAACCTTAACATCCCTACGCCTATTAACTACACCTACTACTCGATTAACACATCTTCTACCAGATATGGTGGAGTTGCAATATTAGCACATAAATCATTACAACAAAGACAAACTGCGGTTGCTAACGACTTTGACTCAATCTGTGTCGAAATATTTTCAAAAATTAAATTCCATATTTTCAACGCCTATATTAGACCTCCCGCCAGATTTAATAACACAAATCTTACCAACGTTTTTAAATCAGATATACCGACTATTGTTTTAGGGGACTTTAACAGTCCGCATGAAATCTGGGGTTCAAACGTTAACAGCCCTACAGGTACCATATTGTCAAACTTCATAAATGAATCTAATTTTGTTTTATTAAATGACAAATCTCCGACTCATCTGAATACACACGGTTCTTTTTCACATATTGATATTTCCTTTTGTTCGCCTAACCTGGCCCCCCAAATTATATGGAAAACAGAAGACAATCTTTATTGTAGTGACCACTATCCCATAATTATTTCCTTATTTCCCCCAACTATAACTCACAGCTTATTAAGTAAACCGAAATTTAGCACACAATATGCCAATTGGCCCAGGTTTCAAAGTCAATGCAGTATGCTTGAACTTAGTAGACCTGTTTCTGAAAATATAAACAAAGAAACTGCGAATATCTGCAAAACAATAATACAAGCAGCTAACATTAGTATTCCTCAGTCTCAAAACAAATCAAAAAAAACTCCATGGTGGAATAGCGAACTAGAAAAGTTAAAAATAATAAAAAACAGGTTTTGGCATATATTTAAAAGGGAACTTAATCAAATTAATTTGCTTAACTACAAAAAATCAAACGCCCAATATAAAAGAAGAATAAAGTTAGCGAAAAAAGAATCGATTACCGCCTTTACATCAACTATTAACCCAAACACCCCTGTTGACAAAATTTGGAAAAATATCCGTAATTTCACCGGCTACAAAGCAAGACAAAATATCCACTGTGTAGCATCATTAGAACACTCTGACGTAATGATTACCGATAGTGCGGAAATCGCACAGGAGTTTGCAAGGTTCTGGTCTGACAACTCTTCAGATTCTAATTTTTCAAACAATTTTAAAATAAACAAACAAAATGTGATCTCAGTCCTGCCTACAACTGTCCCTTGCGCTGGCGCTCTAAGGATAGAAGAAACCATAAATTTCTTGGAGCTTAGTAAATTAAAAGGTAAAACCCCAGGAATGGATAGGATATCATATCGGATGCTGAAAATGTTACCCTGTAAATTCAAACTAAGAATTCTTAACCTATATAATAATATATTCTCAAACTACATTCCTCAACAATTTAAAAACAGCTTAGTTATAGCCATCCCAAAACCCGGAGCGGACAAAACTATGGTTAAATCATATCGCCCGATCTCCTTAAACCCTTATTTGTCCAAAGTTCTAGATAAAATCATTGCCAATAGATTATGGTGGTTTGTTACCTCGAACAAACTACTCAATAACCGACAATTCGGGTTCAGAAAAGGAAGCGGTACAATTGATAGTCTACTTTATGTAGACTACCAAATTGCTAACTGCATCTCGTTACGTAAACACGTGACCATTGTGTCGCTTGACTTCGAACGTGCATTTGATAAAGTTGGATTACATTCAATATTACAGTAATTAATTGATTGGAGGGTTGGACCGAAAATCATTCGATATGTATCGAATTTTATGACTAAGAGAAGAATAACAGTTAGATTAAATAACATTCACTCTAAATCTCTCCCTCTGTATAATGGAATTCCCCAGGGATCACCCTTATCAGTTATCCTCTTTGTTATCGCTTATAATAAATTATGCTCAGTAATATCGGTATATAAGGATATTGATTTTTGTACATACGCTGACGATTTCAATTTGATCATCCGTTCGGACAGAAGGAAAAACGCAGTATTGAATCTAGATCCCCTCTTTAATGATATTATCAACTGGTGTAACACATCTGGAGCTTCGCTATCAAAGACTAAGTGTAAATACATACATATATGTAGACTGAAAAATTGCGATTGCGATATTCGGTCATCAAATATCGTAATATCAAAAACTGACACCCTTAGGGTCTCGGCTTAATCATCAATAAAAAATACAAATGGAACAATCATATTGCCAGTCTAATAGCCTCCTTAACGCAACGACTCAACATATTAAAATGTCTATCTAGTACAAAGTTTAACTGCAATACAATATCTCTCCTATCAGTCACAAAAGCTCTCCTAATTTCAAAAATAAATTACGGACTTCCAATTTACGGGTCAGCTCCTAGATCTCAACTTAAATAAATCGATTCAATAATTAACTCAGCGGTTAGAATATCTCTAGGAGCTTTCCGGACAACACCAACAGCAAATATGTTATTTGAAGCCAACATTAAATCAATAAATACGCAAAAAGAAATTTTAACTACCAAACTTTTTCGGGTATTGTTATATAATTCCAAAACACCGTTAACCCAGATTGGGAGGAAAATCATGAAGTCCAAAAAAACACCCAAAGTGCCTCAGTTATTTATAGGGCAATCAAAAATTGTAAACAGTTAGGCATTCCCCTTCATACTCCTAATAACAATTTAAATCAACTCCCACCTTGGTCTTTAGATACTGGATCTATAGATGCAACTTTGCACGAGCTGTCAAAATCCAATACTGATACGTCTCAATTCAAAACAATGTTTGCTATGATCAAGGGTAAACTAAAAAACTTTAAATTTTTATATACTGATGGATCCAAAACAGATTGTTCAGTCACATTTAGCGTTACAGCCGACAACAGTATTATACGTATTTACAACTTACCAACCCATAGTTCCATATTTTCGGCGGAACTGATAGCTATTCACGAAGCGATGTTATACGTTAAAAACAAGCAAGGAAAATTTGCAATATGCTCAGATTCTCTGTCTGCAATACAAGCAATACAAAATGTCTCAAATAGTGGATATTACATTTCCAATATTAGGAACATTCTTGCTGCTAAATTTCCAAATCTTACATTGATTTGATAATTTGATAATTGATAATTTTTACACCTACTTTAAAATGTGTTAAAATTTGTTATCTGAATAACTTAAGTCATTGTTAATGTATAGTTAAAAAAAAAAAAAACAAATAAAAACAAGTAAAAAAGGGCTAAATTCGGCTGTGCCGAATCTTTGAATACCCTCCACCAATATCCTAAAAAGATGTTCTCTTCTGTTTTTTATACAAATAATATAAAAAAACTTTAAAAGTAAAATTATGTAGGTGAAAAAGTTTTTTGAGGTGAAAAACTTTTTTAGATGTGAAAAGAACTTTTTTGGTGGAAAAAAAATTTAGAGGTGAAAAAAAAATTTTTAAGGTGAAAAAATTTTTTGTGGTGAAAAACAATTTTAGTGGTGGAAAAATGTTTGAGGTGAATACAAAATATTAACTGCTAAGCGACTGGTGAAAAAATATGAGAAAATATGTTATGTACCAGTCGCTACTATGAAATTGTACTAAATTTGTATAGGCAATTTAGAGGCACCTTTACATTTTCACTAGTTTTTTTAAACATGGACTGCACAAAAAACACAGGAGAGAATACAGCAATAAAATTTATTTGTTAAAAAAGAACATTAATTGTAACTATTTGTCAATAGATGGCCCACCAGAAGGTGCATTCTCTCCATTAGGCATATTTTGCTGCAGAGCTAGTCTCCATTAGCCATATTGTGCTACAATATGCAGTAGAATATTATTGATTTTCTATTTTCTTTGTAACATAAATGAATATTTGCCAAAAACTATAAAAATATATGTTTTATGTGCATATTATACCTTAATTTTTTAAATCAATATTTATTTAGATGTTTAACAGCACAATATCGCACTTTAGTCATCTGTAAAAGAAAAAATTAACACAAATATACATTTGTCAATCTCTCAATTCTCAAAAATACAAATGGAATTAAAAAAATACTATTTTCCTCTATGAAAATTTCTTTTTTACATAAAAATGTGAAACAAATGCTTTTATTACGTCAAACATTTGAAAAATTGACTTTAAAATTGTGTAATAAGTCTACTAGCAACATCTGAATGCATTATAATTTTTAAGTATGTAGTTAATTTAATATTTTTGGTAAATAAATTGATTGAGAGCCTAATCCAAGGCTATATCGCCATGGGGCAGGATATAGTTTTAATGTGAGTTTGCGCCACCTATTCAAAAGTAGCGGCACTAAACCAATTATGCATTTTGCTCTTTCTTTATATATAAATTTCTTTGGACCTAGCCATGCGGCCAAATACTTAGGAGTAGATGGCGCTTAAGTAAATAGATAACAATACCCTGCGCCATGCCTAGGTCGCATGGCCCTGGATTTGGCTTTCAATTGTCTTAGTAACCACAGATATGAGATTTAATACATATTTAAAATTCTAGTACATTAAGCTGTCACTAGCAGACTTATTTCAAAATACTATAGTCAATTTTTGAAATGTTCGATGTGATAAAAGCATTTGTTTCACATTTTCTGTAAAAAAAACAAATTTTCATCGATCAAAATGGTATTTTTTCGTTAAATTTGTATAATTTTGAAGTTTGAGGCATTGGAAAATCCATATTTATGTTAATTCTTACTTTCAAAAAATAAATACACATACGAAAAATTGCAATACAGTGCTCTTGAACATCTAAATGAATATTGATTTAGAAAATTAAAGTATAATATACACATAAAACATATATTTTGCATAGCTTTTGGCAAACATTCTTTTATGTTACGAACGAAATAGAAATCAATAATACCCTGTTGTATATTGTAGCAGAATATGCCTTATAGGGAGAATTTTTTTCAGATGCGCCACCTATTGGGAAATAGTTTCAACTAATGTTCTTTCTTTAACAAATTAATGTCTTTGATTTATGTAACAGAACTTTTGTTATTTAGTTTTAGTAATGTTATTTACAGAGGTCTGCTCTGTTAGCGACTTTAACATTTTTACTTACTTAACAGAAAAAAAAAATAAAATAGATACAGAAAAATTGTACCAATTTGTATGGAAAATTTAGAGGTATCTTCACATTTTCACTCATAACTTTTGAACCGCTTGACCGATTTTGCTCATTTTAAATACCAAACTGCTCGGGAGGATGTTTAATAATCTGGGTAAAAATAGGCAACCCCGCTTGCGTCTTCGCGTCGTGATCGCCATTTCAACAGACAGACGGACAGACAGACAGACAGACAGACAGACGGACATCGCTAAATCGACTTAAAATTGCATAAGGATCACGAATATATATACTTTATGAGGTCTTAAACCTATATTTCGACATGTTACAAACGGAATGACAAACTGATATATACCCTCACCATATATGGTGGAGGGTATAATTAGAAAATTCTTTTTTTTTTCAAAATATGTACATTTTTGCTAAAATGTGACATTTTTAGCCGAGCTTCTGTCGGGGTTAACATTTTCCAAAAAAAAAATCGAATTCGAAATAGAATAAAAAAGAGGGTATTAACATTGAATTTCGACAATTTCTTACTTAAGGACACCTTAATGTGTACATTGTACGATCTTAACAAAGAAACCATTATTTTTGAATGTGTGTATGTTTGGCCCACACAGGCACGTGTTTTACCATTTTTCCATTAACTTATGCGAATGTCAATCAGCACTTGTTTATTTGTCTGTCTGTCTGGCTGCCTGTTTGTTTGTTTCTTTCTTGATTTTGTTGAATGTTGTGTGCTGATAGGATTTGCATAATAAAAAGCTAGTTGGTTTTAAAATGTTGGTCCCTAAACAATTTTTTTTTCTTGTGATCTAACCAACTTTAGTAGAAGTTTTTTTTTGCACGCCAGCATTAATGTATCAAGTAAGTAGTACCTGTTTAATGGCAGTTTATGTTTGTATATTATGATTTATGACGCACTTTTGGCAGAGCATGCTAGCAAACGAGTCGGTACATGTTTTTTTTTCTATTCGTACTTATGCTAATCTAGCCATTGTGTGCAGATCTTGTTTACCATAATGGGGAATAGAAAACAATATGGCACATCGTTAACACCTTGAAAGTAAGTTCAATCTTACAACAAATTAGTGTTTGCACCATATTTTTAACCATCTGTCTCTTGCCATAATACATAGTACTAGATATGTACATATGTGGTTTCCCAGATAGCATCTATCTGCCCATTTATACATACAGACATACGAGTATATAAATATGTTGATAGTGAATTGCATGATAGATATATGATCGATGCTCGTCATTATTATTTTGTGTTCTTGTTTTTTTGGTGCAAATTTTCCACTCCAACATGCATCCAAAAACAACACCTTGACACCTTCAATTCGGTTCAACTATTCTATGCAATTGGTTGAAGGGGAATTCAAACGGCAATCACAGTGGGATATATATATGTATGTTATGTATTATTTGGTTAGCGGCATTTTACTTTTTAATCACAATGTATGCGTTCATGTGTACAATTATTGGATTTGTGAAAAAGTTATTCTTGTGTTAAAGTAATGTACAGCATAAATCTCGCAGTAGTGACTGTATGACACACTTTTTTTTGAGTTGGTATTTTATTTATTGCAATCTGTCTAAATGCAAAATTAAATAACATTCAGAAATACATTACAAACTACATAAAAACTAAAATAGAATGTGTGATGATATGCCACCATTGCGACATCCATCATACACAATTCTTAGTTCACTAGGTTCAGAGGGGCTCTTCTCTTGAGCCCTACAAACACTGGAGATTGTCCTATCAGATGTGATGAAAGATAATTCGGATGTTGATGTATCGATTGGCACTGTTACGAATTTCGTTCTCTAAAAATGTAATTTTGAGTTCGCGGTGTAACTGCGAAATCGGTATATGCATCATTAACCCGCTCACTTTATAAAAACAAAAAAAAAAAAACACAATTATTTATCATAGAGTGCTATGTGAATACACAATAAAGAAGTTCAAAGAGTTTTATGTGTGTAACGTCCCATTAAACAAGAAAGTTGTTTAAATTTTTATTTCCTATTGTTATCACACTAAAGGGCTAACTATATTATATTTTTGCTAACTTAAGCTACTGTCAAAAATTAACGAAAAGTCTGTCGAATGCTTAATCAACTTATTGACGACTTTTGGGTGGCTACAATGTACTTTTTAAACTTAAATACTTACTACGCTTAGTTGCAAGTATTTGTAGTTTTGCCTGCATCTCAATCGAAAAACAATATCAAAAACCATCCCGTTTGTTTTTTATAATTATCTATTTAATTTTCTATAAAATTATTTTCCGCGTACATTGCAACTTATTTTTTATTCATAAAGAGTTTTTCTAGAAACAGTTGATGTCTTAATAGGCTTTCTACACTGAACAACATCTTTGTGAAACTAATGGAAGATGTTGAAAATGTGAAACAAGTGTTTACATTGGCAACATCTTTCATCTGTTATTTATTCAGCTGTCAAAAAAATAAAAGAAAAAGACGCATAATTTTTGTTAAAAGTAAAAAATAGAAAAAGACGCATAATTTTTGTTAAAAATAAAAAATGGGTTTAGAGAAAGAATCAATCAATGGAGTAGTTGTTGCTTTGCAAGAACAAACCCAAATTTTAATGCAGTACACTGAAATATTAATGGCCATTCTGGAAGATGAAAAAGAATTTTTGGTAGCCATAAATATAAAATTCTTACATCTGCCGCTAATTTTTCTTTGTGGAATAAATTTTTTTCTTGTTTATTTTCTGCAATGTCAGTTTGCTAGTGATGGCACAAAGAAAATCAATGGAAAAAAATGGAACAAAATGAGAAAGGATCATCTTTTGTAGATGTATAAAGATGTAGAATTTTTAGTCTGTATAATTTTTATGGGAAGATGTTAACATCTTTGCAAATTGATGAAAGATGAAAGATGTAGCTCAGTGGAAAAAGGCGGAAAATGCGGTCAGTTTCGCTGTTTGCTTTAGCAAATGACAAAATAAATAAATAAATTCGCATATTTGCTTAAGCTAGCAAAAGTATAATATAGCTAGCTCTTAAAACATGGCACACAGAACACATTTACATGTGGTATCATCTTACCCGCTTTTATTGTCTTTTAAATTTTTATTTTAACAACTCTCTTCTTAATAGGATATACAACACTTAGCAAACCTCTTTTGAACAACTTAAATATTTAATATAAAATGAAAAACAAAAATCAAAGATAAATTTGAAAAAACTCCTATTATTTTTAAATCTCTTTGATTACCAACTTTTTATTTGTTGTATATGATATTTTGGCTTATTTGCAAAATAAATTATAATTTTTTTGAGATATCAGACCAAATTTATAATTTTACGATGACGTATTCATAAGTTATAAGCATTATCTATCCCATTTTCAAAACTGGACCATAAAATGATGAAACATTTTTTAAGAATATAAATCTGCATAAAATTACAACAGTGATTTTGTTGCCCTTGATATAGTAATAATTTTAAGTAATTTTACACCAACAATTTTTTAAACATTATCAGAAAATTTTACGTAATTTAAACAGTTTAATCAAATTCACATTCGATTTCTAACAATTTTTAGTTTAAAATGTTTTTAAACTGATATTTTTTATATAAATATTCTTTACAAATAAAAAGAGAATTAAAAAAATAACAAAAAGTTTCTTTTACAAATGTGACAAAATATATCTTGGCTATATTTGTATTTTATTCTCGATAAACTCATATGTTTACAGACAAAAAATAATATTAAAATCAATATTTAATATATAAAACAAATTATTAAACCTTATATTAGTACTTAAAAAAAGCGCGTCGTGCTTCTTAAAATCTTTTAAACAAATAATTTTTTTCCTCGGGTTCGCGAAGTTCGGGGACACATACACGTGATGCACGTATGCGCGAAAAAATTATGGCAGATTAAGCTGGTTCAATAGAATTAAGAAAAAAAAAAAATAGCAAAAATTGTATTTAACAGAGTTGGATTGATTTATATTCCAAAAAGATCCCAAAAGTATAAAAAATATCGTTTTATGGTACTTTAATATTGAAATTTTAAATCGCGAATACGAGCCCTAACTTGGAAAAACGACTAGGACCATTGAATTCAGCGTACTCAAATTAACTTTACCAGTTAAAAAACTGGTGTTTCGAGGAAATTGTTTATTTTTTATACTATTACACTCACCATATATTTTCCGTTGCCGACTGTAGTTAATTTTAAAAGTAATACGCAGAGTTTGTTTTTAAATGGAGAATCAATTGAAATTAATATATCATGAATCAGTCATTCAAAAAAACAAACTACATATAAAAATTTACAGACATTCAGTAGTAGTTGATATTTTTTGTTAAATGTAAAATTTTATGCTTTCTGTTTCTAAAATTAGAAATTCATATAATTAATTTTTGTTTTTTTTTTACCAAAACAGTTTGTTTATATACAAAATTATTTTAATAAAAATTACAAATACATACATCTGTGTGTGTTGTCTTTTGTAAAATTACATACAAATAAAAAAATGTTCAATTTGAAAAACAAACCACCAAAATCATTTTTTTCTACGTTTTGTCAGTTAAAAAATTTTGGTTATTTTAAACTACTTTCAATTGCTTTTACTACTTTTCTCGATTATTAAACAATGATTGAAAATAAACAACAAAATGAGCTGAACATAATGAAAAATCAGTAGTCCTCTTTTTGATTGTATTTTCGATTAATTTAATATGTATTTTAGATTATTTTTAACGAAATAATATTGTGAGTGTATAAATACATCAATATCATAAAGACAAGAGCCAATTCAGTACTTTCATGAATATATTCGCAAACTGTGTACTTATAGAATTTCGCGTACTTATAGGAATCCGCAGACATCCGGGCAACAAAAAAAAATAATTTTGGTGTTATTTTTCTTTTGAGTATAATTAAGTCGGTATTTGTTTTAGGATATGCTAAAAAATTTTGTCACTTTAACACTTGGCATTCCAATGAACGATTTTACTTTAAATTTTTATTAATTTTTCACACACTTAAAATACACAAAAAAAGGTTATGTTTAAAGCGAAAAATTTATGTAGAAATAAATAATATTTTCATTTATAGCAAAACCAAACCTAGGCTCAAAAAATTTAAGAAGTTAAAAATAAAAGAAAAAGTTAAAAAGTTAAAAATAAATACAAAATCAAGAGCAAAAGATAACAAAATGAAAAATGAATAACAAAAATTCAAATTAAATTAATAAAAATAATGCAAAATTCTTTTTAATATTTTGCAATTCAAACATTCTTTTCACAAAAATTTTCTTGACCGAAAACAGCTATTTGTAAGTGTTGTTAAATTAGATAAAACCAACTTCAGTTAGTTTTAATTTTAAAGCAAACTTTAACGATTAAGTATGCTTTTAGTTGAATATAGTTTACTGTAGTTTAACTATAAGTACGCGTCAATTAAAATAAAAGCGTAAAACGATTAATTTTGCACCAGTATAAACAATAACATATTTATCCAATAATCAAAATAAAAATTAAATTGTATCAGCCGAATTCACAACGAAAAATGAGCATGTATTTATTATGTATGTTATTCATAATAATTTTTCAAACTCTTACTAACAGGCTTTCAAAGTCCTGTTAACAGCTGTTTTGTGTCAAAGTGACATTATGAAAAAACAACTTGTGTGGTAAAAATATTTTAGAATTTATGTACATATTAATATAATTGAGCTAAATAATTTGGATTCTTATGTAAATTCTGTGATTTATCTCGTACTATTTGGCATTATACTAATCAGGGTTGATGTTGCAACCCTTAGTTAGTTGACATTTACAAATGCATTATGAATAAACTTCACTCTAACAATTTTGCTTGTCCTGAAATACAATTTTGCTTGTCCTAGTTAGCAGTTCTTTGTGTGCTTTGTATACACGATTACAAAATTTTCGCCATGAATTAAGCTTTATGTTTTCAAGTGTTAGCTAAAATGTACAATCAAAATTAAATTAAAAAAAAATAATTTTTGGCCGCGATTGACCATCAAGCATTGCTGAAAATTTAATTTCAAACAAATTGTCAACTAATTAGTCCGATGTATGTTCTATACATTTTTTTAAACTAGCAATTAGTATCCATATAAAGAGTTTATTCCACAAGACATTGTTGTTTTATGACTGTTAACTTCTAGCTTATTACCTCAATGTACAAAATAGATTAAATGGTAAATGGGATACATACAAACAATACATATTCCAAAGACGAATAATAATTGCAATATCGTATTGTTAGTAACTATAGTCGTCCCTGCTTACATGCCCAACCAAGCAAAATCTGTTGTCACTCAATATAGTGTTTGTTAAACAAAAATTGTTTTAATGTATTTTGCATGTTGGAGTCACTTCCCAGTAGTTACAGGTGGTTACCTTTTGCTTCACTTTAAAATAAAAAATATTGACCTACTGGTAATGGGTGGTAGAACTACATAAAAGTACATGCAAATTAATGATTTACTGGTAGTTGTGAAATAAGTACCGATTTAGTATTTCTGCTTTTTTAATATTTATTTACTAATTTGTTTTGGAAAACCTATACAAACACAAGCACTGGATTTACGATGAAACTGGATTGATTTGTATGTCCTCCTGCACCGCGACCAATCTCAGTTGCATACAGCTCTTAGGAACTTAATTATCTCTCTCGCTGCCAATTTCTTATATTCATCCTCCCATAATTCGAATCTGCCAATTCTATTCATTCTTAAATAGGAAAAGGCAGGGCATTTTAAAAATATATGTTCCATGGATTTATCAATGTCCCTTCCCGTGAGTGTTTCACACAGAAGTCTTATGGGGTTATTCCGTAACAATAAGAAAAGTTGTCACATCGTAATATTCAACTCTACAATATATCAGAGTTACATATTTGAACGTGACAAATTTTCAAATTGTTTCAGAATAACCCCATTAGATTATACCCTATATGTTATAGATTAACCCTATATCCAGTTTCGGTATGTATGGAGGATCAGTTCTATATATTGTATGGTTAATCAGATATTCTAGTGTTCCAACTGACACGTAATGCAAATATCGGCTCTATAGTTTTAAACATAATTCCAAAATGCCGATCGTGTATTATTCGGAGTTTTGGGAGTATAAAATAATTTAATTGAATTTCGATTTTGTTAGATTTTTAATTTTAAAATGAGTTTTCATAGTTGCCAGATTCATTCAAATTATTTTCACATTTTTTTATAATTTGTTTTAATTAAAAAATAAAATCGATTTTTGAATCCTAATAACTTTTAAAAGGTTTGCAGTCAGATTTGCAAAATATACAACAGTTTTTGTTATTTAGGAAATAGAACTGGATTAGATCAGAAAGGACCTATGTACCGCAAACAAAAATCAATCTTTTGCGCAGCCTCATTTTACCCTGAATATTGAGGTTTCCAATGAAGGCAATCACATATGCATATCTACCAAGGAATTGTAGTCTCCTGCCACGAAGCCTAGGACATAAGCAAAGTGTATGTTTCGCTGTTTCAGCATCCAATTCGCAGAACCTACAAGTATTAGAATCAGACAGGCTTCTAGTCCTAAAAGTGTTCACTGAAAAACCCCGTTAAGGTCCCTAAGTGCCCAGTGAAAAATCCCGTTAAGGTCCCTAAGTCCTTCCTGTTCAGAGATAGAAGTCTCCTGGAGTTTCCACCAGATGAAGCGATTGATCATTTAGACTAGCGTTGACTAGCACTCAATGGTCTTGGATTCCCTCCAAATCTAAAGTTTTTCTCTGATATACCCTGCAGATGCATCACAGAAATGATAAAGAGCCCGCAGTTGCCCAACCTGCCAGCAAACTCGCTACCCGCAAGCCCCTTGTGCCCAGGAATCCAGTTTAGGATTATTTTGTTGCATCCACCGATTCTATTTAGAGACTCAATGTAGTTCAGGACAAGTATAAATGACACGTCATAGGCTATAGGCACGTTGAAAATTAGTTCGATAGACGCCCGTACCAGTATCCTTATTGATCTGTTTCCAGACGTCAGTGAACCCCACCTGGGACCCCAGTTCAGGTTCCAAAGACTTGCTGGTTCTTATACCCCTCTCGAAGATGATCACATCTTTATTCTTGATAAAAAGTTGCCTTGGTAACATTCTGTCTGTGACACTGGCCAGTGAGTCGTCAATGAACATCAGTGGAGATATTAGTGGTGCAAATGACAAAAAAAAAGATTTAAAATTTAAATTTCGCGTCTTTTTTCATCGAATTCTTATTAGATTTTGCACAGCTGTTTGATTCCGACATCTAATAGTTGGAAATAATATAAAGTTTAAGTGAATGAAAAATAAAGAATTAACAAGTTTATGTTTGGTAGAAAGTGGGAAATACTTTAAAAAAAATGTATTCAATAAACTTTTCAAATCATCGTAAAGAGTCTTGCATTATAGTTTAAGTCCTAAGGTCTTAGGGAAAATAAATCATAAGACTGTCAATAATACAAATTAAAATCTTGAAGACTTTAAATCAAACGTTGGAGCTGTGTGCATGCAAATCTTATGAGAGAGAACTATTGGAACAACTCTTAAAAATGAGAAATTCGGTACAAAATCATATGACTGCCAAAAAAATCTTAAGCACACGTTTTGTTGTAAAAGATCTTAACACTTAATTCAATTATGTAAACTACTCCTTAATACTAATTCTTCATCAACTTTCTTTGCATCTTATAGTGTTAAGCGAAACAACTAATTAAAATTAGTATAAAATTTAGGTTCAAATTCTATATTTTTGTTTCATTATCAACTTATGTCAAATCAACATTAAACTTCACTTTAAAACTACACACACGTCACAGTGCAGAATATTTAAATACGATAAAAGTAGAACAATCGACATCACCAAAGAAAAATGCTCTTCAACATAAGATGACATCAGATGTAACATACATACACAAGTTAATGAGGCATATTACAACACATTTCGAAATAATTTATAAATAACATTCAAAATATATTTCAAATTTTTGGTACAAAGTAACACTGAAAAACAATTTGGAACTGTTTCCAAAATTACGGGGTTCTGACATAATATACGTGAGAGAAATCATATCGGTGGGGGGGTTAAAGATCCTTCCTTTGGCCGTTGGTGCAGCGTATCAGTATATAAACTATATGTTCTTTATATCTGAGGTGTATGGTATGTTCAGCAACTTTGTAGAAAATATTAACACAAATATTTCTGTAAAACTTATTAACCCTCTATCTCTTTCACATAACGGTAATTTTTGTTTATATTCTAACAAATCGTAAAAAAACATATCTAAAAAGGTGGAGGGTGGGAATGAAATATTCTATAAAAATGTTGGCTTTAAAATTTTACTACATATGTCAGAATACACCAAAGCTCAAAACTTAATAAACACCAGAAACCAGTCAGATTAAAGATTGCTCATTAAAGGTTATTATTTAGAGTTAGTACAAAAAATTCTTTCAAAAATTGGACAACGACAGGTAGTGCAATTATTATTTTTGTTTATTAATATTTATTTCAATGAAATTATTTCAAAGATTATATAGAGCTTTGTTTATCTGCTAGACCTTCTATTACCCGGTAACAAGTTTTGTAAGAAGAAATAAAGGAAAGTAACCTTTTATTTTCTTATTATTTTAACATGGGCATATCGATCGGTGTAACTTTTTATCACTAGATTAAAAGTAACCGAAAGGTAATAAATTGCATTTTAATGTCATTTAAATCTGTACAACCTGAACATTTTAAAGTCCTTGATAAAATAAGTGTATTAAAAGTTTCGCAACTCTGTGCATCTGCAACTTCGCAACTCGTGCATCTGAACTTGATTTAACCTCTGCACATCCTATTGTTCCACAGTCCTTGGATAAACTGCGGATTTATATGTATTTTATATCGCGTGTTGATTTTCAAACAGCCGTATTTTTTCTTTCAATCTAAGCGAAACGTTTCAGCGGGACGAATTTAAATGAAATTATTTCCATACATTTTCCTAAAAATAAAAGAGCCCGGTGCATTTATTAAGAAAATACTGTAATGTCTTTAATCTCCACCGAACTACTTATAGTCATATGATGGATGCGCGCAAGTAGGGGATATAAATATTTGAATCAGAAAATATTTACGAATGGCTTATTTAATTAACATTTATTTCAATTTGCAATTGTGTGTTTTATTTCAAAGTCGTTCTTATTTTGATGTTCGTTAACTGTCCAAGTTGTTCCTCTTGATAATCTGGAGTTGTTTAAATGTGTTAACGAGATGTGGGTATTTAAACGTACACACATTGTTGTTTACACTTAAACATACAGACATTTACTTGGCTCCACTTGAATGTAGTGCCGCAGGTGCACCATAGAAACCGCTTGAATGTCATAAATTTACAGATGACCATGGTAATGGCAATGACGATGGCTTTGGCCAAGTCAATTGATGTGGTATTGGTATCATATGTACATAAGTAATTCCTGCGGTAAACAACAAAAACATACATAGATATTATTGTATATGAATATGAGTGTGTTGTGTTGTCAGAACATTTTCGCTAATGATTACAAAGAGTTGACCTTTATATTTGAGCAGGAATGAAAAAATATCGATTAAGTGCATATTAACGGTTTTGTTAAATTATTTTGCACTTCAGAACTCTAATAAAGTTTCTTTGAAGTCTTGGGGATCTCATAATTTTATTTAAAATTTTTGGGATTTATGATCTGCCCAGAAAATTTATCTCTTCCAAAGAACCGGTTGTAAAACCTTTTCGAACCCATTATATACTTTCAGTTCAATCCAGGGTTACCACTTTAATGTTTTAATGGCAGATTTAATAATTTTCTTTTCGATTAAGCATGTGAAACTTAGAAAATAATGCTTAAAAATTAAAATATGACATGGAAAATGTGAATCTTACTGTTAACCACCCTTTTCTGCTATTGATGGTCATTTAAAAGTCGAGTTTTCTCATTAATTTATTTTTTTTTTATATTTATTCCAATTTTTGTATTTAAAAAATGCAAAACAGTTTTCTTCAGACTTTCAATATTTTCATATATTTAGGTAGAATATTAATCTACATTAATGCCCGTATACAGAGAAAATAGATTCGTGCTGACAACATAATTTGTAGCCAATGGTAACCGAACTTGACTGTGACAATAGTATTAATCGGTTGCCTTAATATCAATTTGGTAGTCACAACTGAAAAATTCAGTTGCTGCAACGGAACCATTCGTTTGGCAACAAATTCGGTTGTCAGCACGAATCTGTTTTCTCGGTGAATTTTAAAGAGTGTTTAAGCACCTACCAGTATGAAGGTAGGTATAACCGTGTAGACGAAAAAAACCAATACATATCTAAGCACTCGTAGGTATCTGTTTCTTGAAATTATGCTTACAATCTAATGTGTTATTGTCATATTAGATTTTATTTGATGCTTTTAAAAAAGGTTGATCACGATAGACAGCAAAATTGTTTCTAGGCCATCACCCCATTTATCAGTTACCCACATACACAGAAAAAACTAATCATATACACAGAAAAATATATGAGTTTCTGTCCTAATAACATATATTACAATATAAGTATTTTGTGAGTGTATCTTAATATTTTTTCGATTTATAATAAATATTTTAACTTCTGATGTAGAGCCCGCCATTACCCTGTTTTACGGTCGACCGGATGACCAGGTAGGTCGGTTGTAGGACTTTTTAGAAATGTACTTTATTGGTACATTTTTTTTTTGTCAAATTTATATAAATTGCACCAATTTTTCTATTATTTATTAGACAATAGAATAAAAGTAGAGTATTCAAAAACCGAAACCGAAACCCGGTCAATCGGTTTCTTTTTTTTTTAAACCGGCTTCGAATATTTTTTAAATTCGAAGAAAACCGAAAATCGGTTTTTTTTGTCCGGTTAAACGGTTTTTTTAATTACATTACCAACTGGGTTACTTGGTCTCTTTTTTATTTTTTCCGAACACTTTTATAATTTGCTTTGGTTATGAAGATTTAGATGTAAGTCTGATAGATTCCGATGAAGACTTAACTTTGGATATTCCAAATCCTAAAAAAGAGACTGTAGAAAATCATTCATCAATTTATGTGACCTAATCTGAGAAAAGGGTCCTAGTGTGTGAAAATGAAGTTTTGAGAAAAACTCATTTAAAGTTTCATAACGCATTATCACTGTGAACACACCTTCAGTTGGGAGATGCGATTTGGTATGGTTAGTTATGAAGAGTGACAATTTAAAAACAATTTAAAACCAAAAAATCAAAAAAAGTTAAATTTTAATGTTTTTCTCATTTTCATCGATTTTGCCAAGTTCTTTTTGTAAATAAATTTTTATCAGAAATCTAACTCATTTCATCGTTTTCTACACGCTTTTAGGTACCAGAATCCACTCTTAAGTCCAAACCCATTTTTTGACACACTATGTCCCTTTTCTCGGAGAAGGTCACATATGATGATTTCATATATCTTGATAAATGCGACAAAAGAACTGAAAAGTTGGACAATTTATATAATTGTCTTTTGACTATTTGTCCAACATCTACTAATAGTGAAAGAGTATTTTCAACTTCTAGCTTTATCAAACGCTAACACAAAAATCGTCTTAAAACGAAACATTTAAATTGCATATTATGTATTTCTAAAATATTATTTTAGAAGTGAAAAATAGATTTTCTTTTCACATATTTAAAATGTAATATTAAAAAAAAATGTTTTAAACGTTCAAATTACTTATGTACCTAATTTTACCCAATTTACAAACTTAATGATCTCTATTCATTTGATATGAATATAGTTTTATAATATAAATTTTTAAGATATATTAAAAAATATTAAAACCAATAAATAAAATGTTGAAATGAAATACAATAAAAAAATTAAATTTAAATGAATATATATATAATTATATAACTTTATTTGATCTTATTTCAATATTAATATTTTATTTATTCAGCTAAATTTATTTTCTTTTTGTATAAAAATTCTTATTTTATTTTCAATATTTCGCTAACAATTTGTTAGCATCTTCAGGAAAACAAAATTTTTTTATAATGATTTTATAATATATACATATTTTTTTTATTACTTTATATATTTAATTTCTTTTTTGTTTGTAAAAAAATATTTAACAAATTATATAAGCTTTTTATTCAAATTAAAAAAAAACCGGTTTACCGGTATTTTCTGCAAAAAACCGAAACCGGTTTTTTTTTAATTCGATTTTTCGAAGAAAACCGTAACCGGTTTTTTCAAAAGGCCGGTATATTGAATACTCTAAATAAAAGACAAAAGTACCAAAAACAAATATTTTTGTAGAAAGTACTTAAGCCCGATTAACCAGTATAGACGGTAAAGACCTGGTAGATCATAAAAGCCATTCGACCGGGTAGATCAGTTATGAACGTAGCCTCTAATCTGATGTCATTATCAGAAAAGAAAAAATTAATTTCTGTTGTTTTCGATTTTCCTGTCTTTCATTAAGATTTTTGAGCTTAAATTGCTCTGTTACAACTTTTGCCTCAAAGTGCTTTTTTCATATAAAAAATATTTTTTCCCAATTGTTTTTATTTTACAGTGGAAAATAATGTTTTTTGATTTGACGACAATGAATTTTGCTTTTTTGTCTTCTCTCTTCATTATAATGATATCTAAGTATGTATTTATATTACCCGTAATTTCAAGCAAAAATACCTACCAGTGTTTAGATATCTATTGATTTTTGTTCATCTACATGTAGGTATCTCAGCAGTGTATTGCTTGCAATTACGGGCATTAGTGTAACTTTTTTTAGGACTAAATAAAAAAACTGTAGTATTTTTTTAATTTTTAATTAAAAACTACCATAACTTTTATGATGTTATGGAAATATGATTTACGCGGACTGATAAATTATGCTTAACCCATTACCGCTCACTGTCCCAATGTGAGGACACCTATATTTTGTGCTGTCAAACGTTTGATTGGCTAAAATAATATATTTATAGTTTTTATGGATTACTAAGTAGATTATTAACAAAATAATATAAAATGGATTTCACCATTTTTAATATTTTTAATATTTATAAGTTTTTTGTTTGTTATTATTGTTAGTTATTTTATTTCACTATTATTATTAAAATACTAAATCAAATTATATACAGTAATCAATTGAAGTTCAACAAATAAGTGTTAAATACACCAACTATGTTAAATTTAACCATAAGTGTTTTAATTGATAAAATAAACCGAAGTCATTAAACTTCGGGATAAAATCCCACATAAATGTGAAATTAAAATATATATATTATTCTTTACTAAATTTTAGCGAAAACGTAATTTTCTTTTTCGAATATTCTTGAATATTAATCGACTTCTTCCCGAAAACGTTTATGCCACTTTTTCAAACAAAAACATAGGCGTTACGATTTTTTTATTGTTTTGCAGGAACTTTGGGAAACGCTTCTTCTCTACTCTCTTTGAGATGGTTATTTTTTTTAATAAAAATTAAAAGAAAATTTCGGTTTAGTATTTAAGAATTCCATATACTCTGTATAAAAGTTTAATTAAAACTACTTTCATAAGAAAAAATAAATGTGTTGTTATGCTTCTCGAATTTCTGGTGACGATATTAATTATTTAAACTGCTTTAATAAAAAAACTTTGCTTTATTTTCAGAATGGACTTGGACCAGACCCTCTGCCAGCAAAGGAGGTGAGTAATAAAACATTGACGAAAGAAATTTAAATTAGGTCCTACGGTCACAAACAGTCTGTAGTCTACGCGGTCAGAACAAGATACCGGGTAGACAGAAAACCCGGCTAGACCGATCTTCCTCTAAAAAGTACGTATTGCGATTTAAACATAGTACTCTTTGCTTAAATATGTAGCTTTTTTTAAAAAACCGTAAATTTTAAAAAAGTACCTTTCCCAAGAAAAAGGATTTTTTTTTAAACAAAAAGTTTTTTTTAAACAAAAAGGACTTTTTTCAATAAAAAGTACCTTTTTACAAAATAAATCGGCCGGTCTTGCTGGCTACTGACAATCGCTAAAACGATGCATTAGGCGACCGGAAAACGTGTTCTTCCAATGTCGCGAGCTTTGTGTGCAGTTGCACCGTTCTATTGGAACTACATATCCTTCAATCCTAATTCATTAATTTCCTGCAAACAAACTGGTTGATAATGGTTCGATGACACCTCCGGTGTAAATGGCGCAGCATGCAGTGACTTTGGGTGGATGTAATGGCTCTCCGCGAATGAAGCGTGGATTCTCAGTGCCTCAGAAGTGCACATTTTGAAAATGGACAGAAAAAGGTCAATTGAAAAATAGTCACGAGTATTGCGCATTCCATTGCTTGTCGATGTGTATTATGTATCTGTCTACTTCACAAATAAATATTAAAACAAAACTGACAGTTGAAGACGTCAAATTTTGAGCAAGTTCCGTCATTTACTTTGCGTTTAACAACCACGTGGATTTTTTTTAAAATGGAAAAAAGTGAATTCCGAGTGCTCATTAAACATAATTTTTTGCGAAATTAAAACAAGGAAAAGCTTGATATATACTATGGGGACTCTGCACTATCGATTTTAATGGCAAAGAAGTGGTTTATTGACTGTCGTTGTGGTCGCACAAGTACAAATGACGGTGAACGTTCTGGACGGCCAATTGAGGTCAATACACCAGAAAATGTCGAAAAAATGCACGATATGGTGTTGGCCGATCTAAAAGTAAAAGTGCGTGAGATTGTTGATGCCATAGACATTTCATATGGCAGTGTGGTTTCGATTTGAAATTATCAGTAGCATTTACGAAAGCTGTCTGCAAGATGGGTGCCGAGTTTGCTCTCATTCCATGAATCGGGCTACGAATTGGTAACTCATCCGCCATATTCTCCGGATTTAGCCCCCAGTGACTATTTCCTATTTCCAAACCTAAAGAAATGGCTCGGTGGAAAGAGATTTAGCTCCAAAGATAAAATTATTGATCAAACAAATGCCTATTTTATGTACTCGAAAAATCCTATTTTTTGGAAGGGATAAAAAAATTGGGGAAACGTTGGACTAAGTGTATTGAGCTAAAAGGAGATTATGTTGAAAAATATTTTTTTTTGCAAAAAAAACTGTGTTTCATTCAAAAAGTCACGGACTTATTGATCAGCCCTCGTACATATCGCAACGGTGTTTCCATACCACTTAACCCCACCTAAGTAAAACAACAGAAGATCCTTCTGAACGAAAAAGCTTCCACAATTTCACCAACACTTCTGAGATTTATCATCTTGCGTAATTACAATGTTGCCATATTTGAAGCACTTCGTATTTGACCACCATTCTCATCTCTATCCGCTTTCCAAAGAAAGCAACACATTAATTAGCACGAAGAATTTGCTGAGTGTTGCTCTTATAAAAAAACTGACAGTTGCCATCATTTGCAATAGTTGTAGCTTCTTCCGCTAGACGTATATGTTTTGGGTCACTTCTTAAATTAATGCCCTGCTCTAATAAGGGTATAAGTCACAACTTTTGGAAAACGCGTTTTTTTTTTGCATAATACGACATTTAAGCTGCGAACTTTTTTTAAAATGCGGATCACGAAACTGATTAAATTGAAACACCGTAACTTTTCTAAGTACTATTCCCAGTAAACCTAGGAACGATACAGTATCATTAGGGATATCATATTATTACCATATCCCAGCATTACCAGACATTACCAAGTTATTCAGAGAGTAAGTACTATACAAAGGGTTTCACTAGTTACCAAGATATTTACTCGCTAATTACACTAGTTTACAGCCAAAATGTTACTATTTTTTTCATGTATTAGGGCCTTCTAAAGCCGAAAATCGCATTAAAAAATTTTTCTGAGCTAGTTTTTGAAATTTTTTATTTTTTTATTTTAAATTTTGAGTGAATTTACCATTTTGACTATATCTCGAGTTTGGCTTGAAATTTTTTTCTCAGTCAAATTGCAAACGAAAAACCAGTTAATATGCTTTTTAAATCAGTTAAGTAGTTTAGAAGATATAGGTCAAAATTTCGCAAAAAAAATCTTTTTTTTTATAAAAACACAAATTTTTAAAAAAAGATATTCATCTTACATAGTAAAATATGAAATAATTTTTTTCTTAAATGTTGTACTACAAAGAAAATAAGCCATTTTATAAGAAAATCTATGGATTTATACCAAAGTTATGACCATGTAGGTAAAGGTACCCAAATTTTAAATTTTTCTGTTTTTATACCCTCCACCATATATGGTGAGGGTATATATCAGTTTGTCATTCCGTTTGTAATATGTCGAAATAAAGGTTTAAGACCCTATAAAGTATATATATTCGTGATCCTTATGCAAAATCGGCTTAGCGGTTCAAAAGTTATGAGTGAAAATGTGAAGGTGCCTCTAAATTTTCCATACAAATTTGTACAATTTTTCTGTATCTATTTTTTTCGGTTAAGTAAGTAAAAATGTTATTAAGTCTTCTTGTTGTTCGATTACATTTATTGTAATGAAAACAAAACAATATTCATATTACAAAACAAATTCATAAAAAAACAAGTAAGAGCGGCTAAATTCGGCTATGCCGAATCTTATATACCCTTCACCATGGTTGGGAAAAAACTGAAGTTTATATATGGACATATATGAAATGGACAGATTTATATACGGACGCCTTTAAGAGGAAATTAACCATTTAGTTTGGAGATAAAACTTGGACTCGGGAAGATTTATGGTTCCAGAAAATATGTATTTTAAAAAAATGTATGTTTTGGGCATAACTTTTTTGTATCTGAACCGATATTTCCGAGTTTTTCAGCAAATATGTTATACTAAAGATTTTCGATCTTTTGCTATATAAGACGTATCCATAGGTCATAATACAGCTCTAGAATAGTGTTTGTTGTTTGTGTATAAAAGGTTAAGAGGTGAAAGAAAAGAATTTCAACAAATCGTTAAAAGAAATCACTAGAACTGCATGTGTTTTATTTCTACAAAATAGTTTGATTTAGCTGGCAAATTTGCATTTAGGATTTTATTTCGCTTTTTTATTAGAAATATTTGTAATTTCTTTAGCTTAATTTTAAAAATTTGAAGGAAAATAGTTTATAATTTTTTTTATAAATTATTATAAGTTATGACCTAAAATAGTTGCACTCAAAGGTAAATTATGTATAAAATTTTCTTAATATGTGAGAAATAAAATGGTTTAAAAATCTTTTTATAAATTCTTTTAAATCGGTGCAAAAAATAGAAATAAAACCGTTTGTATTTTGTTTGTATCAGAGGGTTTTTATAAAAATTTTGATGTTTTTAGCCTATTTATGGATTATTTAATTATTAATATAAAATTTTATTTAAATTAATTATTAAATGTAAAAAAAAAACAAAAAATAAACAAAAAAAAAATCTTAACGAACCCGCGACCCTTCCACCTGTGGTGAAAGGTATAAAAACGTTTGTATTTTGTTTGTATCAGAGGGTTTTTATAAAAATGTTGATGTTTTTAGCCTATTTATGGATTATTTAATTATTAATATAAAATTTTATATAAATTAATTATTAAATGTTAAAAAAAACCAAAAATAAGCAAAAAAAAAAAGTCTTAAGAAAATAATAAAAAAAAAATGTAAAAAAAAAAGTGAATTGACCTCACCGAGATTTGAACCTCGAACCCCACGGCCTTAGAGAAAAAAAAAAGTATTTGTGACACAGCGTCTAGACAACTGAGCTATTGAAGCTCACACAAAATCATCTTCAATAGAGGTACATATATAAAAGCCTTCGTTCATTAGAATAGGTTAAATACGTTTCACAACTATTGTGAATGATATAAATAAAAAACAAATAGTAGTGTCGCCAACTTTTTTTGCCTAGAAAATGCCAAATTTGACAAGAAAAGCGCTGAAACATATGGAAAAATAAAAATTTGAGATTTTACATGACATATTATTTTGGACTAAAATTTTTGGACATTTAAGAAAAAATAAATGGGGATACCGCTTGTCTGTGGAGAGATATGAGGTAGTGGATTCCAACGATGTATTCATCTCCTCCAGAATCGCTCTAGGTTTCGAGTTTTGCATTTGACAAGAAAATTTATTTTTGAAATTTCTCATAACATTATTTAAAATTAAAATTTTTGGACATTTAAGAAAAAATAAATGGGGGTACCGCTTGTTTGTGGAGAGCTATGTGGGAGTAGATTCCAACGATGTATTCATCTCCTCCAGAATCACTCTAGGTTTCGAGTTTTGCATTTGACAAGAAAATTAATTTTTGAAATTTCTCATAACATTATTTAAAATTAAAATTTTTGGACATTTAAGAAAAAAAATAAATGGGGGTACCGCTTGTTTGTGGAGAGCTATGAGGTAGTTGATTCCAACGATGTATTCATCTCCTTCAGAATCACTCTAGGTTTCGAGTTTTGCATTTTAAAGAAAATTTATTTTTGAAATTCCACATAACATTATTTGAAATTAAAATTTTTGGTCATTTAAGAAAAAAATAAATGGGAGTACCGCTTGTTTGTGGAGAGCTATGAGGAAGTAGATTCCAACGATGTATTCATCTCCTCCAGAATCACTCTAGGTTTCGAGTTTTGCATTTGACAAGAAAATTTATTTTTGAAATTTCTCATAACATTATTTAAAATTAAATTTGTTGGACATTTAAGAAAAAAATAAATGGGGGTACCGCTTGTTTGTGGAGAGCTATGAGGTAGTAGATTCCAACGATGTATTCATCTCCTCCAGAATCACTCTAGGTTTAGAGTTTTGCATTTGACAAGAAAATTTATTTTTGAAATTTCTCATAACATTATTTAAAATTAAAATTTTTGGACATTTAAGAAAAAAATAAATGGGGGTACCGCTTGTTTGTGGAGAGCTATGAGGTAGTAGATTCCGACGATGTATTCCAACGATGAATGAATCAACTACCTCATAGCTCTCCACAAACAAGCGGTACCCCCATTTATTTTTTTTCTTAAATGTCCAAAAATTTTAATTTTAAATAATGTTATGTGGAATTTCAAAAATAAATTTCCTTTAAAATGCAAAACTCGAATCCTAGAGTGATTCTGGAGGAGATGAATACATCATTGGAATCAACTACCTCATAGCTCTCCACAAACAAGCGGTATCCCCATTTATTTTTTCTTAAATGTCCAAAAATTTTAATTTTAAATAATGTTGTGAGAAATTTCAAAAATAAATTTTCTTGTCAAATGCAAAACTCTAAACCTAGAGTGATTCTGGAGGAGATGAATACATCGTTGGAAGCTACTACCTCATAGCTCTCCACAAATAAGCGGTAACCCCATTTATTTTTTTCTTAAATGTCCAACAATTTTAATTTTAAATAATGTTATGAGAAATTTCAAAAATAAATTTTCTTTAAAATGCAAAACTCGAATCCTAGAGTGATTCTGGAGGAGATGAATACATCGTTGGAATCAACTACCTCATAGCTCTCCACAAACAAGCGGTACCCCCATTTATTTTTTTCTTAAATGTCCAAAAATTTTAATTTTAAATAATGTTATGTGGAATTTCAAAAAAAAATTTTCTTTAAAATGCAAAACTCGAAACCTAGAGTGATTCTGAAGGAGATGAATACATCGTTGGAATCTACTACCTCATAGCTCTCCACAAACAAGCGGTATCCCCATTTATTTTTTCTTAAATGTCCAAAAATTTTAATCCAAAATAATATGTCATGTAAAATCTCAAATTTATATTTTTCCATATGTTTCAGCGCTTTTCTTGTCAAATTCGGCATTTTCTAGGCAAAAAAAAGTTGGCGACACTACTATTTGTTTTTTATTTATATCATTCACAATAGTTGTGAAACGTATTTAACCTACGTATTTATCTTCACACTCTTATTAAACAAAGGGATTTTACTGGAAAAATTAGAGGTAGTCCTGGTTTTTTGCTAATATCTCAGCCATTTATTAACCGATCTGTCTGATTTTTAATAGCAAACAGAAATGGATCACATGTAACAGAAATAAAAAAGAATCAAGTCCTCATCATGTCTGGGTTCTTCGGAAAACCCATTTCAACACACAGACGGACAGACGGACAGACGGACATCGTTAAATCAACTTCGCTCTTCATATGGACCCAGAATATATATACTTTATAGGGTCTAAGATCAATATTGTAGAAATTACAAACGGAATGACAAACTTATATATACCCTTCCACCTATGGTGAAGGGTATAAAAATAGCAAAATACATAATTGGTTTAGTGTCGCTACTTTTGAATAGGTGGCGCTGAATTAACTAAAACAATACCCTGCCCCATAACTAGGTCCAAAGAAATTTATATATAAAGAAAGAGCAAAATGCATAATTGTTTTAGTGTCGCTACTTTTGAATAGGTGGCGCAGAATCACATTAAAACTATATCCTGGCCCTTGGCGATATAGCCTTGGATTAGGCTTTCAATTAATTTATTTACCAAAATATTAAATTAACTACATACTTTAAATTATAATGCATTCAGATGTTGCTAGTAGACTTATTACATAGTTTTAAAGTCAATTTTTCAAATGTTTGACGTAATAAAAGCATTTGTTTCACATTTTTATGCCAAAAGAGAAATTTTCATAGAGGAAAATAATATTTTTTTTGTATTCCATTTGTATTTTTGAGAATTGAGGGATTGGCAAATGTATATTTATGTTAATTTTGTCTTTTATAGAAAAATACACATGAATAAAGTGCAATATTGTGCTCTTAAACAACTAAATGAATATTGATTTAAAAAATTAAGGTATAGTAAGAACATAAAACATATATTTTTTATAGTTTTTGGCAAATATTCATTTATGTTACGAAGAAAATTGAAAATAAATAATACTCTACTGCATATTGTAGCACAATATGGCTAATGGAGACTAGCTCTGCAGCAAAATATTCCTAATAGAGAATGCACCTTCTGCTGGGCCATCTATTGACAAATAGTTACAACTCATGTTATTTCTTTAATAAATTAATTTCTTTGCTGTATTCTCTCTATTAGACAAACACAGTTCAATTTTTTAAAGAAAGAACATTCGTTGCAACTATTTATCAATACGTGGTGCATCAGAGAGTGCATTCTCTCCATTAGGCATATTCAGATGCAGAGCTGGTCCCCATTAGCCGGAACAAAATTGAGTATTTGACAAAAACTATGCTTTAAATTGTGTTATTTGTGCAGTCCATGTTTAAAAAAACTAGTGAAAATGTAAAGGTGCCTCTAAATTGCCCATACAAATTTTGTACAATTTCATAGTAGCGACTGATACATAACATATTTTCTCATATTTTTTCAACAGTCGCTTAGCAGTAAATATTTTGTATTCAGCTCAAACATTTTTTAACCACTAAAATTTTTTTTCACCACAAAAAATTTTTTCACCTTAAAAATTTTTTTTCACCTACATAATTTTACTTCAAAAGTTTTTTTTATATTATTTGTATCAAAAACAGAAGAGAACATATTTTTAGGATATTGGTGGAGGGTATTCAAAGACTCGGCACAGCCGAATTTAGCCCTTTTTTACTTGTTTGTTTTATATTACTATTTTCTTACAGAATTACTGCAAAAAAATTTTTTTTTTGATGAAAACTAATATTGGACAGTTAAAAAATATATTTTGGGAGGAAAAATTGTGAAATTTTTGTACTTCTAAGCAGGTACTGAGTACCCGTTTCTTATTTTATTTGCAAGTTATGTAGACCAGAAAGCAAGTGCTCTAATAAATACAAATGACAAAAATGCCAAAAAGAGAAGTTTTAAAATGAGAATGTAATAGCAATTAATCAAAGATATTTATCAAAAATACTTTGGAATGCCTGTCACAAATTTGCAAGAATGATGAACTCCAAGTATCATGTCTGCTGTAGAAATCTTACAGGATGGGCTCCTGGCACGAAATTTAAATTATTGTTTACTGATTTCTTTAATATAAATACCTCATGTGTTAAAATTTGTTTTTATTGTATGAAATTCAGAGTATAAATGATTTAGAGAAAACCATTTCGCCGGTTGCTATTTTTTTCAATGCAAGAGTTCTGAATTTGAAGCCAAAAAATGTGGTTTTATGCTCAGTTCCTCATTCGGATGTATTTCCTAAATATCCAAAAGCAACTACCACCAACGTAAGTTCCGACTCATCATTTGCAAATCAAAACTTACCTGAAGACACAAGTGGAGAGAGCCGCTTACTTAATCAAGCTGAATTAAATAAATGATTTAGTCACAGACTTGGAACTCATAAAATAAAAAGCAGAAGTACTTGCAAAAGATTAGCCATTACAGTGGGCCAAGACAACATAAACTATGTGCCTCTTATTAGAAAAGAAAACATTATTCTTCCACCATTGCATATAAAACTTGGAATCTTGAAAAACTTCGTCAAAGCATTGAATAAGGAAGGCCAAGCTTTCGCCTATTTGAGTAAATTTTTAAAAGTATTTCTTTTGCAAAAATCAAGGAAGGAATTTTTAATGGTCCATAAATAAAAAAAAACTTATAAAAGATACAAAATTCGAGAAATATTTATTCCCACATGAGACTGCATCTTGGAAATCATTTAAATTGGTGGTTTCCTGGGAAACAATAAAAACTCCAAGTATAAGACAAATGTTGAAGATTTGATTAATAATTATGAAAAATGGATATAAAATACTTTTTTTCTATTTTAAGAAATATTATTTCCTAATTTGCCCCTTTTACATTTTCAACAGGTGTTAATATGTTCCAGAGAATCTCAGTGATGTAAGTGTTGAGCACGGAGAGAGGTTCCTCCAAGAAATGAAATCCCTTCAGAGGCGATATCAGGGATATTGGGATGAGAGAATGGTGGGAGTTTACATTTGGTTTCTCTTAAGAGGAACGGACCCCAACTAAAACAAACATAAATAAGGTCCAACAACTATTTTTAATACTAAAATACAAATAAATTTAAAGAAAATCAATAAACAATATTAATATATTAAAAGTTAATTTTATTTTTTTTAATACTGTTGATCTTTACAATATTATTGAGCGTGCTTTCATCTCTATATATAAAGAAATAACGTTACTGACTAACTGACTCATTTAACATCGCCCAGCCCAAACTGCAAAAGGTAGGAGGCTGAAATTTGGTATGTAGGTTCCTCCTCTGGCGTAGACATCCGCTAAGATGGGGGTTTTGGAAATTCCTTCGGGGAGGGGCAAAAATGAGGAAAAGCTTCCCTGGGCCTGGCTAAACCCCTTTAGCTAGAAACCTGAAATTTGAAATATGCCTTCTTGGGAGTATGTGCTAACTCCTTAATAAGGTGCATTTTATAATTTTAGCCAGTGACGTTGTAAAATTGGGGTTTAAAGGGAGAAAATTCTTCTCCTTTATGGCCTGCCCTAATTGTTGGACCTAGAAAGTTAAAATTTGGTATGCAGACTCCTTATCCAGTGTAGATAATAGCTAAGATGTAGTTTTTGGAAAATCCAATGGGGAGGGGCATAAAAGGATGAAATTCTCCCCTTTGACGGCCTGCCAAAACCGTTACAACTGGAAGTTTGAAATTGTGTATATTGGTTCCACCTGCGGTGTAGACATCCACCTAGGTAGGATTTTTGTAAATTCCTACGGGGAGGGGAAAATCTCCCCCTTAACGACCTGCTCACACCGAAATATCAAGATACCTGAAATTTGAAACATGTATTACCTGGAGTATAATAACTCACTCAAAGCTACATTCTAGAATTTTAGCCAGGGACGTATTAAAAATGGAAATTAAAAGGATGAAATGTCTCCACTTGTACAGCTTGGCGAAACAGCTGGACCTAGCAAGTTGAAATTTGGTATGCAGGCTCCTTCTCCAGTGCAGATAAGAGCTAAGATGTCAATTTTGGAAAATCCAACGGGTAGGGCAAAAAGGCGAAAATTCTCCCCTTTGACGACCTGCCAAAACCGCTAGAGCTGGGAAGTTAAATTTGGTACATAGGTTCCACCTCCAGCGTAGACATCCACTCAAGTTGGATTTTTGGAAATTCCTACTGGGAGGTGCAATAAGGGAAAAGTCTCCCCCTGAACGGCCTGCAAAACCACTAAAACTGGAAAGTTAAAATTTGGTATGCAGGTTCCTTCTTCAGTGTAGATAACATATAAGACGTGACTTTTAGAAAATCTAACACGGAGGGGCAAAAAAGTGAACAGCCTGCCAAAACCGCTTGAGATGTTAAGTTAAAATTTGGTACAAAGATTCCTCCTCCAACGTAAGTGTGCATATGTGCAACTTTGGAAAATTGCAGATTTTAAAATGTGCAGATTTTCAAAAGTGCAAATTTGCAAAAGTACAAATTTGCAAAAGTGCACATGTGCAAAAGTGCAAATTTGCAAGAGTGCAAATGTTCCAATTTGCAAAAGTGCAAATTCGCAAAACTTCAAATGCAAATGTGCAAATTTTCAATAGTGCAAATTAGCATATGTGCAAATTTGAAAGGGTGCAAATGTACAAAAGTAAAAATGTGCGAATTTGCAAAAGGTTAAAAGTGCAAATGTGCAAAAGTGAAAATTTGATGAAATTTGAAATATGCTTTTCTTGGAGTATGTGCTAACTCATCGATGAAGTCTCCCCCTTAACAGCTTGCACGAACCGTTGGACTTAGGAAGCTGAAATTTAGTTTGCAGGCTCCATCTCCAGTGTAGATAACTGTAAAGGTGTAATTTTTGGAAAATCCAATGGAGAGGGAGGGAAAAATTCTTAATATTGCCGGAACCGCTGGGAACAGCCGGAACAGCTGGGAACGTGAAATTCGGTGCAAAGGTTCCTCCGGTCGGATTCTTTGAAATCTGTACGGGGAGGGGCAAAAAGGTGAACAGTATCCTCCTTAACGGGCTGCCCCACCGATTAAACCAGAAAGCTGAAATTTTAAATATGTGTTAACTGGAGTATTTGCCTACTCATTGATCAGCTACATTTTAGAATTTTAGCCAAGTACATGGTAAAAATGGGGTTCAAAGAGAAAATCTGAAATTTTAAATGTGTGTTACCTGGAATTTGGGCAAGTCATTATTGAGGTACATCTTGGAATTGTGGTCTGGGACATGTTAAAAATTAAGGAATCCGTATTTCCCTGAGGTTAACCCGGGCTTTGCCCGCTATGGTGTATATGGGGAAGTATTTGCAAAGTAAAATTGAAAATTGATGGGGACAGAAGTGGAGTGGAAAGAGTCCGAGTAAAATTGAAACACTAGACAAGAGATACGAAATGGAATGAAACGGGGTACGAGTGGAATTAAAATACTTGACGAGGGGATTGAAATGGAATGAAATGAGGAACGAGTGAAATCGATACACTTGATAGGTTAACAAGTAAAATGGAATGGAGAACGAGTGCAATTGAAACATAAGACGAGGGGAAATAAATGGAATGGGAACGAGTGGAAATGAATCATTAGACAGGGGGAACGAAATGGGAAGAAGTGATATTAAAACACATAACACTGGACACATCCCCCTTGAATGACATATAAACAAGAAATTCAAAACTTTAAATTTAAACATTCACTTAAAAAGATGAAACAAATTTTAAATAGGAAAATCTTTAGAAAATAGAATAATATTTTCTTCTCAACATATTTCAATATTTAAAACTACTGATAACGAAGGATCGGGCTTTTAAGCTGGTTATAATTAAAACAAACAAGTAAGAGCGGCTGAATTCGGCTATGCCGAATCTTATACAGGTTGGTTGAAAAGTTTCTGCGCTCACCAAGAGATGGCACTGCTAGCTCCAAACTTTTTTTTCTCAAGTTGGTATAACTGTCCTGAGAACACATGCAAAGTTGCAAGTCATTCTGTAAATTCTTTCTTTGTTTACAAGCCATTTGAAGTTGACGTGTCATTGATTTTTTTTTAATATGGAAAAAATTGAATATCGTGCAGTCATTAGATTCTTTGTTTTGAAGGGTTTAAAAGCAAAGGAAATTTATGAACAATTGTTAGAAGTGTATAAGGAGTCCTCACCTTAAAAACGCACCGTTGAATTTTGGGCTGGTGAATTTGAACGTGGTCGTACCAGCCTTGAAGACGATCCACGCGAATGACGACCAAAAACTTCAATCACAGCAGAAATCATTGAGCAGGTACATAATATGGTTAGTGAAGATCCAAGTTTGACTAAGCGTGAAATTGCTTATGTCATAGGCATCTCAAACGAACGAGTACTCCATATTTTACATGAAGAATTAGGTATGAAAAATCTGTTTGGAAAGTAAGTGCCGCACACATGAACAATTCAACAAAAACTGGATCGAAAACAAATTTCTCAGCGTAATTTGGAGCGATTTAAGCCGAATAAAACCGACTTCTTGCGTTGTTTTATAACTATGGATGAGACTTGGATCTACCACCATGATCCTAAATTGAAACAAGAACGTTTACAGTGGACTGAAGCTGGTTGTTCAGCTCCATAGCAGGTGAAGTCACAACGAACAGCAAAGAAGGTTATGGCATCAGTTTTTTGGGATGCAAAAGGAATTTTGTTGATTGATTATCTTCAGAAAGGTAAAACAACTAACTTTGAATATTATTGCAGCCTATTGGATCAGCTGGATGAAAAAATTCGTGAGAAAAGACCTGTTTTAAAGAAGAAAAAAATCATTTTCCATCAAGACAATGCACCTGCTCTTAAAAGTGTTTTGACGATGGCTAAATTCAAAGAATTAAAGTACGAATTGCTTGAACATTCACCGTATTCACCAGATTTGGTTCCCAGTGACTACTATCTCTTCAGAAATCTCAAACAATTCCTTGGTTGAAAGCATTTTTCGTCGAATGAAGAGGCCATAGCAGCCGTATACGGTTATTTTGCAGAGCTTCCGGAAAACCATTATAAGGATGGGATAAAATTATTGGAAGATCATTGGAACAAGTGTATTGAGCTTCTAGGAGATTATATTGAATAAAAAAATATATTTCGTAACAAAAACAGTATTCTTTCATTTCGAGCGCAGGAACTTTTCAACCAACCTGTATACCCTTCACCATGGTGGGGAAAAAACTGAAGTTTATATATGGATATATACTGAATGGACAAATTTATATACGGACGTCTTTAAGAAGAAAAAATTAACCATTTAGTTTGGTGATAAAACTTGGACTCGGGAAGGTTTATGGTTCCAGAAAATGGGTATTTAAAAAAAATTTATGTTTTGGGCATAACTTTTTTATATCTGAACCGATATTTCCATCAAATATGTTATACTAAAGATTTTCGATCTTTTACTATATAAGACGTGTCCATAGGTCATATTACAGCTCTAAATTTTTAGTTTTTATAAAAATTTTGATGTTTTTAGCCCATTTATGGATTATTTAATTTCGGTCTTACCGTTCTTAAGATATAAAGTAATCTATTTTGTGCCACGCCAAATTCACAGATCCCACCCACATTTGGCCAGATGTTGTGTATTGATAACCAAGATGCTCGTACCTTATTTTGGAACTTTTCCCCTTTCCGTTCTTCAATTATACAGAAAAACTGACAGAAATCGTTAAGTCAACTGTGTACGTATTTGTTATGTTAAAAAACAAAATAAAAAAACAAATAAAAAAGTCTTAATAAAATGTAAAAAAAAAAAATTAAACAAAAAAAGTTGAATAGGAATCATCGTTAATAGAAGTAAATAAGCAGTTTTCGTTCAATAGAGATTTGTTTGGTTTTTATTTAAATGGCAAATCTTTGTGTTGGTTTGTTGTTTGTGTATAAAAGGTGAAGAGGTGAAAGAAAAGAACTTTAACAAATGGATGTGTTTTTTATGCGTAATATTCAACATACATATAAAACAAAGGGATTTTACAGAAAAAATTAGAGGTAGTCGTGGTTTTTTGCTAATATCTCAACCGATCTGGCTGATGGATCACATGTAAAAGAAATATATAACAATCAACCCTCATCATGTCTGGGGTCTTCGGAAACCCCATTTCAACACACAGACGGACAGACGGACATCCTTAAATCAACTTCGCTCTTCATAAGGACCCAGAATATATATACTTTATCGAGTCTAAGATCAACATTGTAGAAATTACAAACGGAATGGCAAACTTATATATACCCTTCCACCTGTGGTCAAGGGTATAAAAAGGGAGATGTTCTTTGAAAATGACTTATTTTTATATATGTTATAAGTACTACATTTAAGAAAAAAATTATTTTATATTTTTCCTTGCAAGATTAACACCATTTTTATTTTTTTGAAATTTTCAGATTTCAGTTTTTGCCGAAAAAAAGAATGTTCTGTAAAATTTTGACCCAATGAAGCAATTAAATAAACGTGAAATGTTGACCAGTAAATGACAATTCTTTTGCAATTTGATTGATCAAAATATCTTGGTCTTAGTTTGAGATATAGCCAAAATAGTAAAATTACTCAAAAATTAAAATTAGAAAACAAAAAATTAAAAATTTTTCAAAAACTACTCCAGAAACAAAATTTTTAAATGCGATTTTCGGATTCAGGAGACCCAAATCAATGACAAAAAATAGTCGCACGCTTGTCGCACAAAATTTTTTAACTAGTGTTACCTTTGTTCAATATCGTATTAAAGGTAGTTTTTTAGAAACTATTTTTCGGTAAAACCGAAATTAGTTAGGCCGGTGTTTTTAATACTCTAGTAATCTGCAACCTGTTCTTTAAATTTTACTAATTACTGGGACAACGGTTATGGTAATTTCGATTTTTTTTAAAAGTAGAACGGTTGAAGTAATTTTGCCTCATACATAAAAAGAAAAGTATCTTCGACAAATTGCACAAATATCTTGTAGAATATTTGCTGTGCCGCATTTGATTATAAATTAATCAGAATGTTTTTCACAATTGCTGTTGTTTTTATTATTGTTGGTTTGATTGGAAAAACATATAAAGACTGACCATGGCTAGTTTTTCATTTAATAATAATAATCGGTGTGCGCCTCAATATTTTGGCAAAAATGAACAAAATTAAAACAAGCAATTGATTATTTAAGTTTTATCAACATAGTTTATTAAAAACATTTTTTTTACTTTATTTAAATATTATTGGCCGTATTTATAACCAAACTTTAGCGTGGATTTAACATGCGAGTTATTTATAATGCACATTCATGTTAACGAACTACCAAACATTTACCAATTGATGAAAACAGTTGTTTTATGGCAGTGATCTTGTAAATAAACGTGAAATATATACGAGGGCGGATCAATAAGTCCGTGACTTTTCGAACTTCCCTCGTAGTTATATGAAATGCAACACTGCTCCCATCAAGTACTACTGTCAAATTTTGAGCAAGTTCCGTCATTTACTTTGCGTTTACCAGCTGTTCACAAAACATACAACCACGTGGATTTTTTAAAAATGGATAAAAGTGAATTTCTAGTGTTCATTAAACATTATTTTTTGCGAAAAAACCGTCAATCAAACCAAGGAAAAGCTTGATAAATACTATTGGAACTCCGCACTATCGATTTCAATGGTAAAAAAGTGGCATACTGACTTTCGTTGTAATCGCACAAGTACAAATGACCCTGAACTTCTGGACGGCCAATTGATGTCAATAGACCCGAAAATATCGAAAAAAATCCACGATATTGTGTTGACCGATCGAAGAGTAAAAGTGCGTGAGATTGTTGATGCCATAGGCATTTCATATTTCAGTGTGGTTTCGATTTTAAATGATCAGTTGGATTTGCAAGATGGGTGCCGCGTATGATCTCAATTGACCATTAACGTAATCGTGTGACAACTTCAAAGGATTGGCAAAATTCCATGAATTGGGCTACGAATTGGTACCTCATCCGCCATATTCTCCGGATTTAGTCCCCAGTGACTATTTCCTATTTCCAAACCTAAAGAAATGGCTCACTGGAAAGAGATTTATCTCCGACGATAAAATTATTGATCAAACAAATGCCTATTTTATGGATCTCGAAAAATCCAATTTTTTTTGGAAGGGATACAAAAATTGGAGAAAAGTGTATTGAGCTAAAAGGATATTATTCATTCAAAAAGTCACGGACTTGTTGATCCGCCCTCGTATAAAAAAAATTTGTTTGTGAAAAAAAGATTTTTTGTTTAAAAACTGTGAAAACTCTTGATCATTTTCTTGATCATTGCAGATATTTTAGCATTTTTTTCTTGGTTTTTTCACACTTTCTTCTCAAAGCAATTTACAGATTGGGGGAAAAACTTAAATAAAAATTTCAACATCTTTAGCACATGTTTACATTTAAGTTAAAAGGTTGGCAGTGATGAGAAAAAACACGATTTTTCAGAGTTGTTTTATAAACCATTAATTGACATATAAAAAATCATTATAAATAAACTATGTGCTAACTCTCCACTTAGCCTTATAGGTATGCTAGTAAGCAGAACGTCGTCTGCGATGTATATACTGTGGCTAACTTTTCGTTATAAATACGGCTATATATCCGTAGAGTATTGCCATCGTATTATAATGTGAGATTAAAAATTGCATATTTTTAATATTTTATGCTTAGATAAGAAAATATTGCAAAAATCCAGTTGTTTCTGCTTAATTGCATTAACCCTTTAATGCTCTTTCTTCAGATACCGATTACACAAGGGAACAAAATTGAACTTTTTTGTGTTACTTTGAAATTTATAGCAAATTTTTCTCTATCAGCTCGACTTTTCGAGATATACCGTTATGTTGAAAATTAAGGCACTTCCGCTACTTATATTGGAATAACTTAAAAACGGTTCACCATATTAAATTAAAAAAAAATCCGAAACTCGCAAACAATATTCTCTTTAAGCCCTGCTTACATTGTTTTTAAATTTTCCAAGTAGTTTCAAGTTTTGAAAAAAAAATTTAAATTTATAAAAAAAAAATTTTTTTGTTCTTTAAAAATTCCTAAAAAATAAAAATGGGACTAAAATCACAGTTTTGGTCTAGAAACAGTTAGTTAAATATATTTCGAATAAAATGAGCTTTATTTCATTACAATCAGTGCACAACTTTTGATTTTGTTCATTTCTATCAGCTATACTTTTTAATTTAACACAAAAAGAGAATTTTAAAGAAAAATAAAAAATTTTAATACACAAATATTACAATGTAATTACAACTCATCGAAAAATTTTCTTTTATAAGATTTTCTTAAATAATCTTGTTTAGAGGGATTATTTTTAATGCTCCAGCAATAGTCCGCCATCATATGCTTATCCCAGTGACCCTGGTACCGCTCCTCTATAGTGCGGATATCTTGATGGAAACGTTCATCTTGTTCTTCACTGAAGTCTCCCAGATTTTTAGGGAAACAATCCAAATGACTGTGTAGGTAGTGCACCTTAATGCTCATATTACAACCAAGCTGCTTGAAATGTGACAACATGTTATCCACGTGGTCCGAGTAGTGCTCCCCCTTTTTGTTTCCCAGGAAATTGCGCACTAAATTCATTCCAAGCATTTCTTTCAATATCTGTCATGGAAGTACTAAATCTTTCATCATTGATTAATTTTTTGATTTGAGGGCCATCAAAAATGCCAACTTTCAGTTTCTCCGAACTCAAATTGTTGAACTTTCTACTGATATATCTAAAACAATCACCGTCCTTGTTGAGAGCTTTGACAAATTGTTTCATAAGTCCTAGCTTGATATGGAGAGGTGGCAGTATTATGCGATCCCTGGGCACAAGTGGTTGGTTAACTATATTGTGGTTTCCTGGAACCATAGCTTCCCTCGAAGGCCAGTCTTTCTTACTCCAGTGTTCAGATCTGGCTCTGCTATCCCATAAACAAATAAAACACGGATATTTTGTGTAGCCACCTTGTTGGCCTAGAAGAAAATTCACCATTTTTAGATCCACACAAATTAGCCAGCGGTGTTCGTTGTACTTTATTTTATTTATAACTGAGACAATTGTAGAATATTCTTCTTTAGCTTTAGTTGAATGTGTAATCGGCAACGAACCCAATTTGTTACCGTTATGCAGAAGTACACATTTTAGGCTGCGTTTAGAAGAATCTATAAATAGCCGCCAGTCATTTGGATCATACTCCTCTAATCCCATCGCTGTTACTAAACCAGGAACATCTGAACAATAAACAAATTCATCGTCTTCGGAAAAGAATGGAAGTAAGTTTTTTTCTCTGTTACGGTAGTATGAAATTGTTGTTCCTTGGGTTAACAGATTTTTTTGCTTTAATCGAGAAGCAAGAATTTCAGATGCTTTTTTAGAGAGTCCAAGGTCTCTCACTAAGCTCCTCCTGATTAAATTGCTTGCGTTCAGAAGAAATATCTAAATGGAAGTCATCTGATCCACATTCAGAAATTGGTGAAGGACCATTTTGTCGTAAGTCGTGAAAATTGTGTGTAGATGTAGATGGTTGTGGTTCTGAATCCTCACTAGAGTACAGGACTGGTTGGGTAATAGACAACACGTTAGGATAAATCCATTTAGACCGGTTTGTTTTATTAATGCCTGTTATGTTGACAGCGCAAAAATAACAATCATCATAATGATTCGAAGGTTCCCGCCAGATCATTGGTGTTTTATACTTGAACTGGGTCCGTTGCTTGTTTGCCCATAACCTTAAATACTCTACACAGTTTTTACTGTGAAGTGACTAGGTGTCATAAAGGAACAATAAAATTTATAGGCGTTATGAGTTTGCTACCGCAACCATAAAAATGAAATAATCTTTTTTTATTACTTAATTTTTTTAATTCTTAGAATCATAAAAAACTAACTTATTACATACAAAGACTTACACATTAGAAAATGTTATTTTTGTATGGAAATCGCGATTTATATCAATTCAGTAAATCGTGAACAAAATCAAAAGTTGTGCACCGATTGCAATGAAATAAAGCTCATTTCATTCGAAATATATTTAACTAACTGTTTCTAGACCAAAACAAGAACAACAATTTTTTTTTTTTAAATTTTAATTTTTTTTTTCAAAACTTGAACGATAACTCTAAAACTACTTGGAAAATTTAACAACAATGTAAGCACGGCTCAAAGAGAATATTGTTTGCGAGTTTCGAATTTTTTTTTTTAATTTAATATGGTGTACCGTTTTCAAGTTATTCCAATATATGTAGCGGAAGTGTCTTAATTTTGAACATAACGGTACATCTCGAAAAGTCGAACTGATAGAAAAAAACCAAGTGCAGATTTGGATTCAGCGTCCCAAATAACCTTAAAAACAATATTCAGTTCTTAATCAACAGAACCATTGTTCCCTTGTGTTATATTTCTACTATATATTTAGCATTGACAACTTACTATTATACTAAAATTTTGTGATTATAGCTGTATTTAGGCGATACGCACAATATAGGTTGAGGACAAATTAAGAAATCCAGTGATCAAATGGTTTCGAATCTTGTTAAAAAGGGTGTTTTTTAACCCCGATAGAACGTTAAATTGTAAAAAATAAAAAAAATTAAATATGTATGATAATGTATTTTTAGTGTGGTTCGAGATCTTACAACAGAATTTTTTTTTTTTCAAATGAAAAAATTATCTTATTTTTATTTAGTAATCATGGAGAACACACATAAAAAATTATTAGACACAAGCTGAATGGAATGCATTTTCTGGTTCGCTACGACCTTCATCAACATTATTCGTGACCTTGAAAGTGCCAATTATAAATATCTCTATTTAACTCATAAATCAACGGAAAAGGCTATTTATGTTAACGTACAGTTTACTTTTTTATTGAGTTTGGATGAAAAATAGTAAGTAACTATTTTTGTGTTTTTTACATTCTCCTTTTATTACCGTATGTCTAAATTAGCTATTAGCTAATATTAAGCACATGTGTTTAAATTGTTTTACAATCCTTTTCAACCGTACCAAGTTATATTTGAATAGTGAAGTATTTATTTTAAAGTAAATTTTATTCGGCATGTGGCCCTCAACTAATCGCCAAATTTTGATTTCAATAAGTAGCGCTATCCTGTTAAACCAGATCTCGCCCGGGTTAATGTCATTAACATTTTCAAACAAAAATTATTGATCATGGTGCAGTATGATCTCCATTGACCGTACCGCTAGCTCCGGTTTTATATTTGAATAAATAAGTGATGCTTGTAAACTCCATACGGTGCAATTCTGTTTTTTAACTGCGTCTGCGTCTAATCGCTAAACACAATTTCGTCGTCTATAAGTTGCGCCAATTGATGACTGATTTTCAATGTAAATCTAGATAAGTTGGTAGCATTGTTCAACCGTCAATATATTGACAAAGATTTGCCAGAGTAAATTGATCATAAATGTGAGCGCAGTATGACAGTTCGGTTGACAGTTAACTCTTTCGTAAGTTCTTTTGGGTTTAAGAAAACATCCTTTAAATAACACAATAATGATAATATATTATATATGATAATATATTTTTAAATTACGTACCGAAAATTGTTGATATAATGTTATTATTTCAGAAATTGCGAAATTTAGAGAAATATACTTACTATTTTTGTATTTTTTTACATTCTCCTTTTATAGTAAGTAAATTTCATCTAAACTCAATAATAAAATTCAACGGTATGGTAGCATAATAGCTTTTTCGTTGATTTGTAAGTAAAATAGAGATATTTATAACTGGCACTTTCAAGAGCACGAAGAATGAAAGTCGTAGCGGACCAGGAAATGCATTCTATTCAGCTTGTGTCTAATAACTTTTTCTGTATATTCTCCATGATCACTAAAAAAAAAGAAAAATTTTTCATCTAAAAAAAATTTTCAATGATCTCGAACCAGACTAAAAATATATTTTCATAAATATAAGTATCACTAATACTTATATTTATTGTAATATATAATTATATATGCTATTGCATCCTGACATATGTATTTATATATGATAATATATTATTAGATAAGGCTCCATATGATGATATCTAAGGTTTTGTTCTCGGGTAGCTAAAATCTACTTTATATCTGATAACCGCTTCTTGGCGGTCTTGGGCATTGGATTAAAATTTTTAAAAATTTTAGAAATCCCTATCTAATGAGTGTATGAATAAGAAAAAGCGTGTTTGTCAAGTTTTATTTAAATTTTTTATTTTTAACAATTTTGTGAAAATTTATTAATTGTGCGATGTAACTGTATCTGAGTTATGTAAATTAAAATTTAATTTCTAACAATTTTGTGTTTGAAATATTTGTAAATAGTAAACAATTACTTATATTATACATATAATAAAAGAAAATGAAAAATAAACTTAAAACATATAAATTTTGTATATAGTATTCGATCTATCGGTTTTAATTATATATACCTGAGCGACCAAGGTCATCGTCAGCCTCCTTAAGAACCACCGAACCCAAAAACACCCTAAAGAATATGACTATGCGAAATTCCTTGTCAACCACCTCCGATTTTCGAAGCACAAATTGACAGGGTTTCCATTCCAATTGTTAATGTTTCCATTTCTATGAACGAATTGGGAATCTGGCATACTAATATTTTTTTACAACATATTTGAGTGTTGTTTCTTATATTAGATTATATATTACATCGTGCCCTATGTTTTTGTATGTAAATTTTGTATATATTATTCGATCTATCTGTTTTAATTATATATTTTTAATTTTTATCTGGCTGGAGATCATAATTAATGTTACTAACGAATAGTAAACACTATTTTTTTATTAAATGGAAAAAATTGTGAAGATCAGCGCTAGAGGTAGTGCCTTTTAAAAAAATATTTTATTCGTATTTACAAAAATGGTTTGTGAAAAATTTTTTAGAATTTAGAAACAGAATTTAATTGATTAAACTAAGGTCCACTGCTGATATCAATAAGTGAGTATTTTTCTTATAGCAGTATTTTTGTAAAATACATTGTTTTCCTCTTTAGTATGTGAAAGAGGAAATGGTGAGCCTTTGTGTCGGATCCTTAGTAAAGTTCAAACCTTGGTTGTGATCATACTGCACTTCCAATTCTACTTGTTCAACCTAACCTTTATTAACTGATAAAATGTAGATTCGGTAAATGTTATAAATTTTTTCTGTTAATAAGGTAGATTGACCTTTCTAGCGAAACTCCATAAATCCGGTGTTAAAAAAAATCGGCCAATATGTAAAAACCCAATTGGAAACAGTCTTTGCAATAGTTTGTAGAATCGTTAACTCCATTTACTGCTGATATGGCTTCTGATATATCTCAAGTTTTCTTATTTTGTTCTTAAGTGCGTGATCTCTTTTTGTGGTAACATTTTGAAGCTTCACAACTAAGATTTTTAGGGTATCAGTAGTTAGTGTGAATTCATGCCACGCTTGGTGGAAATTGCAATATATTAACGCAATAAAATTGCCAATATAAATCACTTTGCTGATGCTGCTTTTTTCTTTTTTTATCTCTTGACCACTTTTAAGATGTATTTATATACGACTGTATGTATGTATGTTCCCGTACATAAATATTACTGCATCCATTTAACGTCATCTATATTAAAAGCCAATTGATTATGGATCTTGTAAAACATGTTTTCATTTCGTTCATTTATCTAAACGAATTGATATTGATTGCGATTTAAAACAAAATAATTGTATGTACATTAGTGTACCCCATAGAATGAATCCTTTGGAATTGCACCAGTACTTAAGAAAAGTTTATTATTGAGCTGCATAATACAATTTTTACGGGGATAGAATCGCACAAACTTTCCAAAATGTTTCAGTTACCTCGCTAAGAGCTATATGTTTTTTTTATAATAAAAACAAGTTTGGGGATCCTTATCCTACAAATATCTTTAAAGGTATTTATTCCATTAACTTTCTATGGGACACGCTAATCTACATTCTAAACAAGTAAAGGAAAAGAAAAAGTAGCATTATTTGTCAGCAGCAACGATGATGGCACATGTCCGGAAATAAATGTGTGCGGCTTGAAAACAATTCACAAAATGTTGTTGAATTATTGATGGTTCAGTTTTTTTATTTTTCAAAGAAATAATAATTCTCTAAAATAATTGTACATTAGTAGAATGAATAAATGCATTAAAAAATTTGTTCCCACTGATTAGTTTTGTCAGATAATTGTGGCATTCTTGAGTTTTACTTATAAAAAATCAATATTAAAGTTGCCTAAATAAGATATGAGAAGTCGCCAAATAATTATTTTAAAGATTGATTGTGTTAGCTAGATCCTCTTAAGTCGGAGGCTGTCTTTTTTGTAAGATGTTGAATCTATCGGATGCAATGGGCTTTTAAAGATGATATTCAAAGGGTTAAATTAAAAAATAATAGAACCAAACACACAGAAAAAATCTTCGAAATTCTGTTTATATTATTAAACATCTTTCACAGAAAATTTTTGTAAATAAAACTATTTTTTTTTAAAAAGCACCAACTACGATGGCGGATCAATAAGTCCAGGATTTTTTGAATAAGACACAGTTTTTTGCAAAAATAATTTATTTTTCAACATAATCTCCTCTAAGCTCAATACACTTAGTCCAACGTTTCTCCAATTTTTGTATCCCTTCCAAAAAATAGAATCAATAAAATAGGCATTTGTTTGATCAATAATTTCATCGTTTGAGCTAAATCTCTTCGTTTTTTTTTATTCCTCGTTAAATCGGTCCAATTAGTTGGCATAATATTCGCCGTTTATTGTTTTTCCCTTTTGGAGGTAATCTATGTGGATTATTTCGCGTGCGTCCAAAAAAACTGTTGCCATCACCTTATTGGCCGACAAATTTACCTTGGCCTTCTTCGGAGCCGGTTCACCCGGAAAACCCATTGTTTAGACTGATGCTTGGTCTCCGGAGTGTTGTAATGCATCCATGTTTCATTCACAGTTACAAAACGCCGCAAAAACTCATTCAAATTGCGGTTAAACAACGCCAAACAATCCTTTGAAGTTGCCACACGATTACGTTTATGGTCAATTGAGAGCAAACGCGGCACCCATCTTGCAGACAGTTTTCTTAAATCCAACTGATCATTTAAAATCGAAACCACACTGCATTTAGAATGCCTATGGCATCAAAAGCTCTCGTACTTTTACTCTTCGAGCGGCCCACACCATATCGTGGATTTTTTCGACATTTTCGGGTGTATTGACCTCAATTGGTCGTCCAGAACGTTCAGCGTCATTTGTACTTGTGCGACCGCAACGAAAGTCAGTAAACCACTTTTTATCATTGAAATGGATAGTGCAGAGCCGCCATAGTATTTATCAGGCTTTTTCTTGGTTTAATTGTTTAATGAGTATTCGAAATTCACTTTTTCCATTTAAGAAAAAAATCAACGAGGTTGTTAAACGCAAAGTAAATCACGGAACTTGGTCAAAATTTGACAGTAGTCCAATAACAGGTGGTACTTGAAGCGAGCAGTGGTGCATTTCATATAACTACGAGAGAAGTTCGAAAAGTCACGAACATATTGATCCACCCTGGTATAATTTATAGATTCAAAAGACTTTTTTTTCTAAGTTCCCATTTTAATTTAAAGAATTTTTATATGAAAAATAACAATTTACAAATATTTCAAACAAAAAACTGTTGGAAATCAACAAATTTACGCATACTATCACAATATTTTGAAAGTAATTTCCGCATTCTTCGATAATTCTAGGGTTTTTCGACATTTTCGAGTAATTTTGAAGGTTATTATTCTTATAATTTGCTGCTTTTCAGTAAAAGTTCAATGGTTATTTTAAAAGAAAATCCAAGAAATTATTCTCAATATATGTGACCTTCTCCGAGAAAAGGGACCTAGTGTGTCAAAAAACGGGTTTGGACTTAAGAGTTGATTCTGGTACCTGAAAGGGTGTAGAATAAGATGAAATGAGTTAGATTTCTGATAAAAATTTATTTACTCTATAAAAACGTACAAAACTGAATGTGTGTTCACAGTGATAATGCGTTATGAAACTTTAACATATATATATATATATATATATATATATATATGTGCACAGCACATGTTGCGGGGACGGGTTTTCGTTCCACAAGTTACTATGAAGACATTTTGTTACTTTGGGGACTGTCCTTAAACTTTTCGTTATTCTAGTGTTTACTCTGAAGACATTTTACTGGACACAGCGCATTTTATAGGGACATTTTTGGCTTTATATACAGATGTCTTCAAAGTATGGGCAATGCATATATATATATATATATATATATATATATATATATTTTTTTTTTTTTTCAACATATTACTAAATATACATAATTCAATAAGTTATGTGTTATATAATATCTTATATAATATAAAACGCACCAACTATGGAAATACAATTCAATTTGTATTATTTAAAAGATACCAGAAAACAAACTTTATTTTTTTGTAACGTCTATTTTTATTTTCAAAGAATTTTTATATGACAGTACTTCTTATTATAATGATTACATACATTCTATACAAAAGCATTTATAACTATATATGGTACCACTTCGAAATTCTTTTAATACGCAAAAAATAATTATACACAGAAAAAAGTATCACAAAATTTTGGGTAATTAAATATATTTGTTTAAATTCAAATTCGATTTCCATAAATTTTTTATTAGAAATCTTTGTAAATTGTTATTGTTCATATAAAATATCTTTGAAAATAAAATGGAAAGTTACAAAAAATAACAAAATTGAAATTTGGCAGCCGTCACATATTTTTATTCCGATTATTAAAAACGAAGCGCTTTATGAAAGAACTTCGCAAGCTTTGAAGAATTTTCAGTCGAGAAAGTGCGCCTAATGTGTCAACCATTCGTTGGTTATGGACAGTAAAACTCCTATCAACGTACCGGTCGGTCTTTTGAATACATTGCTGCTGTGAACGAGAGTGTCGCCGAAAATCCAAAACGTCAATTCGGCATCGTTCTCAACAACTTTAAATTTCACAAAACACTACGCAGCGAATTTTTACAAAAGACCTCCACAAAGAGTAATGGCCTGTCATTAGAACCGTGTGGGATATTTTACGGATATTTTATTACATACTTAATAGAAAAATATCTTATTTAGAATCCAATAAAAAGATCACAACTATCTCAAAAAATACCTGTTTTCGAAATAAAAAAGTGCATTCTTACTGAGACACCCTATATTTACAAAAATGGTCAATGAGAGATGTTTAATAATACAAATAGACTAGAAATGTTTAGCAGCATTTATTAATATTTGTGTTATTTTTTATGTTTTATGTAGAAGACTAAATAATCTAAAAAACTGTATCATTTATTTGTAGAGTTCAGAATAAAATATAACAATTTTATGCTTGGTTTTTCAAAATTGTTTCTCAGACGAAATAAGTTGTGATCCACTGTACATAAATTTCAATGGCCCAGGGATGAAGTCCATTGATTTTGGTTCAATATTCAGACCTACTTCCCGCAAAAAGATCCTTTCTGAAATGTGCTTAAATGAACCCACTTCAATGGTGGCCTTAATCATTGTTTAACTCTGGCTTAGCACCGGTTGATAATGACAGAATACTTAAACCGCAGGGAAGGTGGGTACATATACGTTCCCTGCGGTTTAAGTATTCTGTGATTATCAACCGCTGCTAAGCCAGAATTAAACAATGATTAAGACCACCATTTAACGAAGATTACAGGCATATTTAATATATTTATTATAGAAGTTAGTGCTTTACTCAATAAAGCAACATTTGTATATTATTTTTAAGATTCATTTTCACATTAATAACTATGACTTTCTTGTTGTTTTCCACACAAAATTTATCTTTTGGTTAAATATTAACGAGACGTTCAGTAATCGAGCCTAAATGAAAATAAGTACCCCAGTAATATAAAGTGCAATATATTTAAAATATTAAGGAAATTAAAATGTTTGCGAAACTGTGTGATTTTTGGATTAAATTGTCTTTAAAGTATTAAAGGATTAAATAGATAATGAATTTAAACGAAGTTAATTTTTTAATTTTCCAAAAACTTTGTTTAAAATTGTTTGCCGATTTTATTTTATCGCGAAGAGAACATGGGAAAAAATTATGAAAGTACTCCGCTCAGAGAAAAAGCTTCATCATATTTTTGAAAAACTTCATTGATTTCACGGGACTGGTCACTTTAACATGGGCTTCTCCCAGGAGGGGGTCAATTAGCCTCTGTGACATGCCACAGGACTGGTCTAAAAGAACATGTCATGACTTTTAAACCGGCTACACAGTAGGTACTATATTTCCTCCTATTTTCACCTATCTCGTGATATGTATTTTCGGAACTGGTCCAGTTTTCACCTATCACGGGACAGGACCCAATTCCCATCTGGCCCCTTTATTCACGAAGGGATGCAACACCTTATAAATATAATGAAGATATTTTATACAAATATTACTAACATAATGTGGGTTTGTGTTTCATTCGGATTTGCCCCAATTTCGTTATAGAATTGTGTTAGTACTCTACTAGTGTTTAAGCACAAATGCTTAATTTTCATCGATTTTTTACATTTTGTCCCTTTATCAAACTCTGACTTTACTCCCCTTTTATACTTCTTTGAAGGTAGTATTTACATAGATTATAAGCAATAAAAGTCACTTAAGCGTTGTTTGCCACCTCCTTTTTGCTTGAAGTTCGTGTTAGTTCTTTATACAAAACGATTGGTAACTTTCTTTTACCCAGAACGAATTTCAAATAAGGTTGAGTGATTACGAAGTTCTGCATTGAAGTATATCTCTTCACAAGTACAGATCGGAAAATCTATTTGTCAGGTGAAAATTTTTAAAAAATTTTCATTTTGTTTTTCGTATATTAATATTTGTAGAATATGGCGCCGCAGGTGAAATTTAGTTTTTCTTGCATTAAGAACAAATATAATTCTTAACAAGTTTCAAAATTGCCAAGCTCTAAGACGCAATGTCATAAAAAACCATTCGCTTTAAAATTTTTTAAGATCGTCGGATGCTGCAAAAACCGCATTTAATAAAAACTGACTGAGAGGACACACTCATGGACGGAGATCAATCTAATAAGTGAAAATATGACCCAAACCTAATTTTGGATCTAATTTTCATTTGGTTGGGGTAATTTTTCATTACATTTTTAGTGTTAATTTTTATTCTGAAATTTTGACCCAAAAATGGTGCTCAATTACATTTTAAGATTGGGGTCATATTTCTTGGGGCCATTTTGCGCAATGCCACCGTGAACTACACCGAATTTTTAAAAATAAAAAACAGCACAGATAACATGGGAACCTGGAATAGCCAAGTGCAAATTTTTACTCAAATTCAAAGACCATTTCAAAAACGATTAGATTGTTTCAAAAACTTTTGGAATGACTCCAAATCTAATTTATAAAGCATCAATTGAAATTCAAAACACCAAATAAAATAAATATTTGTTGAATATCAATAATTTTATTAATTGCGTTTGGTATTTTTTAATTTTAAACTAAATACAAACTGACAAAAGATTTTTAAATTCTTTTGATAAAATATTTGAACAATTTTTAAAATTTCATAAAAATTTAGATACCTGAGGTTCAATTTTCGTTTTGTGAAACGGTGAAATAAAAAGTTTTTTCACGTTTTCATAGTACTTTTAAATCGTGTTCTGTGAAAAAATTTTTCATATAAAAAAAAGTGGAACGAAACAAAATTTGTTCACGATTGCACAGCACTGGCGATTCTTGTTTTGTGTAACAGTGCAAACTGTCAAAATATTTTCATATGAAAAAATTGTTTACACAGGCTATTTATAAGTGAAATAAACATGGAGAAGGTTGTAAGAGGAAAGCGTGCCCGCGAAAGCCAAAAGGAGTATTTAATTAATTATTTTGAAAAGCATGTGGACATTGCAAACGATAAGTAGTTTAATTCCCATAATCACACTTTTATTAATCCCATATTTACAAATTTGTAACTGCAGATGGTGCCAAATTTAGAGACGAAAAGTGTAACGAATTAGCGGCGAGCCTTTACAGTTTTAGTGGGACCCAAAAGGAAAGTATTGGAGCGACTTAAGGTTTATTTATTTTGCCTTTAAATTTTATTAAATGCATTGAATGAATGAATACACAAAAATCCATTCAAGTCTATCCAGTCGTGTAGTTGAATAACCTAGATACCGACTGCAGCGCCATCTGCCGGGCTGGTTTGTGAATGTAAACCATCCAAGGTGGCACCCAAACGCATGCAAAAAAAATTTATTCAGTGACATACACACGTACTGTAGAATTATATACATAAAGAAGATTTGTAGGGGAGGTACCACGCGTCTTTATCAAATCCCGCCCATATTTGCAGCAGCACTTAAAAAATGCACATCAAACCGACGTACCAAATTTTGTTCAAATACCGTTATCAGGAGCAGAAATAATAGATTTTTAATTTGTGGTTTGTATGGGAGGTACCACGCCCCTTTGTACAATCCCGCCTATATTTGCAGCAGCACTTAAAAAGTGCACACCAAACCGACGCACAGTGCTTTGTCCCCATATAGTGAATCGGCAAAATTAGAGGAGTTGTCGCAGAAACTTGAAATTTGGTATGCTGGCTCAGAATATCTAAATTAAGAAAAATTTGAAGTTTCGAAAAAATCGGCCCAAGGACACGCCTACTTCCGATACATCCTTAAATTTAAAAGTTTAATTCCAGCTACTATTATGAGCAGAATGAAGTAAAAATTGGTAAATCTCTGTTAAATTATGTCATTTAGCTAAGTGCTTAATTTTGTTTCATTCGGAGCAAGGACATAACAACCTCCCATATATCCTTTTTCTTAAAATCTACATTTTGGCTACATTAATGATAAGAATACAGTAAGAATTCGGAATAGTTTATGAAATTATACTTTATTGCTCTGTGACAATTTTCGTTTCATTCGGTGCAAGGACATTACTACCTCCCATATATCCTTTTCCTCAAAAACTGAATTTTAGCTACATTAATGATCAGAATGCACTAAAAACGGATAATAAGTTTTAAAAAGATACTTTTTAGATCTCTGGAGATTTTTTTTTATTCGGTACAAGTACTTGACTTTCTTCCACATGTCCTTTTTCTCAAAAACTAAGTTTTTCCCAATTTTGCCATTTATTAATACAGATATATTCTTCTGGGATTTTATTTTTTTACACAGATATCCAAAAAGCAACTATACACAATTTTAAATACAATTTACCATTATCGAAAAATATAACTTTACAATTATAAAATAAATTTTACAAAATGGCTTCATTATGTATATACATATGTATAGAGAAAATATGTCAAAAATTGATAATTTTAAAAAGGGCTACACTTATTCCTTCAAATTTTGTAAAATAACTTCAAAATAATGTTAAATTTGTTTAAGAACGATAGCAATCGTTTTCAATGCAATTTTATAATTTTTTGGAAATGCACTCTACATGAAGCATTGTCCGAATTGATACAATTTTTTAAAATGTTTGCAAGTATCGATTGTGTGAAAAAATGTCAAAACTATTCTTTGCTTTAAAAACATGTTATTCGACCAATAAATGCGGTTACCTATTCTGATTTTTGTAAAAAAAATAGTATAGACCATTTTCTATTTAAAAATTAAAATAAATTAAAAAATTTCATATTTTTGATCAACAATCCAATTCGGATAAAACTAGGTACAAGAGATTTTATCCGATTCGGAAAAAATTTCCAAATTATAGACTTAGAAAAGCCGAAATAAAAAGTTGTATAATTTTATATAATTTTTTTTTATACTCAATCAAAGATAATAAATTTTTTCAAACAAATGCGGTAAAAATCACAAATTTAGCCATTTTTACAAAAGCCAATATTTTGATTTTTTGTGAAAAACCGGCACTTTTTTTTTAATAATATGTTAGTTAATATTATAGACTTACAAAAACCGAAATAAAAAATTATTTAATTTTATATAATTTTTTATTATACTCAATCAAAGATAATACATTTTTTCAAACAAATGCGGTAAAAATTACAAATTTAGCCATTTTTACAAAAGCCAATATTTTGATTTTTTGTGAAAAACCGGCACTTTTTTTTTTAATAATATGTTAGTTAATATTGTAGACTTACAAAAACCGAAATAAAAAATTATTTAATTTTATATAATTTTTTTTTATACTCAATCAAAGATAATACATTTTTTCAAACAAATGCGGTAAAAATTACAAATTTAGCCATTTTTACAAAAGCCAATATTTTGATTTTTTGTGAAAAATCGGCACTTTTTTTTAATAATATGTTAGATAATTTTATAGACTTACAAAAACCGAAATAAAAAATTATTTAATTTTATATAATTTTTTTTTTATACTCAATCAAAGATAATAAATTTTTTCAAACAAATGCGGTAAAAATTACAAATTTAGCCATTTTTACAAAAGCCAATATTTTGATTTTTTGTGAAAAACCGGCACTTTTTTTTTTAATAATATGTTAGATAATATTATAGACTTACAAAAACCGAAATAAAAAATTATTTAATTTTATATAATTTTTTTTTATACGCAATCAAAGATAATAAATTTTTCCATATTCCTAGTATGTTCTTCTAATTCATTGGGAGCTAAAAGAATAGTTTGTAAGTAGACTATTCAAAATTTTCATCCGATTCGAATGAAATTTGGTACATGATGATTGTGACTAATTCTTTTTACTGATATTTGTACATATATCCAATTTGCTGAAAATTGGTCAATATTCAATCATATAAGTCAAAAAAATGCGCTAAAAATCACAAATTAAGCCATTTTTACAAAAGCCAATATTTTGATTTTTTGTGAAAAACCGGCACTTTTTTTTTAATAATATGTTAGATAATATTATAGACTTACAAAAACCGAAATAAAAAATTATTTAATTTTATATAATTTTTTTTTATACTCCATCAAACTTAAGAAATTTTCGAATTTTCACCAAAATGAAACCTATTTTTTGGAGTTGTAAAAAATATTTGTTTTCAAATATATATTAAATAGTGTATTAAAGGTTTACTACAAATATATCTAAGTATTCAAAAAATAAAACTTTAAATCAGTATTTAAAAAAATATATTTTTGAGAATTATTTTCGTGAAACAACTGAAAACAATATTTTTTGTTCAGTAATTTTTGCTCAATATTTTCAAACTTTGGCGCCCTCTACTGACGGCGAAAGCAATCAGACTAATTTTTTTTTTTGCATATTTATTTCAGTTAACTTCTTGTCTTTCACAAAATGTACTTTTAAGAACAATTTGAGCCCATGCTTAATTTTTGATTTTTGCCTATGGCACAAAGCACTGTGCGACGTACCAAATTTTGTTCAAATACCGTTATCAGAAGCAGAAATAATAGATTTTTAATTTGTGGTTTGTATGGGAGGTACCACGCCCCTTTGTACAATCCCGCCCATATTTGCAGCAGCACTTAAAAAATGCACACCAAACCGACGTACCAAATTTTGTTCAAATACCGTTATCAGGAGCAGAGATAATAGATTTTTAATTTGTGGTTTGTGTGGAAGGTACCACGCCCCTTTGTCCATTTGGACCGAATTGTAAATCCAAACCACCCGGGGCACCACCCAAACGCATACAAAAAAATTTATGCAAATCGGTCCAGCCGTTTAGGAGAAGTTCAGCCACAACACACGTACAGTAGAATTACACAGTGCAGCATTTTTAAGGTCATCATGTGGTTCCTCCTTCATACCCGTTTTTTTTTTGAAGTATATATCGAAACTAAAAAAAACCTGCAAAGGACTTGGCCAGATTACATCGAATTTTTTTTTATGGACACCCTAAGTTTTTGTACCCAAACACGATTTTTTTAAAAAAGGAAAATTTTTATGGAATCCATATATCATAAACCGTTCGGAATTTTGTTTTTATGTCTTTGGCAAAGTTGTAGATCCAAACCAAAGCAAAAAAATTCTCATATGGACCGACCCAAAAAAATTGCATCAACTGCATCAAAATTGCAAAAAATTGGGAAAAAATGCTATTTTTTTATGATTTTTTCATGATTTTGTCCTGAAATGGCAACACATAAATTGGTTCCTCTTTCGTACCCGGTTTTTTTTGAAGTGTATATCGAAACTAAAAAAAATCCGCAACGGACTTGGCCAGATTACATCGAAATTTTTTTTTATGGACACCCTAAGTTTTTGCACCCAAACATGATTTTTTTAAAAAAGGAAAATTTTTATGGAATCCATATATCATAAACCGTTCGGAATTTTGTTTTTATGTCTTTGGCAAAGTTGTAGATCCAAACCAAAGCAAAAAAATTCTCACATGGATCGACCCAAAAAAATTGCATCCACTGCATCAAAATTGTCTTTGTCGAAACGACAAACATTGGCTATGCAAAATAAGTGTGAGCAAAAAGATGTGCTTTCTGGTAGGTACAGTGCGAATGAAACATTTTTTTTATAATACATACGAAAATCGCAAATTATGTATTTGTGAAAAGTTCGAGTGAAAAGTGCTTAGAAAACGAAAATGAAAATTTTTTTTCACTTCATAATTAATTAAATACTCCTTTTGGCTTTCGCTGGCACGCTTTCCTCTTACAACCTTCTCCATGTTTATTTCACTTATAAATATTCTGTGTAAACAATTTTTTCATATGAAAATATTTTGACAGTTGTTTGCACTGTTACACAAAACAAGAATCGCCAGTGCTGTGCAATCGTGAAAAAATCTTGTTTCGTTCCACTTTTTTTTTCATATGAAAACGTTTTGATATTTCTTTACATTTTTTCACAGAACGCGAATCAAAAGTACTATGAAAACCTGAAAAAACTTTTCATTTCACCGTTTCACAAAACGAGAATTGACCCTCAGCTAACGATATGAAAGCTTCATAATCATGTCAATTGATCATACACTTTTGGTCAATGTACCTGAGAGTAGTAATAAAAGAGACATGTTTGGACGCGATAAACTCACCGATTTTCACATGAGTTTGCAATTTATATTATTTAGCAGGGACTGAAACTGAAACTTAAACCGAACCCAAGTGGGTTGAGGTTCGCTGCTTATTAAACTTTGAACCCGAACCCGCTGAACCCAAAAATTTAACAAGGTTCGGGTTCAAAAATATAAAAAATATTCTTGCTGTTAATGGCATGAGAAATGTATATCTAGTCCTTCTTTTAAGCAAATACTTGATCAATGCAGAGCTATTTGCAAAAATTGCGAACACCAACAATTTCTTCTTTAGCTAAAAGGCTAAACTTAAAAAAGCCGTACAAGACTGTCAAATTAGATGGAATTCCAGTTATGACATGGTTCAAGCCTTATTGGAATACAGAAGTTTTTGTTCGAAATTACTGGATGCTGCATTAACTATAAATGATAATATTTGTGAAGAATTCGTAGAAGTTTTTGCACCTGTTAAAAAACGCTAAAACTACAAGAAGAACAGATGACTTTAGGTGATTTTTATAGAGTCTGTCGTAGTTTTAAATTTAAGCTAACAAAAGATGACAAAACAAAACCATTTTCATAAGAATTATATTTAAATATTATAAAAAGAGAAAACCACTTTATTAATAATCCACTTTTAATTGCAGCACTATATATCGAGATAGAAGATTTAAGTTAATGCTATGTCCCGAAGATATAAAAAATGCTAAAAAACATATTTGAAATTTTGAAAAATTTGCAAATGGAAAAAGAAGAGAAATTTATGAGAGAATCATAGTATTGTTCTTCAGAAGAAGAAGGATTTAGTAAATCAAAGAACAAATTTTAAAGAAAAAAACTTAAAAAATATATTAATTATAAAATTAAATGAAATTTCTTTGAAACATAAATAAATTTCCTATTAATAAAACATTTATACTTTTTTTAAATGTTGAACCCAAACCCGACCCCTGAACCGAACCGAACCTGAATTTTTATTTCGTTTAACCCGAACCTGAACCCATTTTTTTCTGGGTTTCAGTCCCTTTTATATAGAGACATGAGGTCAAAAACTGCATTTTTTTCTTGTAATTTTTAGTGAAATTTGTAGTATATAGAGATAATATTTTAAATATGTACTAAAATGTCAATATCTTCTGGGATTTTAATTCTTAGATTTCAAACCTATAAACAATGTAAAAAACTTCCTTTAAACCCAAATTTGGCTAAATTTTAGCCAAACTTCTTTCAGCTTTCAGAAATGTGTGAGTTGTTTTTTGTCATTATTTGTTAATGACTTTGAAAAGATAGTGATTCAATCAAGGACGTTGTAAAAATCAGGATGTACAAAATGCCAAATTTTTGGCTTCATATTTAGCCGTGCTGCCATGCTGCCTCGATGCCACTTAGCCGTCACTATAAATTCTTAGCCGACACCATGAAATTCCGATTTACAGGAAGACTTAGCTTTAGTTATGGTGCTACCCCAAGTACAGTGATTGTGATGTGAATGTAATGTTGTTGTCTTAGGCAAAAAAAAATGTCAAATATGTATACATTCACATCACAATCACGGTACTTGGGCTAGCACCATAACTAGAAGCTAAATGTTTCTGTAAATCGGCTACGAATTTCATGGTGTCGGCTAAGTGGCATCGAGGTAGCATGGCAGCATGGCTAAGCTTGAAGCCAAAAATTTGGCATTTTGTACATCCTGTGTTTTACACCGTCCTTGATTCAAGTGTTCCGTAAGTGTAGTAAATTTTTACTTTGTAATAAATATAAACAAACAAACATTGCAATCAAGATCGATTACCACCAATAAACAGGGTAATTGCACAGTTGCATGTGAAACGTTGGCTATAACACACAATCATACATTAGTGCTGTGTCTGTCTGAACATTAAGCCTAAGCGGTTAACCAGCCACCCATTCACGTATTTATTCATTCATTTCTAGTCGGCACATGCTTCAATCATATAAATACAGCTTTGCAACAAATTGCCGTCCACAATGTGATATTTAGTCCACAATTTTACATAAAAGTCTTAAGTAATTGTACGCATAATATAACATGTTAGTTATACCTATAGCGTAACAATAAGTGTGTTTGCGAACAGCGATGCCAACTTTTTAAAAGCAAAAAGCGGCGGCCGATCAGTTCAAAAGGGATAAATTAAAAAACTTTCCAAGTTTTTGTGTTTTTCAGTTTATTTTAGTTAAAAACTTGTACTTTTTAGAGATCTATCTTTCGTTTTAATGTATAAAATACGCATTAAAAAAAATATTATTGTATTTTTTAAATTAAAAAATTAAAAATTTAAAAGAAATCGCTAAAATGTTTGTTTTCCAACAAAATCGAATTTTCTTCTTCATCTTCGGGCCATAAAATTGTCTTTATATAATACTTGGATTTTTCCCAACTTTGGTTTGAATTAATGTTTGAAGAAATACTTAACGGTATTTTGTAATTTGAGCAACGGGTACTGCTCCTTTTTAGGCCATATTTTATATAGATTAAACAAATTGATGTATTTAATGCAAGCCATACACGTTACAACTGTTGGTACAACTCGCTTGGTAATCAAACGATACAATTTTTTGTACAACCTCAATGCCTCGTCGGATTAGTTTCCCAAGCTTTTCTATAATTTTGGTTGTAACGATCCATTTTTGATAAATCACAAATTTAAAGGGGATTTCTATTAATATTGTTTTTTACAAGTTGTTGTAAAAAAAATGTATTTATTTACACTAGAAATTTATGAAAAAATTCAAACGATTGACAAAAACAAAAAAAAAAAGTTGCTAGATTATGGACAAAACTAACAAATAACTCAAAAAGAGCTTAAATATATAACAAAAGAGCTATGTTAGCCTTTAAAAAAATAAAAGGGCTAAGTGAAAAAAGTACGCGTTAAAAGCAATCAAAATGCACTGAATATAGCCTCAAAAGGGCTAAGTAAGCATCGCTGTTCGCGAACTCAAAAATTTGAACGAAAACTAACAAATAACTCAAAAAGAGCTTAAATTTATAACAAAAGAGCTATGTTAGCCTTTAAAAAAATAAAAGGGCTAAGTGAAAAAAGTACGCGTTAAAAGCAATCAAAATGCACTGAATATAGCCTCAAAAGGGCTAAGTAAGCATCGCTGTTCGCGAACTCAAAAATTTGAACGAATTCGTACAAATTTGTTAAAGAGTTTACTGGAAGGTGTTTGTTTACACAAATACTCAGTAAGGAGAAAGCAAAAATATAGAGTAAAGTGAAAGTTCCAAGCAAGAGAACTTACTGGTTGAAAGAAAAAATACAGTTGTAAAATATATTACTGAAAAACAAATAACTTGCCTAAACACATTAAATATTTTTTTATAAACCCAGGTGAAAATGTTCATACATGGTAATATATGGCCCCATATATGGGTTCAATATTCAATATATGGTCGGATCCTTAATTTGAGGGTATATGGCCGTATATGCTCATATATGGATATATATGAATGTTCGTATATGGTCATATATGAGTTCCTTACATATATGCCCGTAAAATATTTTTGTTTTATTTTACACAAAAATATTGTTTTTTATTTAAATTGTAGTTATATTTTTTAAGTATTGAACGTATTATTGTTTTACATATACACAGTTCTATACTGTAATATAAGATTTGAAGTCTTGTGTATGGGACAGCAAATAAATAAATAAATTAGTTAAGTATAAATATTATTCATTTTGAAGAAACTAAGGAATGCTTACCGTATTTGAAGGTATTTCCTTGAATTTCAAAGTGAATAACATTCTACTTTTCTCTTAAATCTACGGCTTAATATATGAAGGTTTATTTAAAAAAGACTTTTTCAGATTATGAGCAGTTTTTCTGAAAAAAATTGTGTCTCGGAGTCAAAATGGATTAATAAAGAAAATCACGTAACATCAAAAGTTTTATTATGAAAATTCTTCGTTTAAACCTGATGGGTTATCGAAATGAAAATGCCTCAGAATCTAATGGTTTTGCGTGGTCTCAAACTTGTTTCTTTAGGAAACCGTATGACTTTTCATTGAAACCTTAAGATTCTCATCACTTTCTATAGAATTCCGGCAATTTATTGCTTTCCATTAGAATCTGGGGGCTTATATTAAGGGAATTAATCCGAAAGGTGTGGGGCTTTACAACAATTTTTAAAATTTCAGGAACAACATCATTTGGCACCAGCAGGGATAAACCATTTATGATTTTAAGGAAATAAGGCTATCTTCAGATTACAAAGAAAACTCCAGTAAATAATATATATATTTATTCTTTTTGATGCATTTTGAAATGTCCTTAAAGATGATAGTTATTTCCATCTAAATTACAATTTTACCATCGTTATTTATTTTGTAAAAATTTTCCTTTTTCCAATATTTAGCGTTCTCTTTAATTTTTTTTATATTAATTTTGTATTTTTCTAGTTTCATTTTGACATTATAAAAAATAATCGATTCCTTTGGTGAAATACTATTTTTGTTGTTTCAGTAACATCTAGTTTTTTACATGTGGCCAAATTTTTGTTTACCCAGGTGAAAATGTTCATATATGGTAATATATGACCACATATATGGGTTCATATAATATTACATATATGCTCGGATCCGTAATTTGAGGGTATATGGTCATATATGAATGTTCATATATGATATGGATTGATTACACCTACTGAGATTTGTAATTATCCTTACCGAATTAATTATATATGATTGTTTACCCAATAGAATTTATTTATTATATCCTACCAAATTTATTAATATATTAAATACACCGTTTTCAATTAATTTTAAAATATTTATTTTTATTAAATACAAAATACATCAATATTTAAATTTAATACAAAATATAATATATACCATTAGATTTTAACTGATTGTGTAAAAAAATGCAGATTTTTGTGCAATATAATAAAAAATATATTTCTACTTTGAGAAATGTTTCCTTTGGGAAAACAGAAAATCATGAGATTATATAGAGGAGGTCATAAAAGGTAGGTATTTAAGTTTTGCTAGATATCTATATATAAGGATAAAAAAAATAAACTAAATGTTGAGGAACTTACTTTTTAAATTCGATTAAAAAGTGCTTTCTGTTGAGGCCTTATCTAAAGAAATATCTCCCCAGAGTCTGAGTGGAGTTCTCAGGAAAAAACCTTAACATCTTTAGTTGTATTTATGAGACGAATTCGTTGAATCTGAAGGATTATCGAAAATAAGGTTCCTCGGATTGCTGTATACTCACAAAATGTCTTTCTAGAGATATATGATTTTTCAAGCCTCTTAAAACACTCTCTTTTAGGGGAATCCACTAATATTTATGTATTTGCAAAAAAATTGAGGTTGCTTGTAGTTGTTTTTCTGCAGTGAAAATTGCTTCAAATTCAGGAACACCATCACAAATAAACGGAATAGTATTTGCTATTATGTATATACGAGTACATATTTACAATGATATGAAGTCATTTTTGAATAGTAAAACTTTGAAGAATATATGTATGTATTTTTTTATTCATTATTTGAAAATTTTAATACCTTTTTGATCCATATTGATACATGTTTCTTAAAATATTATAATTATATCCATCTGGTTTTGTTCCTTTATCATTAAAATTTTTGAAAAGTTTTGAAAATATATTTATTTTTTATTTTTATTTATATTTAAATTTGTATTTAATTTTTTTTTATTGATTTTTTATTTTTGTAATTTTATGTTTTGACATTTTGAAAATAACCGATTCCTAAGTTGGAAATATTTTGTAAATTATAAAACAAGTACTTGTTATCTAGTCTAAATCAAAGTAAATCACTTTTAATGCGATTCATTGAATTCCTGTCTTGCCAAAATGGCAATCTATATAAAAGATCTTTGAAATATTATCAAAGTTTAATTTTTGGTTACGTGTTACTCCGCTAGGCGTTCAAAATTACTAAAAGTCTTTTATCCACACTACTTTTTGCTTAAGAATTCGAACTGGATCATAAATTGAAAAAAAACTTGCCTTTATATATGGCCAAATCTAATAAGAAATAAAACCCATATTGTATTCATATATGAACATATATGGCATATTCGAATAAATATATGGACCTATATATGCAATATATTATCATATATTGCATATATTTTATCATGTGTTAGCATATATGAACTTTTACTTTGAATGTATTTGCCTATATATGCGTACATACATGACATATATGTTCTTATATGCTCATGCATAAAACCATATATGCTCATGCATAAAACCATATATGCTCATACATGACACCATATATGACGATATATGAACATATATGACCATTTTCACCTGGGTATTTTTCTTTTTGGGAGTAAATTTTGTCTTACTCCCTGTTATTTTGTTACTGACTAAGACTTACTAAATTTTACTGGAAAAAATACACAAAAAAAAAACATGTTTTCTCGATTACAACAACAAATTTCAAAAATACATGCAAAAAGTAAACAAAAAATCTTACACTGTCAAATAAAAAAAACCCAAATTCCACCCAATAACCTTACCTGGTATAGTTTTGTCATGATTTATACCTTTAGGGTTATTTAATTTTTTTATATGTTTTATTTTGGAGTATAAGTCTTTAAACTCTATGTTACCCGGCAAAGCACATATAAAGTTTACCACTGTGTATATACAGAAAAAATTATTATCTTAAAATAACTAACTTATGATATGTTTAAAATTAAATTGCCTATTAAACAAATTTAATTATTCAATTAACAATTAAATCGCCTTTTAAATATTTTTAACATTTAGTTGCTTTGTTTTCCTTAAACTAAGCATTTAATTATAAAAATTTTAGTATAAAAACCAAGTGCATTTGTTATTCTCAAAAATTTGTAAGCGCTTTTCAATCCCACTTTACTATTTTTGTACTAATTTTTACTAAAAAATAATTATTTAGTAAATTTTTTTGCTATTTACATTTTACAAATAACACAATTTTTACAGAATATTTACAAATTTTTGTTGCTAATTTCAGAAATTATTTTTCAACTTTTTGAATACTGAAAGAAATGTTATTTCTAATATTTAAAACTTATAGATACAAACTTAAATTGCCTTAAACTGTTATATAGGTTGAAAAAGGGAACGGAAGTGAAGATACTTTTCAGAACCGACTTATGTGCAAAAATAGCACATCCACTCAAAATAGCACCAAAAGGATTTTTCTAAAAATCAGATCTTAAAACAATTAAAATTTGACTTTAAAATACAAAAAATTTACGAAAAATATTAAAAAAGAAAATAAATAAATAATTAGCAAATTAAAACAAAACGATAAATCCGTATGTTCACCTTGCCTGACGAAACCACAAGCTACAACCACCTTGCAGCTGAACGACAAAAGCAAAACTTCACTTGTGTTTTTTCCTAAAAAGAATAGAAAAAGATTAAATTGAACTTAAAGTGAAGAACATAAACGTATATTATAAACTCAAAACCCAAAAGTGAACAGTTAAACAAGAAAAGAAACAAATAAAGTTAAAACCCAATCAGCATACAGCTGTGCCAAAAATTAAGTAACATTAAATGCTTAAAATTAAAACTTAAACTTAAAATCTAAACCTTAAATTGAATTTCAAACTATATATAAAAAATTACTAGTGAATTTTAAAATTTTGAAATTTGTAAATTATAACCCAACCCCCTGAAAAATTCAAATATATTTTTTATAACATTTTTCGAAAATAAACTTTTTATTATTTATTTTTTTTATTAAATCTTCATTTACATAACCGAGCCATTAAGGCCTTATGTGGTTAATTAAAGCTACTATATAAATAACAAACTTCTAGAAATATTAAAAAAGGTACAGTACCCCTAACTAACCCTCTAACCTGTTTCATCAACGTATATAATTAAACTATTTTTTAAGCCTTTGATTTTTTTTTTTTAATTTTGTCTAAAATATTTTGTGAAAAAAATAAATAAGAAAATGTTCAATAAAAAATATAAATTTGTATATTCGAATTTGAAGGCAATTTTAAAGGAAATTAGTGTTAAAAGTGTATCTAAAAAGAATTGAGTTAATTTGTGCATTTTAATGATTTTTTTTTATAAATAAAAATTTTGCTATATTTTACAATTCATTCAGTCTACAGCAAATTTAGTAGCACTTACTAATTTTTTATACTTATTTGATTGTGCTAATATTCATAATACTTAGTAAATATTTTTGCTGAGTTTAGCAAACCGATTTTAAATTCCACTCAACAAAAGCCTTACTAAAATTTAGCGGCTACTAATTTTTTCTACTAATTTCATTGTACTTCATGTCAGCAGACATGTGTTGCTAAGATCAGCAAAAATACCGCTGGGCTCAAATTAGCAATATTTCCCGTAATAACAGAAAAATTTTCAGTTGTCATTACAAACTTTTTTGGTGAGTGTACAGTACTGTAAAAATGAATCATGTTAGAAAAGAAAAACAAAAAATTCATAAAACCCTAAAAAGACAATGTGCAAAACAAAAGCAACAAATTTTCAAAAAATTATGCAAATTACAAAAAACTCTTTTAAACAACGGTACGCTTCCAAAGTTCTACCTTCCTAATTAAGAATCACTCACTTCAAGAAGCAGGCAGTGATTACTAAGGAAACGAAGCAGCGCCAAGTCCAATATTAATGTAGCAAGAGCATTTCTATGCATTCGCGCAATAACTGAACCTGTCCAAAAACAAATCAAAGTTATTAGCTGCAGTCGTGAAAACGCCAAGATATTTTCTGCCATACTTTTCGGTTAACGAGTTTAACACGTTGTCAAATGGCACCGATAGTGAAGGCTTAATGGCTGCAATGGATATCGAATATAATCACAAGCAGTGGTGTGCCCAGGATTTCGTTTCGGTGGGTGGGGGGCAAAATATATTTTCTAATTCTTTTTTTTTTTGAAAGCTGGCAATTCCCAAACCTAAATTTTTTACCTTTTTGAAGTATTTAATACAAAATTTACAGCTTTTAAATTCATAAACAATATATATTCAAAATTTATTTATTACATTGACTGAAATCTAATGTATCGTATACGTTTACTATTTATTAATCATTTAGATCATTTTGATAAAAATCTTTTGACGAAACGTCAAAGACTTGGCTTAGTGCAATATATTATTAATATTTAACCACATTACCTTGACCGGAAAATCTATTTGTCAGGCGAAAATTTTGTTTTTCATACACAAGGAACACATATAATTCTTAATTCAAAATTGCTATGCTATCAGACGCAATGTCATAGAAAACCATTCGCTCTAAAATTTTATAGGATCGTCGGATGCTGCAAAAACCGCATATCGAAAATTGATGGCTCTTCCATTGTTACTAGCAAATTTAATAAGAACTGACTGAGAGGATACACTCATGACGGAGAGCAGAAACTTACTTAAATTTTGAACTATTTTAAAAGGCATAAATATAAAATGATTTTTAAAGTATAAAATGATTTTTATTCTAATTCATTAAAATTTTTCAATTTAGGGTGGCCCAAGTAACTTTAATGTTTATAAGGAGTACATTCGGCTGTTGATTCCATACAATATAAATGCGTATAATGCTATGCATAAGCAATATTACTTTGCTTTGCATATTTTCAGGTCATTTTTCATTTAATCATATTTGGGGTAATTTTTTCTTTCTTCGAAATGGTGATATTTTACATAATGAATAAAAGCCTCAATCTAATAAATGAAAAAATGCCCCAAACTTAATTTTGGGGCTAATTTGCATTTGGTTGGGGTAATTTATCAATATATTTTTATTGTTAATTTTCATTATGAAATTTTGCTTAACTACATTTTGAGATTGGGTTTATATTTCTTGGGGCCATTTTGCTCAACGACATCGTGAACTACATCGAATTTTTAAAAATAAAAAATAGCACAAATATCATTTGATCTTTTTAAGTCGATTGCGAATTTTTTAATTTTATTTGTAATATTTTGAATTTAAACAGATTTCTTTCATTTCGTATTTTTTTTTTTATTTCAATTGTAATTTTTGGGCAATTTTGTATATTTTTATAGAAAAGCTTTATTTTTATATCTCTATATCTATTAATACTTGTTTTCATATATGTATAGACTTCAACGGAACACGAAATGTAGCATTTACTAACAAACAATTATATGTTTCTTAGCTTTAGTTGTTTTTAATATTTTATCAAATTACAAATAGAACAATTTCAAATATTTTTATGACAAATATTCTTGTTTACATTTAAAAGAGAAAAGCCAAGAATTGCCAAGACTTGTCAGCATTTTTATAAATTATTACTTTTTAACTACTATAACCACTTTAAAAGTCTATATAAGAGTTGTTAATTAAATATTTTCAATTTTAAATACGTATTTTTTGTTATAAAAATAAAGCCATAACTCTGAAATTTTGGGGATTTCAGTTAAGACTTAATGTGATATTTGAATCTATGATTTTTAATTAAAAAAAGAAATACAATTGGAAACACGAATTTTTTTGTTTTAAAAGAAAATATTCAAATTAAATAATTCCACTTAGGACCTGAGCGAGTTAGTTAAATAAATTCTAAATAGTCGACGATTAAATTAACCTTTAATAACTCCTTTTTTAGAAAACATTCGGATAACAATAAAAGGCGTTAAATAAAATAAAAAAAAAATTAACTGATCGGCCTTAAAAATTTAAGTGTATTTTTGGTCGTTTTTACCCAAATAATATTAGGAGTGTGAAAATAATTTATAATAGAGAAAGGATAAGTATAAAATTTTCATCAAAACAAGCGGCCAAATAAAATTTTGTATACGTTACAAGGTTCGGTAACTGGAGAAAATTGGGACAATTTCCTTGATTTCAAAGCAAGTTTTTCTCATTTCTGCACAAACTTCAGCAAAATCTGGTAAAACCCAATTGGACTTGCAAAAAAATCAATTGGTTTTGCAAAGAAAATAAATTGAAAACAAAAAAATACAAGCTATTTTGTATATATGTATACTAAACATAGTAAAAAAATTGTATTTTGAAATATTTTCAGGGGGGCCAGGGCACGCCACTGACCACAAGGAATGGCTTATCTTTATAGATTCGTTCAAGAATATTCCTTTAGTACAATAGTTGAAAGAATCATATTCCAATTGCGTATGGAATCAACACGAAGAAAAGTTATGATTCCATAACATTTATAATGGATGCGTTAAAATATGAGCGGGATTGTTGCGATAAAAGTAGTTAGTTTTCTCTCTAGTATGCAGGCTGGATACGTTAAATATGGATGCTTTTTATGCAAATGGGATAGCAGGTGGAAGGGCAACTAACATTAAAAAAAACAACGGTAGTCAAGAGCTGAAGGAACATTAAGCGAACAAAATATGATTCAGCATCTTAGTCCCGCAATAAATTCCGTTTAAAAAAACTCTTTAAATTAAAAAACCTTTTATTATGAATTTTGAATTATAGTCGGAATAAAAGCCTGTTTTAAGTTGAAATGTCTTTAAATGGGCATTACATCAAATGTACCAAATGTCCGCATATATTTCGTAATAAAAAATAAACATGCGGCAACATTGATGAGCTAATTTTATATTAAGAAAAAAAAAAGAAAAGTGTGCAAATAAAGAATATACAATGGCAAACCGTGAAAAGGTAAAACTGCATTAAAGAAAGTTAAGTGTATTTTTATAAATATCTTTTTTTAAATCCCTTTCAATATTTTGCAATTTCAACATTTTTTTACAAAAATTTTCTTGGCGGAAAACATCTGATGCAAGTGTTGTTGAATTGGACAAAACCAACTTTAGCCAGTTTTTATTTTAAAGCTAGCTTATAGGTTAAAGTATACTTTTACTTCTCTATAGTAGGCCTAAAGTATATTTTAAGTAAAGTATACTTTAGAATATACTTTTTTTGCTAAGATTTCTTTTTGATTATTCTTTTTTTGTAGTTAGAGGATTAAAAAATGTTCCTAAGAACCACATTGCTAAACACATTTTTTTACCTAAAATTATTATTTCCAATTGGTTAAATCGATTAACCGATTCTTCGATTAATCGCCTCTATTTCGGTTAATGTCAAAACAAATAATTAAAAACTAAAACAATTATTCGACCCGAATAATCGATTTAAATAGGTCGATTAACCGGTTAAATTTTTAATTGATCGACCAGCTCAGTTGAATTTCTTATGTTGTGGTTTTAGAGATACATAGATAAAATCCTCAAATCGTCAATTGGTTATTTTTAATAGTAAAAATCGTGGAATCTGGCAACACTAAATGTGAATATTTTAAGTCCTGAATTAGTGTCTATAGCATCACAAACGATTAATTTACTATTTCCACCGATTTAATTTACCATTTTAAAACCAGTTATCAAATTAAGTGACATGCATCGTTTTGTTTACATTGGGACAACTGAGTAAAAAAGTATCTATTATGTATATTTATTTTACTCAGTGTTTCTTCATCGTATGTATATTAAATATATAATCTTAAAAAATAAAAATATACACATACATTTAATGCTGTAGCAGTAATCTTCCAATCAGCATAACAAAATTTATGACTATTATTGGCGATTCATTTGATAGTAGCATAAGGCCACTCGGGCTAACTAGCCACTGACAAATATGCCATTTCCATAAATCGTCACCTTAAATGCAAAAGGGCCTATTTAACATTTTTAGTATGTACAGGAGAAGCAAAAAACGCCAATTGAAAGATAAAATGATGCGGAGAAATGTAGTTGAATGCAGTACTTTATATTCACCCAACCCCTTGCAAAATTTTTACAGTCATAAAACACCTAACATTAAAAACGTTTCAGATTCGAATTTTGTTCACTAAGCGCCATTTTTTTATCGTAGAACCTCGAAACTTTTGTTTATGTAGTTTAGTCAAATGAATCATAGCCAATAATAAAATATATTTTGAAAATTTAGTTCGTTACGCCCTTTTGCATTTTAGGTGACGATATGTAAGTACACAATTATAACTGAGTCTTATTGGAATGAGTCTTTTTAAAAATGAAGTTCATATCTGTGTTACTTTTAAGAAAAACAAATACCATTTAAAAATATGGCAAATTTATGTTTTATTAGTAAGCATTTGAATGCTTTATGACCAATGTTATAGTCAGCACTTAGTAGAATTTCTGGCTTAAATTTTACTTAAGATTGCGTTTACGTTACCCTAGAAATCTATTATATTCTAACTGGATTTCGAAATTTAGTTTAAACTAGATCTAGAGCGTGGTGTAAAAAACGGTTTAATTACAAGTTATGATTAACTTTTGTTGAATTCACCATGTTGTAAAAGGAGACTTTTCTCTGAAAATAAATTTGGTAAATTTGCACACAATTGGTGCACACAAATGCGTAAATTTACATAGAAATGATATAAAAAATGAAATGAACTTTTAAAATTAGTGTGTAAACTTATTATAGTTGTTCTTAAGAAAGCACATTTTACATATAAGAAATTAACAAAATGTCTGAAAATTAAGTTTTAAAAGGGCCGATGTTGATTTTGAATAAAACACAAATTATATAGGAAATTATTGTCATTTCTTTTTATTATGATAATATCGTATGGTTCAATTATTTATGGAACAAAATATCGATTAATCATCGATTTTTCCGATTAATCGACCCGAATATTGATTAATCAATTTTCGTCATTTTTCGAATAATGCCCTAACCAGTTAAGCGGCAGGGTCGAATGATTGGAAACACTATTTTTAATGCAATTTTGAGAAAACTCAAATTAATATGCTATTGTATTTTTTTTAATTGTAGAATTTTAATTTTTGTATTTACATAAAGCAGTATATAAAATTGATTTAAAATTATAGACGACTTGCAAAAAAATGTCATTATACTCATATCATAAAAAAATCCTTATTTTCCGTGACACACGCTACAACGCATAAACCTAACATTTCATACCTAATTTCAACCTATCCAAAATAGTAAAAAAAAATTACTAAAATTGAGGAAAATTGAATAAATAAAAATATGGCCTTCGATCGGATCATCTATGTTAACACTAAGGTAATGAAATAAACACTTAAAAAATTTGAATTATTTATATAACACAAAGAGATTTGAGGTTAGGTAGGATTTTTTAATAATATTTGTATTAATAATCATCCAAATAAATTTTACCACAATATATTCATATTAAATTATATATTTAGTTGTGAAAGCCAATATTCAGTTGTCTTATTTAATATTTATACGACATAAATATTGGCTACACAAGTTAATAATGTCGATTTATTTGCTTGAAAAATGCATTTATTATAATAACAAAATGAATTGATACATTATTCAAAGTATTGTCCATCGTTAGCCACTACTTTTTCCCATCTTTGTGGTAGCATATGGATTCCGCGCAAAAAGAACTGCTCCGGTTTTGAGGTAAATAATGAAACAAGCCAATTTCTGATACCCTGTTCTGAAGTGAAACGTATTCCAGTAAGGGCGTTCTTCCCATCCCATCCACTTTTTTTAAATAGTTTTTGGCCGGTCTTGCAACGTGTAGCCGAGCGCTGTCATGATGGAGGATTATGGCCTCGTGTCTGGTAAAATATTCTGGTCGTTTTTCGTTGATTGCTCTCTTCAAACGAATCAATTGTGTTCGGTACAGGTCCTCTGTTATCGTCTGTCCCGATTTCAACAGCTCATAATACAAAACACCTTTCTGATCCTACCCAAATACAGAGTATTACATTGGCGCCATGGATATTCGGCTTCGGCGTTGATTTGGCTGGTTGGCCGGGCTTTATATATGACTTTTTGTGCTTGGGGTTATCGTGATGTATCCATTTTTCATAACCAGTAACAATACAAATCGCCTTTCGACGTCTCTCGGCTTCAATTCATATGGGACCCAATTTCCTTGCTTTTGAATGAATCCCAATGCTTTTAAATGTAGGGAAATGGCTTGTTGTATGACTCCTAATGATCATGCAAGTTCTTGTTGCGTTTGACAACAATCTGTGTCGAGTAATGCTTCCAATTCCTCATCTTCAAACTTTTTCGGCTGCCAAGGCCTCTCCTTGTCTTCAGTGTCGAAATCACCACTTTTGAATCGCGCAAACCATCGTTCACAAGTTTTTTGAGTTGGTGCATGTTGAGCGTAAGCTTCTACCAACAATCGATAACTTTCAGCAGCCGTTTTCATCAAAACATATTTTTTAGGCACAAAGTTCGACATTATTATAGCGATTTAAAAAATGTGTGTTTACACTTTGGCGTCTATCGAATACTAAATTATAATGACACATGTTTACCCTCCAAAATACCATATTAGTTATTACTGACACAAACGTTATGTGATAGTTATGTCATCTGTTGTCTGACATTATTAACTTGTATACCTAATATTATAACGTTTCCTGTATCGAACCTAAGCATCAAGATTCGTAATTCAAAGTCACTTACTGCACCATAATTTAATTTAAAATGTTTAAATAACAAATATATCAAATATTTTTTATTTAAACATTTTAATATTTTATTTTAATTAAAAACAAGTAAAAAAGGCTTAAATTCGGTTGTACCGAATCTTTGAATACCCTCCACCAATGTTCTCTATTGTTTTTGATACAAATAATTTAAAAAACTTTTTAAGTAAAATTATGGAGGTGAAAAAAATTTTTTGAGGTGAAAAACTTTTTTGGATGCGGAAACAAATTTTTTTACGTGTAAAAAATTTTGAGGTAAAAAATTTTTTGTGGTGAAAAAAATGTTTGTGGTGAAAAAAATTTTTTGAGGTGAAAAATATTTGAGGTGTACAAAATATTATTAATTTCTAAGCGATTGGTGAAAAAATATATTATATACCAGTCGCTACTATGAAATTGTACTAAAATACACCAGTTTGTATAGAAAATTTAGAGGTATCTTCACATTTTCACCCATAACTTTTTAACCGCTGGACCGATTTTACTCATTTTCAATACCAAACTGCTCGGGACAATAATCTGGGTAAAAATAGGCACCCCCGCTTGCGTATTCGCGTCGTGATCGCCATTTCAACAGACAGACAGACGGACATCGCTAAATCTACTTAAAATTGCATACGGATCACGAATATATACTTTATGGGGTATTGGACCTATATTTCGACATGTTACAAACGGAATGACATACTGATATATACCCTCAACATATATGGTGGAGGGTATAAAAATATTTTTTTAAATGTTTGCCTTTACCGGGATTTGAACTCGGAAATTAGATGTTCTAGGCTAGCTCTCTACCCACTAGCCCATAAATACTTATAAATTTTGATGGCTAATTTTGAATTTAAATAATTTTTTTGAAAAAAAAAAAAAAAATCAGAAAATTCGTTTACAAATACCAATCGTTAATGGCTTCTTTTCTCTGGATGTATTTACAATATTATATATCTTGTCTAATGTTCCATTAAAAATAAAATTAAGTTTGATAGATTTCAAAAATTTTCGGTCGGTGGACTTTGGGACTTGCCCATATGCCTTATATATATCCAAAATTTTAAATTAATTTAACTTAACTGATGTTTGTTAATTCGTGTTGCTAATTTGACATTCGTTTGACAATTTAGAGTTTTTTTGCAATAAAAATCGAGACTTGTTTTATATTAAGTATATTTTATTATTCATTAATCTTATCAGACTACTTTGACCAAAGAATAAACTAATTTGAATTTAGTTTAAAGATTTTTTATTCAGTTTTAGTCCTTGTGCGAGGTGGCTAAGTTTATTAATTTAGAATAGGGTTAAAATTTTTTGTACAATTATTTTAAACAATTTAAAACTTTATAAGGCCGTATGCCACTAGCTAGCTTCCAGTTTTTTTGGTAGATGGAAACAGTAGATGTTAGACAGAACCATCCCAACAAAAAATACGTTCCATTTACGTACCGATTTCGGTACGTTAATAGGACCGTTTACGGACCGATATATCGGATGAAAAACGGAGTTGTTAGTTAAAAGTCCGTCAATGACGGACCGTTTACGGATCCGTATTCGTACCGTTTTTCAACAAAAAACGGATTTGTGTAAATGCCTTTTATTTTAATTTTTAATATCAAATTTTATTTTTTTCTTTAAATTTATTTACAAAAATATTTAAAATAAATTAACAAAACTTTTACAAACTTAATACAACAAATACCAACCAAAATTACAAACAAATACGATATTTATCTCCAACACAATTAGCATCCATCAACCACTGCGATTGTGGCCCATTAAAAAGCATAAAAAAAATAAAACAAAAATTTAATTTTGGTTTAAATGGTGGTACTTACGTAATGATGTAGCACACAATGCAAATTTGCAAATTTTTTTACAAAATTTGCACACATCATCAAAAAACTTGTTTTAAATTTCATAAATATTTACCTCCAAAGCAACGGAAGAAAAACTGAAAAACAGTGATCCGTATTTGACGGTACAGAAACGGATACACCAAAACGCAGTCAAAACGTATTGTTTCCGAAAATTCAATTATATGGTTCGTTAATGTTCCGTTTCATACAAGCTTTGATGGATACGTATTTTCGCACCGTAAACGTACAGTAGAAGCCGTATTCATGAATCCGTACATATCGGAGAGTCCGTAAAAATGTTTCTTGGGATTATTTAAAATGACAATCAAGCAATGATAACAACTTTAAGAAGGTAAAAAGCGCAACAAAGTATTAAAAGAAAACGTTGAAGTGAATAATTCTTATTATAAATACTACCAAAGGCACAAAGCTGGCATCACTGTAAGTAAAATTAAAGTTGGAAATTTTTGGATTGAAAGTGACATTTCCCTTTTTGTCAAAGTTAAAGTTTTTAATTTTTTTGCAAATATGCTTGTGCTCTTTACACTCATTTAAAATTTGGATTAGCATACGTAAAAATGTATAGTATCATATAGCAATTTATATACCCAAATTTAGTTTGGATTTAGTTTAAACAGTTCGCACGCACCCTTAGTAATGAAGAAAACAAAAAATTATTACAATCAATACGAATATATTTATATCAGTTCAAATGTGATTTATCAATTTAACACCAACTTTGATCGCCATCGTAAATACCATTGCCACTGCACACTATGTGGTCTTTAGTGCACAATCAGAGTTTCCCCAAAGTGCAACTGTTGGAAAGTTTATAGCTACAATCATAAAAATGATACATTTAATGTTTTGCCGTAAATTTTCATATAAGTACGGAAAATTGTAATCGCATTCATACTTTTCCATATGTAATTAATAAAACGCTGTTATACAAAATTTGTGCACATTTAAAGAACGAGTAGTTAATGTGCAAAATAATTTATAAGCCATCGTTCGACAATTATGCGCTTGACGCTTTATTTGAATATAAAATATATAAGGGTAACACTTATTTTTAATATTATAATTTATACATCGGTATTAGGTCTAGAACGTAAGTGGTAAATTTAATCATTTTATGGATAAACAGATATCAACCTATGTTAACAATCCGAAAATTCATGTTTTTGCATAATCTAAAATTTTAAATTAGTGCCATCCTAATACGTACATGTTTACTACTTGGTATAGCACCATAGAAGTACCAAATTCAAGATAGTAATAAACACCCACCTTACTTCTAAACAGTGTATATACAATAGTGTATGCAACTTAAAAGGAAAGTACCCCAAGTGTAACACACCGAATTTGATAAATAAAGGATATGTGATAGCGGAGACAAAACTAATAGACACGTAGTTAAAGCGGTTTAGTCTCACATCTAGGGATAAAAACATTGGTTTGTTTGTATGGGAAATGTCTGAAATTAACGAAATTAATTTATATTTAAACATAAGGTTAAAGTACTTTAGAAAGAAAGTTATCCATATTGCACATGGTTTGAACCCAGAGTTGAACATATTTGAAATATTTTAAATAGTTGCGAAAATAGCTATAAAAAAGAAATTAAGCTTATACCAAAACTAGCACTAAACATATATGACTATATATTTTCCCCATATCTTCCTCGACCGTTTTACTTTCCGAACATGAGATTCGGGTCTGTTCTAATATATGTTTACCCCATTCCCTCATTTCTTCATCGATGGTTTTACTTTCTGAACATGAGATTCGCTCTGTTTGTTATATTTTTCTATCACATGTCCAAATTAAGCGAAGGTGTTCCCGTTTGACACCAGGAATACCTTCATTGTTAGTTTATTCAAATACTACATTCAAAATAAACACGTTATTGTCAGTAGAATTGGTTGGCGGTAGCGATAAACGAACGGTCGTTGACGGACAAAAGGGAAGTGCTTAAAATTTTTTATTGGTTGGTGAAAAAAAAAACGGTGGCACGTTAAACCCTCATGTGTTGCATTGTTGCAATTTATTGTATCGATCAGAACACATGCTGTGTGCTACAATGATGTTGAGCATTTTGAATGTGAAGACAATGTTTAAGATAATTTTATTATTTATTATTATGATTACTTTTATACCCTACTCCATAGAAGCAGTGGTACAGGCCAATATATTTGCATGCGCGTATTTGGTATATCGATGTTTGCTGTATACATGAGAGGTTTCATACCAACAGCTCTGCTATAGAAAAGGAAATCGGATAATTGCAGAAGGACGAAATGTGGCACGTACAGTGCACAATATCAAAAACAAAAAACTCTGCTTCTTTATTTCAGTGATTTTTTGCACGACTAAATAGAACTTACTAAGAATTATAAAATCTAGTTCGTAAAATACATTACTATGTAAAAAAGGTTGAGTTACTGTATTTCGCCTGAATAACAGGGTGTCTCAGTAAAAATGCACTTTTCATTTTAAAGCAAAAACACGTATTTTTTAAAATAGATGTGAAATTTGAAGCTGTTGAGAACGATGCCGAATTGATATTTTCGGGTTTTCGGCGACACTCTCGTTTACAGCAGCAATGTTTTCAAAAGAAGTTTGCGATGTTCTTTCGTAAAGCGCTCCATTTTTATAAATCGGAATAAACCTACATAGGTTTATTCACTTTTACAAAAAAATTACACTAAATTTAAAAAATGCAATGTTACTAAGACACCCTATATATCCGTTAACGCATAAAAAACTCAAATTGAACAAAAATGTGTTTAGGAAAAACTGACACAATACGTTTAGTATGCACGTTAACTTTAAACGTGGCTAATAATTATCGTTGAAAACCAAACGTTTATATATTTTCACATCTAGCGTAACTTTTTCGCGTCACTTCGAAAAAAGTTATGCTGATTATAAATCAAATATTATGATCATTAACTTTCTATGAAAATCATGGTCATGTCAGGTCATTATCGTATAGATTACCATATAATGATAGGTTTTGCAGTTGTGAAATAAAATCTATTTTATTTCCAAAATGTGTTTTCTTATTCTCTTGTTTTTGGTTTCCAATTCTCTTAAGAGTACCCGCAATTAAAAAATGTTTGTAAACAAAAAACATATGATAAGTAAAATTAAAACATATGATGAGTAAAATTAAAATTGTATATGAATGAACAACGTACTATAAACCAACCTAGTATGTTCGTTTCTAAATTTTTAAATTAATTGCAATTAGTTTTTCTTTTTATTGGTTTTACAAAAACGAAAATGAAAAATCCAAAAGAAATTGAGCCGTCAGTAAAAAAAGGAAACACTTGAGAGAAAAGAATATATACGGTACTCTGTAAACTAAAATAAATGTAAAAATTTTTGCAGTCACCGTCGTACGTCGTTATTTTGGGCGCGTTTTCTTTCACAGCAACAATCGGTGCATGTCGCGTTCTTATTATGGGCCGAAACTTAGACTTTATCTTCATTAAATTTAAATATTTTATTTTGTCTATAATTTAAATCATAATCACAATATTTTCGGAGATATTAACTTTTGAAAAAAAAAATATTTAAATCTAAATTTGCAATTAAAAAATATAGTGGCGCCATATGACCAAAATGGTAAAAGTTGGGGTAACCATTTCCACTGGATATTTATTTATTTTTCATTTGGATATTGTTTGGTAAGTTGGTACGCTTATCAAAAGTATGTATTTTAGGGAGATTTTGGTTCTCATGATTCTCCCGTATAGAAAAAACACAACAAAATATAAAGAGTACGGTTTGAATATCTAAGAGTAGTGTATAATAATTCTGTTCTTAAACTTATATCAAACTCCTTATGGTGGATTTGAAAATGAACTTTTTGAAGGACTTCCTACTCTAGCAGTCTTGTAATGTTCCTCAGGATCAGTACCATCGCAACCTTCATCACGATATATGGATTCACTATATTGATTTAAACCATCTCTTATCACTAGTGCTTCCTCGCCCGAATCATCACTGACGTCAACATCTGAACAAGCTCCTAAATATTCCAAAAATTGTTCGTTTGTTATATTTTTACCTGTTACGCAATTCATTTTTATCGCGAAACTAAATTAATATTAGCACAACTCCAGCCTAAGCCCTAAGAAAATTTACCGTTTTTCTAAAAAATTTAACAAAACTATAAACAAACATTTTTGCTTTACTACTACTCATGTCCTCTGCAGAGGACATAACTTTAGCTGATTACATAGATCTTCCCGTTGGTAATTTTTTTCTTATAATGCATACAAAACCGGTTTGGAATTGTACTAACAGCTTAAAATTAAAAAATACTACAAAATCAAAAAACAGAAAATTTGTATTGGAATATCGCAATTAGAATCCACTGATGGACAAATATCCGAAGAGCAAAATATCTCATTTTTCACTAAACCCTAAGAACTGCTTTAGTTTTTTTTTTTTTTTTATAACGTTTATTTAAACAAAAATTCATATATTTAACTATAAATAAACAAATAGTGGAAATATAACTTAGTTATTATACACAGTCCCACAACGGGCTCTTAAGTATTTTATATATAATGAAACAATTTTTTTTATAATACTTATTAATTGTTATTAATACAATATATGTGTATTTATATAAATTAATGTAAGGAAAAATTTGAAAAAACATTACTTATATATTGCAAAATAATAAAAGCTACAGTCAAAAGATAAAAAAATATAGCTATTAAGTATTAAGCCACCAATATTTTTTAATGTTTATATTTGTGATCACATTTTTATCTCCTAAGTAAATACTATTGTCAAATCTGCGATTGTCTACTGTAAGTTCTTTGGTATATACATTTTTATTATTGGCCCTTCTATAAATGTGGTAAAATATAGGGATACCAGTTTCGTTTTAAATAAAACGATGTCTATCTAAGTATAGGAAGGCCTCCGGGGGCACCAGAACTGCTTTAGATGCAATGAAAAAGATTATAAAATAAAACTTCCACCCTATGACACCGCTATGTAAAAGTCATTGTTTCCAATCTAAATTTTTACAACACCGGAATCGAAATCAATGCTTCTTTTTCTCTTCTTTTGCTATTTTAATTTTGCTGATATATACCCTCACCCATATATGGTAAGGGTATATATCAGTGTTTCATTCCGAGTGTAATGTTTCGAAATATAGGTCTAAGGCCACATAAAGTACATATATTCGTGATCCTTGTGAAATTTTTAACCGATCTAGAGATGTCCGTCTGTTCAAATGGCGATCACGGCAGGAAGACGCAAGCGGTGTCGTTGATTTTTACCTAGATTATTAGACATCCTCCAGAAAAGTTTGGTATTGAAAATTATTTAAATCAGTCCAGCCAACCGCTGTGAAAATGTAAAGGTAAGCTATACATTTTCTTTACCAATTGGTGTATTTTAGTACAATTTCATGGTAGCGACTGGTAAATAATTTTTCACCAGTCGCTTGGAAGTGAATAATATTTTATATTCACTTCAAATATTTTTTACCTCAAAAATTTTTTTCACCATAAATTTTTTTTAATTAAAATATTTTTTTCCACTACAAAAATTGTTTTCACATCTAAGAAGTTTTCATCTCAATTTTTTCTTCACCCCATTATCTCACTTTTAAAGATTTTTACATTATTTCTAACAAAAACACTATTGAAGACATGACACTTAAGTACTTTTTGTGGCACTATTAGAACTTTAAAAGTACTATGGTACACATTTGTAGCTTTTTACAAAAAATCCCTTTGTTATTTTAATGTTTTTATGACATTTTTGTGATATAACTTCTTTTAAATGATGGTTGATAGAAAATATTTTGATATTGATGATACTATAGTACATTTTGAGGTCCAATTTAGAACCCTAAATGTACTTTTGTACCTAGAAAAGTTAAATATATAAATGTATTTCATTTAAGATACCATATAAAAGTTTTAAATTTAAATAATACGGTAGATAGGGATTTGTATGTTTTAAATTAGTTTTACACACTGCCTTGTTTTTAATATCAAACTGGTATCAGGCCCAAAAGTTTGCATATGTTTTGACATGTACTTCGCTGACAATTTTGGTAGCATTTGAAGACCTCCAATTCCCAACGTAACATGCACCTATGTTTACGTTTGCTTTTTAGAAAGCTTTATAAATTTTTGTTTTAGATAAATTTTTAATTTATTCTTTTAGAACTGCTATTTTGTTTAAAAACATTGTGGGTGGTATTCAAGATTCAATGGACAAAAATAAAATAATATTTCAATAGTTTTGCTGACACGTGTAATGTTTTATCTGTGATTTTTATAAATCATTGTTGAGCAATTCCATATGAAAGCGATCACCTTTTGGACGACCCCTCTCCGATTTTAAAATAAATAGTCTCAATTGATTGCCCAGCAAAAAATAATGTACCTACATATTTTTTTTTTTTTATAGTGACTGGTTTAGTGGTGGTGTACACCACTGTCATGTGACAAAATTGAAGAATTCTTCATAAGGGACCTCATTGAAAGGTATTGAATCAGGCTTTAATTGAAAAATAAAATTTTCCTAATTTTTCTCAGAAATTTACCTTTTTTCCCATGAAAATTAAATTTTCCGATTTTCCACAGAAGCTCCTAAATTTTCCGACTAATTTTATTTTTTTTGGATTCCTCATAATTTTTGCTTTAAGAATCAGCAATAAAAAAATGGGCCCCGACTCCTTGTTTGGACAGGAGAAGAGCATTTAAGAGACCACCTTGTTCTCATTGTTTTTATATTTTTTATAATTGAATTATTTTTAATTATTTAACATTATTTTATTTTATTATTAAAAATACATTTTAAAAATTATTTTACAGTTAAAAATACATTTATGAAGAAAAAATCAATTTTTTTTTAAGAGCCCCAAGTTGAGTGTGTAGTGAATATGGTCTGCCTGCCTTCACAAGATCGGCCATAAATCCATGGATAATAGCAGCAGTGGCATGTAATGGCACACCAAACCCGACTGAGGCTACAGGTCATAAAATGTTTTGTAAATTTTTTAAATTTCGCCTAAAATGACACGTGCAGAAACAAGTCATAAAACACGGATTTTCCATAAATATGGCGAAATATTTATTACCTGGTAATTTAAAAAATTTACAAAACATTTTATGACCTGTGGTCGGCTTATTGGCAGTAACCAATTAAGTCCCTCTTTAAAAAACATTTTATGACCAGTAGTTCACGCAAATTTTCCTATTAAAGAAAAGCAAATATTGCTTATTTTTTTTTACCTATTTTTTACCAAAAAATAAATATAAATACTTCACACACTCTGAGTCAAATTTCAGTTGAATACTAAACGTGAAAGTGTTAAAGTGTTTTTTTTTTTGTAAAGTAAAGAGTGAAGCTGTAAAGACAATTTAAAGTAAAATGAATAAATTTTGCTGCAATCCGTTTAACAAGAGTGGACATCGTTTGAAAAAGATAAAAGTATTAAAATTAACTGGTGTTTCGAAGCGATACATGAATAAATTAAATATACAATACGGTGAAGAAGCAGAATTCATTTGCCCCAAGTGTAAAATCGATTTGTCTCAACAAGCAAATGCATTGAAACAAATGCAACCACAATCCGAGAGTGAAATGACAATTGAACAAAATGTTTCATCTGATAGTGAGGCAGACATTCCGATGGTCAATATGTCTTTGAGTCCTTTGAATGAGGCTATTACCACTTTAGGTGAAACGCCTATTAGAAAAAGAAAGTTGCGAAGTGAAAAATACAGGAAAGATAAAAAAGGCAAGGTTATGAGTGCAATCGCGACAATATTTGATGAAGGCTCTGATAACGAATGCAGTCAAGCAGATGACGTTGATGACGGCAAACAAATGATTGAGCAGTTGAAAAGAAAATTAAATTTAGCGACCACTTTTCCGGAGAAATATCTCATTTTATCTGTGCTGCCTCAATCATGGTCTATACGCAATATTTCTGAACAGTTTCAAACATCTTTTTATATCGCGAGAAGAAGCAAAGAATTAGTTCGACAGAAGGGCATATTGGCGACTCCCACCAGGAAATTTGGGTCAAGGACCCTCAGCGAAGCAACGGTGAAATTGATTCAAGATTTTTACTGCAATGATGACAACAGCCGCGCCTGCCCAGGTACACGTGACTATGTTATCAACGTGAAGATGGAGAAAAAGTACACAAGCAGCGCAGATTATTATTATGTAATCTATCCGAAGCATACCATCAGTTCAAAGAGAAATACCCAGCAGAAAAAGTGGGATTTTCTAAGTTTGCCATCCTACGACCAAAAGAATGCGTGCTGGCATTAGACAGGCACGGAACGCATTCAGTCTGCGTTTGCATGTTTCATCAAAACATCAAATTAATGTTCTTTCCATGCAAGAAATTGAAAGTATTTCACGATGAAATTGAAACATATAGGGACCTCCTATCGAAGTCGTTGTGCGCATACCCCACGGAAAATTGTCATCTGTCCAAATGCGACAATTGTCCGAAGATTGACGAGCTAGAGCAATATTTGGCGGAAAAGTTTGAACAGCTGTTAATTCAGGAGGTGCATTTCAAACAGTGGATAATTAGCAGCGGCAGATGTTCCCTTGAGACCGTGGTAAAGCAGATTCCGGAATTCATCGAGGAATTCGGATTCAAGTTGAATGAACTGAAGGCGCACCATTTCATATCCGAGATGCAATCGAAATTTCTAAAGGAAAGTAAGGAGAAATTAGCCCAAAATTAATTCATTGTGATAAGCGACTTTGCCGAGAATTACACTTTTCTCGTTCAGGATGAAATTCAGGCTTATCACTGGGCAAACGACCAGTGCACGGTGCATCCTTTTTGTCGCGGAGAGTTTAGTTCATAATTATGTGTCCGTTTATTTATTTCAAATGAAACTGTTTGAATTCTTAAGATCAAAATTCGATGCAATCGACAAAGTAACGTTTTTCTCAGTAACGGCTTCTCAGTACAAGAATAAAAAAAATTTTTACAATCTTTGCATAATTGAAGAAGAACAAAACTGCAAGGTCGAGTGGCACTTTTTTGCGACGTCCCACGGTAAGGGCCCATGCGATGCGTTAGGGGGAACCCTAAAACGCATGGCGACTAAGGCAAATTTGCAAAGGCCATATACTGACCAGATCTTAAATGTACAACATTTGTTTTCGTGGATTCAAAGCAAGGAAATTGCCATTAACACAGTTTTATGCACTCAAAAAGAACACGATGCCATGGAGCGACGACTTCAAAACAGATATAATAATGTCAAAACTATAACTGGAACGCAAAAGTTTCATTGCTTCATACCAAATATTTCTGATATGTCAATTAATGTAAAGCGGTACTCTTCGTCTGCCGACGTGCTAAATTTAAAGTTACTTTAATTTTATAATGATGCCAAGACAATTGAAATTTTCAATAAATATTGTTATTAAGTATAAGCAGCAAAATAAGAAAGATTTTTTCTTCATAAATGTATTTTTAACTGTAAAATAATTTTTAAAATGTATTTTTAATAATAAAATAAAATAATGTTAAATAATTAAAAATAATTCAATTATAAAAAATATAAAAGCAATGAGAACAAGGTGGTCTCTTAAATGCTCTTCTCCTGTCCAAACAAGGAGTCGGGGCCCATTTTTTTATTGCTGATTCTTAAAGCAAAAATTATGAGGAATCCAAAAAAAATAAAATTAGCCGGAAAATTTAGGAGCTTCTGTGGAAAATCGGAAAATTTAATTTTCATGGGAAAAAGGGTAAATTTCTGAGAAAAATTAGGAAAATTTTATTTTTCAATTAAAGCCTGATTCAATACCTTTCCAACGAGCTATCACTCGTTGCGATCGCTTTAGTAGTTTTTTTTAAACAACTTTCAATGAGGTCCCTTATGAAGAATTCTTCAATTTTGTCACATGACAGTGGTGTACACCACCACTAAACCAGTCACTATAAAAAAAAAAAAATATGTAGGTACATTATTTTTTGCTGAGCAATCGATTGAGACTATTTATTTTAAAATCGGAGAGGGGTCGTCCAAAAATTTGCCAATTTTGATCGTTTTCATATGGAATTGCTCTGTTTTATTTTTTGGACATTGGTGGAGGATTCGAAGATCCGGCACAGGTGGATTTAAGCCTTTTCTTGAAATCCCAATTGAATTTCTTTGCAAGACCAATTGATTTGTTTTGCAAGTCAAATACGGTTTTAGCAGATTTCAGGTAAATTTGCGGAGAAATTTGCTCAATATTCTCCTGTTTTCATTCCGTTACCGAAAGTTTATAATCTGTATAAAATTTTATTTGGACGCTGAAATTTCTTATCCTTCCTCTATGGTTGGATCTTGATTTTGGATGTTTTCTTCAATAATCCTTTTTTATCTAGAAGCTTAGAAATTTGTAGAATATTTCTGAAAGAAAAAAGACAGGTAAAGTAAAAATAGTGACAGGAGTATTGTTAATTTGAATAAATGTTTAAATTTTGTTTTAATATATTGACAAAAAACGATAAACATGAAACAAACTATTTTTATTTGTATAAACTTGATTTGGACTTTAAACAAAACACTTAAAATAAAGCACAATACAATAAATATTTGAAGCACTTTTTTTTTTTTTATTCCATTTATTGTATTTTTAATATTCATATCCACAATAATATAGTATCTTATAATTAAGAGATCAATTAATACATAATTTTCAGCTTAAATATTAAAAATTCGTGCTAGTAATATATTTACAAAAGTATGATCTTATAGTTAGGGAAAAATTTTAAAGAAAACCCCAATGAAAAAAAAGAAAAAAAAAATTTTTTTAAAAAGTAAAAGAGTTAGATAAATTTTATTATCAACATAGGGCGTTTTTGTGAAGGTAGCTAGAATGGCGGCAACGATCCCTAAAGTTTTGGGACAATATTTGAAGTCTTTTATTGACTAGTTTAATGTTAGACATAAAGTGCAACGTTGATGTCGAAAAGTGCATTGGAAGGTTATATATCATTTTGAGTAGCTTGTTTTGGCAGATTTGTAATTTCTTTAAATGACATTCCGAAGCAGTATGCCATACAGGAGCTGCATAAAAGATAATGGCATGAAATATGGATTTTAATATTAAGAGCTTATTATCAATACTCAGATCAGAGTTTCGGCTTATTAACGGATACATAATTTTGATTGTAATATTTACTTTATGAATGATATAGCCAACATGTTCGTTAAAAAGTAATTTCTTATCGAGTATTACACCCAGATACTTTACTTTATCTTCCCAAGGTACATAAGTGTTACCAATATTTATGTTAGTTTGCGGTATAAAACAGTGTTTTCTTCTTCTTGTAAAAAATATCGCCTGGGTTTTCGTAGGGTTTATTATAATTTTCCATTTATGGAAATAATCAACTACAGTTTTTATTGAAGATTCTAGACTTTGTATAATATCTTCTGCTAAAATATCCGTACTTAAAATTGCGGTGTCACCAGCAAAAATGGATGAATTGCAACCCTCTAGGTTTGGAAAGTCGTAAGTGAAAATATTGTACAAAATAGGCGATAAACATGATCCTTGAGGGCAGCCAGCAGGAATTTCGTAAGTTTGAGAAGCGATATTTCCAATGTGTACTCTAAATGATCTGTTAGATAAAAAGTTTTTAACTATTTTTATAATTGATAAATCTATTCCAATTGTAAGTAATTTATGTATTAGTGCGTCATGCCATACTGAATCAAACGCCGCTTTTATATCAAGTAAAATCATCGCAGTTGATTTGCCAGAGTTGAAATTGTTTTTAACAATATTTTTAATTCTCACAAGAGGTTGTATAGTATTGTGCTCTGCTCGAAAACCAAACTGTTGTGGTGGTAAAATGTTGTTATCCTCAATGTAATTTACTATTTTTTCTTTGATTATCTTTTCAAAAACTTTACTCATTGTGTTCAATAAACTTTTTGGTCGATAAGAATCAGGACTACTATTGTCTTTTCCAGGTTTTGGTATAGCAATAATTTTTGAATGTTTCCAAGCTATTGGAAAGTAGCAGAATTTTAAGCAAGAGTTATATATGCGACTCAATACTTTTAAACCTTTTAACGGCAATTCCTTTAAACAGCTATTAGAAATACCGTCAATGCCCTGTGATTTATTATTTTTCAAATTTTTAATAAAACTTTTGACTTGATTAGGGCTGAGGAGTAAAGAGTTAGTAGGTTGGGAGTGATTGTCAACAATATTTAGTGAATGACTGATAAGTTGTTTTGTATTATGGTCACTTAAGTTCGATGAAATAGTGTGGTTCAAAACAAAATTTTGAGCAAGTATTTCTGTTTTCTGATTATTAGTTATGTATGTGTTACCATTTTGTTTTAGTGAAGCAATACATTTATTTTTCTTCTTCATAATTTTGGATATGTTCCAAAATTTTGGAGAAGATTTTGGCAAACTTGACAGAAGATCATTCCATTGTTGATTTCGAAATTGAAAAATTTGATCAGTAATAACATTGTTCAAAAATGTCATTTGTGCTTTGTATAGCGGTGTTCTTTGCCTAATCCATTTCCTTCTGGCACAGTTTCTTAATTTAATTGGGTTTAAAATGGATTGTGGTAGTCTTTTAACGAATATGTTTGGCCTTACCTTCATTGGCACACTAGCATCTACAGCTTCTTGGACGAATTTTGTAAACCTTTCTATCAAACAATCTATGTCTTCATAACAACTGACATTTAATTCAAATACCCAGCAAAATAAGAGCTGAGGAAGAAGTAGTTAAACACTACATCTACTGAACACGAAGTTGTGAAAATTTCGGTGAATCATCAATGATTTTAACATTGGCTTGTCATTGGGAGGAAGTAGTGTGTTTCGGTGCTCTGAAAAATCGATGAGCAGATGGACTTTTTCATTAGTTTACGGAAGTAGTTAAATATAGGGACTACAAAATAAATATAGGGTGTGACTTTTTTTACGTTAAAAATGTGATTTTGAACACGCCATGAATTTTTATGGAAAATATGTTTTCAATAAGGCATTTAATAACTGCAGGAATCAACCATTTTTGGACCAACTAAATAATTGTTTTTTACTAGTAGGGGTTAATATTAACATTTTTGGAAGTTATTTAAAATGACTTCTTACAAATCGAAAAATTTTCACTATTAACTTCTTTGGATGTTCTGAAAAAGAGATTCGTAAAGAATAACATCCATTTTATTTTGCTGGGTATTGTTATTGATAAAATTCCTGAAAGTGTTCCAATTAGCGTTTTTGAAATCATATTTTAAAAGGTCCAGACGTCTACAAGAAAAATCAACCATTGTTTGCACGGGAAGGTGGTCTGAATTTAATCTGTTAAGAGTTTGAGCCGCAGAAATTTTGTCCGGAATATTAGTTATGAAGAAATCTAGAACTGATGCATTAGAAGTACTACTTGTGGGGACCAGAGTGGGGTCGGGAGGATAAACCAAACCAAATGTGTTGACAGTTATGAAATCGTGGAGTATACCACCCCAACAGTTTGATTTTAAGCAACCCCAGTTTTGGTGTCTACTATTGAAGTCACCTCCGAGAACAAAATTACCGTTGATTCTGGAAAATTTCTTTAAATCAGCTATGAATTGATTCTTTTTAATATCTGATGGCCCCGCCGTACCTCCAGGGAAATAACAACTATATACATCAATAGTTGTGTTATCAGAAAGATTAATTTGTATGCCAATATTTTCAATGAGTTTGGTACTAAGTGAATATAGTTGAATGTGATTTATATTTTTTCGTACAAAGATTGCAACCCCACCGGCTTTAGAGTGTTGTCTATCTTTCCTATAGCAAAAGTAATCCGCATGTTTGATCGATATTTTATTATTAAGCCAAGTTTCGCATACCAACGCAACATCTATGCCTTCTCTTATTAAATAGTCCGAAAATTCTGTAAGTTTTTTCCCGGACCCCTTTAGCGTTCCAAGTTAATATTTTAATTTTGTTAGACATGTTTATGAAATAAATTTAAAGGCTAGCGAAGTAATAACTTCAAGTTGTTCTACCTTAGATCTACAATTTTTCAAATTATTGATTAATTCAAATGTTAAATCTTTAAGTTGATTAATAGATAATAAATCATTAGAACTATCATTATTTGACACAACATTAGCATAGCTTATGTTACCTGATGAAGGCTGGCTTGGAGTTGTATTATGCTGAATATTGTTAGCTGGCCTAGGAGTGTTGTTTTGGTGAACATATCTCGTTGGACGATTACCCGTAGCATAACGTTGTCTTAGAGCAATATAAGCGTTCCTGCTGCGACAAGAAGAATCGGAAGATTTATGATTCTCATTACAATTTGCACATTTGATGATATTCACCGCGCAATCAGATGTTTTGTGTTGCCCAGCACACTTTGAGCAAAAAGTTTTTATATTGCAATTGTTTGAACCATGCCCAAACATTTGGGAATTGAGTAAGTTTATTGGGTTGTTTTGCTTGGTAGCTCCATTTAACTCTAACATAATTTATACTTTTATGTTTTTCTCTAAGTTCCTTAAGAGTTATAAAACCTTTTTTTAAATAAATTATATAAAGAGTAATTTCTCTGTTATTTCCAATATTTCTAAAAACAGGTTTAACATCAATGCATGGAACTCCTAGTTTGGTTAGATCGTCTTTCAGTTGGATAGGATCAGTTTTATCTAATCCAGATAAAACCACTTTGTATGGTCTATTATTTTATGGTGTATAGGAGAAATACTCCATATCTTTTTCTTTAAGATATTTAATAATCAGTTTGTAATTCACAAAAAAGTTTATGCCCAATTGAGATCTTTCGAATAGAATAATTTATAATTGTTAGGTCTTTACACATTTTTTATATTTTATCCATATCTTGTTTAATTATAGTTATAGGTGGAATGACTATCTTTAGTGATTTAATAGTGGAATCAACCATATTATCATCAGCTGCTACATTGTCATCGATAAGAACTTGTAGTGGTTGAAAGTAATTGGTATTTTTCCTAGCATTTTTAGATGTGCTAGGTAAAACATCATCTGTTCTTCTTCTCTTATTCGAACTCATCGTTCGAATAAGAGATTGTACATTAATACACTGACTGGCTGCACTCTAATCTCTCCGAAGTAGTGTAAACAAAACAGAACAAAAATTAAAGATTTTAATGTTGTTGTTTTTGTTTATTACAAAAATTAACAGTATTATACAAAAACTTTAAACTTTTATTTTTATGCGTGATCTCGTCCGTTGTCATCAAGAATACAAGAGAGACTGTGATTTGAAGCACTTGAACTTTTAATTTTTCAGTTTTTATTGGTGACTTTTTAAAAATTTTTTTATTTGTATGTATTTGCAAAAATGGTCTGCGAAAGATGTTAAATAATACAAACAGAATTTTTTAAATTTTTCCTACGCATGGCACTCGGACTATTGCCCATTGTATAGGGTGATAACTTCTTCCTGAGTTGGAATCGGTACAAATTTAATTTTCAAATCCATCCCGGCAAAAAAAGTTTCAAGAAAATCACTTTTTTATTGCTTCCAAAGTAGCCGTTAGTTTATTTTTAAAGCTTTTTGAGAAGTAATTCTCCTTAACAGTAAACTAGAATTTCCCTAACAATACACTTGATTTTAAGATATTTGCTTTTTTATATTCTGGGATTAATAATTTAAAACTCGGCACATTTTTCTTTCTTACAAAAAATAATTAAAGCTGTATGAATTTGGAATAGATCGGGATGATCCAATTAGCTCGCAGTTAATATAAACTATATCGTTAGCTACTGACGAGGACTTTAACTTACAAATTTGTTTTTTTTCTACTTATAAGTTTTAAAATTAAAAAAAATTAATAAAAAATGTGGCTTTTAATTCTTTGCAGGCAGAGGGGCCTCCTGTTCAAATAGAACCAGTAGATTTAAGCTTACGTTCACCAAGAGGTAAGTGATTTCCAAAATATACATACATTTGTGTAATAAATAATACTTAAAGGTACATATATGTAATAAAAACTGGACCGGATCAACATCTAGTTAACTTAGCACCTCTTTGGTATGAAGGGCGAGGCAAATAATGTTTTTTTTTAATTAAAAAAACAGGCAAACAAATTTTGGGGCAAGACATGAACTGTTGACTAATAAACTGACTTATTTTTATAATTATTTCAGATATTAAGTTAGGTTCTAGATTTTGTGCATTTGTTTTTGAAAATCTATTTTTAGTCTCAATATTTTTGAAATTTTGTATGCTGGCGCACAACCATTCTTATGTACATCAAGTTGTTTGAGTTTTTATCTACAAAATACAAAAAGTCGAGGTTACTCAGATGCCAAAGCACGACCGATTCCCGGCAAGAACACATTTTATGTAAAAACAATTTAACAATACAAAATATTTTTGTACTGAAATAGAGACTACTTAATAAATTACCAAGCTCCCTTTTACAGAGTTTTAAAAGTCCATTAGTTTTTTCCCTATCCAGATCCCCCATAGAATTCTAGTGGTCTCCCCTACTGTCGAGGTGTCCCATATTGTTTTATGAGCAAAAACATTCCATTCAAGTAGTTGAGTTCTAAATGCCTAAAATAGTTTCGCGTTCTTTAAGTTGACTGTATTTAGACAAGTCCCTTCTCTGACCAATTCGTCAGAAATCTCTGTTATGATAAACTTTCCAGGAGTCCAATTCTATGCAATTTTTCATCAATACTGGCAACAATAAAATAAAAAATAGTTTTTGAAGAAATTTTATATCCAAATTGTTTCAGACTATCCTCTTAAAGAATAAAATATGTAGTTAGATCCTTTCACCATTTATTTCGACATCGATATAGGGTAATGATTTTATACACCCCTGGTAATGGTAACTACACAAAACATGATCTGCAAAGTATTGACAATGCGTCGCCGATGGTGGGTTATGCGTTGTTATAACGTGGGACTAACAATTGATTAAAGCGAACTTGCAAAAATTCGGTCATTCAAAAAATTTAATGCAATCCAAATATCTTAAATTTAATAAATTCCGTAGAAATTTTATGAAAAAAAAAACATACACTCAATAGCAGTTATCCTTGGCTACTTCATACAAGTTGGGTCTTACCGAAAAAGAGTGTTTTACCTGTACTATTTATTTTTGTACAGTAGCCAATTTCTTGTATTTCCTTATCGAATTCCATACAAATTTTACACCAAACAATTTTTTGTAGGTAAATTAGATCACAAAGAAAAACTCCAGAAATGATTGAGGAATTTTCAAGCAAACTTTTACTAGATGCATATTTAAATGTGATTGTTGAATATTTTATGTGTCCCAACCAAAATTCAGGTGTTTTAACTGAATTTTTTTTGTGAAAGCCAAAAAATTTTTTCTCTGTGTGTAATATCCAATTATTTTTTAATTTAACAACTCTATATGTTTTGCAAAAAAAATATTAATATGAAATTCAAAATAAATTGTAAAACAAAAAAAATATATATATATGTTTATCTCCATGGCTCCATATAATTCCAATTAAATATATATTATAATAAATCATAATAAAAATACAGTTTATATTATACCATATTAAACGTAATTATATTTTAGACTATATTAATGTTATATATAATTTAATAAAGTTCAATATGCAACTAGATGTCGTTATATGGTGCCGTATAATAAAACCATAGGCAAAAAAGCCATATGACCTTATTTTACACCGCTATGGGAAATAATGCCATATGGCTTTATTTCCACAGAAGGAATGAAATAAAGTCATATTCTGTTGTCAATGAAGTATAAATAATGTCCGGGTAAAATGCAATTAATTGTAATGGATACATATGTATTGCCAAAAGAATGCGTTGTTATTGTCAAGCGTTGAAAAGGTATGGTGTACAGGCGTTGGAAGGGGGACGGCGCGGCGCCTTTTCAGCCGTCGCGCCGCCTTCGCGGCCGGCGAGGCAATTACGCGTCGTATTGCATTTTGATTGATGCTTTTCAACATATTGAATCATTTTTTTTCTGGCAACTGGCTATGCATGAAGAACCGTGAGTTTATATGAGCACGTTTTTCTTCCCAAGCGTTGTGCCCAATTTGGTGTTCATTATCAAGGATGGCACCCACATTCATGTATTGTTAATTTATATGATCATACATGGGCATACATGGTCATATACGTCCATAAATTTTTCAATATATGACCATACATGATCTCATATATGATCATATATCTTCGGATCCGAAATTTGAGGGTATATGGACGTATATGATACATGAATAATAATCATACATGAATAATATATGAGCATGTATGATAATATATTCATATATATCACCATATACCCTCAAATTTTGGATCCGAAGATATATGATCGTATATGAGATCATGTATGGACGTATATGACCATGTATGCCCATGTATGATCATGTATGTTCATATATATTTCGATTTTTACATGGGATATTAATATATAATTATTGATTATATTTGGTGAGCGCCCCGGTAGGCTATTAGTAGCGTGCTAACTTCTCAGTGCGGAGTTCAGTGAAAAATTGATTCCTTAAAAATCACTTTCATTTATTTTTGCTGAGCATACATGTAAATAAAGCATATACACTTTGTTACCCTGGCATGCATAATTTTTCTGCATTGCGTCGTTTTAAGATTTGATTCAGGCCACTAGTTTTTAGATTTTCTTTTAATTTTTTAAGAACTAAATTTAGAACATCTTGTTGTAAGAACGATCAAAAATATTTTAATAAATTTTAACTTAATGAATGAACAAGAACTACCGTTGTAATTTTGGGTATAAAAATGCCAACATGTGGTTTTTGGTGGTCATTTAAGCTGTCATTTATACAATGGCCAGTGGTCGTGTTTTTCTATTTATTTGACTTGTACGTGGTTATGATAAACAAAATGCCAACACTACAAAAAATTTAAATTTGTTAACTGAATATTAAAGTTAAGTTGGAAAACGTACTTACATAAATACATTTGTTTTTGCATATTCGTTTGGACTAGGGTTCCTCAATGGGATAATAAAAAAGTTGTGATCAAAAGTTGTCCAAAGTAGTAAATATCATAAATGAAAGGTTTTTGAGTTTAAGAAGAAGAATAATTGTTTTTTTTCTATAGTAAACACTGTTAATTTTCAGTCAGACTAGCTGCTAGTTTCTGCCTCTTTTTTGGACAGGCGTCATCAGTGATTTTCCATTAAATTGTATTAATTATTTTGTGTTATAATTGTCAGATTGTGTCTATATGATATTTTTTTCAACAACTCGTCGGCTGTAGGAATCGAACCCGTTGTCCTACATTACGATCGCAACTACGCTGAGGTAAGACGACTGCTTACCATCTCACCTAAGCGAGACCTAGATTTCAATGTAACTAATTCGAAGTTTGTTCCTATTCAGCGTCTTTTGTTATTGTTTTTAATTCAGAAGTGACCAACACAGCAACACAAACATTTTATTCTTAGATTTTTTTTGTTAATACTCTAATCTCCTCGTGTCTCCTTTTCTCGCATGTTGCCAGACTGACGTATTTTTGTACGTTTAAGGTAAGGCAGCTTGCATATATTATTAAGGCGTTTGCCATTGGGCAAAGTTTAAATTATATATTTAAGTTTATTGTTCTGTTTAGACGTTAGTGTCATAAATATGCATTAACAATTTTAAAATTCTAAAAACTGTAAACACTATTAATTTTCAGTCAGACTAGCTGCTAGTTTCTGCCTCCTTTTTTGGACAGGCGTCTTCAGTGATTTTCCCTAAAATTGTATTAATTATTTTGTGTTATAATTTTCCGATGGTCTTTATATGATAATTTAACATTTGCTTGTCATTGGACAGAAGAATTTTATATAAACATTGTAGCAACTTACTTACAACTTGTTTTTTTTTTAAGAATAACATATGATATGGAATGATTCTTTAATATTCATCGATGAAAATACCAATTTCAAATGTATTTTCATAATTATGTTATAATGTTAAATGCGGAATTTTTAATTAAAAAAAAAATAAATGTTTAGCTTAGGCTTATGTTTAAGAGGCACAAGATAGAATTTCAGAAAATTTTATCTGCGGGGATTTTTATATTGCGTGGTACATAATTTTTTGCACGATCTTTGTATTATCAAATTAAATTTTCAAAACCTCTTGCAGTGTAACTTTTTACATAATTTTTACACTCTGAACTGGAATATTGGAAACATTTTTAAAGTACAGCTCTATGTAGTCCGGGTACAATGAGTTTAAGCTGATATTTGTAACTATTTGAAATTTGGTGCATAACATTTGATGAATCATTTTGAATTTGGTTAGATTCGGTACATATTTCGACCTACCTCCCATATAAATGTCCTTTTAAGTGGAACCCTATTGAATTTAGTTGGAATCGGTCGAAATTCAGACATAACTCCTATAAAAAGGTTCTATGTGAATTGGCCTTAAAAAGAATTTGGACAAACAAAACCGTAGATTATTTATTGGAATAAGGGTTGTGAATGTTTTAAAAGACCGTAAGTCATGCCCTTAAATGCATAAAAAATGCGAACAAATTTGGACCTATTCCTTAAATTCCCGGCATTGGTTTGAATAAACTTTAGGCAATTTCGTTTTATATTTCCCGACATGATCATAGAAAAACTATCAGAAGCCATCCCGGAATCTCAACCGCTTGGAGAACTTTAATGATTGTGCAAATAAAAATTATTAACTCGAAATTCACGAAAATTTTAAATAATATAAAAATGTCATCAGAAATTATTCAACGAATGTGTAAACAGTCCCGGTTTTGAATAATTATCCAAAAAGTGGCAACACTGATACAACCCTTCTTTTCTGTTTTATGAGAAACCCTATCTTCATAGTAAACATTTAGTTTGGTCGTGTTCATCTCCGGAAAAATCTAAGTGTGGAAAGTACCCAACAAACATGCATGTAAACGTAAAGCGAAATATAAATGTATTTATTTCACACTTATTTTATAAATATTTACAAAGTGCTTATATTATACATAATTTATAAAGCATGCATAAAGCTTATAATTTATAAAAGAACTAAAAAAACGCTTTTTTGTAAATAAATTCTGAAGTTTACATTTGTGGACCAGTTTCGGATGTAGTGCTATAAAAAAATGTACCCAGGTCGAAAAATGCGATCGGCACAATGCTGGCAAAGTGTTGGCGACGGTAGGATTTGAGGGCATTGTGATGTAATGGTGAGCGCGTTGGACACATAAGGTTGGGAGTTCGATCCCCAGTGACGGCAACATTTATTTATAAAAATATGTATGAGTTTTCTATCTTCCACATCTTTCACGTCCTCCTTGGGTGTTCAAATATCAGTTAACCCCACCGAAGCAAAATAAAATAACAAGGTTATGCACTAAAAAGCTTTAACAATTTTCGCACACTCTCCATCTAAGATTAATCATCTCGCACAATTACAGTCTTGCGATGTTTGAACATTTCACCTTTCATCACTCCTCTATCCCCTTACCAAAGAAAGCAACACATTAATTAGTAGAAAGGATTTCCTGAGTGTTGCTTCCCTTAAAAAAAACATTCTTAACAGTAATTGCCTATTGTTCGAATGATAACAAGAAGCCAACCGTTCGCATAACGTCAGGAAATAAAAAAAAAATGGTGCCTTCCAAATAATTCCTGTTTAAACTTGTGAAATGTAAACAAAATAATTCTACGGAATGATTGCAATATTTTTGAAAACAGCACTGGCAGAAAACGAACTTAGTTTAACAAGCAAAACAGTATTTTGCTAATACATGATTAGCTGTACATATAGTTATTTCTAATAGTGTGGATTAAAAAAAAACAGTGGTTTTTCAGTAGTATTTTTTTTTGTACGATTGGCAACATCTGCCTGGGAAGTTTCAAAAATGCAAGTTTAATTTTTTTTAACTTTTTATATTTTTTTTGTAAATTCAAATTGTTTGTTGGGTAGTTGAGTGGTATGCAAATTTAAATTGATGATTAATAAATTTAAAATTGAAATGTTGTGGACATAAGTGGTGAACTGTTAGTTAAGCTTTTATTTTGTTCATTCGTTGGCTCTTTTTGATATTTACGAACCTAAATAGTTTTGTCCCGTAGTTGTGCATTTTTTATTCAGTTATATTTTTTAGTTAAACGCCAGTGGGTTTTTCTGTTAAAGCTTTATGAGTTTTGAGATTGAGTGCAACATTTATTGGATGTTGTTGGTTTGCTGTTGTTTTGGTTGTGTGTAGTGGCTGTATGTCTGTCGTCTGTTGTTGTGTGCATGTGGTTTTAGTTAAGGGAGTGTTCGGTAAAGTGAGCTATCCGATAAACTGAATCATTCTTTATTTTGTATGTTGTTTTTTTGAAAATATCAAAAATGTCAAAACAGTCATCAATTAAAATTTCCCCTATCTTCTGTTTAAAAAAGTTTTAGCGTGAATATACACATTCATTATTTTCACAAAAATAACCCCAACATAAAGTGTAAGTTTACTTAAGAACTAAATAACGAACGAATACTTTGGATTTTTTTAAATCAGGTTCTCGTCAATGTTATTACAATAATACTGAAACCCAAAATATGTATTTTCGTTTTTTTCAAGGTTTCTACTTTCAAATTTCATTCAAATTTTTTTTATCGAAACTTGAAAAAAAAAAACGAAAATACGTATTTTGGGGTTAAGTAAGAACGTATTTTAACAATTTTATTCATAATTTTACTTAAAATAAATTAAATAACACAATGAAAGTATTGCTATGTGGTAGTAAAACCCTCGCAAAATTGAAGATCTCATTGTGAGTGCCTACATTGTTGAAATATTGGAAAAATTAAAAAACTGCATTGCAAAAAAATAAAATAAAAAAATGCAAAAAATTAATTGATTTTTAAATGTGTTTGAATGAAGATTGATACATAAAAAAAGTTGTTAAAAACTTGTGTTTTTTATAACGGTAAATATGTATATTAAAGTGTTTTTTTTTTTTTAATTTTGAACGCGATGCTCCACGTCTTAGCGTAGTCCGATTAGACCCAAATTTTGAGCATCGGCGCTCCTTGAATGCCTTCCATACAGAAAAAATATTGATGGATGTATTCAGTCTAAATATTTATAACCGCAATGCAATTTATTACGGACCTGGGGGTCAATTCTTGTTCTGTGAAACGGTGAAATGAAAAGTTTTTTAAGTTTTCATAGTACTTTAGATTCCCGTTCAGTAAAAAAATGTCAAAATATTTTCATATGAAAAAAAGGGGAACGAAACAAAATTTTTTCATCGTTTCACAACACTGGCGAAATCTCTGTCAAAATCTCTTCATTTGAAAAGATTTTTTACACAAATTATTTAAAAGTGAAAACCATGGAGAAAGTAACAAGAGGAAAGCGCGCCAGTGAAAACCAAAAATAATTTTTAATAAATTTTTAGAGGAAAATGTTGACGTTGCAAATGATAAGTATGAAGTTTTATTAATAATTATAAATAAAATTTTATTATTTACGGATTTCTAGGTTTGTGACCGCAGATGGAGCCAAATATAGAGATGAAAAGTGGAGGGAAGTAGCAGCGACCCTTAATTCTCTAGGTTGCACCCAAAAGGATGGTGCAAAATGGAGGAAGTATTGGAATGATTTAAGGTCTGTGTATTTATTTTGGTTGATTTACATTGTATATATTTTTATGATATATATGTATTGCTTTCTTTTCCAATGATAGACTTCATACGCGCACCAAATATAGTGCAATAAAGCAAGTCGAACAAAGAAGCGGCATATATGGCTTGATCCGGATAAAATCACTATCACCCCTGGAAGAACGTATAATTAAAACAACGACTGTTAAAGCAGTCGACGGCGATGATACGCCAGAAGTTGGGTTTAAACCAAATTCGACATTGGATTGTTCCAATATACTTTTAGTACAAAGTCTCGATGACTATGTTGAACAGTCGCTAGAAGTAACTGTGGGAGACTGTGAACATAGTTGTAATGTAGCAGGAACTACAGCGGGAGATATTGCAACCACTACAAGCACAATCGCGAGTGGTAATATCCCAGGTTCAACAACAATTAGAGGTATTGCGGCAACCCGATCAAAAAGACAAAAAAGGAGAGCACAGCTGGAAACACCGCAATTTGAAAATTTTTTTTAAAATTGAAGAAAGCAAGATTGGTGAGTTGAAATCGCAGTTCTAAGAGAATAGTTAGAAGCAACCAAAATACAAACGGAGGCAATAAAAGCCGATACCCAGGCTAAAGAAAGTATTATTGCAAAGCTACAAGATATATTTGAAATTTTGGATAAAACTAACTAAATTATAGTATGTATGTATATTAGGGAAATTCTTATCCAATAAAAGTTTATTTATTCAAGTTCACATGCAAAATAACAATATAGATAAAAACATATATACATACGAAAAATCAGCTCCAAACATAAATCCAAGGTACATACTTACTATTTTAATTTATTTCATCCCAAAATTTATGGGAACAAATTTACTTGTTTTTAAATTTTTAAAGGTTAGTGGTCTATCGCGATTTTAAATTAATTTTTGCTGGATCAGATAGGAAACTCCAGGCTTTTCAAAATTGCAACAGAGGTGAAACATTAGAAATTAAAAAAAAATTAATATGTATGTTCCCATACATTTTGTATGGAAAAAATTAAATTGATATAGTAAGTATGTACTTGGGATTTAAATTATGAGCTGATATTTGGTGTTTATATGTTTTTATGTACATCTATATTGATATTTTGCATGTGCAAATAAAGAAAATAAACTTTTTTCGGAAATGTATGACATATGAACGTTAACAGTTTTATAAAAAGAAGGCGTTTTTTTTTGTTAATTTAGAATAGTTTTTGTTTTTATTAGTATGTATTTAAAAGTATCTGAATAATGAATTTAATTTATAAACCAAAATGTGATAAAGAACATAATGTTAACTATAAGAAAACTGGAAAACATTTAATGAAATAAAATCTAAAATGAAATGTGTTTTAAAAATTCATATTTGTATATTATTAGTTAAAGCGTCCTGAACAATTTGCGAATGTTGCCTTTTTGCAATATTTAATATATTAGAAATAGAAATATTACAGGTGCTACCATACTCTTCTGTTTCTTAAGAATCCTCTAAATAAATTTCTTGGTATGGCACTTTTCTACGAATTAAATAGTTGTGTAGAACCAAGCAAGCGTTGATAATAAGCCCTGCTTTTGGTGGGCTGTAGGAAAGAGCTCTTTCCTTTGACAAGCACCGAAACCTACTTTTCAGTATGCCAATGCATCTTTCCACAAGAGCTCTAGTTGACTTGTGTGCTATATTGTAGAGCTCTTCAGGTGCAGTAGACGTTGCAGAAATTTGTGTCATCAGCCAAGGCTCTTTTAAAATTAAAAATTATAATTATCTCTTAAATTAAGAAAAAAAATTATTACCTGCAATGAAAAGCCACTATCGCCTAGAAGCCAAAAATTTCGTTCACCTCCATCATAAAGTTTCTCCAAAGTTCTGCAAGCTCGGGAGCGACGCCATACATAAGAATCATGGGCCGTATCTCCAAATTGAGCATTAGCGGCTAGAATAATGTAATCCGCATCGCAAATTAACATCACATTTTTGGAATGCCCACCCTTTCGGCAATAGTAAACGTGCTCTATTTCATGCTTTGGAGCTAATATTTTAATATGCCTTCCGTCTATTAGGCCTATTACTCCAGGAAATTGGTATTTTTCCATAAATTTTATTTTCAGTGCTGGGAACTCTTCGCGCTTGGGAAACTTTATATGCTTATGTGCTATTTTATTTAACGTGGTAGCAACCACTTGCACACATCTGCTTACAGACGTTTGAGACAAAGCTGATAAACTATCTTGCCCTACACTTCGTTGAAAGCTTCCAGTTGCAAAAAAACGCAGAGCATTTAATACTGTAACATTATTTGAAATAGCGACTTGAATTTTGCAAAAATGGTTTTAATTCTTCAATTAATTCCAAGCACAATGCTTTAGGAAAGCGATATAAATCCATGAAATGCTCGTCAGTTGTCATCTCGAATGGATTTTGGCCATCGTGAAGTGTGTAAAATATTAAATAATATTTATTGCAATAAGAAGTTGTCAATAGCATATTCCTACCTTTGTTCATCCCGATTTATTTGGGATAATTCAAATAAAATTATTAATCCCGACATATTTTGTTTATTCTTTTTTATAGTTTGACATTTGTTTACAAATTTTCTTAGCATAGTTGCAAAAGTTTCATAGCACCATATGGAATGAAACACTTTTTTCATAATAAAAACGAGAATCATAAAATGAGTATTTGTGAAAAAGTAAAGTGAAAAGTACTTATGAAAACTAAAATGAAAAGTTTTTTTTTTCACTTCACATTATCACAGAACGAGAATTGACTCCCTGATATTACAAAGTTAATAAAAGCTGAATCATTTGACAAAGTACTGGTGGATAACGAGTTAATTGTGTGGCTTGCTTTAACTGAAGTAGTGAAAGAATTTTTAGGCAAAAATCTAACTCAGATGCTGTAAAAATGATGCTGGATGATTTCGATATGATTGGTGACCAGATGCAGACTAACTGACATCTGTTGGTCTTCAAAAAGGGAATACGAAGGAAAAAAAAAAAAAATAACAACGTGAAGAAATGTATTTATACTCCCTTCAAAACTTGAGTAATTCCATTTTCAATGATAGTGATGATTTAGATGTACCTTTAGCAAATAATTTTAGCTTTCAGTTACATTTCTTTACATATAAATATGTACCTATGTATGTATTTATTATCTTGTTTTCATATGTTGTCTTATATTTCAATAAAAAACTACAGCATTTCCAAGATTCTCCTTTAATTTTAAATAATTTTTTTTTGTTATGTGTCCAAAATAATGCGGTTCATTATTTTGCTGAGGGTATTTATTCTTTGAAAGTTATTTTCAAAAAAAAAAAAAAAAAGGAAAAATATATGCAACTTTTGGTGGATTTTTGCAGTTTAACCATAATTTTTTACATTAGCGTTGTCGAGAAATTGATTTTAAATACTGAGGGCTCAAATATTGCTAAAGATGAAAAAGCAAAATTTTATGCAGTTTAGAATTAATCGATATGATTTTAAAAAAATAATACACCTACTCAGGGTTTCAACCTGTTTCAGGCTATAAAAAGGAATTTTGATGAGATGGTTTTATTACCATACACATGTTCTTTCGAACCGCGTTGGTTTGGTAGTGTCTTAAAACACTTACGCTAAAATTGTAGCGCAGTGTAATTTATTCCATCAAAACAATAAGAAGTGGGAAAAAAAATTGGAAAGTTAAATTTACTGACACTTTTTCAAAATATGTTTTAAGAGAAAAATAATAAAATTAAAAATATGGAGCTAAATTTTAAGATAAAAATGTATAACCAATAATAAAGTGTCATACTTAACAGAAAGGAATAAAATCGTGTTTGATAACATTAGATGAAAACGCCCTTGCTCCTGCGGCTATCAACGTCGTGAAAGCACATATATTTCTTAAACTTCAAAACTAATAATTGAAAATTACAAACTATAAAATAAAAAAGAAAAAAAATTACAATAAAAAATTGGGGAAAGTAAATTTTTCATCAAGTCGGGCAATTAAATACCTTATTTGCTTCGTAAGTTGTTCCATTGATGCCATTTAAATACTTCGGATCTAGGTTAGACAATTTCTTAACATGGATCACATCAACAAAAAATTACAAAAATTAAACAAATTCCGTGGTCAAAATCAATTAAAATGTTTTATTTCAATTTAATAGTAAAGTAAAAAGTACTATTTCAAACGACCTAATGATCTATGTAAGGCTAAATGTTTCTAAAAACCAACTAATGGCTCACTTTACCCAACATTCCCTTACTACCATAGTTAGTAAATATTATTGTTATCATTATTCGCTACTTTACATAGTCTCACACAAGCAAGTAACCATATAATTTAATCGTATAATTGGGCTTTAGGTTTACGATTTATGTTATCGTTTGTTAACTAGACAATTCATTTTATTTATATACACGGTTCCGGTTAACAATATGACGTACGATAAAGAAATTAATAATTATATTACAATTATATTACGATATATTGTGGGATATATTAACAAGTTAAATAAGTAGATCGTTAGTTCTAATTTGATATACGGAAAATAAAATTGTTTTATTAAAAAGAAAATACAAATGACTGGTAGTGTGGTAGAGTAAATGTTTATCTTTGTTGTGCTTCAATCTTAGAGTAGCAGACTACATGCCAAGTTTCAAAATACTAGCTTCAGCGGTTTACGCAACTTCGATTTCGTGTTCAATTGTCTCTGGATCGTTTGCGTAACATTTATCCTTAATGGCTCTCCACAGAAAATAATCCAAAGGGCTCAGCTCCGAGGCGGCCAATTGACATCACAATTTCGGCCGATTATTCGATTTTCAGAAACAGTGCGTAAAATATCGATGGTTGTGTAGGATGTGTGACATGTTGCTCCGTCGTGTTGAAACCAAATTTCGTCCATGTCATTCTCTTGAATTTTTGGAAGCAAAAAAACGTTGAGCATGGCACGGTAATACTCACCGTTGACGGTAACGGCGGCTCCTTGCTCATTTTCGAAGAAAAATGGCCCAGTCGTGGTAGATAATGATATTCTGTTCCATTCTTAAATGACAAAGTTAAACCTTTCCAATAAAACCAGAAATTTGAAAAAATAATCGGTAATTTTTTTTATAGCCGATTCAAATTTAAAATTTCAAATGGCCCACCCTATGCATTACTTTACATATTATTTTGTAATGTGTGGTTTTGTTGGGCTTAAAAGTAGAAAAATATATGAAATTTTGTTTGCTGGACTGTCAGAAACAGCTCGGTTAATACAAAGGACTTAAACATCTTTGTTATATAAAAATTCTTGAGAAAACGTTGTTTTTTTCAAATTAGTTTATATTAACCAAGAATTGGCCTTTTTTTTAACTCCAATATAAGTTTCAAACAAGATCCTGTTAGCGGGGAAATCTAAAGGAAATTATAGCAAATAAAACGTGGGGGACTTTGCATTCTTCTGCTGAAACTGGGCGATTTCATTTTTAAAAGGTATAAATAACCTAAAATTTCAAAAACACTATCGATGATGTTAAGTCTTTATACAATTAAGTTTATTTAATTAACACATTTATATGTATCCCCGATCACTTACACTAAAAACGCTATAAGTATTGCTAACATCGAATTCAAATAACTCGTTATTGTTTTTTTGTTTTGCTTTCTAAAATTTAAAACAAAAAAATTCAATCCAAGAAGCAATTAATCAATTTAGATACCGGTGAGCTTCACAAGATCACAATTTGCTTTTACGAAAACGCCAAACGTCAAATCAGTATTTACTATAACTAGTATTTGACCGCACTGTGACCTTTCACAAACTCCAATATGCTAAACATAAAACAACATGAAAGAAGAAGAGAAACGCCCAAAATATCCAAATTCGAAGCTGAGTTAACCATAGATGTTGTTGAAAATTTATTGTGTATTGTTAAATGGTTGTTAATTCAATTAAAGAAGCATTTAACCTGAACAGCTAAGTTTCCTTAATTATATGTTTGTAACAAAAAGCTTCTTCTTAAATATGTAGGGGAATAACGTGCACATTGGTCTTTTGAAAAATTGGTTTCAATATATCTAAGTTTAAGATAGATTACAAATCTTTGAATGCAGAAATAATAGTTTTTGTATTGTTATATACTGCACATATTAAAAACTTTAATAATTTGTATGCATTTTAAGAATTGTGGTTATTTTAGAAAAGCGGAAAGTGATCCAAGTTACAACTAAGCTAAAACTGCTCTATACTGTAATGTATTGCATTATTTACAATAGAATTTGTATCTACTTGAAATGAAACAATGCAATTTAGAATTTGCATAAAAAAGCATTTTAAAAGAAAGTATTCAAACGTCTCAATTAGACAATGGCACTTTAACTAATAATGTATTGAAATTGGATGGATATACAAATGAGGAAATATTAAAAGAAATTTCAAGTTGCACGCATTCTTATTTTGTTTGTATAAATTAGTAGCAATATTACTGATAATTGCATTAAAAAAATGAAAAACTTGAAAAATAGTTTAAATTTTTTATTAAAAAATTTCTTTTGTCTTTTCGAAGTACACTCAGCCAATATTTGTGTCTTAAAATGAGCATCAGACAAAACCAAAAGCTTCATAAAGAAGAGTTCACAAAAAACATCAACAAATTAAGGGAAAAATTTCCAACGTACACAATATACCCCTATGTATTGTACGTACAATAGGGAGGACCCTATACTTAATATTTAAATTGTAGAGGTAGATATTGATATCATTAATTAAAGCTAATTATTTAGTGTCTGTGCACTTTAGGCAAAACAACTTAAGCCTGCTTAAGTTTTTTTTTTGTTTTTTTTTTTTTAATTTCAAGTGACTTTTTCGGTCAGAATATACAAATACTTTTCCTCGAATATTTTGAGGTCTTTGAAGTTCATAATATCAGCGTCACAGATCTCTAATTACGGACACAATATATTAAATTCTAACCAATTCTAATGTTTTTAAAATATATTAGTTCGCTTGTGAAAAGTCCACAGACGTACATGAAATAACACACTAAATCATGACCGTCCAGGTGGTACAAGTGCTGGGAGAAAGTGCTCTTTCAATCCCAAAATAATAATAAAATAATAAATATTAAAAAAATTTAATTTATACTATTTTTGGTAATGATGTGATTTGACGCCATGATCAAGACGAATTTGAATTAAGGAGATGCAATTATCATATAACAAGACATAGGATACGACTTCGGACAAAACAGCTTAGCTGATGCATCTAAAATGCAAATAAGCTTTCACACTTACTGTCTTAGTTTTTGAAAAACTGTACCAATGTTACGTGAATGAAAAATTTCTTTAAATTAATGAAAACCTTCTTACATCTTGTTAAACTACCCAATAAATATAACGTTCGGTTTACGTACAGTTTTCGGTCTGTCAAATTTTAAGAAACATCGAAACTGATTCGAATCCGTTTTAATACCGTCCGTTTACGGACCGACATATCGAATGAAAAACGGAGTTGTCCGTTAAAAGTCCGTCAATGACGGACCGTTAACGGTCCGAAATATCGGATGAAAAACAGAGTTGTCCGTTGAAAGTCCGTCAATGACGGACCGTTTACGGATCCGTATTCGTACCGTTTTTTCAACAAAAAACGGATTTACTTAAATGCCTAAATTTTTTAATTTTGATAAAATATTTAATAAAATAAGAAAACGAAATTTTTACAAATCTAATTAAATGAAATATTCATCGTTACTCGTTTTTGACACCAAAACAAATTCAAAAACTAAATGAAAACTAATGAAAGTCGAGGAAGTCCGTATTTGACAATACAGAAACGGATGCACCAAAACGGAGTCAAAACGCATTGTTTTCGAAAATTCAATTATACGGTCCGTTAATGTTCCGATTACGTACGAGCTTTGACGGATACGTATTTGCGGTCCGTAAACGTACAGTAGCAGCCGGATTCCTGAATCTGTACGTGTCGGAGAGTCCGTAAAAATGTTTCTTGGGTAGCTTTGATTCATCTTCATAGAGTCTATGAAACTTTTTATAAATAAAATGACATTTCTCATAAAATTATATGAAACACTCAATGAAAAGTTTAAATGAAATGAATACCAGTTCAACTTGAATACATATATAGAGTGGGGCAGAAACTATCATCTGATATTTAAGCTACTCGTATTACTTTTGTTCCAAGTGAAAACTCAATTGGTTTTTAACTTATTATTATTATTCGCACTTATAAATATTATATAAATTAATTTTGGAAAAATATGTCCAACAAATAGCCTTCATCGGCGTTGATAAAAAATTTGGGCTTATAAATTTTCCCAAAATTTATAGTGTCACGTTGTCAATTTTGTCTCAAATGTTATTCTTTAACAGTTCCAAGGTGCCGGGTTTGTTCACGGGGGGAATAAATCCGCTACAGTCAAATCGGAAGATCTGGCTGGATAAGACAAATTCGAAAAGAGAGATTACATGCACTTGGATAGTATCCCTCAAAATCCGAATAGCGTCGCGTGTAGTATGTCAAGTGGGCCCGTCTGTTTGAACTACATGTCCTCCAAATCCAGATCGTCAAATACCTTTAGCAAAAATTCAGTTGCCTTGTCTCTATAGCGGCCCACGTTCACAATAATATCGTTTCTTTGAAAAATAAGGTCCAATAAACTTTTGCAACGTAACTGCACACCACATGGCGACTGTGTGTATTTTTCCTCCCCCAGAACCGAGAATTTTACTTATTGACCTGACCAATAAGATCGCGCATTCTTAGTTGTATAGCAATTTATAGCTATTCACCATAAATTTCGCACGTGTTTACCTCAAGAATGTCAAAATCAAACTGACATGCGTTTTCCATTTGTTAGCAATCAGTTCTAAGTAATTAATTTTGGCTTAGGAATGACTTCTAAGATTATATATGAATAAAAACTTTATAATAATAATTTTTTATGCCGAATGATGTTCGATTAAAAAGTTTTAAACGAATGCCTTGATACACCTTGCGGGAAAAAGGGGTCTGTTGGGAATCGGGACCTGTCCCGGGATAGGGAAAACTGAACCGGTTCCGAAAAACATATCACGAGATAGGTGAAAAGAGCACCGGTTTCTAAAGTACCTATCACGTGACCGGTTTAAAAGTCTCGACTTGTCCTTTTAGACCAGTCCTGTGACATGTCACAGAGGGCAATTGACCCCCTCCTAGGACAAGCCCATGTTAAAGTGATCGGTCCCGTGACCGGTCCCTATCACAATGAACCGGTTATGTGACGTGTCCTGGGATAGGACCTTTTCCCGCAGTGCAGCTATATGCGGATTTTCTATTTCTAATAAACTTATATCAAATGACTTCCAAAATGCTATTAATTAAGCACTTAACCGCCTCAAAATACAGGAATCTATCTTATTTTACGATGCAATTCCTAATGTTATTTATGGAAATTAAACATACAATTTTTTCATTCTAATTTCAAATATAAATGTGAAGAAAACAGTTCTTAAAATTTACTTTATAGATCTTATCAATAGGATAAATATCTAAACGAATATTTCAACCGAAATTTGTAGAAACATACCCGTATTCAAAATGAAAGTGTATGTAAAAAAGTTAGCAGCTAGTAAGTTTTAACCTACAGTTATATGTCCAAGTGATGAATTTAATAGTAATAACCAAGGATTGGCTGATAGGGTACACCGACAAAGTAATTAGACTCAAGCTAAACATATTGAAAAGTGGACTCTGGAAAATAACTGTTGAAGATTTTTAAGTTACACTATGGTAATTTGACTAACAAGGTGATTGTTCCAAATAAGTTTTTTAAAATGAATGATATTAAATAGGGGTTTAGATCATATAATCATATTCTTTTTATAAATTGTTTTTTTTTATTGCAAAGAAACGTAAAAATTTTTATAAGTAAATTATAGAGAATAAAAATTGAAAAATTAAAAAAAAATCAATAAAAATGTTTTTGTTTTTAATGTATGTTATATCACAATCTTCTAAAAAATTGTTATGAACACTAAAAAAAACAATTTTTCCATATAAAAAAGAACATCCGAGAGTCAAAGTTTTATAGAATTAAATACTTATTTTGTTTGAAGTGCAAAGTAGATTTGAAGCAGCAAAAACATATTTTCACCTATGAGTGAGTAGTTGTGTATCTTTTAAAGCTTCTTGGAACGGATATTTTTGACTGGTTAATTTTTTTGATTATTTTTTATCATGGTTGGCAAGCAATACCTTTTCATTATAACGGAAGTTGTCTATCTGATCAATACCGATACAAAAATTTTAAAACTGCGGTTGCAACAGTGACATGTGTCTTTAAATATCACGAGGTTTATTTTTTTCATCATATTACCTGTTCAATTTTGTTATATTTGCAAAATACGTTGTAAATCGGTGTTTCGGTGGTTTAGCGTTATTATAACGGTAGCTTAAGATATTTAAAAATTGAACCGGTAAAATAGCACAATAAACCCGGTTATACAAAAAGACACTTGTCTTTAATGGAATGGCCATTTTAAAATTGTCATATCGGTCTTAAAGTAGCTACCGTTATTATGAAAATGTATTGAATGCGAACGATGATTTTAATATATTTATTTTAAATGCCTTTTTTAAAATAAATATATTTAATGAATAAAACCCAAATTATTTAGGAAATTATTGTCATTTCTTTTTATTATGATAATATGGTATGGTTCAATTATGTGTGGAACAAAATATCGGCCAAATGGCCGCCGCGACTTTGGCGGCACACCTCCATCCGATGGTCCAAATTTTCGATGACGCTGAGGCAAGAAAGAAGTCCAACGGGGTCAAATCACATGATCTTGGCGGCCAATTGACATCACCACCACGTGAGATAACACGGCCATTGAATTTGTCGCACAAATTTCGTTAGCTGTGTGGCAAGTGGCACCGTCCTGTTGAAGCCACATATCGTCCAGGGTCATATTCTCAATTCCTGACCACAATAAGTTCGTTATCATCTCGCGATAGCGAACACCATTCACGGTAAATGCTTGGCCGACCTCATAACACACTATCGCGAACAACAGCAATGTTTTCCGCAGAACGATCTGGGCGAGCATGCACAGGTGCTTTCACAGACTCGGTTTGCTGAAATTTGCACACAATTCTCTCGATTGTGGACACATTTGGTCGATTATGCTGACCAAAAAAATGACGAAAAGCACGAAATGCATTTTGATTTGAACGCCTATTTTCATAATAAGCCTGAATGACTTAAACGCGTTGCTCGATTGTGTATCTTTCCATGAGTCAAATTGAGTTAGTCTGAAATTGAGAAATGTCAAATGAATGACGTTTAGGTGTGATGTGACCTTAAAATTTAACCACCCTTTATATATTTGAATGCACTCTCATAAAACTTGGAGATGAAAAGGCAAGAACTTAAATTATGTATTTTTTTAAATTATTTTTATTTATTATTCAAAAGAAAACCCAGAAAAATTGATAACTCTTCAATATGTAAAATCCTATATGTTACAAATATTTAAAAATCATAAGGAAAAATAAGTACTACCATAAGCTACAGTATCTAAAGAGATGATTAGATGCGTTATTTTCACCTTCCACAACATTTATAAGTGCCAACTACAAGAAGGCGATGGTAAAATCATAATGAAAATATTTAATTCTGATGATACAAGAGTAATGTACTGTTGAATGGAATCCATTCTATGCTTTATTATTAAAAAATTGTAGCTTAGGCAAAAGAGCGATACAAATTGAATACGGAATCATCATTAATTTTTGTCATATAAAAACAGTTTTAAAGTGGCTATGTAAATTAATTTAACATGGCAAAGCAAATTGGTAAGCAAAATTAATCGCTCTATTGATAATATTCCGATATATTTCTATAAGTATGTACAGTCAGGAAAAAAGCTTAATAATAATATTTATGAAAAGTTTATAAATTTTAATAGAATGTAACACATTATAAATATGATGATGGTATTTCCTATAAATGCAAATTGATGATATGTTTCTTTATATTTTAAAAAAATTTAAGTAATATTTATGAAGAAGATACTTCATATATATGACAATGTTGACGAAGAAGTTGCATCATATTTATGAAGAAGTTACATAAGTATGATAAAATTTATTTTTTTTTAATTATTTAACTAAATAAAACGCAAACTTAATGAAAATCGCAAACAGCAGTATTAAGCAATTTGTTTATGAAATGTTGAGGGTTCAAAAAACTTTTTCATACATTTTTATAAAACATTTCATCATATTTATGAAAACTTCATAAATACGATGAAGAATTGATGAACAAACGATTTATAAATTGTTTCATCAACTGTTTTTCCTGAGTGTATGAATATTCCAGCATCTATACATACATATTACGATTTGTTTGCATATTTAAGCTATCAGCAGCAGCACCAGGTGTATAGAAGAGTAAAATAGATGCTGCTACTAACTTTAGGCGATATTGCCAGATGTATTGGACTTTTATATTTAAAATAAAATAGAAAACAATAGCTGTGTCAAATATCCATTAATTTGGCTATTTGAAACTTAATTACTTAACCGGTATTTCATCGTCTACATGTCAGACAGCAAATTAGATAATTAGACAGCTATAAACATACAAATTCCAACTTAATATGGAAGTTAGTTAAAATAATACAATTAACGGCATTTCGTTTAAAATAGATCAATAATTATTGGTAACGATGGCCATCCCAGTTAAAAGCCAATAGCAAAATAATTACAGTGTTTAAAAAACTTTAAGGGGGTTAAGAACTTATTACTTACTTTGAATTTTAATATCGAAATCTTACATTGATACCAAATAATGTGTAAAGTAATGTGTAGCCATGCTTTACTGTACTCTAGGGTTATGATTTTGTTTTATGAGAACCTGTAGTTTTCTCATCACGTTATGCATCATGTTGTAGTGATAATAATAATAGTTTTTTGATGTCGATTCGGAACAAAAACTTCCGCGCCGAATCGAACTTCTTAAAGCTTCCAATAGGTTTTTTAATATTTTTTAAGTAAAATATTATTGTTATTATTTATTTTAAGTAAAATATTAAATCTATATAAAAATTAAAAAAAAAATAATCCAAAACATCATTTCGTTTGGTACGGGAACTTTTCTAACGATCGCGAAAAAGTAACGTCGTTATTCTTAATATTATTTCTTAATATATATTTGCAAAAAATGCAAAAAGTAATGCATCTAAAAATAGATTTTCATAAAAAAATTCTTTCAAACGTTAATTATTATGATTATATGATTATATTTGATTGTTTCGAAAATGAACGAATTGTTGGGCTTCGTGTTTTCGTTCCTGATGTCAAAACGTACCTTCATCATCCTTCTGCTTACAAAAAAAACACAAAGTAATAAGTCCAAAAATAGATTTTAAAAAGTAATTTAATTTTTACTTTACACACAGAAAAATTAAGTATATTGTGTTTCCAACAACCAATAAATTCGGTTACCACAACTATATTTAAATATGATTGCTGAATGTTAATCGAATTTTGTCACTGAAACCAATATTCATTTGGACCGTAAGCACCGAATTTTAGTTGAAAATTGACAAAATATTTATATGTGTGCACGTTATAAATCATGCACTACTTTATCAATGATCTATATTTAATTACTTTATAATGCAAAAGGTACAAGCTATCAATATAAGGTTTCGCTGGATAGCTCAAAATGACTCCTAAAAGAATCGTTTCCATTCTCATTAATTGTACAACGATTCCATGAAAATTAAATATGTGTTAAAGAGGTAGGAATTATTTCCAGAACTGGTTCTACACGAATATTGTTATTTTGTCCTTTTACTAAAATCGCCAATTTCAAAAATTTCGCTTACCAACTAATACACTCAGAATAGTATGTAGTTTACTGTTTGTAGTTTAATAAAAAAAGATTTCAGTTCAGTAAAAATAAAGCAAGGAAATATTTGTTTTAACTTTTTTATATGTTTGGTCTAAACGATTTACTTCCATTTACAGAATTTTTCAATTTCATTTTTTTTATTTGTTTGAAATGTAATAAAAATTTATTTGTTTCCGTTATAGTAATACAAATTTAAATTTTGTTTGCTGCCAGTTTCAAGAAAAAAATATTTAAAAAAAGTTGATTTTGCAGTTCTCTGATACATACATATTTATAACATTGGTCTTGTATATTTGATCTTGATTTTTGATGTTTTATTCACTTATTCTTTTTCACCTAGAAGCGTAGATATTTGTAGAACCATTCTGAAATAAGAAAAGAAAAGATAATGTAAGGACGGAGCTTAGCTTCAAATAAATGTGGCTTACCTTTTCGTTAAAATCCATGGAAGTAATTCAGATTTTATAAAAATCTTCACAGGAAAATTGTTATTTTGAGCAAATATTTTATTTTTATTTTAAAATATTGACAAAAAAAAAAAAAAGGAAAAACATAAAACAAAATATTTTAATTTGTATGCACTTGATTTTGACTGTAAAAAACACTTAAAATAAGGAACATTACAATAAATTTTTCACTTTTCAATGTTTATTGGGATTATTTAAAACGATTGTTTTAAAAAAAAGTATCACAAAATTTCAAGTATTTAATAATATTTGTTAAAATTCAAATTCGATTTATAACATATTCTATGAAAGATGTTTAATATTACAAACAGAATTTTGTAATTTTATTCTGTGATAGATAACTCATCATTTTTATTCGACAACGTAATTTCTGTAAGTAAATGTACATATTCTATGCAGGAAAAACACACTAAATTTGTGCAGCTGCCTACAAAAAATCAAAAATATGAAGTAAGTAATAGTAAGTCGAGAGCTGATAAGCAGTTAACAAATAAGTGGTTACATGTTTGTAAATAATGTACTGTAATAAAAATATGACAATATTTTTGTAACCAAATAAGTAGTCAGGCCAAAGCTTGATATCTTGCATTGTTCAAAAGTTATAAGCGCCCGGTATATGTAAAGACACTTTAGTGAAATTTATATATATATTTTTTCAAATTAACGGCGTCATTTTTCGAAACCGAAAGGGGTTGGGGTTGATAGTAAATGATTTGTTTAACATTTCCAGTGTGCAATAATTGTGCTGATTGTCATTGGAATCGGAGATGGTTATTCCGAAAAATTAATTTTTCGTGATGGTTTAACATGGTATCTCCAAGCTGGATTTTCAAAATACGTAATTAGATAGAGAAATAATAAGCATGCACCTTAGGGTGTCCAAAACTTTTTGTTCTTGCTGGTTTTCCGACGAAAGTACGAATTTAAAGGGTTGATTATGGGGAAAATAAGGAAATTTTTTTTTTTGCAAATTTTTTCAACTTTATGGACCAAATACGGCTCAAAATTTTGGAAATCTTAGGCATATTATGAGTAAATATTTTTTATAAATTTTTGGAACCGCGGTATTTCCTTTAATATCGTCGTCTTGCTTCTAAGCCCTATCAAGCTCTATACATTTAGATATGGACTCATTTCAAAAAACTTTAGAGTAAGATTTTTTTTATGAACTCTTTCTTAAACAATTTTTTGGTCCAAAATATGAAAATATCATTTAATACTTAAAAATCTGTTTACAAGTACATTGGCCTCAGTGTATTTATATTGTAAATTGTAGTCAAATACCCGCAGGCAAGCAACATAGTCAATAACAAAGTTTTTCTTTTCTTTTTTGGTGTATACTTCTTAGAATCAATATGATATCTACTACCAAGTTATAGACTATCGATAGAAACTTTATGTAGTATATTAGGGTATCCCGAAAAATAACTTTCTTTTGGATTGGTTGAAGTAATATCATTTAAACGTTGCATTTTAATAGCTGATTCTGAGAAAAATAACCAAAAAAATATAGTTTCCCACCACCAATTGAATATGCCGTTAATATTAAATTTTTACCACAAACAAAGTTATTAATTGTTTTACTAAATTGGTATCAGTACATACTTAGTTGCATAACGACGAGCTTGTTATAAGGAAAGCATAAAAAAATGTTCATGGAGTAATTTTAGTCCACTATTGCATTTTTTTTATTGCAAAGAGCCTATTAATTTTGTATGCTTTACGGAATAATTCCAGTCTACATCATGGCAAATCCAGGTAGGTTAGGTCGAAAGGAGGATGAAGCATCGAAATGCAACCGCATATCGTTACGATATACACCTAGGCCTCTGCTGGGCCTGTTGTGCGCTCCCCAAGAACATGGAGATTCATTGTCAACGTCCGGTGTTCAGAAACCTGGTTTCCCGGACGTAAATCCTCAAGGTTTTCCAGCCGACGTTCCCCAGGAATTCCAGGTCCGATATAACATCGCCCCCGAGGTGCCTGGATCTTAATTCTGCAAATGCCCGACAGTGGCAGAGAAAGTGCTCCAGCGTCTCGCTCCCCTAGCCACACGCTCTACACTCGTCAGAATCTGCCCGTCCAATCCGGTACAGTTGTGCCCGTTATTCTGCATGCCCCGTCAGGATACGTACCATCATACTGACCTCGGACTTACTCCAATGAAGAAGGCCTCTAGTCCTCCTCCCGTCTGGGCTACCCCACAAAATCTTAGTGGTCCTGGCCACCGTCCCATTGTTCCAACAGGCCGTGTGGGTTTCCCTTGTCTACGTCTTTAATTCCGCTTTCGTTGCCTCAAACGGTTTCGCGTTCGCCAAGTTAACTGCCTCGAGTTCTCTTCCCCCGATGGCTAGTGTATTGGCCCTTTCCTTCCCGGCTATCCCCAAATGGTCCGGTACCCATATAATATGGATCCTGCCCCCAGAGGAAAACTTGGTAATGGCTCTTCTACAGTCCAGTAAGGTTATGGGCTTAACCCTACTAGCTGATACCGCCCTTATCACCCTTTAGCTATCGGTGAATATGTTAGCGTCTACTCGCCCCATATTCGATTCAATCCATCCCACACACTCCGGAATAGCACGGACTTCCGCTTGGAAGCTGGTGTTGTGATCAGGAAGACGGTAGGATATCTCGGTCGCCGGGTTCGCAATATAGACCCCCATACCCGTTCTATTCCTCAACTTAGATTCGTCTGTGTAGCAACAGATCCTCATGGGCATCTGCTCCAGAGTTCCGCTCGACCATTCTCCTCTACAGGGATCATAATCTCGCAGTTTCCGACAGTTTCCGCCTCGTACATCACCTGCGTTTCGATTGGTGGTATATCCAGCAGTGTCTCCAGAGCTTTGGTTGACGTGGTGCACATTGCCCCACTTATACCCAAGCAACACGTACGATGGACCCCCTGAAGTGGTATAATGTTGCACTTTTTGTCCAAGGAAGTCCACCAGATTACAGAGAAGAATTTTCGTTCTCTCCGTGGACAGACAATTCCAGGTAAATTCTAGGATTTTTTGTTTACTTTTTGGATGATTTTTGTTGTTGTAATCGAGATAGCATATTACAAATGTGTCTACCAGGTATTGTTATGCTATGGCCCACATTAGCCTCTAAAGCTATAAAACAAAAGTTTAATTTTTTTGTAATGGCCTCGTCATTACTCAAAAATTGGTACCATTTTTGAAAAAAATTTGTACCAATAGACATCATTATTGCCAACTATTGAGGCTAGTAGGGAATTAAAGATCGCCTCCGACATTTTTTACTTATGTTTCACGTAATAAGCTCATTATTTATAGGGACACCCTATGTATACATATTTTTATAGAAGTACTTTATTTTCATGTATCCACACGTAATTGTTGTCGCCAAATGTTGTCCAAATGTCACCAAATGACAGCCTGATGATCGCCGTCTTGGCGCTCACTCACTGTTTGCTATTTGGTACAAGTACAATGTGAATGTACATATATATGTACGAGTAGTGCACACTGATCGTACTCATCAAAATCGTCTAAAACATTGTAGACTTTGTCAATCCTTTAACATAATTATGTGTCGACAGCGTGTTTAGACTTACGAATAGATAGACGATATAAATGCAGTATGATCGGGTCCAAAGAAAAACAAACTTCAAATATTGTTGTTATTTTGCTGCTACTCGTATGTATGTCACCTAACAGAGGAGCGGTTTTTGACAGTAGTAAATCGAAGTAAACCCTATAAATTTTAAACTTCACTTTAACCATAAATACACATCATTGTTGGTTGACACCTCAGTTGGGAAATTGCTAACACACTTTATAGATTTGGAAACACTTATTCTTTCCATACATGATGAACAGTGCCTTTAACGACTTTAAGTTAAAAAGTATTTTAAAGTACAAGATGGGTATATTAGGCCATCCCGATGGTTGGCCAATTTTTGAATTTCGTGTGATAATAGCAATCAAACTATGCTAATGGATGAACGAAGAAATAAAATGTATAGGGTACATTAACGTTCCAAGCAACGCTTTAAGTTTGAGATTTAATGAGAAAAAGTTTTGATTTTTTTTAAAATGGGGCTAAAAATTTTTGTAATTTAAAGCTTAGATATTCTTTTTCTTCATGATTTTTGTCCACAAACTAGTATAATATTATAAATAAAAAATCTATCTTTGTAAGGTTAAGGGGTTCAAACGTTGTGATAATTTTTAAGCTTTGTTAATAATATTTTATTTTACCAAATTTAATTTATTTATAAAGATATTGAAAATAAAATAACACAACATTTTCAAACTTTAGCCTATATGACATTTTAGATTCTATTTTTGTTGTGCCATAAATTCAAATCATATCAAGGAAACTTTTTAACGACTTTTTTAATATGATTGAACCCTTCATACTCATTATATTTAACATAACTTGGTTTGACCTCTATTCTAATTAAGATTATTAATACTGATTATCACTATCAGGTGTCTATAGGCTTTAATTAAATACCATATTCATTTTCAGCACAATTAGCATCTATATCTATCACTGCGGTTGTGGCCCATTGAAAATCATAAAAAAATTAAACAAAAGTTTAATATAGATTTAATAGGTGGTATTTACAACTTGATGTAGCACACAGTACAAATTTGCACATTTTTTCACAAAGTCTATTATAAACTATCAGACAATATTTTTATTTGCAAATCTACATAAATTTGCGCACATCATTGTATCCATGACGGTACTGAAATGGATACACCAAAACGGAGTCAAAACGTATTGTTTTCGAATCTTCCGCTTACATACAAGCTTTGACAGATACGTTTTCCGGGTCGTAAACGTACATTATTATGTTTAGTGTATATACTGTTACGATTTCACCTTATTTACGATTTTCCTTATTTCTTTCCTTTGAATAAATCGAATTATTTTCTTATTGCAAATAATAAACACAGTTGAAATTTCCTATGGTAACTCTTTATTTACAGAAATTGAAATAATTACACAAGAGACTTTATTGAAACACTTTATTGAATATTTAAGTTAAAAATTTCCCAACCTAGAATAGAATAGAGCTCAATTTCAGTCAAAAATTCGGAAAAAAATTTGACCAAGTGCCAAAAGTTCGGGACAGCCTCTTGTACATATCTGTACTGCGATACCCTATGATTAGAAACGTATCCAAATATTTCTATAAAGTTCCAAAAATTTCAGACGGTTTTGCTCTAACTTTTTATTGGCAAAATTCGGTAGCAAGTTGTCAAATTTTCATAGAAAATTGAAATAAAACTGAATATCTACTGAATTTTGTCGTTAAAAAGTAAGAGCAAAACCGTCTGAACTTTTTGGAACTTTATAGAAATATTTGGATACGTTTCTAATCAGCGTAGGGTTTTAATATTCAATGGATACCAGCAAACATTGTAACCGAAATTAATAGCTATGAGGGTGACGGTATAGAATTTATTTGTTCGATTTTTGTGAGAGTAACGGTAATTAACAATACCGGTGCGCAGCAGAGAACTGCAACTGTTGATTGCAAAACGTTCATACGCAATCAGTACCGGAATAAACATTCGATTGCTTTCAAGCGCTGAATATTTTCAAATACAAATATTCATCACAGATTATAAATCATTCAAACCACATGCTTCTTGTTGCATCTATGATTTAATCATTGGTTTTTTCATACCAATCATTTCATTTATATTTGTTTTGTTCAACAACGATTATTTTGATGTAGAATAATTCAAAAAAGCAAAAATAAACACGTATAAGTTAATTCATGATTAAAACCAAGTAAAAGCAAAATAATTTAATTGCAATAAAAAGGGGGTTAAAACTATAGTATTGAATTTTTTAGAAATACACTTCATAAATGCTATAGTGTGCATTCCCATTATAAAATAAATAATACGATTTTTTTGAGTTTTTTAAAAAATAAATATTTATTATCATATATATTTTTTTATTTAACAACAAAAAAAACATAAATAATGAAAAAACATGTAAAAAAGACTTAAATTCGGCTGTGCCGAATATTTTAATACCCTCCACCATTGTCCTAAACAGTATTTTCACTGTTTTTAATATAAATAATGTAAAAAACTTTAGAAGTGAAATTATGAAGGTGAAATAAATTTTTTGAGATGTAAAATTTTTTTGGATGTAAAAACAAATTTTGTGGTTGGAAAAAAATTTTGGGATAAAAATATTTGAGGTGAATATAAAATATTCAATTCTAAGGGACTGGTTAAAAAACAAGAGAAAATATTTTACTTGCCAGTCGCTAAATTGTACTAAAATATACCAATTTGTATCGAAAACTTAGAGGTACCTTCACATTTTCACTGATAACTTTTTAACCGCTGGACCGATTTATTCTCATTTTCAGTACCAAACTGCTCTGGATCATCTAGGTAAAACAGACAGACGGACATCGCTTGATCCGCTTACAATTTCATAAGGATCACAAATAACATATATACTTTATATTTCGACATGTTACAAACGGAATGACAAACTGATATATACCCTCACAATATATGGTGGATGGTATAAAAATCACATTTCATATTTTATCCTAAGTATATTAATAAATAAATAAAATCTAACTAATGCTTTGATTTATACACGAAATGTATAAATATAACGCATTGACATATATTATTCAACGCATCGTTTCTCAAAAATGTGAAGTTGAAATGTTCAATCAGCCGACTAAACGTTCAACAACATGATGCTGCGCTTATTCAACGCTGTTTTGTTGGGTGATTAAATGTGAATAACTCATGTTGGAGAGAAGATTCATACTGATCCAAATTACGCGTTCAGTAACATGATGCCGATTTTATTTAACTCTGAGTTTTGTTGAGTGATTAAATCTGAATAAAACATGTTTGATAGAAGATTCAAACTGATCCGAATTACGCGTTTAGTATCATGATGCTGATTTTATTCAACTGTGTGAATAAGAATTGAGTGATTACATGTGAATAAGATTAAATCAAGAAAAAAGTTTATTTTGCAGTTCTCTGGTGCTGTATTATAAATTACATTTTTCATTATAACTTTAAAAAAAAGCATTATAAACTTTATGTTCAATTATACGTTTTTTTATTCTTAAGTTCTATTGTAATAAAACTCTAGTATAACATAAAAAGTGAAAGAATTGTAATTTATTCTATGAAGAAATGTAATTTTTTCTATGAATTTTTGGAACTACCCAGAAAAATAATGGCATGGGCAACGGTAACCGTATTTGGATTTTTTTTTTTTTGAGGTATTGGTATTAAATTTGAAACAGAATTTTTGCGATACCATTTAATATGGTAACTATAAAAAACCTTGTTTAATTGTGTCACTAACTCAACACAAAAGTAGAGCATTAAATGATTTTTTGCCTCAAAAGAATTCAACACCATCACAGAAATCTCGAGATATCGATAAGGTATTTCAAAAAACTAATATGTACTTTATTTTTACACTCAAACTATTTTTTAGTTTAATGTCACTACAACGACAAATTTGTTTATCAGCTCAAATATATTTTCTCTACAAAGATTTTAAAAATTAATAAGGATAACAAAATGATTTATGTGTAACTAACTTAATGTAATCAACACAATTTAAAAGTATGTATTGTACTTATTAGAAATGTAAGTTAGTTAATATACTTACATACTTATAATGTATTTGATAGGCATATAATAGATCATGTTTTATTATGTTAAAAACCATGTTAAGACCATATTAACAACAATTTGTTTAAAATGCAAGACAACAACGTGTTTAACTGTGATGAATGCAACTTACCAACAACAGCAACAACTAAATCGACATAGGTATCAAGTTATCATTATGTTGCTGTTTTTGTTGTTGTCGTTGTTGTATACATATTTTTTTCTTTCTCCCAACATTGGAAACTTGAACAATAAACGACAATGACGATGACTGCGATCAGTTTTAAGCGGCGCTTGTGTATGCAACAAGAACAACAACATTGATATAAACTAACTTAATCCTCAAATTACATGTTCTTAGTTTAGTGGTGGCGTTTACGTGAAAAAGTTTATTTGCCCAAATTCAACACGATTTGTGTAAAATCCCACAGGCATAAATTGCCCACTGATGGACGGACGGGCAGATGGACGACCAAACGGATGGATGACCATAGTGATTAGAAGTTAACATCGTAAGCTACCCATAAAAAGACAACAGAAAAAGAAAGAAATAAAACAAAAAAAAAAAAAAGGAAAAGCAAACAAAATACAGCAGAGTTGAGCTGGGCTAAAAGTTATTTAGGAGCGGTGGGAAAATCAACATTATACCCCACAACTTGATTTATTTATGCTACCAAAACATCTCATAAATAAATCCGCTGTTTACTTTGCTGGTGTTTCTGTTGTTTCAATTTACTATTTTGCTTGTTGCTCTCCACCTTGGGGATCGGGCCAGATTATATACTACTATATGTATGTATGCATGTATTTATATTTGAGTATTTCTATCGTATCTATATTTTAAGTAAATTTAACAATAGTTTTAAGTGTCGTCGTTATTGGCATTAATAGGAAACTTATTTTTTAATTCTGAATTTTAAGGATAAATTGAAAGAAAATATCACAGACTACCCAGACAAGAAACAGCTGATTGAATCAAAATGGCTACTAGAAATTGAGTTAAAGGAAATGTCAAATTACAGTGTTATACAGAAAGGGATAGATATACAAAAAATGTATATCACAATTTATGTGAAGTATATTTTTTCTATATCATTTTGCAAATCACTGCAATGTCAAAATAACCATACGGTTCGAGGATTCTTGTTTGACATATGTCATTGGAAAACTGACTGTGTAGTCTGTGGAAAATATCATCAAGTCTTCCTTTTCAATCTGTAATTATGACGATAATTTAAAGAATAAATAACAAAAAAATTAAATACCGATTATATATCTCAATATAGTATCATCATACAACATTGGGCCCTGGTCGCATTGAAATATTCTCTACATGCACGACATCACTTGGAGGTTGTTGAAAAGTCTTGATTGTGTGTGCTGTTTAGGATTTGGCTTTTACGCCAGGGTATACAAGGCTTGGATCCCGATCGAAGGAAAATAGTTACTGATGGCATCAGTGAAAGAATATTTAGGGTTGAAAGTATTACTATCGAGGAAGGCTGATCGCCCGAATCATCAGATCTTAATAAGTGGTATGTTATTTTTACTCTCGTTTTACGATTGAACAACATTGGGAAATATTGCAAACTTATTTTCAAAGTGAGTGCTGTGCTGCCCAAACAGTAGTTTTGTTGAAAAGAAGTTTTGGCCGAAATGAAGCACTAACCGCGCGTGCTGTACGCAAGTTTGTACAATTCGTGAGACTGGTTTGTTAGTGCGTACCGATAAGAATGTGACTGCTGTGGGCGAAAGTATAGAACACTGCCCAAGATCATCGACCCACCATCGATCTAAACAACTCGGCATTTCAAGCACCACCGTGATGAGAATTCTGCATTAAGATATAGGATAATTCGCATACAAGTTCCAATTGACTCAAGAATTGACGCCGAACGAATGCCCTCTGCTACGGCTACTTATTTGAGCCTTTCCGAATCTCCAATCGGACATCAAATTTGGCCGAAAAAATCATCTTTTCTAACGAGGCGCATTTTCATCTCGGCGCCTATGTCAAGAAAAAAAAATTGTCACATATGGGTATCGGAAAACCGGCACGTCATTGTTAAGAAGCATCCACAGAGAGTGACAGTTTGCTGTGGATTTTGGAGTGGGGCATCATTGGCCCATTTTTTTCGAAAATGCTGCAACGGTGCTGAAAACGGTGCAACATCGAGCTCTATGAAGCCATGGTTACGGTATTTTCATGGGGTGAAATGAAAGATATTAATTCGAATAATCTTTTTGGTTTTAGCAGGATGGCACACTTTTTTACACAGCTCATCAAATAATCGTTTTTTTTGTGCGGTGGCATTAAAGATCGATGCTATGCGAATAATCCAGAAAAGAGCCACATCCCTAAGGCTAATATCGTCCAAGTCATTCGTGAGATAGAACCAGAAACTGTCAACAAAGACTTGCAAAATTGGACTAACAGGATGAGCTACTGCCGCGGCAGCCACATGAATGAAATCGTGTTGCATAAATAATGGGAATATTTGTTACGCAGACAGGTTACATACCAATGACATACGTCAAACAAGAATTGTTGAACCGTATGGTTATTTTGACATTGCAGTGATTTGCAAAATGTGATCCAAAAATATACTCCATAAAAATTGTAGTACATATTTTTTTGTAAATCTATCCCTTTTTGTATAACACTTCAATTTTGAAATTTCCTTTTACTCATTTTCTAGTCGCCATTTTGATTCAATCAGCTGCTTCCATAATATACCATAATATACCAAACGAAATTAAGTTTAATTCATTTAATTTTTATTGTAGAGAAAAAAAATCAAATTTTTGTCATGTGTTTAAATGAAATAAGGTATCAAACAAAAAATTATAAAACTTAAGGAGATTTTTAATATATAATTATTTATTTTATTATAATTATCTTATTTAGTTTTAATCATGTGTTGATTCAGCTTTTTTCAATTTCGTTCGGGTTTTATCCGGAGCTTTCTTTTCAACTATGTATAATAAATAAATAATAAGTGGCAATCCTCGGTCCACTACATAGCCAAAATTGATATTAATTTTTTTATTTTCTCGATTACTTAAACATAACGTAGAAATAAATCAGAATCTCCAACATTTTTACCTATTTTACTGCAATGGCAAAGCAAATTTTACGGAAAAAAATGTAGCGTTCGCAACAAATATTATAAAATATATATAAAAATAATTTCTTCGAATTTTAATTTATATTACAATTATAATTTACACCAAAATTATTTTTGAATGCGTTCCGTGGTATACATATTTTCTGAGTCAGGTGAGTGGGAAAATCACAGGTCGATTTTTTTACCACTGGACGGATACGATATTTAGACTTTCTGTGACAACTGCAATCATTTACATGTTTTATAATAGCTGATAGTGACCAAACCAGGGACTTCATGTAAATATTTATATGTTTGTTGACATTAGCTTGAGAACAGCATAAACTTAATATATTAGCGAATCAATAAATTTGCAATAAAAAGGCAAATACATATTTGTTAACTTTTGCATTTTTGGTATAATTAATGTTTTGTCATAGGATTGTTATTTCTGAATGTTTTCAAAAAAATTAAAATTCCAAAGCATATTTTTGTCATTTCGCTGAGTTTTTGCACTATTTATATATTTTTAAAAAATTGTTCTTCTTCAAAATAATAAATATTTTCGTAGTGAATTGTATCCTCAAACAGGAAAATGTCAGAATGTTTTCTATGTTTAATATAGTTGTTTAGAGAAAAAAAAACTATTACAGTTTATATACAATTTATAACGGTGTTATAATTCAATATTAAATTCATATTTTTAAGATTTGCAATGCACATTTTTCGATTTTTAATGCATAATTTTTAGTGATTAAACTCCCTTGTCCTGCCTTTAGTACTTTCTTTTTTGTGTTTTGACATTAGATATTGGGCTTTTTGTTCGGCCGAAGGTTACCTGTATTCCTTCATTCCGCATGGTGCAAAAAGTGCTGTTCCGTGTCCAAATTACATCGGGTATTGATTGGGAGAAACAGTCGTTTTAAATCTGCTGACTAAACTGGTGCATTCATTGCAATTCATAGGTTGGTGTTTCGTTTGTCTCAGACGACGATTTATATTCGCGTACCCGGCAAAACGTGACATTGGCCGTTATTGAGAAATGCTCTTGACTGGCAACTGGAACAGGCAGAAACTGCTCGGTCAAGCATTGAAACGCTACAATCATAGGGGTGGCGCAACATATATTTCGTGTCTACATGGCCGAAGTTTTGCTGCGTAATGCGAAATCGCCGGCAAAAGTATTGCTACTGAACATATTCTGTGCAGAAAGGTAAAACGCTTCGTCCATCCACATTTGTCACAAAAATTTTTTGGTCACATGCATATTTGTATTCCTGGTCAATTCTCATGAGAAAAAAAGTTTTAAAATAAACATTTTTCACGTTTATAGCACATGTACAAATTTTCATTAATTTTTACTCTGCAGTTTTAGAGTGGTTTGAAGTGGGCTAAGAAATATAATAAATTTGAGAGGAAAAGGAACATAACTTGTTTGATAAAAATCTAACTTCAACAACACATGTAGTGCATATCTGCAAAAGTCGATTGCCTGATCTCACGATCTAACGCCAGGTAAATCAAAGAAATTTATTTGCACTAAATCTGTGTTTTTAAAAATAAATTATGGTCTTTTAAAAAATGTTTTTTTTTGGTACAAGTTTAGTTTACTAATATATATTCGTAAATGAAGGTTGCTTCATCGCTACCATTGAGGGATCCTGTGCTATACTCTGGAGTAAACTGTCTCCTGATAGTTGAGAGTGAGATACATACTGCACAGGAACTGTGGAAGGTTTATAATAGTTTTGTAGGGTTCTTAATCCAACATCTTAAGATGGGGTACCATTTATAAAGGCTCAACCAGGAGCGTGTCACCTTTATGTCCATTGTGTATATCTTGTAAGATTCTGGTGTGGTTCTAGCAGTTTCATTTTCAAGAACATCATGTAATCCCCTAGTCTTTATTAAATGAGTCATTAAAAGTTATTTCGACTGAACTTTTGATCTGGTACAAATGATCCTGACGATGTCGCAGTGCCGGCCTTTGGTCTATAACTAAAATTCAGTATATAAATAAATCCTGACCAGAGATATAATAAATAGTTTTATAAACGCCACCCTTCTACAGTTCAAAGTATGTGAGTACGTTTGTAAGCGTAAAATGAAAGGTGCATAGGTTCTGGGTTAAGCAGATGCTACAACACGCGGGTCGAGTCGTCGTTGCATCGTGAATAAATAGTAAATACATACGACCTCAAAAGAAATAGTTATTTAAACGAAATTCAAATGTTCAATGGGAGAATCACTAATGCATACAGTCAGTCGACAATCCGTGATTGTTTTGGAGGGCAGGCGTAATAATAGTTGGCAACAAAGTGCCACTCCAAAATATCAGTGACTATTCAAGTATTGTTCTTTAGCATGCAGACAAAATGTATATGTAGATACAGACAGACGACAGCCAGGCGCAAGAAGACAATTTTTACACCATTGATTGTATAGTTGATGCGCTAAAATCGCATTAATAATCGAAGATGCCACGTTTTGTCATCATATCTAGAGATTCATGGCTTTGTTACAAACACACTCATACATATGATTGATACTATGATATATATTTTGTACAATCATACCAAAATGAGACCAACTATTCTTGTACAAAGACAAAAATCAGGAGAATAACTAAATCGAATAACGGATCCGGCCACGTTGACCGTTATCAACTTTGAAAGTAAACAGTTTTTGTATAATTGATCTAAAAATTTTAAAATTTATTGGTTACTTCCAAAAAACTAAAAACTACCTAGTAAATCTTGTCCATCGATCTAACTTCTTACCTACACTATTGTAGACTTTATTTTTAACTTACTTGTTTTTAAAAATATTTTGAATTTGGTATGTGAAGTAAGGTTCTAAAGTAATGGAAGGGTAATTGATTTGACATATTATCAGGTAATTAGCTTGGTAATACTAACATATTATTTTATAGAAAAATGTCAGCCTTGTTTTGGCTGATCAATTATCAGCCCGTGTTCAAGATATCTTTTTTTGTAATTGCTTTTTGTTTTTGCTTTCATGCTTGATTTACGCAATCTCACTTCCTGTCCCCTATTGTAAAGTATTAAATTTAGCTTTTATAAATTATGTGCTTACATTAAACTGACAGATAAATATCGCACAAGGAGGAGAAAAATGGCTGTAGCTACCATGTGCCTGAATATGCGAAGCCACAATGGCAAAAGTAAAATGTCCAGGCAATGGATCTCTCCCTTCTATTATCGAAATGTACGTAAACTTCACTATACCAAAAAATGTGCATTTTGCTTTATAATACTTAGTTTTGAAATTTTTCTATCAAAGAATGAAGAATTTATAAAACATGTTTTATAAAGTTTATGAAAAGTTTCATCGTATTTATAAAAACTTCATAAATATGATAATTCATTGTCCAACGCAACTTTTTCATAAGTATGGTGCAGCTTTTTCTCCCAGTGTCGAACCAAGCCCAACAAATACTTATTCAGAGCATTATCGAAATGTACGTAAACTTCACTATACCAAAAAATGTGCATTTTGCTTTATAATACTTAGTTTTGAAATTTTTCTATCAAAGAATGAAGAATTTATAAAACATGTTTTATAAAGTTTATGAAAAGTTTCATCGTATTTATAAAAACTTCATAAATATGATAATTCATTGTCCAACGCAACTTTTTCATAAGTATGGTGCAGCTTTTTCTCCCAGTGTCGAACCAAGCCCAACAAATACTTATTCAGAGCAGCAAATAAACTGAAAACATTTAGATTGTTCACGAGGGGTTTGCTAAATGCTGTATGTGTTACATTGTCCTATTAAAACATAATTGTTAAAAGTACATCAACTGATGCTAGGATGATAACACATTTGTAACTATGTTAAATTCAATATGTTAAGGGTGCTAACAAAAAAAAAAAACCCAACAGCAAATCGTCGCTATAGTGAAATAAAATGCCTAATTACTATGTTTTTAATAGGACGATACAACACTTAGTACAGCTTGTGAACTCTTTCATTATGAACGGAACAGAAAAGCAATGCAAAAAGAATTCTTATATTCAGAAAAATTACATAAATAAGTATAATGCCTTTAATCCTAGTGTAATTAATAATTATATTTAGACCTAATTTCCTTATAAACGCGTAAATAGAAAACATCCCTGCGGGAAAAGGTCCCATCCCAGGACACAACACATGACCAGTTCATTGTGATAGAGACCGGTCACTTTAACATGTGCTTGTCCTAGGAGGGGGTCAATGCCCTCTGTGATATGTCGCAGGACATGTCAGTCAACTAACCCAAAAGAACATATCACAGAACTAACGCATAGGAACATGTCATGACCGGTCTCGTGGAAAGACTTTAGGAACCGTGGAAGGACTTTTTACCTATCTTGGGATATGTATTTTCGGAACCGATCCAATTTTCACCCATCATGGAACAGACTCCAATTCCCCATTTAAAGAGTACTGAAAATTGGTACGGTTTGTTATACTGTAGTGTTTTGGGCATAGTTGTTGTAATTTCAGCTAAATCTTATAACTTTGATGATGCGCGCGCAGACGCCAAAAATCAAATTTCTGTGGGGTTTATGGCTATTTTGAAGATTTTTTTAAATGTATAAATTTTAAGCAAATGTCTTGCAAATTATTGTACTTTAATATCTTGTGTATAACTACATAATGAAACTTTTAGCTAAATCCGTAGGTTAAAATATTTTTTTTTTTTTGCAAATTTTTACAAAAAATCATATAAAATATGCCTTATTTTAACAATTATTAAAAAATCTGCATGTCTAGAGTAACTCAAATATAATAATTCGTATTACTTTTTCTAATATCTCGTTTAAATATTAAATTGTAAACTGAATACAAATGTTTTTTTTTTGTATACAAAAAATTGACACTCTATTATACATACAGTAGTACACTTTATGGACCCATATTTTTATAAAAGTTTGTGTACTCGTATTAAAAATTCTTGTTTTGTAAATTTTTTTTTTTTAATATTTTAATAATCAAATAGTTATTTTAAATTTATTATCATTTAAGACCGCGTTTATGAGGTGTGATCATACATGTGTCCACGGTTATATTCATACTTGATATGACTGTAAATATTTCAAATGCTTTTATTTTATAATCAGCTACTAAACCCAACAAAGATTCATTATTTGCTAAACAAAATACGATGCAACATTAGTATTATTCACTATTTTCATGCTAAACTTACATATAACATACACTGTGTGCTAACTGAAGAAGAGTTGAACGTTTCAACTGACTGACTGCTTTTTTTGAGGTTATGTGAAAGGTCAAGTTCGTGATCGCATTCAAACATTTTGCCAAACATCCAGTATTCTTGCTCTTTAAAGGCCATAGAGAGATTTTTCATTCAAAACGACGACTACGAACAATAAGACGACGTTTTCGTCATCAACATTTGAATCATCAGAGACGACAAAGAAAAATTGAAGATGAACGTGCCACCACCGCACCACGATTCTACTTTATACATACTAATGCGACTGTAATGTAACTGCCACTGCATCTCTTTACGTTTACGAGTGTATCTCTAAGTAAGTATCGTAGTGTTTGTAGCCAAATTAAGGAGTTGGTAGTGAGGAAGTGTTCGCCATAGTACCAACATTCAATGATGTTGCCAACATTGTCATAGTAATATTTGTGGTATGCCGCAAAGCTGAGCAGCACAAGTTGTTAATATTGGAGACAATATGTCTCATAGGATCGTGCAGCAGCCGCAACAACAACCAACATACCAATTGACGGAGACATTCACTACAGACATTTTACCTCGTATGCTAGTGAGTGAGCTTCGCATTAACCAGTGGTGCTGTTTGGAAATCGTGCTGCAGCAATATCAGAAAGTTGACAAAATTGTCAAGCGGTGACATGTTAACGTATTCCACCTTCTTTGTAAATCATAATCATTAGTTCGATTACATTTTTTTGTTTATTTTGAACTTTCATTGTCTTTGATTCGATAGTCAAGCAACCAATGAAGCAACTCCCCACTCTCAACCATCTGATGAGATTGATAGACAAAAAGAATAACAAATACATCATCATGACCTAAAACAATGTTAGATGACCTATTGAGGAATCTGATTGCTCCAATTTGGGAGCAGTACCTACTTATGTAGGTTATTATACATCATTTTGAAGTGGCTGTGAATATAAATTTTCCCACAGATGAAATGAAAGCAAATATCTAAAATAAACTTATATCAATTGCCAAAATGCAAACAAAAATATTATTGTTAGTATTATTTAAGTAGGTGTTGGTTAGATAAGAGAAATTAGTTTCCTTTATGATGAATTTCATTTAAAAATCGAGATCAAACTGAAATTTTGAACCCGACCACCTCAGATATCGATGAAATTTTGTTTATAGCTAAATTTGATCAATACAAACAAACTCTCATTTTTAGAAATGACTGTTTTGCTATTTTTGGGGCGTGGCACAGTGGGAAAGTTTTCGAAAAAACGCGAAAATAGTCGAAAAGAGCTCCATTTAAACTACAATAACTCAGAATCGGCTGAACGGATTTATATGATCTTGATCATTAAAAAGATATTTTAACAGGCTTTATGACACGTTTAAAAAAAAATTATAAAAAATTTATAACAAAAAGAAAATTTTAACTAACGAAAAATCCGAAAAGATCAAGGGTTTTTTTACAGTGTATTATTTTTGTATATCATATATACCATATCAAAAAATAAAAATTGGTCCTTTTTTAGTTTTTTTTATATAATTTATTGAGTAGTGTCACTTCTAGTAATTGCCCTTATATTTTATATTTACAGGTAAAATAAATAAACATTGTCCCAGGAAAATTAATATGTCGTAAAATTATTATTATTATTATTTTTGTCTGAAAAATTCTTTGGAAAAAACATTGATGACTTTTTTTATGATTCTCAGAATTAAAAAAAAAAAAGTAATAAACAAAAGGTTATTTGATTTTTATGATTGCGGTAACAAACTAAAAAACGGTCATAAATGTTCGTGGACAATTCAAAGGAAAACAGGAAAGTGCAGTTTTTTAAATATTTGGGTTTTTTCCGTTGGCTACCTGCATGATTTTTTTACAGAAATTGAATCCACATTTATGAGTGCTCATGTTTTGGAACGTTTTAAAACGGGTGGCTGAATCAGGTATATAGCTACCCTTAAAATATGCACCCATTCATAAGTACCTGCCAGTAAAATATTGAAAAATACGTAGTATTTATAGGTGTTCCTTATCGATTTTTGTCATTCAACAACGAACGCGAAAAGTACAAGCGATTACAATTTTTACGCGTATATTTTAAAAATTTTAGTGAATATGAATTTAAACAATAAGTACAGATGCATAAAAATATCTATTAAGTGTTGCGCTTCGCTTCGTAAAATAAGTGAAAACGAGGCTGCAAATATAATTGAATATTTTCCAGCTGTCGCCAGCATTCATTGTAGCCGTATTTGCGAAACTTGGCGGAATACACTGAGAAAAGCGCGCAGTCGTAATGAATCCAAAGTGGAGCAGAATGAAGTCTCAAATTTTTTACCAACAACGCCCAGCGATGAAATTAGCGAAGAATTGAATGAACTTCAAACTTGTACCAGCCGTAATACAAACATCGAAAGCAACGAACTCATTGAAAATATAAATGATCATATTATTCCTCATCTACCAAACCAAATGTCGCCTCTTAAAAGGAAATATATCAAACGAAATGCATACAGAAATAGAAAATCACTGCAAATTTTGGAAAATGTAGCAGATTCACTTGGAGCTGATCCATTGTCTGATTTGTCAGCGCAACTTGAAAACGTCAAAGCCATTTACGAAGAAATTTTGCAAAACATCAAATATCAAATAGAGAACAGCTCAAATCTTTTGGAACAGCAAAAACTTGTATCTCTCTTACCAATCAATATGAGTCACGCAGAAATTAAAGATCGTTTTGGGGATGATATATCTCACGATTGTATCAAAAAAAGTTAAGATATCCAAAGGAATAAAACGAAGTTTGCAGATATCAATCTTTTAAAAATGAGCAGACGTAGTTTACCAACCGAAACTCTAAGAAGCTCAAACTATCAGAGGAACTCAAGGCTTTCATTCATTCATTCCGATAAATGAAACTTTTGTACATGTGCGCAGATATTCTGACTGTGCCAAATTTGAGCAGCGCAAAATTTCTTACAAATTATTAACTTAGAAAAATGTTATCATTATTCGAATTATTTCGAAAACTTTCGGTACGTATTACTAGAAGTGACACTACTTAAAAAATTTGGGTTAAAACATATTCACAATTTTCCTGGGACAATGTTTATTTATTTTACCTGTAAATATAAAATGTAAGGGCAATTACTAGAAGTGACACTTCTTAATAAATTATATAAAAAAAACTAAAAAAGAACCCATTTTTATTTTTTGATATGGTATAGGTGAAGGATAAACTTTTATAAAAAATAATACACTGTAAAAAAACCCTTGATCTTTTTGGATTTTTCGTTAGTTAAATTTTTTTTGTTATAAATTTTTTACAGTGTAAAACGTGTCATAAAGCCTGTTAAAATATCTTTTTAATGATATCAATATCATGTAAATCGGTTCAGCCGATTCTGAGTTATTGTAGTTTAAATGGAGCTCTTTTCGACCATTTTCGCGTTTTTTCGAAAACTTTCCCACTGTGCCACGCCCAAAAAATCGCAAAAAAGTCATTTCTAAAAATGAGAGTTTGTTTGTATTGATCAAATTTAGCTATGAACAAAATTTCATCGATATCTGAGGGGGTCGGGTTCAATGCATCTCCATTTTTACATGAAATTCATCTTATGCGAAAACACTGTTAAAATTGCATGCTATAAGGATTTCAGTTAAGGGCAGAGCCTGATTTAGAACCTTTAAGGAATCGAGTTTTTTTTCACATAACAGCAATACCAAAATTTCAAAACGAAATTCCAAGTATCCTATTAAAATCAAAATCTTCAGTTACTGCATGAATTTTTTAAATAATCAATGGCGATGGATTGTAATTTTGAGCTAAATTTAATACCGTCGTAGGGGTTAATATAGCCCGAAACCAAAAACAGGTTGACTGGCTATTGCTTATTTGAAAATCCGAATAAACCGAAAACCGTTATTTTTTTATCGAAAGCGTTTTTGCATGTATATTTACTTATAAATAAAAATATTAACTAGAGTCAGCATTTATGCTCTGTAAAATTCTACAGGTTGGTTGAAAAGTTCCTGCGCTCACCAAGAGATGGCACTGCTAGCTCCAAACTTTTTTTTTCTCAAGTTGGTATAACTGTCCTGAGAACACATGCAAAGTTGCAAGTCATTCTGTCAATTCTTTCTTTGTTTACAAGCCATTTGAAGTTGACGTGTCATTGATTTTTTTTTAATATGGAAAAAATTGAATATCGTGCAGTCATTAGATTCTTTGTTTTGAAGGGTTTAAAAGCAAAGGAAATTTATGAACAATTGTTAGAAGTGTATAAGGAGTCCTCACCTTAAAAACGCACCGTTGAATTTTGGGCTGGTGAATTTAAACGTGGTCGTACCAGCCTTGAAGACGATCCACGCGAAGGACGACCAAAAACTGCAACCACAGCAGAAATCATTGAGCAGGTACATAATATGGTTAGTGAAGATCCAAGTTTGACTAAGCGTGAAATTGCTAATGCCATAGGCATCTCAGACGAACGAGTACTCCATATTTTACATGAAGAATTACGTATGAAAACACTGTTTGGAAAGTTAGGGCCGCACACATTAACAATTCAACAAAAACTGGATAGAAAACAAATTTCTCAGCGTCATTTGGAGCGTTTTAAGCCGAATAAAACCGACTTCTTGCGTCGTTTTATAACTATGGATGAGACTTGGATATACCACCATGATCCATAATTGAAACAAGAACGTTTACAGTGGACTGAAGCTGGTTGTTCAGCTCCAAAGCAGGTGAAGTCACAACGATCAGCAAAGAAGGTTATGGCATCAGTTTTTTTGGGATGCAAAAGGAATTTTGTTGATTGATTATCTTCAGAAAGGTAAAACAATCAACTCTGAAAAAAGTGTTTTGACGATTGCTAAATTCAAAGAATTAAAGTACGAATTGCTTGAACATCCACCGTATTCACCAGATTTGGCTCCCAGTGACTACTATCTCTTCAGAAATCTCAAACAATTCTTTCGTGGAAAGCATTTTTCGTCGAATGAAGAGGCCATAGCAGCCGTAGACGGTTATTTTGCAGAGTTTCCGAAAAACCATTATAAGGATGGGATAAAATTTTTGGAAGATCATTGGAACAAGTGTATTGAGCTTCTAGGAGATTATATTGAATAAAAAATATATATCGTAACAAAAACAGTATTCTTTCATTTCAAGCGCAGGAACTTTTCAACCAACCTGTATTATGAAATTAGCAGAACATAGCAAAAAGTAGTAATTTTATAAAATTTTGTACTTGCTATTTATATTTTTTCACCTAGTACACTTTCCTCTAGTAAAGGGTGTCCCAAGAAGAACGCAATTTTTAAATTTTAAATAAAACACAGATATTTAAAAAAAATCGTGAAACTTTATTATATCGTAAAGTAGACAGAATGAATATATGGAACAATATATCGTGCAGATGGCCGCCGCGGCTTTGCTGGCATGCACGCGATCTTTTAATGAAATTTTCAATGACCGTTTTGCATGAATGCTGCGGTATTTCATTAATGCAGCGTCCAATTTCCTCTTTTAAGGCTTGAGTCGTCGTCGGCTTATTCGCGTAAACCATCGACTTCAAAAAACCCCAAAGAAAAAAATCTAATGGTGTTAAATCGCACGATCTAGGCGGCCAATTCTGATCTCCAAAACGCGAAATAACACGACCGGGAAATGACTGATGCAGCAATTGAATTGTTTCTCTGGCTGTATGACATGTGGCGCCGTCTTGTTGGAACCACATGCCCTCCACATTCATTTCTTCAATTCTAGGCAAGAAAAAACTGGTTATCATTTCACGATACCGAACACCATTGACTGTTTGCTCTTGACCTGCCTCATTTTCATAAAAAAAAGGTCCAATGATTCCTCCAGCCCAAAAACCACACCACACAGTGACACGTTGAGGATGCATTTGCTTCTCTTGAATCACTCGAGGATTTTCCTCACAACAAATGCGACAATTCTGCCTATTGACGAAGCCATCAAGATGAAAATGGGCCTCGTCACTGAAGATGATTTTATCGGCAAAATCAGCATTTTCATGTTGTCTCTCCAATACCCAATTAACGAACTCCCTTCGCTGTCCATGGTCAGCTGGCTTCAGTTCCTGAGTCAATTGAACTTTGTATGCATGAAGATGCAAATCTTTCGTCAAAATCCGCTGCAAAGTGGATTTGGAGACACCGATTTGCTGAGCTCGGTGTCGAATTGAGGTGGATGGAGTTTGAGCGACATCATCACGTACAGCTGCGACATTTTCGGTCGATCGACCTGGTCGATGGCGCGTTGTTGTCTTTACATCACTAACAGACCCAGTTTCGGCAAATTTATCCATTAATCTCTTTACAGTTGACTCTTTTGGAGCATTATTGTGACCCCAAATTGATCGCAATTTGCGAACTGTAGCCGCAAAACTTTCACCATTTTGGTAAAACAATTTCACAATGAGAATGCGTTGTTCATTCGTGTAGCGCTCCATTTTTACTAACCTCGTACCTTCTACTAGCAAACAATAACAATTGTTCAAATGTCAAACAATGACACTTCGAATGTTGCCAGATTTAAAAATTGCGTTTTATATCCATACTCCAAGGAACACTTAGTTCAAATGTCAGGTTTTTAGCCAAAGCGATTGGGGGAGACTATTTCGTTTTTATGTCTTAATTTTTTATAGTAAAGCGGTTTGGAAGGAAACACATATTAAACAATTGATTTGTAATAGGTTACTCTTTGGATAAGTTTTCAAAAAGTAACCTATTACTAAAACTCCAGTGATCGCATACTAAAAATTTCAAGTTTTTGCCTTCCCTTAACTACACTGTTCCTCTTTTAATTTGATTTATCTATATAGTATTTTTTCCAATATAAAGGTAACAATAAGTAAAAAAGCAAAGTCAAAAATATGCCCATTCTCAATATATTTTATAGTTTAAATTTAAATATAATTTAAAATTAATAAAAAATCACTTTATAATTGGTCTACTAACTTTTTTTTTATTTTTTTTAATCCGCAAAGAGTGATGATTATTCTTTTTTTCTCTTTCTTAACAGCCAACAAATTCTAAACTGTTAAAAAATTAACAACGCTCTTTTAACTGTTAGCCAATTAATTATAAAAAAATTAAAACATATTTTATCAAATCGTTTTTAATGAAAATATTAACTCAAACAAAAAACAATATTTATATATTATTTATTTAAAGTAAATGTCAGAAAATAGTTTGGAAATATATTTCTTTTTATATCAACTGTTTTAGGCGGTTAACTTATCTAATTAATAACTAGAGTAAAACGTTAACCACAGACATTTCTATATAAATTTGATATTCACAACTATGGTTGGGCCTTAGCCTTTGGTTATTCTGAAATCAGTTAGCTCGTCTCAATCATTTATGAACAAATGTTCAAATAACATTTTACTAACAACAGTCATTTACTGTTAAAATATTTTGAGTGCAGTAAATTTTATTTATCTCTGAGTATATTCTAAAAGTTGTGGTTTCATGGAGCAGGTTCTTTTTCCACTGTTTCCATGGAACAGGTTCTTAAACTTATTACTGGAAGTCGAAAAATAATGTTACACTGTCCCAGAACCAGTTTTTTAACTGGTTCAAAAAGTTGACGGAGGAGGAGCTTTGTGGTTTAAATTGTTTATAATTTTTTTACTTAAGCGATTATTATTTGTTTAATAGAGTGTTTAATTGAGGTTTTTTTATTAACTATGAAAAATTACATCTGTAAGCTGTGGCCATTTTCTGCTTTGTCAATAAAGGTCTTTCTAACACGTTTCCGTAACTTTTCGAATTTTCTTTTTTTTTTGCAAGTCTTGCATTTATAGAAGGTTACGCAATCTTGGAGGATTGTTTTCTAAATTGAACTTTGTCCTAAATTGAAATTGTGTCCTAAATTGAACGGCTTAATCGATTGCATTTTTCTTAACTTAGGAGATGCGCTGGTTTGGGTGCTTTTGATGTATACATCCATCGATATGATATAATTCCCCTGTGTGATTGACATCCTATCGATCAAGACAAAAGCACTGTCCATGCGTATACCCAATGAATACAAATTCATTGTAACAACCGAATTTCTTGCCAACCGAATTGTTGTAACAGAATTTCGGTTCAAACCAAATATTTCAATTGTATCAGGAAAACATTTGGTTGGGACAAATAAATAATTCGGTTGCTGCAACCGAAATATTCAGTTGGCAAGAAATTCGGTTGTCACGATGAATCTGCTTTCTATGTGTAAGAGCAAAGCTATAATTTCTTGATTTTTTTCAAATAAATACCAAAGAAAGAAAAAACATAACAAAGATAACAAGACAATAAAAAAATAACAAAAGGTTTGTTTTTTTCGAATTTTATATCTATAACTACACCCAGAAAACAGTATCAGTGTGGCCACCGAATTTGTTGCTAATCGAATTCTGGCGGTTACGACAACTGTTTTCATATTAAATTATATTTTTCGTTATGAAAGCCAATATTCAGTTGTAAAATTTAATATTTATATTTCACAGAAATATTATTATGTTCCACAAAATTTTATTTAAAAACAAAATTTTTAGATTTTTCTGGTATCGAACCTGGGCAATCAGATTCATAGTTCACACTCTTGCTTACTGCACGACAACTAATTTTAATTTTCTTTGATATATTTGTCATTTAGACTTTTGAATATTTTATTTTAATTAAAAAAAATTATTTTTTTTGAATGTGCCTTTTCCGGGATTTGAGTTCAGAAATTCGAAATACTAGGCTAGCTCTCTACCCACTAGCCTACAAAATTTATAAATTTTAGTAACTAATTTTGAATTTAATTAATTTTTTTATAGCAGAAAATTCGTTTTCAAACACCAATCGTTAGTGGCTTCTTTAATCAATACAATCCACAATTCGGTTGGTTCAACTGAAACCCTAATGTAATGATATATTCCATCAGGATAACCGTATTTGTAGTTACCACTTTCGAATATCGACCAAATTTCTAATATATATTTACAAAATAAATGATTGCCTTCACCGCGCACAAATACTAAACGAATTTTATTTTTAAAGATTATTGGAAAAACCAATAATTGAATATGATTGATTTTTAGTTTCTTTTTCGTTTTTTAATCCCCAATTCAACATTTTTGCTTTATTAATAGATTTTAGGTTATTCCAAATAAAATTAAATCCTTACAAATAAATGTTAATGGTTTTAATCGAATTGCAACCAATCTTTTCTCTGGGTGCACTTGTAAAGAAAACGACTATCCATACTTACCTGACTTTTCTTTATTTTTTGTAAACAAATACAATTTGAGTATCTGAACGAATGCTGTTTTCGTATATGAACTTGGCGGGAACGAGAAATAGAGTAATTATATTCTTTGCCCTGCTCTACCTTTACTTACAAAAACATGATTCATTTATTAGCTTTCGTTTTATTTAATATTTTATCAAATTAAAAATACAAACATTTCAAATATTTTTATGACAGATATTTTTGTTTACGTTTAAAAGAGAAAAGGCAATAATTTCTAAGACTTGGCATCATTTTATACATTCTTAATTTTAAAGTTGCTATATCTACAACTACTTATCAAGTCTAAACTCACCAAACAAATTCTGTAATGACAACTGAAAGTTTTGTTGTTATTACGGGAAATTTTGCTAATTTAAACCCAGCGGTATTTTTTGCTAATCTTAGCACCACATGTCTGCTGATGTGTAGTACAATGAAATTAGTAGAAAAAAGTCGTAGCCGCTACAAAGTTTTAGTTAACTGTTTGTAAAGTCGAATTTAATATCGGTTTGCTAAAATCGGGAAAAAATACTAAGTATTATTAATATTAGTAAAATGAAATTAGTATACAAAATTTGTAAGCGCTACTAAATTTTAGTAAACTGCAATTTAAAATCGGTCTGCAATAAATTTTACTAAATATTTTTTAAATAGAAATAGCAGTAAAGTAAATAACCGCTACTAAACATTGGTAAAATTATGTACAACGTTTTTTTTAATAAATAAGCTCTAACTAGCAAAAATTGTTGATAAATTATGGTGAACTAAACTCAATGAAATGTAAAATATAGAAAAATTTTAATTTATAAAAAATTATTAAAAATGCACAAATTAACTGAAATATTTTTAAATACACTTGTTGCACTTTAAAGCTGCTAATTTCACAAATTTATTTTTTGACGAACAACAAATTTTTTTTTTAAATTAAAGGGCTGAAGGGGATGTCTTATTTTGGGACATGAATCGGTTGTGAAAATTAACTTTACTTCCGATCCCTTTTTTTAGCCTTTGTAACAATTTAAGGCAATTTAAGTTTGTAAGTATAAGTTTTAATTAGCAGAAATAAAATTTCTTTCAATATTTTAAAATTAGTAAATTTTGTTGCTAATTTTATAAAATCGGGTTTTAATAATTTGTAAAATAATTTCTGAAACTAGCAACAAAAATTTTTAAAATTTCTGCGATTCGCAAAATTTATGCAATTTGAAAAATGTAAATAGCAAAAGAAATTACTAAATAATATTTTTTTTACTAAAAAACAGTACAAAAATAATAAATTGGGATTGAAAACTGTTTACAAATTTTTTTACTAAGTTTTTTTCTGAGTGTATCCCTACTTAAATTTATATTGAATGTTTATACAAAATTCGAAAAAAAACAATCACACAATATATTTTATTAAACAATTATTGAAAATAAACAACAAAATGGGTTGAATATAATAAAAAATCAGTAGTCCTCTTTTTGACTGTATTTTCGATTAATTTAATATGTTGTTTTCAACGAAATAATGTTGTGAGTGAACCTAAAGAAGAATAGTACACTCACAATATTATTTCGTTAAAAACAACTTAAATTAATCGAAAATACAGTCAGAAAGAGGAATACTGATTTTTTATTATATTCAATCCATTTTGTTGATTATTTTCAATCATTGTCAAAAGTCAATCATCGACAAAAGTAGTAAAAACAATAGAAAGCCGTTTAAAATAACCATCAATTTTTAACTGCCAAATTTAGAAAATGCTACTTTTGTGATTTGTTTTTCAAAATGAGTTTTTTTTATTTGTATGTAATTACAAAACACAACAAACACAGATTTGTATTGGCTTTGTGTGTATGTATATTTGAATAATTATTTTTTTGTAATCTTTATTGAAATAATTTTGTATATATGCAAACTATTTTGGTAAAAAAACAAAATATTATTATATGAATTTAAAGATTTAGAAACAGAAAACATAAAATTGTACATTTAACAGACAGAAAATATCAACTCCTACTGAATGTCTGTAAATTTTTATAGTTTGTTTTTTGAATGACTGATTCAAATAGCTAAAAAAAATATATTTCTATGGATTTCAATTGATTCTTCATTTAAAAACAAACTTTTCGTATTACTTTTTAAATAAAATACAGTCGGTAACGGAAAATATATTGTGAGTGTAACACTTTAAAATATACGGTGCACTAATTAAGTGATATTCCCTCGGGTGACCGGTAATTTGGAGTTAATCTGACTCATCATTATCTGAAAATTGTTTTAAAATTAAGAAGCCATTACTGATATCCCATTATTGTAATAACAAATCAATTATATTAAAAAACCATATAGTATAAATTTCAATTAAAAAAATCAATCTAAATTAAAAATTTAAATTAAATTTAATTTCAATTATTAAAACTAAAAACGCTTTAAAAATAAAAAACTAAAAGCGAAGAAATTTCAAACAGAGTGCTTAAAGGAAAAAGGTAAAGTTGATAAATACTTAAAAATAATATACCAATTATGGGCAAAGGTGATGCTTAGGATAAGAGGTATCTGTACTGTATTCACCAGTCACAGGTATTCTTTTCAGTCAGACCGGTATTATTTTCCCTAGTCACAAGGTAGGCACTTAAAGATCAATTCTATTTCACCAGTCAGATCCTGTCAGACTGGTATTTTCCCACAGTGTCATCACTTCCAAAAAAAAATGTTTTGTAAGTAAGTTTTACCACACATAATTGGCTCTGAAAGTCAAAGATCCATTTCTAACTATATTTTTAATTTAGGTCGGCATTAAAATTTGTTTTAGCTTTGTTTGAAAAATGGTTTTCCCAGTTCACAATTAGTTGAAATCTGGAAATGATCATATCGTACATTAAAATCGTGTGTTACTACATAAACTCCAACACAATCTTCGCACGATAAACGTTGTATATGTAATTTGGCATATACAAACAGTGAACCGTCCGTCGTCCATCGATTACAAGATTGTAAAAAATTTGTCTTTATGTGTCGCCAATTTGGTGGAAAATAACTAAACAAACAAAAAAAAAAAAACAGAATCACATCCAAATTGTGCAATCGTTTTTCAATATGAAGAAACAGAAACCAACAGCCAGGTAGATAGATAGACGGACGGACGTACAAAAAAATCGTTGTTAAATCTCATTTTAAACCAATTTGCATTGTTTGTTAAATACAAATGCGACAACAAGCGCAAAATTTAACGCTTTTGACCAGGTGGACCACATAATGTGAGCCTGAATTGGCACGAACAAATAAACAAACAAATCTAAAAAATAAATGTATACTATTTTTAACAAATTTGGTTAGAAGGTTGAGTGAATAAGTTGCAGCATGTTTATACTAACCATATGTACATAACTACTACGACTTGTTGGGGTTTGGAGTGTCTCTTCATTTGTTCTACATGCAACAACATACAAGAGGACTTTCCAATTTAGGTGCTGTTGTGTTTGTTTGATTTTATGTTTTTCTTTGTCTGTTTCAATAATAATTCAGTTTATAGTAAATATTTTTAAGAAGTCAATGCTAAATTGTTGCATATGTTCCAAACTGTGAAAAGAATTTCAGTTAAGATCGTGCTAAAAGCACCCGCGCAAAAACATAGTCGTGCTGGATGTTTGTACTAGACGAATTGTAACGATGTAGGATGTTAACTTGTGCCTTCATAAAAGTAAAAAAAAGGAAAATTGTATTTTTTACTATTTCGTTTTTACTCGTATAACTACAAAATGTACGTCACCTGCAGTAATGCCATTTGTAGGGGAATCCCGTGTTCGTAGAGATTATTTTCCAAAATTCCACGTGAAGGTATCTGTTAAATGCGTTGATTTACATTGGTGTCAATATCCAGTAAAAAAATAACTAGTGTTTAGTCCGTATGACATCTGTTTTTTTCGTATTGATTAGAGTATTCAAAAACCGAAACCGGCCAACCGGTTTCTTTTCTTTTAACCGATCGGTTTCGAATATTTTGTAAATTCGAAGAAAACCGGTCTTTTTTGTTCGGTTAACCGGTTTTTTTATTTACATCACCAACTGGGTTACTTGGTCTCTTTTATTTTTTCCGAACATTTTTATATTCGTTTGTTTGGTTATGAAGATTTTTTTTATATATTTATATTCAATTTATTAATTATTAAAATTTAACAATTCATTGTATGAAGGTAGCCATTTTGGCTTGTCTTCAGGTAAGATGTAAGTCTGATAGATTCCGATGAAGACTTAACTTTGGATATTCCAAATTCAAATAGTTTAATTTCTGATCTAAATAACACAATAAACGGTATTCAAAATCCTACAAAAGAGACTGATGATGATTTCATATATCTTGATAAATGCGACAAAAGAACTGAAAAGTTGGAAAATTTATATAACTGTCTTTTGACTATTTGTCCAACATCTACTATTAGTGAAAGAGTATTTTCCACTTCTAGCTTTATCAAAAGCAAACAAAAAAAAAAAAAAATCGTCATAAAACGAAACATTTAAATTGCATATTATTTCTAAAATATTATTTGAGGAGTGAAAAATATATTTTTTTTACACATTTGAAATGTAATATTAAAAAAACTTATTTAATGTCAAACGTTATAAACAATCTAGTTACAAACGAACCTAATTTTACCAATTTACAAACATAATGATCTCTATTAATATGATATGAATATAGTTTTATAATATTAATTTTAAAGATATTATATTAAAAAATATTAGTTTTAAGTTAATTTTTTGTTGAAATGAAATACAATAAAAAAATTAATATATGTATACCAGGGTTGGCAGGCAATACCGCTAAAATACCGATATCGATTCAATACCCTTTCAACTGACTATCGTTACCCCTAAAATACCGTTATCCTTAAAATACTTTTACCGAAATAACAGAAAATACCGTTATCGCTAAAATACCGACACCGAAACAACTGAAAAAATCGTTATCCCTAAAATATCGTTACCGAAATAACTGAAAAAGTCGTTACCCTTAAAATAACGTTACCGAAATAATAGAAAAACTTTTACCCTTAAAATACCGATACATTTTTTTTATTACTATCAGTCGTATTGTTTACTTTGCGAACGCTTTTTGCATAATTAACACTGTGGCAACACTTTTTTTAAGTAATGTCTGCACAAGTTGTGATCTTGTTACAAGGTGTCTTCAAATGCAATAAAATTTGCCATGATATTTGAAAATTACACACATAAAATAACAATAAAATTATTTTCGTTGTTCTTTTGTGTGTAATTTTAAAATCTCATGGCATATTTTATGAAATGTCAAGACAAGGGGTTGTTAAACTAAAGAAAAAACAGCATGTACTTAAAATTAGTTTAAATAATTTATTTTAATCGTTTGAAAATAAAGTTTTTTGAAATTGTTTTATTTAGAAATTACAAAATTTTCTCGCAAAAACAAAAACAGAAATGTGGATATTTTTTGCTCTCATTAAACATTTTAGTATGTTTTCTGTAAAATACTTCTGCTGATAAAATTACCTAACCAGGCTTGAGTATAAGCCTTTTTTTTAAATTATCCCAGAAATGTCTAATAAGCTTTCTAAAGAGTATTCCTATTGGGATACTTATAAAAATATTAAAAAAAAAATTATTTCAAATAGAAAAAGATCAATTTTTTTTAATTTAAGCGATAAATAAACAAATTATAATCGTATGTAGAGTTTCAAGAGAAAAAGTTTGCATGAAATCAAGAATTGACAAATAAATACTCCACAAAAAAAACTCTACCTTATTCCTAATTTTAAATAAAACTATTTAAAACAAGTAAAAAAGGGCTGTGCCGTATCTTTGAATACCCTCCACCAAAGGGTATGAAGATGATATACGTATATACTAAATTTTGCATGAACTGTAATATGAATATGTTTTGTCAATTTATGTAACGAACTTTTGTTATTTAGTTTTAGCAATGTTATTTACAGAGGTCTGCTCTGTTAGCGACTTTAGCATTGTTCATTTTTACGTTAACTTAGTTATCATAGTATGTAAGACAATAAATGTAATCGAACAATAAGAAGACTTAATAACATTTTTACTTACTTAACAGAAAAAAAACAAGTAAAAAAGGGCTAAATTCGGCTGTGCCCAATCTTTGAATACCCTCCACCAAAGGGGATGAAGATGATATATGTATATACTAAATTTTGCATGAACTGTAATATGAATATGTTTTGTCAATTTATGTAACGAACTTTTGTTATTTAGTTTTAGCAATGTTATTTACAGAGGTCTGCTCTGTTAGCGACTTTAACATTGTTCATTTTTACGTTAACTTAGTTATCATAGTATGTAAGACAATAAATGTAATCGAACAATAAGAAGACTTAATAACATTTTTACTTACTTAACAGAAAAAAAAATAGATACAGGAAAATTGCGTCTTCGCGTCGTGATCGTGATTTCAACAGACAGACAGACGGACATCGCTAAATCGACTTAAAATTGCATAAGGATCACGAATATATATACTTTATGGGGTCTTAAACCTATATTTCGACATATTACAAACGGAATGACAAACTGATATATACCCTCACCATATATGGTGGAGAGTATAAAAATAGATACAGAAAAATTGTACAAATTTGTATGGAAAATTTAGAGGTACCTTCACATTTTCACTTTTGAACCGCTTGACCGATTTTGCTCATTTTAAATACCAAACTGCTCGGGAGGATGTTCAATAATCTGGGTAAAAATAGGCACCCCCGCTTGCGTCTTCGCGTCGTGATCGTGATTTCAACAGACAGACGGACAGACAGACGGACATCGCTAAATCGACTTAAAATTGCATAATGATCACGAATATATATACTTTATGGGGTCTTAAACATATATTTCGATATATTACAAACGGAATGACAAACTGATATATACCCTCACCATATATGGTGGAGGGTATAAAAATTGTAGGATCAATTTAAGTGTTGCCCTCATTTTTAACCTTTAAAACCCCACATTTCGTAACTTTTTAAAAAATCTTTGTAGAATTTTAAAGATGACAGTTTAAAGTTACGCGCTTAAAAAAAATTCTATGTCTTTTAAATTTTTAATCCAATTTTTTTAAAATGAAAACAAGGTGCTTTAAAATCCTATACAACCTACTCGGTTTTCTGTACATACATACATCTATCTTTCAAAAGTCTGATCATTTTCGGTTAAATATGTACATCGGTGTGCATTGAAACTAGCGTTATCATTAAAATACCGATACCGCAATAACAAAAATAACGTTACTCTTAAGATATCGGTACCGAAATAATGGAAAATACCGTTATCGCTAAAATACCGATACCAAAATAACTGAAAAAATCGTTATCCATAAAATACCGTTACCGAAATACTACGAAAATCGTTATCCTTAAAATAACGTTACCGAAATATAAGCTTTTTATTTAAATTAAAAAAAACGAAAAAACCGGTTAACCGGTTTTTTCTGCGAAACCCGAAACCGGTTTTTTTTAAATTCGATTTTTCGAAGAAACCCGAAACCGGTTTTTTCAAAAAGCCGGTCTTCTGAATACTCTAGTATTGATACAATTACAGTGCAAATCTATTGTCATAGCAGAATTATAAAAGTATAAAGAGTACAACCATACATTAAAAAAGGACAAAACGTCATTGTTATCGATAAATCTGTACTTTAAATGAGAAACTGTAAAAAAATGTAAAAATTTTCAACTTCAAATAACATTTACTGCTTGATATATTGACACTGATGTCAATTTTTACAGTTTCCCTTTGATTGTAGCGCTTTTTAATAATTGTTCAGTAAGTTTTTGTGGGACAAAAGTATGCAACACTATTTATATAAACAATACAATTTGTTTGCAAAAAATCTTGTATACAATTTTTATATTCTTCTATATTAAATTTTAAATTAATTACACAATTGTTTTTTTTTTAAATTTAATAACAAATAATCGGTATTTTGTTTAGTGCCGAACACTATTCGTCATATCTACTCATGAAAATAATTCGAATTCGTCCAAAATTTAGTACAAATAATACAATTTTAAAATTATTTTCACAGACATTTTTTTGACGATTTCGTTAAACAGAAGATTCTCAACGTATTCATCAGAGATTTTTTTTATGAGAACCATCTTTGTATGAGATCTTTGCATACATGTTTGAAACGAATTCCATCAATATATTTTTATTCGACTATTTAGTATTATGTCAAATCTAGTTTTTATCAATTTAAAATGAAAATTTTTACAAAAAAAGTAAAACAAGGCTTAAATTCGGCTGTGCCGAATCTTTCAATACCCTCCACCAATATCCCAAAAAATGTTCTCTACTGTTTTTTGATACAAATAATGTAAAAAACTTATGGAGGTGAAAACATTTTTTGGATGTGAAAACAAATATTTTGGTGGAAAAAATTTCTTGTGGTGAAAAAAACTTTAGTGGTGAAAAAAATAATTAAGTGGTGAAAAAATTTGAGGTGAATACAAAATATTATTAATTTCTAAGCGACCGGTGAAAAAATATGAGAAAATATAATAGGTACCAGTCGCTACTATGAAATTGTACTAAAATACACCAATTTGTATAGAAAATTTAGAGGTATCTTCACATTTTCTCTCATAACTTTTTAACCGCTGGACCGATTTTGCTCATTTTCAATACCAAACTGCTTGCGTCTTCGCGTCGTGATCACCATTTAAACAGAAAGACGGACATCGCTGAATCGACTTAAAATTGAATAGGATCACGAATATATGTAATTTATGAGGTCTTAGACCTATATTTCGACATGTTACCAACAGAATAACGAACTGATATATTCCCTCACGATAGGAGGGTATAAAAAACGAAAAGGAATTATTTGAATTTCTACTTTTAGAATCAGAAAACATAAAACTTACATTTAACTGAGAATATCAACCTCATCTTAAAGTCCGTATATTTTAAGTTTTGTTTTTTGAATGACTGATTTAAATAGTTAAAAAATGTATTTCATTTAAAAACAGAATCTAATAAAAAATGTTTGCATCATAAAGGGTTTTATTAGTAATGTTTGTAATTTTTATGAAAATGCATCGAGTTTTATATAAACGTTTTAAGCATGTATGTATATTATACAACTAACCAATTTATTACGATATACATCGGCTCCTGTTACGATGTTCATCGGCTCCTATCTTACGTATGCCAACAAATTTTGTATGATCATATTACCAAGAGCTTGAATTGCTACGAAAACAATTGAAATAATGGCGCCATTTTATGATAAGAACATGTTTCTAGCATAAATAAAAATACATATTAACTTTTTTATATTAGCCTTTTTACTTTTTAACTGTCCAGGTAACACTTTTAAAAATTTTTCGTTACATAAACTTATATGGAATGTACATAACTTATGTAAAACTATAAATAATATTGTTTATTCATTATCATTTAATGGTAATGCAATTTTTTCCATTGACAGGAAACGGCTGATTGAATCAAAATGGCGACTAGAAAATGAGTAAAAGGAAATGCCAAAATTGAGGTGGTACACAGAAAGGTATAGATATATAAAAAAATATGTACAATGCAATTTATATGGATTTTATTTTGTTCTGTCTCATTTTGGAAATCACTGTAATGTCAAAATAACCATATGGTAATGAAATAGATAGTTATGAATGTCAAATTTATATGGAAGTATCTGTGGTTAACGTTTTACCAAGGACCCTATAAACCAGGATTAACAAACTACCAAATTTTTAGCCACCCATGATGCCAAATGGTGCGATTACAAAAAAATTCTTAGTCGAAACCACTAAATTCTTAGCTGATTTATAGAAACATTTAGCCGCTAGCAAGAGTTGTAGGGCAAGTACAGTGATTGTGATTGTTTAAATTGGTACAACCCTTGTAAGAGGCTAAGTTTTTCTGTAAATCGGCTAAGAATTTCGTGGTCTCGATTATGAATTTTTTTGAAGTCGCACCATTTGGCATCATGGGCGGCTAAGCATTTGGTAGTTTGTTCATCCTGGTTTATAGGGTCCTTGGTTTTACTCTGGTTATTTATTCATAAGTTACTCACCCTAGGCCGCATAAATAAATATTAACACATAAAATAATGCTAATGTTTTCTTTTAATTGGTGCACTAGTAATACTAATGAAATTCAAAAATATTGTCATTAATAATAAAATTTGATCATTAAATAATTATCAGTAATTAAAACAATGTTAATAAAAATTATTTCATTACAATTGTTATCAATGCAATGGTTACTGTAACGGAAACAAGTAAACCACAAAATTCCGTGGAGAAATTTTTACTAAAATTAAAACAAATGAAAAAATAAAAGAAACTGAAACAAGTAAAAAGGCTTGATTTGGCTGTGCTCGATCTTTAAACAAGGACGGCGTAAAACACAGGATGTACAAAATGCCAAATTTTTAGCTTCAAGCTTAGCCATGTTGCCTCAAAGCCGTCACTATAAAATTCTTAGCCGACACCATGAAATTCTTATCCGATTTACACTTAGCTTCTAGTTATGGTGCTAGCTCCAGTGCAGTGATTGTGATTGTATTTTTTTTTTGTTGTCTTAATTGATTTTTTTTTTGTTGTCTTAGGCAAAAAAAAAATCAAATACGTGTACATTTACATCACAATCACTGTAATTGGGCTAACAACATAACTAGAAGCTAAGTGTTTCTGTAAATCGGCTAAGAATTTCATGGTGTCGGCGAAGAATTTTATGGTACCGCCTAAGTGGCATCGCGGCATGGCTAAACTTGAAGCTAAAAGTTTGGCATTTTGTACGTCCTTGATAAAAATCGGTAGATGATACGGGGGCGGATCAATAAGTCCGTGACTTTTCTAACTTCCCTCGTGGTTATATAAAATGCAACACTGCTCCCATCAAGCAAGTTCCGTCATTTACTTTGCGTTTACCAGCTGTTCAAAACATACAACCTCGTGGTATCAAACCAAGGAAAAGCTTAATAAATACTATGGGGACTCTGCACCATCGATTTCAATGGTAAAAAATTGGTTTACTGACTTTCGTTATGGTCGCACAAATGTACAAATGACGCTGAACGTTCTGGACGGCCAATTGAGGTCAATACACACGAAACTGTCGAAAAAAATCCACGAGCGTGAGATTGTTGATGCCATAGGCATTTCATATGGCAGTGTGGTTTCGATTTTAAATTATCAGTTGGATTTAAGAAAGCTTTCGGCAAGATGGGTGCCGCCTTTGCTCTCAATTGACCATAATGCGGGTGCACACGTGTGTAGTCTCAATGGCGAAATTCCATGAATTGGGCTACCTCATCCGCCATTTCTCTACAACATATCTGAATGGCATTAGATCGGAGGTCATCAACTGAGATACTTTTCTTATCATTTAGGTCTTAGTTAACACAAACATCTGTTGCTGCTTTGTATGTATTCTTTTTACATTTTTTTCTGATCAATAGATAACTCGAGTTAAACCATTCAGTTAAAAATTAATATGTACACTCAGAAAAAAATTATAGTATAAAAATTTGTAAATGGTTTTCAATCCCACTTTATTATTTTTGTACTGATTTTTAGTAAATAATTTTTTTGCTATTTACATTTACTATTATTTGCTATTTGATTTACTAATTTTAAAAAAGTGGATATTGAGGAAAATGTTATATCCAATAATTAAAACTTATACCTACAAACTTAAATTGCCTTAAAATGTTACATAAGTTGAAAGAAGGGATCGGCAGTAAAGATACTTTTTACAACCGACTCATGTCCAAAAATAGGACTTATGTCCAAAAATAGCACTAAAAACTTTTTTAGTTCTAAAATTTGACCTTTAAATCTAAAATTTGACCTTAAAATTCAAAAAATTTACTAAAAATATTTTTTAAAACAAAAATTAGCAAATTAAAACAAAATGATAAATTCCTTTATGTTTTAATTTTGTCTAAAATATTTTTTGAAAAGAAAAAACTAAAATAAAAAAAATTTTGGAGCGCACCGGTAGGCTAGTTTGTAGCGTGCTAGCTTATCAGTACGGGGATCATGGGTTCAATTCCCACCAGAAGCTCTGGTCTGTTTTCGCTACAAAGAGCCGATAGCCTTCGCTCGGTTAAAGTATTAGAATATAATTTGTTATTATATGATTAATATAAAAAAATAAATAAATAAAAAAAACAATTTTGTTCGATAAAAAAAAATATAAAATTGTATATTCAATTTCAAAAGAAATTAGCAGCTTAAAGTGTAACAAGCTTATATAAAAATATTTGAGTTAATTTGGACATTTTAATAAATTAAAATTTTGCTATATTTTACAATTCATTGAGTTTACAGCAATTTACTAAAATTTAGAAGCGCTTACTAATTTACTATACTAATTGGATTGTACTAATATTAAGAATACTTAGTACATTTTTTTGCCGATTTAAGCAAACCGATTTTAAATCCCACTTAACAAAAAGTTTTCTAAAATTTAGTAACGGCTACTAATTTTTTCTACTAATTTCATTGTACTACACATCAGCAGACATGTGTTGCTAAGATAAGCAAAAAAATACCACTGGGCTGAAATTAGCAAAATTAACATAATTTCCCGTAATAACAGCAAAAATTTTTAGTGGCCATTACAGACTTTTTTTGGTTAGTGTAATAAAGTACAATAAGTAAAAATATGATTGTTTAACAAAACAAATTGATACCACTTGGTCAATAACATTTTTATCTATTTATTAGATAAATCACAGTATTATGAAAAAATCGGTTTTAAATTTTTAAAAACTGCGTTGTTTAAATTAAATCAGAGTATATTTTTTTTAATAAATTAAATTGTTCGAATTAGAGTTTTGCAGAAGCTGATCTATTTTGCGACATCATCTTATCCACTGGCGAAATTTTAGTAACTTAGAAAGAAACATTTCAAATCATACATCCTAAACGACAAGAAAGTGTACGAGATAACATTTGATGGTATCAAACAGATGATACGAACATTGTTGCATTTTAATCTATCCATTATAGTCAATTAAGATAATCTGATCTAGTTAATTGTACAAATGCGTTAACTCATTAATCTTAAAGTAATACAAAGAAAAAATATCTCGATAAGGTATCTCTTTAACGAGTAACTTAACAATTATAGATTACAGTGTTTGGCAGTTCTTTTCCGTAGGTATGTATGTACAATGTTTGTATGTGAAAAGAGCACATTTGGACATCAAGTAATTGTACCGACTTATATAGTTTGGTACTTACTTATGTTGTAGCTTACAGCTGTTGTGGTTTTGATGTTGCTAATACCATACGAGTACCTTAATTATCTATAAGAACAATGGATTGCAGTGATTGCTTTACTAACTTAACAACAACATCCACAACAGCAACAGGCAGCAGAAGCTACTACAATCCTGATATTAGTCTTAAAAGGAATTAAATAAACTACCTTATGTGTTGGTTGTTGTTGTTTTTTTTATAAATTTTGTTTCTGTTTTTGCGGATATTCCAAAGTAACATTAACTGATTTCCTTTTTGCGCCAGGAGCAATAATAAAAAGAATTGTAGTCATGTTGCTCTGATTTTGGAAAACGTTCGACATACTCGATACGTGTTACATGCCTACATACAAACGTATTGTGTATTCAAATATACATGTGGTTCAGCAGCACCCACACTTTATTGTCATCTACCCAAACGGAAAATAAAATACTTCGACAAACTACTAAGTACCCGAGTAAAACGAAACTATTCTAAAAAATTTATTTGAATCCAAAACGTGATGAATACCATTGTATAGGGTGATCCATTTCGAAATACATTTTTCAATAGCATTTTTTTTGACAGATCACGTGTGAGTCGTGTCATGCTGTCATGTTATTTTTGTTTAGTATTGTTTGGCATTTCATAATGAAAAGACTTACGCCTGAACAACGTTTACAAATCGTTCAACTTTACTACGAAAATTCACGTTCTGTGAGGAATGTGTTTCGTGCACTTCGCTCAACTTATGTCAACATAATCGGCCTACTGAGCGTACTATTCGCAACACCATCACCCATTTTGAGACCAGCATTCATTATTGGATAATATTTGACCGAATAGACTACGTCCAGCACGCTGTGAAGAAAATATAGCGGCCGTAGCTGAGAGTGTACACGAAGACCGTGGGGAGTCGATTCGGCGCTATCGTTTCAAGAAAACAGCGCCACTTTCCACACATCGTATCAACCAATGGATTTATTGAGAGAACACTTCGGTGAGCACATACCCGCTTCGATGTATATAACTGCATCTATTGGGATCAAATTGATACAGTTATACCTGTTAAAATCCGATCTTATTTTTTCTGATCAGATCTAATTAGATTGAATTATATCGTATTCAATATAATTGGTTGCATTTTGTTTTGCTCGGGTAAGTGAATATTTTCAGTACAATAACAGTCGGTTTTTTCTTCCTTTTTCCTGCAGTCATATAATATCCACCAGAGTATCAAAGTGCCTGCAGTCAAATTGGTTTCTGTTGACAGAGTTTACCTAAATATGTTTGTATGGATGTTATTTAGTTTGTTGCTCGTCTTGTTGGCCTCAGGCATTTGGGCAATGTTAAAGCTATTAGCGTGTTTTGTTGTTAAATTTTCCCAGTTTGTATACATAATTGTACGTGTTACATACCAAGTGATTGCTGTGGGTTGGCTGTTGTTGTTTCAGTTGCCGATATGTTGGTGCAACATTGAGTACATTACTGTTGTTTGTGTTATTGGCATTTCGGGGTTACTAATTGCGGTTAACAATACAAATTTAACAATATAATCATGGCAACTCCAATGAAACAAGCCCCTTTAGTCAATATGATGTTACACTTCATATGCAAAGACAAAAGTTTGTTTATGATAGTAAAATACATTTAATTAAATATCTATAAGTACAATAAAATGGGATTTTTACGATTTTTTATGGGTATAAAATATACTACACAAAGAAAAAATCATAGTCAAATCAATTATTAATACATACAATATTTGAATTAACATCTTAATTTTTACGAAATTTACTCTGGGTACTTGACCTTAGTATAAAGTGTCCAAATAAAATAAAATAAAATAAATCGCAAGAAATCTTGTCTTATTTTGGGATAGAATGATTTTGGTAAAACATTTTAATTCAAACTGACATGGGCACAATTTCAGTATAGTACCGCAGACACCTAAATCTAAAAACAAAAGTTTTACTGCAACACTTTTTGTATGTTTGGTGAAAATTACGGAAGTTCATATCGAAGATATAGGTAAAATCATGTTCAGTCAATGAGCACTTGACAATTCTATTTTAATAATTCTGACAATTTCTAGTCATGGAACACTATACTCCTCAAGAACGCGGAGTACTTGTGACTATTTTTTTAAGAAATAATCCGTCCTTCACCAACTGACCAACACTAAGGTGATTAGCCGCTCGAATGGAAATTACTGGAAGAAGACGAGACACCCTATGCTGTTTCGCCGGAAGATCTACACTGAGAAAACAGATTCAATGTTATAACCGAATATTTGTTTGTTGAACGAAATTCGGAACATTCAACAGATTTTCTGTTGTATGCGGAATATATTTTTTTGCGGCAACCAAATAGAACGTTACTGCAATCAAAATATTCAGTTGGTTTGAAATTTGGTTGTCAAGATGAATCTGTTTTCTCTGTGTAGTATTCAGAGCTTCGAAGATTTATTTAAATTTTAAATAGAAATTTAAAAAATTTAATCCAATATGATCAATATTTGGATGGATATAAGTCCCGTATGACTTGTTTTGAAAATAATTAATTAAGTTGTAACAGTTCACTTTATCGATATTTTTATAAATTGAACAAAAAAAGAATTCGTTCAATTTATCAACGTTAAATGCGAACGGTAAATTTCTCTCAACCGTTCATTGATTTAAAAAAAATATATGTATATCAAAATAATATCAGTACAACATAAAACTGCATTGGACATGCGACCCTTAAATTCTTATATATTGGAGGATGTAGATCACGAATGTGAACACCGAATTTAAAAATCAGACCTACCTTTTGAAATATTCGCAAAATTATCTTTTACCGAAACCCCAGATTTTTCTTTAAATTTTCCTATTAATTTATGTACATGAAGAAATAACGGATAATGTTGACTATGGTTTAAAAGTATGAACTTTTCGATTAGATGAAAGTTGAGTATACTCTTTCATTTAAAATTAAAACTTCACTTATTCTGGTAAATTGCAAATTTTATAAAATTCCTTAATTGAATTCGCCACATTTTAACCCTTTGACTGTCTAATGTATCACATATGATGCACAGGCGTCATGATTGATACGCTTGCGCATCATATGTGATACACAATTTGTCTCATTTCCTTTAAAATCCATGATTTAACGCTCTGGGCGTATAGACAAATTTTTTTTTTATATAAGACCTGATTATTTGTATGGAAGAAAATAAAACTTAAGATAATTTCATTATACCTTATATAATATAGTTAAAACAATACTGACAATCAAATAGATAGATAGTAAATAATAAAAATAACATGAATCGTATGCGATGCATAGAACGCTTCAATAATAATAGTCCGTGTATCATATGTGATGCAAGTCATTTTTACTAGATTATGTACGTGAACGTACGTTATAAAATAATTTTTTGTTTGGGGATGTTAATTTACATCTTATGTCATTAATTTCATCAAAAAATCACAGCCTATACATCATAATTATTAGAAAATTAAATTTGAAATACACAGAGAAAACAGATTCATGGTCACAATCGAATTCCTTGTCAACTGAATAAATTGGTTGCAGCAACTGAATTCTTTGGTTGCGATAATCAAATACATCTTGAAACAATGAAAATATTTTTCTTGAACCGAATTTTTTTTTTGACCGAATTTCTGTTGCATTTACCGAATTTCCGTTGCCACAAACAAATATATCGGTAGCCCCAACTGAACCATTTGGTTGGCAAAAAAATTAGTTGTCACAATGAATCTGTTTCTGTGTACAAACTTGCTAACATTTTTATTTTAAATTCATTTTGTATGAATTTACTATGGTGGAAATAAAGAAAATGCGTTTTAAACACACCGATGAAACGGATTCATTGTAGCAACCGAATTTCTTGCCAACCGAATGGTAAGTTTGGAGCCAACGATATATTCGTCTGTCGCAATCGAAATTCGGTTAATGCAACAGAATTTCAGTTGAAACCAAATATTTCGATTGTATCAGGAAAACATTTGTTTGGGAAAACTAAATAATTCGGTTGCTGCAACTAAAATATTCAGTTCGGAAGAAATTCGGTTGTCACAATGAATCTGGTTTCTCTGTGCATGAATATTTTAAAATCATTATTTTTTAGGATTTTAAAATTTAATTAACAAAATCTGTCCTGGTATTGATTAGATAACATGGAATTTACATAAGTTCTTTTTATAATAATACATTTTTGGCCTAGTCTCTTTATGTATGACGTATAAAAAAATCTATTATTTTCAGTTTTCGTTTTTTTTTTCCTTTCAATTAAATGAGAAAGTATGTGATATTCTTATTTTTTTCTATATATAAAGAAATAACGTTACTGACTGACGGATTTATTCAACATCGCCCACACCAAACCGCAGGAGCTAGGAAGCTAAAATTTTTTGGAATACAAGGTGAATACAAGCACCTAGGTTAGATTTTTGGAAATGTCTACGGGGGGAAGGGCTGCCCACACTGATTTAGCTAGAAACCTGAAATTTAAAATATGTGTTAACTGGAGTATGGGCTAACACATTGATCAGCTACATTTAAGAATTTTTGCCAGGTACATGGCAAAAATGGGGGTTCAAATAGAAAAGCAATTAACTATTACAATCGAAATTCTGCACTTGTGAATAAGATTCGGTAATTACAACAGTACTAAAACTGTATAAAAGTTATGGTAGATGGAACTACAAAAATTCGGTTGGCAAAATATTCGTTTGCAACTACAAATCTGTTTTCTGTATGTGTATATTATAGCTAATCTTTAATAAGCTAAAACGAAGTTGGACATACCCAAAAGTATAAAGCCTAAATTACTTGAGCGTAAACGTAAACATGCGGAATTAGCTGATCCGTTATCTTTATGAAGAGAATATTAAAATAAGTACTCGAACGTGTACCTTTCGTAACTTTGGGGACTATTCTGTTAAAAACAGATGTTCTCTCCGTTCTTACGTACGAGTATATAACAGCTGATTAGTTTTTGTTTATGTGAAAAAAATAAAAAAGAAATAAAAAAGTTTAACATATTTAAAAACACATTCTAAAAAGCATAAAAAACATACAATGGACTAACAGGTCCGGGGCAATGGTTTGCTGTATAATAAAAGAAGCCCATATTATAGATTGCCGTACAAAAAAAAAACTTGGATGAAAGTTGCAAAGTAAATAGGAGTCCAGGTGAATAAAAATAATAAAAAACTATGTATATATAAATTAACTAATAGAGAGAGGAAATATGCTCCAAAAAGTGGACATCCATTCGCGACCGATATGTAAGGGAAAAATGTCAGTAAAATCTTTCCGCAGGCTGTGGTGCTACTTTTAAATATCGGTGGCCACAAATATACAGTTTGTAATATTTAGCACCACATGTAGCTTCTCGTCCGTAAGTATGAAAAATAAGAACTTTTAAACGAAATAAAACGCAGTTTTCAATTTTTTACTTTTTTATTTTAGAATGCAGTTACCTAGAAATACAGGTTGGTTGAAAAGTTCATGCGCTCACCAAGAGATCGCACTGCAAGCTCCAAACTTTTTTTCTCAAGTTGGTATAACTGTCCTGAGAACACATGCAAAGTTGCAAGTCATTCTGTCAATTCTTTCTTTGTTTACAAGCCATTTGAAGTTGACGTGTCATTGATTTTTTTTAATATGGAAAAAATTGAATATCGTGCAGTCATTAGATTCTTTGTTTTGAAGGGTTTAAAAGCAAAGGAAATTTATGAAAAATTGTTAGAAGTGTATAAGGAGTCCTCACCTTCAAAACCGTTGAATTTTGGGCTGGTGAATTTAAACGTGGTCGTACCAGCCTTGAAGGCGATCCATGCGAAGGACGACCAAAAACTGCAACCACAGCAGAAATCATTGAGCAGGTACATAATATGGTAAGTGAAGATCCAAGTTTGACTAAGCGTGAAATTGCTAATGCCATAGGCATCTCAGACGAACGAGTACTCCATATTTTACATGAAGAATTACGTATGAAAAAACTGTTTGGAAAGTTAGTGCCGCACACATCAACAATTCAACAAAAACTGGATCGAAAACAAATTTCTCAGCGTAATTTGGAGCGTTTTAAGCCGAATAAAACCGACTTATTGCGTCGTTTTATAACTATGGATGAGACTTGGATCTACCACCATGATCCTAAATTGAAACAAGAACGTTTACAGTGGACTGAAGCTGTTTGTTCAGCTCCAGAGCAGGTGAAGTCACAACGATCAGCAAAGAAGGTTATGGCATCAGTTTTTTGGGATGCAAAAGGAATTTTGTTGATTGATTATCTTCAGAAAGGTAAAACAATCAGATCTGAAAATTATTGCAGCCTTTTGGATCAGCTGGATGAAAAAATTCGTGAGAAAAGACCTGGTTTAAAGAAGAAAAAAATCATTTTTCATCAAGACAATGCACCTGCTCACAAAAGTATTTTGACGATGGCTAAATTCAAAGAATTACAGTACGAATTGCTTGAACATCCACAGTATTCACCAGATTTGGCTCCCAGTGACTACTATCACTTCAGAAATCTCAAACAATTGCTTCGTGGAAAGCATTTTTCGTCGAATGAAGAGGCCATAGCAGCCGTAGACAGTTATTTTGCAGAGCTTCCGGAAAACCATTATAAGGATGGGATAAAATTATTGGAAGATCATTGGAACAAGTGTATTGAGCTTCTAGGAGATTATATTGAATAAAAAAATATATTTCGTAACAAAAACAGTATTCTTTCATTTCGAGCGCAGAAACTTTTCAACCAGCCTGTGTTTTAGAAGAATTTCCTTCATCATCATCGTCATCCTCTCCATAAATTCCATCATCATTTTCGGCAACTCAATCTCCACTACCATCACACGCCGGATTTTCACAAAATTCATCAAATATTTGTTCAATGTCACCTGCCGAAATAATTAACATTGATACACCCACCGTTGAAACACCTCCGATCGAAGCAGAATCCATGGAAACTTTACCCATCGTAACAAAAAAAATTTTTTTCACAGTCATCTTGAAGAAATGATTTATATTTTTATATATTTACAACAATTTAATAAAATTCATTTTTTAATAGAAATTAATATAATTAATTTTTTTATTATAAATTATTGGAAATAACCACAAAGCATAAAAAAGGTTTTTCGTTTGTTATCTTTGTAATCGTCAAACCATATGACTCGCTTCCGTAATTTTAATAAGTTCTTATACAATTCCCCGTTTACGTTTACGAAGCGTTACGTTTACGCTAAAGTAATGAAGCCTTAAATTGTTAGCGAAGGATGATTAAACTCCTGGCCGAAGCCTGGCCACTCACAAAACTTGTATTTGCAGTAGTCGGTGAATATAAAGAACTTGAAAATATTATGGGGTTTATGAACCTAATTCTAGGCCAAAACTAAAAGTTAGTATAAAGTAGGGTTATATCATGTCACTTACATATGACATAACTAGTAACAAAATAAGTTCCAGGAAATAAATTTAAATAGCTCCCAAATATTGTCATACAAATAGTGAGACTTTTTTATTTTTTTTTTATAAATACATTGTGAAATAGCTCCAAATATATTTGAATTAAATAACTTCCAATGACTTGGTAAAATGAGTTAAAAGTACAAAAATATTAATACCATTTTTTGATTTCTATTGGATTATGGTGTAACCCATATTTCTGCTTTATTAACTTCTCCCAAATAAACGATATGTTTGAGTATTTTGCATTCGAGTTTTAGAAATAAGTAACGATTTCTTCTAAATTATAACAGCTTGTAATATTAAAAGTTGTAGAAAAATAAAGATTTATCGTAAATTTAACAATTTAACAATGGCATAAAGTTCACAAATGATGATAATTTTCAACGATAAAACCTTTGCAGTTAAAATAAGAATTCGTTCTGTGAGTTCTGCTTTAGATATGAATTTATTTAGGTTGCATTTCTTAATTGAATTGTGAACTCCGATTTTGAGAAAATTGGATATGTGAAAGCAAATATAAATCTAAAAACCTGTCTTACTGTTTTGACCACATTGGTGACCTAGGAGATGAAATAGGTGAAAGAAATTCGGACGGTTTTGGATACATTTTTTCGTCAGTATATTAGAATAATATATTTTCCAAATCAGGACACTTGATGTACATATTGCTATGTTTTAGCATAGGATTGTCAAGCTATTCCAAAAAGGAATAAAATATTGAAATTTAGCAGCAATAGCAGTATACTTCTCCATAAAAGGTAACCAAAATTTTGTTTATACTTTTACAACAATATACGGTAAAGAGATTCGTAGTTGCAACGTAATTTACCTCTCTTATTTATTTATGTTCAAAGAAACTTTATAAACAAGCAAAACAAGAAAAAATGGTTTAAAGGATGTTTGGTTTGTTTTTATTAAATGCACGGTAAAAATTCAATTTTAAATTAGTGAACATTAAAAAATTGATTTTTAAACCCTTAAAAAATTTTTAAATTACTGAATACACAGTACATACATGATTTTAAGAAAAATTGTATGCATCGGGGTTGCGGCTCATCAATTATAATATCCTTTGGGACACAGGTCATGAATGTGGTGTGAGAATTTCAAAGTTAGCTATAGTTTAAGAAGTATTTGCAAAAGAGTTTTTGTAGGAGAGTTAAATTTTTTTTACAAAAAAAAAAAAAAATACAAATTTAAAGATAATAAATGTATATTTTGTAAAATTTAAATGATATAAATGCTGTCCTTTAATTTTATATACATACTCGTATTACACGTTAAGACAGGTGCGCTAATATGTTATTCCCTATACTTGTGATTAAAGTTTAAATTTCTGTTTTTTCACGATTTCGTTAATAAATAATCTGCAACGAAAATAGAGTCTAAAACTAAAATTTTTACCCTTAGTAAACCACACAGGCTACTTAATTTATGAAAAACTAGCCGGCAAAGCCCGCTAACGTTAACGGGTTGCCCGTGCTAAAGCCTGGAACTGCCGGGGCTAAAGCCCGGGGGTATACGGATTCCCAAGATAATTACCACAATTTTTACCATGTCCCTGATCAAAATTCTAAAATGTACCTCAATAATGAGTTAGCCCATGCTCCTGGTAACACATATTTCAAATTTCAGGTTTTTCCCTTTGAACCCCCATTTTTACCATGTACCTGGCTAGAATTCTAAAATGTAGCTGATCAATGAGTTAACCTATACTCCAATTAACACATATTTTAAATTTTAGGTTTCCAGTGTGGGCAGACCCTTAAGGGGGAGAGTTTTTACTTTTCTGCCCACCCCGTAGACATTTCCAAGGTCCAACGGTGTGGCAGGCCGTTATGGGGGAGACTTTATCGATGAGTTAGCACATACTCCAAGAAAATCATATTTCAAATTTCAGGTTTCTTGCTAAAGGGGTTTGGGCAGGCCGTGAAAGGGGAATTTTTCACTCGTTTTGATTTTCCCCGATGTAATTTGCAAGAACACCGTCTTAGCGAATGTCTACACCGGAGAGGTTAGGTTACAAAACAAATTTCAGCGTCCTACCTCTTGAAATTTGGGCTGAGCGATGTTGAATGAAATAAATAAATATTTACATGTTTACACATTTATACACTTGCAAATTTGCATATTTGCCCATTTGCCATCAAACCATCAAACAATCAAATTTTCACTTTTGAAGATTTGCACAATTTCATATTTTCACTTGTGCAAATTTGCACATAGGCACATTTACATTGGAGGAGGACCCTATGTACCATATATGAACTTCCCAGCTTCAGCGGTTTTGGTATGCCGTCAAGGGGGAGAATTTTCCGCTCCTTTGCCCCTCCTGCAATCAAATTTTTTGTACTATGTTTGTACAAGTGTCTTCTCTCTTTTAAACAGGTTTCATTAAGATCTAATCACAACAACAACTACACGAAGGTATAATGCAAAATAAATTAAAATGATACAGTTTTGCACTCACTACTTAATTGTTTTTATTACCGTTATTTTTTGTATTATGTTTGTTATTGAACATAGTGCAATGATATTATTTAATTATTATGATAATTTAAGTGATAATAAATGGTTCAGTAGACATGACCAACCAAAAAAAAAGAGGAAATTTTAAATTCTTTGCGCAATGGCGGAAGCATCAAGCAAGTGGCAAAGAAATTCGATTGGGACACAAATTTTTTCCAAAGATTAAAAAAACAGTGGTGTAAGTGTTCCCACAAATAAAGGCGGTCGTCCGAAAAAAATTAGTGATCGAGATGTACGCCATCTAGCAAATTTGGCTACCAGCAGCGATGCTGTTACTCCTGCTGTAGCTTTAAATATATTATAAATTGACTCTAGAAAGTGGACAGCTCGTCAAGCTTTTAAAAAAAAAGGTGTTAAGGCGTTAAGCAAACGACATTTGCTGTTACGGAAAAATTTTGTTGCAGCGCAAGAGCACTTGACTGTCGCTGATTGGGATCAGAGAACTGCAAAAACTTTTTTCTTGATTTAATCATACACAAAAATTCTTGTTCACATTTAATAATTAAACAAAATTCACTGTAGAATAAAATCAGCATCATGATACTGAACGCGTAATTCGGATCAGTTTAAATCATCTGTCGATTATGTTTTATGCAAATGTAATCACTAAACAAAAAGTCAGCTTTGAATAAATCATAATAAATACAACAAATAACGGGTATGTGTGTATTTATAATTAAAACAAAGTAAAACACATTTCATAAATGATATTGTGTACATTAGGGTGGGACTTAAATCCGCTTTTTCGAATTTTTATTAGTAATACAATTCTAAAAATATTCTTCTTCCTGAAATAAAAATATTTTTTTGGAAAAAAAATTTAGGTCGATATCTCAGGCTTGCCTAATCCGGAAAAAATTATATATTGTCTAAATTTTTTTAATCTATTTTGATTGGAAAATTAAGCAATATTTAACTTTAACCGGATTGGGCGAGCCTGAGATATCGACCTAAATTATAAAAAAAATTCACAAAGAACAATATTTTTGGTATTCCTAATAAAAATTTTAAAAAACCGTATTTCAGTCCCCCCCTTATGTACATATACCATTTATGAAATGTGTTTGTACAAAACCACCCCCTTTTTATAGATAAGAAAGTATTTTGTTTTAATTATGAATATACTCATACACATTGTTTGTTGTTTTTTCTGATTTATTCTACATCAAAATAATTATTGATGGCTCGAATGAGCAGAATAAAATTAATGGTATAACAACGACCGATGATTTAAAATCAGTGACACAACGATTTGCACGTCGTTTGATTGATTTAAAATCATCAACAAATATGTGTGTTGGAGTATATTCAGCGTTTAAACGCAAACACATATTTATTCTTGTGTTGATTGCGTATGAACGTTTTGCAATCAGCAGTTGCAGTTCTCTGATTGGTCAAACTCGGTGGTAACTCTATCATGGTTTGGGGTTGTATAACCAAAGATGGAGTGGGACCTTTGGTGCATATCGATGGAATTATGAGCAAGGAACAATATTTGTCCATCCTGCACACATCCAGTGAAAGACTGGTTCAAAAAGCAAACATTTGGTGTGATGACAAGGACTCTATAATCTCCGTATATGAATCCGATCGAGAATTTGTTGAGTCACGTCAAATCGCAGCTTGCAAAATATGCCAGTCCTCCAAAAGGCGTGAACGAGTTGTGGGAGGCAAAGGGTTACTGGACCAGTTATTAAATATATATTATTGTTCAAAAAATATAAAAAAAATAGTGAGTGCAAAACTGTATCATTTTGATATATTTTGCATTATGGATTTTCCAAAAATCCCTTCTTAGCTGTTGGCTACACCGGAGAAGGAACCTGCATACCCAATTTCAATTTCCTTGGTCCAGCAGCTTGGATAGGCTGCTTAAGGGGAGACATTTCACCCTTTTAAAAATTTCAAAGGTTTTGAACTCAGAACCCACAGACACTTATATTAAGTTGTTGTTTAATTTTGAATATAAATAAAAAGCAAAATATAATACATTTAAAAATATTGTTATAATAAAAATTTGGGTTTATAATGTTGATAAACAATTTGGCATTATACTAAAAATAATTGAAAAAACTAATATTTTAAATAGAGCAATAGAACTAATATCAGATTTTTGCTGCAAATCTTCTGTTCAAATGACAAAATCTTCGATAAATTGTTGTTTGTGGGTATTAAAGGTACCCAGCAAAATTACACATTACAAAAAAATAGGCAAAATAATGTATATATAGGATTACTTTACACCTTACTTTATTGATGAATTTTACAGGCGAAGTGCCTCAACGTAATGGGTTCATTCTTACAATTATGGTTATTAAAAAATTAAAAGAAATGTGTACAAAAATAATTGGTTACTTCGATTTTCCATTTTTTAACTTTAACTTTCCACTTAAAATCTTTAACTTTTCAAACCAATTTAGGCTTTTCTAAAAAATTACAAACTAATAAAAACACGAATGCTAGAGTTTCTGAAACTAAACATTCTTGTTATCAATAGATGGCAGTAGTTTCTAGATTCAACAGTAGTGTGCAATATAAATAAACACACATCCCGTAGTCTTGTTGACAATTATTTAAAAGGCGACAAGAAAATATCAAACAAACCATGATGAAATTTAAAAAGGTTATATAAATTAGAAAATTTTTTTCCAAATTAAAATTTTGTTTCTTATTTATATTTAGTAATCATGGAGAATACACAGAAAATTTTATTAGACACAAGCTCAAAGGAATGAATTTTCTAGTCCAAAAACAACTTTGATCAGCATTCTTCGTGCCCTTGAAAGTGACAATTATAAATATCTCTATTTAACTCACAAATCAACGGAAAAAGCTATTTATGCTTACATACAGTTGATTTTTATTATTGAGTTTAGATGAATTTTACTTACTATTTTTGTGTTTTTACATTCTCCTTTTTATTACCGTATGTCCAAATTAGCTATTAGCTTAAATTAAAGACATGTGTTTTTATATAGGTTTAAACAACTCTTTTTAACAGTACCAAGTTATATTTTAACAGCGAAAATTATATTTTATAGCTGATCTTTTTAATTCTTATATGTATGAAAATGAATTTAAAGTCTGATTCGAGAGGGATTCTATTGACGATCGATTTTTCTTTTATGTTTACGTCCCTCCGTCCCTATATTTGATTTTCTTAAATATTTCACAAATTCCATTATTGGTGCCTTTTTAATTTTTTTTTATTTGTATTTACAAAAATATTCTATGAACGATATTTATATTACAAACACAATTTTGTCAATTTTTCTGTGTTGGTGCAAACTGGCTAAATAAAATCTAAAATAAATTCAGTTTTACAAATTTCAATTAAATTAATTTCCAAATATTTGTAAAGATATTTAAAACCCTTTTGTCAATTTTAATTTACTTTAGAATTTATTTTGGCCCCTCTCACAAGGCCTAAGTGTGACTAAGGACAATCTTGTAAACAAATAGAATTTTAGCTTTTATTTTAAAACTTCATTTGAAAACATTTCGAATCTTAAGGCTTTTGATATATTCTTTTCTGGGGGATATTATGAATGTTTTTGTGATTTATCAACCTTGAAAAAATCTTTAAAAACGTATTTTTGAAAAATTTTTGTATAATTTTTTTTTACTAATTTTGATTAATCTTATAAAATTTTTCGAATTAGTCGTTATTCGAGATTTGGGCATTTTAAATTATTAAAACAATTATTTTACAAAATTGTTAGATTAATCAAATAACGATTAACCGATTGAGTACCCTACTCTCTACTCTCTTTTGATAGCTAAGTTTAACTTTAAATATGTTGTTAGGAAAACAAATATAGTATAAGATTGCGATCACATTACGCTCGAAATCTATTTTAAGCTAGATTTCGAAAACTAGTTTAAGTAATATTTAAGCTATATTTCGATTACTAGTTCGCTTATCTAAATTCTTAATTGCACAAACACAGAAAAATCGGTGAGAACTGTCAGGAATATCTTATGCGTGATTTTTATTTATTTTCTAATAGATAAGCTCTTTAATTCTAAAGCTTAAACTAGGTAGTCAAAGTGTCAGGGAACAGTGGAAGTTTTATCTAAAATTGTTTAAGAATTTCCCAAAAACTATTTATACCATATTTTTAAGAATTTTTTATTAATTTTTTTTGAAGGCAGCTCTTGTTTATTTATTTATTTATTTATTTATTTATTTATTTATTTATTTATTTATTTATTTATTTATTTATTTATTTATTTATTTATTTATTTATTTATTTATTTTTATTCTGGACAGTGTCTCAGGATGCTTTGAATTGTCCTAAACAAACACTTTAGAAACCAACGTAGATTAATCGCCAATTTTTTCGATTAGTCGACCCGAATAACCGATTAAAAAATTTTCTTCATTTTTCGAATAATGACCTAACCGATTAACCGGTAGGGTTGAAAAACTGGAAACACTAATTGTAGGTAATTTCCTTACAAATAAATTTTAATGGTTATCATCGAATTGCAACTAATCTTTTTTCTGGATGCGGATAATGGAATAAAACGCAAACCCGGTACAGAGGCTCATACGTTATCAGTGAAAATGTGAATATCACTTGAAAATTAACATAAATTAGTGAATTTTAATTTATTTTCATATTAGCATCTTGTGAAAAAAAAACAGTTTGTCACATTTTTTCTCCAGACACTAGAGGTTAAATTTTTTCTTTAGACACTTGAGGTTAATTATATTTAAAATTGCCAATAATTTCTTCAATCGGACAACATTAACTTTCTGGTTTCAACAATTCAAAATACACTTCTTATATTAAGGAACAAACTTTATTTATGTACTTTATTTATGTACAACAGTCTGTATATATGTATGTATTTGACACATTTACTCAATTCAAAATATGTATTTTTTTAGTAAAATATTTTTTCTTTTGTATTTTTGATACGAATATCTAGTTGATAGATTACATTTATTACCATAGAAAATCAATGTTGTTTTTTTGTAATTTTTCATATGTATATATTTTTTTGCTAAAATCTATCTGTCAATGGTTACGAAATTTATGCATCTCTTTAATTTAACAAGATCAACTAGATTGGATAATGTCATGTACAATGTCATATGTTAGCATTAATGTTCGGTCGTTTAGTTACATATGGAGTTGGAGCTTCGGTAATTGTACATTAGTTAGAATCTGTTTGTTGGTTTAACTAGCTGGTGCTTGAACAGTAGCTACTGTTGGTTGGTTGTTTAGTGCATTTCCTAATGTCCACAGATAGAAAAAGTGTAACACTACCACCACATCAGACAACACAACTCTATAATTTTAAATCTTACATTGTGTCTAACCACCATGGACAAAAGGAGAAAATACAAACAATATACATATGACCGAAAACGTGTTGTTTGGCGATTAGGGGGGCAATTCATGCACATATATTGTGTGCTTTGTTAACGAGATAACCATAACAAAATAAAAAATCTAGCAAACAAACAGCTTAAACAAACAAAAACACTAAAATTCTTATCGATTACACCTGAGACCTCAATCAATAAATCGACAACAAGATCAATCGGTCGATATATTAAGTTTTTTTGTTAGTTTTTTATTTGAATTTAAGATTGCGCTAGAGATCAACAAGAATGAATGCAAAGTGTACGAATGTGTTTTAATACGTAACTTTTGTTAAATGAAATGTACATGTACAAAGAATAAAAATATTATTGACCTCATCAAATGACATTTAAATGGATAATAATATAATAGCCAATATAACTAGACCTAGAGGAAGACCTTCAAAAAGATGGAATGATTGTTGGAACTCAGGCTCAACTGATTCATCAAAACAAAAACCATCTATTCATACCAGAAAAATCTTGCTAATAGGTTGGACTTATTTCAGACTTTACCTAGCAAAGGGTGTTCTTTAGGTTAGGTTATATTAAAAAGTGAAGTCGCAGCAGACTCCTGTCCAAAATTAGGACATACACTTAATCCCGAAAGTTGGCTTGTTGTGCACTCTCATGTAGGTTAAAATTTTACTGAGGATCGAAACACTCCTTTAACTAAAACAGTCGCTATTTTTTTCTGTGTTAGCGACCGGCTGATTTCAGTCAAGACAAGATTTCTTGACAAAACCTTTGGCTTTTAAGCAAGCCTCAAAGTAGGCAGGGTTTCCTTTACCCTTTGCTTTACTTCGAAACCTAAAGTAATACGTTACAAATATGTTTTAGATTGTTTATAACTTTTTTTATCAAAGCGATTAGTATTATTTTTTAATAAAGTATAGTACGTTATTGGGGACTTTTTTTATTACTAATGAAAAATTATATCCCGTAATGGTGGCCTTTTTCTACTTCACACATACGTGCTCTTTTTAACATATTTTCCTTAACTTTTCGCAAAATTTCGGGTGAAATGACCTTGATTTCTATGCGAATAGTCCTCATCCTTTTAAATGCCCCTAAAGAAAACTGTGAGAAACTGTTAAGTCCGGTGAACGTGTTGGCCAATAAATGGTTTTGTCCATGATTTGAAAAATAAAATTCTATGATTTTTGTACGTTGATCGATAGTATGGAGTTCCATATTAAATTCCTCAAGTCTTTTTACAAAAAAGAAAAAAATAATAATAATAATAATTAAAAAAGTTATAAAGAATTTGAACTATACACACATAGAATTAATTGGAATTTTATCAGAACTGCCAAAAAATTTTACGTTATTCCATAATTTTAATTATAAATACATAACATTCATCATCAGAATATATAATTTAATTATGAACAAAAATTGAAAATACTAATCAAAACACTTTTACAGCATCCAATATATTGGCTTTTCTAATCACTAAATATTGAAAATATTATCTTCTACATTACCTTTACTACCATCAAACAACAATTTATCCAAGATTTTGTTATTTGAACGCAATATTGGCAACAAAAATTAAATACTCAATAAAACTTCATCTTAAATATTGGTTCTTCCTATCAATTTTAATATAATGCCGAATTTTTGATAAACATTAATACAATCACCCTTATTCTAGTTGTCGTTATCAATGTCGTCGTCGTTTTTGAGTCAACATCACTTTGCTTCGACGTCGACATCACTTCGACACCAAATTGGTATTCTAAAACAGTGTTGTAACGACGTCGACAGTTTATCGATTTAAACAAAAACACATCTCTAAAAATTGAGTCGGCAGATTTATTTTGTTTATTATTTTTGCGAAAAAATGTTTTTATGTGTAATTTAAATTCTGATACCAGTGATGAAGAAAATAAAGAAAATCTAGTATTGGAAAGAAGACTTCTCATACAGAAATCCAATATCTTTAATCTGCCGGATAACAAGTGAGTAGCAAAATCAAAGTCTGTTACTTTAAAGAATATTAATCTTATAATTTTTTAAAAAGGTTTGAAAGTTACTTTCGGCTGAATAAAACAGCCTTCAAAGATGTGCTGGAAAAAATAGCACCTAATTTGAAAACCGGAATCAAGTCCACATTTATTTCCAAAACAATAAAGTTGGCAGCTACATTAAGATTTTTAGCCCAGGGGTCGTACCGTCTCAGTGTTGGAAACGACTTTAACTTAGGGTTGAGCTGTTTCTGAAACTGTAGAAGATTTGCCACAGCTTCCTCCAGCGGGCTCAATATAAATTGCTTGAATCTTCCGCCACCTGTAGCATTACACTCGGCTTTGTTGGCTACCATTTTCTTTTTAACTTTAAATTTTAAGTCTCGCCAAACCTATAAATAAATTTTGTTATTTTTTTTTTATAATGCACTTTATATGATCATGCTTTCTTTACCTTCTGCCATCCATCTCACATTATTCTCGGTGGGCCAAGTGCATTTAATAAATTTGATATTTCTTCCCATTTTTTCCGTTTTTTTTTTCAGTCATTACTTTTCCTCAAGTCGTTACTAAAAATTGTGTCGACAAAATCAGAGTCGTTTCAAGACAATATCGTCGTCACATTTTCTTACAGAATACCAAATACTTGTCGGCAGTTATCAATTATTTTCGATAACGACAACGGGAATACCAATTTCAAAAAAAAAAAAAAAATCCCAAGACGACATTGTCTTTTGTCGATGACGACAACTAGAATAAGGGTGATTAATTTAAATAATATTGGAAATTATAATTATAAATATTGGAAATTATAATAATAATGGAAATTATATAAATGTTAAGATTACCAAACGAAACTTTACTTATTATAACAGAAAACTTGTTATATGTTTGCTTGTTATACATATACATATTTATATTTAAAGTTAAACAACTAACTGTAAGAGTCTATGATGCAGTTGGTTGATACAAAGCCTGATTGTCTTAGGGTTCTGAGTTTAAATCCCCCAAAAGACCAACATTTTTTTAAATACATTTTTATTGATTATAAATAAAAGACACTAAAGGAGCTCACAAGGTGTACTAACATTGTAATGGTGTATCGTCTTATACTTATATATATTCATACATGGCACCATATAAAAGTTGTAAGAAACAAAAATATCAGACATATTATTATACGTATACGGTCTTATATAATGATATCTAACATAATATTTTTTTTCGATTTTATTGAATCTCCACTCATTCTAATGTGAACTAACAATAATTATTCAATAATGGCTGGCCAATGCCAGACAAAACTTCAATGGCTCAACTATTTATATGTGTCCCCAGTAGCATCTCTCAGATGATTAAGCATATCAAGTCTGCTGTGTCCAACCTTCTTAGGCGCAGGTGGCCATGATTATTCAATAGATTTCGAGCTAGTTTGTTAGGGTGGGCTTCCAGTTTCTTTAAATAGATTTCACTATATCTTAGAATTTCATTCTTTACAAGAGGTACATTTAAGTCTTTGTGAATGTTAGAGTTTCTGATATACCAGGGTGCATTTGTAATTATTCTTAAGAGTCTATTTGGTCTTGTTTGTAATTTTTCTACATTAGACGCAGAGACAGTACCTCAAAGCTGAATGTCATAGCACCATATTGGTTTAATCACTGAGTTATAGATTAGTAGTTTGCAATCTAAGCTAAGTTTTGAATTTCTACCTATTAGCCACGTGAGTTTTTCAGTTTTTAACTTTATTAGGGTAAGTTTAGCATCTATATGGGGTTTCCATGTTAGCCGATGTGAGATATGTGAGACATCGATAAAAATAGCAGAACAGTACTTTTTTCCTCAAAGGCCTTTCTAATAACAGTAACAACCATATGAACTTGCACAATGGTGCTATGTTTTTTTCTGAAGCCAAACTGGTGGTCTGGGATAGAGTTATTTTTATAAACAGCTAGGGACAATTTGCTCATCAAAATTTTTTCGAACAGCTTGGACAGGTTCGATAAAATACTAATAGATCTATTTGACTCTACTCAATAGCCTTTTCGACCTCTCTCATCTCAAACCATAGGTGGGTTTCTGCTCGGTGTTGGTGTATAACAGAGGGTAAGTCTTCTAAGTTTCTTGGCATGTTTGGGGTAAATACATTTCTTAGATGCTTAACGAATAAATCTCCTTTTTCAGAATCATTTCTTGTCCAACTTCCGATCGGTTTTCTCAAAGGGGATTTGCTCATGATAGGCCTTTTAAGACTTTTTGTAGCACGCCATAACGAGTAGTCAGTGCTAGCTGTGGAGTCTAGGTTCTCAAGAAATCTATTTAGTGACGCGAGTTTTTGGGTTTGTAGGAGTTTTCTTAGATTTCTTGTGCATTCTCTTAATCTTGCCTTAAGTTATGGAACATAATATGATCTTATAAAAACTTTTTTAATCGGGGATATTTAATTACAAGCTTTTTTTAGCAAGTGTGTATATAAATACAGAGACCTTTGATTGAAAATAGGTACACATTAAATTATATATATTTATCAAAAATATTAATACTTTGGTGTGGCTGTTAAGACATTCAATCAATGAAAGTAGCATGTGGGAGTCAACCATTAAAAATATTTGGTTACATTAAAAAAGGTGGGTAAGAAATAAAAACTTAAATTGATTTCAACTGGAAATGTTACGTTCATGCCTACATTTATCCACTCCATCATTCACTTGTAGTCGGTATTCGGGTGTGGAAAGATAGTCAGCCACATAATAATGTCGTGGAGCATCTTTATACATGGTTAGTTTTTTTGCATTGTATCACAACTTGGGGTGTGAAACAAACAATAATAAATTGGAATAAGGAAATACATAAAATATAAATTATCAATTCAATTTAAATAAGTTCCATTGTTAATATATTCAAAATGTCCTAACCAATATTCATTTATTATATTTAATATAAATATCGTTAGCGAAAATGCAAGTATATAGTGATGATTAAGGCAGAAGTTCTTAATCTATTTGCCGCAAAACAAACAACTACGAACTTATATTTGTAGCATTTAAAATCTGAAAAGTCAATTTTGCCGTTCACCTTTAATAAGACAAGAAATGTCTGCCTATGCTAAGTATATTTACAATTAAAAATTTTCTATTAGTTTAGAACACTTGCGTATCTAGCGGGTTTCTTAAAACACTTCGCACACTTAACCTATTAAAAAATAAAAAAAGCATAATATTAAAATACAGTAATACAGTTATTTCAATATTTTGTCTCATGCTCTTTTGAGTGATTTACATTTTAATATTATAAATTAATGAAAGAAGCAACAAAATAAAAGAGTTTTTGTGTTAAAAACGTCATTACAACAAATAATTTGTTTTTTTTTTTTGTCTGGTGCACAATTGTAGAAGCATATTAAAAAACGTTTGAGCGTTGTCTGCTATAAATAATTGCTGTTTGCTAATTACATATCGGTCTTATTTTTAAAGTGCCAAGTGGTTAGTATTCGCCCAATATAATAATGGTTTTCAGGAAGAAGGTATTAGATTTAGAGAATTTGTTTAGAAATTAAATCGATCTGAAAAAGTGGTTTGTAGAAAGAAGCCCCAAGCTTTCAGCTCGTAGTAAAGCAACTAATTTAGTGGAGCAGAGTGGACACGTTGATGCATTTATATTGATTTCTCTTAATCCTTTGATAGGCTGTCTCATAATATTCTGTATGCTTTGTTGAAAGAAATAGGTCATCATTAAAAAATTCTAATTATTGAGTGTAAATTTACTTGCCAAAATTTGTTCTTCAATGATGGGACAATTTGTTTTTCTCAAGTCGATATGCAAAATTATTTACATAGTATCCACAATTGGTGTGAACTGCATTGCATGAATTTATCGATTTCGAGATCCAGTTCAATAAATTTTAAGCTTGGGAAATTATATATTTAGAGATAACTGACACGATTACTGGAAACGTTGGAAATACGACATATTTTTTAATTTGCATTACTTATCTATGAAATATGTAATTTCTGGAAATATTGACTGCTCTAAGTTTTTTTTTTAAATTATTTATAAGAATGAATATATTACTTTCCTTGGAAAGGGTATAGAGGAGAGATGAATAATTTTTAGAACTGTTATTGCCCGCCATCAGATCTAGAAATTTTTTAAGCTTTTTAGTTGAGAGAACTGTTATGTTATTTAACTTCGATGGGTTTAAGTGCTATGGGAAGGAGGACGTTGCGATGTATACTACTACAAATAGAGTATTAGCACAAAATTTTCCAAAATTTTCTAATTTAAAATTTTTTTTCCATCACTATCTTCTTTAACTGGAGTGTTTTATTAGTTTAAAAGCTACTACTTTGTACACGTTCAATAAATACTGACCGCGATGCATTATCGCGATATTTATTGAACGTGTACCACGCAGTATTGGTCATTTCACTGAATATTGGTGGTTTACCTATGACCATAAGGGCCACTAGAGGGGAGTTCTGTCGCCTCTTTTGGACTTTGGTTATTGATGAACTACTAATGACACTGAACGACCTAGGGCTTAGGACCTATGGCTACGCAGATGATCTTGGTTGCGATAGGAGAACAATTTCTTAACGCATGCAGCAAGCCATGAACCACACCTCAATTGGTCTCAAGAAAGGGAGCTATCTGTGAGCCCATCCAAGACGATCTTGGTATCGTTCACTAGATTTGGTGGAGCCGACGATAAATGACATTACCGAGTGCTTTTTTGACGTTTTTAGGTTTCCTGGGGTTACACTGGATATAACCCTTACTTGGAACCACCATCTGGATTCCGTAATAAGGAAAGCTATCAGAGCATTATATGCCTGTCAGAGACTTTTTGGTAGGACTTGGCGTCTAAGACATCGAATGGTTTACTGGTCTTTCAACACCATCGTAAGACCAATGGTTACTTATGCTGCTCTGCAATGTAGGCCCAAAGGTTGAGCAAACACAGGCGAAGGGAGCGCTTAACAGGATTTATCGCTTAGCGTGTGTGGGCATAACTAGTGCGGGAAGGACGTGTTCGACTAGCGCCATTGGTGTCATGCTTAATATACCTCCACTACATATCTCGGCAAAGGAGGACGCCTGCAGGGGTGTTCTGCGTCTCCGGGAGTTTGGTAATATGAAGGGAGGTGACCTGCAGGGCCACATGAGGATAGCGGGGTTGTTCCCTGAAGATCTCCGAGAGTCGCATTTGGACCAAAAAATCTTGGGAATCCGAACTGGGATCACAGGTTTGGTTCACTGACGGCTCGAAAGAGATTAATGGATTTACGGGTGCGGGCGTCTATGCACCCAATTTTCAACGTGCCCTTCCTATGGGCAAGTATCCGTCCATATTCCGGGCGGAAATCTGTGGCATCTTTGTATGCTCATCAGAGTGTCTTAGAAGGGCTACAAGGGGAGCATTTATTTATATTCTTTCGGACAGTCAAGCAGCACTCAGGGCATTGTTGTCCTAAGACGTATCGTCTAAGCTTGTCCTGGACTGCATTGAGTTTCCCAATATACTTGGTGGTTCCAACAAATTGATTGTTACCTGGGTTCCTGGGCACGAGTGGCAACGAACGGGCCGACAGGTTGGCCAACTGCGGGGCCCGTCGTCACTTCTTTGGCCCTGAACCTTTCTGTGGTGTACCAATTGGTTATATTAGAGAAACACTTAGAAACAGGAAGGACTTAAGGGCCTTAACAGGATATTTTACTGGACACTGTAATCTCAGATACCATTTGAGGATCAGAGGTCTGTCTCAGATACTTGTAGGTTTTGTGAATTGGATGCTGAGATAGCGGAGCATGTACTCTGCGTGTGTCCTAGGCTTCGCGGCAGGAGACTACAATTCCTTGGTGGATATACATTATCCGCCTTGGAAATTTGGAAATCTGTGCCTAGTAAGGTGACTGCCTTCATTGGAAGCCTCAATATTTAGGGCAGAGAATTAGGGTGCACAAAAGATCAACATATTTTGGTCGCGATGCATAGGGCCTTTCTAATTTAATCTAATCTAATGCAGTATTGATGAATCGCGATCCATATCGCAAAATAACCTAATATTCTAAAATAAAGACAGCGGATCACGAAATTTGTAGCATATTTAGAGATATCAGTTCGCGAGCTGTCGCTCTTTTGTATTAAATTTGCAATATATAAATGTACTAACGGATCCCGGCGTGCTTCGCTACGCATGAATATTAACATTGAATCAAATTCATTGGTTCATTAGTTTCTCGATCCGCGAGTATACGTGTATGCGCTACAACTTGTATTTACCGTGTGTATGAAGTAAGCATCCAGTATATATACGCCTACGTATTTGATGTTGTTTTTTTATATGGACAAAGTCACATGTTGACATGAAAAGTCATAACTCACGAAAGCGTCGACCGATTTCGTGCAAACTTTAGATAAATTATATACACGACCATACGAACAAACCCTAATCGAATTCGGTGTGACCGTTCGTGAGTTATAAAGACACAACACGCTTGCAACAATTTTTTATACCATCTAGTCTGTAAGGAATTTTGTATGATCCCTTCACTTAATAAACGAAATGAAATAGCTCACGATTGTGATCGAATGTGTTTTCCTTGACTGTAAATCGGGTGCGACAGCATTTGATACTTGCTAAAAAAATATCAGTATGGAGTGGAATAAGGGTGTATCGACTTTTGCAATCTTAAGCCTTGGGATGTACTCTGTGAATTCGACAGAGTGAAGGTCCTACTCACTATTGCGTATAGTTTTTGGTTTTAATTCACAATTTTTTTTTTGTAATTTTTTACATAAATTTTTTAAAGTACCGTTATGATATTGAACCACGAAAAAATTAAATTTTTGTCAAAACTTTAAATAAAATAATTTATTTTAAAAAACCGTTTCTGATATTTATACTTTAAATATTGTATATTATATTATATTATATTTCATCCTTAGATTTTATTTAAATAAAAAAATATTGTTATTCGGGATATAATATTGTACCACAGTGTACTCGTATATTAAAAATAATTATCACTATGAACCCTCCAGGATTCGGACATGGTTTTTTAGAATCTCTGAGTAATAAATAACTAGAATATTTATATTTTATATATATATATATACATATATACAAATTTATTTCTTGGTATGTACATATTGAGGTAATTAAAAGTTAAATGGAAACAATATCAAAATTTTAAATAGGTTTTTTGCTGCTGCTGATTTAAGTTTTTTAAGCATCAAGATTCAAGTTGAAATAGAAAACAGATCATGTGCAATATTACTAGGTTCCAGCCGCAAACAACTGCTATGATCCAAACACCACTAACTGCAATAATAAATTATCTATTAAGCACTTCTGGCCAACATTGGTCATAAAATAATTTAAATGTCATTTTAATGAAGCTCATAAATTAGCAAATGTGTCAAATATACAAGTACCAGCACAGAATCAGTGCAATAAATGGCAACACTGTTGCCAGCAATATTGTTGTGCGCTGGCACAGTCAGACAAGCATCAGAAGCCACCGTTTGTTACCAAAGACACCATATAGTCTTTTTTTATTTTGTTGCCCACTACACTTTATCAACAAACACTTGCGCAGGCATCCAGCCAGCCACCAAGTCAATGATTTTGATGTTGACAGCTCTGTTGTCAAACAAACGGTTGAAAAGCATTTTAAATGTACTGTTGCTGCTACAGCAGCAGTAACAACAACATTTAAAACGAACAACATCAATTGAAGCAGCACAGCATGACTTTCACAAATAACCTTCACGAAAAAACACTTCCAATACAACAAACACTTTACGGATGAAAACAAATAAAAAAATTTATTAAAAAAAACAAAAATGAAAACAGTATCGATTGCGAATAAGAAGAAACAAAATTTAACCAAAATAAGTAGATCTCCAAATTGTACAAAAATGCATTCGAAATCAAATCACATAAACGGCATTTTCCCACACTTTATATACATCGCCGCACTGCACATACGTACATCTTGGCACCATCTATATCAGGGTTTCCCAACTGGTAATCTTTTCCAAAATATTATGTTTCAAATTTAAGAAACCATAAAGTACACTTTCAAAACTGGACGAAGATGCAATAATACAATATTTTAGTAGAGTAATGAAACTTTTCTTCACAAAGTGAACGATAAACTTGTTAAAATTAATACAAATGTTTTTTTTAATTAGTTTTTGTTTTACATCACTGTATGAAACATTTAATAAATAAAATTAGCTGACAGCTAATTGGACATATAACTAGTTAGTAATATTAGATAACTGTAGCTGTCCAGAAAACATAATCCATTCAGCTAGTGATTGTTATCAAAAATTGTCAATTTTGGACGTTCCATATAAAGCAAATATACAACTCCATTGCATTATAACTTAATGAAAATCCTCTCCGATTTTGATTTTTTATGCAAATGCTTAGAAGTGAGTCAATTTTTCCGTTAAAAAACTTCTTATTTTTATACCCTCTACCATATATGGTGAGGTATAAGACCGCATAAAGAATATATATTCTTGATTCTTATGCGATTTTATATTGATTAAGCGATGTACGTCTGTTGAACTGGCGATGACGGCGCGACGACGCAAGTGGAGTTGCTCATTTTTACTTAGACAAGTAGACATCCTGCCCAAAAGTTTGGTGTTGAAAGTGAGCAAAATCGGTTCAGGAGTTAAAAAGTTATAAAATATGTATGTGAAAATGTGAATGAACCTCTAAATTCTCCATACAAATTGGTGTATTTTGGTAAAATTTCATAGCTTCGACTGGCAATTAAAATATTTTCTTATATTTTTAGAAGTGAATAATATTTCATTTTAACAGACACTTTTCATCTCAGAAAATTTTTTTCACCTACAAATTTTTTTTTCCAACACAAAAATTGTTTTCATATCCAAAAAAGTTTTTCAACTCAAACAATTTTTTTACATTCCTTTTTTACTTTTAGAGGAAAGGGATGGAAAAGTTTGTACTTAAGTACTTTTTTTAGTACTATTCACAAATGTTCGCAATTAAGTTTTTTATTTATTTTTCAAAAATGCCTACACATCAAATATTAAAAATTAGTTGGAGTTAAGAAAAAAGTAATAACATAACGAAATTGGTAGTTTAGACATTTTTAATTCGAATAACCAAAATCGATTAACAAAGAAAGTTCATCAATCGAATGAAACAAAATTGATTTAATAGGGTCATTCCATGTCAAACCGCACAGAAAACGTCATTTTCGTATTTGTCATCTCCGATTTTAATGAAATTCGCCACAAATATTGTAAATGGGTTTATTAAATCATTAACCTTTCGGTTCCAAACCCTTTCGGTTTTCGAAATATGACATCATGAAAATTGGCAAAAAAAAGTCGCCCATAACTTATAAACCGCACAACCTTAAATTTTTCTGTTGATACCATTTTAAAGGTCTTCAAAATGGCGTGCCAAAACTTTTTTTGTATTGAAAGGTTAAATGTCATTTTTATGAGTTTAATCTTCAAAGACCCATATCTCAAAATCCTTAAAATTCTGAAAAAATATATGTTAAAAACTAAGGCCTCTCTACATTTGTGGAAAAATGTCAAGGTGGAGACTCATTTGGTTCCAAAGTTATGAAGGAAAACGTGGTCGTAAGCAAGTTTTCGTCGACAAGTTCATATGCAAAAGTTTAAACACAACAACAATATGTATGTATACTAAACATTGTACACACATACACACTCATAGCATGTAAAAGATTTTTCGTATGAAAACGTCAAGATAAATTTGCTTACGACTACATTTTCTTTCATAACTCAGAAACTAAATGAGTATCCACCTTAAAATTTTTCCACAAATGTAGAGAGCCCTTAAATTTTAACAAAAACTTTTTTCAGAATTTTAAAAAATTTGGATTTTGAGATATGGGTCTTTGAAGATTAAACTTAAAAAAAATTACCTTTAACCTTTTAATACAAAAAAACTTTTGGGGTGCCATTTTCACCTTTAAAATGGTGCCAATAGAAAAATTTTAGGTTATATAGTTTAGAAGTTATGGGCGACTTTTTCGATATTTTGACGTTTTTGCCAATTTTCATGACGTCATATTTTGAAAACCAAAAGGGTTTTGGGGTCGAAAGGTTAATGATTTGATAAACACTACCATTTTATAATATTTGTGGCGAATTTCATTAAAATCGGAGATGACAAATCCGAATGCTGTGCGGTTTGACATGGCATGACCCAATAACAAATCGAAAGAAACTCCACATTGCCAATCGAATGAATTCAATGATGTCCAAAACGTTAAGAACCCAGCAAAAATGAAGCCGCATAAGAAGCAATTAAAGCATCACTGCTATGGCAAAGACATCACTTCCTTTCTGATGGTTTCATCGATGAATTTAACTTTGGCGTGTCATAGAATGGAAGTATTTAAATATAGCTACTTCCACTACGTTTGCTTTACTCTAAGCGAGCAATGACAATGCAATGATTAGATATCCTCATGCATGAGTGCAAAATGTTCATATACTTTGTAAAATTCAAGCTTTGATGAAAATTAAATTCATAAGAATGCAGAAAAATAAGTTTAAAGAAGCGAACTTTATGCACTGATATAAAAATACTTTTTATTAGAATAAATACATAATTCTGCATTAATGAAAAAGCTTTTTGGGGTAACTTTGAAATATTTTTGAAAAAATTTAATACATTTTTGGACAAATTTTAAGTAATTTTGGATAAATTAAAAACTGGTTAGGCAATTTTGAAACATTTTTAGACAATCTTAAAATTATTTTGGAAAATTCTGAATTAAAGCTGGAAATGATGTAGTGTTAAAAAAATACAGGGTGTCCGCCGGGAAGGTATACTACTTTGTTTTGCCGCCATTTTGGTAAACATTAGTTTTGACAGTTCATATTTGGCGTTCGTGAAGGTAGACACGTGGCAAATTTATTATGGAAAAATATTCGATAAACCTACTTGTTTTAATCGTAAGCGTAAATTTTTAATTCCTTACGTGATCGTGCGTGAGGGGTAAAAAAATTTGTTTTTTATTTATTTTTGAATTTTTGTATGGTTTTGTTACATTTTTTCAATTCGTATTGCATATTCCGTCAACGTGATCAAAATTTTATTTACTCACGTGATCGTGTGTAAGTGCAAGCAGAAAATAAGTCTTTGTGCGTGAGTAAAAAATCGCTCACGTACCCATCCCTAATTAAACCATTACCCCAATTACATCTACATTTTGCTTGATTTGAAAATTATTAATCTTCTTTTTTGAAATATCTAGTTTGAAAACAAATAAAACCATTAAATTTCCCTATCCACAAACAAATTTCTTGTAATATCAATCATAGTTTAGAAAATATGTAAATGTATTTAAACAACGGCTAGTACAATGAACCAAAAGTTGTAGTGGAAATAACATTATAATTTTCTTTACTTTTGACAAAGTTAATTGAATTGCACATTACTTCTTATCGTCGGCATAAATGCTTTTCGAAGCAATTATAATTTTGACAAATTTGTTTGTCAAAATAACAAAATTGAATTTGTTATTTCCAGAAAAAAACTGTTAAAAGCATTAAAGTTAATTTGATAAACCTGTATTCAATTTGAAAAAGTATTTAGCTGTAGAAAATAATTTAGTGTACCTAGTTTTGTAGATTAGTGGTTCCTAACCTTTTTGTGCTATGACCCACTTTAAAGATTTAGGAACTTCCAGTTTCCCCAGTACATCGCTGCCCATAACTTTTCCCATCTTTCTAACAATTTTCGGATACCAGTTCGGAAGAACGATTAGTATTTTGAGGCAGTCCAATCCTTTTTTTGCATTGTTCATATGAAGTGAACTTCTGCTGGGACAGGCCATGTGTCATCGACCGGAACAAGCAAAGGAACGACTCAAACGCATGGGTTGAATCCGATAGAGTTGTCCCTTGATCGATTTATTCGGTTTGAGCAGCTCGTAGTAGATCAGTTTAATGTCATAAATATTCGGCTTTGCGAAGGATGTTGATGGCAGTCCGGGAAAAACCCATGACTTTCTTCATTTGGGGTTGTAATAATGGATCCACTTTTCATCGCCAAAACCTTTCCTTTTTTAGGCGTTCGAGGAGCTGTTGTGTATAACATATCCAAAGATCAGAATGGGATCTCATAAATTTTGAAGAGAATAATATTTGGTGGTGTTCCTAATTATTTGATTCAAAATGTAAAAGTTTTACTTTTGTTCTATTCACCGAAATTCATATTACATATCCATATTTCATATCACATATCCATATTTAAAAACGACTAAAATCGTATGACTCTATAATTATAAACAAAAATTTTGCTTAACTATGCGTTATAAACAACAGATATACACAACCATTTCAACTCACGACATGTATTTTTGCAAAGTATGCCACAACAAATTGAATTCCTTGCCCTAATAATGACAAGTGCTGAATGATTTGCTAAGCTGAAAAGAGATGAAAAATATTCATATCTCATTTAAAAACAATAAAATTACAGTTTGTATCAATTCTGAGGTGCTAAATCAGACCAATGATCACATGGGACCTGTACCAACACAATTGATTTGTTTTAAGCGAGAGTTGACAGAAAACGCCCGGAATATGCGACCAGACATGAGGCCGTTATATTCAGTCAAGACAACGCTTGGTCACATGTTGCAAGACCGTTTAAAATGAATAATACAATATTTACGAAGAATATACTATTTAAAATTGACAATAGAAACACTACTAGTGCCAGAATTTGATTGGTATCAAATTTGGTGGCCACAACTGAAACTGTTTTCTGAGTGTAGCAGTCTTTGTTAAAATCTAACAGTGATTTTAGAACAATAAAGTTGCATTCAAGGACTTTTGTTTTACCAACCGATTTAAGTAGTAGTTATCGCATTCTATTTGGAAAATGACAACATTTTTCTGGGTGTATACGAAATACGTTGCTTCAACCAAAAGATGTGCACATCTGTGAAAATTTGAATATGTAAAAAAGTGAGTGTTGTGGTGTAATAGTTAGCGCGGTGGTCTGTTACACGGATCGTTGCGGGTTCAATCCTCAGCGACGGTACCATCAATTTTGAAATTTTATATGTTTTAGTTTTCTATCCCTCAATGCCTTCAATCTGTCGGTGTTCCCTTAGCATTTAACCCACATAAGTTACATAACACAACAGGGCTGTGAACTAAAAAGCTTCCATCAGATAGGGCAACAACTGTTCAAAAATTTATAATTTTTAGCAATTACAGTGTTGCCGTATTTGCCCTTCATCTTTCACCACCTTTCATCTCTCCTTCCAATGAAAACAACATATTAATAAGAAGGAACAATTTCCTGGATGTTGCTTGTATTAAAATAAAAATCGACACAAATAGTTTCTGATAAAAGGCGATTTTTCAGGCTTTAATAAACATAAAGTTACATAGTTATATCTAAAACAAACTATTGAGAATCTCTGATTTGCGCCAATGTAAAAGCAAACACATTTAGTAGTTGTGTTGGTAGTTTGGTAAATACTCATAGCTGTTGTTGTTGATCTTGTCATTTGTAAGGCTGGTGCTCAAGTGGCTTTCAAGTAGTTTGTGTTATAATTGTTGTTGTACATGTCATAATTCTTCACGGAAACACAATCGTACACAATTAAGTCAAAAACATTTATCGCCAAATCTAATCGAAGCTAAATGAAATCACATCACTCATGCGTCGTGGTGATTGGTTGTAAATATGTATTTTTAACACTTTAAAAGATTTCTGATAAACACGCTTTTTTCATCACATTTAATTTAATATGGTACAGAAAAAAAGGAGAGAAAATTAATATAAATAATAAATATTGTATTGCTTGAAAAAACTCCCTTTACCTAAAAAATATTGCGCGTAAATTAATCTAACATTTTTTGGAAATTAATTTACTAAACTCAAATTTAAAAAATTAAGATATTTATGTTCATATGTCTGCTACACTCTAAAAAACGTTTGTAAATTTACTGCTATAAAATGAGTAAATTTTTGTTTAATATAACGCATAGTGAGTAAATATAAACACCAAAGGCTTAAAGTAATTTTGTACACACTTTTAAATACAATAATACACATATAATATAATTATAAGCTTTATGTGTTTATAATTACAAATGTTGTGCGTACATATTTATACCCTTCACCACAGGTGGAAGGGTATATATAAGTTTGTCATTCCGTTTGTAATTTCTACAATATTGATCTTAGACCCTATAAAGTATATATATTCTGGTCCTGATATGTGTCCGTCTGTTCGTCTGTGTGTTGAAATGGGTTTTCCGAAGTACCCAAATTATTTCTGTTTTTTGCTCCGGTTTAAAATAATTTATAAAAAGATTTTATAACCATTTTATTTCTCATATATTTAGAAAGTTTTATACAAAATTTCCCTTTGAGTGCAACTATTTTAGGTCATAACTTGTAATAATTTATAAAAAAAAATGTATAAACTATTTTCCTTCAAATTTTTAAAATTAAGCTAAATAAATTAAAAATATTTTTTAATAAAAAAGCAAAATAAAATCCAAAATGCAAATTTGCCTGCTAAATCAAACGTTTTTGTAGAAATAAAACACATGCAGTTCTAGTGATTTCTTTTAACGATTTGTTGAAACTCTTTTCTTTCACCTCTTCACCTTTTATACACAAACAACAAACAGTACTCTAGAGCTGGATACGTCTTATATAGCAAAAGATCGAAAATCTTTAGTATAACATATTTGAAGGGTATATAAGATTCGGCTATGAATTTAGCCGCTCTTACTTGTTTTATTTTGTTAGTAAATTTTAATTTTAGGCACAAATTTTGTAAATTTACTAATATTATTATTGACATTTGAAAAAATTCAAGAAATAGAAAAATATAAAACAAAATTTTATAAATCATTTTCTAAAAAGATGCTTATGAAAATGTGCAACTACTAGTTGTGCCAAAATTTTTTTAAATTATATTATTATTTTTTTAAATACTTTAGACAGGAAGACTACATAAATTATGGATAAATGTTATCGGCACTGACTCTTGAATGACTAATGATTGTAAATATTATCAACTCTAGAGAGGCAACTCTAAACTTTATTGGTATTATATATATTTCTATTTTCGCTAAATTCGTTTATTTCACCAGGCTTGAGGAATTTTATGCCATTAAATTATTGTGATACATTGCTGGTGGATCAGGAAGTTTCGTCGGCCAAATTAAAATCTATTAAGTTTCTACGACATGGAGTGCTTGATATCTGTCGATTTTTCTATTGGATTTTTCTTATATGAAATGGCTTCTGGTTCTGAGCACTTTTTCTTATAAAGATATAGAATCTGAAACTTCTTCTACACTCTAATTAAATTCTGTTGAAATTTACCCAACTTATAGTAGGAAACTCTACTCCTATTATAAGTTAGGTAAATTTACTCTAAGTGTGTAAATGAAAAAAAAAATTACGACCATAATGCGCAAAATAACTACACACATAATGTGTAGATTTTAGGATTTATCTATGGGAAAAAAGTGCCCAGAGTCATCTTTATATAGGGAAATTATCTCAGGCTTATATTAAGCTCAAATATTATTACAACTTGTTTATTAATAAAATATTTTAAAATGATTTAATCATTTATTTTTGGGTGGTATATCATATTTTTTGAAAAATTTACGCAATGGTAAAATTACATATAATTTCTGAACCTTTTTTTGAATGTAAATTTACACATTTTGTGTGTAGTTATTTTGCGCATTATGGTCGTATTTTTTTTTTCATTTACACACTTAGAGTAAATTTACCTAACTTATAGTAGGAGTAGAGTTTCCTACTATAAGTTGGGTAAATTTCAACAGAATTTAATTAGAGTGTAGTTATGTATTATTATTGGCAGTAGATCAGCGTTTTAATGTAATTTGGTGTGTTTGGCTATTTTTTGAACACATGAGAGCACCTAAAATAAGATATAGTTAATGTAAAAGACTATAGATTTACCAGTAGGGTAAAAATGTTCAATTATATGAAGACGAATTTTATTTTCTTTTTTTAATTCTTTGAAAACGAATTATTTTGACGATAGTTTTCGTAATTTTTTGATTTTAGAAAAGCCACGAATTTATGTTTATACCATACTTGTGGAAGATATTAGGAAAAAATTTAGAGAGGAGCATGGTATATTCATGGAAAAGGGCCATGTTGCTGCATATCAAAAAAAAATGTATGTTAACCCGGTATTTTCCAGGACTTTTTTTGTCTTATATTTGGCTGAAAAGTTGAACGCTTTACTATTTTGATCTCATGAGCACGAAAATGAAATCCATTTTTCAAAATACTGTTGCGTTTTTCCGGAAAAACTAGGGTAACCCTGGGTCGCCTAAGGTACAGGTTTTTTGTAAAAGTGAAAATGATTTTTGAACATTTTTTCAATAAATTTTACAAAAGCAGATGTTTTAAAACATTTTTATTGAAATTATAAGTAAGATGAAAAAAATAAAAAGTAAATTCATATATGTTGAACTGAAATAATTTACAGTTTAGTGTTGTAATTGGCAAAACACTTTACACAAACGCCTACGTTGCATTTTATACATGCTATTCGTCCATTAACTTTACATTGTTTACAAAGAGACCAAACTTTATAGCCAAATCGTAACGGTTTGCCTTTTACAAATTCTGTACATCCGTATCTACTAAAGTATGATATCAAACTTTCAACGAAAGAAAGATTTTGTTCTGCATGAAAATTTTCAATCATTTTTGCTTTCAAGTGATCTGCTCCGGTTTTTGAAGAAGCCTTGAAATTCTCTTCGAAGTGAAGTCTTTGCAATATCTCTTGAAAGCGATTCCGACGCATGGTGTTACTTACAAGATTGTTCCGAATGTCTTTATCCTGACTCCACAAATTTCTGTAATTGGCATGATAATCGTAGCCCGTAATGATCAATATGCCAAAAATGCTCAAAGTTCGCCGACTGTTATATTTGAGTTTGGTCTATTTTGTGCGATCGCATATAATGCATTTTGAACACAAATATGTCGCAATAAGACGTCATCAAAAAACTTTTTAAATTGTTGGTGTGGTAGTAAATTACGACAATCTTCGTAATTTGTAACTGGAAAAATTGAGATAACAGCTGACGTGTCATTCTTTACCCATTAAAATACTGTCTCCCTGTTCCCTTGTGGCAATGCAACATTTGAAGGCGTTTGCTGCACTTAACGTAACCGCTTTCTGTCTGGTGATGCTGTGCGATTGGATGTTATTGGTTGATAATCCAATCCTTGATATGTGTCTGCAGCCACAATAACGGGCAAATCTTTTACATTTGGTGCTGAAGAATTTTGGATTACAAAAATTAAATAATTGATAAACTTATATTGTTGAATTTTGTAAATGCCGTCTACTAGCCATTACAATTTCACAGCAGCCTTTTATCTGAGCCGGGCAAAAATTATCTGGGATGCCCCCACGTTCATTTTCAGCATCATCTTCGCCAGATAGGTCTCCATCTAAAGGAGGCTCGATGTAAATGGCAGTTGGTATATCAGTTAGCTCATTTCCATCGTCTGTTTCATCAAGCTCTTGAATGTAATCAAGCATTTGTTGCAAAGATAGACCTCTGAAGACCGTAAAATTTATAAAATGCCAATGGAATATGAATAAATATGTTAAAAACATTTCCAAAAATGTACAGAAATTCACATGAAATACAAAAAAAAAAAACATGTAGCCGACCCACGGTTACCATGTAACGCCTTGAGAATAATGTAAAAAAAATACAAACAAATATTTTTTCTAAAAAAAACAAATTTGCATGTCATAATTTATTTCATTAGCTACCAATAAGTGTAATTATATTTTAAATTTATATAAAAAGTAATACTAAAAACATATACTTACCGAAGCGCCATATCGAAAAATGGGAATTAGTAACTTTTTTTGTCACCTTAATTTCACAAGCGATATCTTCATTAACTGAGCTCAGAATAACAAAAACTTTATTTGTTGGCAAGTCACAATTATTTTGCATTAAATAACGTTTTTCATTTGTAATTTTACAGTGCTATTTTGGATTTATTTGAGAAAATGTAACGACATATTTTGCATTACCATATGATAATCGTGGGTTATTTCGGGTTAATAAAAAAAAATAACGGTTAAAATAGATGTAGTTAATCGCGGTTAACGGCTAATAGCGCTCACTGCAAAATATTTTTAACCCAATTGTTTTTCACAAAATTAAAAATGATAATTAGAACTGCTAAATTGTAAGACAATCCCGACAAATACCAGTCAAATTAATAATTTTTAACCCGTCCGTTTAAACGGACGGTAATATTTTGCTCTTAAAATCTGATAGTAAAATTAAAAACTTCATTTTAAAGCAAGATCATTTGTAATTAAAAAATAAATACTTGTAAAAATAACATCCCGATTTCTAATTTATACAAATTTTAGATTTTATAATACAAATAATGTTTAATTTCATACTGAAAATTTAAGTTCGAGTAGACTATTGATGAAAAGGAAATGTCAAAAAATTACATACAAAAACAGTTAAACAGTACAAAACAGTTTATGGGTTGACTAATAGTTAACTTAGTCGGAAACTCAACGTAACACAATTTTAATTTTTCATAAAAATTTCAAATATTTTAATTTAATTTGAACCATTGAATTCTGTACAAAATCTGGGTTTGAAAGATTTAATTTCAACTATTACCGCACGATTTTTATGCGGTTAAGTCAAAATCGTGCTATTAATCGCGGTTACGGTTGAAACCGAAATGTAAATTTTATGTTAAAAAAAAATTATGCAAAAAAAAACACAACCTGATTTCAATTTCTAACTTGATTTTTTCAAAAAGCTTAAAAAATTTGATAAGTATAATCTTACTGATATTTCTAAATTTTTTCTTTAAATTAATCAGTAGGGTAGAGGGGGCATTAACCACTTTGTTTGCAAAGCTTTGTCGTTACACAGAGTAAATCATAGTTAAATCAATTACACTATGGAACATTTTTGGGATTATTGTCTGGGGGTGAGAAATTCCAAGTCAGGGTGATGGTACTAGGTCAGTATAGTAAAACCCTCAAAGGGTTTGGCGTTCGTATCAGTCAGTTTTCTCCACAAATTTATTTTTACCGGCAAAACTGTTGATTATAAAGAAAAACGTTATATGAACGGATTAAAGAAATTGTAATTCTTAATTTTTTTAAATTTGTTTCATCAAATCGGACAAGTGGTTCTCGAGTTATGTTAAACTACGTTTTTGCCAAAATGTTACAACTAAGCGAAAAAACATCAAGATAAGGAAAAAATTTAAAAGGTCATAAAAAAAAACTGACACATACGAACGCCAAACCCTTTGAGGGTTTTACTATACTGACCTAGTACCATCACCCTGACTTGTAATTTCTCACCCCCCAGATTGGCTGTTGTACTGTGTTATTATATCATATTTAAATTAACATCGTAATTTTTTACGAACATTTTTAAATAATATGTATGGCTTTTTGGTGAAAAATACATATTTTCATTAAACATTTATATAGATGGATATCATTATGTTTGTTTTCCACAGAAATTTTCACAAAAAATTGTTATTTTTTATTTCACTGAAAAATATTAAAGGTTACCTGTTTAAAATATATAACAAAATGTATAACAAATAAATATGACGTCTATTAAAATTATAACAATTTCTGCTGGCGACGGGTAGTTCACATAATTTTAATTTTTTAATATTTTTAGAAATTTAATAAATAGCACTGCTCATCTTGTAGTTTAATATGATGATCAGTATGGGCAATAATGATCGATTTAAACAATTTTAAATCTCCCTGCTGCCCTATTATTTATCTTTTAATGCAGTGAAAGTAAATAAGCAATTTATATGGTTTCGGGTAAAATTTTAGGCATTCCCCAATTTCCCCCAAACAATTTCCAAACTACCCCACAAAAAAAGAATATTTTTATTATAAGGCGAAAAGTTAGACCATAACCCATTCTATGTAATATATTCTCTAAAATAATAAAAAAATATATATACCCAGCAAAAAAAATAGTAGTCATTCTGTGACTATAACTTCTTTCATTGCTTCCTAAACTTCAGTTGACATTCTTTTATGATTTTTTGGTGTTATTCTAAGGCACTTCCAAAAGTATTCATGTGTTCATATTTCAAATGCAGTGATCTGGATATAAACCCGATGCATATCTTAAAATATCACTCTTCATTACTTCTAAAGCATAAGTTATAGTATATCGTATATTTTTGTTGGAATCTAAAGCTTTTATTCAAATTCATGAGGGTTAGAATTTATGCAGTTTTGCAATTTTTATAAAAGTTTTGAAATATTAAGAAAAACAGATTTTTTAAAACTTTAATTGAAACTAGCTGGCCTGTCATTTGCATTTTTTCAGCCTAAAATATTTTTTTGACGACGCAATCTATGCATTTTTGCATTATGTTTATTATTTAACACTACACCATTTCCAGTTTTAATTCAGAATTTATCAAAATAATTTTAAAATTGTTTAAAAATTGTTTCAAAAATTATTATCCAAAAATGTTTTAAAATTGTGAAAAAATTATTTAAAATTGTTCAAAAATATTTTGAAATTGTCTAAGAATGTTTCCAAACTGTACAACCAGTTTTTAAATTATTCAAAAATATTTTTTAATTTGTCTAGAAATTTATTAAAATTTTTGAAAAATGATTCAAAAATGCTTTTTTACTAATGCAAAATTATTTATTTGTTATGAATTAAATTTTCATCAAAGCTTAAATATAACAAAGTATATGCACATTTTCCACTCATGCATCATAATATTTAATCATTGTATTATCGTTGCTTCCTTAGAGTAAAGTATGAGTAATGCTAGTAGCTACATTTGAATACTTCCATCCTATGACACGCTAATGTTAAATTCATCGATAAAACCATTAGAAAAGAAGTGATGCCTTTGCCATAGTAGTGATGCTTTTATTGCTTCTTTGGCAGCTTCATTTTTGCTGGGTATTCATAGGTACTTTTTTATCCTGTTCAAAACTATTCCCAAATTACCCCAAGTTTCCCTGTATTTTTAACATCAAAAACTTTGGAAAAGAATACAGTTCTTTGGGATGGAATCCTATAAGTAGCGAAAGTTCAAACCCCATTTTGACCTCTTAAATTTACGAGGTGCCTAAAAAGCATAGACAGTTCGATCTTGGAATTTTATTTATCAAAATCGCTGCTTTTAGCTTGGAGTATCTTCCTTGTAAGCATTACCAAATATCTTTGTATCTACACTCAGAGAAAAAACCTTATTATATATTTTTGAAGGGGTAACATAATACAATAAATTATGAAGAATAATAATATTTATGAAGTTTTCATAAATATGATAAAACTTTACATAAAAATTTCTGAAAAAAACAGTTTCTTCAATTTTATTTATTTTTTTTTTGAAAAATGACAAATATAACTAAAATTAATGGACTAAAATGGACACTTTTTAAACACACTTCGATAATGCAATTTAGCCAGTTCCGATTGAAATCAGATCATGACAGTAGCATCATGCTAAATGCTACATTAAGGGAAATTCTGCGAAGTTTTCTACCATTGTTATGAAGTTATCCATAAATATGATGAAGCTTTTTCGCTGAGTGCACTGTTTATGCTGAAGGTACTTCTTTTTATGTACTTCTACAAACTTTACTTACCATTGATGATCGTGGGAAAATACAAACCTCTACTCTATCCAATTTTTGCATTCACCAAATTTAATGCGGTACCATTGCATGATCTATAAACAAGAAAAATAATCGTTCGCATTCAATAAAATATGTTTTATAGTTATAATTGACAAGAACAACATTCAAAGTTGTGACCATTTCCACAAAAAAATATTTTACAACTACAGCAGCATTGTGCACATAACAAACATACACTTTTGTACTTTTTTAGTCAACAGCTACTATAATTCCAATTATTTTTTATCGACAGATCGACTATTGATGTATATAACATTTGTACGTTTGTCAGGTGCGGTTTTCTATGGTGGGAAGGAGGAGAAATTAGTAAGAACTTAAAAAGTAGAATTATTAATAATGAAAAGGAAATACTCTATTTTAAACACATTACTTTAATCTTACCAAGTATTATTACCAATACTAAATATTTATTTAACAATAATAAGTTATTAACATTACTATGAAGAGTCAAAATAAAAACAAAAGGAAAAACAAAAATATATATAACAATTTTTTTTAAATCGGCAAAATTAAATATCTTTAACGCATTTTTTATATGTTTCTGGTTATAAAAAATAATATACTTGAACTTGACCACGTTGTTTATTTTAAGATTCGCAATACAAGGTAAGAATACAAGATTATTTTGATATCAGTATAATTGTGTAAGTAGGTTATCATTAATTATCAACCTCAAAGATCATGGATTCTTAAGATAGGTATCGTACTGGAATCCGAAAAAACATATTCTATCCTGCTGACTGTTATCGTATTTTTTTATCAATTTTATATTCTAGTAAGGTTTATTATGGAATGTGATGAATGGGATGGGATTCCATAGTATGATAGTTAGTGGCCTTAACTAATGTCTATGCAATTTTTTTTTCATCAAAACGTCAATGATCACTGAAATTATAAAAGGTTTCGTGTATTCTTATTGTTTTGTAAGTTATCTCGCTTAAGAGGTTAATTAGGTTATGAAGGTTCAAGAAAAACATATTTTTACTGTTTTCTTTTTTTAATATATCAAATGAAATATTTTATTTTTACAATTTAACTTATCAAAGATACATATTTAACAACTACTTTGTAATTTTCACACTCATCTAAATTCTTAAAAAATCAAGCTACACTTTAACAGATTAATCAAGTTACACTTTAACAGATTAATCAATTTCTTCAAATAATTACCAATGCTACTCTTTAAGTGTTTTTTTTTTAACAAACTAACCTGAAATGTCACATTGTTGTCGTATTTATATGTGCTGCGAAAATAACTAGAAAGTGGCAGCATTGTCCGGAAGTTGTATACCGGAAACGTCACATGTGTTCTTTGATGTTGACAGAAGAAACACAGTAATGCAACACTAGTCGTGGTGAAGAGTTGCCATTGATGGCAACTGTTTTACATTTCATATATGCCATATGCCAGCCACATTTCAGGGCTGGCATATGGGAATTTATGTTTCTAGGAGTAAATGAAAACTGATGAATCAAATTTACATAACAATATATTGTTGTTTCTTTGTTGCTCTAAAAAACGTGTAAGTGTATTTTTGTACATAAGGTAATAAACAATGTTCGGAGGGTTGTACTTTCCTTGTACATAGTATCAAATTTTTGTTAGTAAAACTACTAATTACAGAATATTTCATGAAATAGGAAAGCTGAAGATACATACCCATGTGGATAACAATTTGTTTAAATTTATAAAGTCAATTCCTGTTTATTTAGAAAATGTTCTATTTTCTCGACAATGAGAAATAAAGAAAATAACAAGTAAAAAATGCCTAAATTCGGCTGTGCCGAATCTTTGAATACCCTCCAGCAATGTCCTAAAAAATGTTCTCACTGTGTTTGTTACAAATAATGTAAAAAAAACTTTAGAAGTGAAATTATGGAGGTGAAAAAAATTTTGAGATGAAAAACTTTTTGGATGTAAAAACCAATATTGTGGTTGGAATAATGAGAATTCCCACTTGCGTCTTCGAGATGTAATCGCCATTTCAACAGACGGACATCGCTAGATCGGCTTAAAATTTAATAAGGATCACGAATATATATTTTAATGAGGTTAAACATATATTTCGACATTTTACAAACGGAAAGACAAGCTGATATATAATACCCTCACCATATATGGTGGAGGCTTTATTATAAACTCTATCGATAATCTGTCGAACTGTGGTCATTAAGAATAGCAATTTGTTTGTGTTTCACATGTAAAAACTGTTATATACCTTATAAAAAAAATGATTTTGCATGATAAAGAATTTCACATAAAAACTTAATACAATTTTTTACATTGTAACTAAAGTTTTTTAGTTCAAAGTGCTATAATTTTAGAACTATGTGCAATTTAGTTCTGAAATTTTAGGATTTTATTTCTGTGAAAAGGTCACAATTTGAAACCCTAAGTGCGACTATCTCCTAAAAAATTATATTATTTTACATACCTTTATCGCACATTTGGTTAAAAATTGGTCGAATTGTTTTAAGTAGTTATGAGGCATTAAAAATTTAACAACGGTGGCATGTGAAATAGGATGTATGTCAATGCATGCGAACTTGCACAATAGAGTGCCTCATTTTTGGGATTTTAAAAAGAAATACTCGTATTTATCAGAGATGTACATGAGTTGATTCACTTTTTTTCTATATGTATGAACTCACTGCTTTTGTTTTGTTTTCAATCATCAACATGTGCTAATAATATTGCTTGCATTGTTTGTGCCCTCAAAATTGCTTGTCATTTTCCCAATCACTTTTTAAATGCCATTAGCAATAACGGCTCAAAAATTATAACTGTGTTTTGATTTGTATGCAGCATTCAAATGATTCATAAAAGCTGAATGGTAAGTTGATTGTATAGTGCAAAATCAGTGCGTTAATTTGTATTAAATAAGTTTTCAAGATGAACTCGGAAATAATGAAAAATATTGTAAAAAATAAACAAAGCAGAAGTAAAATTTGGGATATTTTTTGTCAAATTGAAAATGACGAAGGTAGGCTTATTGATGCGGTGGTGATATGTGAAAAATGGCTGAAATTTGTACTTATTTTTTCTATCATTATTATAATATATGTTTAAGCACTTACAAATAAAATAAAAAAAAAAAATATGCAATAAATATCCCCTAAATACAGTCTTAAATTAATTCAAACATATTCATATAGGAAAGTGTATATTTTCTCAAAATCTCTGCGTATATTCATAACACTTATACTGATTCAATGCTTTTGTGAATGGTTAGCAAGCAATTACATGCATTTTGTAACAAACCACTTGCTGTGGTGAATCATCCAATAACAGCTTTGGGTTAGTTTGTGTTTACTGATAACTCAGTCTTCACTTTTGCAAAATAATTAATATGTCATTTGAATGAGATTCATGCACATCACTGGTATGTATATGATGCATCCCTTGAAATAAACATAAAATATATTTGATGATTTACAAAATATTTCGACTATACCGGTAACCACTTTGAATAAAACTTCAAAAATAGTATTAATTAGACAAATAATAAAGGAGAATGTTAAAAAAAATTTAAATAAGTACGTTAATTTCACGTTTAACTCAATAAGTCAAAGTGGTGTTAACTTCACAAGAATTTGTATTTAAAAGTTGTGAGTTTAATAAGTGGCATTTACAATTAACACTTTAAGACACGAAGAACGTTGATGAAGTTCGTAGCTGTCCAGAAAATAAATTCCATCCGGTTAGTGTAATTATAATTACAAAATATAATAATACTTTCCACATAAAATTTATAGAGATCTTATATCAAATATATTGTCGAATCTGCGACAATCCTTGGACTCAGCATTAAAACATTATGAAACTCTGCCTTCAGACGCAACGTAATGAGGAGCTCATATAATTTTTGTGAGATTATTTTAATATTTACACTTTTCTTGAAAATTTTAATAAATCTTTTATTTTTTATCCGATTTTCACTTGGAGTACATTGATTAAAAATTATTGTCCTCTGCTTTTAACTAATTAGTAGGGAATTCAATTAATCGATTTTTCATTTTAATCGATAAATCGTTCAAGTAATTGTTCATGGTGCTTTCTTAAACAATTAATCGAAAAAAAATATTTATAATAATTTTTTTTTGTATTTTTAATAATTTTATTTAAAAAAGAGAACAAAAATAAGTTGAGTAAGACTTTAAACATTCATAAGTACAAAAATGATATTCAAATCGAAATGAATTACACCGTATATCGTCCTTGTATTTGGATTAACCTAAAGTGTTTACGAGACATGGAACACTTTCATTTTTGAGCCACTCTAATACACATAAAAATGTACCACTCATTCAACTCTGAAATAATTCTTCTAAGTCTACATGGTAAAACTCTATTTACTGGTGCAACATTGTTGATCGTCTTTTGAAATTGTTTTATGATCATTGTTATTAGATTGCTTTAGAAAAGCTTAATGGCTTTATCACAGTGTATGTGCGATACTTAAGCGTTGCGTGTTTTTGGAATGATAGTTAAACTTTATTTCGTTAAACCGAAACCGAATTTTGTCACATTTCCAAGGTTATTAATATAAATTTGTTGGTAAAACTTTTCTTCGTATAGAATTTTGGTCTTTTTTTAAATAAAACAAAATAAACCACATTTCGAAGTCGTATTCCAGTTGCACACTGTACTAAAGTTTGTATAAAGATAATTTACATCCTAAAATTGTGGGACGTGCGCACAAATCTTATCGTGCATTGGCAAAGAAATTTAATGGCAACAAAAAACTATACAAAATTTATTTCAGATATACGAATACACAAAACCGTTCCAACAGTCGCTAATTATTAAACATCGATTACGTGCTCTGACACAAAAATTTTGTTTGCAGTCTCACCATACATTTGAATTATGAATTATGCGAGCTATTTTTTGATGCAAATTTAAAAAAAAAAAAAATCTGTATAAAAAGTGTTACAAATCTATAAATGTGAACTGCTTTATAAATGAATTAAAAAGATGGCTGGGGAAGTTATTGCAAAGGTGATCGCGAAGGTATAATTTGTTAGGAAAAGAAATGTTAGTATAAAATTTGTTTATCAATACCAATAATTAGTGACGTCTATTATAAATACAATCCACAATTCGGTTGCTTCTACTGAAACCCTGATTAAATGATATATCGACAATTTTTTAATAAATTTGATAGATTGTACCAAATTACTGATATATTCATTAAATAAATGGTTGCTTCCACCGCAAACAAATATTAAACGAATTTTATTTTTAAAGATGGTTGGAAATACCAATAATTGAATAACAGGTTTGATTTTTGGTTTCTTTTCCCTTTTTTTAATTCCCAATACAACATTTCCAAATAAAATTAAATCCTCGCAAATAAATGTTAACGGTTTTGATCGAATTGCAACCAATCTTTTCTCTGGGTGCAGTGTAAATAAATTATGTATAAACTGAAGTGCATTTTGGAAGAGCAATCTCTGAAAATTCTGTTAGATATGCTGATATTGGAAACAGTTTATGTATGCAATAAAACTGATTTCAGGCTTTTTTCTCAATTCCCTTTTCAAGTTGGCTTCCTAATGTGATGTATATTTATTGACGTCACCTTTCATGGTAAATTCCAGAAACAAAATCAGTTCACGCATTACTGAGAACAGCGATTTCTGACAAAATGCAATTGTATAAATTTGTATAAATTATAAATATGTATAGATGATAAATTACAAGCAACTTTCTGGAGGTTTTGTACTCATATATTAGTTAAGAACCACACGAATTATACAGTTTTTTTTTTTTGTAAATAACACCGATTAGTTTTATTATCTTTTACACAAGTCTATGCCATTTTTAATCAATCCTTCGGTTTAACATTTTAAAAACAAACGTGATGTGGACAAACCTCCTATAGTAAATAGTTTAACTTACCTCGCCCTATGAAAAAAACTATTTTCTAAAAACTATACCAAATTTTCGTAGTAAATATAAAGCATCATTTAGATTGCATCATGCAGGTTTTGATAGCGTTAAGCCTTTCTATACAAATGAAAAATTTAACTCCCTAAGGGGAAAATTGTCATCATTACATATTCATAACATTATTATATTATTTTTTTCTATATTTAAATCTGAAAATTTATAAAATTGCATTATTTTTTTTTTTATCATACTCTTCAAAAAGGGTATACTATTCCAAACGCTTAAGTTCTGCTCTTAAATCTCTTGAAAACTTGGAAAAACATTCGTGAAATTGGAATTGGCAGGCTGATAAATGGAACTACTACCGCATTGATGCTTATGACTTAAATATTATATTTCCAAACTTACCAACAGTCCGAATCAACAACAACTTTTACAACTTTTCATCTGATATAATTAACTCAAATTTTGATAGCAATAATGCATTTGAGTTTTCTTTCATAAGCCAGTTTGATATCATGTCAACTTTTTCATTAATAATATCAGAAGCAGTAGGATACATATCGCTCATTTACTTTAAGGCTGTCATAAGTCAAGACTGTCATAATGATTTAATGATGCATAAATATGGGTCACACGACAACTTACAACTTACCAAAAAATGGTATTGATATCTCTTCTTCTCATCGAGTAGTAACTAAAAGTGCTTGTACTTTTTTCAGTAGTTAGGCTAACTTAAAACGCCTTTTCTGTAAAATCGATTTTTTTGAGTTATGACAGTCTCGAAGTAAATGTGCGATATTATCCGAAATTTTTAAAGATACTTTTTAAATTACTTCTGCCTTATTTAACTCACCCCAATAAACATGGAATTAAAGCCAAAATGTGTTAATCATCTCATATTTTCCAATTTCAAGCCTTGATTTATACTTTAATAACCCTTTAATTCAATAGCATATTCCAACAAAACGGACACTGGAATTCAAGTCGACCATTACAGTTAGAATATACTTAAATTCAAGCCTTAAATCACAGTTTAATTCAAGTTCAAACAACATAATAATTACAATTGTTTTCAAGCCCTAACTTCAAGCTTAAACAAAGTCATAAAAAACACGGAAATGATTGGTTTTGTTAAAATTTATTAACTCTTTTAAACAACCATACATTTTTAGTATTGTATATTAAATCTAGATTTTTGTTTTTCGATGTTTTTTTCACTAATCCTTTTTTTATTAAGAAGCGTAGAAATTTGTAGAATTTTTCTAAAATAAGAAAAAATATAATGTAAGACAGTGTTTAGCTCCAAATAAATGTGGCTTACCTTTTCGTGAAAATCCATGGAAGAAATTCAGATTTTATAAAAATCCTCACAGAAAAATTCTAAATTTGAACAAATGTTTTAATTTTATTTTAAAATAGTGACAATAAACGAAAAAGATGAAACAAACTATTTTTATTTGTATGAACTTGATTTTGACTATAAAAAATCACAATATAAGCAATATTTAAAGCAATTGAATTTGTAACTTTTCAATGTTTATTGGGACCTTTTTAATACAATTATCACGTCAGGCAATTTTTCCTCTCAAATGGAAGCACGCCAAAATTATACCACTCCCGAAGGCAATTGCTATTTTGTGTTTCCTTGCAAAAGTTCTGGAAAATATTTTCCAATGGAAAATGAGTGATTATATTAAGGATAAATGTTTCGTTTTTATTGTAGCTGTTTTACAGCCTTATTTTATGTCTTGGAGAATATTCGGCTCTGGTAAAGATAATTTATTCCTGTATCCCCTTTTCAAAGCAAACAACATATTAATTAGTAGAAAGAATTTCCTAAGTGTTGTTTCTCCATATAAAAATCGGTAATTTAAAGATAATGATATTTTAGTGTTTTAGGTACCGTTAGTAAGTTAATTTAACATACACTGCAATTTTTTTTACAAAACAAAAAAAAAAACAATAAAAAACAAAACTATGGCCAAAAACTGCGAGCAATTAACAGTTAAAGAGAATTAAAACTAACGGGAACTGTATTTTAGTGATAACGGTATTGTCATTACGTTTACGATGGTTTGATTGTAACAACCTAATTATTTGGTTGTTGCAATGAAATGTATTTCTGACACACATGAAAAGTATTGTTTAAACCGAAATTGTGTTGCATTAACCTAATTTATGTTGCCACAAACAAATATATCGATGGCTTTAACCAAACCTGTTGATGAATAATGCAATAGTTCAAACGAATCTGTTTTCTTTGTGTTTGAAATCTAGTTTAATTTGTGTTTCTAGCATAGCGTAAATGGTAGAAATCACAGAAAAAACTGTAATTGTCACAGAAAAGTTTGGTAATGTTTTAATAACACAAACTATTTGTAATTTTTAGTAAAGTAAAATTAGTACAAAAAATTAGTAAACGTTTCTAAAATTTAGTAAAATTTTATTTAGAAATCGATTTGCTAATATCAACCAACTTATTTTTACTAAATAATAGTATATTATTTTTTTAAATATTTTAGATTATAAAAAAGAATTTTTGCAACACGGGTTTAAAAAATGAGTAAAATATATTGATAAAATCAGCAACGAAATTTTTTAAACAATTTCAAATTAAAAAATAATAGAAATAATTTTAACAAGAAATATAGTACAAAAACTTCAAAGTCGGTTATAAACGGTTTACTATACAAATATTAATAAACCTCTGACACGAGTGCCATAGATTTACAAGCCCTATTGTAGAACATTGTTTATAATTTTTTGGATTTTTATTCTCTACATTCAAAAATTGTGAAGATATTTATTGTTGTCGTTTTATTCATCCATAACATTATGGGAAAATCAAACTTATCATCCCATTTATAAAAACTTGTACAGTGGGATAACATTAATCTTTGCAAAATGTACATTTCAATGCTAACCATTGCTTTGAAGAAACTTGTATATGCTGTACCAAGAAAACTTTAATATTAGAAAGAGCAAAATTCATCGCACATTTAAGCCAGTTTCAGAAACTCCAGTTGAGTTGCACGAAGAAGCACAGAGTTTAAAGCATCGGGCCAATCAGTAGCTATGATTTCAACTTTTTACATCCTGAAAATTGCATAGTCCTTGCTAAAATCAACGCACTGATGGCCACTATGTACAAGCAGATTACGCCCCAACTCAGTTAGATGTGATTTTAGTGTTTTGAAATACATTTATGCGGTCTTCTTATTTCATCCTTAATATGAGGAACATTCAAGTAAGATTGTGTGTTTAAATTTCTTATACACTCACCAAAAAAGTCTGTAATGACAACCGATAATTTTGCTGTTATTACGGGAAATTTTGTTAATTTGAGCCCTGCGGTATTTTTTGTTCATCTTAGCAACACATGTCTGCTTACGTGTAGTACAATGAAATTAGTAGAAAAAATTAGAATTTAAAATCGGTTTGTTAAAATAAGCAAAAAAATTTACTAAATATTATTAATATCAGTACAATCAAATTAGTATAAAAAATTATTAAGCGCTTCTTAATTTTAGTAAATTGCTGTAAACTCAATGAATTGAAAAATATAGCAAAATTTTAATTTATAAAAAAAAATGATTGAAATGCTTAAATTAACTCAATTATTTTAGATACACTTGTTACACTTTAAAGCCGCTAATTGCTTTACGAATCCGAATATACAAATTCATATTTTTTTATCAGACATTTTTTTATTTATTTTTTTTTTTTTCAAAAAATATTTTAGACAAAATTAAAAAATAAAATCAAAGGCTTACAAAATAATAAAAACATAAACGAATTTATCATTTTGTTTTAATTTGCTAATTTTTGTTTTGAAAAGTATTTTTTGCAATTTTTTTGGATTGTAAGCTGAAATTTTAATTGTTTTAAGAGCTGCTATTTTATGTGGATGTCCTATTTTCGGACATGAGTCGGTTGTAAAAGGTATCTTCACTTCAGATCCCTTTTTTCAACCTATGTAGCATTTTAAGGCAAATTAAGTTTGTATGTATAAGTTTTAATTATTAGAAATAACATTTCTTTACACTTTTTTAAAATACTTAAATTTTTTTCTGCTAATTTTAGCAAATCAGTTTTCAAAAACTTGTAAATGATTTCTGAAGTTAGAAACAAAAATGTTTAAATATTATATACAAGTTTTGTAATTTGTATACTGTAAATAGCAAAAAAAATTACTAAATAATTTTTTTTACTAAAAAAAATATACAAAAATAATACAAAAATAGTTAAGTGGGATTAAAAACTGTTTACAAATTTTTCTACTGTCATTATTCGTAAGATATTATGCTTTCTTTCAATTTTCTCAACATTGTAAGAGGAGGAAGTACCCCAGAGTTGAATTCCATATAGGTTTTATAATCGATTAGTACAGCAATAATAGCAATAACTTTTGCTATTGTGAAAAATTGGAAAATATTAATTTCGTGCTGCCATTCAAAACACGCCCATTTGAATGGCAAAAGACCTAGGGACATCAGAGATAAATTATACAAAGTCTACTGCACATCTGTACAATATTTAAGACTATTTACAATTGGCTAAATGAATTTAACCGTAGTCGTACAGCCACAAATGATGAATATTATCCAGGACGTCCAGTTGAGACAGTTACTTCGGAAATTATCGATAAAATCCACAACATAAATTTGAAGGACTGATAAGTTAAAGAGCGTGAAGTAGTTGATGCCACTGGCATATTACATGGTTCAGTGATTTCAATATTGCAGAAAAAATTGGGTATGAAAGAGCTATCGGCAAAATGGGTACCGGCAAAATGGGTAACAATCGAAAACAAACGCAATTGTGTGACTGGTTTAATTCTGCTGAGTTTCTTCGCCGATACATAACTTTTGATAAAATATATATTCACCACTATACACCAGAAAAGAAACAAGAGTCAAAGCAATGGATTTCGATGGCAAAATACATGAGTAGAGGTTTAAAGTATTGCGCTTCCGCCTTGTTCCCCAGTGATTTTTTACTGTTTTCAAATTTTAATAAATGGCTTGACGAAAAAAGATTAGAGTCGAGTGGGGTGACCACATCATGTAACATAAGCCTACATATTTTGTGGACATTCGAAATCTTACTTTGTGGTTGGAGAGTCGTTGGAAGAAGTGTATCGGGCTAAAAGGAGACTAGGATGAATAAAAAATCAACCCAAAAAAATCAGCTTTTTATGTTTTTGCAAAGACTTTTACTGACTTGCTTTATTCCTCAATTACATTTTAGACTTCTCGCATCTTAAATCAGAAGGCTGTTTGAGTCATTTGGCTTAGATATAAATACACTTCTTATATGCTCCACAAACAGATTTCCTTTTTCAGTATCATTTCTAGACCATTCCCTGTTTTGTTATCGCATCGGTAACAGGTTTTTAAAATGCATTATATATATCAATCAACACCTACTGCAAGTAATAAAGGCGACGGTTTCGCAACATGTTCCTTCGGTAAAGTTATGTTATTATCTTTATCTGAAAATCTGTTTGATTTTAAGCATTTTTATTGCACTGTATATCGCAGCTTATCCAAAGAACCGTACAATTATTTTCGTAGTGAGCACTTTTGCTTTCAAGTTAACGATTGCCTTGAAATGCAAGAGATCAGATTTATATGTTCATTCATATATTCATGTTTATATACTATAGAATTAAAGAGTGTTTTTGGTACCATCTTTATAAGCCATAAAAAGTATGTATATAAAACAAATTTATTGTGACCATGAAATTACCGTTAAGTGACTTGGCAGTCAAACAAACTAGTAAACTAACTGCGGGCAGAGAACCTAACTAAGCATAACAGTAAGTTCCATTTAACATAGGATGCTGCGCTGGGAAAATTATACTTACTACAAACACCCATAGAAAATAAAAAACCGAAAAAGGTGAACAAAATTACGTGAACACAAAGCAATAATACTTACACTAACACTAAATAAGTTCATTGGAATCACGACATTGCCTACACTGATGAAAATCATCATCACAGTATGAGTCATTTAAGAGTATCTATGCTAAAAACAATTGTAGTTCACACTCAATGTTACCAGATAAGCACACTGGTAACAAGGAGAAGAAGGAAAGGAAAAGAAGTATAAACTTAAATATGTATGTAAAGAAATTAAATGTGACCAACTAATTCTATGTTAAATTAAGATTTACATACAAGTATTCAGATTTTTACATACACCCAAAAAACATTGAATTAGAATTTAGAAAAATTAACTTATTTCTGGGAAAAATTACAATGAAAATGGCGCCAAAGACACTTTTTAACAAAATTTAATAAAATTTTCCTTGAAATAAAGAAACAAATTTTACTTAAAGGACTTAACTCCTTAAAAATAAGAAAATATTTTCTATTTCTTACATCAAGATAAATAGCACTTCCAATAAATGTGAAACTGTTTCTATGGTAAATGTAATATATTTTACCATATACTTTGAAGTACTTTACTCTCATTGTGTAAGTATTTTCCAACTTTCGGAAGACTTCCGCTTTGTGAGGACTCTGCTTTTAACAAGTATTTTATTAAAGCTTGTTACTTAACTCATGTATTTAAAATATAAATTAAATTTAATTAGCAAAAAGGTAAACAAATTTAAAAAATGTACTGCAGGATATCCTGAAACGTAATAAATTGTAGTTCGTAGTTTATTAATGGTTTTCCTTGGGAGAACTACAAAGGGGGTCCTTTGTCTTCTTAAATTAACTAATTTAAGGAAATTGTAGCAAAAATTGAAAATATCACAGTTACATTTCTTGTTATTATTGGAAATGGAAAAGTGTCATGAGTTTATTGAATGGCATTTTTAGCTTAAACTTTTATTGACATATACAAGTTTTAACTTTTTTTATTATTAAGTGAAAAAAAATAGTTTTAGTGCCTTCGATTAATATAAAGTTGAATAGGCGCAACGTCAATTATAGGAAATCCATTATGCCGTAATGTATAAAATTTGTCAGCAAACAAAATTATTAAATAAAAGCGCAAATTCGAAATTTTTACCTTTTGCTAACAAAATTTTAAAATATATGTTAAGCTACTTAAGTTCTAACGCAGAAATTCAAAACCTACTTTTTGAAAAGAGGAAACGTAGGACAGAATGGCAACTCAGCAGATCTCCCACATCAAAAAAAATACTGTCTGCTGCTACACAGAAACTCAAAAGAGCTCTTGCGTTGGAAGAGGAGCGTATAAATAATAATTATATTCAAGGTTTATCAAATACTAAGTACACCAATTTCTCAATTTGGAAGGAAGCTAAGAGTATAAAGCCACCGGTTGAGATGCGAAGTCCACTTCGTAAAGCAGATGGCACCTGGGCGCGTAACAGCAAAGATAAGGCCCTAATATTTGCTGAACACTTATACAACGTCTTTACTCCAAACTCTCCACTAGGAGCTTATTACAGCAACGAACAGATGACACAATGACAGATGCAGAATTGATAACAATAAATAAAGGAATATCCAGGTAGTTATACAAGATAACCTAAAACCAAAAAAAGCACCAGGATACAACCTTGCAACGCCAATTATGACTAAAAATCTACCAAATGTTGCAGTAGCAGCCTTAACTTGTATATTTAATGCAATCATAAATACAGGTGTCTTTCCAAGTAGCTGGAAGATATCCAAAATTATTTTGATCCCAAAGCCAGGAAAATACCCGACGGTACCTTTCTCGTACCGACCAATCAGTTTGCTGCCATGCCTGTCAAAACTGTTCGAGAAGGTGTTCCAGAAAAAATTAATGGCTTGTTTAACTGAGAAAAAAGTCATCCCAGTCCACCAGTTTGGTTTTCGCGAACATCATGGAACAATTGAGCAAGTCAATCGCATAACTGGTGAGATAAAAAAGGCATTTGAACATAAAAAATACTGCACAGCTCTCTTCCTAGATATTGCACAAGCGTCCGACAAAGTTTGGCATGAAGGTTTGCTATACAAAGTAAAGCATTTACTGCCCCCTAGCACATACAAATTGATTAAATCATACCTCTCGAATCGCCTGTTTAGAGTAAAGTATGATGACTACCTAACACACGACTTTGAAACAAGGCCAGGTGTCCCTCAGAGCAGTGTTCTTGGTCCTATACTCTACTTAATTTACACCTCTGATCTACCAATGAGTGCATATTTGACTATTTCAACATTTGCTGATGATACAGCTATCCTTTATTCACATGCTGACCCATACTTGGCTGCAACAGAACTGAACAATTATCTAAGACGTTTGGAGACGTGGTTAAAAATATGGAGAATACAAGTTAACGAGACGAAAAGCAAACACAATACCTTTTCACTGAGAAGGGGAGATTGTATCCCTGTTACTCTCAACAATGTGACATATTGAAGCCAAGAGGCTTCACATGAATATTAAAGCATTCAACCTACATTGGTTATTTAACCACAAATCAAAGCTAAGCCTTGACTGTAAATTACTTTTATACAATATGTTACTAAAACCAATCTGGTCATATGGCATCGAATTATGGGGAAATGCAAGTAGAACCAGTGTTGATATTATACAAAAAGCTCAATCAAAAGTTCTTAGGACCATGACTGGAGCGACATGGTACGTCACTAATGTAAACATCCACAAAGACTTACAAGTGAAATTAGTCAAAAAAGGATTCGAAAAAGTTCGTGAGAGATACAAAGCAAGGCTGCAACAGCATCCAAACCCTCTAGCAAGACAACTGCTAATAACACAATCAGTGACAAGGCTTCGTAGAGCCGAACAACTACCCTGCTAATGAGAATATACTTTAAATTTTAGTTCTAAGATTTAAATACTTATTGTGAGGCCCTATGGGGCAGATCCAATAAAGAAAAAGAAAGTTATAAAAAAAAAGTTTCAAGTTCAATATTTAAAACTCTAAGATTAGAGATGTGCACGTGAGCGATTTTTGACTCAGGTTTACGCACGATCACGAGCCAAAAATTAAAATCATGCACGATAATTCTTTTTAATGGATAAAGTATCAATTTGTTTTCTTTAATAATATTTTTCTTTAAAATTAGGAAAATTAAATAGTTTGTTTTTATTTATTTTTTTTTTTTTTATGAAAAATATATTGAAATGTTTTTCAACAAAAACTTAATTTTTCCTCGATTTAAGAAAAATTTACTCAAGTTTCTTTTTATTTATCCGAAGAAATTTTTAGGAAAAAAAAATTGCCATACCTAAGGTTATTATTTCTCAAAAATTAGAATACTTTTACTTAAAAAAAATAAAATTTTTTTAAATTTTAAAAATTTATCTGAACTAAGTTGCTTGAAAATTCGCCCTAGAAATAGTTCAATTGTTTCTTAAATCAAATAAATTTGTATTATTACATAGGAAAAAATTTATTACTTTTTGTTTTTAACTAATTTTTAAAATTTAGTTAATTTTACTATTCGCGAAAAAAAATAACACTCATTAAATTAATGAACTTCCTCATTTTAAGTTAGACACATTTTTGAACTAAATAGTAGTATATAATGTTCTATTTTTGTTTTTTTTTCGAACTAAACTTAGTTTTATTATATTTTTGTATGCAAATTTCTTCAATCTAAGATGTTTTTCTTAAAAATTGTTCAATTTTTTCTAAAATCAAGAAATATTACTTAGGAAAGATATGAACTATTTCTGAGTATATAAACTATTTCGTTTTTACCCAAACATAGGAATTTTTATCCATTTAAAAAAAATCTAAGTTTAAATAAAATTTGACTTAAATTGAAGAATATTCTAAAGAAAATTTAGGATTAATTTTTAGTTCATGTTTTGTTTTGAGTGTACTTAAATAACCAACATAACTCGATGTCATAGACCACATGCTTATCAGACTCGACACGTGATTTTCAACCCAGCAAGTCTGGCAATTGGCATGCATTTTCTTTGGTTGATAATAAAAAGAGAAAAAATATATTGTTGGCATGAGCAGTGGCGTGCCCAGCATTTTGTTTGGGCAAGAATCGCGCGAATTTTATTAAAAAAATTTCATTTTGTTTTTCGTATATTAATAGTTGTACAAGTTGGCGCATACATTAAGAACAAATATAATTCTTAAAAGGTTTCAAAATCGCCAAGCTCTAAGATGCAATGTTATGGAAAACCATTCGCTCTAAAATTTTATAAGAATGCTGCAAAAACCGCACATCGGCAATTAATTGCTCTTCCATTGTTACCAATAAATTTATTAAGAACTGGCTGGAAAGACACATGATGCAACTTATGGACGGAGAGTAGAAATTTACTTAATTTTTGAACTATTTTAAGGAGTAGATTCGGATGTTATTGATTTTATACAATATAAATGCGAATTATGCTGTGCAAAAACAACATTTCTTTGCTTTGAATATTTTGTGGTCATTTTTCATTTCATCATATTAGGGTTCATTTTTCATATCTTCTTATTTTGCATTACGAATTAAAGCCTCAATCAAACAAATGATGATAAATTTTTGGGTCTAATTTTCATTTATTTGGTGTCATTTTTCATTATATTTTTAGGGTTAATTTTCATGATCAAATTTTGCCCCATTTAAAAATAAACAAGTAAAAAAGGGCTAAATTCGGCTGTGCCGAATCTTTGAATACCCTCCACCAATATCCTAAAAAGATGTTCTCTACTGTTTTTGATACAAATAATATAAGAAAACTTTTGAAGTAAAATTATGTGAAAAAATTTTTTGGAGGTGAAAAACTTTTTTAGATGTGAAAAGAACTTTTTTGGAAGAAAAAAAAATTAGAGGTGAAAAAAAATTTTTGAGGTGAAAAATTTTTTGTTGTGTAAGAAAATTTAAGTTGTGAAAAAATGTTTGAGGTGAATACAAAATATTTACTGCTAAGCGACTGGTGAAAAAATATGAGAAAATATGTTATGTACCGGTCGCTACTATGAAATTGTACTAAATTTGTATAGGCAATTTAGGGGCACCTTTACATTTTCATAGTTTTTTTTAAACATGGACTGCACAAAAAACACATTTTAAAGCATAGTTTTTGTCAAATACTCAATTTTGTTCCGGCTAATCGGAACTAGCTCTGCAGCTGAATATGCCTAATGGAGAGAATGCACTTTCTGATGCGCCATGTGTTGATAAATAGTTGTAACGAATGTTCTTTCTTTAAAAAATTGAAGTGTGTTTGTAGGACAATATGCCTAATCGAGAGAATACAGCAAAGAAATTAATTTGTTAAAGAAAGAACATGAGTTGTAACTATTTGTCAATAGATGGCCCATCAGAAAGTACATTCTCTCCATTAGGCATATTTTGCTGCAGAGCTAGTCTCCATTAGCCATATGGTGCTACAATATGCAGTAGAGTATTGTTGATTTTATATTTTCTTCGTAACATAAATAAATATTTGCCAAAAACTATAAAAAATATATGTTTTATGTGCATATTATACCTTAATTTTTTAAATCAATATTCATTTAGATGTTTAAGAGCACAATATTGCATTTTATTCATGTGTATTTTTTTTATAAAAGAAAAAATTAACATAAATATACATTTGCCAATCCCTCAATTCTCAAAAATACAAATGGAAAAAAAAATACTATTTTCCTCTATGAAAATTTCTTTTTTGACATAAAAATGTGAAACAAATGCTTTTATTACGTCAAACATTTAAAAAGTTGACTTTAAAATTATGTAATAAGTCTACTAGCAACATCTGAATGCATTATAACTTAAAGTATGTAGTTAATTTAATATTTTTGGTAAATAAATTAATTGAAAGTCTCATCCAAGGCTATATCGCAATGGTCAGGATATAGTTTTAATGTGATTCTGACACACCTATTCAAAAGTAGCGGCATTAAAGCAATTATGCATTATGCTCTTTCTTTATATTTAAATTTCTTTGGACCTAGCCATTGGGCAGGGTATTGTTTTAGTTAATTCAGCGCCACCTATTCAAAAGTAGCGGCACTAAAGCAATTATGTATTTTGCACTTTCTTTAGATATAAATGTCTTTGGTTACAAAAACAAAAAATACATTTTATTGAATGAAACGAAACACCAACAAAGCTTAATATTGGAATTGGAGATATTTGAACGGAAAATCCTAAGAAAATGCATCGGAAAAAATTATGAAAATTTTATAAAACGATTTTCAAATAGTTACTTCTATGAAAATGCCGATGTTCTACCCTTCTTAGGTACTCCATGTCGTTGCAAGCCAGATTTGTTGAGAAACTTCCGCTACACGATAATATGCTTGTCAGCCAAATATACGAAAGCGAGCCAAAATATACGAAAGCGAGATCTACATATCTTTCTCCTGTCGGTATAATTAATGGACGTATTAACAACGATCCAGCTCCTCTGGACCTTACCTCATTCTATATGAGCCCAGCCTCCGGCAATCATAGGGGCTGAAGATGATATACGTATATACTAATATGAATATGTTTTGTCAATTTATGTAACAAACTTTTGTTATTTAGTTTTAGTAATGTTATTTACAGAGGTGTGCTCTGTTAGGGACTTTAACATTGTTGCTTTTTACGTTAACATATTTATTAGAGTAACATACATATAGCTTTAAGAATGTTATTATTCTCATAGTATGTAAGACAATAAATGTAATCGAACTTAATAACATTTTTACTTACTTAATAGAAAAAAAAAATAGATACAGAAAAATTGTACAAATTTGTATGGAAAATTTAGAGGTACCTTCACATTTTCACTCATAACTTTTGAACCGCTAAACCGATTTCGCTCATTTTAAATACCAAACTGCTCGGGAGGATGTTCAATAATCTGGGTAAAAATAGGCACCTCTGCTTGCGTCTTCGCGTCGTGATCGCCATTTCAACAGACAGACAGACGGACAGACAGACGGACATCGCTAAATCGACTTAAAATTGCATAAGGATCACGAATATATATACTTTGTGGGGTCTTAAACCTATATTTCGACATGTTACAAACGGAATGACAAACTGATATATACCCTCACCATATATGGTGGAGGGTATAATAAAATCATAATTCTAAAAATTTGGGGATTCTAGATTATCAGATTAAACGGTTGTAAATTCAAGATTACATCCAGTGCCGTAGTTGGCGCACTACGTAGCGCACCGGTGACACAAAGTTCAGCAAGTCTCTGAGCACTTTACGGGCACCTGAAGTAGACTCACCGAGCCTCCGTTTATTACAAGTGTCCACAGTAGTGGAGATATAACTCCTCCCTTGGGAGTTTCTCTGGGCGTCACCCTTCCCACTCTGACGCTGCCAAATTCCGCAGATATTATTCTGCAGCCCAACAGGCTACCTATCCAGTTCACAACTTGCGCAGCAGCTGACGATCTCTCTATACGATCTAATATTGCATCCGTAGACACGTTATTGAAAGCACCAGCAATTTCAAAGAAGACTCCGAAAGCAAATTCTCTAAAATGAAGAACCTTTTCGATTTGTGAGACAATAGAATGATGCGTCGTCTCAACAGACTTTCCCTCGTATAAGCGTGGTGGTTAGCAAAACGAAAAGTCGGATCCATGATGTTCTTAACATGAGAGTCCAAGATTTTCTCCAATGTCTTCACGAAGAAAAAGGAAGTGATTGGGATGCAAATGATTTTTTTACCTGATTTCAGTAAAACTACAACTTTTGCCAATCTCCGAGATATAGGCACACAATTCAACCTCAGACAACCCTTAAAGATTTCAACCAACCGTGGTACCAGTCATGGGAGATAATGCTCAGATCATTAACATTTTTCCCCGGATAATAAATCGTTTCCCGCAGAGTGGACAAATCAGTGCAGTCCACTTTCCTGTTGTCTTACATATCGTGCTCGGCATGTTTGAATACCCCGCAAGAATCTTCCGTAGTCTAGTGGCCTCAACAGACCCCTCAATATCGCCACAGAAGCTAACCCAAGAGCTTCGTTTGACTCTGCATACGTTCTGTTTGTAGATTCTCACGAAGTTTGCGTCTTAAACTGTCCAACTAATTGTTCCACCAGGGTGGTTTGGGCCTACTCCTAGTACGTGTTGGAGGACTTGATGCCTCGTAAGAACACTCGTTACCAAATCATCTATAGCAGAATCGACTTCTCCTGAAGTATTAATTATCCGCTAGAGTTCTTAAATATTCTTACAACCGAAGTGGACTGGTCTACTTGAAAAGGGATATTTTCGTGGTAGGACCTATATAAGTAGTTTTCTCCCTCCTATTTGCAATTTGCAAGTTTGTCTGTAACAAAAAGCTAATAAGGGATTCACTTCTAATTTAGTGTTCTTCCTACTCCATACTTTTGCATATAAAAGGATGCTTAGTATAACATCATCCTTGCTATCCTCTATTGCCACAACCGTGAGATCATTGGTGCTGTTATTAAAAAGAATGTCTAAGTATAGCGGATCAAATTCTACTTACCTGCCGCTTTACTTAATCAAAGAGTATGTGCTCCTTAGATGCCGTTTCTTCAATCTGAGAAACACACTCCCAAACCCCAAGACATTTGGATACAATAGGTCTTTAGCCTCCTTCGTTATATGAACCAGATGAGCTTAACTCCATTGAACCATCTATGCAAGAATCTCCTCAAAGATTCGGGATTAAAACACATAACATTGCTCGACAGACATCTGACAAAAAGGATTGCTCAAGCCGACAAGCGCCACGCTCGAATGACTTTCGCCATTTCACAGACCCTTGCCACCATAGACAGGGGCTCCGCTGCGCCCCTGGAATTATACGGCCGTATATTCAAGCTGTTGCTTGCGACTCTTCGGCTCCCTTGCTTTATTGACGGGGATTCATCGATCCGCGGCTGACTTTTCTCCTGCAAGCTCTTAATCACAGTTTCCTATATGCAATTGGGAAATCGCTAATTTTTTGCAGCATACTTTTTAATTCCATATAAATGAACTCGGCTTTTTTCAATCACTTTTGTTTTCCACTGCAACCGATCTTTCTCTATCATGGAAAGATTGGTCTTGAACGAAGACGATTATTTTTTGCATGCTTTATTCATCAATGTATACAAAATTTATTTTAATATTATCTTGAATTTACTCAATATAAAATAGACAATCCCCAAAGCATTAACCAAACAAGAGCTTGTATACTGAAGATTGTTGTGTAGCGACAGCCTAAAATACTAAGCATTCTCTTCTACTGACCCTGTTGAATTTTTCTAATTCTATAATTTACCAATACATATTTTGATGATTCTTTGCAATAAAAAACAATTTATCAAAAAGAATTCTTAACTCCTATTAATACCATTCACATACCAAAATAACACATCAACAATACATTAAAATTCTTTATTTTTTAAAATTTTATAAATTTTCTTTTTCTGTTCTTGACTCTGAAACTATTTGAAACTTATATTACAGGGTGACTAGAAAAATGCGATTTTTCCACTTAATTGATACTACAACTTTAAAGAAAAAATATTTTATTGATTTCATATGTATATTAAGAAATGTAAATATAATTTTCTACATATTTTCTTTAACTGTAATGTAATAATATGGCAATGTTTAAACAACAGCTAAAAAACAAATGCGTCGAAATATTTATAACATGTAAAAAGCAGAACATTTATTTTAATAAAACTTAAAGAAGATAAAAGTAATTAGTATAATGAGTTATTAAAACACAAGTGATAATTAATAAAATTTTGTAGGCAGATGTCATCAGAAGTGTGATAGTATGATAGTATTTTGAAAAGACAGGTGTAAAAAGTATGAAAATGGTTAAGTAGTCGGACCAAATTTAGTTGATGCTTTTGGATCAATTATTTTTATTTTTGTATTTATTGTTAACTAAATTGAAATTGATGAACAATTATATAAATAAAAGTGGAAGTGATATTATTTATTTTTTTAATAATAATATAATTAGGTTGTGCACAAGGGTTCTGCTAAGTGTTGTATCGTACTATTGGAAACAGAGTTGTTTAAATTTAATTTAAATAAAAGACAACAATAGCTGATAGGATGGTACAAAATCTACACCTATGTGTAGTGTGCTAACAGAAAGAAAACCCAACAAAAAATCGTCGTTATAGTCCTTGCGGGAAAAAATTGGTCAGTTGCGAATTGGGACCTGTCATGTGATAGGTGAAAAAAGGACTGGTTCTGAAAAATTTATATCACGAGATAGGTGAAAATGGGACCGGTTCCTAAAGTACCTACCACATGAACGGTCTAAAAGTCGATATCAACTGATGAATCTGAAAGTACCAGTCCTGTGGTAGGTGAAAACAGGATCGGTTTCTAAAGTGCTGGGTATAAAGAGTCTCTATCACGTATTGGATCTTAAAGTACTAGTCCCGTCTTATGTGAAAACAATACCAGTTCTCAAAAAACTTTCGACAGTCTCTATCACGTGATGAGTTTGAAAGTACGAGTACTGTGATGTGTTCTTTAGGGTTACATGTGTCACAGAGGCCAATTGAACCTCTCCTAGGGCAAACTTTTTTTAAAGTGACCGGCCCTTTTCATATAAAAAAACCGGCCCGAGACCGGTCCTTGTCACAATGAACCGGTCACATCGGAAAGGTCCTTTTCCCAGAGGTGTGAAATAAAATTGTTAACAACTTACTTAGTATATCTTGTGAACTCCTTTAATATTTTTAATAATTATTCGTTCAAATTTGTTCACTATCCGTTTTACTTCATAGTTGTTGAACAATTTCCTTGTCATTAAAGTTTTGTAATTTGTCGCATTAAAAATAAATTTTCATTCTGTCACAATTTATAGAAAACAACACAACTCTGTGTTTCTCTGCCAACAAAAACCTTCCTTGTAAAACTACACACAGGAAAAAAATATTTTAACCCATTCCCGGCCAGTGTACCATAAGGCATTACGAAGTTTACGTTAAATTTTTAGTTCCGCCGTGTGATATGAACACATGCGAACATCTTCGAAACCAAGCAGGCAGAAATTACCAACCGCACAAAAAAAAATTAGTAGTGAGAAACCATTGTATTTCTTTGCAGCAAAATATGATCGGCACATCGTTGGCAAGGCGACGGTGACGGTCGGGTTTGATTTAGCTGAACGTAGGATTAACAATCTTGACAGTATTGTCCTGCTACCTAATCGATAACAGTGCTAATTGTTAATTGGAGCGATTTAGCCATCGTTGGCATAACGTCGGTAGATAAAAAAATTTAAGGCACTCCAAATACCTTATATTTAAATAAATTTGTATAAAAACACACATTTAATAAACAGCAATTTTGTCTTTTTCATAAATAATTCTTGTTTAAACTTGTTAAATGTAGTTAAATATAAAATTAACAAATTAAATTTTTCGCCGGATATGGATTCGGGATTTCTCCAACAAAACTTAATTTCAAATAAAAAAACAAAAACTAAACGATATTGCTCATAAATAATTCGATGATAATTTAAATATGATAGAATAAATCAATTGTTCATAATTTTTTTTGCTCTGTTTAAGATTACTAATGGGTTAATTAATGTTAACACAGAAAAATCACTGCCTTTATTCGTCTATTGTACACTGCCATATACAGTTTGAATAAGTTATTTAGTTGTTAAATATTGTTAAAAATTAACCACAATGATCATTCATTGGTGGACACACCCGTTTATTTTTTTATCCGATTGTGTTTCTATTTGTGTCTACAACAGCCACAGTTTCACACTTTGTCTCGCAGTGGTCGTGCGACATAATAAAGACATTTATTTCAATTACTACAATTTGTCTACAAGTTAACTCCGCCAAATCAGAGCAAAATTTATCGCTTGCTCGTGTTAAGTCTACTACCAAATCACACAATTAATTAAATCTTTCTCTTGGCAATCTGCCGTATTGGTGGCTGGGACTCATATAACTATATATACCTGTACATTGTATGTATATTAATGTTGCTGGTTGGCGGCTAGTGGTTGGTTAGTGTAAATATCAGTGATTATAGTCGTACCCAGTTGGAAAATCATCATATACATAAGAAATTGTCTTCAACGATTTGTTTAAGGCGTTTTAAAATTTTTCTCTAATGAAATTTGTAACCGAAATTGTCTGGATTGACGATGTAACGGAAACCTTTGCTTACGATTGACTGAATGAAGAATAGTTTAGCTGATCGTGTATCACATTCTCTTGTTGACGAGTTTCAGCGACAATATCAAGCATTTGCCGTAAATCACATTATTTTAACATGATGATAAATAATATCTTTCAATTGCCGCCATTCGACTTCGTTTACGGTAGGATGAACGCTAACGGGTTTAGATCAGTGGTCGGCAGAAAGAGAGAATATGAATGTATTGGTGTGTTACACCGTAAGAAATTATTTTATCTTTCTAGATAAATGAAAAAATGAATAAATTAATAAATGAATTAATCGATAAGAGAATATCCGTATTCATTGAATTAAAATAGTTCATGTTTTCTAATAATAATTTTTTGTACAAGGCACTCCGTCTCATTAAATATATTTGAAGTAAATAAAAAAATTCTTCCCACTCAACGTTCCAAATTTTTAATTTAAAATGTAAACGAAAAACAAAATAAATACCTATAATAAAAAAAAAAAAAAATTTTAGAGTGTACTTTATTTCTTCAACAAAGCGACATATACTTGCTCTGCTAAAAGTTAGCGTCCTACTGAATGAAATAATTGTATTTTTTAGCTGGAGATTTGTTGACATTCGTGTAGTGTATGTGTAAATTACCGATTGTGCTCGGCCCCTGAGTGCTGAGTGCCGATCACTTGTTTAGATATCTTATTTTTAGAAATTTGCAATTAGTTAATTATTTATTTATTAAGTAAATAAAACACATTTGGTATTCAAGCAATTTTGAAAACTTAATTTTATGTGCGTAAATCAATATAATTATTGCATAAAGAAAAAATTCAAATAAGGAAAAAAATTTAAACATATAAATATTTAAAATTTTTCAAACAAAACGCACTATTAAAAAATTAAGCTTATAATCTCATACTACGAAAAGAGTATACATCCAACTAGTTTCCGTACGCTATTTATTGTACATTTAAGTTTTTAAGGTTTAATTTTTTTTGAAAAAATAACAGAAAATATCATTGTTGTTAGTGGCTGTGTTAGAGAAATTGTCGTTCTGTATCGCCATCCACGATACTCCTCCCACTTTTTACTTCCATGTCTGGTAGTAAAAAGTTTTGAAATTTTCCCAGGAAAAGTTTAATCCTACAAACGTGACCGTGGGTCTGATAGAATTATTAATATGAACAAATTAAACAAGTGAATAATTGTAAAATGTAATTGAGATCGCTCAGGTCTAGTTGTTGTTTTGTTTATATTAAATAAAAGAGGGGAAAATATTTAGTTTAGAAACATAAAATGGTAAATAAAGTATAACTGAAAAATAAAAACGAAATTAAAGTGTAAATATTATAAATCAACGTGTACATTTTTTTTTTGACGCTTACAGCAGGCAATTTCATCAAAGACGATTTGCCAACTGGGAACATATCAATTTATGTATGTCAGGGATGCGAAATGAGAATTTCGATTTCGTACAAAAGATATTACCAAATTGTACTTTTTTGACCTCAATTGTACCATTTTTTTAGTATTAAAAAAATAAAACTCCAATTATAGAATTTTTGTTAATATTTTTATTTTTAATAAACATAACAAAAAAACTGTACAGAAAATTCAGTTGTACATTAAAAGAATATAATAAAAATATGTAAAATAAGGTACAAAAATCCATGAGATCAATATCATATTTAAGTAGATAACAAACTATTTGTTATTTTAAAATTATAGCAACAAGAATTCGATGAATGTAACAAATCTTTCGTTTGGACTAGACTAGAAACTGTTGACAATTTATAAGATGCAATTGATTGCGTGCAATTTTCTTAATTCCCTTTTCAAAGTTGCTTCCAAAATTATATCTATTTATACGGTGAATTTAATTGCACGAAAACTGAATGTGAATGAAGCAACAAAATAAGAATACAATGAGTGTGAAAGAGAGATAACAGAAACATGCACAAAAAACGAAAATGTGCCTTAATTGTTACCCCGCTTGCTTCTCTACCCCGTTCGACAACAATTAAAAATTGCACCCATAATTATATGCAACAAAGTCGCCGTCTAAATTGGCTCTACTATAAAAGATACAGTGGATTCCCAATTTAACGAACTCTCGATTTAACGAATTCGCGATTTAACGAACAGGCAAACTTTTTACATTAAGTACTGTGTATAACGAATTAAAATCCAATTTTGACCTCGATTTAACTAACGAACAAATAAAAAAATACATATAAAAAATGCGTAAAACTCATTTGAATACATATATATGTAAAATAAAATCAAAATCTGTATTTCTGAATTTCTACAAATAAATGGAGCAGTCAGGCAAATAGTTGTATTCTTGACACACACATAGATACATATTTGATTTCGTTTAAAATGAATTATGTATTGCCATCTAGCTTTGATTTCCTTTTTTTTTAATTTGTAATGAACATATCGTTAAATAAAAGTTTGAATTTTTTCCAAAGCATTCTATGATTTTCTCTTGCATTTTTTTTTTGCATTCTAATCTTTTGTTTTATATGTACATAAGTTTGTCATTACGTTTCTTGTTGTCGTATTGTGAACTTGTGAATATTGAAAAAATGGATAAAAGAATACACTTAAAGAAAAACTAAAAATTTTAGATGAATATGCAAATGGAGAGAGTATTACTAGATAATCCATTAAATATGGTTAAGACAAATCTACAATATGCACTATTCTAAAGAATAAGCAAAAAATGTTAAATAATATAGATAAAACTAATTTTGGTAGTAAACATTGAAGTGCAATGAAAGATGGAGGGTTTTCAATAATGGAAAATAATCTGTTTCAGTGGTTCCAAATGCAGCGCAAAAAACATGTCCCATGTTTTTTTAGATGAGGAAGAAGATGAAGAAATTAATGCACTATTATAGAGCGATATACCTGCAGATGAAAGTCAAAAAATTAAACACTGCGATGTAATAAAAAGCTTTGATGTATGTATTCAGTTGGGACAGGAAAATAATATCGATATCTCCAAGACATTAATTTTACGAGAGCTTCAAGAGAAAGCAATTGAAAAGAATTTTAAAAAGTCGCAAAAACAAACGTCAATAACAAGTTTTTTAATATAATGAATTTTTTTTTTTCTATAATTTTTTTTAATAATTACATTTTCATAAATTTTTTTATAAAATCCATTTTTTAGTATTAAGATATGATGTGAATTGTACTTTTTAATTTGTTATTACACGAATAAATATTTCTTCGTTTAGTACTGGATTTAACGAATTTTTCGATTTAACGAACCAGACTGACAATAAATTGTTCGTTAAATCGGGAATCCACTGTATTCACAAAGATGTGACAGCATAAATAAGTTGCCAAGAAAAAAATATATATTCTCACCATATATGGTGGAGGGTATAAAAATAACGACAAACTGGGAAATAAATTGTACCAAATAAAGCATGGGAGTACCATCGTACTTTTAAGACCTAAATTATACCAAAAATGGTACAATTGTACCAACTTTCGCATCCCTGATGTATGTATATATACTTATGTTATACATAAATACGTACAAATGTATTCAAAATTGTTATACAAAAAAAGTCTATAACTTACAAGTATTGAGGATAAGAATACGCCAATAACATCAAAATCGTTGTATAATGTATATACACGGATTTGACAGCCAATCAGTTTTGGGTTGGTCATTTTTTATTTGTATCAATATAAACAAATAACTGTATTATGAACAACTGACGATTGTGCTATTAGGATAACGTAACAGGTGTATAATGTTATACAGGTATAACAACTGAAATTTTCAACCAAACATCTTTAAAAATATTACTGTTTTGACTTCAATTGTACTAAAAATAGCAGTCATAGGAATTTAGGAGACAAACATTTTACTCGAAAAAATTTATTTATTTATAATTAATTTCCATTATAAAAATAAAGTTTTTTTTTTGGTTTAAAAACACTTTTCTTTTGGAAAACATAAGTATTAATTGCACAGCTAAATAAAGTGATTTGTTAATGGATAAGATGGAAGATGTTTAAGGTTTTTAATATAATTTTGAGCGCAGATCACTGAAATAAAATAAAAATTACGAGGTTTCAGTTTTAAAATGTTATCGTACTACTATGTATGCCGCAAATATCTTTTCTAATCAATTATATGCACTTTGTTAACAAGTAAATAATATGTATTTTGAAATAATAAGCATTTTCTAAAAATAAGCTAATAAAAAACCTTGAATTAACTTCTAATTAGATTAGTTTTAAAAGTTTTTTATATCATAGGTGTTAACTGGAGCTGTATAATAATATCTGCAGATTGGGAAGGGAGGCGTAAAGGGGAACTTCCCAGAAAGGAATTATATCTCCACTGCTGTGGACACTTGTGAGGGGCTAGAGGCCGGAAATTATTTTTTAAATCAGTTAGCGGAAATATATATATTTTTTTTTTAATCACTGAACGGTTGATAAAATTAACGAATTCTTTTTTTTTTTTTTTTTTTAAATTAAAGAACGCTTAATTGATTTAAATCATTTGATTTAATAAAAAGAACTGTTACAATTGATTTAATTCTTAAATAAATATTGGGTTGGAATGCGTTCAATGAATGAATACATTTTTTTAAACAAAAAAAGAATTCGTTCACTTTTAATTAAAATTTAATTAGATCTATGGCAAATAAATTCAAAAAATAATTATACTAAAAAGCCCTGGTTAAACCAATTTTTAAGCCCTGAGTAATCAAACTTCTTTTGACTATAGTGGATAATCAAATATGTCGCAATGAATGTCAAAAAAATGTATAAACTTTGTGCTATGAAACTTTCAGCAAGGACTGAAAATCCTTGCTTTAATCAGCGTATTAGATATGATTAAACTCGAGAATCAGAAGCTTCTCAACTCTAGCATCCAAACTTCTGGTTGTTCTTTGATTTTTTATTCTGCGCATCCTATTCTTTCATTTTGTCAGCTAAATATTGAAGATTGTTTTAAATAACTTTCTATTGTTTATACTGCTTTTATCGATTATTTAAACAAAGCTTGAAAAAAGGAAAAAAATCTTGAAAGTAACAAAAATTTGCAGTCTTATTTTTAATTGTGTTTTCAATTTTCAACATGTAATGTAGCCTGGTTTTTACGAAATAATATTTTGAGTATAAATTTGAATTTCGCAGATTTCAATCATTCATTTTCATTTTAGGTATTACCTGCTTTGCTTTATTTTAAAACCTTAAGTGATAAGTTGTAAATATTGTGATATAAAACTATTTATTGGAAAGTTATGAAATAATGGATTACCAATATTGCTTTATATCACTACTTATTTAGAAGTTTTTAAATAATGTGTTTCTGACATTATGATAAGTATATTACTTATATAATTAGTTATTAGAAATAATGAGCTTTTGGTATTGTATTATATAATTACTTAGGCCCATTAACTTTTCTCGAGCAGTTAACCAATACAAGTACATAATTTTTCCAAGGAAAATTTAACAATAATAACTTATTAATATTATTACTCTGGGTACTTAACCTTATTATGAAGTGTCAAAATAAAAAACAAAAGGAAATATAAAAATATATAACAAAAAATTTTGCTAAAAATTTTTAGGGCAGTTTTTTGTGTGTTTCTGGTCATAAATAAAGTAATACTAATAATAATTCGCGTATAAATGTTTCTGGCCCGTAATCATAGTTAAGCGCTAAAGTTGACTTTTTTTAAAAACGACTTTAAATTAAAAACCTGTTGTTATATATTTTGCTATTACGAGGGCGGATCAATAAGTCCGTGACTTTTCGAACTTCCCTCTTAGTTATATGAAATGCAACACTCCTCCCATAAAGTACCACCTGTTAATAGACTACTGGCATTTACTTTGCGTTTGACAGCTGTTCAAACATACAACCTCCTGGATTTTTTTAAAAATGAAAAAAAGTGAATTTCGAGTGCTCATTAAACATTATTTTTTGCGAAAAAACGTCAATCAAATCAAGGAAAAGCTTGATAAATACTATGGGGATTCTGCACCATCGAGTTCAATGGTAAAAAAGTGGTTTACTGACTTTCGTTGTGGTCGCACAAGTACAAATGACAATTGAAAAAAATCAATGATATGGTGTTGGCCGATCGAAGAGTAAAAGTGCGTGAGGTTGTTGATGCCATATGCATTTCATTTGGTGGTGTGGTTTCGATTTTAAATGATCAATTGACCATAATTCACGTGTGCACACGTGTGTAGTCTCAATGGCAAAATTCCATGAATTGGGCTAGGAATTGGTACCTCATTCGTCATATTCTCCGGATCTAGCCCCCAGTGAATATTTCCTTTTTTTTCGGTGGAAAGAGATTTAGCTCCACACTCTAAAAAATGTTTGTAAATGTACTACTATAAAATCAGTAAAGTTTTATGAAATATTACGAAAGTTCGGTAAATATAAACAAAAAATTCCTAAAAATGTTTTGTACACGTTTTCATATACAATAATACACACAAAAAGTATTTATAGACATAATGTGTTTAAAATTTGTTAAATTACAATTTAACGCGCAAATTTTGTAAATATAGAGTGGTAATAAATATTTTGACATTTGAAAATTGGAAAATATTAAAAAAACAAAAATTAATTTTTAAAAGTTTATAAATATTGTATTTGTGAATATTGTGAATTTAAATTCAAGATGAGCAGCATCACAGCAAATACCCATTTGAAATATATTATGTATTATATTTAAAATTCACTATTATTAAAACATACATACAAAAAATAAATTTATTCTTTAAAAAAAAATAATATTTTTCTGCAGTTTAATTTAAACCATGCATTGGTAAACATAAGCATTTTTTATATAATTACGCATATATAAATGTATTTTTAGCCATTTTATGCGTATATTTACTCTTCAAATTGGTTTTTTTTTAAATTTCATTTAAATTTTACGCACTTTCAATGTGAAATTACCATTTATGTGTGTACCACATTACGCATAATTTGTGTACTTTTTTTCGTTTATTTACCCCATTTATAGTAGGAGAACAGTTTCCTACTATATGTTGGGTAATTTTCAACAGAAATTTATTACAGTGCAACGATGAAATTATTGATCAAACAAATGTGTATTTTATGGACCTCGAAAAATCCTATTTTTTTGAAGGGATACAAAAACTATAGAAACTTTGGACTAAGTGTATTAAGCTAAAAGGAGATTATGTTCAAAAATAATTTTTTTTTTGCAAAAAAAAAACTGTGTTTCATTCAAAAAGTCACGGACTTATTGATCCGCCCTCGTATAGTCAGAATTAAAGGCAGTTTTAAGTTGAACCGGCTTTAAATGGGTATCACATAAAATGTACAAAATGTCCGAATACATTTTGAACTAAAGAATAAGCAAGTGACAACATTGATCAGCTGATTTTATATCAGCCAAAAAAAAATAATAAAAAAGTGTGTAAATAAAAGATTTGCAAAATATGAAAAGGGAAAACTTTATAAAAATGGGTAGAAAAGTGTATTTTTATCAATAAAAATTTATTAACTTAATAAATATTATGCAAAATCCCTAACTTATTGATATAATTTTTTTTCAATATTTTGCAATTAAAAATTTTTTTTTCAAAAAAATTTCTTGGCGGAAAACAGCTGTTGTAAGTGTTGTTAAATTGGAAAACCAACTTCAGGTAATTTTAATTTTAAAGCAGACTTTAACGATTAAAATATACTTTTATTTTTCTATAGTACGCCTAAAGAACTCCTAAAGTATACTTTATTTTAACTATGATTATGAGCCATTGTATTTATTGTAATTTTCGATAGTGTTTTAGTTAGAGTTATTTATGTGACCACTTCATCAAAGTAGAAAAATAAACGCCGTGCATGTTTTTATATCCTTTTGTGATTTTTCACGTTATTTCACAATTTTCAAAATATGAAATGTTTATAGCCTGTTCCTCGATCTCGAACGAAAAACTAGTAGAACGAAAGCAAGTCACTCTAATTCGAATCAATTTGGGTTTCTCTATTTCGAGAGCCTTCGATCGACTTGACTTACGTGTGTCAATTTTTGTTTCTTACGCATTTACAAATGACAGAGATGCCAGATCATATATTTTGAGCATTTGTTACAATTTTCTTTAAAAGTAGCAAAAATACTACTAAACTGCTTAAAGACAAAAACAACCCTTTTTAACAGTGATCAGCTTTATATGACAAATGAAATAAAAAAATAACAATAAAGAAATCAATTTTTTTTGGAAAGTGTGTTTATTTGTGAAAATTTTTGTTATCGATTGGTTGTGGGTGAAATTGTTGTTTGGATAGCTTTTCTGTTGCATGTTGTCTGTTCGGTGCGGTCACTGCTAAAGTCCTTGTAAAACAAAAGATGTAAAATAAAAAATGTAAATATGAGCTTCTTGGGCAAACGTAAGCCACAAACAACACACACATACCTTTTACCACTCAGCAACATCGTAATAGGGGGTGAAACGGAGTTTAGTTTTCTGGTCAAAATTTCCTCCTCTGCGGAAAATTTGTTTGCTCCGAACACCAGAGTCCTTCTGGCAAAATCAGGCCTTTCTTCGCGGTTCAGTTATGAGTGAAAATGTGGAGGTACCCCTAAATTTTCCATACAAATTTGTACAATTTTTCTGTATCTATTTTTTTTTCTGTTAAGTAAGTAAAAATGTTATTAAGTCTTCTTATTGTTCGATTACATTTATTGTCTTACATACTATGATAACTAAGTGAACGTAAAAATGAACAATGTTAAAGTCGCTAACAGAGCAGACCTCTGTAAATAACATTGCTAAAACTAAATAACAAAAGTTCGTTACACAAATTGACAAAACATATTCATATTACAGTTCATGCAAAATTTAGTATATACGTATATCATCTTCATCCCCTTTGGTGGAGGGTATTCAAAGATTCGGCACAGCCGTATTTAGCCCTTTTTTACTTGTTTTTTTTAGTCTTGACGAGCATTGAAAATTCTTGTAGTTCAAAGGAAATCATAGCGCAGTATGAAAAAAAACTGTGTAAAAAAGTTTGGGAAAATAGAAAAAAAAATCCAAATAAGAAAAAAGTGGAGAATTATTTGTTAATTAAATCTGAAATTTCGGAAACATTAAATGTGCCGTAAAATTAATACAAAAACTTGTTGCGATATAAGAAATATTTCGATACAACGAATGGGCCTGACAATAGAGTCAAAGCCTGGTAAAACGAATGATACATTGTCAGGCTCCTTCATTATTCCAAAATATTCGTTATATTGCAACACATTTTTGTATGAGTTTTAATTCGTCTTCGATAATAAGGTAATTAATGCAAACAATTAGGTCATACGTTATATCGCGTTTTCGTTATACCGAGTATTCCTTATACCGGGATTCAACTGTAGATCATTCGTTATATCGAAACAAAATTTTTAATAATTTTATTGCACACTTATTATTTCTGTAAATTCTGAATTTATTGAAAATGTAAGAAATGACCGCAGTAGTGGGTACACGCTTAAATTGAAATGTTAATCAACAAATATTTCTTCAAATCCTCAAATTGTTTTATATATTTTAATACTTTTTGCGTTACGAGTATATCGATTATGCATTTTCAGATATATTCGTTAAATAAAGCAGTCAATGCAAATAATTTGGTTGTTCTAAAGCGTCTTTTCGTTATAGCCAGTATTCGTTACATAGGACTTTGTATGGTTAAGTTTAGCACTGTTTAGAAGAAATACTTGGGTAATATTTAGATGTTTTAAAAAAATATGGTTACCAGTGGTTAATGATAGTATAGGCCTTAACTAGGGTATAAACTGAGATACGTTAATGGGTATTAGAATGACAAAGAACGATTTTGTACCATTTTACATATAGTCTACATTTAGTTAATCATTATATTGTTATCCGATATTTATAAATTTTTAATTGAAGATAATGTTTTTTCATGCTCTTATTTTACATGACTTAATTTACTTATTAATTTAGCTATTATTGCTAGCCAGTGATTTCAATATTACAAGTAACTACTTATTTCAGTAGTTTCTTGGTTAGGACTTATTTATATACTCATAAGCTTTCGGTAACCATTTACCTCCAATGACATGCTTTCTTATTCCACTTCCCATTACCTGCCTCCGGGAAAATGACATATCCCAGGACACGTCAGGGCCGGTCACTTTAACATGGGATTGTCCTAGGAGCGGGTCAGATGCTCTCTGTGACATGTCACGGGACTGGTCTAAACAAACATGACACACCACTCACCCCAAAGAACATATCACAGAACCAACTCAATAAAACATGTCATGAATTTTAAAAAGGTCACGTGATAGGTACTTTAGGAACCGGTCCTCTTTTTACCTACCTCGTGATATGTATTTTCCGAACCGGTCTAGTTTTCACTTATCACGGGAGAGGTCCCAATTTCCAGCTGACCCCTTTTTATCTTAGGGATGGGAATAGCAAGATTTGCTGTTTCTGTTTTGTTGATGTTTCCCTACAAGCAATACCACATTTGTATCCCTTAGGCACTTCGGAGAGTCTCCTTGTATTGTTTGCTGTGTTATTGATGAAGATTTACATAAAAAGTACACTCAACATAATCATTGTCAAGATTTTTTTTAGACTATCCCAATCGATTTCTGTGCTACATTTTATATTGACATAAATAAAATACATAATCTTCAACTGACTATAATTGGTCTAGACAATGTACTCGTGTACTTGAATGAAATTCAACCAGATTACCTACTTTATTTGTGAATTGAGTGTCGCAAATATAATTCCCATAGTATAATTTTTGCATGAGACTTTATGTAGTTAAAAATAATTCTCAATTTTACATTTCAAGGAATTTACAATACAACAAGGTACAAGATGTTCTATGTCTATGATATGCTTCATTTCAATTTTTTGTGTGTTTCTAACGTTTAACTTACCAAAACTTGATTTAGTACTAACCAAAGTTCCCACGTTATATTTTCTTCACTGTGTAAAATGAATTTGTTTCTTTTGTTATTTTTTATTCTCGATGATGAATACCACAGAAATAACATTATCGATCACTAGTAGACAGAATAACAAAAATTGTATCAATAATCATTTCCCTTTTTGCATTGGTTTATGGGATATTTCGTCCAATATATAAATGTACAATATATCTCCGGTTTTTGGTTATAAGTCAATTATTTCGAAAGTTAGACGAGAATTTTTTCAACTGAAGTTAGTAAAACCATGCAAATATGTTGCCAATATTTATTTTGTTTCTTATTTTATTTTTTTAACATTCGAAATAAGTGTGACTCAAGCTTTATTTCAAAAGTCAACAAAAGTGGACTTAAGTTTGTCCCAAATTACACGACTTGAATGAATTAGTTAAGATTCGCACAAATAGATGTTTTGTTTTTGGATACCTTAAATTTCAATTTGTTTTATTTTATTATTTCAATTGATATTTTTCATCTCTATATATTTTGTTGATTTGTTTTTAATTTGCTTAAGTTGGGTATGATGAGTTTCGATTGTAAATTAACTAGGGAGGGAACTTTTCAAAAGTTGTCTTAAGCTTAAGTACCCAATGTATTTGAATAGTTAATACATTTAAAAAATATTTTGTTTTATGTTTTTTTCAATATTTGCTCAAATTAACAATTTTCCTGTGAATATTTTTATAAAATCTAAATTTTTTCCATGGATTTTAACGAAAAGGTAAGCCACATTTATTTGAAGCTAAGCTTCGTCCTTACATTATCTTTTTTTCTTGTTTTAGAAAGGTTCTACAAATCTTTACTCTTCTATATGAAAAGGGATTAATGAAGAAAACATCAAAAATCAATATCAAATATACAAAAACAAAGTTATAAATATGTATGTATGTTTAAAAGAATATGTCAATGTAATAAATTGTACCAAAATCAATCATTAACGTGTTTTTATGGCTTTGTTTAGACTTGAAGTTAGGGCTTGAAAATAAGTGTTATTATTATGTTGTTTGAACTTGAATTGAACTGTGATTCAAGATTTGATTTAAAGTATATTATCACTGTAATTTTCGACTTGAATTCCAGCGACGGTTTTGATGGAATATGATATTGAATTAAAGTGTAATTAAAGTATAAATCAAGGCTTTAAATTGGAAAATATTTCTTAAATTACACTTGATTTTAGCTTTATTTCCAAAAAAAATGTTTATTGGGTATAAATTATTTGAAAATTTTATGTCAAAGATAATGAAAAACATCCATATTTAATCAATAATAATATTTGAAGCCGAGGTAAGTTAAATTTTATGACATTTAACAAAAAATCAAATAAATACTATTTTGTCTCTTTTTTTGAAAAAATCATCTCTAAGATAAAGCATCTAAATAATTATCTAACGAGTTATTTCTATTTTCCTTTAAAAGAATTATTTTAATTCCGTGTTGCTAGGAAGTATTGCGAAGACGATTGTTGGCGCAATAAAATTATTCATTCAGGCACACTATTAGGGAATCTACGTATTACCATGTTTGCTGGGAAAGGAATAAAGTTTTGTAATAAAAAGTACAATGGTTTTAGAAACTAGAAACCCCACAATCAAAAAAAGTTGGTAAATTCAACAAAAAATTATATGCTGAGTCAGCAAAATTTTAGTCATGAGGGTGCTGGCACAAAAATTGCTAATATCAGAAAATTTGTGATGGCCAATTTTCACCAAAAAAAATAGTAAATTAAGCAAAATTTGTTCTTACACTTAATCGATTCTAAAACCAATACAAATTTTTGCTGAATATTATTGTATTGTAGTTAATTTGTGACATAGACATTGTTTTCTTTTTTTTGTGATTCTGAAAAGAATTTACAAAAGTTTGTATTCAGACTTCCCGCATTGTCGAAATTATTAAATTGAAAACCTAAAAATATATACAAATAATTATTCAGAAAAAAAATATATCTCAATTACTTACGTGCTTGATATTTAATTTATTTTCGCTAAAATCCATAAAGGATCCCTATTTATAAATATTTTAAATACTTAATTATATTTATAATTTTAATTATAAACAACCGTTTAATGATAGTAAAGTACCCTTGTAAGCCTTGTAAAGGTTGTAGATATAGTAAAAGTACTATCATTTACTACACCACAACAACAATATGTATAGAACTAAAATTTAATAGGCTATGGTTAAAATACAAGGCAAAAAGGTATTGAGCCATTCCATGTCAAACCGCAAAGAAAACTGTCAGTTTCGGATTTGTCATCTCCGATTTTAATAAAATTCGCCATACCAATAAATGGCTACTGTTTATTAAATAATTAATCTTCCGACACCAAACTCTTTCGGTTTTCGAAATATGACGTCATAAAAATTGGCAAAAACGTCAAAATTTTAATAAAGTGTCAATACAAAGTCGCTCATAAATTTAAAACTATAAAATTTACAATTTTCCTATTGGTACCATTTTATAGGTGAGAACATTTCTTCAAATGGTATGAAAAGGGCAAAGGTAATTTTTTTAAGTTTGATGCTCAAAGACCCATATCTCAAAATCCAATTTTTTTAAAATTCTGAAAAATATATGTTAAAAACTAAGGCCTCTCTATATTTGTGGCAAAATTTTAAGGTGGATACTCATTTGGTTCCTGAGTTATGAAGGAAAACGTGGTCGTAAGCAAATTTTCTACTACTACTACTAAGTTTAAATAAAAAAATGTAGAACATAATTTACTTCCATTTAGTTCAAAAAATGTATCTAACTTAAAATGAGAAAGTATTTGAACTTAATGTGTGTTCATTTTTTGTTCGTGAGTAGTAGAAAGCCATTTCTAAATTCAGTTTTTAAGTCTATCACTTTCTTATTTTTAAGAAATGTTTTCTGAAAATTAGGCAATTAAAAACAAAAAGTAATAAATTTTTTCCTTTGTAATAATAAAAATTTATTTGGTTTTAGAAACTGATGAACTATTTCTAAGGAAAAATAATGAAAATAATTTAAAAATAATAAACTTATGTATAGGATTTTTTTGTTGGAAAAACGTTTAAATTATTTTAAATATTCTTTTCCAAAAAAAAAAAAAACAAACTCGTTAGTTTTCCTAATTTTCAAGAAAAAATATTTTTAAAGGAAACAAATTTAAGCAACCATTTAAAAAATATCGTGCATGATTGTTTTTTTTTTTTGGTTCGTGATCGTGTGTCAGCGTGAGTCAGAACTAGCTCACGTGCCCATGTCTAATCTTAACAGTCTTAAATATTGAATTTATAATACTTTTTGCTAACAAAATTTTAAATATTCTAAAAAAAATTTTAAAATATTTTAAAATTTTTTACCTTTTGCTAACAAATTTTTAAAATATATTTTAAAATTTTGTTATATTTTAAAATTTTGTTAGCAAAAGGTAAAAAATTTCGACTGCGCTTTTATGTAATAATTTTGTTTGCTGACTAAAATACAAAATATCGCAAGAACATTTTATACATTACGGCATAATTGACGTTGGCGCCTATTAAACTTTATATTTATCGAAGGCACTAAAACTATTTTTTTTCACTTAATAATAAAAAAAGTTAAAATGTGTCTATGTCAATTAAAGTTTAAGCTTAAAATGTCATAAGATAAGCTTATAACATTTTTCATTTTTCAATAACAGCAATAAATGTAACTGTGATGTTTTGTATTTTTGCAACAATTTTCTTAAATTAGGTAATTTAAGAAGACAAAGGACCCCAGTGTTCCTTAGCTATAGATGCCGTGTGTCACTTAGGGCGTCCCTTTTTGTAGTTCTCTCAAGCAGAAATGTTAATTATCTACGAAAAGGATCTGACTTTGTTACAATTTATTACGTTTCAGGACTTCCAGTAGTAAATTTTTTGATTTGTTTACGTTTTTGCTAAAGAAATTTAATTTATATTTTAAATACATGAGTTAAGATCAAATTAAATTTAAAGACAAAATGTATAGCAAAAAGCTTGTTGAAAGCAATGTCCTCACAAAGCGGAAGTCTTTCGAAAGTGGGGAAATACTTACATAATGAGTATAAAGTACTTTAAAATGTATGGTAAAAAATATTACTCTTACCATAAACATTTTCATATTTATTAAAAAAATTTTATCAAATTTAGGGATAATTTTCACTTAAAAGAAGTACTACTTAACTTCATGTTAGAAAATATTTTCGTATTTTTAGGGAGTTAAGTCCTAGCTTTAAGTAAAAAAAATTATCTTATGAATTTAAATAAAATAAATTTTTTCTTAAAACCAAAGAAACATTTCCTAACTAACAGTAAAATTTTAGATGATATATGAACTAATTAGGTGGAAACTTTACTGTTTTCTAATAAAAACTTAGTTATCAGTAGTAAAATTTTTCTATAGTTTTAAAATTTTTACCAAATTTGAAGTAAAATTTGTTTCTTAATTTCAAGGAAAATTTTATTAAATATTGGTCAAAAGTGTCTTTGGCGCCGTTTTATTTCAATTTTTCCTCCAAATAAGTTAATTTTTCTAAATTCTAGTTCATTTTTTTTTAAGTTTAGTAAAATTCAGCAGCTATTATTACAAGTAATACCGTACCTTCAAACCCAAAATCTCTGCAAATTCTGCATTTTGCACTAAAAAATTTATAATTTAATCTTTTTCCGTAATTATGGGCATTTTTGTTAACTTCAAATTCTTCTTGATATTTTAAGTTTCAAATTGATGAAAAACAAAAATCCCGCTTGTGCGGGAAGATTATACACTAAAAAGGCGTTCACGCTTTGTGATACAAAATCGTTGTAAATATAAGAGGGTTGTAGATATACCACCGATAGTGAAAACCGCTCATATTTAATTTTTCTTTATTCACATTTCTAGATACACACATTTTTGGCGTCCTTTTGTTTTATGTATGTACTTGGGTAAAAAAACGTCTGGGATAAATCCGGGAATTGTCCAGAGTCCCCAGATAAAAATGGTTCAAAAAGTTCCTTATTAGGGAATTATCACACACTCAAGGGAACACATATTTTATATTTCATGTTTCTATCCAAAAGAAGGCAAATCGCCAAAGGGCCTCTAAGATATTTCAAAAATCCGGTTTTGTCATACGCGAGACGCCAAGAAAGATGTATATAGAGTTTCTGGTTTGTAGCCAAAGAGGTTTGTGCAAGCCGTCATGGTTGATATTCCCCCGTTTTGCCACTCCCCGTATGAATGTCCAAAAATTATGTGTTACCAGTTAGAGTATAGGATAATTCTAGTGAAAACTTATTTTAAATCATAAGTTTCTATCCATAGGATTTTACAGACAGTTACTATTTATAATTTTTTTATAAAAATAGAAAACCTGTATCTTTAGTTTTCTTTGTTAAAATTAAACGCTGATTTCTTTTCGTGTTCTTGATTGTGTAAAGTGTAAAGAATAATAAAAAAATAAAATATAATAAAGTAAAATGAAATAAAGTACATAAAGTAAAGTAAAATAAAAGAAACTAATCTGTTTATATCAAGTGTAAACTAAGCTTCTAACTTAACTGTGTTAAAGTTTATTACTTTTAGAACATCTTAACACTTGTACCTCTCTCTTTGCCGATTTTGAAACCAAATTTTTAATTTTCAAACTTACGCATTGCCAATATGAAAGTGAATGATTTTACAAACATTGCACAGATGCGCTGCTCACGTGCATCCAATCATTTTATCAATCAAGTTCCGTACCAATCTCACAGCACAGTTAGATCTCGTAAGTTTCCAATACACATAAATGTTTAGTTATGCCTTGTTGCTGTTCTTGTACTAGGGTACTCATACGATCGATTAATCGTTACTTAATAAATCGAACAAATTTGTTCAAAAATTGTAAAATGCCCAAACTACGAATAACGAATGATGCGAATAATTTTATACGATTAATCGAATAATTAAGATTGGTAAACAATATATAAACATATTTAAAACTATGTTTTTTAAAGATCCTTTAAAGGTTGATATAACACAAAAGCATTCATAATATCCTGTAGAGAAGTTACCTAATCTGTCTGACTAATCCAGGCTTAAACAAGTAAAAAGTCTTTGAATACCCTCCACCAATATCCTAAAAAAATATTCTTTACAAGGTTTGAATGTAAAAAACTTTTAAAGTAAAATTATGGAGGTGAAAAAATTTTTTTGAGGATCAAAATTTTTTTGGATGTGCACATTTGTTTGTTGGGAAAAAAATTTCAAGGTGAAAAAAATTTTTTGTGGTGAAAAAATTTTGTGGTAAAAAAATTTTTAAGGTGAAAAATATTTGTAGTGCATAGAAAATATTATTCACTTCTAAGCGACTGGTGAAAAAATATGAGAAAATTTATTATGCACTAGTCGCTACTATAAAATTGTACTAAAATAAACCAAATTGTAAAGGTACCTTCACATTTTCCCTCATAACTTTTTAACTGCTGGACCGATTTTGTTCATTTTCAAAAGCAAACTGCTCGGGAGCATGTCCAATAATCTAGGAAAAAATGAAGAACCCCGCGTGCGACTTTGTGCCGTGATCGTCATTTCAACAGACAGACATACATACATCGCTAAATCGACTTGAAATCACATAAGGATTATATATACTTTATAGGGTTTTAGACCCATATTTCGCAGAATGACAAACTGATATATACCCTTACCATATATGGTGGAGGATATAAAAATATAAAACGTAGACGAAAGGGCAACAGTAAATTTCATTCTGATTGGGATAAAATTTAAATATTTAGAATGCTTACAAAACACGATTTCATTTAATACATTTTTGTACATATGATATTTTAAAGCAGTTGCGTCCAACTCATATGCACAATGTGCAAGCTTTTACAAAAGAGCTTTTTCACCTACAGCGAGCTTCGACGAGAGCTTTTACATATATGAGAGCACAATACAAGGATGGAAATTTTGAATTTCGAAATGTTATAAGTTGTATAATTTATTTAAGTCAAAACACTTTAATACTTCTTTTGAAAGATCTTTAAAAAAAGCCATCTTCAAAAGGATTGCAGTGCTTTGCTAAGGATAGAGCAACAACAAAAGGAATCTTTTCTTTGATATTTTTTTCATATTGAAATTGGTCGATTGGCAAATTTTTCTTTTGAATTTCAGTTTATCTACTAATTTGGCCCTATCTTAATTTATATTCAAAAATCTCTTTGGCATGTATTATAATTCCTTTCAATGGTATGTTTGTGATTGCGTTTAGCGTTATAACCACAAAATAAACATACGGGATCGCCGTCATTGTTTTCAATAAACAAAAACAACTGTTCACACGCTTTATTAAATATATATCTTTTAGTGAACATAGACTGATCGTTGTGTGTTTGAAAATGTTTCTTTGAAAGTTATTTTCAAGTTGATGGAAAAGTACTAGCGTACTGAATTTTCCGTCCCTGAAAAAAGCTCTTTACTACAAACGCAAATATCATAGTATTAGTGTTTAGACGCAACTGTTTTAAAGTGTTACTGAACTGAAGTAAAATTATTAAAATAACAAAAAATTGTTTATTCTATTTCTTTTTTTGATTAATGGATTAATTTAAAAACGGATTAATTTAAAAACGACTAATCGATTAAAACTAAAACTCGATAAATTGAATACCCTATCCCATATAGATAACATATCTATATATGATGAATTTATAAAGAAAGACTTACAGCACACAATTATTTCTTACTTTTATACGCATTTAAGCAATAAATTATTTAATGTTGATGCCACGAACCAAAATATGAGGGAACGTATATAATAGAACAGGGACGAACAACATTTAAAAACAATATATTAAAAAGCTTTTTATTCCGAAAACGTAGTTTGCTTGGCTTAAGAAGCAGCTACAATGCACTTTTTATTTATTATATTTTTTAACACCCACAGTATAAACTACTAGACTATTGAAATTTTAGGTAGATTTTTATTATTATCGTATTTATAAATAATGAAATATTCTTAATTATGTAGAATATGTGAAATGGTTCTTTATTTTAAGATAAAGTTAAAAATCTAAAATTTTATATTTGAAATTTTGTTATTTTACCTCATTTTCATCATACTTTTTTAAAAATGAAATCTATGTATATCGAATATATTATCTCGCGCTGATTGATATTTTCGATATTTAACGGCATCGTTATTTTGTAAAATAAGGATATGATTATCAAATATGAATTCGCTACAGTACCTGTCAATTATGTACAGTGAATGATATCTAGGGCATTTTATTTACATCAATTGTCTACCAAAACCACTAAATTTAAATTTCGAAACTAGTTAAATGACATTTTGGTGTATACTGGTCCACGTCTATTCTTGGCCACGCACTTTTTATTGTTAAGAATTAAGGGGTCCAAAGTTTGAATTTTATGTGAAAATCTGCATTAGTTTAATGGCTATTTAAATAATATTATAGATTTGAAAATACTAGAGAATCCCAACGTTGGCCTCGTCCCTTTTGGTTGTTTGTATCCACGGGACCAAATGTTAAATTATTAATGTACAACCTGAAATTAGTTTAATTGGCTCACTGGGTAATATTGAAGATTGGAAATTATGAGAAAAGACCAACATTTAGTCCCTGAATTTTTGTTATGTTTTAGGTTGAATTTTGAGTCTAAAATCTTAATTAAGTTAGATAACTATATAATATTATGTATTGAAAAATAATATAAACGCCAACCTTTGGCCTGAATACACTAAATAAAGTGCGTGGGTAATGTAATAATATGACATTATCTACAGCAAAATACTATTTAACTAGTACCGAATTTTAAATATAATAATGCTTTTGGTAAAAAAATAAACAAAATTTTGTTAAAAATATCCAAATATGAAATTAAAAAAAAAATAATCTAAATCCTTGCGAAGTTCTTAAAAGCACCTTTTATATTTCCCGACATGATTATACTCAAATGGAAGGTAATTTTATTTATAACTCAAATTTGTAAAAAAAATAATAGATTTTAAACTATGTCTCACCTAGGGTTGCCAGATTCCAATTGTAGAGTTTTGAGACGAAAAAGACAAAATTTAAGTTTTAGAAAAATCTTAACAAGTTTGTATTAAATCTCGAATTGACCAGCAAATACTCCACAGAATTACGGTGTTTTAAAGCACCTTGGTCTATAGCTGCAATATTCTAAATACTTATACAACTCTACCTTATTCGCACTTTTAAATAAAACTATATAAAAAATTGTAGGATCAATTTAAGGGTTCCCCTAATTTTTAACCTTTAAAGTTACGCGGTTTTAAAAATATTTAAATTCTTTGTCTTCTTACCCCAATTTTTTTAAAAAATTAAAACAAGGTGCTTTTAAATCCTATACATACTTACTTTTTGCCAATTACTTTCAAACCATGTGTGGTTCATTATGTAAAAGGGGCCGCTATGAAGTAACAAGATCCAAAAATATATTCGCTGAACGTATATCTCTATCTTTTAAAAATCTGATCATGATGGGGTTAAATATAACGGTGTGCATTAAAACTACGGTTATCATTAAAATACCGATACCGTGATAACTAAAATAACGTTACCCTTAAAATATTATTACCGAAATAACTAAAATGCCGTTACCGAAATTATAGAAAATAGCGTTATCGCTAAATTACCGATACCGAAATATCTTTATCGTTAAAATACCGTTACCGAAATAATAGAAAATACCGTTACCGAAATAATGAAATAACGTTACCGAAATAATAGAAAATAGCGTTACCCTTACCGATAACCGCATTCGGTTCGGTTACCATCCATGGTTTTTAATTGATTAATTATTAATTGCAATATAATTTATAAAACATAACCATTAACCAATGAAATCAAACAATTAAAATCTTTATCATTATTTAAAAAAGTGGTAGTGAATATAATTTCCTTACAATTGATTCAATGCAATGCTAATGAAATCATTAACTAATAATATATCAATTTCAAGGTATCTTTAAGACATATTGATGGTTTATAACACTTGCACTAAAATGCTGGTACTTTAAGCTGTACCAAAATATTTAAAAAAAGACCTACCTCGCGAGCGGTTTAAAAGTAATGACATTTTCTTTTGCATTGGTTCTGTGATATTCTCCTCACATGTTTAAGACCAGTCCTGTGAGGTGTCACAGAGGGCAATTGACCCCCTCCAAGTACAAGCTCTTTTCATATAAAAAAAACGGTTCCGTGACCAGTCCCTATCACAATGAACCGGTCACATGACGTGTCCTGGGATAGGTCCTTTTCCCACAGGGTAATAAGTTATAAAAGCTTCTTATTTAAGGCCTTTTTGGAAATTTACTAAAAATGTGTCATTCATTTCTGTCGATAACAAATAGCTTTTGGGTGACGAACCTGCATTTCTGCGAGCTTTACGCTATCAACCGGCAAAATCTTTTTACAAAATAAAAATATTTACTAAATATTTAAGACTTAAAATATTGAAACCAGATAATGTACATAATTGTATTTTATATCTCTTGTAGTTAACATATCTATTAAAACTGGAGTACCAACTTTTAAAAACCTTTGATGATGTTTTAGTTTAATGCGTTATGATATCTTATGGCTACTTATTACATTTGTCAACATTTGTCTGAAGGTGCAGAAAAGAAAAACAAAGTACACGCTGGTATGTGAAACAATTGGTATTCGTAGTGTTGAAGGAGCAATTAACTTTTTTACGCAATTGTAAATAAAATACTTGACGACAAACAAGGTGGTATTGAATGCATGTCTATCCACTTTTGGACATTCATTCAGTTAAGACAACTTGTGTGGCACTATGTTGTCACTTAAATACTAAAGATGGGCGCGTGACAAAGTTATTTCACTAAACACGTAAAAATATGTATGTAAAAATTTTAAAAACAATTTAAAGCATATTTAAATGGGTCGCCATTGCTTACAAGATCGTGGATGATACTTACTAAACTCACGTGCATGAGCGTGATAAGAAAAAAATACATTTTGTGCTTTAGTTCTAAGTCAGGAGATTGACAGTGTTTTTATAATTTTTATGGTTCTAAATTTTGTTTACCCAGTATTGGCAAAGAACTTTTTGCGAACATTGGGAGAGCACTCAAATCAAATGCTGTGCCAGTGCTTTTATTATTTTTAGAATTGTATATTTTGTAAATCAAGTACTGGCAAAGCACTTATTGCTAAGATTGGCAGGGCGTTTTAAATAAGTGCTCTGCCAGCACTTTATTTGCTGTTCCATTGGCAACCAGTACTCTGCCAGTACTTTATTTTTACCATCTTATTTTAATCTTATCTCGTACGCATGCATATTTTTTGTATCATGCCATCTCTATTTTAGTACACTCCACTGTGCAGCGTGGATTACTCCAACATTGTGAATGAACCCTTAGTGTACCAAAATTAATCAAAGAAATATGTAAAACATATTTATTGCAAAGGCTTCCCCATTATGCAAATTATTAATACCACTATTGCGCAAAAATGTATACCTTTTTTCAATACACATCAATGCTGGTTGGAAACTAAAGATTCCCACTAAAATTTTTTATATTTATTGGGTGTTCAACTTATTAGCCATCGTTAGCATGACCTTTTCTCATAATTCTGAAAACATATGGATTCCGCGCCAATAGAACTGCTCACTTTTTGAGGCCAAGAACGAATCAAGCCAATTTCGTATACTCTGTTCTGAAGTGAAGCGTATTCCAGTGAGTGCGTTCTGCATAGATAGACGGGGCAAGGTCTGGACCAAAGGGTGGTTAAATTTTAAGGGCCGATGTTGATTTTGAATAAAACACAAATTATTTAGGAAATTATTGTCATTTCTTTTTATTATGATAATATGGTATGGTTAAATTATGTATGGAACAAAATATCGGCCAAATGGCCGCCGCGACCTCAGGGGCACACCTCCATCCGATGGTCCAAATTTTCGATGACGCTGAGGCATAATTGGGGTTATATGCCGTTAATGTGCCGAATTATCTCATCCATTAGCTCTTGAATTGTTACTGGCTTATCGACGTACACCTTTTCTTTCAAATAACCCCAAAGAAAGAAGTCCAACGGTGTCAAATCACATAAGATAACACGGCCATTGAATTTGTCGCGCAAAAGAGCCATTGTTTCGTTAGCTGTGTGGCAAGTGGCACCGTCCTGTCAAAACCACATATCGTGCACATCCATACCCTCAATTTCTGTCTTCAAGAATTCCGTTATGATCTCGCGATAGCGAACACCGACGGCGAGTCGAGTTTGACGGCTATTCTGCCAAACTATCGCGAATAACAGCAATGTTTTCCGCAGAACGAACTTGGCGAGCATGCACAAGTGTTTTCTCATTTCCTACAGACCCGATTTGCAGAAATATGTGCACAATTATCCCAAAAATCACAAATTGCATTTTGATTTGAACGCCCATTTTCATAATAAGCCTGAATAACTTTAACGCGTTGCTCGATTGTGTATATTTCCATGGTTCAAATTGAGTTAGTCTGAAATTGAGAAATGTCAAATGAAATGCAGAAAAAAGCTTGACGTTTAGGTGTGGTTCACATTCAACATCGGCCCTTAAAATTTATCCACCCTTTATAAGGCGTGTGAGGCAATACTTCTAATGTGTTCTAGTCGCATATTCCGGACGGTAAGGGTCCCTTGTGATCGTCTGGCCCGATTTAAACAGATGGGATCTTTCTGATTCGACAAAATACCTTGTGGCCATGAATATTCGGCTTTGGCGTTAATTTGGCCGATTAGCCAGGCTTCACATACAATTTCTTACGCTTCGGATTGTCGTAATGGACCCATTTTTCATCGCCTGTAATGATTCGATGCAAAAGTGATTTTTTTTATGGCGTTCAAGCAGTATTTCGGACATGCAAAATAGTCTTTTAATTCCTCTTAGCTTCAATTCGTTAATTTAATAGCTTTTGGATAAATCCTGCAGCTTTCAATTATTTTGAAATTACTGCTTGAGTATCCCAATAATTTTGCAAGTTCTTCTTGAGTTTGACAACAATCTTCATCGAGAAATTCACCATCTTCGAACTTTTTTGGCTGACTTGGGCGGTATTTGTCTTTCACGTCAAAACAGTAACTAAACTGCACAAACAATATCTCGCACGTTGAAATCGATAGATCATATTCAGGATAAGCTTCGGTGAGCAATCCATATGACTCAGATGCACTTATTTCTCAATTTGAGAAGTAAAGCAAAACTTTCTTCAAATGATGCTTTGTTGGCCCAAAATTCTACATTTTCGAAGAAAAAAAAAACTTTCTTCTTTACGTTCAATGATAAATGAGGATAAATGACAGTTATTCACAAACCATGTGTAAAATATTTACCATCTGTCATTTTTCCCTGGCTTGACGGGGTTGACGTCTGTCAAGCAATATTTTTTAAAAAAACCTTTGGTTTATTTAAGTATTAAGCAAGTCTCAAACCAGCAGGTCTCAAATAATTTTTCATTATCGGGACCCCTAATGTTCAAGTTTCATTAAAATTACTGTGTATTTTTCTTGTAACTATCTAAATCCAAAAAATTTTTGAAAATTAAATTAATTTAAATTTATCTTGTTGTCAATTTTCAGAGATTTGCACAATTTGCTCGTAAACAAGAAACAGAGGATTTGTTATATTTTGTTATTGTCTAGCAATGACAGAGTACCAATGAGTGCAAACGTACATACTGGTAAATAATTCGATGGTAAATGCATGGGATGCTTCTGAGTGCTGGTGGGCTTTTAAATGTTCCATTAATGTGTTAACATGCAGGTGGAAATTATTTGTGCAATACAGTTTTTGCAATGTTGAGAATGGAAGTCATAAAAATATGCCATTAAATTTTAATCAATAATATGGCGAAATGTACAGAATCGTAATTTATTAAGACGTGATACATTCCACACTAGAAATGTCTATAAAATAATTTATCACATTATAAAGAAAATAATTCCATATAGATAAATGTCTTCCTAATGAACATAGTATGCATGTATGTATGTAAGTATGCATAACCAGAGAGCAGCCTACATCTTTGGTGGTGGTAAAAATGTGCCGCTATATAAAGTCAGGTGCAGTTGTATGTTTGCTATGCTGCTCATTAGCTAGGTGCTCTTGTCTTTAACTTATAAACTTAAAGTGCTTATTTATATGGTACATGTGTATTTTGTTTTGTAGCCTTATTGTCTGTTGGTTTGTTACGCCTGCCTTCGAGTTGATTTTTCTTTCCTTCTTCTGTTGTACCTGTAATTCGAAAGATATTTCCATTCCATTTGGGGATATTTGGATTTTCCTGGGAAGATTTACACAAAACAATCGATTTTTTTTTTTGCAAAACAAAAGCAAGAGCACAAAAACAGCTAGCTACAAATAAGAACTAAGTCAAACTGTGGGAAAACATTCGCAAAATCTTTAGTTAAGTCGTGTGCTCAACATGTACATTAGGGTGTAGTGAATTGAAAAGTTGTTCAAATCATTTGTTGTTATCCAAATGATTTGGTACTTTATAATATTTCTCACCTATACCGAATATTGATATTGACCTAACATAACCTATGTGATGAGTTGGTACACTTGTTTTTAATTACCAATAAAAATAATAATCATATACCCTCTGAAATTCCTTTTTATTACCAGTCATAATAACCTATTACTTCCAATTAAAGGTGAGCACGTGACACGAAATATCATGAATCACGCGTGAGCGTGAGGCAAAAAATAAGTTACTCACGTGATTGTGCATGTCGTGACTATTCCTTTTATTAATTTTTTTCGATGCTTTTATTTTTTTGATTTTGTATTTGTGATATTTTAAGTGGTTCAAGTGATAAAATAAATGCATGTATTTGGGAGTGTTGAACTTATCCGGATATTTAGGCTTTAGGGGATGACTTGAGTAAAAGAAGTGGACTGTATAAAGATGAATACCTAAATATTAAGGAAGCCATTACACCCTTTTGTCCAGTTTTATAATTTCTCATCGAGACAATTATAAAGGGATTAGAAGTTGGAAATGAGAAAAAATACAGTAGATAAATTAAAAGATTTAGTGGTTTTGTATGATAAATGTAGTTTTTATTCTGCTCACCGTTTCCTTTGCTGGTTATAATGTTTAATTTTTCAAAATATTTTTTCAATTTGTGTTTCATGAGCGTAAAGTTAAGAAAAATCTTAGTGCGTGATGGTGCGTGATTGTAGTTTTTGTTCGTGATCGTAAGTGAGTCCAAAATAGCTCACGTGCTCATCTCTACTTCCAATAATAATATAAATTCCTAGCAAAATGTGCAGTAGGTAATTTTCATGCTTGTGTTCTTATTACCAATCCTATTTGGCAAAAAAAGATTTTGCGACGGACAAGCTTATTCATTCACTACACCCCAATGTACGTGTTTTTTCAAGCCCAAGTCAAAATAAACAAACAAATATCACTATTAGTATGGTAAGTCAAATATCATATGAACAGTGTTGAACAAAACATTTTAATATCCCAATTTTGTACTTTTATATCTCTAAGCAACTTTAGAGAATTCACAATGTTTCATAAAGAAGTACCTTAATGAAACATCTAGTAAAGGTATTAGAACCTAAATTGGAATATCAAACCAAGGACTTTCTCACAATAAGATTTGCAGAGCGAATAATCATAAGCCAACTAGGAGCAAAAAAGCAAGATTCAGAAACTCTAGTTCAGTTGCACGAGTTACGCAACTTTTAATATGTTTAGTCACCTTGGGAAGTCGTTGTTAATATTGCTAGGATGAGTCAGAAAGTTGTCATCGCCAACATAAATTATTCATTAAATTTTTTTTGAAGTTTACAAAAAATCTGTACACAAAATGTCTAATGCATAGTCTCTCTTATCAACAAAAATGTTCGTTTAAAAAATGTTAAAATATACCGAAGTATGTCGCCTGTGTGCTTGGGTTTCCTCTCTTTGGAAGGATGTGGAGTCTTTGATCACATATAGTCTACTGATCGTTCAATACTATTGTTAAACTTACTGACATCCCGAAGGATGCCATTTGTATTTATTTACGTTATGAATTCTGCCAGTATGAAATCCATTAGACATTAATGATACGAAGAATGGTGACCTAAGGGGTCACTTGAGGATCTACAAGGTCTTTATTGACGATCAGATATAGTTCACTGATGCTCGAAAGAGGCGAATATAAACACGGGTGCGGGTATCTGTATACCCAGGTTCAAAGGAGCTCTGCCAAAAGAACAATACCTTTCCATTTTTCAGAGGGAATTATTCAGCATATGTGTCTGCGATAGAGTGCCTACGGAGGTGAACGGTTAGAGTTTGCATTTACATACTTTGGGCGAGTCAGGCGGCACTCGGTCAATCAACTTGGAATAAGTAACTCTCTTACCCTATCGTAGGTTACTGTTCATGAGAGATATGAGCATAACGATAAGGAAGACGTGACCCGTCGACCCTTCATCGGCTTTGAGCAATCTTTTGAGTTCCTACGTGGTAGCTTGGTGAAAAGCTAAGGTTAAGGAGAGGGTCAGTATTTATCTGTCCGGTGAAGGGTTAGAGCGATTCTTGTCTCTTGGCAGGAAGTACTTTGGAACCTTCACAGGTTACTTCACTGCTCTAGTAGCAACGGTACAAGAAAGGTCCGTCGTTCACTAATGTCTGTGTAGGTTTCGTGAGTTGGTGTCTGGGACGTCGCAACATATTTTCTGCAGAAGCTCTAGGAATTGTGGTAGCAGACTTAGATTGTCTCATGTCACCTTCCGAGATTTGAAATATTTTGCTTAACAGGATAATTGGCTACATTGGTATCTTGAATTTTTGGGAATGCCCTAGGCAGCACAAAAAAACTATGCTGATTGCAGTACGATTTAATCTAATTTAATGTAAATCATAGAGTTAGAAAATGAATAGAATGTAATACTCCCAGTTTCCGTAAAAATACATAATAGGAAATTGATATTTTTTCTAACATTTAAATTTATATTTTCAGTATTTTTACTGAAAGTTTTCATCATATTAATAATAGTTTAAGTATAAATTAGATCAATTCGCCTTTATTTTTTCTTAAAAATTTATAATTTCGTGTTTCGTTCACACACATGTTATTAACATAGGGCGAGAGAATTATATAGTCATTGATTCAACCAACCAACTAATTTTGACAATTTTTTTGTATAAATTTAATATTAAAATTGTGTTAACAGAGATACTTTAAAATTGCCATTATTTATTGAAAAAGAATCATTAAAAAAATATGAATTACAGTTTTCCCAATCCCACTTGACATAATAAAGAGAAAGGTTGAGAGCATTAGAATTTTTTTTATCTAAATGCTCTTTGATACACCACAACATATTTTGTCCGACATTGTACATGTAGTCTATATGAACTTCTTAAAAGGCAGAAGAGTTCATATTAAATGTATGTGGGTTTATCCACATCAAGCCACAAATAGTCATACGTTTGTACATAAATATTGTTTGTATTTGTAACACTAAAACAGTCAGATAAACATTTTTAACTTTTAACAAAATTTCATTAACGCAAACCCATCGTGCCGACAATCTTTTTACGTAAGTATGTACTTGTGCAAACTTATGCTCGATTACAATGTTGATTTGTCACTCCAAAAATAAATCCGTGTACGTTTGTGGCTGACAAAGAAACTATACCGATGAGTTCTCTTATATTTTAATATAATTCGTGTATGTAATACAGAATACCGAAAATTTGAAATTAAAGAAGGTTTGGAAAAAGCTGCCAGAGGCCTACCGATTACAAATATCAAAAACATACCAAGAGCATGCCCACCGGGGCGAGATATTATTCTTAACTTACAGGTATGGAGTTTTAAAACAACTTTAAATTCAGTATCAGAATTAAGAAATGATAAGGGGTTTGACGTATTACCAAGTAATAAGTAGGATAATACCAACATATTACCAAGGTTTTGCTGTGTTGTTTGTATATTATGTGAACTAAATAAACTTGAGAGATTTTGAGTTACAAAAGTTTACCATTATTTCGCATCAATAATAGTTATAAATTCAAAATTCCTAGCTATGTGAAACTGTAGGACGTTAACTGTCAGGGCAACTAACAATAAAAATAATCTACAGTTTGAGCTAACTTACAGTTATATTTGTCAAATTCCATATAAATTTCAATTTGAGCTAACTTACAGTTATATTTGCCAAATTCCATATAAATCTTAATTTTTAGTTTTGTATTAACCTTTATTTTGTTTATTTATTGTTAATGGCTCTAATTGAAATTGAGAAAACATTTCCGGGGTGACAAAAATTTGTGATGAAAAACGTATTTGGAAAACTATTTTTGTGGTACAAAAAATTTCTTCTTGGGGTAAAAAATGCTTATGGCGCAGAAAAAATTTTGAGGTGAAAATATTTTAAAATTGTTGATTTATTTCGTTCAAATAAATCTAGTTCTTTCCTTATTGCAAATAATAAACATCGTGAAAATTCTTTTATAGCTATTCTTTATTTAAAACGATTGCACAAGAGACTTTGTTTAAACTCTATTAAGTTTATACTTTCACAGAATACACAATTAATCGTCTATGCTTCTCTTTAGCGTTTTATTATCAACTCACTTGTCATGCCACATAGCTGGCGTTTATATATGTGCGGGTTAAAATAACTAAATTGTGGCAGCACCGTCCGAAAGCTGCACACTGGCAAGTTTGAGAATGTTCTTTTGAAGTTTGACAGGAAAAACATTAGTTAAGGTGAAGGGTTGCCATTTAACTATTTTATATTTCAGGGCTAAAATATGGGAATGGAAAATAATGATGAATTGAATTTCCGTAACAATATTTTGTAGTGAAAATAAAATATTTTTTATCTCTAGACGTTTGGTTAAAAATGATAAATTGGTTTATTCACCAGACGCTAATATAAAAATGTACTATAATGCACAAATTTGTATTGAAAATCTAAATAAACATACTTTTACATTTTCATTAATTAATAGCATTTTAACCTTTGGACCGGTTATGCATATTTCCATTAACAATCTGGGTTCGGGATGGTTTCATTCTTCTGCCGTGATCGCTTTTTGAACGGAATTGGCTAGATCGGATTAGAATTTTATAAGGGTCTTCAATATGTAGCCCAGCTTAAATAGGGCTGCCGTAATGTATATAAAAACAATACAAAAAATGACTACTATGGCAGAGGCGTCACTTTTTTCTAATGGTTTCATCGATGAAATTTATATTGGCATGAAAGTATTCAAATAGAGTTACTACCACTCTTTTTAAGGAGTTAAAAATATCCATATATTTTTGTAGTATATAACCTGTGATAAAAAGTTATTTTATCTGAATGCATAAAAAAAAGTTTTTAAATTATTAAATAATTTAAAAATGTATTTTCAGTCTGGTTCCAGATCATAGAAAATTGTATAATATTTTGTTAATATGGAGACTACACTGATGTAGTTATTAGACACTAGCCGAAAGGAATGCGTTTTCTGGACAGATACGTCCTGCATCAACATTTTTCGTTCCATTTACAGCAATTAACATTACTAAAAAAATTTGTTAAATTTGGTGAATAATGGTTAGAAGGTAAGAAGTGTGTAAACAATTCAAAACAAATATCTTTCCATATTAGCTAATAGCAAATTGGGATATATAGCAATAAAGGAGATTACGAAACCCAGAATTAGTAAGTGGTTTTGATTTTAACTCAATAAGTCAAGTTGGGCTAAGCAGCTTTTTTCTATGAAGTTATGAGTTAATAAGAGATATTTACAGTTAACATTTTAAATGGCACGAAGAATGTTGATGAATGACGTGGCTGTCCAGAAAATGCATTACTTTCTGCAAGTGTCCAATAACTATTTCTGTGTTATCTCCATATTTGCAATATAAAACAAAATGTTTCATTTGAAAATTTGTCCATTATCTCGAACGAGACTGACAAGAGTATACATTTTCTTTAAAAAATAATACATTTTATTTAAATCTAGTTTCTCATTAATATCTATGAATCTGTAAAAATTTACAGTACATTTGGTAGATAATTTGGATAACTTCTTAAGATACAGAATATTGGCAATAACTTATACTTCAGAAGTAGGGAAGGAGTGATTTATAATTATGGCGCATAGTGTAAACGTGCCCCATATTTATTTCCTCTATCACATATCTGAATTCTATTAGGATAAATGGGAACCCATGGGGATAGTTTCCTTGTGAGTACCTACACACACATAAAATATATCATATATAGGTTCATATGCATGTGTGGACGAACGTTGAGAATGATTTTTCCAATAAAATACAATTAATGTTGAATAATGTTGTTGCAAGTGTTGAATTTTCACCTTAGATCTTTTTGCTGGAACAGCCAAAAAGTGTCAAAGATCTTGGTAAAACGAAAAGGCGATCGCATCGTAACACTAGCTAAGCTATTGCATGATACGCATTTTGTGTACATTTGTATTTTTAATATGCAGGGCAAGGGAAATACATATTTGTTGTCGTTATTTTTAGAGCAACATAAACGATATATATTTCGAGGATCAACAAATTTCGATTAAAATGGTATCGATTTGTTAATAAATATTTTTGCATATTTTTTTTAATCGAGGTTTTTGTAAATTTGCTAAATATGCGTTTTTAATGCATTTTCTTAAAATTTACACAAAGATTGGTTAATATTTTATACATACATTTTCTTAATTTTTAATGTTTCGTTTTTTTAGATGTTAAATTAATTTGGATTTATTTGAAATATAAAAGATGCGGAAAAATTTGAATTGCATAAAATGTTACAAACACAGGAATTATAGTTTGATTATGTTTAATTTTTCGTAGAAAAATAGCTAACTTACTCTGGATAAATGCTTTAAGAGAATAAATCTTTTGGTTTGCTCCACCTGTTTTGATTAAAAAAAATTGATTTCACGGATTTGAGCACAGAAAAAAGTTTATATGTTTATTTATTATTTTTGACATAAAAGTAAATTATTGGAGAACTCTAAAATATATTTTTTGAATTGTTTTTCTTTTAAATCGATCCTATTAACTGTTTATAAATGCAGCACCTGTAATTCTTGATGCAAAATCAAATGCCTATGGCATAACCTATTTCACGCATTTTCACTCGTCGATCGTCTAATACTATATCTACTTTTGCTATGATTTATGCTGTTGTTGAAGATTTTGGGCGTTCTCTTTGTGGTTCATCTTCAATGCTGTACGGCAACTTTAAATTCTGCAACTCAATTTTTTACTCTTGCATATGAAGGAGCACTTTCATCTTATACAATAACCATATCATTATGAATTTCTTTTTGTGTAAATATTGAATGAATTTATAGTTTTTCCATTTTAAAAATATTAACTTTTTTTCAGCAGCTGCTACTATTCGAATGAGTTGTCAAATCGAAATTAAATTTAAGATGTGTTCATATGACAGATGTAAGTTTCTAATACACTTAACTTTTTGCTCTTTATACCGCCATCTCTGTATCTGGCTAAGAAAATTACGTACGACCCTTGTAAAGGCAATGCTTTTAAATCCAAAAATTTATTTTTTCTATTCTTAAACAATCAACAATAGAGTCGCGTTTAAGAAAGCATTCGCTTGTTACGTCGAAGTCAAAATTCATATGTAAAGAGGACGAATATATAGTGAGGGACTAAGCTTTTCCCAAAGTTCTGAGTTTTTAAAAAAATTATGAAACCAGAACGCTTATAAAGTAGACCCGTTTAAATAAAAGAAAATATAACACTGTCAATATGAAAGTACTTAATTAAAAGAGACAGCTGTGTGCGTGCAAATCTTTTGAGATAGATTTTTTTTTAAATTTCTAAAAATCAGGTACGTATTCATATGACTTCTTAATACTCAATCCTATAATGTAAAGAAATCTTTAGCACGAATATGTTTTATTTAATTCACATTTTGGAAACGTATATTACAAATCGAATTTTCCATTTTTGAACGTTACAAAAAAGTTAAAAAAATTGACCTTTTAAAAGTTTTAAGCTTTTGCTTACTTGATTTATTTTGTACCGTTTTTGAAGGGGCTTTGCGGTTCGGGACCATTGCAGAAGAAATTTTTAGACGAATTTACTTATACTCGTACCTTTGCATAACAACAATAGTTGTTAAACCGGCTGTATTGTGGTATTGTGCCGGTTTAATTTTAAACTACCTTGGTAGTTTTTTTTCAGATATAACAAAATTTAACAGGCAATATTATGAAATAAATCATGTAATATTAGAAGACACATGTCGGTATCTACCCTGCCAACAAAATATTAAAATATTTATAAAAATAAAAACCGGCATTAGTGGAAACAATAGGCAGAAGTTTTGTTAATAAAAAAACTTTTTTTTTAATATTTTTGTAATCATTAGTCATAAAATGCAAAATTTTTTTTGTTATATTTACTTTTTCCGATACATCATTCTTATTTTCTTAAATTTTATTTTTTAAATGATATAAAATTTGTGCGAGATATTTACGAATGCCGCACTTTAAATTTAATTTTTTTTAACATTTCTTTTGCAGCAAGTAAGATTAAAGTCTATTTAAAATAAAAGTATTTTAAAAAATATGTTTGATGCTAGTAAATATTAAAAAATCACCGAGTTTTGTAAATTTTGAGTCTTTCTTGGGACCAAAATAATTAACTTTTTCTCTTTTCTTTTAGCAAAAATTATTAAAATTTAATGGTCTACTTGAATTTATTTTAACTTTTTTGTTATACTGCGTTCATACTGAACGCTAAAGTATATATTTTCGGTTTTCAGGTTTTAAACTTTTAAATTGAAAACTTAAAAAAACACGAAAATACGTATTTTGGGGTTCAGTAAGAATGTTGAATTATAGAGACAAAACTGCTGAAATTTGAGGCTTTAAATACGATTTCTAGTATATGAACTTCCTTGCCCTGGTAATATGTATATGAGAAAGTAACGTGGGCAATGAAATAAATCGAATGCGTTTTTAGTAGACTTTATTGCCAATTACTATGTATTACTTACCATAAAAGTAGTATCTGGTTTAAAACATTTTATAAACATTAGTAGTTACAAACGGACATGTCAACACTTTATTTTAATTAATGCATGCTACTTGTGACTTTTAGAATCTTCATCATCTTTGTCAATTTTTTAAACAAATGCTTTGCTACTTTCATTTATCTGAGTCGGCACTTTCATTGGTGTGATCTACTTGTTTGGTTAAGTTAGCCTGTTAAACTTTGGTAATGGGTTGGACCTGTTTCAGGCAGTATATCGTCAGCTGAAATGGAAAAGGTCTTAACAAAAAAAATTTTCAAAACTGGTTTTATTGATGATTATGATTCATTTGGCTAAAATACATGAATTCACAAAATTTCGGTTGCCCATAAAATTTAAAATGGGCTTGAACTACATCTCTTCACAAAATTTTATCGTTCTATCATCAAAACTAAGATTTATTTACGAATTTGATAAATTGCGTCCCAGCAAAAACAATATTATTTCGTTAAAAACAATCCAAAATACCTATTAATTTAATATAAATTACAATCAAAAATAGAACTACTGACATTTCATTATATTCAGCAAAATGTTTATTGTCAATCATTGTTTATTAATCGACGAAAGTAGTAAAACAATCTAAAGTCGTTTAAAATCATCATTAATTTTAACTAGCAAAACGTTAGAATTTAACGATTTTTGTAGATTGTTTTTCATATTGAAAGTTGTTTTATTTGTTGTTGAACACACACAGAGGCATATATTTTTATTTTCTATGTCTGTATATATATTTAAACAATTACCTGTAATTTGTATTGAAATAATTTTGTATTTAAAGAAACTATTTTGTTAAAAAACAAAAAGGAATTATTTGACTTTCTACATTTAACAGAAAATATCAACTCCCACTAAAAGTCTGTGTTTTTTATAGTTTGTTCTTTGAATGACTGATTCAAATAGTTAAAAAATATATTTATATGAATTTCAAACTCGACTAATTACTTATTAAATAAACTACAGTCGGTAACGGAAAATATATTGTGAGTGATGGTATCACCTACTTACCAGCCTATTTACTCCCTTAATTAAGTTTTCTCGCGATCTCTAAAAAGAAATGAGTTTTTATTATTTTTTGGCTGTTTGTAAACGAGAGGCTAATGACCACTTTATGTTTTTTTGTACTATTACTCTATGTTAGAGCAAATTTTTCTCTAAATATTATAAACACTATTAACTTTAAAATCAGACTAGACTAGTTACTGGCTGGTTTCTACGGACAGGCGTTATCAGTGACTTTATATTAAACTGTATTTTTTGATTGTGTTATAATTGTCAGATTGCCTCATATGATTATCCATGGAGTGGTGTCGTTTCAATATCTTACATCTTTAAAAAGCCACGTAACTATCACCTGATCTGCTTTGCTGTTAAAAGAGATAATACGTACTTACCCATACTTTTTTAATAAAAAAAAGGTCTCTCATGCAAAAACGTACTCTTAGCTTTTATATGTGCAGATTATAAATGTTCGGCATTCCCGTGTAAAAAATATTATATCTAATCAGATCTGATTAAATCTAATTAAATAGAATTAGATTTCGGGCCATATTTGATAACGTATGATTAAATGAGGCATATATGATAAACTTAATGGACAGATGTGATCAGATCAAGCGCCAAATCTGTTCATATCGAAAGGAATCTGGAAAATTTGTTGATCTTTTTGATCACATATGAGCAAATATGGTCGTCTGGTGCCAGATCTGTTCATATCTAATATCATATCAATTACAAGATTGTAGCCATTTGTTCCGTTTTCAATTACAATTAGATCTAATTAAAGGGATAACTATATTATACTTTTGCTAACTTAAGCTACTGTCAAAAATTAACGAAAAGTCTGTCAAATGCTTAATTAACTTATTGACGACTTTTAGGTGGCTACAATGTACGTTTTAAACTTAAATACTTACTACACTTAGTTGGAAATATTTGTACTTTTGCAAAAACTGTTTTCTTTTTATATTTCCTAAATATATGTATTTTTTCGAAAAATATTATTTAATATGTACAATTTATAAATATTTTTTATTTTAAATAATTTAAAGAAAGGATTTAAAACATAAATAAAAAGTACTTAAAAATGCAACAGTGCCTGCGTCTCAATCGAAAAACAATAACAAAAACCATCCCTTTTGCCACACATGCACGTTTATTTTTTATAATTTTCAATTACATTTTCTATAAAATTATTTTCCGCTTACATTGCAACTTGTTTTTCTAAAAACAGTTGATTCCTTAAGTAAAGTGCGGTCAGTTTCGCTGTTTGCTTAAGCAAATGACACTTGACGAAACTTAACGAAAAGTTTGTTAGGTACAATATAAGTTAAACACATTTTATAACTTGTATTTGCACAGTTTCTTAAGCTAACAAAGGTATAATGTAGTCAGCTCTTAAATATTTCAGTTCATATCTTTTTTACACGCGTTTGTTAAATATTTTTTTTTTTGCAATTCAAATTGATTTTCTTTGGGCTTAACGATGAAATCTGTATACTAATCCTTCCTCTATGTTAGAGCAAATTTTTCTCTAAATATTATAAACACTATTAACTTTAAAATCAGACTAGACTAGTTACTGGCTGGTTTCTACGGACAGGCGTTATCAGTGACTTTATATTAAACTGTATTTTTTGATTGTGTTATAATTGTCAGATTGCCTCATATGATTATTTTTCAGCAACCCGTTGGCTGCAGGAATCGACCATGCGCTTATCCAACATTACAAACGAAACTATACCATGAACTACATCGTGAAGCTGTCGCCTTGAAGGCAATATAACTAATTATCAGCTTTTTTATGTTATTGCTTTTCCACCCAGAATTAATCAACACAAATGTACGTCCAATACTCACGTGTGGATCTATTGTATCGTGGACAGCAACTACTAAGGAGGTGGTTACGAAGCGTCTGAATATGTTCAGCGCTCGGCAATCGAGGGTATTTTAGTACAGTGTTGGATTTTTAATGTCTTATTAAAAGTTGCAATTAGTATTACATTTAATAAGCAATTTTATTTTTGATTTTTAATTAGAACAAGTTAATAAACAAATTAAGCAAAAAATAATTACTTGATTTATTTATCTTTAGTTAGAAATTTTAAGCAATATATCTCAACAAGCTATTACACTTTTACTCCTTAAGAAATGTAAGTTGTTCTGGTTTCACGTAAAAAACAATTTAGTGCAATTTTTTTACGCAAATTTATATACAAGACAATTTTTTTCTATTGAAAAAGTGTCAGTTTGAGTTTATTGACTGTGTCTTTTGCTCATAAATTAGAAAAATTATTAATTTTTTCAATTTAAATTTCATTACAGTTCGAGTGAAATTATTTCACTTGAAAAACAATCTATGTTACTGTACTTTACTGTATTTATACATATTGTTAGTCATATGATGACATCTTCACCTACATGTTTTTCACAACATGAGATATGCACGCCAAAAGGCTAGTACATATTACAGAAATCATTTCGCATCCCTATCTCAAATTGTAAAAAATCAGCAGTTAAAGGGATCAACTTATTTGCACTATTACATTATCAAAGGTATTATACAATTTGAGTTGGTGTACTATACACCTTAAGGGTGTGCATGGAATTTAATCTTCTATTCAAAGTTGTAGTTTAAGAAATGCCGCCGGATTTGTACCATTCATATTCAAATGTAATTGTTTATCCATTATAGGACTTCATATGTATAAGTATCTCTACGCACACATTTGGAAAATGTGATGAAAAGTTTTAAATTTGCACAAAAAAAAAATAAAATGAAAATTATTTGAATGAACGAACATGTGTGCCAACAATTGCCCAAAGACTTTAAAGCGATGTTTTTTCTTTTTAATTTTCAACTCACAAAGAGTTGTGTTATTAAAATAGATGGTGTTTAATTGAACTGGCCATCAACGTCAAAACATGGCCTAACCATGGAAATGACTGACTGGCTGGCTGAATAATGGACAGACAGAATGGTTAACTAAATAAAGTGAATGAGTAAGTGGAAGACGGACGGCTTTGAGAGTGAACTTATTTCATCGATAGAAAAAAAGCATTCAATTGATTTACACAACTGTCTGTGGGCCTAATGACCCAGCGTATCTACAATTCGTACACCAACAATAAGCATGCAGACGAACAAATAAACTAAACACAAAATTTACGCAGTCCACTTGAACATATCTGGAGACGAACAGTACTTGCAATTGTACAGGTTTCTCGCTCATAACTGTTCTTTGCAATACTCGTACAGGTGATGGTTATTTTTGTCTTGACATGCATGCATCTAAAAACATACAATCGTTCGTACTTATGCATGTACAGTGCCGTACCCAAGTGGGACCTGCCGCCCCAGAAATGATTTTAAAAAGAAAATAGCTTTTTTTTGTTTATTTAAAATTTCATTTTTATCGTAAGCAGCAGCCAATAAAATTTTGTAAATATTACAAGGGCTCGGTAACTGAAAGAAAATTTACCTGATTTCAAAGCCAATTTTTCCCTATCTGCAAAACAATAAAAACGTTAGAAAAAAATATATCTGTTTTATTGTTTTTAAATATTGTATTTAGTATGGGTGCGAGATGGCTAAATAAAATCTCAACTGAATTCAGGTTTCCAAATTTCTATGAAATTTTAAAAAAATTTTCAAAGAAATTTCAAAACCTTTTACCAATTTGTATTTTGTTTAGAATTTATTTAGCTAAAGTATTGTTATCTGTATTATCTATTAATATACTTTTACGTTTTATTTTTGAGTGCACAAATTTTTTAATAAAATATATCATTAGTTTTTTTGTATTTCATTTGCCAATCGTAAAATTGTATTTAACACGATGGTTGCTACACTCATTCTATCGTTAACCATTGATTTTATGTTTGTTTTTTTTTTGAAGTTTATGTAAATATTCTATATAAATTTAAGTAGATATAGACTTGCTATGTAGTTATAACATAAATACAATTGCTTTAAAATTAAGAGTTTATAAAAATGCTGCCAAGTCTTGGAAATTCTTGGTTTTTCTCTTTTAAACGTAAAGAAAAATATTTGACGTAAATATATTTGAATTTTTTGTATTTGCAATTTAATAAAATACTAAAAACAACAAAAGCAAACAAAATAAATTATGTGTTTGTTACAATATAATTGCTATGTTTCTCGTTCCGGCGAAGTCCATTTACGAAAACAGCTTTCGTACAAAAGCGACACCGAACGAACAAATTGTATTTGTTTACAAAAAATAAAGAAGTCAGGTAAGTAGAGATGGACTTTTTCTTTGCAAGTAGTAGAGACATAAAAACAAAACTTTTTTAAAAAAAGAAAGTATTAAAGTCAGTGTCAGTGAAATTAAAAAAAAAATCCGAAATAAAGGAACGCAATTTAAATTAAAAAAATTACAAATAAAACTCGCAATTTGTACTCAAAAAATATCAATTTAAAAAAATCAAAACGCAATTACAAAATTATTGAAACTAAACAAATATTTCTTTGAAATATTTATATTAATTTAAATTTCAATTAATTGTTCAATTCACAACGGGTATTGTATCGTTGTATCTATTGTATTACTTTACAATAGTGTAAAATTGTTGTTGGTAATTTACACTTAAAAATCTTATACAACTTTACAACTTCATTTGCTGTGTTTATTAAATGTTGTTTTGTGTATCATAACATATCAGTCTTAAGTGAATGCCAGTTTTTTCACTTTCACCTTTATTTTGCATTTGATTTGATTTGTATTTTTTCTTCTTGTTTCTATAAATTTATAAATTTTTTTTGAATTTTCTTATTCACTATTTGACGTTTTACAACATGAAAATACAACTGACTGTTCACCACAAAGTATTTGTATATTGTATTTCAATACAACATACAAAATACAATACCGGCTGTGAATTGCCCAAATGTTTTATAAATTACAAATTGAGTCATTCCAAAGGTTTTTGAAACCATCTGTTTTTGAAATCGATGTCTTCGGATTTGACTAAAAATTTGCACTTGGCTATTCCACGTTCCCATGACATCTTTGCTGATTTTTTTTTTTTTCTTTGTTAAATTAGTTCTTTTATAAATCGAAGACGTGTTTTCTTAAATATTCGCAAACGAAGCGTTTTGCATTTTTACATGATGTATTAAACCTACTTTAAGGCGCTAAAAGTATCCAACTTTTAGCATCGATATACCCTGAATTTTTAAAATCCAAAACATTATAGATATCACAGGAACGTGGAATATCCATGTCCAAATATTCAGTGATATCCTTGGAATGCCTCTTTGGGTTTTTTAATAACATTGATATTTTTTTGGAATTTACAATTTCTATTTTTTTAATGAAAATGCTGTTTATATAAATAAAAGTTTTAATTAAAATTATTTATTAATTACTAATAATTATTAATTAGTCATTAAATATTAATAAAATAAAGGCTTATGAACATAAAAAAAAGCTATATGGTATAGAGCCAATACGGGTAGGTGCAAATAAATGCCGTTAAAAGTTACAAACAGATGATACAACAGACTATTATAGATCAGTCTCGTTCATTCCTATATAGATTAAATAATCTTAAGTACGACAAATAGATTTTCCGGTCATGAAAGTGAGGTAAAGAATTTATACAATATTGTAACAAGCCAAGAAATTGACGTTTCGTCAAAAGAGTTTTATAGCCTCATAGAACTTTACAACACAAAAAGAATCAAAACGTACTTAAGAAATTAAATGGGCAACGTAAGACTTTCTGCATTGGTTTTAATGTCTATATGTATATGGTGAAGAGCTAGATACAGACGAAACTGTTGACAGTTTTATGTCGAAAAATTTTATAGAAAAGATATATCGGGGGCCACTAAACAAAATCCTGGGTACGCCACTCTACATGTACATACACTCGTACATACACATATATGAACATGTTCACGAAATAATCACCGTTTTAGCTGAATTAATGTCCAAGTGAATTGATATTTCTTTCTAATTTCGGTGGAGTTCACACAAGTAGGCAGGCGGCTGTGAATGTTTAGTTGTTGTGTTATATGTATTTACTGTGGTTTTCAGAATCTCCACTTAAAGATGTCTGAGTGGTGTCATAAAAAAGTGAATGTTGCCCCAAGTTGTAGCAGGCAAACGCAGCGCTGCGTATCTTCTTCAACTTGCTGCTGTTGCTGATAAACGTTCTGCTCATAAAACTCATAAACATTTCACTGTTGTTTGCATGTGAGTTCTCCTCAATTACAAGGAAACAACTTTGCAATGAACTTTCAGGTATTAATAAAATTTAAAAAAGTCGTATACAATATAAGGCCAAAATATTAAACATACACCTCTTCTAGCCGCCCAATATCTAGCCTGCACTCATAAAAAACGCAAAATAGCTGAAACCTTCTAAAATTTAATTAGTTTAGTAATAAAATATGTTTGCTGTCTACAAAAGAAAAGTGTTAAATCTGTAAGATATTGATATTCGATAAGGCTGGAAACTCTTCTGTCGATTTTGCTCCTCTCCCTGCATGGACCAGTGTCCGATCAATAGTGCTGGCCCTATTGTTAGCCAAAAGGTCGTTTGTCCATTTTTTGCTTTGTAGGAATACCACGTGCTACGGGCTCTTCTGCCTGTTACAAGGGCTTCCCAGTTTTTATTTGCGAAGTCCAGAAAGTGCCGATCAATCAGATTGACGGCCTATTCCATAGACATGCAAACTTCGGTCGCCTTACTGACTATACTTGATCCAAATTAAGCTAGTTCGTCATTACCAGGAATCAGTAGCATACGCTGTTTTGTTTTTTAAAAACCTGGGAATTTCAAAACCTAAATTTGTCGATCTATTTAAAGCATTTAAAACAGAATTTACTGCTTTTATATTTAAGATGAAAACTACTGAAGACAAATTATGCAGGTATTGCATGGAGGATGATGAGTCAATGGAGCATATACTTGCCAAATGTCCTGCCTTTTCTAATCTAAGGATTAATACATTTGGTAGATCTGAATTATAGTAGGGGCAATACATGAAAATGGCAGTGAAGGAGATAATAATGTTCCTAAGAGTCGTGTACAACTGAATGTAGGAAGAGGGATCACAACAGATAAACTTGGTCGCGGTGCAGGAGGACATACGACTCAACCCTGTTCATCGTAAATCGTAATGTATACATTTAATATTGAATTTAAAAATAAATACGACGATTTGTCGTCATAAAACTGTCAACAATATTGTCTGGATCTACCTCTTCACGATATATAGCCATTAAAGCATGCAGAAAGTCTAACTTCGTCCATTGAATTTCTTTTTTTGTTGTAAAGCTTCTCTCCGCTTTTAAATCAATTTGATACAATTCTATGAGGCTACAAAATTCTTTTGACGGCTTGGTACAACATTGTATTAATTCTTTACCATATTTACATGACCGGAAAATCTTTTTGTCTCACTTTAGATTATTTCATCTAATGAATAAGATTGATATGTAATATTCCGTTGGATCGTCTGTTTTTAAATTTGAATGGACTCTATACGATACAGCCTTACGATTTTAGTAGTCTCCATATAAATAATATCAATTGAAATTAAAAAATATGATATGTTATCATAGAAACCAAAGAGTCATACTATGGATATCACTGAAATTTTTGACTTGGATATTCCACGTTCCTGTGATATCTGTGCTGTTTTGCTTTTTCAAAATTCACAGTTGGATAAATACCTCATGTCACTTTTTAGCAATTATTTTTACAAATCGTATCTCATATGAAAGCATAGATCTTATACTTTTAGATACTTGTTTCGAAAATAAGCGATTTCTTTATAGAAATAATGGAAACCTTTATTTATTTGTAAATATTTATAAACACGTTTTCGATTTAACACAAGAAAACAAAGGCTTAAATTCGGATGCGCCGAATCTTTGAATACCCTCCACCAATGTCCTAAATAATGTTCTCTACCGTTTTTACAAATAATGTAACATACTTTCGAAGTGAAATTATGGAGGTGAAAAATATTTATTGAGGTAAAAATCTTTTAGGATGTAAAAAAAAATCTTGTGGTAGAAATAAAAAATTAAGGTCAAAAAAACTTTTGAGGCCAAAAAAAAAAATTCTTTGTGATGAAAAAATTTTTTGAGGTGAATTTATATATTTAATTTAATTCTAAGCGACTGACGTCGCTACTATGAAAATGTACTAAAATACAGCAATTTGTATGGAAAATTTAGAGGTATCTTCATATTTTCGCTCATAACATTTTAACCCCTGGATCGATTTTGTTAATTTGCAATACCAAACTGGTTGGGAGGATTAATCTAGGTAGAATTGAGCATCCCCGCTTGCGTCTTCGCGTCGTGATCGCCATTTCAACAGACAGACTTCGCTAAATCGACTTAAAATCGCATATGGCTCACGAATATATATACGTTATGGGGTCTTAAACATATATTTCGACATGTTACAAACGGAATGACAAACTAAACAAAAACAAAAACAGCACAGTTGTCATGGCAACGTGGAATACCAACGTGCACATTCTTAGTCAAATCCAAAGACAACCATTTCAAAACCAATAAGATTGTTTTGAAAACTTTTGATGGAAGAAATATTTAAAATTTTCAAAGTTTATTAAATTGCTCTATGAAGCTGTTTTAAAACTTAGTATCAGATTCTGGCAACCGATGCCGAAGTCATGTATAGTTTGTTTTAAATCAATTGTTGCTAAAACACACCAAAGATGTAGTTATAATGGAAACATGACTCCTTTACATGGGTTCCAAAACTATTTACTGCACTAGTAGTTCCAAGGATGGTTTTAATAAATATGTAGTTATTCCCTGAGAAGTAGTCCTAAAATTTTCCGAGGTATACTTTGGGCTTTTTGACGTTAAAACTTTAAATTTCTTGTTAATTTTAGGAAAAGCTATTAGGTTAAAAATTGCTTATATCAGTAGTAGCTTTAAAAAAAAACAAATAATTATGTAAATTTTAGTAAAATTTAATGGGTAAAATTACCCTAACACAGTGGCGTGCCCAGGAGGGGGCCCGGCCCCCCGAAATTATTTCCAAAATACAATTATTTTACTATTTTAGTATACAAATTATATTTTAATTATTTTACAAATGAAAAAAAAATATATTTTTTTATTCGCTAGGCGAATTTTTTTTACACTTTATTAGTTTGAACATTAAAATACAACTGACTTTTGTTTCTTAACTAAATTCTTATGCTACTTAATATTAATTATAAAGTTGCTTAGTAATCAATATCAATTGTTGTTATTATTTGCATGGTAATTGAAATTATGCTTAAAATTGCAATAATACCAATTTCACATGTCTGGAATTGTGTCAGCAAAAATAATTTAGGTTTTTATTCAGTAATAGGGGTATTCAACGTGTTTTGCGTTAACATACATATAAACAAAATAGCTTGTATTTTTGTTTCCAATTGGTTTTCTTTGCAAGCCCAGTTGATTTCTTTGCAGGTCCAATTGGGGCTTACCAGATTTTTCATAAATTGGTGCAGGAATGAGAAAAATTTGATTTGAAATCAGGGAAGTTTTCTCAAATTTCTTTCAGTTACCGAACCTTGTAATATGTACAAAATTTTATTTGTCCACTGCTTACGATGAAATCTCTATACTTAATTCCTCTATTATTGATTATTTTCACACTCATAATATTATTTGGGTAAAAATTTTCAATTGCCTTTTTTATTTAATTTAACGACTTTTATCTTTTTCCCAACTTTTCTAAAAAATTAGTAATTAAAAGTTGATTTGCTATTACTCAGTATTGGATTTAAAAATCAGCAAAACATCAAAATAATAAAAACTTAGAAAAAAAATTGATGTAGTTTATTGTTTTTAAATGTTGTATTTTGTGTAGGTTGCTGGCTAAATAAAATCTAAACTAAATTCAGGTATCCAAATTTGTCTGAAATTTTTAAAATTGTTAAAATATTTTGTCAAAGGAATTTTAAAATCTTTTGTCAATTTGTATTTAGGTTAGAATTTATTTAGCTACCTCGCACAGGTCCTAAGTGGAATTATGTATTTTGTATATTTTATTTTAATACAAAAAAAAATTGCATTTCCAATTGTGTTACTATTTTTAAATTAAAAATCTGAGATTCAAATACCACATTGAGTCTTAACTGGAATCTGCAAAACTTTAGATTTATGAGTTTTTATATAAATTAACAACTCTCATAAAGACTTTCAAAGTAGTTATAGAAGTTAAAAAGTAATATTTTATAAAAATGCTGCCAAGTCTTGGCAATTCTTGGCTTTTCTCTTTTAAATGTAAACAAAAATATTTGTCATAAAATATTTGAAATTTTTTTATTTGCAGTTTGATAAAATAATAAAAACAACAAAAGCTAACAAATAAATTATGTTTTTGTTAGTAAATGTAGGGCAGGGTTTACAACATTATTGCTATATATCGTGTAGTTATATATAAAGATAAAGCTTTTTTTTAATGGACAAAATTGCCCAAAAATGAAAATTGAAATTAAAAAAAAATCCGAAATAAAAGAATACAATTTAAATTCAAAAAATTACAAATAAAATTGAAAAATTACGCAATTAAAAAAATTATTGAAATTTAACAAATATTTATTTTATATAAATTGGAGTTTTGGAATTTTAATTGATGCTTCATAAATTACATATGGAGTCATTCCAAAAGTTTTTCAAACAATCTCATCGTTTTTGAAATAGCCTTTCAATTTCAGTAAAAATTTGCACGTGGTATTTGCATGATATCTGTGCTGTTATTTATTTTTAAAAATTCGATGTAGTTCACTGTGGCATTGTGTTTGCCCCATTTTTTGGGGCAAAATTTCATAATGAAAATTAACACTAAAAATATAATGAAAATTATACCATTTATTAGATTGAGACTTTTATGTAAAATAACACCAATTGAAGAAAAAAAATTACCCCAAACATGATGAAATGAACAATGACCCCAAAATATGCAAATAAAAGAAATGTTGCTTATGCACAGCATTACGCATTTATATTGCATGGAATCAATAACATCCGAGTGTACTCCTTATAAACATTAAAGTTACTTTGGCCACCCAGAATTTAAATATTTTAAAGAATTGGAATAAAAATCATTTTATATTAATCGAATATTTTAGTGAAGCCCAACCACTGTCTTTCAAAATAGTTCAAAAATTAAGTAAATTTCTGCTCTCCGTCCATGAGTGTATTCTCCCAGCCAGTTCTTATTAAATTTGCTGCTAACAATGGAAGAGCCATCAATTTACGATATGGGGTTTTTGTAGCATCCGACAATCTTATAAACGTTTAGAGCGAATGGTTTTCCATAACATTGCATCTTAGAGCTTGGTAATTTTGAAACTTGTTAACAATTATATATGTATGTTCTTAATCTCTGAAAAACAAAATTTTCGCCTGTGGCGCCAACTTCTACAACTATAAATATGCGAAAAACCAAATACAAATATTTTAATAAAAATTGCGCAATTATTAGTAAAAATTTTCGCCTGACAAATAGATTTTCGAGTCACGATATTGTGGTAAAAAATTTATAATAAATTACACGTCAAAAGAATTTTGTAGCATAATAGATTTCTATCAAAATGATCTTAAAGCGGAAGAAGTAATAAATAAGTTTTAAATTAAAATTGTTTATGAATTTAAAAGCTGTTAATTTTGTTTTAAATGCTTCAAAAATGTTAAAAAATTTAGGTTTAGAAATTGCCAGCCTTTAAATGAAATGTTTAAAAAATATATTTTGGGCACGCCACTGCCACCACATCACTACTTATGTCCAAAAGTTTTTCGTCTATAGTTATGATACCATACAAATATAATAAACAAATATTAATTATAGATTCAAACGTTTAAAATATTGATCTAGAACAAGTCGAAGATATCTTTTTGTTTACAATAGCATTTCTTTTGATTTTGCTTATGGGTGTAACCCTGTGCGGGACGGTGTTACGGGCTCCGGATTTTAAATATACATCTTCAAATACCAATTGTCATGGAATTAAATTAACCTATTTTTAAATTTATTAATAAATTCCTGACAAATTGTTAAAAAACTATTTTCCAAAATTTATTGGTTCTGGTTTCAAAATTATTATTTCTTTTTACTTTTTCAGTGTTTCCTTTCACGCAGTTTTTGAATAATAAAAATTGTAGAAGTAAAACACATAAAAGGATTAAAATTGTTCGGAATGCATTTTCTCAACAGCTAACGTCATCTTAATTTTTTGACTTAAGATGAACTTTATTAACTAATTCTGCGCTTTATTAGTTTACTATGTCCTAATTAGCTAAAATTGCAAGACATGTGTTTTTTAACTGTTTACATATATTTCACCTCCCAGCTGTAAATGTTCATATATGTTCATATAACATCATATATGGCTTCATATATATATTATTCCATATATGGGGTAATATATTTAAATTTTTATCAGATATTGCCATATATAAGGGAAAACCTTTGTTCTACCGATTTAAGATACAGTTTGAATTTGAATTGAAGGAATAAATTAGTTATTAACAAAATAAAAAGGTAAAATAATAGATAAAAATTATATAAATGTCTGTATATATACATGCATGCAGATATTTACTCGAATCATTAATGCATATGCATTAACACACATGGACACATATGGATGGTTAATATATTTATGTAGGACAACATGCATGTTTATGAGCATACACAAACATATATCAAACCTGTATGGATGCAAATTTTTACCGGGATAAAATAATTTTTATAAAAATTATTTGTTATTTTGTTTTGAACTGAAATATTTTATGTACCTTCCTTTATTCCTTAATTTAATTTTAATAAAAAAAAACTGTATTTTTATTGGAAAATAAATGAAAAAAAGTGTTTTTAATATACTGCCATGTAGGTAATGTATGCATATATGAACTTTCACATATGTCCATATATGACCATATACGACCATATACCCTCAAATTACGGATCCAAGCATATATGGAATAGTATATTAACCCATATATGTGGTCATATATGAGCATATATGAACATTTTCACCTGAGCTTCTAACCATTATTTATCAGCTCTGGTTTATTATTAATATATTATTTTATTATTGATTTTTCTAATTAGAACATATTAAACGATCCTATACTATGCCAAGTATGATTTTTACAGTGAAGATTTTTTTATTTGATCTTTTCGAATTTTATATATGAAATGTATTTTATTCTGCTTCGAGATCGTGTAATTTTTTTTATTCCAAAAATTGTTCTGCTTCGAGATCATGGAAATTCTGTTTTTATTGTATTTGAAAATTTTTTCATGATCTCATATCAAATTAAAATACATTTCGTATATAAAATTCATAAAATTCAAGTGAAAAGAAAACTGCACTTTTATTTTGAATAATTAAAAAACTTGAGGTATATAAAAACAAAAACAAAGAAAAACTGCCTAAATATTACTTGAGCCAAAGTAACATAACATATGTATAATTATATTTTTTTATTAAAGTAAACATTTTTGGTCTTCTTTTGCCAAATCGAAATACGTTTATCAACCTAGTTAAAAATAGATCATTGCTTTGTTTTTGTAAATATACGAATGTTAAAAGCTCGTTACAAATAAAAAATTAATTCTTATTTTATTCAAAAAAATAAAATTTTTAACGAAAAATATTAAAATTTATGTCATTTTAAAATATAGTAATTTTTATACAATATCATCAATAGCATCAAAAATAATCATAGTTGGCAACGCTGCCAACATTAGGTTTTGTCCTTTGTTAAACTTCATTTAACAAATATGCACAAAATTTAAATTATGTTTTTTCTTAAACACTTATCTGACCCAATGTCAATCGAAGTCAAATACAGAGAGTACTTGTACTTTTCTATTGTGCTGTGCAAACCAAATATTTATGCACACATTGTGGCAATGTTTTCATTGCAGAATATTGCTGCATAGAGATCAGGTTAAATGGATCACGACTGGCACGGATTTGTTGTAAAGTGTTTTTGTCGTTACTCATTGAATTAAACTACATTAACAACTGATGAAGTAGTTGTAAATTGCACAACATACTATTCACAAGTGACGAAACATTGCTACCAATTTGGAACAGGTGTGAGTTAAGTTGGAAATAAAAAATAAGGAGATTTATATGTACATTTTTATGTACATTTATATGAATGTACTATGAAAATGTGAAAACATATATTATGAATTTTGTATTGTCGATATCGTATAGTTTTTAAGATCAATCTATTAAATCTACACAATCCCAGGAAATATTTATATTTTGGTAAAAATGAAAACATAAGTTATTGCAAAACAATTAAAAAAAGTTTCCTAAAAATAAAGATACAATTAAAAAATGTTCAGGCTTACACGATTCGACAAAATTCAACTTATGGTTGCAACAAGAGAAAAATTAATATATTTAAAATAAAATAATGGTGCCTTTAAGTTATTTAGACAGATTCGTTGAATTGTCTTGCAGGGGTTGGTACGAATTTGTCACCAGCAACCAATTTTTTTTGTTTTTTATAAATTATATTAGGCTGGCACCACTACATTTTTAGGGAAAATTCACTTTTTGTAAAATTTTGTCGCATAATTTCTGGGTTTGGGAAAAAGGGACAGAAAATTTACTTTCTAGCAAATGTAGAAAAATTTTACGAAATGTATACAAAAAAAATGAAAAAAAATATTAATTTAAATTACAAAACTTATGTATACTCTTTTTCACCACCTATGGTGAAAGGTATAATAAGTTTGTGTGAAAATAAAATGTATAAAATGTTCACCTCTTTCTATATTAAAGACTTTATAGTAGATATTTTACGAATTTTCGGTTCCTATTCGGAATTCCATATTTTTTGTTATTCGGTCGAATACCACATAATATCTTTTTTCGATAGATTATTAGATTAATGTTTTTTCAAGCATAAATATAATTAGTTGTAAGGAATTTTTCTCAATACCTTTTAAAAAAATAAAATTTTGTATAAAATGTGTTAGCACACTGAACATAAGTGCGAATGCTGTACTGTCCTATTGTTTTAACAAATCTGTTTCAACAAATCTGTTACAACACTTAGCATACTTCTTGTAAACAACATAATTAATTTTAATAATTCTAATCCATTTCTTCTGTTTCCATTTTACAGGATCTCAAAGTCACAATTACAAATCATCATCACACATTAAAAGCAACTACAATTTATCATCAACATCTCAATTATCACCATCCAGTTCAGTGCGAAACAATACATTTACGAGTAATAGTAATTCAAATACCAGTTCTAGTAATAACAGTAGAAACTCTCAATTTTCAGCGGCAACATCATTATCAACATCTGCTGCCCAAATGGCTTTAAATCGACAATATTCGTCATTTACAAGTGCTTCAGCCGCTGTTACCAAAATGCCAATTCCACCATTTTTAGCTGCTTCACCATTTCTATTTACATACCGAAGACTGAAGGAGGAAACCAACAACAATAGCCTCGGCCATATGAATAATAATCAAAATCAAAGCAATATCAGTAGTTCTACAACCTCGCAGGGCGTAAATCATCACAACCCCAGCGTTGTGCCCTCATCATTTCATGCTCATTCTCCAGTTGGATCATCAACTGCAGCATTTTCTAGTGGAAATTGCGGAGCAAACGGCGGATTCTTTCAAGACTATGATCGAAAATTTAGTCTGCTAAGTCTTTTTAAAAATCCGTACAAGTACACAGATCGTAGAAGTACGACACAAGAGCCAACTGGATTTGGAGGAGGAAATGCTGCCGCAATATCTTCAGCATTTTCTATGGGTAATCCAGCTTTATCTGCTTCAGCATTTAGTTCAACACCTCATGCTGCCATAAGCCATAAAGTCCAAAATGCCAACCCATCCACCACATCGCCTTGGAAACTTATGGCAGAAGCACACCAAAATTCGCCATTTAGCCATTCCTATCAAGGAGCTTTCAGTGCAATAAATGCAGCGGATTCCAATATCAGAAAGCATGCATTTAGTAGTATAGTACCTGGAGGTAGTAGTACTTTTGGCAGGACAAATGAAACAAGTAGCAGTACTAATGGTTGCAATGACTTGTCCAAAAATCGAAAGGTACACAAGTGCGACAATGAGGGTTGTGATAAAGTTTACACAAAGAGCTCTCATTTGAAAGCTCATAAAAGAACGCATACAGGTAATTAATTAATTGTAATTAACTTCAATTAATTTTCTAATTAACGCATTAAATTTGTAATAATTACTGAAAATTGCGTAATAGGTTCCAACACAATTTTTTCTTCTAATTTTCCTGTATTTTTTTTTAAAAGAAGCAACACTCAGAAAATTCTTTCTACTAATTAATGTATTGCTTTCCTTTGGAAAGAGGATAGAGAAGATATAAAAGGTGGTAAAAAATAAAGCGCTTCAAGTATGGCAACTCTGTAATTGCCCCATCTAATGGAGAGTTGGTGAAATTCTGGAACCTTTTTTAGTTCATAGCGCTGATATGTTATATTACTTTACTTCGGTGGGATTAAGCTCAATATGTATGAGGGATGGAAAACTAATACGTTTTATATTTCTAAATTTATATTGTCGTCGTTGTGCAGCACTAGTTAGCGCGTTTGACTGTTGCGCAAAAGATGGCGGGTTCGATCCCCAGCGACGGTAACATAAATTTAGGAAAATAATATATGTGAGTTTCCTATACCTCATAGATATCGCAACGACTTCCTTCGGTGTTCCCATATCACTTAACCGCCCGAAGTGAAATAAATAAGAAGTCTATGAACTCAAAAGCTTAAAAAATTTCGCTATCTCTTCATCAGTTGGTGGCAACAACTATTCTTAGATCTTATATCTCATTTAATTCTTTCACCACCTTTAATCTCTCCTCTACCACGTTTCCAAAGAAAGCAACACATTAATTAGTAAGAAGAATTTCCTGAGCGTTGATTCTCTTTAAAAAATTTCGAAACATAAAACGTTACCGCTATTGTTCACAAACAATATTAGGAACGACAACACTGATTGTTAAAAGTAATGAAATTGCTCAAATATATGTTGTTTATTACAGGTGAAAAACCCTACATTTGTACCTGGGAAGGATGTGTTTGGCGCTTTGCTAGATCTGATGAACTGACCCGCCATTATCGTAAACACACCGGTGTTAAGCCATTTCGTTGTCAATTGTGCACAAGATCATTCAGTCGTTCAGATCATCTCTCACTACACATGCGTAGACATTGACTACTATTTTAGACAAATTTTCAATAATCATATTCACTAAATAATAATTAGCAAATTTATATTATGAGATTATTTAAACTAATAAATTATTTATTTCAGATTTGTAGTTATAAGTCGTTGTAAAATAACATTGAACAAATTCAATATACAGTGATGTCTTCAATTTTGTTATTAAAGCGGAATCTGAAAATTAATTTTGATTTGGCTGGAACTTTTTCAAAATAGTGTTTATTTTCATTAACCCATATAAAAGATTTTAATTTTTAATAAAGAGTTAAATTTTATCAATATTTAGAAAATTTTTCAATATTATTTTCTTTTATATTTTTTGGTCGTACTTTTTAAAAACTTCAGCTTTGTGATTGGGTATATTTCTTGCATAATTTTGAAATATTCTTAAACCATTCTCAAATAAAAAGTTTTAATTGCGTAGTCTTTAAAAAATTTTTGATAACTTTTTTAAATAAATATACCATATTTCTATTATTTTTTGTGAAATTCAAGTAGCAACAACACGAAACACCGTTAAAAAAATTTTAATGTTTTTGCGATTGCATAGAAAATTAAATAAAAATGAGTGATACAAGACAGATAAATATGTATATGAAAATTATTAAAAAAAATCAAAAATGATTTGCTTTAGACACGATTCAGCGTGCTTTAACATTTTAAAAACAAAATAATATGGGTATTGGCGTTTCAAAATACGCGTTTTTCGTCATTTTGATTTTTGACTTATTTTATTTATTATTTTTCTCAGAAAACGTTACAGATACATACACAAAATATTATTTAAATTAACAATATAAAGAAAATACAGATGTTTTGTAACATATGTTTGTAACAAAAAATATAAAGGCAATATAAAATAGATTATATCTCACAACTTCAACGTTTGACGTGTTTTATTTGACAATTTTTATGAAAAAAACGCCAGGCTGTTATTCTGTTTTTCACCCTAAAGTGTTTATCTTTGCCATATAAATTTTGTCACAAATATATATTTTTTTTCAATTCATGAAATTTTGGTGCATCTTTAATCTAGTGATGTGCTATCTATTTTTATATTGACAAAAAATTAGGTTGTTGGCACGAAGCTGTTTTCTCAGTATGCCAAAATAATAAGAGCTAATGTTTAAATTGTTCAGATTTATGAACCTTTCGGCAAGTATGCGCTAAGTATTTTAAAAGTGCAATGTTTTCGCAAAAATGTATAAAATTTTGCGTTGGTGTAGTGTCTTTTTTTAAACAAATTTTAAAAATATTTGCTATGACTACAATTATATACCAAAATTCACAAAAATTTGTAAAAGGAGCCAGCTAAGTTAATTTAATAAAAATTAACGTTATTTGCCAGGTTTAAGTTACTTTACTATAAATTTTAATTTTATGTTTCATTCTTTTTAATATTTTATCAAATTCACTGATTTTCTTGAAAACGTAAGTTTTCTTAAGACATATATTATTTTAAGAAAACTGGTTAAATAGATGAAAAAATAGAAATAAAGAAATATGAAATTAAAAGTTTATGAGTCGATTTAATAGGGTTAAATGGAATAAATTACATCGTTTAACTACAATAAATAAAATGACTTGGTCGACACACAAAATAATAATTCAAATTGATTAAATAGGACTGCTTACATAACAAATATTTTGTCAAACCAATACCACATCAAATAATTAAACGTCAAAATATATGTTTACTAAACATTGTGTTAAATCAGTTTAATATGGATTTAAGTTTATTTTACTGCTGCCTTCGGTTCAGAGTACATAGAATATATGTACTCTGAACCGAAAGGTTTATATTTTTATAGTTTTTAGCATATAAAAAAATATGTCTAAAATGCATTAAAGAAGAGACTGATTTTCCAAAAATATTAAAAAATTTTATGTAAAAACTGCGCAAAATCGACCCATTTTTAAAATCTCGAGATTTTTTAAAACCTGTGGACCGAGGTTAGAAAAAATATTTTTTGAGATCTTGAGGAATTTTACTTTCATTTGAGTACCCACACTACGCGTGCCAGTTTTTGGGCCCTGGGGGGCGTCACAGGTTTCGGCCCCAAAAATGGAAAATAAGAAAAATTCTTTTTTTATTCCAGAGAGACCCCAAAGGGGGTCCCTAATGGATCTAGAGGGAGCCACATACCATGGATCGTGAAACAAAATGCATCCTGAGAAAATTTTCTTTCATTTAAGTACCCAGACCTGGGGGACCTCACAGGCCCCGGCCCCAAAAATGGAAGATAATAACAATTTTTTTTTTCATTTTTTTTTTTTTTTTTTTGAGCACCTCCGACAAAGTGCATTTTTGCCAAAAATATGGAATATTTGCTACACATTTTTAACTGGGTAAATACATTAAAATATATTATATATGTATATTTCGAATGATAAACACTTTTCCGCAAATACTTGAACATTGCAAAAACTATGCCACTTTTTGTGAATACGGTAAATAAATTCGAATGTGGTTTATACTAATTTAAGGGATATTAACGCGATTTCGTCTTGTTTTTTTAGTATTTACTGTAAATGTCAAGTCAACCGCAAACCTATGAACGACGTTAAAGAATCACTACTCCCTCTTTCCTCCCTCTCATAACATATTTTCCTAATTCTAACACAATGCACTGCATTAGTAGGGGACATCCCCTGAGTGTTAGTCTAACGTAAAAAAAAAAAAAAAAAAAAATACAAATCATCAACCCCAAATTATTTGTCAATAAACATGAATTTCTGTTAAAATTTTGATTATTTTTTACTAAAAACAGATTTAGTTCCCCTAAAATAATTTTTAATTTTTCATAAGCAAATTTTCAAATTACATAAAATATTATAAACTTAATTGGAGTTCACTGTATATTAAAATTAAAAGCCAGATGGATGTCTATTTGTACTATAAAAGTTATATAGATCAAGGAGGTCTTAAAGAGTTTTTAAAACCACCACAATTTTATTTATATGTGTGTGTAAATTAATATTTGTATCTGTATACTGTAATGGTCTTCCAATTATAAATGTCGATATTTATTCCATAAAAAATGTTCTAAATTAGCATGGAATAAAGGTTGATGTGTGTAATCGAAAATACGTTTTTTATATATTTAATGAAGAAAATATTCCTTAAGAAAATTGTTCGAATAATCGACTTTATATGTATGTTTCACATTGTATTTAACTAGGATATGAGATTTTTGAAGTCTGTCAAGTTTAACTATTTTTGCTATGAAGTAAAAAATGTATGAAATCGGTACATGATGCAAGTTATTTAAAAAAATATTACATGATGCCAGTTATGTTAGTAAACATGGGATTTTTTAAAATTCCAAGTGTTTTAATTTATGTGTCTTATTTAAACATGGACCTTTTTTAATTTGCTCAAACTCGATTCTTGGCAAATTTAACGAACAGAAAGGTCATTTTGTCGATCCGAGCTTTTATTTTTTCCATAATTATCGCGATACTATTAAAAATAATTTTGCGCTACACAAAGCGAACCATCCAATTTCTCACATTCCGAATTCTTGGTCTAAAAATGCATCAATCTGACCCTTTTTCAGTTTATAAAAAGCTTTTCTTCTCAGATTGAATATTGCATAAACAAAAATTTGATAAAAAGAACAATAAGTTAATGATTGAAGGTTTATTAGCACTGACCTTACCACTTTGACGTATTCCATTTATAGTTATGAATAATATTTGAGCAACAATTGTTTTAGATAACGGTACTATTCTATACTCCTTGCACCTTTGCATAAACAGAACAAAAAATAATTGGCTTATCATTTTGACGCGCAGCTTGCAACAATTTATGTAACAAAATATGGTATTTTTCCATTCTCTTAAGTTAATAATTAACAGTATTTATTTTTCTGCCATTACGACTATGCATTATCGCAGAAAATTTATCGAGGGACTAATAAAGAATTGCTGCTATATTAAATATTTTTTTTCAGCAAATATATACGATTTTGGAAAAATATATCAGAATTTGTTAAATTTTTATAAAAATTAAATTTTTATAAAAAATATAAAGTTATTAAATATATCGCGGCCATGATGGGAATCGAACCTAGGAACTCCGTTTGCAAGCCGAGAACTCAACCCACAGAACTATCGACGCATATAATAAATGTATAGTTGTGTTTTGTGTTTTCGTTAGCGATGTCGAAACGTACATATGTATGTATATTACTCTTTTGCGTACAAAAAACATAAAATATTTTATTAAATATTTGCCTTTCTAATACAACAAGACACAATACCTTATAAATTAAAGCATTAGAATCTGATAAGATAACATAATGAGTTTAAAAATAGATTTTCAAAAACATTTTAGTTATTGCTCTACTGTATTACTTTATACTGGCAAATAATGCCAAAGGTAACGAGCTATCCTTTCAAGGTAATGCATGTCTCATTATCAAAATTTTGCTGGGAATTAATCTTGTATCAAAACATAAAATTATCATATTTGATGTTTATTTAAAATAGTTTCACACGATTTCACTTCTTCTGTAATGTTTTAAAATTGGATTGTATACAATTCAATTGTTATTCACTAGCATCCAAAATTTTAACCCTTTAACCACTAAGACCGTCTACAGAAGGTCACCACTAAAGTCCAATTATATCCAAAGCAATATTTTTGGTGCAATAATCGCCAACGACATTTTTGTCTGTTTGAATTTTCGAACAGTGCCGGTTTGAACACGCTCAGTTGAATAGTTTGATAGATGCACCCATTTCTGTCAAGATTTTGTCAAAACAGACACGAAAATTATTTATGATTTTGTGCAAAATTAAAACTAATAAAAAAACATAATTTCCAACAGCTCAATCGACTCGAAATTTTTTTTGGAAAGTAGCTTCAAATTGCATTTTGATAATTTGTTGCGTGTTTGATTTGTGAAACAAATATTTTTGTTTGAGTCGAGCTTTTTGTCTTCAGGTTGTCTTTCATTTTTTCTACCTGGCGCTTTCATTTTAAATTTTTTTGACAAATGGACTTCACATTTGTGCTTTTTAGTCCAAAATGATACTAGAACCAAAATTTCATAACAAAATACCTCGTATTTCGACTCCAGTGGTTAAAGGGTTAAGAACACACTTTATTATTCACACGAAATCTACAACATTCAGAGTACTCGAACAATTTTCTGAAGGAATAAATAAATATTTATATTTATTTTATTATAACAATTTTATTTATATTATTTGTTTGTAGTTAGTTCAATTTTGTAAATAAAAATTAGTGAAGTTTTAAATCGAATTTGGCCTTTGGAGCAATTGTGCTTAGGGTAGGGGTAGACAAGTTGTGGAAAGATGTAAGAAATATGCTGGGAAAATTTTATCCTAATCAAAATTGATCTTTTAAAAATAGTGAGACCATTTTTTCGAAATCTACAATATTTTATCATGAACATATGCCTTTATTATCTTTTATCAACGATAAAAATAAAATTTTTGATCGTGAAAATCTTGCCTTCTTCACAGCGAATGATACTTTAGTAAATAAATTCAATTTGGAAAAAAAATTAACTTATTTCAAATATTTATAATTTTTAGGTAAAAAGAACAAGTCGAATATAAATTCCGATTTCGCAGAAATTATCCAAAAATATTTGTTTTCATATGTCCACAACTTCTCCAACCTACTACACGAAAGTCAGATTTCGATACACTCTAAAAATAACAATGTTCCATCCTATGTAAGACAACAAAACTTCATTCACAATGCTGGAGTAATCCACATTGCAGAGTATAGTGAACTAAAATAGAGATGGCATGTTACAAAAAATAAGTAAGTGTGAATAAGGAAGTAGTAAAATCAACTCTGCAGAGTTAGTACTCCAGGATTGTGAATCTGGCTTAGCCAAACAAAATAAAATATTATGGTTCTTAATTATCTCTATATGAACCAAATTGTCGCTATATGTGCAGCACATCGTCAAAAATGTTGAACCTAATTTATGTAAAAAAAGTCCATATCATTGTAAACATTTAGGGTATTCACGATGGCGTTTTGCACACAATGCATAAAAGTACAGATTGCATCGTCATAACTACTCTGGGCTGATAAACTGCAAAAAACAGATTGAGCCTTTTGCATCTTGTGCACATCACGAACGTGAATCGCCCCATTGTTTCAAATGTTTGTGTGTGACATAAGTGAAATCCAAAGTCAATACCCAGTTAGAAAATAAAATATGGCAAAGCGAAGGCACTTTCCACAGTCACTTTCCCGCGTCTATTTACAAGTATATTTTCAGTAACACGGCTGAACAATGGCAATTTTATACTTGGTAGGTTTCAAGGAATAAACCTGAAACAAGATTTCAGTATGTATTTGAAATTAAACATTTTAAGGTGATGTGCTGAACAAAGAAATTAAAATAAATGGTGCTCAAATTTTGTTAAACATTTATACTCTTAAAGATTAAGTACATATTTTTATACAACAAATTTACAAAATACTTATTTATTTAATAAACTTATTTTATAAAAAAAATGTACGCAACCTTTGAATTTGTCAAAATGGCTTTAAAAGGGTAAGTACCGACATATCGTCAGATGAAATGTAAAACAACGTAACATAAATTTTCAGGGGATAACATGATAAGAAAAAACATTGAAAAATGTAAATTTTCACATTTAAAAACAGCTTGTTCTACTTCGGCTTAAAAGTTTTAAAACCAAGGTGAAAATGGCCATATATGGTTTTATGTTTTAAGAGTTTTACAACCCAGCGGAAAATGTTTATATTTGGCGTCATGTGTGAGTATTAAGGTGGTCCAAAAAAAGTTTTTACTCACAACCCTGCAAAAAAAAAAAATCCAAAAATTCTGTTTTATTTAGAGATAGACATTTCTACTGAAGTTTCAAGGTTTTAAATAAATTAAAAATTGGGAAAAATTATATACTCGTAAAATTATTATTTTTTTACGATCTCGACTTATCAAATCTAATATCTTTCTTGGTGTATATTGCGAATATGAAATTAAATTTGGAGTCTCGGATTTTGCGAAAATTTTATACAAAAAATGCTCGACTTTGATCAATAAATTTTCTTATATTTACCTTTGCGCATAATTCTTATTCCAATGATTACATGTGTACGGAATATCTTCTCATGTTGGACAGGAATTTTGTTAACAATTTAAATTTAATACTCTAAATAACAAAAAACCTAAAAAGTAAATTTTTACATTCAGTTGCCAGGATTATTATCCTTCTAAAAAGTAAAAACAATGTCATGTAGATTGCAAAAGTACAAGTTGGATTTTTCGATGACAACGTTTATATATAGTAAGGAAAATTACACAAAAAAATCTAGTTTTCAAAAACCGCGCATAATTTAAAACCACAAATTTGTTTTAATTTTGATTTCAGATTCGTAATCTTCAAAAAAATTAAATTCAAATTTCAGAAATTTGTTTATATAAGGCCTTAGAAAGTAAAATTTTTATTTACATCTTTTCAGAAAATTATATTTCGATGGAAATATTTATTTTTACGTATAATTTAAAAAAAAAAACTCAAAAAGGTAAAAGTTGTTTAATTTTTTTAAATTTTGAATTCATATGCCTTTTCACACTAGGTGTGTTTATATTGGAGAATTTGGTTAAATTATAATGTGCTGATTAAAAAATAATTCAATTTTTTACAGTCAACACTACTTTTTATATAAATTATGTACTCCAAAGACAAATTACTCATTCTTAAAAGTTATCTTGTTTTGATACCTATAAATGCATACGAATTTAGATAAAACTTGGCGCAGAGTTTTTATATATTAAAGTGGAGTAACTTCTTCCACTAAAAGTGATACATATTTGAAAATCAACCAGTCAGAACATATTTCATAAATTGTTTCAAAGTCGACCAATCAGAAAAAGGAATTCAAAAACAAAATGGTTTGATTGGTTGATTTTAAAAAAAATATATTGAAAGCATGCACTCCATTTTAATGTGTAAAAACTCTGAACTTTATTGAACGTGTGTAATCCACTTTAAGCAAAAGGGGCAACATTGTAGAGATTGCAAGTATAAACTTAGTACAGATTTATATTTTTTTTTTTCGGTTTCACATACAACAGTATGTGAATTGCAATGAAAGTACATATTTTGAATACATTTTAAATCAGTAATTAAAAATTGACATTAAATAATACAGTTAAAAAGTAAATGGAAATAATATGTTCAGTGTACTTAAAAGTTTTGAGTTCATTATTTTTAAAAACTATGGCCTTGCCTATTAAATGTATTTGAAAGAGTAAAGAGTTCCAAATATTAATAAAATTTATAAAGAACTGTCATTTAGAAGTCATACTGCGCAGAAATTATCCGTTGAAATAAATATGCTGGCTGTTTTGTGTATATTATTTTGTGAAACAGGGTTAAGCATCTAATTTTAAGAAGATCATCCAATGTTACGCCCATAAACGTATTTTGCAATAGCATTATATGCAAGATACAGCCTTATTTACTACCAAATAACACCCAAATAACAGCTTAGCCATTAGATAGGTTTTAGCCAAAAATACACAAATATTGGTAGCTGTAAGATGGCTAGCTTGAATTGCAACATTTATGTGGTCATTCCATTTAAGAGTGCTGTTAAAAGATAAACCAATATTTTTTTACAGATTTTACGATTCCGATTTTTCGTGTCCCAACAAGAAGGATACTTCAGGATAGGTTTGTAAAAGTTAAGCGATTATAAAATATTTAGATTTGCTAGGGTTAATAATAAGACCATTTAAAGATGCCCAAGCTGAGTCCTTCCCAAGATCCACATTTATTCCGTTTTTCTGGGTAAACATGAATATTGCAATGGGAAAGTTGTTTATTCGTTGATGAGTATTGAGAAAAGTACTGCCCCAAGAATGGAACCTTCTGAATGTCACTACCCATATAAATACGACCATACCTTAGTGGGCAGTTAGTTTTGAAATATAACATCAACGCGATAACAGCTTATGTAAACAACATTAATTGGTGATTCAATTTTGTAATCTATTAAAGTGTAACTTAATAGAGTTTCAATAAAGTCTCTTGTGTACGAGTTTTAAGATTTTGCGCAAATAAAGAGTAGCTATAAATTTTAACGGTGTTTATTACTTGCAATAAAATAATAACTTGATTTATTTAAAGGAAAAAAATCAACGATTTTAAAAGGTGAAATCGTAGCAATATAAAAAAGTTCGAATTCGCGAGCTCCACAACCTACAAATATGTATGTCATTATGGAAAAAAATATGATCTGCCAAAGAAATATAAGAAAGTATCGCGACTCATTAAATCTTATATGTAGTATATTTTTGGACGTACATTACGAATATGTTATCAAAATTAAATTCGGATTCGCGTATTTTGCGAAAATTTCTTACAAAAAATGTTCCACTTTTATCACTTTGGCACTGTGAAAAGTTTTTTTTTGAATGATTATATGTCCACGGAATGTCTTTATATTTGAGACCGTGATTATGTTAACGGGTTTATGTAGTTAGGAAAATAGTACAAAAAATTTAATTTTTTTGAGTTTTCATAAAACTCGAATTATTTAAAAACCACAAATTTGTTTTTAATTTTGATTCTAGATTCGTAATTGCAATAAAAATTAAGGTCAGATTTGAAAAATTTACTTATATAAGGCATTAGCAAGTTAAATTTTTACTTACTTCTTTTCAGAAAATTTGGATATTTTGACTAAAATATGTGTTTTTATATATACATTTAAAAAAAATACTTTAAAGTTACCATTTTTTATTTTTAAATTTTGATCTCATATTCCTTTTATGCACATTTATTAACACTTTATTGGAAAATTTTATTAAATTATGGCGTATAGTTGAAAAAATAATTCAATTTAAAGTCAACCTTACTTCTTGTATAAATAACTCCAACGACAATTTACTAATTCTTAAAAGTTAACTTGGCACAGAGAGTTTTTAGACATTAATGAATAGGAGCATAATTGTGGAGATTGCGAATTCAAACTTTGATGGTTTATATAAATTTTTTCATTCACACCAAATTAAAAACTGCATTTTTTTAATTTGATAAATAAACATTTGATGTTTTTCAATGCGAATATTTGTTGGTTGTTCTAATAAGGGAATTATAAAATAACCAAAAAACTAAATTGTATGGAATTTGATATGTAAATTAAAGAATTTTTCAAAAACTACCAGTTTCGGTTGTTGTGTAAATCCTATATAAATGTAGTTTTAATCTTTCAATACCACATTTAGACTAAAACAAAAACAAGTAGTTTTTCAAATCTTTTTTTCGGATTCAAAATTTATAAAGGATTTGTCAAATACAAATTAGAAGTTTTAGAAAACTAACAGTTTAATTATACCCTCCACCATATATGGTGAGGGTATATATCAGTTTGTCATTCCGTTTGTAATATGTCGAAATATAGGTTTAAGACCCCATAAAGTATATATATTCGTGATCCTTATGCAATTTTAAGTCGATTTAGCGATGTCCGTCTGTCTGTCCGTCTGTCTGTCTGTCTGTTGAAATCACGATCACGACGCGAAGACGCAAGCGGGGGTGCCTATTTTTACCCAGATTATTGAACATCCCGAGCAGTTTGGTATTTAAAATGAGCAAAATCGGTCAAGCGGTTCAAAAGTGAGTGAAAATGTGAAGGTACCTCTAAATTTTCCATACAAATTTGTACAATTTTTCTGTATCTATTTTTTTTTTCTGTTAAGTAAGTAAAAATGTTATTAAGTCTTCTTATTGTTCGATTACATTTATTGTCTTACATACTATGATAACTAAGTTAACGTAAAAATGAACAATGTTAAAGTCGCTAACAGAGCAGACCTCTGTAAATAACATTGCTAAAACTAAAGAACAAAAGTTCGTTACATAAATTGATAAAACATATTCATATTACAGTTCATGCAAAATTTAGTATATACGTATTTCATCTTCATCCCCTTTGGTGGAGGGTATTCAAAGATTCGGCACAGCCGAATTTAGCCCTTTTTTACTTGTTTTTAATTCAGATTTAATAAAAGAAATGATCTGTAAATGAGATATGATTTGTAAATACCGAATTTCGGGATTCGCTTCCCTAGTCTAAACTATTATCATTACTTACTGATTTACCAATTCAAATTTTCCTTATTATATGCCACTGCATTTTCGAATCAACAGCCGATTTAAAAATCGATTTATTTATTTTTGAGCGCCCCGGTAGGCTAGTTGGTAGCGTGCTAGCTTATCAGTAAGGGGGTCGTGGGTTCAATGCTAGAGTAATCAAAAAACCAGCCTTTTGAAAAAACCGATTTCGGTTTTCTTCGAAAAATCGAATTTAAAAAAAACCGGTCAACCGGTTTTTTCGGTTTTTTTTAATTTGAATAAAAAGCTTATATAATTTGTTAATTGTTTTAATATAAACAAAAATAAAAAAGATATTTAATATATTAAGAAATAATAATAAAAAAATACATTCTTTGAAAAAAAAAAATATTTTATAATATTTTTTATTGTATATGAAATACAATAAAGAAAATATTATAAAATATTTTTTCAACATTTTATTTATTGGTTTTAATATTTTTTAATATAATATCTTAAAAATTAATATTATTAAACTATGTATATTCATATCAAATGAATAGAGATCATTAAGTGTGTAAATTGGTAAATCTAGGTACGTTAGTAATTTGAGCGTTGAAAACTTTTGGCATTAAATAAGTTTTTTTAAAATTACATTTTAAATATTTAAAAAGAAAATCTATTTTTCACTTCTAAAATAATATTTTAGAAATAATATGCAATTTAAATGTTTCGTTTTAAGACGATTGTTTTGTTTGCTTTTGATAAAGCTAGAAGTGGAAAATACTTTTTCACTAATAGTAGGTAGATGTTGGACAAATAGTCATAAAATAATTATAAAAATTTTCCAACTTTTCAGTTCTTTTGTCGCATTTATCAAGGTATATGAAATCATCATATAATGATGAATGATTTTGTAGTCTCTTTTTTAGGATTTTGAATACTATTTATTGTGTTATTAGATCAGAAATTAAACTATTTGTATTTGGAATATCCAAAGTTAAGTCTTCATCGGAATCTATCAGACTTCCATCTAAATCTTCATAACCAAACAAACGATTATGTGTGCGAAAAAAATAAAAGAGACCAAGTAAACCAGTTGGTGATGTAATTAAAAAAACCGGTTAACCGAACAAAAAAGACCGGTTTTCGGTTTTCTTCGAATTTACAAAATATTCGAAACCGATCGGTTTTTGAATACTCTATTCAGTTCAACGGCCGATAGCCTTTGTTGCTAGTGCTCGGTTAGGGTATTAGGATATAATTTGTAATTATATGATTAATATAAATAAAAAAAATCGATTTTGCTATTTTAATGTTCCTGATTACATCACGACGTTTTTTTTTTTTTTTTTTTTTTTTTTTTTTTTTTTGGACGTAGTGATAGCGCACTATCATCTAGTGGCCCCACGATATCTTCACTAACACCACCCCGGAACCACGTCAGTATTTCATCAGGATGGGTAGTATATCTGCATCAGCACCCCAGTCGCCTTTTTCCATTCCTACGTCCCCCTTCATTTATCATGACAGGAGGTTCGGAACTATTCTTCCATATTCGTCACTTTCACCACTGTGCTATACTCCTCTTCGTATGCCCTCCAGCCTACGAAGTTCCATCATAACCAATTTCACAAAATCACACACATGCTCCCAGTTAACCCGAGAGGACAACATAATCTCAATTATGTTTCCCACATTGGAACCGCCTCCTATTGAACGCTTCAGATTCGCTGTCGCTGCCGAATCTTGGACAGGTGAAGAACACGTGTTCAGGGTCTTCATTACCACCACAATTCGGACAGAACGGGTCACTGTCGTGTCCAAAGCGATACAGGTACGACTTGAAACAACCGTGTCCACTCAAAAACTGTGTGAGGTAATAGTTCAAATCACCATGCCTTCTATTCACCCATGCATCTATGTCTGGTATTAACCTATGCGTCCATCGACCCTTGACAGATGCAGTCCACCGTATCTGCCATTCGGAAACGCTCGAACGTCTCGCAGTATTCCGGATATTTGTATTATCCGTCGAACCTCTCGAAGTAAATATATACTCCGCCTCCTTAGCCTGCAGGTCGATGGGTACAATGCCCGCAATGACAAACGCTGCATCATCCGACACCGTTCGAAAGGCACAACACACTCGAAGCGCCGCCAGCCTGTAAACGGAACTTATCTTCTCTCTGTATGTCACAAACCTAGTGGACTCTGCCCATATTGGGGCTGCATACAGGACGATGCTCTTTACAACGCCCGCAAGAATCTTCCTCCGTAGGTATTTGGGACCCCTCGTGTTGGGCATTATACGGCACAGCGCCGAACACGTTCCTCCGGCCTTGGTTCTCATGTACTCCAGGTGGGGTTTAAACGACAAACGGTTGTCTATCATCACTCCCAGGTACTTTAGATAATCCTTTGTTCTGATGGAGCAGCCTCCTACGTCTAGGGTAATAAACTCCTTTTTTTTTACTATGACTAATCAACACGGCCTCCGTTTTATGCTCTGCCAATGTTAAACCCATCGCATTTAGCCATGATCGAACCAGCTGAATGCTGCTATTGGTGACACTAACAGCCTCCTGCGTATATTTAGCCACCACCACCAGCGCTATATCATCCGCAAACCCCACTAATTTAGCCCTCTCTGGGAGCATCAGCCTCAGTACACCATCGTACATCACATTCCACAGCAACGGCCCAAGGACAGACCCCTGCGGTACACCGCCTGTTATACCATACTCTTGCATACCATCATCCGTATAATACACCAGGACTCTGTCTCGGAGATAATCCCTAATTACTGCCACCAAATATTGAGGTACATTCAAGCGGTTCAAGGCATCCACGATCTTCTCCCAGTTCGCCGTATTGAACGCATTCTTAACATCCAGCGTCACAACCACACAATACTCCTTGGAACCAGTCCTCCAGCTTTTCCCCTCAATAGCCTCTTTAGCCGTATCAACAACAACCCCTATAGCATCTATTGTCGATCTCACTTCCTGAAGCCGTACTGGGCATCAGATAGACCTCCTGTTGTCTCGATGTACGATTCCAATCTCTTGCAGATTATGCTCTCCAGCAACCTTCCGCACGTATCTATCATACATAGCGGTCTGTACGAAGAGGGGTCCTCCTGCGGCTTATTTTTTTTGGGCAACAGCACTAGTCTCTGTCTCTTCCATATTGATGGAAAAGATCCATGCCGAAGACAGGCGTTTATCAACTGCACTACTTGCCCAGGGCAACACCGAACAACTTCCTTCAATACCATGTTTGGTATACCATCTAGTCCCGGGGCCTTTCCATCCTGGGATTTTGCCACTACTTGCAGTATCTCAGCAGTGGTTACGGGCGAGAAACTAAAGACCTCATTATCGCCGTAATTTTCCCAATAGGTCGTACTTTGTTACGGGAAAAGATGCTTCACTATTCTATCAAGTACTGCTGGTTCACTCGGGGATGAGTTATTCAGACAGTTTAACTTCTTCGTCACCAGTTTATAGGCCATCCCAAATGGATTAGTTTCAACGTCATCGCAAATGTTCAGGAAACACGATCTCTTGCTTTGACGTATGGCCAGTTTTAGCGCTTTCCTCTTAGCCCTAAGCTCCTGATGGTGCAGATCATTCACCTCTCTACCACGCGTTCTCACATATACTCTTCTGGCTCGAATACAGTCTCTTCGCAGTTGGGCGATTTCCTCATTCCACCAATACACCGATGGTTTAGTTCTGCCTTGTCTTCTTTTCCATTACGATTGAACGTCTGTTCTCTTCCAGCGTTCATAATTATCACGTTCAGCATTGCGAGCGACTCTAACAATATGCGGCCTCTTTCATTTGTACTCGGGCAGCCCCACTCCTTCGCCCATGCATTAAAATCCCCGGCGATCAATAAAGGTCCTCTGTTTATAGCATCGGAAGTCAGGCCGTAGATGATGCTCTGAAATTCAAGTATTGTATACCTCGGTGGGATGTAACAGCTATACATGGATATGCCAGACACAGTAGCTCGAACAAAGCCACCTTGTTGGGTTGTCATCGTATCCTGCAGTACTCTATTGTTAACGGACCAGATTGCACATATATTGCAACTGTCAGCCACCCAGCCATTTGCATCAACGTTGCTGTAAGGCTCACTAAGCAGGGCAATATCTATATTTAGCTCACGCACACTCTGTTTGAGCAGCTCCTGGGCTGCTCGGCAATGATTCAGATTTAATTGCAACAGTCTCATCTTCGTGATACGAGTCTTTGGAGCTCTTTCCTGTACCTAGGACAGATAAATGCAGATTATCATTCCGTGTTACACATCTGGCATTTACGAGAACTCTTATCTATGCGCAGATTCAGAGTGAGGATAATGATGACAATGAAGTTATAGATTTTTACTGCACACGGCCTTATGACATATATGTAGAGTATAAAAATGTTTAACCTTGTCTCTAGGATGGCATATCCTCCTTAGTGTTGTCAGGCTAAAGAATTTGAGCTCCGAGCAACGACGGGTACAAACATATAATTCTCTTATAAATCTATATGGTTGTATTAGGGTGTTAGCACATTATTGTAAAGCACCAATGTAAAAAGTGAATGTAGTTGGCAGGAATGGAATGATGAGGCCTTGAAGATGATTAACACGTTTCAAATTGTTCAACTAATGCTAGTTTGTTTTTGTTTTCTGCAATACACTGCACTTATGGAGCAGGTTGGCGAAGATCAACAAAGATTTTAACTAAAAAAACAGGGCAATTAATTCAATTAAAATCTTCATATTTTTTATTCATTTGACAATTTTAACCAAGAAATGTCCAAATAAAGATAAAACTGGTAAACAGGCACCCCGTGTGATCTGAGTAGTAATTGTGTGCAACTTGAAGCAACATAAATCTAAATGTATTTATAAATAGGTATGAATGTTCATAAAAACATAAATACGTTAGCGTGACCGCAAGGAGTTGAATTTTATTTAATAGCAAACAAACAGTGCGTATTAAATAAAAAATATGGAAATTTTCATTAAATCTATTCGCAAGTTTTATTCGCTGAATTTACAAGGTAGGGTGTTACTGATTAGTAACACCCTATTGTAAAGTGTTGCGCAATAACTTGTCAGTGGTGTAAACACAGTGGTGTTAATCGTGCAGCGCCAACACAAAAAGTATATCATTTTCTAAAGAGTATGTTTCTCTCTCACGAAATTTTTAGTACTCTCTTAGAACACGAACATAGCTTGGCGGCAACAAAGGTGAGTTTTGGTCGGCAACTTTTTGTAGTGTTTAGCGGTGCTGCCATATAACCAATTTTAACTATTTTTTTTGCCGTTTTTTGGGATGCTAGAGATTTTTCAGATTATTTCATAAAAAAATGTTTTTTTATTTTATTCATGTATTTTTTCAGATTTTTCATATAAAAATATAATATTTGTTCAATATACTATTTGTTTTTACTAAAATTAGACATGTCTAATAAAGTAAAAAAATACAACAAAAATTTGCAATTGTGTTAAAAAATAGTTACGAATTCAAACATAACATTGTGACATGTGAAAGTATTAAAGTGTGTACACACACATTGACCAACTATGTCTATTCATATCCATTATTTCCCATTTCTATGGTAAAAATATATAATAAAGAGAATAAATACGCTATTAATTGTTGCAACATATAATTAAAAACCTATAAAAAATGCAATAATTTGAAAAAAAATTATTTTCCTGAAAAAACTGGTAAACAGTTAAGAATCCCAAAAACTGGGATAAAAAATTACACTGTTTATGTGGCAGCACTGCATACACCAAATTTAAGGTTTTTCAACACTTAAGCAACTTTGAAAATGTGGCCCTCTCATTTAAAAATGTTGCCGCTGAACTCTGTACCATGTTGAATTTCTGGTAGAGCGGGAAAAATACTCTATAGAAAATTATATACTTTTTGGCCAACAGCGCAAATAATATAACACCTGGCGTTGCAACACGTTACAGCCTCACAGCGTCACAACACGTTAAGGACCTCGAACTGGCCGTTTATCTGAAAACGTCGAAGCATTGCGTGTATATGTGGTAGAGGAGCCCGAAACATTCCACAAAAACATGGTCACTAATTGCACATTTTGCAAAGTTGCCGCATTTCGACATTGGACTGGAAAATGTTTCCATACAAAATTGCTATACGTGAACAAGCACCTTGGAAGAGTTAAAAAAAAAACATTATAGCCGAAATTGAAAACTTGGCACTACAAATGTTGCTCACAGTTAAGCACAATGTAGTCAAAAGGTCCCAAATTTGCATTAACGCCGATGGCGACCATTTGACGGACGTAATTTTAAACAAATAAAAAAAAATTATAAGTGCGAATAAACATAATCAGTTAAAAACCAAATAAGTTTTCACAAAATGTATTGTAGATTAGTTATTTAATTGAGATTATTAAACACAATTAACCAAGGTGGCTTTCAATAGTTTATATCTTTACCCTAAGACAGAATAAAAAAACAAAAGCCAACAGGAAAGCCACGATACCAGAAATCCAGTTTCAGAAACTCCAGTTGAGTTGCACGAGTTGCGAAACTTTAAATATATAAGTTTTTGCAAGTTAAGACCATCGAGCCAATCATTATGATATTAACTCTTACTTCTGGTGCAAACATATCTTCGATAGCTTGTTTAGATTTTGAGATTTGGACTATTATAATTTAATCTAAACCCACCAGTAATACCGGTAGCGAATTTCAACGTAATTGGCTATATTTTTATATCGCAATTCTCCCGAAAACTAAGCATCGCAGCGATAAGTGTTTTTGTTTGGAATGTCTCTCGTATTTATAAAACGAAATGAGATAAAAGAAAACTGGATAGTTCTAGTTTTGATGATTCTTTCAATTCTATTGTTTTTGTTAAATTTTTATCCATTTTTCCTTTTTTTATTCCTATTTTATTTACACCTGTCTTTATATGACAGTTAGTAATCAGTTTTAAGGTTTGGATATTAATTATATTAAATCAACACTTAAGATAACTCATATTTTGTATTAGTAAAAAATTTATTTGTAATAAATTATATCAATATTTTGCCATATTATAAGAATCGTGCAATTAGCTCTGATGGAATGCATCGCTTTAGTCTTCTTGAACCATGTTATTGGGTAGTTGTTTGATTTCATTGTTAGAATGAGATGTAAGTTTAATTGTATGATTTAAGATGGAATTTTGTATAACCTCTCGGACTATGCTGACGTTAAGATCACGATGCATATTTTCATTGGATATGTACCATTCACGTCTCGGGGATGTGACTGAACATTTCTAATAGACTTTGGGGCGCAGATAACGAATGTGGTCTTAGAATTTCAAAGTTAGCTATAGTTTAAGAAATATTTGATAAAATGATTTTGTATGAAAGTTCATTTTTATAAATTTTTGCAAACAAATTACAAAATTAAAAAGAATAACATTATATTTTGAAACATTCAAATCGGATAAATTCTGACCTTGAATTTGATCTATAACGTCTCTGGTAAAAATTCTTAAATGTACCTTATCAGCGAGTCTATACTCCAGGTACACTATTTTTAATTTCAGGTTTCCATCAGGCCGTTAAGGCGAATACTTTTCCTCTTTTGATCCTCCCTGTAGGTATTTCCAAAAATCTCAACCGGTTGGATATCTACATCGGAGATATCTATATAGGAGAACCTATGTACCAAATTTCAACATCCTACTTCCAGCGGTATTGCCAGGCCGTGAAGAAGAAAAATTCCGTCTTAACTGTTATCTACACTGAAAAAGAAGCCTACATACCAAATATCAACTTTCTAGATACAGCAGTTTGGGTAGGCCGTTAAGACTCTTCGCCCACTGAACCCCCACTTCTATCATAACCCTGGCCAATGTGTTAGCACATACTCCAAGGAAAATATATTTCTAATTTCATGGCTCTTGCTAAAGGGGGGTTGGGGGTTTCCCCTTTTTTACCTAAAGTTATTTCTAAACACCCCTTTCTAGCGGATGAGAGAACTTATATACGAAATTTCAGCTTCCTAGCTCCAGCAGTTTGGCGATGTTGAGTGTCTGGGTCAGTCAGTAATTCAGTCAGTGACGTTATCCCTTTATATATAGAGATAATTATATAAATGCAAATTATATTCTTATGCTTGGGGGAATCGATCCCCCAAGCGCCAACTAACCTCTTACACTTTCGGAGTTGTTAGACTTTGTGTTGCCAGTTTAATATCTCAAAAAATGTGTTTCTTCTTTATCATTTCTACTAACTTATGTCTTCAATTTATCGCTTAAAGAAGGTGTTTTTATTAACCAATGGAAATCGGCAATAAGAACACCAATATTTAGGGATGGAAAGAGGGATGATGTAATGTTGAGAGTATTTAGTGAGTATTGTTTAGCTGCTCTTGAACATGGTAACCAAGTCAAAGTAGTTCACACCGATTTTTAATCCAATCTTTTTTTTAAATTGCAGCATTTTCGCTTTCATTCAAACTTTTTAGGCCGGATAAAGTCGTATTTATTTATGTATAATAGGGAATGTAAAGTTGTAATTGAAGGCTATAAATCCAGACCCTATACGAAAACTTTGGGTCCGTTGTTTTTAATTTATTTATTAATGATAGCCTGCATTAAAATTTAAGCCAGTGTCTGCATATCTCAATTTATAGGTCACTGCATCCTATTTCATATTAGTAACCACGACTCAAAATAAGTAAAATCCAAACTCGGCTTAGTTATGGTATTTGATGTCGCTATGTCGTTTGTACCCCACATTGAGTACATCGTTTCTAAAGCTTATAAAATCAAGGACGGTATAAAACTCAGGATGTACAAAATACCAAATTATTAGCTACCAGTATAGCCCGGCTGCCATGGTGCCAACACTATGAAATCTTAAGGGCTAACTATATTATACTTTTGCTAACTTAAGCTACTGTCAAAAATCAACGAAAAGTCTGTCAAATGCTTAATCAACTTATTGAAGACTTTTTGGTGGCTACAATGTACTTTTTGAACTTAAATACTTACTACACTTAGTTGCAAATATTTGTACTTTTGCAAAAACTGTTTTCTTCTTATATTTCCAAAATATATGTGTCTTTTCGAAAAATATTATTTAATGTGTTCAATTTATAAATATTTTACAATTAACGAGTAAATCTATATTAATTTTAAATAATTTAAAGAAACAAATGAAAACATAAATAAAAAAGTACTAAAAAATGCAACAGTGCTTGCATCTTAATCGAAAAACAAATACAAAACCCACCCCTTTTGTTATACATGCACGTTTGTTTTTTAACATTTTCAATTAAATTTTCTATAAAAATATTTTCCGCGTACATTGCAGTTTTTTTTTCATAAACAGTTTTTTTAAAAACACATGATTCCTTAAGTAAAGTGCGGTCAGTTTCGCTGTTTGCTTAAGCAAATGACACTTGACGAAACTTAACGAAAAGTTTGTTAAGTACAATATAGTCATACACATTTGATTACATGTATTCGCACATTTGCTTAAGCTAGCAAAAGTATAATATAGTTAGCTCTTTAATGGTATTGGCACCATGACAGCATGGCTAAACTGGAGGCTAAAAATTTGGCATTTTGTACATCCTGAGTTTTATACTATCCTTGATGAAATACTTGCTTTTTCAAAGAGAAATTGTTCCGAATTTTCTGACTCTTACACACTTACACACTTACATATGCATATTTATATTTCGTTTGTGAGATCTAAGTTAGAATATGCTTCTGTTGTTTGGATTCCGTATGTATCTACCTATATCCCTCGTATTGAGAGAGTTCAAAGTCTATTTCTAAAATTTGTCATTAGATCACTATATTTTTTGGAGTATATTCCATATGAATCTGAATGCCTGTTTATTGGTTTACGGCTTTATTCGTATTTGATATAGTCAATAGTAGTATTGATTTCCCTGACTTGTTATCATTAAATCTATTTTATGTATCATCAAGAAGTCTTAGGTTTATTGACGTTCCAATTTATCAAACGAATTATGCTAACAGATAGATCTATACGTTTAAAAATATTTAATTAGTGTTTGCTACTCCATAGTAACATGAAATAATGATCTCGAACCTAAAAAACTCTAAAAATATTTTAATATTGTAAATAAATTTAATCTGAAGGAAGTTAATTTTTATTAAGCAAGGTTGTTCAGAGTTCGCTTAAAGCTTAATATTAACTTGTAGCATCACCATTAAGGAGTTTTTTATTTCTGAAAATAAAATATTTCAAAGGAATTTTTTCGATCAAGGATATTGTATTCCGGTCCTACACTGGAAATACAAGTTGAAGTTGGTGTTTTCGTTATACTGTACAACAATTTCAAAATTCTTTCCAAAATTACGGGGTTCTGACATTGGATTCTAGTAGAGGAGGCAAAAAAAATATACGCGTGACGGCGTTTTCAAAAATCACATCAGAATTTCAATTTATGGACGGTTAAGGTTTATCCCCTTTGCCTGTTTGTGCGGCATATCAGTATATGAAGGTGTAGGGTATGTTCAGTAACATTGTTGAAAATATTATTCGGTAGTTGAATGTCAAACCTTCTCAGATTCGGGATGACCTACATATATGAAATATAACTAAATTAACCCTTAATGAGCAATCTTGAATTAGACTGGTTTTTGGTGTTTGTGTTAAGTTTTAGGCTTTGATGTGTTCTAACATATGTAATAAAAATTTATGGACAACATTTATGTAGGATATTTCTTTTCCGCCCTCTCCCGTCTTAGGGGTGTTTTTACGATTTGTTAGAATAGAGCCAAAAATTACTTGGTGGATTTTTGGAACAGGCCAAAGGATGGAGGAAACACTTTGTAATTTTTTATTTTGTAAAAAATACACAATTAAAATTAATCCAAAATGTGGGATCACAGGTGTGGTTCACTGACGGCTCGAAACAGATCAATGGGAGTGTGGATGCGGGCGTCCACAAGGGGTGCCCCCTTATAATTATTCCGACAGTCAAGCGGTACTCAGGGCATTATTGTTCTTTTACGTGTCGTCTAGACTTGTCCAGGACTGCATTGAATCTCGCAAGAGACTAGGTGGATCTAACAAATTAATCCTAATCTGGGTTCCTGGGCACGAGGGGCATGCGTGCAATGAATGGGCTGACAGGTGGAGGGAATCCAATACCATTGATTGCTGGAATGCTACCATTGGCCAGCGCATCTAGTGCAAACTCCAGGAGACTGCTTTCTTTTAACAGAAGGACCTTAACAGGAGTTTTCACTAGACACTATAATGTCAGATACCATGCATATACACTATAATATTTTAGGGCAAAATTAGGCTGCACAAAAGATCGATTTTGGTTGCGGTGCATAGGACCTTTCTAGAAAAATGATAGGCTCTTATCTTAAATTTGCATGAAAACAGATTGTATTAAAATTCATTATCTTGAAAAATCATTTTTTTTTCAATGGAGTATAACAGTTTTTTCAAGTGAAAACCGAGCAATTTACTGTGCTTAAATTTCAAATAATTTATTTTTTTATAAAAACTGTATAAAAAATTATGAAATTTTTGATTTTATTATGGAAGAATATTTGTTCTGATTATTTTATAGCTTTGAAAAGATGATACAAGAATTAAAAAATGTGACTAACAAATAAAATTATTTTTTTTTAACTAATTTGCTGTTTTTTAGAAAAAATATTAATATTTTTATTAGAAATAATTGCTTATTATTCATTCTCTGTTTAATATGATTTTTGAAAAGGGTCCTTTTTTAAAAGGGATATTTCCATACACAATTTCAAATTGAATTCGATTTATATTTTACACCCTCCACCATATATGGTAAGGGTATGTATCAGTTTGTCATTCTGTTTGTAATATGTCGAAATATAGGTTTAAGACCCCATAGAGTATATATATATTTGTGATCCTTATAAAATTATAAGCCAATCTAGCGATGTCCGTCTGACTGTTGAAATGACGTCACGGCGCGAAGATGCAAGCGAGGGTGCTTATTTTTACCTAATTTAATGAACATCCTCTCGAGTAAAATCGGTCCAGCAGTTATATTTTCCATACAAATGGCGTTTATTTAAGTAGAATTTCATAGTAGTGACTGGCAAGAAAAATATTTTCGCTTGTTTTTTAACCAGTCCCTTAGAATTAAATAATATTTTAAATTCACCTGAAAAAATTTATTTCACAACTAAAATTTTTTCAATTCAAAAAAAAATTTTTTCACCTCTATAATATACTATTAAAACAATGAAAACATTTTTTAAGCCTGTTTTACTTGTTTTTGCTTCAAATTTTAATAAATTTTGCTCGTAGCAAAAATTTATACATTCTCTGAATTAGAAAAGTTTTCATAAATTTTAGGAAAAATAAAAGGGGTAAAGTAGATTTTGATATAATTTTTTAGAATATCTGTAAAATACGTAACGGCATATACGATCGCCAACTTGGTTTCTAACCATTAACACGGTTAAAAAAAATTGGCAAGAATGATATTAAGGGACACACTACTGAACGTATAAAATATTCATGCAATTCTAGCGCTTCATATATTGTAGATTGTTTAAATTAAAATTCCGAACACACCAACAAACCATAAATCATCTTTTATCTGATATAAGAAGAGTCGCATCACCAGAGCACAGGGCGCACGCCTTGTTTTAAAAACTGTTGTAAAATAAAGTTAGGCATCATGTGGTCAGCAAAGAAAATTCTGAAAAAATGTAATTGTCATTAGGTCATTTAAGGAGTTTATTAAGAGAAAAATAAAGCAAGTAAACAATTATAGATGACCAAGATAAATATTATACATTTAACTGTCAGCATCTCAGAATTCTGGCTTAAAATATAATATTGAATATGTACAGTGCATCATAAATGTAAGTATCCGCTGCATGATTTGCTCGAAAAAAAATTCTTATTTGGCGATTATCATATTCAAATTTTATAATTTTTTATTTACACTTGTTACTCCATTCATAACAACAACAAAAAGTATATCAATTTTGTGGCAAAATTTGTTAGAAAATGCCAATGTTGGGGTCACTAAAATAAGTATGCAATGAGAAGACTTGATTCGTGAATTGACTTTAATTAAGAAAGCTTTTGTTTCTATAGATTAATACGACCCTACACAAATAACAAAAAATTAAAAAAAGGGTTAAAGTAGTTAAAATCTAAGGATTTTAAGGATGCAAGAATAGAATTGAACAAAGAAAAAACCTTCTGAGACACCGTAATTTTTTCTGATGAGTCATAAATAAATACTCATTAATTGGATGGGCGTGATAAAATTTGTAGAACGCCAAATTCCAAACTAGAACCTATGAACATGACTGGTACTGTAAAACAAGGGTGTGGATCAGTCTTGAGATGGGCACGTAAGCGTTTTTTGACTCACGCGGGATCAATTCGTATTTCGCTCACGAAATACGAATTGAAAAAATATTTCGAAAAATTAAAAATAAAAGAATTTATTTCATCACTTGAAACACTTGAAGTGTTACCATACATAATCGAAAAAATAAAAAAAAAACGATTAAAAGGAATTATCACTAAAAATGCAGACAAAAAGTCGACACACGCACAAATTTGTTTTACTGCTCACTCACGTGAACCAGGAAATTTAGTGTCACGTGTCCACCTCTAGTTCAGTCTTAGTTTGGGGAACTATGGACAAATACGAGGGCGGGTCAATAAGTCAGTGACTTTTTGAAATTTTCGGCTCAAAATTTTAACAAGTTGCGTCATTTAGTTTGTGTTTGACAGCCATTGATAGCAGAGTGCCGAGTGATTTGATTTGAGGATTTTGGGGAAAATGTCAGTTTTTATGGCAAAAATTCATAAATTTCTCCCTCATTCGCACTATTCTCCGGACTTAGCTCCGAGTAACTAATTCTTGTTTCCAACTCTGAAGAAATGGCTTGGCGGAAAAAGATTTGACACCAATGAGGTGAAAAAAAATTTTTCACCTCCATAATTTCACTTCTAAAGTTTTTTACATTATTTCTATCAAAACAGTGAGAACATTTTTTAGGACATTGGTGGATGGTATTCAAAAATTTGGCACTGCCGTATAGTTTTTGAAATAATACAATAAAGTTTTAAGAAAAATAATAAATATTTATCAACCCTGCGGGAAAAGGACCTACACGAGGACACGTCACGTGACCGGTCACTTAAACGGGGGTTGTGCTAGGAGGGGGCAATTGCCCTCTGTGACATGTCAAAAGACTGGTCTCAAAGAACATGTCATGACTCTTAAAACTGGCCACGTGGTAGTACTTTAGGAAACGGTCCTCTTTTCACCTATCTTGTGATATGTATTTTCGGAACCGGTCCAGTGTTCACCTATCACGGGACCGATCCCAATTTCTTACTGATCCCTTTTTTCCCGCAGTTAACATTTATAATATTTGTCAACTATATTTTGTGGTTACAGCTCAAACGTCTAACGTGATTTAAAGCACCTTAAAATACGTTCATAATGAACACCAAATTATGTATTTTCGTTTTTTTTAAGTTTTCGATTTAAAATTTGTATGAAATTTGAAAGTTGAAAACTTTAACGTATAATTACATGTGTCGCAATATCTAATTCACCTCTTCAATATTTGGCAGTTTTTTAACAACTGACAAAAATAACTTAAATTTTACAAAATACGCTAAGAAATAATAAATAAATGTTTTAAAAATAAATGTTAATAGTAAAAAATTTAAAAATTGTAAAAAATTTAAAAATTAAAAAAAAAACACCTATGTGTTTTTATCTAGTGTTCAGGAAAGCAAAAAAAAACTATTTTGTCAATTCGCGACATTTTTTTAAGATTTCTGAATTTTTCCTTAGCCCATTTAATAATATAACGCCTTCGAAAAAATCCAATATCTTTTAGGGTCTTAGAGTATGATATTTTGTAGGACATTTATGTGTTGTTCCAAAGTAACAAATTGCAAATAATATATCAACTTATGCGGAGTTTACATTATCTGATTTTCCATCTGATTTTACCTTAAGAAAATCAAATTAAAAATCCTATAAAATTCTCTTTGGTTAACGACTGTGAGTTTAAACCTTCAGATGCAAATAATATGCAAAATTGCTGCTTAATTATTTTAAAGCGCCAATTTCCTTTACAACTGCTTTGTTTGTGTTTTTCTTTGTTTGAGAGAAAATGCAACTCTGATACCATTTGATTTTCATAGCTAGATGTTGCAACGAACAATTTAAATTGATAAATATGATAACATTAAATACGTTCCCCCAATAATTTGTACAAAAAACATATGATTGAAAAAATGTGTTTAAATTTTTGTAAATCCAAAATAAAATGCTTTACAACTACGTTGTTTTATGCAAATGCAAAGCAACAAATATTGTTAAATGAATTATAGAAAAGATAAGAAAACCTTCTTAAGATTTTACAACAATAATACTTTTTTCATATTGACCAGTTATATTTATTTTTGTATTTGGTTTTACAATCAGCTGTTTGACAAACTTGTAAATTATTGCAAATTTTCTGTTCGCGTACTTTTTTAGAAAGTTTTTATTTTGAGAGTAAATTTGTCTTACCCTCTGTAATTTTGTTACTTAGTAATTCTTGCTGGACTTAACTGAGAAAAGTAAACGAAAGAACCTATTTATAAAACATACAAGGCAGAATAATACAATCGCCAAAGTGAAGGTCGGTTATGCGTTGGCATAACGAGGGGTTAACAATTCTCCAATTGATAAAAGCCGATTGATAATAGCGGAGCAAGATCACCACCGTTGCCATAACGACGGGTATTCAAAAAATTTTATACCTTGAATTGAATAAATTCTGTAAATTTTTTGTAAAGATTAATTCCAGCTCAAACCGCACAGCATTCGGATTTGTCATCTCCGATTAAAATGAAATTCGCTACAAATATTGTAAATGGGTAGTGTTTATCAAATCATTAAACCCTTTCGGTTTTCAAAATATGACGTCATGAAAATTGGCAAAAACGTCAAAATATGGAAAAAGTGTCTATACAAAGTCGCCCATAACTTCAAAACTAAATAACCTAAAATTTTCATATTGGTACCATTTTAAAAGTACCAAATTTATCTCGACGGGTTCATACGCAAAATCTTTTACATGCTATGAATGTGTATAACTCTATTCATGTATATATAATGTTTACGACCTTCATAACTCAAGAACCAAATGAGTCTCCTTAAAATTTTGCCACAAATGTAGAGAGGCCTTAGTTTTTAACATATATTTTTTTCAGAATTTAAAAAAAATGGATTTTGACATATGGGTCTTTGATCATTAAACTTAAAAAAATTACCTTTTAACTTAAAAAAAGTTTTATGAAGGTAAAGTTCTCACCTATAAAATGGTACCAATAGGAAAATTGTAAGTTGTATAGTTTTAAAGTTATGAGCGACTTTGTATGGGCACTTTATTCAAATTTTGACGTTTTTGCCAATGTTTATGACGCCATATTTCGAAAACCGAAAGAGTTTGGTGGCGGAAGATTAATTACTTCATAAACGGTACCCATTTACAATATGTATGGCGAATTTCATTAAAATCGAAGATGACAAATCCGATTGAAAGATTTAATTAAGATGTCTAAATAGTACACAGGGCTTCACTATAATAATACTTGTTTAAACATGTCAAATGTAATAAAATCTCAAAAAGATAATGGGCCTGATTAGGGTTAGCGTTGTCGAAATCCACAGTTAGACGTTTTAACTAAAAATTCTTTAAAAAAAACAGTTTTTGCAAGCGAGTTCACCTTATATATATGCTCGAAATAACAATAGATTTGTCGGAAGAGCTGTATTTATTTTAAAATTTCGAAATAAAAATATCGTTTTATACGCAGTCTCATTTTTTGATGTTGGCAACACCAACCGCAATCAGGATGAATGGTTGTTAGAGTATTAAAAAACCGAAACCGATCGGTTTCGAATATTTTGTAAATTCGAAGAAAACCGAAAACCGGTATTTTTTGTTCGGTTAACCGGTTTTTTTAATTACATCTCTTTTATTTTTTCCGAACACTTTTATAATCGTTTGTTTGGTTATGAAGATTATTTTTTCAAAGAATGTATTTTTTTATTTTTATTACTTTATATATTAGTCCGGTTTTCTACAAAAAGCGGAACCGGTTTTTTTAAAAGGCCGGCTTTGAATACTCTCATGGTTGTAATACTAATAAAAATAGCAACTTTCCGCATGCAACACACAAATCGTTGCCAAATAATTAGGTGCATTTCAAATAATTATAAATTATTCAGCAAAGAAGTTTTCACAATGAATGTTTGCGAAAAACTTTTTTAGTTAAAATGCTCCTAATTTCTTGCCAACGATTTGTTTGTGTGTACTGGCAAAACAAATGTTTAACAAACAAAACAGTATTTTGCTAGTACATACAATTCTAGTTTGGTTATTGCTTAAAGGGTGCTACTGGTACTAATTTTTTGCACGGCTTGCAATTTCTGGCTGGGATAATAATCCCAGTTAAAATTTAGAGAATCCGGAATGAAACTCAGAAAAGCCAAACCGAAATCCACTTTGAATTTTAATTGTGAATTCTGAATTTTAATTGCAATGCCTCACTCTCATCTTAGCCAAATACTTCAATAACTCTTGTATCCTAATTTAAAAAATAATAAACATCTTTGTTTTGCATGAATCCATTAAGAAAATTAATACCTCTGTGGTCTAATTTGGATATTTAGTTTGCAATTGAGTCTCGAAATATTACTAAAAAACTATTAAAAAAAACTGTTACAGCTTTATTTTTCCTGCGGAAAAAGGGCCTATCCCAGGACACGCCACGTGACCGGTTCATTGTGATAGGGAGTGGTCACGGGACCGGTCACTTTCACATGGGCTTGTCCTAGGAGGGGATAGGTACTTTAAGAAGCGGTCCTCTTTTCACCTATCTCGTGATATGTATTTTCGGAACCAGTCCAGTTATCACCAATCTCGGAACAGGTCGCAATTTCCAACTGACCCCTTTTTTCCCGCAGGGTTGATATAAAATCAAAGGCAAATGTACAGTTATTAAAATTTGCTGACTTAACTTCTTAACGCAACAATAAAAAAATACACGGCGCACCAACACATAAATTAAATTTTTAATCAAAAATCTTCAACATTTTCAATTAAAGTTTCAATTATATCAATTAAAATTTTATTAAAATTTTCAATATTTTTTATTAAACATGTATTGTGTGTATATGTTTGTGTGTAATTCATCAACGCATGGAAGCAACTGTTCTTTTTTATTTTCTATAAAAAACACGAACAACACAAGGAAGAAATTAAAAAATATCATCTAAGTGCTTTTAAATAAATAAGGGTTGACGAAAACTTATTTTGTTTTGCATCTTTTACCCTTTTTTCTATAATATTTTTTTCGCAACGCATTTATTGTTAACTACCAAATATCGTTTTTTTAATTTTAGCTAACAAAAGCTAAAAAAAAAAATATTATATAAAAAAGGAAATTAAAAAAATAACCTGACACTTTATTATTTATGTAAATAAAAACAATTTGTTTTCAAAAATATCTGTTTTAACCAACACTAACAAAATATTTTTTTTATCTTTACTGGTCGAGATGTCAAGATGAACTAACAAGTGCATGCCAGGTATAATAAATGCATTTTCAAAATAGTACTAACCAGTTTAAGAAATGGTACTTTTTCCACCTTCATAGTACCAAAAAAAAATTACTTATTATTTTTATTAGGAGGACAGTAATGGTAATGTAATAAATTGTAATTTATGTAATCTTATGGCATATTTTTAAAATTTAACATATGCTAAGGGTAGCTTAATTGGCGCCGTATTTTCCATTTTTTTATTACAGCGAATTTTTTGCTAATAAGGCAGAAGGATAGATACGAACGCATAAAAAATTACAAAAAGCACAAAGAAACTTAAAAATAGGAAAATTTCTAAATACTTTATTCCATAATAGTTCATAGGAGTACCATAGTACTTTTGAGGTTCCAAAAATCCCTAACAAATTGTTAAATAACACAGTTTAACACAAAAAAATACGGGGTTTCGACGATAGATTCTTGTTGGCGTTTTAATAGATCACATCGGAATTTCATTTTAGAGGCGGTTAAAGTTTCCCAGCTCTGGCCTGTTCTTGCAGCATATCGGTATAATCTTTACATCTGAGGTGTAGGGTATGTTCAGCATCTTTGTAGATAATGGTATGGCAAATATATTTGTAGAACAAATTAACCCTCTAACTCCCCCTCATATCGGAATTTTTTGGATTTATTCTAACAAATTATAAAAAACACCCCGAAAAATGGGAAGGGCCGGGATGAAATATTCTACAAAAATGTTGGCAATAAAATTATATTATATATGTCAGAACACACCAAAACCTAAAACTTAACACAAACACCAATCAAATTCAAGATTGTCCATTAAAGGTGAATTTAGTTATTCTTCACATCATCCCATCTTCTTGGGACACCCTTTATATATCAATCTTTTTAAATTTTAAAATACACCTTTAAAAACATAATTCCTTGATTTAATTTTTAATTCTGATTCAATTTTCAACGAATAGATTTGCAAAATTCTGTACACTGTTTAAATAATTGTCTACTCTTTCCAATTAATATTAAATTCACGGAATCAATTTGATTTTTGTTGATTCTTTTCATAGAATCAATCAAATTGATTAAATTTTATCAAAGCAAATAATCAAAAATCGTTCGCGAACAGAATTTTCAACCATACGTGGAATTTTCGGAAGGTTCCAGTAAACGTGATACATTGTTTTATTACAACAAAACATTATATAACTAGTTATAAGTATTATCCCTTACAAGGAACGTACCCCAACCTAAGAAATATGCCTATTTTTTGTTTTTTTAACTTTATGAATTTTGATATTCGTTCTATTTTCGATTTTATAAAATTTATTACCAATTGTAGTCAGAAAATTTTGTTTTCGAAAGCTTTTTCTTCAATCTATTTTAAAAAATACTAAAAAAATTTTTTTTTGACTTGTTTGAAAAATAGGTTCTTTTTTATTTTTTTTTTAGGAAAGCTAGAGTCTTCTACTTTGAGAGCATTGTGGTCGCTTATTAATTACAATATGTTATTAGTTATATGTGTCCAAATTTTGTTTTTTTTTTTGAAGTTATATGAAAAATCTTCAAAAAAATATAAATAGGAGTGAACCACATAGCAGACCTACCCCAATGTGATAAGGGAGAGTAACTTATCTAATAAATAACAGGAGTTCAACATTATACATAATTATTTTCATATAGATTTGACATTCAGAATCACTAAAATTTGGTTATTTTTCCAGTTAGGAAGTCTACAGCACTTGTTATGTTTATTTATGGAAATAAACATTATTTTTTCAGTGCACATATCGTCATCGCAAATTCAAAAGGCCGTAAAAAAAGAAATAAATAAGAATCTACTGACAGAATGGTTATGATGTATTTCGACAAACTAATTCGTGTTTTTAATGAATATTCAAAGTTGTGTTACACCCTTTCCTCGTATAATAACACCGCGTTATACGAATTAGAATACAAGCCAACTTTATGAGAGAAAAGGTATCCATTCGTAAACCACGTTATACGATCAAAGGGAGTAATAAGCATTTTATCAGAAAATTGGAAGAGTTTATAGAAAAAAAGTTATTAAATACAGATGATTTTACTTTTTATTATAACACAAATTATCTTCAAACAAAGAATATGAGTTAATGATACACACATTTTATAACAACTATAATACAATCTTAAATCACCGAATTCTAAAGACAAAGCAATCTACATCCATTTTTGAATAATTGATTGGAAATATAAATCATGGTTAGCAACTAATAACTTTTAATAATAGAAGCATGTGCCATCTTGTTAAGCCGTTTTTATTTCACTTTTGGTCTGTTTAATTTTAAAATATCTTGAACTACAGCAGTTTAACCACTTATCAAGTAATGGTAACTAGTTACTGCTCTTATTACATTTTTTTTAGTTGGTTGTTTCAAATGGCAGCTCACGTAAGCATTAAGTTGAGTAAAAAGGCGACTCCGATTCGAAAGCCCACACGCCCAGTAGGGAGCTTTTATGCGGAGAACTGGATCCAACCCGAAAGATTGAGGCGTGGAATTTCCGTAGATTCCGACCTTTCAAGAAGTTTGTTAGAAGTTTAGAAGTTTGTTGTTTAGATAGTTGCTTTAATTAACCACATAAGTCCCTCGGATATGTAAATAAAGAATTAATAAAAAACCGTAGCAGCAATTCGTACCGCACTGCTAGCGAAGCCTCTTTCAGATATAAATCAATAGGAATAATATGAACCACAGCATTAAAAGTTTCGAAGGGGCAAGTCCTTGTCGCATTAACAACTCCATTACAAGCTAATTGCTTAACCGCATAAAGTTGTTTCGTAACCAGCTGCTTGGTACTTGCTGTCCTCCATACAATATAAGCGTATGTGTATTTTGGGCGTAGGATGGTGTACAACACCATTTTTGGACTCAAACCATGTCCTCCTGTAGTGAAGTATTTCGGTAACGGTATTTTGCGGGTAACGGTTTTCTAATTATTTCGATAACGGTATTTTAGCGATAACTTTATTTTATCTATTTCGGTATCGGTATTTTACGGGTAACGGTTGTTGAATTATTTCGATTACGGTATTTTAGTTATTTCGGTAACTGTTTTTTAAGGGTAACAGGTCTTCAGTTATTTCGGTTACGATATTTTAAGGGTAAGGTTATTTTAGTTATTTCGGTATCGGTATTTTAAGGATATCTGTAGTTTCAATGCACATCGATATCTTTAACCCTTCATGATCAGATTTTGGGGAGATAGATACAGTGGTGGGTAAAACTTTTGCAACTGAAACCTCATTATAACTAAACATTATTATTTATTATCAAAAGGCTTTCAGCATAAGTCTTTATTGTTTTTTTTATTAAATTTATTGCTATTATCTTAAAAAAACAAATAATAACATTAGTAAACTTTAATAATAAGAAAATAAATTATTAACAACATTAGTCGAAATTCAAGTGTTGAAAACATTTGCATCTCTCATAGAAATTAAAAAAGTACAAAAAACTTTTAGTGCAGTATTTTGTGGCATTTAATAACTTCAGTTTGTATCTTAAGGCTCAACTACAATTGACTTAAGTAACTTCAACTTCAAAATTTTTGGAAATTAAAAATTTGTATTTTTAAAATTTTGTTTTATACAAATTATAGTTGGGCCTGAGGTCGTCTATCTGATGTAATTTTGATTCATCTGACCATTAAATATTTTTGCATTGTTGTTGTGTCGAATTTAAGTGGGCCTAGGTAAAGTAAAGCCAAGCTTTTTTGATACAGAGTTTATATTATACAGAGTGGTATATTTTTTAAATTGGTAATTATTTAGTAAGATATTCAATGAATCGGCCGACTATTCCGACCAGTAAACCATCTTTTTACTTTTACATTGAGATGTTGCGCAAAATAATGAGTAATGTTTTCGCACCAGCCCAGTGTAGAAAATAATTCCTAGATATACCTATACAAGGTGTGCGATTTAAAATTTTAAATTTGAATCGGCTATAAAAAAGTACTGATTATTTTTTCAATTTTCTGGTTTTATTGGAAAGGTTGAACTTTTCATTTAAGATCAACCCAATTTTTCAGTACTTTTTCGATCGTTTCGGCTTGAATCTCTCCAATGGCAACTTCGATTTCATGTAACATTTATTCTTAATGGCTCCCCACAGAAAATAATCCAAAGAGCTCAAATCACAGCTCCAATTGACATCACAATTTCTGCTGATTATTCGATGGTTGCGTTGGCTGTGTGGCATGTGGCCCCGTCTTGTTGAAACCAAATGTCGTCTATGTCATTCTCTTGAATTTTTGGAAACACAAATTCGGTAACGCTCACCGTTGACGGTAACGGTGTCTCCTTGCTCATGGCCCACCCAATATATGTTTAAAAAACTAAATAAGTAATAACCACAGATCTGGTGATGTTAACTACCAGAGAACTGCATTTGCTGATAGCAAACGTTCATACGCAATCAACACAAGAATAAATATGTGTTTGCGTTCAAACGCTGAATATACTCCAACACACATATTTGTTGATGATTTTAAATCAATCAAACGACGTGCAAATTGTTTTGTCACTGATTTATAATCATCGGTCGCTGTTAAACCATTGATTTTATTCTGTTCATTCGAGCCAACAATAATTATTTGATGTAGAATAAATCAGAAAAAACAACAACGTGTATGAGTGTAATCATAATTAAAACAAAATAGTTTCTTATCTACATAAAGGGGGTGGTTTTGTAGAAACACATTTCATAAATGTCATATGTATATTAGGGTGGGTCTAAAACACGTTCTTTTAGAATTTTTATTACGAATACCAAATATATTGTTCTTTGTGAAATTTTTTTTTTTAATTTAGGTCGACATCTCAGGCTCGCCCAATCCGGTTAAAGTTAAATATTGCCTAATTTTCCCATCAAAATAGATGAAAAAAAATTTAGACAATATTTAAATTTTTCCGGATTAGGCAAGCCTGAGATATCGACCTAAATTTTTTTTCCAAAAAAATATTTATATTTTACAAAGAAGAATATTTTTATTACTAATAAAAATTCTAAAAAAGCGGATTTAAGTCCCACCCTTATGTAAACAATATCATTTATGAAATGTGTTTCTATTTTGTTTTAATTATGAATACACTCATACGCGTTGTTTGTTATTTTTTCTGATTTATTTAACGCTGACTTTTTGCTGAGTGGTTAAATTTGCAGTAAACATAATCGACATATGATTCAAACTGATCCGAATTACGCGTTCAGTAACATGATGCTGATTTTATTATACAGTGAATTTTGTTGAATTAATAAATGTGAACAATAATTTTTGTGTATGATTAAATCAAGAAAAAATTTGATTTTGCAGTTCTCTGGTAACTACACTCAAAATATTATGTATTTAAAAACGATCTAAAAGGCATATAAATTAATTGAAAACACAATTCAAAAGAAGATTTTCCATGTTGTTAATAATTTTCATTTATTTTCACTATTTTATGGACCTCGAAAAATCCTGCTGTTAAGCGCAAAGTAAATGGCGGAACTGGCTCAAAATTTGACAGTAGTCTATTAAAGTACCACCTACTTGATGGGAGCAGTGTTGCATTTCATATAACTACGAGGGAAGTTCGAAAAGTCACGAACTTATTCATCCGCCCTCGTATGTCAAAAATTTATTCTTAGTTGTTTGATTCTTTTTTTAAACCATAGGGTGGGGTGTGAACTGGCTTAATAATATATACACTAAATTCAGTTTTCCAAATTTCTTTGAAATTCGAAAACATGTTTAAATATTTTTTAAAGAATTTGTAGTTAGTTGACTAAATAGTCACCTCGCACAGTGCCATAAAAAATAAAATTCAACATTTAACTGAAAACATCAACTCTGCAAAAGTATAATATTAAAAGTGTTTAAATGTCATTTTGGTTTTTTGGCGACCATATATTATATTGCTCTCGGCAAACTTAAAAAAGTTGTTGTATAACTAATTAAGATTTACATTGAACTCCGGCAACATTGTGATCTTAAACAAGTGGATTAAACTTCACATATATAGTACATATGTTTTAGTTTAAGTCTCTTTTTTTTGCAGATTTGGTACGATACAATACACTCGACTCGATTGCAATCGGTTATTCAACAGAAGAAAAAAATAAAACAAACGTTTGTACGAGTATGTATGTATATCAAACCTTACAATGTGGTGGCCACTATTGTAATAAGTTCATTCATTTTTTTTTGTTTACTTTGTTCAATGAAGCAGGTGTATGCAGTGGGTAATGCCATAAATTGTGACAATAAGTTTTTTGTGTTGTGTTTATCAACCAAACAACAGCCAGCCGCCACAACATCCAACGCCACCGCAGCAGCTTAGAATGTCCGTACGGTTTTTGAATTTGAGTTTTTATTTTGTGCTTTTGTTCTCCTAAATCGACATTGAGAACCTGCTTGATTGCATGCTGAAAAACAATTTGGTGTTTTTAAGCCGTGATGCCATTTTGAGAGTAAAACAGTTTAAAAAATCGCCAGATATTATTTTTAAATTTTTTGATATGTATATACACTCCTCATGTTTTATCTGATAACTAAAAATATAAGATGCCAGTTTAAACTATTATATAAAGTCCTTTTATTAATCTGAAGATTGATTTTCATTGTTCAAAAAGTTGATCATAAAACAGTTTCAAGGTTGCAATTTATTCCTAAACATTTTCACCATATTTCTTTATCTAAAAACTGAGTCGAACGGCAAAAATGGTTCGAAAATCACTATTTCATCTTTTGGCACCATGACTAATATTTTGGAGTCATCAAAAAGCAAAATCCCCAAAAAAACATAGTGTCAAAAGCACTATCTTGTCATCACTTCTTCTAAGGTATCCGCACTTATTGTTGGTTAATATGTTTGCCGCTTGTTCGGTGGAAGTTTCTGTTATTGTTTGTGGTTGATTTTAATCACTTTAGTTTTATTTGAGATGCTGTCGACTGCTAACTGTTCGCCAGCTACTGCAGATCTTAACACTGCAATGGTTTTTGTGTGTTTTCTTTGCTGCCAATTCGCAACGTCATCGTTTCATGTAGAGTATAGGTAGTGTGTCTACATTTGTGATTGTACAATATGTTCAAAAATTATGATTTCAAATGGTATTTTTGAAATTGGAGACTATAGAGTTTACATGACAAGTTTAAATCTTGGAAATGAAACTAATCTGGAAGAAACTAAAAAAAAATATATTACAATAGTAGCGAAGCAACCATTCCGATATTCTGTACAAAGGATTCAGTTCCTTTATTGACACGCAGTTTTTTGCAGTGAGTTGACCATAATCCATGAATCACATATTTAAAATTTGAGGTGTTTATTTAAAGGGGTTTGTGCAGGCAGTCAAGGGGGAGACTTCTCGTTTTTGCTCCATTCCGTAGGAGCCGAAGGAGGGACTATGTACCAAATTTTAAGTTCCTAGCTCCAGCGATTTGGCAGGCAGTCAAGAGGGTTCATTTTTCATTTTTTCATTTCAAGGGCTGTCGCAGGCTACTTTTGCCCCTCGCCGTAAGAAGCAGATTTCTATTTCGAAAATCCAGTCTCAGCTGATGTCTACCCCAGAGTAGGAACCCTCTTACAAAATTTTAGCATCCTAGCTACAAAGGTTTGGTCAAGCCGTTAAAAGGGAAACTTTTCTTTTTGCTCCTACCGCCGGATGAGGAACACATGTACCAAATTTCAATTTAATAGCTCCAGCGGTTTCGGCAGACGTCAAGGTTGAATTTTCAAAAATACCATCTGAGCAGATTCCCGTAGGCATTTTGAAAAATCCCATCTGCATTGATTTCTACACCGGAGAAGAAAACTTTATACTAAATTTCAACTTTCTGGAACTTGAAAGGGAAAAAGATTTTGAGGGAGACATTTTGTGCCTTGGCCCCCATTTTTACTACGTACCTGACAAAAATTCCTATCGGCTTAAATGGGATTTTTGAAATTCCTACGGAAAGTAGTAAAAACAGGAAAATTCTACCTCTTGATATAAACACCTGAAATTTAAAATATGTTATCCCTGGAGTATACGTATAGTGAGTGATAAGGTATATTTTAAAATGTTCACCAGGAAGGAGGACATCAGCTAAGATGGGATTTTTTGAAAATCCCTTGACGATCTGCCTAAACTCCTTTGAATAGAAATATAAAATTTTATAACTGGTAAAACAAAATTTTTGTAACATTCATACGAGGAGTTACAAAAATGGGGAACCTCATCCTTGACGGCCTCCACAAACCCCTTTTAGCCAGAAACCTAAAATTTGAAAAACATGTTTCTTGGAGTATGAGCTAACTACTGACTAGAAGGAATTTTTGGAAATTTCTACGAGGATGAAAATATCTTCTCTTTGGCGGTCTTCCCTTCTTTTGCCTAGAAACATGAAATTTAAAATACGTGAACTCTGAAGTTTAAAATATGAGGAAAAACAAGTGTGTGATAATGCTCTAATAAGGTAATTTTTAAACCATTTTCATCTGGTGACTCCGGACAATTCTGGCCAACATTTTTTCTGTGCTAACAATGTTTCTGTCCTTAGATCTTTAAATTCTGTGTGAACCTAATAAAATATTTTTGCTTGTTGAATTTCAAATTTTTATAAATCTTAAGTTTTTCACGTTATTAGTTTTCCAAAAATTTATAAAATCGCAAAAGTGTGTAATTTTTAAGAGCCATATCTTCAAAAGTTGTTATTGGATTACCAATCCCAGCAAAACCACACATTACCAAATAATTTGTTAAGTAATATATAGCTATATAAGGTATCTAAAATTTTTATAAAATATTTTTATTTAAAAACAAAATTTCAAAAGTTTTTAAATATAACGTGGTCATGATGGGAACCGAACCTAAGAACTCTGGTTGTTAGCCGTGGACTCCATCTACTGAGCTATCGGCGCCTATAATTTCTGATTGCTTTGAACATAAATGAATAGTTGCGCTTCGTGTTTTCGTTCGCGATGTCGATACGTTAAATACAGTACCCTTTTGCTTACAAAAACATACAAAGTAATGAGTTTAAAAATATATTTTCAAAAATATTTTAATTATTACTTTACGTTTCTAAATCGTGCAATTCATTATGAATGATCAGTAACTCATTACTTTTTGCTTGCAAATAATGTAAAAGGTAATGAGCTATCATTTCAATGTAATGCATGAGTATATCGTACCCATTCAAAGTTTTGCTGGATGCTCTCAAAATATAATATTTTTATGGTAACTCTGGCTCTAAACCATAAATTTTTGTGATTTCATTAGGCTCCATATAAATAATAAACTCCTCCTTAGCATTTCTCCGCATAGAATTCATATCAATTACTAAATTGATATGTTCATATGTCTTTATTTTATTATGATTTACTTATTAGTAATGAATAAGTAATTTTAATTGGAACATTTATTTAAAAAAAAAACAAACAGCATTTTCATTTAAAAAAATAGCAATTGTAAATAAGTCACATTTTAAATTTACGAAATATTTTTTCAAATAAAAAGACGATTTTTAATTAAAAAAAAATAAATAAAATCAAAAATATGAAATGCTATTAAAAAACAAAGCGTTTTATGGATATAACTGAAAATTTATTCGAAAATAATTAAAAAAACATCTTCGATTTAAAAAAATTACCAACTTTGAGCCTTGATACAGCGTGAACTAAATCGAATTTTGAATAAAAGCACAGACATTTTTTGTAATTTAAATTTATATTTTTTAAGAATTAATTGCATATTTTTTAATTTTATTTGTAATTTCTTGAATTTAGATTGTGTTTTTTTATTTCGTACTTTTTTTAATTTCAATTTTCATTTTTGGGAATTTTTTTTCAAGGGAGGCAACTCTCAGGAAATTCTTCCTACGAATTAATGTGTTGCTTTCTTTGGAAAGATGAGAGATGATGGAGAGTTGGCGAAATTTTCGAAGCTTTTTATTTTAGTTCAAAGACCTGTTATGTTATTTTACTTCGGTGGGGTTAAGTGCTATGGAAACACCGAAGCAGGGCGCTTCGAAATGTAACGTGATGTTGCCGTTGTTGGGGATCGAACCCACAACGTTCTGTGTAACAGTCCAACTCGCTAAACATTACACCATAACCCCACCCTCATATATGGGAAATTTTAAATTTTTATTATGGCAGCACCGATTTAAATAATTTCTTTTTATAAAAATAGCTTTTTTTCGAATTATATCTCTAGTTGTAAAGAAAATGACTATACCTACTTACCTTTATTTTTATTTTTTGTAAACAAATACAATTTTAACATTTGGGGCCGCCTTTGTACGAAAGCTGTTTTCGTATATGGACTTCTTCGAAAGGCGACATAAAGCAATTATATTGTATGTCCTGCTCTGCCTTTACTAACAAACGCATAATTCATTTTATCAAATTACAAATACAAAAATTTCAAATATTTTTATGACAAATATTTTTGTATTTATAAAATAGGTGATTTTTTAAGAGCTTTTGGATTTGATTTAAAAAAGATAAATACAATTTAGAGAAATGTATAATCTACACCAAACAGTGCATTGGCAGTTCCTGCAATGCTTCTTTCTGGCTGCTCTTCACACCAAAAACGGCAATTTTATTTGTTCACGTACCCATTCAACCAGAAATGAACTTCGTCGCTTAAGACAATTTTTGATAAAACACATATCTCACACAGCACGAATTTTGATAATAAAATTCAATGATTTGCAAGCGTTGTTCGTTTGTAAGTCGATTTATGGCAAAATTATAGACTAAACTGAACATGTTTGACAGTAAAATTTTACACGAACAAAGCTGAGCTGCCAAAAACAGTGTTGCCAAAAAGAAAGTTGCTAAAATTTCTGAAATTTGGTGATTCCAGTTAAGACTATGTGGTATTGCAATCTCAGTAATGCAATTGGAATCACGAATTTTATTGTTTAAAAGGAAAACAAAAATTTGAAAAATTTTTTAATTTTCATAGAAATTTGGAATCCTGAATTTAGATTAGATTCTACACTAAATACAATATTTAAAAACAATAAAAATTTTTTTCCAATAGTGGAAAGTAGATAAGGGTATTCGACGTGTAAGTCAACCTTTAATTACTCCTTTTTTAGAGCAGTTCCAAAAAAGATAATAGGCGTTAAATTAAATAAAAAGCAAATGTTTTAAAAAAATCAACGATTTTAAAAGCTACAATCGTAACAATATTTATATGGTAGGTCTTAATTTGTAGACATGTATGGAAGCCTGTCAAGCATTGGTTTTCTTTCGTCTGGTGTTCCTCAAAGGTGTGTTTAGGGACGCCTTTTATATATTAATGACCTTCCAATTTTCTTGATCGCAGCTTATGTATCACGTTTTTGTTTGCGGATGATGTATTTTAAATTTATAGTAGTAATCGCGATTTTTTAGACGTTCTTGAGCGCAAAATTATTCCTGTTATGAACGTATTATGCTTTGGACTTCAATGAATTCATTGGCTATTAATGCATCTACATCTAAGGCTGTTTAATGTAATGCTTTTGCAGGTGGTTTTCGAATCAACATGGAATTCGTCAATCAACATAGATTTTTGACAGTTCTTATTGATTACAATCTTATTTTTGAGGGTCATATTAATTACATGAGTTGTATGTTAAAGTATCGGCTGTCTTGCGTAAGCCTTATTTAACTAATTTATTTATTTTATTTATTAATCATATAATTACAAAGTATATGTTAATACTCTAACCGAGCACTAGCAACAAAGGCCTTCGGCTCGCTGTAGCGAAAACAGACCAGAGCCTCTGGTGGGAATTTAACCCACGACCCCCGCACTGATAAGCTAGCACGCTACCAACTAGCCTACCGGGGCGCTCAACTAATTTACATTTGCCTTTTGATGTGAAACCTAGACAGGATCATTTGCTATTGATGCCTCGAATTTTATACGGTCTTGAACTTTTTCTTATTCAAATTCCGCGAACATTAGTAAAGTAAATGGAATTTTAATACTATTGTACGTTTTGTGTACAATATTCGCGAGATGTATAACCCTACAAATATGCCGTTATGGAAATAATGTGGTCTGCCAAAGAAACTTAAGAAAAAAGTTTTATTTACAGGTAGCACGCCGCCACTGAAGTTTCATAGTTGTACTTGTTCTATTATTTTAAATATTTTAAAAATTGAGAAAGATTAAATATAATTATTAGAATCGCGACTCATTAAATCTAACATATTTTTGGGCGTACATTATGAATATGTAATCAAAATTAAATTCGGATTCGCGTATTTCGCGAAAATTTCATACAAAAAATGTTCCACTTTTAACAAGCGATTTCCTTATATAGCGTGATCCATTTCGAGGTTCCCTACTTTTTTAAAGAAAAAACACAGAAAATTAAAATTTAATGGGGAATGTTTATTATCATTTGAAAGAACATTCTTTGGCATTTATTTTTTGAAGATTATGTCTATCAAATGTTGGCCGTTGCTACGTCGCAAATGGTCCATTCGTTGAGTCCAATTTTCGATGACTCGTTCGACCATTTCGACTGGTAACTGGCGAATGACACACGTGATGCTTTCCTCCAAGGCCTGAATCGAAGCGGGTTTGTCCGCATAAACTTTAGACTTTACATATCCCCACAAGAAAAAGTCTAACGGTGTGATATCACACGATCTTGGTGGTTAATCGACCGGCCCAAAATGTGAAATTATGTGCTCACCGAAGTGTTCTCTCAATAAATCCATTGATTGATGCGATGTGTGGGAAGTGGCGCCGTCTCGTTGAAACCAAATGTCGCCGAGATCACGAGCTTCAATTTCAGGCATCAAATAGTCGGTTATCATGGCACGATAACGGTCGCCATTGAAATTTGGACCGATGATTCCACCGGCCCACAAACCACACCAAACCGTTGATTTTTCTGGATGAAGTGGTGGTTCTTGAATCTCTTTAGGTTGTTCTTCGTCACAAATGCGACAATGTTGTTTGTTTGTGTTGCGAATAGTATGCTCAGTAGGCCGATTATGTTGAGCATAAGTTGAGTGAAGTGCACGAAACACATTCCTCACAGAACGTGAATTTTCGTAATAAAGTTGAACGATTTGTAAACGTTGTTCACGCGTAAGTCTTTCCATTATGAAATGCCAAACAATACTTAACAAAAATAACATGACAGCATGACACGACTCACACGTGATCTGTCAAAAAAAGGTTATTGGAACAAGTATCTCTACTTGAATCACCCTTTATTTGGCACTGCGCAAAAGTCATTTTTGAATGATTATATGTCCACGGAATCTTATGTGAGACCGGGTTTTTGTTAACGATTTAATTTTAATAAGCTAAATAATATCGGAAAACTAAAAAGTCAAATTTTATATTCAAATGTAATGATAACTATTACTATTACAGAAAAAATTGAATGTGGTTGAGTTTTCATACAACGCGAATAATTTAAAAACTACAAATTCGTTTTTAATTTTGTCTGTAGATTCGTAATTACCATAAAAATCAAGATCAGATTATAGAAATTTTCTTATATAAGGCATTAGCAAGTTGAATTTTTACTTACATATTTTCAGAAAATTTGGATATTTTGACTAAAATATGTGTTTTTATTTATAAATTTAAAAACAATCGTAAAGTTACAAATTTTTTTTATTTTGATCTCATATTCCTTTTATGTACATTAATGAAGACTATATTGGAAAATTTTATTAAATTATAGCGTATAGTTTTAAAAATAATTCAATTTAAAGTCAACCCTACTTTTTGTATTAATTACTCTAACGACAAATTACTAATTCTTAAAAGTTAACTTCTTGTGCTACTTCTAAATATAAACTAGGCACAGAGAGCTTTTAGACATTAAGGAATAGGGACAATATTGTGGAGATTGCGAATTCAAACTTTGATGTTTTTTTGACCACTCTAGTGCACATATATCTTAACGTGTTAAGAATTTTCTAAGCTGTTCCTTTAGGGATTTTGTTTAGTATTGTAATATTCTCTTTTTTATAGAGTAATGAAAATAGGTGTTCCTGCTGCTTTATAAATATTTCAGGTTTACTTTTACTTACTCAAGTATTTTTTGAAACTTTTAATATTTTTAAAGAAATTTTTAACTTATATATTCTATAATTTATACTTATATAAAAATATTTTGTTTTTTTTTATTTAAGCTGTTGCAAATCGGACTTTGAATGTTCGTACTTTTGATTGGTATGTATATTGTAAGTAAAATATAGTTTTTTCGTATAGGGTTGAACTAAAATAAATGTTATTTAAAATAAAAAACCATATGTTTTAATTATTTCCATGTACGATAAATTATCTTTTAAATCTTAACTATTATCACTTTCATTAAAAATAAGTAACTATTGTTATCCTTCTTAAAAATTATTAAAGTAATTAGTCACTGCAGTCCATATAAGAAACTACTTATTTCTATCCCTACAAGTAACTTATTACAAAAGATCTAATTGATAATGAGTTTAAAATCAATGAGATACTTACTAATAAGTAACGACTTATTTTACTCATTTCAAGTATGTACTTATTTTAGCCCCTATTGCTAAACAGTGATTTCCTTATTTAAAGTAAGGCTTGGGAAACCTCTTATGATACCACTATGTTAAAATAATGTATTTTTTTACGAAAGTGTAAATATATACTTACATTTGATTTCTGATTCCATTTGCCATTACCTGGTTTTGCTGGCTCTGTTTCAAATTTATTTTTTAATTAAATATGATATAGCGTAGAAAAATTTTATTGATACTGCCAACAGATTATAAAGAGGTACTGAAGAGATGAATTATAACAAGATAAAAGAGTAGGGACAGGACATAAAAAAATTGTTTAACCAACCCTCGGGGCACAATAAAAGTCCCATGATAATATTGTTTATATGATTCTATTAATCAATGATATGTTTATCAATTCCAAATAAATAAAAGTCTATTGTAATTAAACTACTTATTTCGTGAACAAAATTAATAACCAACTCTAATTAATCTGTTATCTTTGTGTACTTTTTGAACATAGAGTATATATAGCCCATCTATCGATCTACAAGCCATTTGTTTGTTAAGACTCTTTTGGTTAGTTGATGGCTTTATGTACCACTATGTACATTAGGTACCGCCGCAAAATGTTGCCGTTTAATTGGTTATAAATTAATTAAACGTCGATTAATAATCCGGGTTCTTGTCAGTTTAAGCAAAGCTATCTTGAACATGAACGTATGTGAGGACATTTTAAACAAATTCTGTTGGTTTCTGATTTTTTGCCTCAAATGATATCAACAGTAAATATAGTATTGTGCGATAATAAACTTCTAAAACAGTGCTGGTGAAATTTTAAAATTAAATTGTCAAATTTAAATGTCATGTTCTGTGCGATTGCAGCATTGAAATTTTGTGGATCAAGTTAACAACGAACTCAATGAGACCTGGTATTTTAGTTAAAAATAATATTACCTGCGATATTATTTTTAAGAAACAGTAAAGTTTTACTGACATTTTGTATTTTCGAAGAAAAAATTACGATATTGGAAAATGTTCACCACCACAGTGCCAGTGGCATCATTTTGAAGTTTATCTGTAATCTATTTGTCAATTGCTTGCTATCATTTCATTGCTTGTGATGACAGCTGCACTCTGTTCTTGTATCTGATTCGAGAAGTTTTCGCATCGAGAAATTTATGTTAACCCCACTTTATACAGGGTGACTTAACAGATGATAAATTTACTTTTGTAAAATACCTTATAAGATAGAGAAATAACAAGAAAATAACGCCGTATTATCTTCTTTAGATTAATACAGGGTATCCGCCGGGAAGGTATACTACTTTGTTTTGCCGCCATTTTGGTAAACATTAGTCTTGACAGTTCATACATATTTGGCAGTCGTGAGTGGACACGTGGCAAATTTATTATGGAAGAATATTCGATAAACCAACGTGTTTTAATCGTTAAAACAGCTCGCCAATGACAACCCCGATTTGCATGAAAAAATCATAATGAGTGACGAGGCACATTTTCATTTGAATGGATATGTGAATAAACAGAATAATCGGTTCTGGGCAATGGAAAACCCTCAAATTATTCATCAGTCACCTTTGCATACATTAAAAGTGACAGTCTGGTGTGCAATTTGGTCAGGAGGAATCATTGGACCTTACTTCTTTGAAAATGAAAACGGCGTAACGGTAACTGTGAATGGGGAGCGATATCGTGATATGATTGAAAACTTTTTAACGCCACAACTGCATGATTTGGGCTTGATTATCATGTGGTATCAAAAAGACGGTGCCAATTCGCATACAGCTAGGATTACAATGGAATTACTGCGAGACCTCTTTCCATAAAAAGTTATTTCAAGAAATGGTGATATTGATTGGCCTCCACGGTCGCCTGATTTGAATGCTCCGGACTTCTTTTTGTGGGGATATCTGAAAAGCAAGGTTTTTGCAAACAAACCAGAAACGCTTGAGCAACTCAAACAAAATATTCGTGATGAAATTAATGAAATACCTCGTGAAATGTGTGAGAATGTAATGAAAAATGTGCTCAAAAGGGCTCGCATTTGTGAGGCTAACAGAGGCGGATATTTATCTGATATTGTATTCCATACATGATTGCCGACACTAAATAAAACATTTATCAATATTAAATCCATTCTCTTTCATTTAATCAAAAATTATAAACAAACAAAGTAGTATACCTTCCCGGCGGACACCCTGCATATATTTAATTGACTGCGGCTCACCCTATAGAGAGAAGAACGTGGTTGGGTTTTTCATGGTTTTTGCGAAAACTTAATTGATGCAACACATAGCAGTCTGTGATGTGTCCGACGAAAGTACTGATACGATTAGTTTTGTTCAATTAATCCCTACTTTTTTGAAGCAAACGAGAATGGTTTGATGAAACTGAGTTTTTCGTCATATTTGGGACGTTTAACAGCGCGAATTCAGCTTTATTTATGAAATCTGTTATGTCGCCTGAAAGTCCTACCAATAAAGATTAAACATCTCTTATGTCAACTCCTTCTTTGTGATGTCATAATCAAAAGTTTTAGAAACCCGGTTTTCTCTATATTCATAGTATTTTCGTATGAATGCAAAAAATTAAATTTTTCGCTATATTTAGCCTTTATTTTACAGCGAATTTATAAGAATATTGTAGTCATACTTTTATACACTGTTATAACGTCTCGAATAAGGCGAAAAACGGGGTTTGTTTAAAACCTGATGTAATGGAAAAATTTTGAGTATTCAACGCAACTCAAACCATTAAAAGGAATTATAAAAAATTCAAAAATGACCAGCAAAAAACAAATGGATGTTATTCTTTATAATAATAACCTAAAAAAAAAACAATTATTTAGTTGGTCATATTGAAAACATATTTTACATACCCAAATATTTTTTAAATTATTTTTATTATTATACTATTAAAACAAAAGCTATTTTAAAAAAAAAAATAATTTTTTAAAAAGTAAAATTAAAAATATCATGTATATCATTTTTTTTCTAAATAACGTTCCATGTAAAAAAAGTACCTTATTCAGAGTAAATGCCACTTTTAAAAAAAGTATAATTTTGCAAAAAAAAAGGAAATTTTTTAAATAAGTACCATATCTTAAAAAGTATCACTTTCGAAAAAAATCAAAACGGGTAAATTTTTTAGGGACTGAAACTAAGCCCGAACGCAAGCACAAACGGTTTCAGGTTCGCTGTTTATAAAAACTTTGAACCCGAACCCGCTGAACGCAAAAATTTAACCAGATTCGGGTTCAAAAATATAAAAAAATATTCTTGCTTTTCATGGCGTGAGAAATGTTTGATAGAAAAATCATAAAGAAATATCACATTTCTTGCATACCAGTTTGCATTGCTCGACACTATACCTTTTAAGCAAATACTTGATGAATCCAGAGCTATTTGCGAACACCAAAAATTTCTTCTTTAGCTACAAAACAAAATTTAAAAAAGCCGTACTAGACTGTCAAACTAGATGGAATTCCAGTTATGACATGGTTTAAGTCATATTGAAATACAGAAGTTTTTATTCGGAGTTACTAGATGCTACATTAACTATGAATGATAATATTTGGAATATTTGTAAAGAATTCGTAGAAATTTGTGCACCTGTTAAAAAATAAACGCTGTAACTACAAGAAGAACAGATGACTTTAGGCGATTTTTGTGGAATCTGGCTGAGTTTTAAATTAAAGCTTACAAAGGATGACAAAACAAACACATTTTCACAGGAATTATATTTAAATATTATAAAATGAGAAAACCACTTTATTAATAATCCACTTTAGATTGCAGATATGTAGATAACAGATTTAAGTTAATGCTAAGTCCCAAAGATGTTGAAAATGCTAAAAAACATATTGTTACAGAAATTTCTGTAACTAGAAATTTCATCACGCGAATTTTGACAGCTGGAAAAATCTAGTGTAGTAATAACTGGAAATAACTAGAATACCTGACTACTCATATAAATACGGGTACTTGTTGATGCAGAAGTTCAGTTGATAATAAAACATCGAGTAAAAAAGTGTGCTATTAAAGTGTTTTCTGTTATTTTAGTGCCTGTTTTAAATAAATAGTGCTATAAATAATTTCAAACAGTGTTTAATATTTGCAATATAGAAAGAACTCGATTTATTTAAAAGGTAAATAAATCAACGATTTTATAGAAGGTAAAATCGTTACAATTGGTGTCAAAAGTGGGACTGCAAAATAATAAGCAGTCATGAAATTGGAGGAGCTTAAAGTAGAACAGCTCAAGAAGGAGTTGAGTAAGTTGAAGCTACCGACAGCAGGTAATAAGACTGAATTACAAAAAAAGGCTGATAAAGGAATTTAAGCGGCGTAACATTGACAATGCGACTTACGAATTTGATGAGATGGAAGCAATGGAGGTAAAGTACCCGTAAAACAGAAGGTAATATGGAGTTAAGCGCAATATTTGCTGCTATGATAAAAAAGATGGAAAAAACGATAAACTGTTAGCTAAGATGGAAACGAAACTGCTAGAAAGATCGAGAGCAGACAACGAGAAATTGTTAGCTAAGGTGGAAGATAAGCTTCAAGAATCTTCTAGAGCTACTAATGAAAAAATGTCTGTGGTTGAAAAACGAGTTTCTGATTTACGAGCATGACGTTGAGAAAAAATTAGGAGATCTGGAAACTAAAATAAATAATTCTCAATGTCAAGAAGGCCCAGTACGAATTATTCAGGAAAGAAATGGTAGAGCAAAGGCCCCTAATTTTGATGGCAGCATACCGTTTAATGTTTTTAAGACAGTTGCTGCCAGAAATTTGTGGAACAATGAAGAAAAAGCCGTATAATTGATTCTGGCCTTAAAAGGAAATGCAGCAAAAATTCTAGAAAGTGTGTCAATCACCTGCCGAAATAATTATGATGACATAATGGTGACAATGCAACGAAAGTATGGTGGCGAACACAAAAAGGAAATTTACCGAATGGAACTTAGTGATAGACTGCAGAAAGCAAACGAGTCGTTGCAAGATTTTGCGACAGAGATTGTGCGGTTGGTACAGCTGACTTATCCGGGCGAAAATCATCCCTTCTTAAATCAATTCAAAATTGAAGCATTTGTGAATGGAATTAGTGAGCCTGATGTAAGGTACGCGGTATGTGCAACGTAAAAATCATCTTTTGCTGAAACTGTCTCATTCGCGCTGGCCCAAGAAACTGCCAAGGTAATTTCTAAGCCGCAGATATGTAAGGTGCGTACGATAGGGCAGAAAATTCTGAAGGATTTAATGACGGTCAGCTGGTTCAGCTATTTAACCCGCAACGAAAAAAAGGACTATCTCCCAAATTACAAACGCATTGGGACGTACCCTACAGGGTGATTAAAAGGTTAAATGATGTGGTCTATAGAATACAGAAATATTAGAGACCAAAGTCTAAGTCTGGAACGACTAGCTGATTATGGGAAGGGGAAAACTATGTCTGTGCGAGACGAACAGACTTAAGTGGGCGGCAGTGTTAGAGAAATTTCTGTAACTAGAAATTTCATCACGCGAATTTTGACAGCTGGAAAAATCTAGTGTATTGATAACTGGAAATAACTAGAATACCTGACTACTCATATAAATACGGGTACTTGGTGATGCAGCAGTGCAGTTTTAAATAAAACGCTGAAGTATAAAGAACTAAAGTGTGGCTAACGTTTAGTCTACTTACATCGTGTTTCAGGTGCGGATCCAGCTCAAGCTTTTTTGATCAGTTTGTCATTCTGTTTGTAACATAAAGTATATATACTCGTGACCCATATGTAATTTGAAGTCATGTTAGTGATGTCCGTCTGTCTTTTGAAATGGCGATCACGGCTCGAAGACGCAAGCGGGGGTGCTTATTTTACCTAGACATCCTCTTGAGCACTTTGTTATTAAAAATGACTTTGTTATTAAAGTTATAAGTGAAAATGTTAAGGTACCTCTAAATCATAGTAGTGATCGGTAAATAATATATTTTCTCATATTTTTTCACCAGTCGCTTAGAAGTGAATGATATTTTATATTCACCTCAAAATTGTATTTACCTATAAATTTTTTTTCACCACTAATTTTTTTTTTACCACAAAATTTTTGTTGACCTTAATAATTTCACATCTACTTTTTTTAAATTTTTTGTATCAAAACCCTCTGGAGGACAGGGATGATAAATCTTGTACTTATGTACCTTTTGAACTATTAGAACCTTAAAAGTGTTGTGGTACTCCATCGAATCATTTGGCACTATTCACAAATGTCCCCTTTTTATTATTTTTGTATTTATGACAAATTTTGTGATCTAATTTCTTTTAAAGGCTGTTTGATAGAAAATGATTTTTTGGGGATGATATAGTTTATACGAGTACCATAAAACATTTTGAGCCACACAATTAGAACGTTTAATGTACTTTTATTCCTAAAAGGATTAAGGATATAAATGTATGTCATATAATATATAACATACATTCGACCGCCTCGGTAGGCTAGTTGGTAGCTAGCTTATCAGTGCGGGAGTCGTGGGTTCAATTGGTTTGTTTTCGCTACAACGAGCCGATAGCCTTTGTTGCTAGTGCTCGGTTAGGGACTTAGGATATAATTTGTAATTATATGATTTATCTATCTAGAAGTTTGTTATTTAGATAGTAGCTTTAATTAACCACATAAGGCTCGGTTATGTAAATGAAGATTTAAAAAAAATATATATTACTTAAAAATGAATTCCGTACAACAAATTAAATTACTTACGGCCGTATGCAAAAAATAAATTACTTTAGCTTTAACTTTCACATTAGTTAACAAACACATTAAGGCTAACAAACGTTTGTTAAAAATTCGTATGCAAAAAACCCACTTTAACAAATAAAAGTTTTAATAAATTTTATAGTTTTGTTCTGGCAATGCCATCATATTTAGTTGTCACTTTATGGTTAGCGATGCTTTAAAACGAATATTAATTCAGCCGGGTAATCAAATCTATAAAAACGTTCTTATTATTTTAACATAAAATAATATGTTTTTTATGCAATCTTTTTCAATTAACTTATTCAATAAAATAAAAACATAAAATGAACTTAATTGGGGAAATTGAGAAGAACTAAACAGATTTTTTATGTTAGAAATGTTTTAAGTATTCGGATAACGAGCTGTATTGATTTGTTTTGATTGTAAGTACATCACTAAACAGTTCTTACATTAACATTGTTTTGTGATGTGTTTTAATAAGTTCTATTATTTTATTTTTGCTATAAAACGATATTTTTTTAAATTGGTCATCAGGAAGATGACTTGTAAATTTTTGGAAGATAATAATTTCCGATTTGCAAAATAGTATTACTTATAAAAACATTACACAATTAACACAAATTATTAATTAATTATGACAATTAATTTTAGCAATTCTTCTTATGAAATTTAAAGTATTTATTTCACAATATACTATTTTTATAAAAAGTTTTCACAAAATTTTAATTTACAAACACGAATAACGAAAACAAAACAAAAAATGTCACTAACATACGTTTAAAGTACGTTGCTTTCTACTTTAAAATATTTAAAGTTACCAAACGTTTACCAAAGGCATGTTAAGCTTATAATCGTTTTTGTATACAACTTCAATCAATTTTGCTTAACAATGGTTTACCAAACTTTGTTAATTTCTTTTGCATACGGTCCTTAGTCTTTACAAAAAATTAAAAAAAGAAAAAACAAAATAATCAGTCCCTTCATAAAAATTAAAAATGTATATATTGCAAAAACAAAAATAAATTATTAAATTAATTATTTAATTTAAATTGTTCAATAAAAATTAATATAAAAAAACACAACAGATAAAATAAATTAGTTTTTTCATAAAGAAGTTGCATAAAAGTTTCGAAAAAATATTCCAAATTAGTGTAAAATAAAAGTTTAAAAACTAAAAATTAAAAAGAAATAAAATTGTTATAATTGAGTAAGATTAAAATATACATCGTTTTTTTAACTAATTTTGGTTTCAATTCTTAAAATAAATTTCTTATCGGTCAAGCGAATATTAGATGAAGCATTACGATTTTTTTTCTTTCATTACATAACCTTAATAAAAAAATTTCAAAATTCTTTGAGCAATCCTTGAACATTCTCAACGTCTTTTATAAATTAAAGCTCAACTCATTCAACTTTTGACTGTGTTAAACCAGGCATTTTAAGATTTTTTTTTAAATTCGCTACAGAAAAAGTGTAGAATAAAAAAAAGTTAAAGGTGATAAATCCACAAAAAGTTGACATGCTATATCTAAAAAACCGGTTGACCGATCTTTTTCATTTGATAATCGTCAATTATTATAAATATTTAAAAACAAATTTTAAATTCTTAAACATTCCGAAATATTAACTGTTTGCGCTGCAAACGCCATTAACAGATTTTTAAACTTATGTATATTTTAAACTGATTTAGAATATTTTTCCACATTTTTTCCGCAATAGGACATATGTTCAAAACAAAATTTTATGCAATTAATAATTTAAATTCAATTTGCTTAAAGAAAAAATTAAGTATACAAAAACTCAACAAAAAAGTAAATGTCAATTCCGTACATAAAATTAATTAAGCTAATCTTTAAATAAAAATTCAAAAACATAGTAATACATAGTATTAAGTAAAAAAAAATAAAAATACATATTGATGACTTAATATAGAAAAGGCGTACTCGATTTTTCGATATTAAACAGGACAAGGAAAAAACTTATGATACAAAAACCGTTTTAATGCAATTTTTATTCAAAACAAAAAACAAATTAGTTGAGACAGATGTGTTTAAGAGTGGTCTACAAGAAAATTTTAAGAACAGGATATTTGCAGTCAAATATTTGGATATGCAACAATATATTACACTAGGCAACAGCCATTTTGTTATTTGGTTCTAGCATACTTTTTCTCATGGATTTGGACCTACTGAACACGAAAATGAATTTTAAAAATTTTTCTGTCGATTGGTTTGCGAGATACAAATTTTTTAATTTTTTTTTTTTAATTTTTGGAGGTACACTTACTATTTTGAGCATATCTTTAGTCTTCTTTGACCTATTTTATCCTACTACTACTCAAATTAAAGACAATTGAGCCGTCTACAACTTATTCTCAGAAAATTTTCAAATCGGGTTAGTAGTTTTGATGTTGGCGGCTTAAAAAGGTTAAAAAACTGCGTTTTTTTTAGTAAAAATGTGGCTGAAAAATTCATATAAAAATTCATATAAAATGTAAAACGCGATGTTAACAGCGATTTTAATTTTTTTACGTATAGCTGACACTTTTCCAAAGAAAATAAGCCCTTACTTAACAAAATCTGATGACAAATGGCCGACTTATTATTTTTTTGGTAAACGACCGAAATTCCGCTATTTCACGATTTTTTGATTTTCATTATTTGCACAGCTTACCTACCCAACGCAAACGAATAAATACATTTGAACTTAATTTAAAATAAACAAATTAGTCTTCGTATATTATTTTTTAATTTATTTACAGCACTACATGCTCATACATATTTAAACATAAGGAGACACGGTTATCAATTGCATTTCAAAACTGTCTGTGAAAGTGTAAAGAAGTTAATATTTAGAAAACGCAAGGAAGACAATGAGTAAAAGACTACGTGTGTTCGAGTGTTTGAACGATCCAGACAATTTCTGCAATGTTTGTGGCCAGTTTATAAAAAAAAAAAATTAAAATCGCTGTTAACATCGCGTTTTACATTTTATATGAATTTTTATATGAATTTTTCAGCCACATTTTTACTAAAAAAACGCAGTTTTTTAACCTTTTTAAGCCGCCAACATCAAAACTACTAACCCGATTTGAAAATTTTCTGAGAATAAGTTGTAGACGGCTCAATTGTCTTTAATTTGAGTAGTAGTAGGATAAAATAGGTCAAAGAAGACTAAAGATATGCTCAAAATAGTAAGTGTACCTCCAAAAATTAAAAAAAAAAATTAAAAAATTTGTATCTCGCAAACCAATCGACAGAAAAATTTTTAAAATTCATTTTCGTGTTCAGTAGGTCCAAATCCATGAGAAAAAGTATGCTAGAAACAAATAACAGACAAAAGTTTGTTATTTGTGACCTAGTGTTATTTATAGAAATGTTAAGGAATTTTTTTAGTAGTTGCAAAACGTAAATCACTGTTTTTTTCGGGTTTTGTAACGAGTTGGAGGGGGGGATTTCCCGTTATCCCCTCCCCCCCCCCCAGAATCACGCCTATTCTATATGAGGTGCCTTTTCGCTTGCCGATAAGCTAACAAAGCAGCATCAACGAGAAGTCCGCAAGTGGTTCTTGCGCTAATTGGTATTTTATTTTTTTTTTTGTCAATTTCGGAACAGATATAAAAGAAAACATTTTTGCCTTGTATCACTATTAACACATTTATCAAAGTAATGCATTATATAACCAACTATCAGTAACTAATTACTTACTATATAAATATATCTAAATAATGCTAAAAGTTATGAATATATAATGCTATGTAATTCCTTATGTATCAAATTATCGGTTACTCATTACTATATATTGAATAAAAATGATACAGGTAAAGAGTATTAATTGCAAGGTAATACATATATTTATCGCACCCATCATTAAAGTTTTCCTAATTAGTAGCCAACGTTTTGGCCGTTACGGTACTTGTGGGTAATCATATATTTAAATTCTGTTTTTGGGGTAGCTTTATATTTCACTGTAAATTAAAGCTTTTTTGCGTATGTAGTTACGTTTGTTAGCCAAAAAGTTGAAAATAAAACTAAACTGGTTCATGATTAGGCTTTACTATGGTGAATTTGTTTACTACTTAATGGTGTTTAAAACCATATTATTGTACTTATCAAAGATTCGAACCAAAAATGTGTTCTATTACAATCAGTGCTGCCTTAGAGGATTTTCCCCCTTAGTATCATTAATATAATTATTGGTAATGAAATATTTTGCATTTGAAAAAATATTCCTAATATCAATGAAACAGCACTAATGCATGGTTTTCACTATTTCATTTTTAATGTCAATTTGTCCAAATTGTTGGCAATTGTATGAAAACGGGTTGTCATATGGTGTCATCTGAGTTTGCAGTCAGTTAGGGTACGTTCGTAAATGCAGAAAATTGCGCATCACTGCGGCAGTTATGCCAATTTATGTTGCTGATGCGTGTTCATCTGTTGCAGATGCTTTGCTACTGCTCAACAACTGCACAGTTTACTTTTTAGAACGTTTTGCAAAAGATAAAAATATGTTCACCACAATAAAATTAACAAATATTATTGAAAATCTTGATGGTAAAATGAAAACTTTTTGTTAACTTATAATAAAAAAAAAATAATTAATAGAACGATGAAATGACTTTTGATTATTAAAAGTCAATTAAAATGAAAATGAAGACTGATTTCGCAATATTGCATCAGAATCTTTAATGATGCCATAGTTGCAAAAATTTGCGGCAGCACTGGCAATTGTTTGCATAAAAAAAGTTTGACGTAAATCAGTGCTGCCTAATGATCCTTTTGAACGTTTTACTTTTATTATGCTGCAGTGATGCGCAACTACTGCATTTACGAACGTACCCTTATGCACACGAGCTGCCGTCTAAAATGACAGACAAGTGAAAACGTCAAATTTCAGTTTGTCAACAGATATGGAAAATTGACAACAAGTTGTCAATGTTTTTTTTTTTTGTTTTGCGATCGCAAATTTGTTGTCTTTTTTCGTTTCAATTTGGGATGGCAAAATATTATATATTTTATTTATACGGTATCAAATAAATAGTTATCAGGTAATTTCTAAATTTTAAGGTAACCTTAAGTGAGTGGAATATTGTAATTTATTTATTGGCCTCTAGGCTTTCAAATTACAAAATGTTGAATAAAAAAAATAAATTTCAATTGTAATTTTTAAAATAAAAAAGAAATGGAAATTTTTTAAATAAAAGAAAAGTGGTCGAGTGAGCAAACGGAGAGGCTTATTGAAGAGGTAGAAGCTAGGGAAGGTATTTGTTTCTTTTTTATCATTTTTAAATTTTTTCCACTTTTTATTGAACATATATTTTCTAATCAGCTGTTTGCTCGCCAAAAGTTTACGCATCACATTTGACCTTTGTAATGAAAACAGGGTGTCAGTCAACTCACACCAAAATTTGACGTAAGTCTTTGACAAGCTCTGCTTAATCGATTTATTGTCAGTTATTAAGATGTAATAAAAACGCATTTGACACAAAATGAGAATTTTATTTGAGTAAGTTTTTGTTGACAGTTCATATGACATTATGAAAACCAGGCATAATGCGTAAAAAACTTATGCTAACAAACAATGGTGTACACTCAAAATAGTTTGTAGTTTATATTAACTGAAAATGGGACTTCAAACAAATAAAGAATCACTTAAAAACCGGTCTACTAATTTTTCATTTAAATCAAAAGTACTTCTCATTTATTTTTATATCTTAATGAATTTAATTACAATATCCGTAAATAATAATTTTTTTTATTTATTTTAACTTCAAAGTCTGTAAAAATAAACGACTGTATTTATTTTTACTTCCAGACAATTAACGATAAAAATATGAGCATTTTTAACAAATAATTTTAAAGGAAAATATTAATTATGTTTTTTTTTTATTTTATAGTCGATCATTTAAAATTTATATGTATGAAATGTATTTTAGTCTGGCTATATATATATATATATATATATATATATATATATATATATATATATATATATATATATATATATATATATATATATATATATATATATATATGTGCACAGCGCATGTTGCGGGGGCGGTTTTTCGTTTCACAGGATACGGCGCATATTATAGGGACTTTTTTGGCTGTATATACAGATGTCTTCAAAGTATGCACAATGAATATATATATATATATATATATATATATATTAGGGCGGGTCGATTTGTAGGGAGTGAAAAAATTCACCAATTTCCCTATGATTTCCGTATTCTATGGGTTATTCCATGAAAATTTGCCGAAGGAACCATACCTCTATCGTTAAAATCGAGTCCCCTACTTTTTGTTGGTAGATTTTTTCCCAAATTGACGTTCGTATGAAATATTACCTACACGTTAACATCCATAACTCAAAAACTATCGATCGGGTTTAATCGCCAGTAGGCTCATTTTGATAAATTTACAAAAAAAAATCTCCAACATTGGTCCAACGGTTCAAAAGTTACGGGCATTTTTGTCCAAATTTTGGAGCCTTTTTCCATTTTTTTCATGATTTTGTCCAAGAATATTACTTTCATGGCCATTTTTTTGGCTCAATCCATTGTTTAATTCAATTTACAATTCAAAACGAAGAGTTTAAGCCCAAATTTATCGAATTCGGTTGATTAATTCATGCGATATTGCTAAAACAAAATAACACATAAAACCAACTTTTAGATTTTTTTTCCCTTTTTATTTTTTTTTTCTACAAAAATTCAAATTAAGAGATAATAAAGTATCTATCAACCTATTATCAAAAAAAAATATTCAATTTGAGTGTAGTAAAAGACAAAATGTGAAAAAAAAACATTATTTTTTCTGAAAGTCTTGTTTGCTTTCAAGTCTGGGTGTTTTCGTACGGCTCTCTAATGTCGTCGCCATAGCGCCTTCTACATTCTTTCCTGCAACTCGTTTAGCAGTGGCAGCCAGCAATTGGGCATGTCTTTCCGTTCCTTGAATGTGTAAAGGAATTTGTGGATCATCGAACGGTGGCACTTCGTAATTTAAATATCCCTCCAAATGTTCATACGAATAACTTTGCGTAAACGGTGGTTCGAATAAAATGGTATCGTCATTTAAATCAATCATATTTGTATATTCCGTACAATTAAAGTTTATAAGAGATTTTTTGTAAACTCTAAGTTCCGTTGGGTCGACAATATCTCTTCGGTAATGTAAAATCTTCTTTATAGCAATGTTTCGTTTTTCCATTCTATCATCAAACAACATAGATAGCAAGATATTTTCTGAGTGTGCAAAATATGGATTATTTTGAATTACTGTATTTACAACTCCAAGTAAATTCCGTGGTAAAAATCGTGTCCAAGTAATAAATTTAAAAAGTAATGTACTACCGTATGCGGCAGAGCTATAATACTTAACATTGAAATACATTGGCGTGTATACTTTTATTATATAGTTAGCCAGAATTTTTAAATTTTCAGTTGGATTATTAGTTGTCACATACAACCGTAATAATCTATTGGCTTTGGTCAGCCAACGAGAATGTGCAATTGGCCCTGGTTTTATGTGAGATAAATCCGCAGGAACCACACCATTAGAAATTGCATTGGCCATTAACATCAAGTACCTCGAATCAGTAGATAATTCTTCTGGATTTAAATCACCAGGAGGCATATTTTCCAAAGCGATTTCCTCAAAATCGGTTACCACCTGAAAAGAAAACATAAAAGCTAAAAAATAGAATAAAAAATGGTAAAGAATTAGCTATAAAAATTACATACCGGAAGATTTTCACAATCAGCAATTTTTGAGCTCAACTTTCCGGTAGTTGATCGTGGTCCAGTGGTGGTTGATTTGTCTAAAGTGTCAAACAAATGTCTAAACGGAAGCTCGTTAAAGTGCAGAAGACACACAAACCAGTGCAGTGGTCTCTTTAACTGTTTTTCGAATAGTCGCAAAATTCCACCGTGTACGCCAGTATTTGTTGGTTCACCATCAGCGCATATGGCAATTAATGAATCGAGAGACAATTGTTTTTCTTGAAAGAATTCGATCAATTTGTTGACTTTGCTTGCCGCAGTTTCACTTTCTAGTTTTGTGTAGCCTATCAATTGAGAATTTGGTTCCCTCAAAACAACTAGATGAGGTTCTTTAACCATCCTTGGATGCAACTTCTCATCAATTTTTTCTACAGTTAGAGCATCATTTTTCCTGCCGTCGAATGAAAATGATATCAAATTCGAGCCATCATACCGCTTACGAAGTGCGTCTTGTCTCCATTTTTCTCTTTCTCTACGAAGTTTACTTTTATCCATGATGACAAGATTGCCATGAGCATCTTTTACGCCCAGGTCTTCCATCAGAGCTGTTGCCAATGCTGATCCCATTCTATCATGCACACCAAATCTGTCACACATCATTGCATAGTTTTTAGTATTGTATCTGGGAGTGTATGTTTGTGGTGGTAGAACTAATTCTGAACCTCCTCTCACATCAACTTCCATTTCGTCATAATGTGGTTCGTATGTAGGATCGTTGCTCACTGGGATTGTTGGTATAGTCGTTGGTATCGTCTCTTCACTTCCACTATCGTGTTCCGGTATCGTTTGTATTCTGTCATTATATTGATCGCGCATGAAATCTTTTAAGTTTTCTGGGATAGATCCACATGAGCAGTCGTTTTCTTTCAAGTTGCATTTACATTTTCCAATGTTGAATAATTGGTTTGTTGATTCTACGAATTTTTTGAATTCTGTTGCGCCTTTTACTCGTTGTTTATCTGCATTACTATATGCGTCAAGAAAATTATTCAATTTTCTAATGATGCTACCTTTGAGTATAAGTTCAATATTAAGTTGATTCCAAATTTCTAACAATCTGTCTGCTACTTGGGGAGTAAATCTTTTATACGAAAACATTTTGCTTTGGGCTTTTGAACGTTCGGCCAAGAAAAAATAGTACTTCAATATATCTCGTTTAGTTGACAGATTAATATCAGGTAATTCACAGCCCACGCCAAAAGAAAAATCATCATGAGAGACCAAATGTTGCAAACTACTGCGTTGGGTATCTGTTGGATTTTGCGATGAACCAGGCTCTGAATCCATTTTTTAAACCGTCACTAAAAGAATTATATATGTTTTTCATAGAATAATAATATAACTATTAACTATAATAGTTAGCAATGTTTTACACTTACCTTTAAATCTTTTCTAAATTTCAAAATAGTTTGATTATTTGTTAGTTATTTCAAGTAACACTTCACTGAAATGACGCTCAAACAAAACTAGCATACACTGGAATCCCCACCCCGCCAACTACAGCTGATTGTTTCGTCCAATTAGAATTGCTGTGTATTTGTTGTTGTCAAAATGACGTCAGCGAAGAATTATTCTTTATAAATCGTATGCAAACCCAAAAAAGAGAGCAAAAATAAAAAGGGAAAAAAAATCAAAAAGTTGGTTTTATGTGTTATTTTGTTTTAGCAATATCGCATGAATTAATCAACCGAATTCGATAAATTTGGGCTTAAACTCTTCGTTTTGAATTGTAAATTGAATTAAATAATGGATTGAGCCAAAAAAATGGCCATGAAAGTAATATTCTTGGACAGAATCATGAAAAAAATGGAAAAAGGCTCCAAAATTTGGACAAAAATGCCCGTAACTTTTGAACCGTTGGACCAATGTTGGAGATTTTTTTTTGTAAATTTATCAAAATGAGCTCACCTTTCCAACGCGCCTACGATTAAACCCGATCGATAGTTTTTGAGTTATGGATGTTAACGTGTAGGTAATATTTCATACGAACGTCAATTTGGGAAAAAATCTACCAACAAAAAGTAGGGGACTCGATTTTAACGATAGAGGTATGGTTCCTTCGGCAAATTTTCATGGAATAACCCATAGAATACGGAAATCATAGGGAAATTGGTGAATTTTTTCACTCCCTACAAATCGACCCGCCCTAATATATATATATATATATATATATATATAATTTTAATAATTTTTCCATTTAAAAAAATTTTCCATGATCTTGAACCAGACTAAAATACATTTTATACACAGGAAATATTAATTGTAACAGAAAATCCGTATTTATATGTAATTAATTCTTTAGACTACTCGAGTTAAAATTTAGATATAACCATATGTGACCTTATCTAATAATATAGTACGCATTATCATATCTTAATTTATATTACATACATTAATTTTTTAAAATCACTTTATATTTCGTTATATATACCCACATCTAGTTATATATTGATCTTTATTAAAATTTAATATGATTTATATAAGATATTGTATATATTTTATCATATAAAATATCTATAACACTATATATAATTTCATACATAATTTCACATGGGCCATATTTTCTTACATATATGTATCACTTATACAGAACCATATATAATTATATATGCTATCTAATATTTGAGATATAATAATATATATTAATTATATATTAATGACTAATATTAACGATATAGTAACGAATCGATTGCTTTTTGAAGTCTACCTCTTAGTTCCATCTTCTGCATTTCCATTTAAGGCCAGAATCAATTATCATGTCTGCTCTCGAGGCTTCTTAAAGTTTAGCTATAAATATCTCGTTGTCTGCTCTTCAAGTTTCCAAGAGTTTCGTGTTGTCTGTTCTAGTAATTTTCAACAGTTTCTTGTTTGCTCTCGAAGATTCTTACAGGTTCTTGTTGTATGCTCTAGAAATTTCTATATTTTCCATCATAGCAGCCAACATTGCGCTCATCTACATATTACCTTCTGTTTTACGGGTACTTACTTTCATTGCTTCTTTTTCATCAAATTCAGAAGAACCAACGTCAATGTTACGCCTCTATCAGCCTCTTTAGTAACTCAGTCTTATTACCTGCTGTCGGTAGCTTCAACTTACTCAATTCATTCATGAGTTGTTCCACTTTAAGCAACTACAATTTCATGACAGCTTATTATATTGCAATTCTACTTCTGATACCAATTGTTACGATTTTATCTTTTAAAATCATTGATTTATTTACTTTAAATAAATCTAGTTCTTTCCTGATTGTAAATAATAAACACCGTTGTAATTTTCTATAGCTACTCTTTATTTACACACAAACTTATAAACGATTACACAGGAGACTTTATTGAAGCTCTATTAAGTTACACTTTAATATAATACACAATTTACTCCGTTAATCACCAATACTGCTTTTGTCTACAAAATCCTGTTATCGCGTTGCCAACTAAACTGCCATGCCACGTCGCTGTCGTATTTATATGTGCGAGAAAAAATAACTAGAATGTGGCAGCACCGTCCGGAAACTGCATACCGGAAACTGAGATTGTTTTTTAAAGTTTGACAGAAGAACACCAATGCAACACTCTTTGTGGCCACAGAAGTTGCCATTGATGGCAACTGTTTTACATTTCAGGGCTGGAATATGGAAATTTATGTTTGTACGAGTAAATGGATATTGATAAATATAATTCCCGTTACAATACCTACAATTTTAGTTTAGTGTAAGTTAAAAAAAAAATAATCGCTATTAGTTGTTCAAAGTAATTACATATCTGCAAAGCTTTGATAATGTTATGAAAGCTCGTTATATTTTGCATTATTTGCAAGCATTAAGTAATGAGTTACCGATTTTTGATTATTGATTACGTATTACATCATTTATAAATGTAAAATAATAACTGAATATTTTTAAAAATCTATTTTTTGACACATTACTTTTCCCATTCTCGTAACCACTTACTTTATCAACTTTAAAGTAATGGATCCATTACTTTAGAGGTGCTAAATTAATGGATCCATACATTACCTTTTGCCTCATTGCCTGTAAAATTCATCAGTGAAATAAGGTGTAAAGTAATCCACGAATCGCTATAGCTACCCATTACTTTACACATTATTTGGTAATGTGTGGTTTTGCTGGGTAAGGTAAAAATAATGATAATGGGTAAGCTAAAAATAATGATAGTCGCTTATGTCTACATTACAAATTACAAAAAAAGTTATTGTTATTGTTAAAATTTCGTTTTAAACAGTCCTTCCTTTTAACATGTTCGCCAGAATCGCTCCTTAAACATTTCGAAACAGGAAAAACTAAACATTTGTACCTTGTCAATTTCAGTTTTGATTTGAAATTCATATATAATGTTCCAGTAGGCATCAAAATTAATAATACTCAGTAGTAATAGATTTTTATTTCACTGATTTATAAAAAGATTTATAAAAAGACATTCGTACGCACTCAACTTGAAAAAAAAATATGAAAACTCAAATTTTTTTTAACTTTTTATAAATATTTAATAGCATTTTAGTAGAACAATTTTTGAGAACAAAAAGAAAATTATAAAATATGAAAGTTCTCCAAATATTTTGGATAAACTTGCGATCGCGAACGGGACAAAAAATGTAAGTCATTTTTTTCGGTGTGTGGTTTTGTTTAAAACTCTGCGAATTTCGTCAGTTTATTAAATGGAGATTATTTTTTAACTAAAGCAGAGATATAAAGATTTTATTTAGCATTTTGTTTTTTTTTTATTATTCTTATTATTATTTTTTTTAAATATTTTTTTTAGAATCGCGAACGGGACATCGCGAACGGGACAATGATTCCAAAGGCATTTTTTAGGTTTAAAATTTTTTATTTATAAGTATAAAAAATAAATAAAACAATATATATTCCAATGATAACAAAAATAAAAGAATTATTATTTTATTTTAATTTTAAAAGATATTACAGTTTCAGCTCCATGGATATCTAAGTTTGCGTTGCAAGAAAACCAATGAAGTTTTCGTATACCGGTTATATTTGGTAAATTATTCCATTTATCTGACAAAAAAGAAGCCTTATCAATTTCATTTTCATCTACGTATAAAATAATGATTCCTTTAACGGTTTGCTTTGCACACTGATAAAAATCCGATGCATCTTTAAGGCAAATATTTTTAGTTTTTGTGAGCTGCCAAATTTTCCGCTTAATTACGGCTCCAACGCCATCGACTGCACCTTTTCCGTGCAATGTTGCAAAAAAATTCCATTCAATATCTTCGCATCCAAATCTTATTTTAAAGTCCATTAAACTATAAATTATAAATTTGTTTTTAAACTGGCAACTACTGCCGTCAGAAAATATAAATATTTTGTTAAAATATGCGTGTTTTTGTTTTAGTTCCTCGAGTATTTTTGTCAAGAAAATATAGACATCAATTTTGCTGTGTTTTAAACTATTACTTATAATAGCAAATTATTGAGTTTTGTTATCAGTCCATGCTACGCAAGTAAAAATTGATACTTGCTTGTAGTTAAAGTGTGAGCTTTGTATCTCATTTTGGAATAAAATCCGATAGTTTTCGGCAAAATCTAATTGTAATACCAGCTCATTTTCTTTTAAATTATTCTTTGTGGTGTCAAAGTGATTCTGTTGAACTCTCTTAACAAAGAATTGTTCCTTAAACTTAGGTAACTGCACTTCTAATTCATTAATAAAATCTGAAAATGGACCAACAGTGTTCGTTAATGTTATTCTGTCGTTAACTTTTCTCCAATGCTTCCATTGTATTTCTTCATCCATTTTATTTAAATAGGCAAGGGGCAAAAATTCACTTTTTAAATCGGTTACACATCTTCCACAACGGTTCGACATACAATTTTTATTTTCAATATTGCAACAAACTGATTTTAGAAAATGTTGATGACCACCAGAAAAAGATTTAACAATTTTAGACCAGCCATCCAATAAAAACGCAAAGTTGGCGTGGTAAATGCAAACGCACATATTATGTGGCATTTTGCTACCTAGCTGAACATGTCTGGGCCGACAACTGTAAAAGAAAGACTTACTGACATTTTTATAAATTTCATATGTTTCGGCCACTGTTAATAACATAAATCTCTTCGCAATAATTTCTCCATCTACGATCAGAGTATCTTTTTTACCAGCAGATTGAACGCTAATGTCACTAGAAACAAAAAAGTTCTGTACTTCATTTATTACTTGAGAATTTTCTATTACAGGTTTCTCAAAAATAGCTGCCTGACCATACTTTGCAAATAACGCTTGTACAATTTTCGTTCTTTTTGCAGCTTCCTTCGGCAACGCCATTTCGGCCTTCTTTAACGCTTTTCCAAAAGACTGTTTGCTGTTATATGGCTCTAAAGTAATGTTTGTCTCCTTTCTTTCATTTGCTATACGTATGCGCATTTTTTGTTTCTTTATAAGCTCCTTTTGACGTAAGCTGTTAAGCACTTTCTTATTATTACTCGCCAATTGTTTGAGCTTTGAGCGATGTTTTTTCATTCTTTCTGCCGTCTTCTCTAGGTACTTCTTCTTCTTAATGGGATTGTTTTTTATTCCTTCCATGTATTTCTTTTGGGCAAATTCTTTACCTCCACAACGACTCTCCATCTGCACAAACAAATTTTATTTTTATCACAATATGTATTATTTTTTGAAAAATTTAACACTTACGATCACGAACGGGACACACTTTAAAAATCAATAAAAAAAATATTTATGGATCAAAAGGTTTTAGGTTTGGTTTTTTTAAATGATCTCGGTTATTTTGTTTTGAATTGTAAATATCAAACTATTCCGATCAACGTTCACGGAGAACTAAACACAAATGCTTATTTTCGGTCGCGAACGGGATAGAAGAATGTAGTACAAAGAATCTTTGAATTATACCGTTATTCGGAGTTTGCTTGATCTCTACTGTGGTGTTTTTAAATATTTATTGTTGGTATATTTAGTCTATAAGAAGAGTGCAATCGACATGATATGTAACACTTAGAAATAACTCAAGGAAAAATGTCAATTAAAAACGCTAAAACCAAAAAAAGCAAAGCTGCTCTTTGCAGACCACTTTTCTTAAATTACAAATGGTAATATGTATTTAATTAGGTATATTCTTAAAATCCAATGCATTAACCAACTAAATTTTCTCAGAAAAGTCTTTTTTCTTCAACTTTAATATTTTGGTAGCGGTTGACCTTTCTGTCGAAATACCCATATGATATATAAATGTTACAAATGACGTTTAATAATGCTAATGGTTTCTTTTAATAAGTGCAATATTAATGGTAATGAAATTCAAAACCATTGTCATTGACCAATAAAATCAGATCTTTAAATAGTTATCATTAATGGTAATGAAATTTATTCCATTACCATTGTTATCAATGAAATGGTAATGAAATCATTAATTAATTAGTCCAATCAATGCATTAATCCCATGTATGCACATGATAAACACACGATAAACAATATGAAACATTTACTGGTTTTTATATGCACCGATTAAACGGGTTTTTTGAAAAATCCTAAACCGAAATCAGTTTATTTAAAACCCAATTTTTCGAACAAGCCGAATTCCGGTTTTTTGGGAAACGCTGGTTTTATTATCACTCTAGTTATATAAATTTGGCACAAAATATTCTCTTTTGAATATCTAAAATACATATCAAATTATTCGAAAATATAATTAAATAGAGGGCAACAGATTTTCATAATATTTAACTCATTGCTTAATAATCGACAAAAGTAGTAAATACAATCAAATGTCGTTTAAAATAATCTTCAATACTTAACTGATAAAATGTTAGAAAAAATAAATACTATAAAAGCTAAATCCAAGATATAGAGGATGATATGTGGTCACGATTTCTCAACGAAAATTCATACGAACTATAACGGCAACTCTTATAAATTTAGGGTAGGGGTACCGGTTTATATCTCAATACCGTAAGTAATAAAAGACATAATTAAAGCATGAATTTAAGTCCACTATCGGGAACCACAACTAGGGAAGTCAATTTATCCACATATTTAATCTCCGAAAATAGAAATTGTTTTTAAATGAAGAATCAATTGAAATTCATAGAAATACGAGGGCGGATCAATAACTTTTCGAACTTCCTCGTAGTTATATGAAATGCAACACTGCGTTTAACAGCTGTTCAAAACATACAACCTCGTGGATTTTTTTAAAAATGGAAAAAGGTGAATTTCGAGTACTCATTAAACATTATTTTTTTTTCTAAAAAAAACCGTCAATCAAACCAAGGAACAGCTTGATAGATACTACGGGGACTCTGCACCATCGATTTCAATGATAAAAAAGTGGTTTACTGACTTTCGTTGCGGTCGCACAAGTACAAATGACGCTGAACGTTCCTGACGGCCAATTGAGGTCAATACACCCGAAAATGTTGAAAAAATCCACGATATGGTGTGGGCCGCTCGAAGAGTAAAAGTACGTGAGATTTTGATGCCATAGGCATTCTAAATGCAGTGTTGTTTCGATTTTAAATGATCAGTTGGATTTAAGAAAACTGTCTGCAAGATGGGTGCCGCGTTTGCTCTCAATTGACCATAAACGTAATCGTGTGGCAACTTCAAAGGATTGTTTGGAGTTGTTTAACCGCAATTCGAATGAGTTTTTGCGGCGTTTTGTAACTGTGGATGAAACATGGATCCATTACAATACTCCGGAGACCAAGCAGCAGTCTAAACAATGGGTTTTTCCGGGTGAACCGGCTCCGAAGAAGGCCAAGGTAAGTTTGTCGGCAAATAAGGTGATGTCAACAGTTTTTTGGGATGCACGCGCGACAATCCACATCGATTAACTTCAAAAGGGAAAAACAATAAACGGCAAATACATATTATGCCAACTTATTGGACCAATTTAACGAGGATTAAAAAAACGACCCCAAATGGCCAATAAAAACGTTCTTTTTCATCAATATAATGCACGGGTGTACACGTGTGTAGTCTCAATGGCAAAATTCCATGAATTGGGCTACGAATTTGTACCTTATTCGCCATATTCTCCGGATTTAGCCCCCAGTGACTATTTCCTATTTCCAAACCTACAGAAATGGCTAGGTGGAAAGAGATTTAACTCCAACGATGAAATTATTGATCAAACAAAGGAGATTAAGTTGAAAAATAATATTTTTTTTTGCAAAAAGAACTGTGTTTCATTCAAAAAGTCACGGACTTATTCATCAGTCATTCAAAAAACAAACTATAAAAAATACAAACTTTCAGTAGAAGTTGATATTTTCATTCCGTCAAATGTAAAATTTTATGGTTTCTTTTTCTAAAAATAGCAATTCAAACAATTCCATTTTGTTTTTGAGCAATTCCATATGAAAGCGATCACCTTTTGGACGACCCCTCTCCGATTTTAAAATAAATAGTCTCAATCGATTGCCCAGCAAAAAAAAATGTACCTACATACTTTTTTTTTTTATAGTGACTGGTTTAGTGGTGGTGTACACCACTGTCATGTGACAAAATTGAAGAATTCTTCATAAGGGACCTCATTGAAAGTTGTTTTAAAAGTTGTTTTAAAGCGATCGCAACGAGTGATAGCTTGTTGGAAAGGTATTGAATCAGGCTTTAATTGAAAAATAAAATTTTCCTAATTTTTCTCCGAAATTTACCTTTTTTCCCATGAAAATTAAATTTTCCGATTTTCCACAGAAGCTCCTAAATTTTCCGGCTAATTTTATTTTTTTTGGATTCCTCATAATTTTTGCTTTAAGAATCAGCAATAAAAAAATGGGCCCTGACTCCTTGTTTGGACAGGAGAAGAGCATTTAAGAGACCACCTTGTTCTCATTGTTTTTATATTTTTTATAATTGAATTATTTTTAATTATTTAACATTATTTTATTTTATTATTAAAAATACATTTTAAAAATTATTTTACAGTTAAAAATACATTTATGAAGAAAAAATCTTTCTTATTTTGCTGCTTATACTTAATTACAATATTTATTAAAAATTTCAATTGTCTTGGCATCATTATAAAATTAAAGTAACTTTAAATTTAGCACGTCGGCAGACGATGAGTACCGCTTTACATTAATTGACATATCAGAAATATTTGGTATGAAGCAATGAAACTTTTGCGTTCCAGTTATAGTTTTGACATTATTATATCTGTTTTGAAGTCGTCGCTCCATGGCATCGTGTTCTTTTTGAGTGCATAAAACTGTGTTAATGGCAATTTCCTTGCTTTGAATCCACGAAAACAAATGTTGTACATTTAAGATCTGGTCAGTATATGGCCTTTGCAAACTTGCCTTAGTCGCCATGCGTTTTAGGGTTCCCCCTAACGCATCGCATGGGCCCTTACCGCTAAACTCTCCGCGACAACAACAAGGCTTACGGTCTGTAGTTCGTTGTCTTCCTTTTTGAAATAAATGCAAAAAGGATGCACCGTGCACTGGTCGTTTGCCCAGTGATAAGCCTGAATTTCATCCTGAACGAGAAAAGTGTAATTCTCGGCAAAGTCGCTTATCACAATGAATTCGTTTTGGGCTAATTTCTCCTTACTTTCCTTTAGAAATTTCGATTGCATCTCGGATATGAAATGGTGCGCCTTTAGTTCATTCAACTTGAATCCGAATTCCTCGATGAATTCCGGAATCTGCTTTACCACGGTCTCAAGGGAACATCTGCCGCTGCTAATTATCCACTGTTTGAAATGCACCTCCTGAATTAACAGCTGTTCAAACTTTTCCGCCAAATATTGCTCTAGCTCGTCAATCTTCGGACAATTGTCGCATTTGGACAGATGACAATTTTCCGTGGGGTATGCGCACAACGACTTCGACAGGAGGTCCCTATATGTTTCAATTTCACCGTGAAATACTTTCAATTTCTTGCATGGAAAGAACATTAATTTGATGTTTTGATGAAACATGCAAACGCAGACTGAATGCGTTCCGTGCCTGTCTAATGCCAGCACGCATTCTTTTGGTCGTAGGATGGCAAAATTAGAAAATCCCACTTTTTCTGCTGGGTATTTCTCTTTGAACTGATGGTATGCTTCGGATAGATTACATAATAATAATCTGCGCTGCTTGTGTACTTTTTCTCCATCTTCACGTGTGATAACATAGTCACGTGTACCTGGACAGGCGCGGCTGTTGTCATCATTGCAGTAAAAATCTTGAATCAATTTCACCGTTGCTTCGCTGAGGGTCTTGAGCCAAATTTCTTGGTGGGAGTCGCCAATATGCCCTTCTGTCGAACTAATTCTTTGCTTCTTCTCGCGTTGTAAAAAGATGTTTGAAACTGTTCAGAAATCTCGCGTATAGACCATGATTGAGGCAGCACAGATAAAATGAGATATTTCTCCGGAAAAGTGGTCGCTAAATTGAATTTTCTTTTCAACTGCTCAATCATTTGTTTGCCGTCATCAACGTCATCTGCTTGACTGCATTCGTTATCAGAGCCTTCATCAAATATTGTCGCGATTGCACTCATAACTTTGCCTTTTTTATCTTTCCTGTATTTTTCACTTCGCAACTTTCTTTTTCTAATAGGCGTTTCACTTAAAGGGGTAATAGCCTCATTCAAAGGACTCAAAGACATATTGACCATCGGAATGTCTGCCTCACTATCAGATGAAACATTTTGTTCAATTGTCATTTCACTCTCGGATTGTGGTTGCATTTGTTTCAATGCATTTGCTTGTTGAGACAAATCGATTTTACACTTGGGGCAAATGAATTCTGCTTCTTCACCGTATTGTATATTTAATTCGAAACACCAGTTAATTTTAATACTTTTATCTTTTTCGAACGATGTCCACTTTTGTTAAACGGATTGCAGCAAAATTTATTCATTTTACTTTAAATTGTCTTTACAGCTTCACTCTTTACTTTACAAAAAAAAAACACTTTAACACTTTCACGTTTAGTATTCAACTGAAATTTGACTCAGAGTGTATGAAGTATTTATATTTATTTTTTGGTAAAAAATAGGTAAAAAAAAATAAGCGATATTTGCTTTTCTTTAATAGGAAAATTTGCGTGAACTACTGGTCATAAAATGTTTTTTAAAGAGGGACTTAATTGGTTACTGCCAATAAGCCGACCACAGGTCATAAAATGTTTTGTAAATTTTTTAAATAACAGGTAATAAATATTTCGCCATATTTATGGAAAATCCGTGTTTTATGACTTTTTTCTGCACGTGTCATTTTAGGCGAAATATTTATTACCTGGTAATTTAAAAAATTTACAAAACATTTTATGACCTGTAGCCTCAGTCTGGTTTGGTGTGCCATTACATGCCACTGCTGCTATTATCCATGTATTTATGGCCGATCTTGTGAAGGCAGGCAGACCATATTCACTACACACTCAACTTGGGGCTCTTAAAAAAAATTGATTTTTTCTTCATAAATGTATTTTTAACTGTAAAATAATTTTTAAAATGTATTTTTAATAATAAAATAAAATAATGTTAAATAATTAAAAATAATTCAATTATAAAAAATATAAAAACAATGAGAACAAGGTGGTCTCTTAAATGCTCTTCTCCTGTCCAAACAAGGAGTCGGGGCCCATTTTTTTTATTGCTGATTCTTCAAGCAAAAATTATGAGGAATCCAAAAAAAATAAAATTAGCCGGAAAATTTAGGAGCTTCTGTGGAAAATCGGAAAATTTAATTTTCATGGGAAAAAAGGTAAATTTCTGAGAAAAATTAGGAAAATTTTATTTTTCAATTAAAGCCTGATTCAATACCTTTCCAACGAGCTATCACTCGTAGCGATCGCTTTAGTAGTTTTTTTTTTAAAACAACTTTCAATGAGGTCCCTTATGAAGAATTATTCAATTTTGTCACATGACAGTGGTGTACACCACCACTAAACCAGTCACTATAAAAAAAAAATATGTAGGTACATTATTTTTTGCTGGGCAATCGATTGAGAATACTTATTTTAAAATCGGAGAGGGGTCGTCCAAAAATTTGCCAATTTTGATCGTTTTCATATGGAATTACTCTTTTATCAAAATAGTTTGTTTAAATACAAAAATGTTTCAATACAAATTACAAGAAATTGTTCAAATATACATACAATCATAGAAAATAAAAATATTTACCTTTGTGTGCGTTGTGTTTTGTAATTACATACAAATAAAAAACTTTAAATTTGAAAAATAATCTACAAAAATTGTTTTTTTTTTTTGTCAGTTAAAAATTGATGATTACTTTAAACGACTTTCGATTGTTTTTACTACTTTTGTCGATTATTAAACAATGATTGAAAATAAATAACAAAATGGGTTAAATATATTGAAAAATCAGTAGTCCTCTTTTTGATTGTATTTTCGAATAATTTAATATGTATTTTAGATTGTTTTTAACGAAATTATATTGTGAGTTTATGTAAAACCGTTAAAATATCAGACATGAAATTTAACTTCAGACCATTATATTCCCCATAGTAATTTTTTTGTGGTTAGTAAGTTTTATTGGTCGCAGTGTCCGATGGTGGTATTTCTTAATTTTATATGATATCGTATATGCAAGGATTTTATTATAAAAATGTTTGTAAACGTCAAGCAAATAACTTATCTTGGTGCGAACATTCATTAAAAGTATTGTTTATTTATCATCAAACAATAAGAATGAAATAGCTTTGCACTCTACTAATTTACACCATATTTAAATTTTAACGCTTAATTAAATTAGCAAATCATCTAACAACAAAACAATAAACAATTGACTTAAGCGAAAGAAGCAGCAATAAGTAAGTCAATTTTTGTCACGTGTATTTACACTGAGCTAAATGTTCAAATATTTATGTTAGTATGTGCCCAGGCAGAAATTGCCAAAGGTACAAAAAACAATATATTGGCAGAGCTCTGAAATAAAGAAATATACGAAGATTTATTTAAACTAGGTTTGAATACAAAAGGTTTTGTATGTCAAATCCGTTTTCGTCCAACAAATGTATGCACAATCAAAGAAAAAGCTTCATCATATCTGTGAAATATTTCATAGATTTTTGTCCAATGCAACGACTCATAGTATTTATGAACGAACCATTTATCATATTAATAAAATTAATACTTAATAAGTGAGGACTCTGTTTTATATATATTTGTGAAATTGTTACAATGGACAAAAATAGAAGGAGCTCTTCTCTGGGTGTATGGAGCTAACATACAGTTGCTAACAACAGTTAGCAACTTTTTATTTATTTATTTAAGGTTTAGGTAATACATAAATGTATATGCTAAATATACTTTTTTATTAGCTATAAATTTTTTTTATTAATTTATATGTTTTAATCTATTATGAATTGAGTGTGCGTCGTAATGTTTAGAGCTCTCTGACAAATTAGTGCGACACAACTGTTGACTCTTGTTATTAATCGGAACAAAACTGCCACGACTCGTTATAGCAACGCATAATTGACCGTCGCCAATGTTTTTCTAACACTTTGTCGAACGTATTTTTCTGCCCGGGGAGGTACAGAGCAAATATATGAACAACATTTTGCACAGGATTCTCAAAAGATAGAACAGCGAATAATAATATACAACAGGATATGTACGGGTGGATGTATTTGATACGCAAAGAAAACATCATTTTATATTTTTAGAGACAAAAACATGAATGAATGACTAAATAAATTTCTGAGGAATGAAACAGAGGTATAGATGACAGTTGTATGAACGAACGGACAGACACATTTGCAAACAGATACAAATAAGAGGAACAACAATTGAAACTACTGTTTAGTGTGTAAATAATATGAATACTAAAAGTAGAACGAAGGAAGACAATTGCCACATCATCATCATTATTTCTCCAAAGGCCTCCTTAAGGGCTAACACCCATGTAAAATCCTAAACATATACTGATTTTATTTTAATTTTTTTATGAACCGCAATGTGCTGAAATCAAAAGGGGTTTGAGATATTATTACAACGATTTTATAAGCACTAAATCGTACTTACTTAAGTTGGTCAAAAGGAGTTAACAGAGTTGTTTACATTTAATTTTTCAAAAATACAACTTTAGGCGATAGTACGATATATTTAAGTGTTCCGTTAGGGAAAGAAACCCCACCATAAAAACTTCGTTTTAATGAAATAAAATTTTTAGCAACTTTGTTTTTTATACGACTCAACTCTGTTTTTTAATACGAATCAATTAAAATAGGCAGGAATATATTTTTATCTATTTGAGTCAGTCATTTATAAACAAACTATTAAAATACAGACGTTCAGTAGAAGTTAATATTTTCAGTTAAATGTAAACTTTTATGTTCTCTGTTATTTAAAATAACATATCGTACTTGGAAAATTTTCATTAACATGGAAATTTCAGTAATCCAAATGAAACAAAATTATTAGCATATAGAGCAATTCCATATGAAAACGATCAAAATTGGCAAATTTTTGGACGACCCCTCTCCGATTTTAAAATAAATAGTCTCAATCGATTGCCCAGCAAAAAATAATGTACCTACATATTTTTTTTTTTTTTATAGTGACTGGTTTAGTGGTGGTGTACACCACTGTCATGTGACAAAATTGAAGAATTCTTCATAAGGGACCTCATTGAAAGTTGTTTAAAAAAAAACTACTAAAGCGATCGCAACGAGTGATAGCTCGTTGGAAAGGTATTGAATCAGGCTTTAATTGAAAAATAAAATTTTCCTAATTTTTCTCAGAAATTTACCTTTTTTCCCATGAAAATTAAATTTTCCGATTTTCCACAGAAGCTCCTAAATTTTCCGGCTAATTTTATTTTTTTTGGATTCCTCATAATTTTTGCTTTAAGAATCAGCAATAAAAAAATGGGCCCCGACTCCTTGTTTGGACAGGAGAAGAGCATTTAAGAGACCACCTTGTTCTCATTGTTTTTATATTTTTTATAATTGAATTATTTTTAATTATTTAACATTATTTTATTTTATTATTAAAAATACATTTTAAAAATTATTTTAAAGTTAAAAATACATTTATGAAGAAAAAATCAATTTTTTTTAAGAGCCCCAAGTTGAGTGTGTAGTGAATATGGTCTGCCTGCCTTCACAAGATCGGCCATAAATCCATGGATAATAGCAGCAGTGGCATGTAATGGCACACCAAACCCGACTGAGGCTACAGGTCATAAAATGTTTTGTAAATTTTTTAAATTACCAGGTAATAAATATTTCGCCTAAAATGACACGTGCAGAAACAAGTCATAAAACACAGATTTTCCATAAATATGGCGAAATATTTATTATCTGGTAATTTAAAAAATTTACAAAACATTTTATGACCTGTGGTCGGCTTATTGGCAGTAACCAATTAAGTCCCTCTTTAAAAAACATTTTATGACCAGTAGTTCACGCAAATTTTCCTATTAAAGAAAAGCAAATATCGCTTATTTTTTTACCTATTTTTTACCAAAAAATAAATATAAATACTTCACACACTCTGAGTCAAATTTCAGTTGAATACTAAACGTGAAAGTGTTAAAGTGTTTTTTTTGTAAAGTAAAGAGTGAAGCTGTAAAGACAATTTAAAGTAAAATGAATAAATTTTTCTGCAATCCGTTTAACAAGAGTGAACATCGTTCGAAAAAGATAAAAGTATTAAAATTGACTGGTGTTTCGAAGCGATACATTAATGAATTAAATATACAATACGGTGAAGAAGCACAATTCATTTGCCCCAAGTGTAAAATCGATTTGTCTCAACAAGCAAATGCATTGAAACAAATGCAACCACAATCCGAGAGTGAAATGACAATTGAACAAAATGTTTCATCTGATAGTGAGGCAGACATTCCGATGGTCAATATGTCTTTGAGTCCTTTGAATGAGGCTATTACCACTTTAGGTGAAACGCCTATTAGAAAAAGAAAGTTGCGAAGTGAAAAATACAGGAAAGATAAAATAGGCAAGGTTATGAGTGCAATCGCGACAATATTTGATGAAGGCTCTGATAACGAATGCAGTCAAGCAGATGACGTTGATGACGGCAAACAAATGATTGAGCAGTTGAAAAGAAAATTCAATTTAGCGACCACTTTTCCGGAGAAATATCTCATTTTATCTGTGCTGCCTCAATCATGGTCTATACGCAAGATTTCTGAACAGTTTCAAACATCTTTTTACATCGCGAGAAGAAGCAAAGAATTAGTTCGACAGAAGGGCATATTGGCGACTCCCACCAAGAAATTTGGCTCAAGGACCCTCAGCGAAGCAACGGTGAAATTGATTTAAGATTTTTACTGCAATGATGACAACAGCCGCGCCTGCCCAGGTACACGTGACTATGTTATCACTCGTGAAGATGGAGAAAAAGTACACAAGCAGCGCAGATTATTATTATTATGTAATTTATCCGAAGCATACCATCAGTTCAAAGAGAAATACCCAGCAGAAAAAGTGGGATTTTCTAAGTTTGCCATCCTACGACCAAAAGAATGCGTGCTGGCATTAGACAGGCACGGAACGCATTCAGTCTGCGTTTGCATGTTTCATCAAAACATCAAATTAATGTTCTTTCCATGCAAGAAATTGAAAGTATTTCACGGTGAAATTGAAACATATAGGGACCTCCTGTCGAAGTCGTTGTGCGCATACCCCACGGAAAATTGTCATCTGTCCAAATGCGACAATTGTCCGAAGATTGACGAGCTAGAGCAATATTGGAGGTGCATTTCAAACAGTGGATAATTAGCAGCGGCAGATGTTCCCTTGAGACCGTGGTAAAGCAGATTCCGGAATTCATCGAGGAATTCGGATTCAAGTTGAATGAACTGAAGGCGCACCATTTCATATCCGAGATGCAATCGAAATTTCTAAAGGAAAGTAAGGAGAAAATAGCCCAAAATGAATTCATTGTGATAAGCGACTTTGCCGAGAATTACACTTTTCTCGTTCAGGATGAAATTCAGGCTTATCACTGGGCAAACGACCAGTGCACGGTGCACCCTTTTTGCATTTATTTCAAAAACGAAGATAACGAACTACAGACCGTAAGCCTTGTTGTCGCGGAGAGTTTAGCTCATAATTATGTGTCCGTTTATTTATTTCAAATGAAACTGTTTGAATTCTTAAGATGGCGACTAAGGCAAGTTTGCAAAGGCCATATACTGACCAGATCTTAAATGTACAACATTTGTTTTCGTGGATTCAAAGCAAGGAAATTGCCATTAACACAGTTTTATGCACTCAAAAAGAACACGATGCCATGGAGCGACGACTTCAAAACAGATATAATAATGTCAAAACTGAACAAGGTGGTCTCTTAAATGCTCTTCTCCTGTCCAAACAAGGAGTCGGGGCCCATTTTTTTATTCCTGATTCTTAAAGCAAAAATTATGAGGAATCCAAAAAAAATAAAATTAGCCGGAAAATTTAGGAGCTTCTGTGGAAAATCGGAAAATTTAATTTTCATGGGAAAATTTAATTTTCATGGGAAAAAAGGTAAATTTCTGAGAAAAATTAGGAAAATTTTATTTTGCAATTAAAGCCTGATTCAATACCTTTCCAACGAGCTATCACTCGTTGCGATCGCTTTAGTAGTTTTTTTTAAAACAACTTTCAATGAGGTCCCTTATGAAGAATTCTTCAATTTTGTCACATAACAGTGGTGTACACCACCACTAAACCAGTCACTATAAAAAAAAAAAAATATATATGTAGGTACATTATTTTTTGCTGGGCAATCGATTGAGACTATTCATTTTAAAATCGGAGAGGGGTCGTCCAAAAGGTGATCGCTTTCATATGGAATTGCTCTATACCATTAAATGAAATTCTTCCAGTAAAAATTTTCATTACTAATGGTAATGAAATAACACAAATGCAACAAAACACTAATGATAATTGATGGAAAAATCATTTATTTACATTAAAGTTATACGATTTTAAAACTGTCAAAGTAGCTTTATATAAAAAATATAAAATATTCATATACTTATCCGCATAAATAAATATTAACACATAAAATGACGTTTAATATTGCTAATGTTTTCTTTTAATTGATGAATTAGTAATGGTAATTACATTCAAAAGGATTGTCAGTAATCATTAAAATCAGTTCCCTAAAGCATAAATCATTAATTTAAATTATAATTGTTATCAGTGCAATGGTAATGAAATCATCAATAAATTAGTCCAATCAATGTATAAATCCCATGCATGTCAAATAATTGCTTTTTGTTTTTTATAATTATACAGAAAATATTTCTATACAAATTGCAATAAAATTTTCACATATCCTTACAAACATAGAAAATAAAAATATGAACCTATGTGCGTGTTGTGGTTTGCATTTACACGTACAAATAAGAAATTTTAAATTTGAAAAAGAAATTACAAAAATTGATTTTTTTCTAACTTTTTGTCAGTTAAATATTGAAGATTATTTTCAACGACTTTCGATTGTTTTTACTACTTTTTGGATTATTACACAATGACTGTTTTTTTAATTGTATTTTCGATTAATTTAAAATTCATTTTAGATTGTTTTTGACGAAAAAATATTGGGAATGTACTAAATTTTTAAATACTAAGAAGTTTTTGAGTATGCCTTATTAACAAACTTAAAACCACATTTAACTGATTATCAGCATACGAATATCTAATAAAATAAAATAATTGACTTGCTGCTCCCAAGAATGCTTACGTGCCAGCATACAAAATATCAGAATTACTGGTTCTAGATATCCTTCAAAGGGTTTAAAAATACTGAGCCTAAAAATAGATTTCAAAAATATTACAAAAAATCTCGAATATTATTTGGTTTTGAAAAGAGATCGAAATAAATCGTTATTGTAATCGTTTTTTTTTTTCTACCATTTTGTCGGTTAAAAATTAATTGTTATTTTAAACGACTTTCTATTGTTTTTACTACTTTTTTCAATTATTTAACAATGATTGAAAATAAACAACAAAATGCGTTAAATATACTGAAAAATCAGTAATATGTATTTAAAAAAAATAAAAATTTTTCAAAATCACAACCTTAATTTAAAATACAATTTTCCTTTATTTATTGTAACTATAGTTAGAGAGAAATACGTTGGATTTTTGCAATATATTTATTTTTGACAAAATGCTATAGTTTTAAAGTCAAAAAGTCGTATTCTTATCAAGAAAAATTTTGCGTGTTTCTCTGCATTACTTGGTTTTCTAAATACTGTATAAATTTCTTAAATAACCATTAAAATCTGATTGAGTTTTGACGCGTGCCGCATATGGTATATGGTGTGCCTTAGGGAAGTCACCATGCGCGTCTACTTTTCCCACTGTATATAAGTGACTTGCCTGAAGTAATAAAATCTTCAAATATTTTCACGTTCACTGACGACGTTAAAGTTTTTATTTTCGAGAAGACTTGGATTCATTCTGCGAATGGTGCAACGATAACTTAATGTAGTTTAATGTGATGAAGTGCATATTAATATTATTTTCTGGGAGGTTACCAACTGGATTTTCAAAACTGTAATAAGACCAATATTAACTTTTGCTTGCCCTATATGGTTCAAAGCCGCCAGGACGCATATCAGGAAATTGCAAATAATCCAAAATAAATGCCTTAAAATAATACATAACCTGCGTTGGAGGTACTCTACAGAACTTCTACATAGTAGAAGTGGATACGAGAAAATTCAGGAATTCATTTACAGGCTAAGCCAAAACTATTTTAACACTAACACACATTCTACTTATCCATTGATAAGGGCATGTAGAGAATTCTCTTAGCGATCATTTACTGAAATCAACAAACTGAAAACTATTTGTATACAATTGTTTACATAGTAAACAATTTTAATACATTCTGCTTTTCTAATAATGTTTGAAATTCTTTTAAAAATTCAGAGAAAGGTTTTCCCTATTTTTCCTTTAAAATAATCAAATTAACACTATATTAAACATTAAAAATAAATTACTGATCTCATTTGTTGTAATATTTAGAATAATATCTCAAACTCTGTAAATATATATTTAAAATGAAACGAAATAAAGATGATATTAAAAATTGAAATTGAATTGAAAATTTGGTTGACAGTTTCCTAGATCTAGGCGTTTTGTTTGACCCTAAACGAAATTTTATTTTATATATTAAATAAAGCTAGGGGTACACTTGGGTATATGACCCATACGTCCGTCACTTGTGGGATCCTATTTATCAAACTTAATCTGATGCAATTAAATCCGTGCGAGAGTAATTCCTATTGTTTTGTCTTCGTTGTTTACATTTTAACACCCTTAACTTGCTTTCATAATCCGCTCGACTTGCTCTTATTAAGCTTCCTACTTTAAAAAGCCGGAGAACATTGTTGATTATGTCATTTGTTTTAAATATTATTAATGGTGATATCTGTTCTGGATTTTTAATTAATGAAATTTCATTCGGAAATTACGACCATCCCGTAATTTCATACCTTTATCGGCAAAAGTTTTTAGACCTAGTTATCCTGATGCTGACCCGCTCATGAGAATGTGTAACACATTTAACCAATTAAACAGATTTTTTGTTTAATAGGATTGAAATGTGTAATAAAAAATTAAACTATTATTTTTCTGAACACATAGCACAGTTATTGCTATATATATAATTCTAAATTGTTTTGTAATATATCTTTAAGGAATAAATTCTATAGACAAATAAATAATTAAATAAATAAATATGTAACAATATCGTTAAAACCTATTTTTATTTGTGCATTTCAGCAAATAATATATATTATACTAAAATCAGACTATTTTTATGCGTTCTACATATGTGTTAGCCCTTAAATATTTGTGTTCTATTTACAACAATTGGCAGATCTTAACGTCAACTTAAACGTTTGTTGACTAAAGCACTTCATCTTCATATCCATTCATTTTCGACTTCATTTGCCGAACAAATAAGAGACAAAAAAATACCGTCTTACCTACAGCAAACACTTAAACAAACTATATCGAAATTAAGGTGTCCCTTCATTTATCGATTGTCCATTTTCCGTGCTTACACCTCATAGTTTTGTTCCAACTGATATTAAATTTACGAATTTGAGCAAATTTGTTTTTTGATAACGTTTACCCATGCCGAAATGCGTCCCAAATTCCCAATTTTTTTTAAATTCCCAAAATATTTTAAAACTTATATTTATATCCAAGCAAAATCTCGGTAATATATGTTCATTATTAATATTCAAATAATTTTGTGAAAGAACACATTATTATTTTTTTACTATAAGTTAAGTATTGTTGCATGAAAAGCACACAAAATTTATATACTGCTAAATAGTTACTGATGAGCAATTGGAAAATAAGAGGTTACAAGTTAGTTAATAATAAAATGAATCGTTAAACTGAAATATGAAATGTATTGTTTTGTTTTCCTAAATATAGCCCCTATATTTTTTAAAAATCGGTACTAACCTAGATTTGATTACTATTATGCATTGAAAAGTTTAAGGATCATTGAAATATTTATTCTTGAATATAAAATTTGTTTTATTATATTTCAAGACAACCTTAAACCATTGCACCCATAATTCTGCGATTAAAGGGCTAAACAAAATTTACTTTTGTATCTAAAACAAAATGTAACTTTCGTTCAAAATGTTATGAATTTTAATGAACTTTGGACGCAAGTCCGCACGGGTTAGGGTTTCCCAACAACAAAATAATAAAATTCTTACATTTAACATCAAATGAAACATAACTGGGTATATTCGCATTGTAAAATCGATGATTCCTAATTGAAGGACACCTTAATTTACATTCACACAAAAATGTGTATTTACCTAAAATGTATACAATTGAAGCTGACGTCACTTTACTAACTGACTCACGGACGGACGAACGTGAATAAATATTTGGTTATATTTGTTTGAATATATGCACATAGTTGGCTGTCTATATTTTTTCATGTTTTTCGCAACGACTATTGTAGCATTCCACAAAATGACAAGCATTGTTTATCCTCGAGGACTCGTGCCTGCTTGGCTGCCTTGTTTCAATGGATGTTAATAGCACACCGCATTGCCAAAATATTAGAAACTCACAAAAAAAAAAAATAATAACATAACGCAGTCGATTTTTAATCGCTCGATTAAAAAAAAACTTTTGATGTATACTTAAATACAATTTGCATTTTAAATAAGATCTCCCCAAGATTTAAAATGTTGTAATAAATTTAGAAATATGAATTTATTCGATGAATGTGAAGAATTTTACTATATTTTTACCATTATTGGGGTTTAAAAATTAAAATAGGAAATAGGATTTTCAATTCAGTATCCATAAACTTGTTGGAGAGTATTTCTTTAACACTTATAGAATAAAAATTTGTATTCTGCTTTAATTAAATAAAATATGTTACACATGAAAGAAAAATCGGGTTATTCAAAAAGGAGTTGACAACTTTTTTTTAAAATAAAACACAAACCATTTGAGATATTTCTAAAACTTTATGATTGACTTGAAATACAATCAAAACATTAATGAATGGAACTCGACTTCGTTCATATGGCCACGTCGGCAGCGGTCGATTCGTTGGACCCAATTTTCCATGACTCGGTCACACATTTAGGCCGTAACGGCCGCTATTTTGCTTTCAATGTTGACTCTGAGTTCTTCCAACGTCGTCCAAGTCCATGTTTTTCAATTCGAGCCAAAAATAATCGGAAATCATGGCGCGATAACCATCGCCATTCACAGTTACGTGACGATCGTTATTGTCGACAAAAAAATATAGCCCAATGAAGCCGCCGGCATGCAAACCGCTCCAAACAGTTATTTTTTGTGAATGAAGTGGTAATTCATGAAGCACATGTGGATTTTCACCAAACCAATAACGCATATTTTGCTTATTATTGTATGAGCCAAAAATGAGCATTGTCACTGAAGATGATTTTGCGATGAAATTCATCATCTTGACGCATCTTCTCCAGGGCCCAATCGGAGAACGTACGTCGCGTCAAATGGTCCATCGGCTTCAATTCTTGAGTCAGCTTGATCTTGTTGGGTGTAAACCAAGATGTTTACGCAAAATTCGCCATAAAGTGGTCTTGGCGATGCCCAGTTCTTGAGAACGCCGCGGAATTGACTGATTTGGATCGTTTGCTACGGATGCCTGAACGGCAGCGTTATTTTCGTCACTTCGACCAACTCATTGTCTCACTGGCACGGCAGCATCACACAATGAATATGTAGACTCAAATTTTTGCACTAAACTACTAGGCGACTCCGAATTTTAGTAGTACATTTTTATAATTTGCATAAGTTGTTCGTTCGTGTACTTTACCATGTTAAGTTTACTAAAAAAAATGGAAGGTAACAGTAAGATGATCAGTGAAATGTGTGAAATGTGTTCACAAATTACATTCAAAGTTCAAAGTACCTATTGGAAAACCCTTTATATAAATATTATTTGTTATAATACCAAGGGTGCCCAAGCTCTATGCGCTTGGTGCTCATATGTTTTTTGTAAAATCACTAAGCTATAGGCTGTATGTTTTAATACACACAGAGAGAACACTCAGCAACAACACTTTCGTATGCTTTGCCGGTAAACATTGACGACAACGATCATCAATGTAGATTTTGTTTTTGTTAACGTGTGATATGAAATATTATTTTTCTTTTTTTCTTTGTATGTATTGGTTTTTACAATAAAAAATATTGAATCAAAATTAGTTATTCTTTAAATGTATTGGTGTTTGCTCTTCCATAAAGAACTTTTGGGCACCCCTGATAATACGATAACCATATGCAAATGTGGTATGTTCAGAAAGGGATGTCTTGTTTTTTTTGTATTTTTTTTTTAATTTGCATATGGTTGTGGAGCTAGTGAATTCGAACTTTTTTTTTGACCACCTTAATGTTCCTAGATTATTATAAACTATTATATCTTAAACCCTATCAATATTTTCTAGGTCTTGTTGTCCCGAAATGGCTTAAAATTTAATTTTTTTTTTAATATTAATAAAAAAAAATTAAAAAACACAAAAATTTGTTTTCTTCCTGGTTGGTATTCAAAACCGTTGACAGAGAACCACATATAATTATATCTTATACCATATCAAAAATATTTCTTATATTAGACCATATATTGAATCATATATAATTATATCTCATACCATATTAAAATATATTTTTGATAATGGACCATGTATTATTATATCTGAAATAAAAGATGGCATAATATAATATATAGTTCTGCATAAGCCATATAAAGGTATATATGGATCTGAATAAGTTATATATCAGTAATATGAAATAACTTAATATACATCATATTTTATGATATAAACCACATCTAATTCTATAAAGATACATATATAACTAGATGTGGTTATATCTGATATCTGATAGATGATAATATATTATTAGATACAGCCACATATGATTATATCTTAACTTTTTTATTCGGGTATATAATCAGATAAGTACAGGAACAAAGTAGTCTTATAAATTTATTCATTATATGTTGATTTTTTTTCCAAATACATATATAATTATATATAACACAATTACAAATTATTATAACAAGCCATCTATTATATAGCAGTGAGTGGCTGAGTGAGTTAAGCGGTCGACTACAACTTTGGCAGACCGGGTCCAAGTCATGCTGAGGGTATTGTTTTAAGAGTTTTAATTTTTTAATTAATAATTTAAATTTGTTTATATTATTTATAACCCAATTAAAAATAAAAGATCTGGCGCAATATTTAAATATATCTAATTTGATATTTTTTAATATCAAATTAGATCCATGAATTTTGAAAACAAAGATCATATCTAATTTTATGTACTTGAATTGTTATAAAGTAATTATATATTGTATGATATAAAAAGTTTCTAACAATTGATGCTCTGAAATGGGTTAAATTTTAAAGATTTTAAAAAATATAAATAAGAATAAATGAAACAACAAAGAATTTTTTTGTTTATCACCCTGGTTGGGATTCGATACCATAAACATAGACCCACATATAATTATATCTTATATTATATAAAAAATACTCTTGATATGGAATCATATATTACTATTTCTCAAATTTGTTGGCAAATATTGTACCATATCTTATCTATAGAGTCCGCCAAATATCTTTTTTTTTTGAAAATGTTATAAAAAAAACTACTGAATATTTTCTCAAATTTCTTTTTATACCCTCCACCATATATGGTGAGGGTATATAACAGTTTGTCATTCCGTTTGTAATATGTCGAAATATAGGTTTAAGACCCCATAAAGTATATATATTCGTGATCCTTATGCAATTTTAAGTCGATTTAGCGATGTCCGTCTGTCTGTCGGTCTGTTGAAATGGCGATCACGACGCGAAGACGCAAGCGGGGTGCCTATTTTTACCCAGATTATTGAACATCCTCCCGAGCAGTTTGGTATTTAAAATGAGCATAATCGGTCAAGCGGTTCAAAAGTTATGAGTGAAAATGTGAAGGTACCTCTAAATTTTCCATACAAATTTGTACAATTTTTCTGTATCAATTTTTATTTTCTGTTAAGTAAGTAAAAATGTTATTAAGTCTTCTTCTTGTTCGATTACATTTATTGCCTTACATACTATGAGAATAATAACATTCTTAGAGCTATATGTGTGTTACTCTCTAATAACTAAGTTAACGTAAAAAGCAACATTGTTAAAGTCGCTAACAGAGCAGACCTCTGTAAATAACATTACTAAAACTAAATAAATAACATTACTGAAACTAAATAACAAAATTTATGTTACATAAATTGACAAAACATATTCATATTACAGTTCATGCAAAATTTAGTATATACGTATATCATATTCAGCACCTATGATTGCCGGAGGCTGGGCTCATATAGAATGAGGTAAGGTCCAGAGGAGCTGGATCGTCGTCAATACGTCCATTGATGGTGTTTTCCTCGCTTTCGTGTACTTGGCTGACAAGCATATTATCGTGTAGTGCAAGTTTCTCAACAAATCTGGCTTGCAACGACATGGCGTACCTACAGAAGGGTAGAACATCGGCATTTTCATAGTCGTAACTATTTGAAAATCGTTTTATGAAATTTTCATAATTTTTTCCGATTCATTTTCTTAGGATTTTCCTTTCAAATATCTCCAATTCTTTGACTACTGTAGGAGATATAGTAAACCAGGTAGGGTTTTTCTGTAAAGCTTTGTTGTTTTTTCGTTTCATTCCATAAAATGTATTTTTTGTTTTTGTAACCAAAGACATTCATATCTAAAGAAAGAGCAAAAAACATAATTGCTTTAGTGCCGCTATTTTTGAATAGGTGGCGCTGAATTAACTAAAACAATACCCTGCCCCATGGCTAGGTCCAAAGAAATTTATATATAAAGAAAGAGCAAAATGCATAATTGCTTTTGTGCCGCTACTTTTGAATATTTGGCGCCCCATGGCGATATAGCCTTGGATTATGCTTTCAATTAATTTATTTACCAAAAATATTAAATTAACTGCATACTTTAAATTATAATGCATTCAGATGTTACTAGTAGAATTATTACATAATTTTTAAGTCAACTTTTCAAATGTTTGACGCAATAAAAGCATTTGTTTCACATTTTTATGTCAAAAAAGAAATTTTCATAAATGAAAATAGAATTTTTTTATTCCATTTGTATTTTTGAGAATTAAGGGATTGGCAAACAAATATTTATGATAATTTTTCTTTTATAAAAAAATACGCATGAATAAAGTGCAATATTGTGCTCTTAAACATCTAAATGAATATTGATTTAAAAAATTAAGGTATGATATGCTCATAAAAGATATATTTTTCATAGTTTTTGGCAAATATTTATTTATGTTACGAAGAAAATAGAAATTCAATAATACTCTACAGCATATTGTAGCACAATATGGCTAATGGAGACTAGCTCTGCAGCAAAATATGCCTAATGGAGAGAATGCACCTTCTGATATTGTCCTTCAAAGCGTCAATTGTCTCTGGCTTGTCGGCGTAAGACTTATCTTTGACGGCAACCCACAAATAATAGTCCAACGGTGTCAAAAAGCAGCTCCGAGGTGGCCAAACGACATCAGCTCTGCGGCTGATAATGCGATCTTCAAAAACAGGGCGCAAAACATCGAGTGTAGCTTCGGCTGTGTGGCAAGTAGCGCCGTCCTCTTGAAACCAAATGTTGCCAATATCCTCCTCTTCAATTTTTGTGAACAAAAAGTCGTTCACTCGGCCACTCCTTGCTCATTTTCATTTTCCTCTGGACCAAAATCCGCACTAAACAGTGACTCGTTTTGGGTGCATAGGATTTTTCAATGTATGCATGCGGGTTTTCTGTGCCCCAAATGCGACAATTTTGCTTGTTTACATACCCGCCAAGATCAAAATAAGCTTCAACTGAAAAGATGACATTGAAAAGATTTTCAAAGTAATGTCACAATATTTCCCAGCGTTGTTTAAGCGTATACACAACCATATTCGTTCAGCGGAAGGATAAAACTAATTATCATTCAAATCAGACATGAGCTAAGTGTTACCATTCACAAAATAAACACTAGTTGAAAAAAAAACGTTAGATGGCGGACCCTATATATATATATAAAACATTGTTGCAAGTGTGTTCTGACTTTATAACTCATGAACTGTTAAACCAAATTCGATTAAAATTTAAGGGTTTGTTCGTATGGTCGTAGATGGTTTATCTAAAGTTTGCACGAAATCGGTCGACGCGTTCGTGAGTTATGTCTTTTCATGTCAACATGTGATTTTGTCCATATAAAACAAACAACAACAAAAATACGTGCGGTTGTATACTGTGTGCTGACTTCATACACACGGTAAATACACGTTGTAGCGCATACACGCATAAATATTGACAGCTGTCAGTGAGTGATCATTTTAAGGTTTTTTTTCATCGACCTTGCGGATCGAGAAACCATGCGTAGCGAAGCACGCCGGGATCAGCTAGTATCATATAAAAATGTTTTTGAAATGAAACAATTTATAGAACTATATATTATATCTTGTAGCATATCAAAAATATTTCTAATATGGGACCATTAATTTAATCATATATAATTATATCAGTATATAATTAGATGTGGTTATATATGGTAATGCACACCGACATATGTACATATATGATAATATATCAATAGATAAGGTCACATATGATTATATCTCAACTTTTTATTTATAAAACAAGATTCCAGTCAATATATTGTTGGATAGAATCTTGATACTCTTTGATCTGTCTTTTCTAGATCGCTTTATATCTTACTAAATCCCAAATATATTGCTGGATCTAATTTTAATTGAAATTCTTTGGATCAATTAAGAACTTAATTAAAAATTTTATTATATTATTAATATTTTGTTTTTTTATTAAATTCTAATTTACAAATCACAACCACGCATATTGTAATGTACTTTATTGTTTAAATAATCTGGGATGATATATTTATTTTTATACCCTCCACCATATATGGTGAGGGTATATATCAGTTTGTCATTCCGTTTGTAACATGTCGAAATATAGGTTTAAGACCCCATAAAGTATATATATTCGTGATCCTTATGCAATTTTAAGTCGATTTAGTGATGTCCGTCTGTCTGTCTGTCTGTCTGTTGAAATGGCGATCACGACGCGAAGACACAAGCGGTTGCCTATTTTTACTCAGATTATTAAACATCCTCCCGAGCAGTTTGGTATTTAAAATGAGCAAAATCGGTCAAGCGGTTCAAAAGTTATGAGTGAAAATGTGAAGATACCTCTAAATTTTCCTTACAAATTGGTACAATTTTTCTGTATCTATTTTTTTTGCTGTTAAGTAAGTAAAAATGTTAAAGTCGCTAACAGAGCAGACCTCTGTAAATAACATTACTAAAACTAAATAACAAAAGTTCTGTTACATAAATCAAAGGCATTAATTTGTTAAAGAAAGAACATTAGTTGAAACTATTTCCCAATAGGTGGCGCATCTGAAAAAAATTCTCCCTATTAGGCATATTCTGCTACAATATACAACAGGGTATTATTGATTTTCTATTTCGTTCGTAACATAAAAGAATGTTTGGCAAAAGCTATGCAAAATATATGTTTTATGTGTATATTATACTTTAATTTTCTAAATCAATATTCATTTAGATGTTCAAGAGCACAGTATTGCAATTTTTCGTATGTGTATTTATGTTTTTGAAAGAAAGAATTAACATAAATAAGGATTTTCCAAGGCCTCAATACTTCAAAATTATACAAATTTAACGAAAAAATACCATTTTGATCGATGAAAATTTGTTTTTTTTACAGAAAATGTGAAACAAATGCTTTAATCACGTCGAACATTTCAAAAATTGACTTTAGTATTTTAAAATAAGTCTGCTAGTGACAGCTTAATTTACTAGAATTTTAAATATGTATTAAATCTCATATCTGTGGTTACTAAGACAATTGAAAGCCAAATCCAGGGCCATGCGACCTAGGCATGGCGCAGGGTATTGTTATCTATTTACTTAAGCGCCATCTACTGCTAAGTATAGACACTAAAGACACAAGGTCCAAAGAAATTTATGTATAAAGAAAGAGCAAAATGCATAATTGGTTTAGTGCCTCTACTTTTGAATAGGTGGCGCAAAATTACATTAAAACTATATCCCGCCCCATGGCGATATAGCCTTGGATTAGGCTTTCAATCAATTTATTTACCAAAAATATTAAATTAACTATATACTTAAAAATTATAATGCATTCAGATGTTGCTAGTAGACTTATTACATAATTTTAAAGTCAATTTTTCAAATGTGTGACGTAATAAAAGCATTTGTTTCACATTTTTATGTCAAAAAATAAATTTTCATAGAGGAAAATAGTATTTTTTTAATTCCATTTGTATTTTTGAAAATTGAGGGATTGACAAATGTATATTTATGTTAATTTTTTCTTTTATAAAAAATACAGATGAATAAAGTGCGATATTGTGCTCTTAAACATCTAAGTGAATATTGATTTGAAAAATTAAGGTATAATATGCACATAAAACATATATTTTTATAGTTTTTGGCAAATATTCATTTATGTTACAAAGAAAATAGAAAATCAATAATATTCTACTGCATATTGTAGCACAATATGGCTAATGGAGACTAGCTCTGCAGCAAAATATGCCTAATGGAGAGAATGCACCTTCTGGTGGGCCATCTATTGACAAATAGTTACAACTCATGTTCTTTTTTAACAAATAAATTTCTTTGCTGTATTCTCTCCATTAGACAAACACACTTCAATTTTTTAAAGAAAGAACAGTCGTTGCAACTATTTATCAATACGTGGCGCATTAGAAAGTGCATTCTCTCTATTAGGCATATTCAGCTGCAGAGCTGGTTCCCATTAGCCGGAACAAAATCGAGTATTTGACAAAAACTATGCTTTAAAATGTGTTTTTTGTGCAGTCCATGTTTAAAAAAACTAGTGAAAATGTAAAGGTGCCTCTAAATTGCCTATACAAATTTAGTACAATTTCATAGTAGCGACCACTAAAATTGTTTTTCACCACAAAAAATTTTTTCACCTTAAACATTTTTTTTCACCTCTAAATTTTTTTTCCACCAAAAAAGTTCTTTTCACATCTAAAAAAGTTTTTCACCTCAAAAAATTTTTTCACCTACATAATTTTACTTTTAAAGTTTTTTTATATTATTTGTATCAAAAACAGAAGAGAACATCTTTTTAGGATATTGGTGGAGGGTGTTCAAAGATTCGGCACAGCCGAATTTAGCCCTTTTTTACTTGTTTGATACCCTATTATTATCGGGTTGACGTAGCGTTTGCAGCTCATGTTTAGGTATGGCATTTCAGCATAAAGGGTAAGCAGAAGAAAACGTTCCGCCTTCAGCTCTTGTTTATGTATAACTGTGAGGTTTACGATTTCACCATGAATAAATCAAAAAACGCTTTCAAATCATTTTATTTTATCATCAAAATTCATGCTGTGTGAGAAATGTATTTCAATCGAAAAATTGGAAGTGGGTGACATGTGGTTTCGACAAGACCACGGCACAAGGCACGCAATATCATGGGAAGCAATTAATCTTAATCAAACGGCTAATAAATTATCCTTTACTATATGCTAGATCAATGAGCACTTTGAGGACTATCCCCAAAGAAACAAAATGCCTTTATAGCATGCACTGGAACGAAAAACTGTACCCGCAACATGCGCTGTACATACATATACATATATTTATATATAATTGTTCAAACACCTTGAACATGGTGAGAGTATTTAGTAGTTTTATCAATTTTAATTTTTTCTTAACCTTGAAGATAGTTTAGTTGTTTATTAGTTTTACCAGTTTATTATTTATTTAATTGAACCTTAAAGAGTTTGTTATATTTAACTGAAATGCATTCTAGGAATAAGGGTTAGATTTTATGTCTAAGCGATGGATAAACTAAATAATGGTTTAGGTTTTATAAGTAGCTAGTTGCTTGTTTGTACATTAAGAATGGTTTAGGTTTTGTGTCTAGACAGAGTAATTGGTTGCTTGCTCATAAAAATAGTTTAGGGTATTGTCTAGGCGACAGACGAGATGATAAGCTGTTAGTTTAGGAAAAACCGGGCAGATGTGTACGGCATATTTTAGTTTTAAGAATTTCATATTTAGTACTTAAGCGCATATTTTATGAATAAAAACAGTGTCTTACAAACATTCAAAACGAAAGGTTGTTACAAGTTTTAATTGTCATAACACTTTGCTCATGGTCCTTCGAACCGGATAGTGACATTTGGGCGAAGCCATCCTTGGCTTTCCGGAGGAACAAGAAGATTCAAGGCAACGGATAGTGACCTGTGAGCTATCCGGGAAAGCTGGAAAAGAAACCTTGTAATCAAAGAAGATTCAAGGCGAAAATAATATATCAGCAAGATATTTGATAGAGTAAAAAACTATCTGCATCAGCGATAAGTATTTATTGGTTTTACTAAAAGAAGTGATGAAATAGCAGCTTAAGTATGATGTTGGAGAAACAACCGAAGGAGCTCCTAGAACGGAAGGAATTCTTTGGTGAAGAGATAAAGATCATCTCGAACAGTTTCGAAATAATGAGATTCGGACAGAACAACTCGAAGAAGCTCGGGAGAGAGCAGAAGATTATACGAGTGAGTTCAAAGAAAACCATACCAAATTGGCAAGCGGCAGTGTGGGAAATGAACATTACTTGGAAATAAATTGGCAAATATATAAGAGGTATTCCAAGCTGCTCTGGAATATGGATGATGAAATATATTCTAAAATTTAAAAGGGGATGCATGTTCATAAGAACATACAGGAGGTTAAAGAGTGCTCACATAGAGAAGAAGAAGTTGATCTACCACGGTTTCCATCAGCACCACAGATGCCAGCAATAAAGCAGCAAGATGCTCAAGACGATCCACAACGGGTTCAAGTAGAACCACTCTTGGTGGAACAACAAACTCGCGGGAAAAGGAGGAAAAAGTTGGTAAGGCATCCGGTGGTGAAATTAATGACGTATCTACCGAAGAAATTGATGAAGCGAATCTATCTGGTGACGAAGCTACAAGAGAGCAGTACAAAACAGCATCGGCACCATTCTTAGCAAAGAAAGAGTTAGCGCAGATTGGAGAAAAATGTATCAACAAGAAGATAAAGAAGGCCATAGTCGAGGATTTCTACATGGACGATCTTATGACGGGAGCAGATTCAGTAGCCAAATGCAAGAATATACAGGAGGATATATCAAGGCAGCTGGCAAAAATCGGGTTTACGTTACGGAAGTGGAGGTCTAACGACAGTAAAATCTTAGAGGGGATCCCGGATGAGGGAAACATGAAGGTGATGCCTATTAGCGATGATGAGGCGATCAAGACGCTTGGGTTGCAGTGGCATCCGAATAAGAATGTGTTTACGTTCATGATTAAGGCGAATAATCAAGAAAAAGTTACATACCGACGAGCATTATCAACACTGGAAAGGATGTTCAATCCTCTTGGATATCGTATACCAAATACAATTTGTGTCAAGCAAATGATACAAAAACTATGGCTATGGAAAATGCAGTGGGACGAGCTACTAGATGATGAACTAGAAGAAGAGATTAATAATATTAAAGAGCACGTATTAGCAAAGTGGCATCTGCCTAGAAAATCGAAGGAATCTGCGGTTCTGGCATATATTGGTAGATGACATATTAAGGTGCCTAGGCAGGCCGGCATTAAATAGCGCCCCGGCAGAATGTTCAAACACCTTGAACATGGTGAGAGTATTTAGTAGTTTTATCAATTTTCATTTTTTCTTAACCTTGAAGATAGTTTAGTTGTTTATTAGTTTTACCATTTTATTTAATTGAACCTTGAAGAGTTTGTTATATTTAACTGAAATGCATTCTAGGAATAAGAATTAGATTTTATGTCTAAGCGACAGATATGAGTAGCTAGTTGCTTGTTTGTACATTAAGAATGGTTAAGGTTTTGTGTCAAGACAGAGTAATTGGTTGCTTGCTCATAAAAATAGTTTAGGGTATTGTCTAGGCGACAGACGAGATGATTAGCTGCTAGTTTAGGAAAAACCGGGCAGATGTGTTTGGCATATTTAAGTTTTAAGAATTTCATGTTTAGCACTTAAGAGTATATTTTATGAATAAAAAAACAGAGTCTTACAAACATTCAAAACGAAAGGTTGTTACAATTTTTAATTGTCATAACATTTTGTGCAATAATATTGTTATGAGTTTACCCTTTATAAAATCGTGAATTTATTTACCTTTTAAATAAATCGAGTCTTTCTATATAGCAAATAAAAAACACAGTTTGAAATTATTTATATCACTATTTATTTATAACAGGCACTAAAATTACAGAAAACACTTTAGTAGCACACTTTATTCACACGATGTAAATAGACTAAACGTTGGACACACTTTAGTTGTTAACACTTAGCGTTTTATTATCAACACTTAGCGTTTTATTATCAACTGGAAGCTGCATACTGGCAACTTTGAGAATGTTCTTTTGTTTTAAATTTCAGGGCTAACGTATGGGAATTTGTGTAAATGGAATTTCTGTAACACTTCCGCCCACTTAAGTCTGTTCGTCCCGTGCCACCATTATGACATCATTATGCAGCGTTTCCTTTTAAGGCCAGAATCAACTCTATAGCCTTTTCTTCGTTATTCCACACATTTCTGGCAGCAACTGTCTCAAACTGGAACTTAAAAACAATAAACGGTATTCTGCCATCAAAAGTAGGGGCCTTTGCTCTAGCAGAAGTTCCGAAATAATCCGCACTGGACCCTCTTGAAATTAAAAATTATTCACCTTAATTTCTACATCTTTTAGTTTTTTCTCCACTCCTTTGGCTTGTATTTCTACGCCATTCTCTAATGCCCGTAATTTCAAGCAATAGATACCTACCGGTGCTTAGATACTACCGTGTAGACGAACAAAAACTAATAGATATCTAAGCACTGGTAGGTATCTATTGCTTGAAAATACGGTCATAAGTCGGACAACTTCTTGTCAAATCTGTCTATCTTTTTATTAGCTAATCTTGAAGTTTTTCGTCCATCTTAGCAAACAGTTTCTCATTGTCTGCTCTCGAAGTCTCTATTTTAGCTAACAGTTTCTCGTTGTCTGCTCTCGAAGTTTCTTGAAGCTTAGCTAACAATTTCTCGTCTGCTTTTGAAGCTTCTAACAGTGTTGTCTGCTCTAGTTCCTAGCAGTTTTATCGTTGTCTTCTATCTTTTGCATCATAGCAGCCAACATTGCGTTAACTTCATTTTACCTTCTGTTTTACGGGTACTAACCTCCATTTCTTCTTTTTCCTCAAATTTTTATGTTACAATGTCAATGTTACGCCTCTCAAATTCCTTTATGAACCTCTTTTAAAATTCGACCTTATTTCCTGCTGTCGGTAGCGCCAATTTGCTAAATTCCTTCTTGAGCTGTTCCACCTTAAGCTCCTCCAATTTCATGACTGCTTATTCTTTCGCAATCCCACTTCTGACACCAATCATTATGAGTTTACCCTTTATAAAATCGTTAATGTATTTATCATTTAAATAAATCGAGTTCTTTCTATATTGCAAATAATAATCACAGTTTGAAATTATTTATATCACTATTTATTTATAACAGGCACGAAAATTCGGTTCATCAAATTCTATTTACTTGTAGAAACATAAGTTCCTATATGCCAGCCCTGAAATGCAAAACAGTTGCCATCAATGGCGACTAGTGTCGCGTAATTGTTCCTCTTTCAAACTTCAAAGAACAATCTCAAGGTTTCCGGTATAAAACTTTCAGACAATGCTGCCACAGTCTAAGTTTGTTTGTGTTTTGAAAACTTTTTAAAAATCTGATATCATTTGTAAATATCGTAAATGATATCACTAAAGTTTTGAAATATAATATCGAAAACAATACTGTATAGTTTCTAAGTTTACTGGAAAGGGCTTGAAAATAAAATTATTAAATAGACATTGTTTGTCCCAAAAGTAATAATCAAAAATTAACAACTTCCTAGATCTCCAAACTAAAAATTTAACATAATAATATCAATAAAACTGGACAAACTGTCTAAACTAGTCACACAGCTACATGTTTTTATTGTATGAAGATATTAAAATATTAGCTCTCTGTAATAACAAGAGTTACCAACATTTACAATATAGTGATTGTGCAAAATTAATCTTATCAAAGTAATTATAAAACCAAAAAAGTAATACAATTTTATAATACAATAATTCCTAGAGAAAACCCAAATCGAGTTATTGTTAACAAAAATTCTTTGTTTACTTAATATTGTATTTTATTATCTCAGGAGCACTTTTGATTAATTTTAAATGTAGGTATCGCGTGATTGTCGGAAATACACTTTTAATAAAAATGTATACAAAAATAACTTCTACTGTTAACCTTGTAATTTATTGCAAATTAATGATATCTTTATTTCCATTTAATTTTTCTTAGCAAATAATTTAATTTATGAAAATGATTTGATATAATAAAGAATAAGTTATAAGTTATTCTTCGTTGATTTATTTCCTTTACATAAGGTTTGTTTTTTCGCATTTCATACTCGTATCTATATTTATAACTACTTGTAAAGAAAACGACTATGCCATATATTTGTAATAATATTTGTAATTTAAAACAATGTTGTCAAGATGGGAATCGAACCAGGGAAATCTGGTTGCCAGCCAAGAACTCTACCCGCTGAGCTATCGACGAGCTTAAATGAATTGTTGCGCTTCGTTTTTTCGGTAGTGTTATCAAAACAAACATACATTACCCTTTTGCTTACAAAAAAAAAAAAAAAAAAAAATGTATCTAAAAATAGATTTTCAAAAATATTTCAATTATTACTTTACATTTATAAATCATATATTACGTAATCAACAATGAGTAACTTATTACTTTATGCTTGCAAATAGTGAAAAAGGTAACGAGCTATCATTACAAGGTAACGCATGAGAATATCGCACCCATTACCAAAGTTTTGCTGGGTACTTAGGAAATATATATCTACTTAAATTTGTATGGAATATTTACATAAAATTTAAAAAAAAAAACAAACCAATAAATCAAGTTCTTTGATAGTGAGAATAATGAGTTAGCAGCGTAGTTACTCATAGTGAAGAAATAAGTGGTCACTTGCAATAATAAAGTAAGTAGTTACTCTTAGCAAAATAATAGTGGACTTAAAAAAATCGCTAAGAATAATTTGTATTTGAATTTATAAAAAAAATATTTAAAATATCTACTTTATTCATTCAAAAATTTAAGTTTATATAACTGTTTGGCTGAAATATTCGTAGGGTGACACATAGATGGCGCTACTAGTATGAAATCCATATGAGTTTTAGTTAGTACTCACCTTCGAGAGAAATAGAATTTTGGGTGCAGCAACTTTTGTTAGTTTGAAAACAATGAATAAAAATCAGTTTCATGTGTTAATAAAGCATTGCTTTTTAGCGAAAAAAAACACTGTTGAAGCCAAGGCTTGCACCAGAAAAATCCATCTTTAAGAAGTGGTTTGCTAAGTTTAAATGAGGTGAAATGAGCACCGAGGACGATGCACGCAGTGGACGCCCCAAAGAGGCTGTTAGCGACGAAAACATCAAAAAAGTCCACAAAATAATTTTAAACGACCGTAAAGTGAAATTGATCAAGATATCTGAGACTTTAAAGATATCAAAGGAACGGGGTGGACATATCTTGAATCAATATTTGGCTATGCGAAAGGTCTGTGCAAAGTGGGTGCCGTGCGATCCCACAATCAACAAAAACAACAACGAATTGATGATTCTGAGCTGTGTTTGAACCTGTTTAATCGTAACAATCCCGAATCTATGCGTCGATATGTGACAATGGATGAAAAATGGCTCCATTATTTCACACCGGAGTCCAATATATATAATATTGATAGACTATCTTGAAAAGGAAAAAACTATCAACAGCGACTATTAAATAGCTGGATAGAAATTCAGCGCCGATGACGAAGTAATCGCCGAAACTGAGACCTATTTTGAGGCTAAAAACAAATCGTACTATAAAAATGGTATCGAAAAATTGTATGATCGATTTAATCATTGTATTGCCCTTGAAGGCAACTATAGGGAATAATAAAATCAAATTTTATCAACTTTTTTTTCAATGTTAGATTACGAACTTTTCATCCAAACTGTTAAATGGAATGCTATTTCGCGTTAGAAACCCTTTAAAATCTTAACATTTTGTAAAATAACTTTTTACAGCAGATAATTTCATATTTTGTTGTATAGCTTTTCAAACAAATTAATCAATAAATTAAAAAAAAAACAGAAATACGAGTTCGGTACTTATTTCAGAAAATACCAGTAATTCTTTATTTTGCATGTACATATAAATATTTCTACCACCCGTTGTCAGTAGGTCATTATTTTGTATTTCAAAGTGATCTACACAGTAATGACCTGTCATTACCATGTTTTTGCTAGGATTGCAAATAATAAACATAGTTGAAATTTTCTATAGCAACTCTTGATTAACTATATTATACTTTTGCTAGCTTAAGCAAATGTGCGAATACATGTAATCAAATGTGTATAACTATATTGTACTTAACAAACTTTTCGTTAAGTTTCGTCAAGTGTCATTTGCTTAAGCAAACAGCGAAACTGACCGCACTTTACTTAAGGAATCAACTGTTTTTAGAAAAACTCTTTATAAAAAAAAACAAGTTGCAATGTACGCGGAAAATAATTTTATAGAAAATTTAATTAAAAATTATAAAAAAACAAACGCACATTTATGGAAAAAGGGAAGGTTTTTGTTATTGTTTTTCGATTGAGATGCAGGCACTATTGCATTTTTTATTTATGTTTTAAATCGTTTCTTTAAATTATTTATATAGAATTAGAAATATAGACTTATTCGTAATTGTAAAATATTTATAAATAATATTTTTTAAAAAAATACATATATTTAAGAAATATAAGAAGAAAACAGTTTTTGCAAAAGTACAAATATTTGCAACTAAGTGTAGTAAGTATTTAAGGTTAAAAAGTACATTGTAGCCACCAAGAGTCGTAAATAAGTTGATTAAGCATTTGACAGACTTTTCGTTAATTTTTGACAGTAGCTTAAGTTAACAAAAGTATAATATAGTTAGCCCTCAATTGCTATGATTTTACCTTTTAAACTCGTTGATATATTTGCTATAAATAAATCGAGTTCTTTTTGTATTGCAAATAATAAACACAGTTGAAATTTTCTATAGCAATCCTTGATTTACACAAAAACCTAAAAACAATTATACAACAGACTTTATAATTATTATTTTATTTAACATTAAAAAACTACTACGCACTTCTTTTGGATAAAATATATTTGGGGTCAAAATATGATAAACTGCTGCTGGTAGGTCCATTAAAAATAGTATTTTATCATCAGAAATTATTTGACTTCTATTTGATACAGCCAAACCCAATCACGAAATTGGTATGAAACAAATATATTATGTCCATATATTGCGCAAATAAAAAATATTTACTTACCATAAATTAATTAGCTGCGCAAGTTTTTTAATTAATTTGTGTCCAGCCATCTATTTTATTCCAAGTTTGTTTGTTTTTCCAATATAAGAAATTTCAAAATACATTTTCTTTTTGTATCGTTATTTTAAAACAATGTGATAAAATTTTTGAACATCGTTGACGATATCACTAAAGTTTTGTAATACGATATCGAAAACGATACTGTATCATTTCTAGGTTAACAGGGATCTCAATTTCGATAATAAGTTTGCACGGAAACGACATCATTTACGATACATATATAATAGCGACAATGGAAATAAATTCACCTTCGTTAATGATATCGTTTTTCCATAAACTAACGATGTCTTAATGATATCAAAAATATCAGGCAGATAAATATCACTAGCTTACAGCCAAAATGCGACAAGCATGCGATTATTATTTTCATGTATAAGTTCCTCCTAAATCGCATTAAAAATTTTTCTGGGCTAGTTTTTGAATTTTTTTTTTAAATTTTTTTATTTTAATTTATTATTGAATTTACCATTTTGAGTTTGCCTCAAACTTTTTTTATCAGTCAAATTGCAAAATTCATTTAAGGCACAAAATGTTTTGTGAATATGGTTTTTAAATCGGTTAAGTATTTTTGAAGATATGAGTCAAAATTTCGCGAAAAAATACATTTTTTTTTACATGGAAAAAAACTAAATAATTTTTTTCTTAAATGGTAAACTTATACAAAGAAAATAAGCCATTTTAAAAGAAAATCTATGGATAAATACCAAAGTTATGATCATTAAGATAAAGGTACCCAAATTTTAATTTTTTCTATTTTTTTCTTTTATATTACTAATTTTTACAGAATTACTGCACAAAAATCATTTTTTTTTTTGAAGAAAACTAAAATTGTACAGTTACAAAATCTATTTTGGGAGGAAAAATTGTAAAATTGTTGTACTTCTTAGCAGGTACTGAGTACCCTTTTTTATTTGATTTGCAAATTATGTAGACAAGAAAGCAAGTACCCTCAGAAATATAAATGACAAAAATGCCAAAAAGAGAAGAATGAGAATGCATTAGTTATCTTACACAAAAAATGAGAATGTGTTGGTGGTATGCAATTTACTCAAAGATCAGAAATACTTTGGAATGCCTGTCACAAATTTGCAAGAAAGATGGACACCAAGTATCATATGTCTTCCGTGCTATAGAAATCTTACAGGATGGGCTTTTGGCACGAAATTGAAATTATTTTTTACTGATTTATTTAACATAAATACCTCATGTGTTAAAATTTGTTTTTATTCGGAGTACCAAAGCTTTGGAGAAAACCATCTTATCATATCGACGATTTCTATTTTCGTCAACGCAAGAGTTCTGGAGTTGCTAATGTATACTCTGACAGTTTTCCAGTTCCTTATTTGGATGTATTGCCCATTCCTAAATATCAAAAACAACTAAAACCGACGTAAGTTCAGATTCATCATTTAAAAATCAAAACTCATCTGAAGACCATTATAACACAAGTGGAGAGAGCCGCTTACTTACTCAGGCTCAATTAAATGATTCGGGCAGAGACTTGGAGCTCACAAAAGAAAAGGCAGACTCGTTTACAACAAATGTAAAAGTAACATACTACAGAAACCGCGATTCTCCTTACGCGAAGTATTATTCAAACCAAGATGAGATATGTTTCTGCAAGGACATTCCTTACAATGCAATTGAATGGCGACTGTTTGTTGATAGTAGTGAAGAAAGTTTCAAAGCAGTTTTTTTATGAAGATCACAATAAGAAAATTTGTTCCGATTTAACGTTGGTGGGCATGCTATGTGGAATGCAACGTGGATAAAAAAAATGTTGTTTTATTTGCCTCTATGACAGTCGAGCTTGTGATTTTTACTATAAGATAAGAAAGATAAGCCATTACAGTGAACCTCTTATTATGGAAGAAAACATTATTCTTCCACCATTGCATATAAAACTTGGACTCTTGAAAAACTTCGTCAAAGCATTGAATAAGGAAGGTCAAACTTTCGCATATTTGAGTAAAATTTTTAAAAGTATTTCTTTTGCAAAAATCAAGGAAGGAATTTTTAATGGTCCACAAATCAAAAACACTGATAAAAGATACAAAATTCGAGAAATATTTGTCCCCACATGAGACTGCAGCTTGTAAATCATTTAAATTGGTGGTTTCTAAATTCCTGGGAAACAACAAAAACTCGGATTACAAGATTGTTGGAGATTTGATTAAGAATTGTCTCTTTTACTTTTTCAAAAGGTGTTAATATGTCACTTAAGATTAATTTTTTACATTCCCACTTGAGCTTTTCTAGAGAATCTCAGTGATGTAAGTGATGAGCACAGAGAGAGGTTCCACCAAGAAATGAAATCCATCGACAGGCGATATCAGGGATATTGGGATGAGAGAATGATGGGAGATTACATTTGGTTTCTCTTAAGGAAGACGGACCCCAACGAAAACAAACGTAAAGAAGGTCTAAAAACTATTCATAATACTAAAATACAAATAAATTTAAAGAAAATCAATAAACAATATTAAAAAATAATAAGCTAAATTTATTTTTTTTCACTATACAATATTATTGGGCATGCTTTCATAGTAATATAAAACAAGAAAAGGAGAAAATCTCAAATTAGGTACTTTTACATAAATGGTCATAGCTTTCGTATTTACCCATAGATGTTCTTTGAAAATTACTTATTTTTTTTAAGAAGTACTACATTTAAGAAAAAAGTTATTTTATATTTTTCCTTTCAAGATTAATACCATTTTTATTTTTTTGAAATTTTCAGATTTCAGTTTTTGTCGAAAAAAAGAAAAATTTTCAGATATCAGTTTCTGCCGAAAAAAAGAAAAAAAAATGTACTAATTTAAAACCCGTACTCTAGAAAAATGTTGACCATTAAATGACAATTCTTTTGCAATTTTATTGATCAAAATTTCTCGGCTCTAGCTTGAGATACAGTCAAATACTCAAAAATTAAAAATTTTTCAAAAACTACTCCAAAAAATGCGATTTTCGGATTCAGGAGACCCAAATCAATAACAAAAAAAAATAGTCGCAGGCTTGTCACAGAAAATTTTTTAAAATTTGTTAACTAGTGTATTCTATATATTTCATGAAAGGAGTCGTTAAATTACCGTTTTCCATGAAAATATGCTATCATTAACATTGGTGTGACCTAGGCCGGGCCTGGGCTCTAACATAGAAAAAGGATAAGTGTAGATATTTCATTGTAAGCAGCAGCCAAAAAAAATTTACAGATTACAAAGGCTTGATAACAGAAAGAAAATTGAAAAAATTTCCTGATTTCAAAACAAATGTTTCCCCATTCTGGAAAAATTTCACCAAATTTCATTGAAATCTGCTAAAACTCAATTGGATTTACAAAGAAAATCAATTGGAATTGCATAAAACCCTATTAGAAAAATGGCAACTATAAAAACCAAGAGTGTGTTTTTTCTCTCACGATGCGTAAGAGACATTGTCACAGTGTGGTACAATAAAATAAAATTTACAAGTTATTTATTAAAAAAGTAAGCGTAAGTACGAAATTTTCCAAAATTTTCTCTCAGTTACCGAACCTTTGTAATCAGTATAATATTTTATTTGGCCACTGCTTACGATGAAATCTCTATACCAAGTCTTATTGTATGACGACACCTATATTATTATTACACACTCATAATATTATTTAGATAAAAACAACCAAAAATACACTTTTAAGTGGTTAAAATCCGGTAAATTAGGTTTTTATTCAATTTAACACCTTTAATCTTTTTTGAACGTTTTCCAAAAAAATAGTTATTAAAGCTTGATTTATACGTCGAATACCCTTATCTACTATTACTCAGTATTGGGTTTAAACATTGACATACAAATAAAATAATAAAATCGTTAGAAAAAATATATTTGGTTTATTGTTTTTTAATTTTGTATTTAGTTTGGATGCGAGCTGAGTAAATAAAATCTAAACTAATAAATGTTTCCAAATTTTTAAGTTTTTAAAAAATTGTTTTAAAAAATTTCAAAACCTTTTATCAATTTTTATTTAAAGGGTGATTTTTTTGCTATTTGGGTTTTCAGTGCAAATTTGTTCAGTGTAAAAAAAGATACGTGGCATGTGGCAATGCCAAAAATGCTCAGTAAGGTTTACTATTTCCCCATAAAATCCTAACACACATACAGCGCCTGCAAATCATTGAATTTTAATATCAAAATTTGTGCTGTGGGGAGAAATGTCTTTTCATCGAAAAATTTTCTTCAGCGACGAAGCTTATTTTTGGCTCAATAGATACGTCAACAAACAGAATTGCCAAATTTAGTGTGAAGAGCAGACAGGGGCAGTTCAAGACCTGCCAATGCACCCTGAAAGATGTTTCGTGCGGTTTGTTTGCCGGCGGCATCATTGGACCGTGCTTCTTCAAGGACGATGAAAATCACAACGTTAGAGTCAATGGAGCAAGGTACCGTGCGATGATTACCGACTGTTTTTTGCCGAAAATCTTAGAATCGGATTTAGTTGACATGCGGTTTCACCAAGACGGTGTCACGTTCCACACGGCACGCGATGCCATGAACCTATTGAGAGGCAAGTTTGGCAAGTTCATTGGCCGACAAGATCATGCGATGGGTCCTTCACATAATTATTAAAATTCTATATTTTATTTAAAAATAATAAAATTCGTTATTCCAATTGTATTACTTCTTTTTAGATTTAAAATCTGATATTCCAATACCATACAAAGTCTTAACCGCGTTTCCCAAAATATTAGAATTATGAGATTGTTTTTATATCAAAACATATGAATTTAAAATTAAATTATTTGTTTTACCTATTAATATGGAAGAATTACCTATTAATATACTTTCACGTTTTAATTTTGAGTATACTGCTTTTTTATAAAATATGTCTTTTTTTGCATTTAATTTGCCAATGGTAAAATTGTACACGACGCGTGCAGCACTCATAATATTTAATTTCTATAATATATAACTACTTCGCGACATGAAAAATGCGCTTGCTGTTAGCTATGGAATTACAGCTTTTTATATGTGCTAAAACTGCGCTTATTTCACAAAATTAGTGCTTCCAAGTGGAAATTCACCATATGAAAATCATAGCATATGTAAGCAGGTTTGTAAGCGATAACTTTCATTTTTTTCAATACAAACTTGCACCATTTTTTACTGGGATGTGTTTGATAGAAAAGGTAGAGCTGGTTATACATACAATATAATTGTTGTATTTCGGGTTGGGGCGAAGTCCATATATGAACAAAGGTGGCTCTAAATGTTGAAATTATATTTATTTACAAAAAAGAAAGAAAAGTCAGGTAAGTAGGGATAGTCGTTTTCCTTACAAGTACTTATAGATATAGACACGGACAGACAGGTTACCAATGACATATGTCAAACAAGAATTCTCGAACCGTATGGTTATTTTCACATTGCAGTGATTTGCAAAATGAGATAGATAAAATGAACTCCTTAAAAATTGTATGGTACATACTTATTTCTGTGTATCACTGCAATTTTAACATTTCCTTTTAGTCATTTTCTAGTCGCTATTTTGAATCAATTAGCTGTTTCCTGTCTGGGTAGTCTGTGGATATAGAGACAAAATTCAAAAAATATTAATTCAGTGTCAGTGAAATTAAAAAAAAAAAAACGAAATAAAAGAAGGCAATTTAAATTCAAACAATTATATATAAAATTCAGGAATCCGCAAGTGATAATCAAAAAAGATCAGCTTAAATTAAAAAATACCAAACGCAATTAAAAAAAATATTGAAATCCAGCCAATATTTCATTATTTTCATTTGATGTTTTTGAATTTTAATTGATGATTTATAAATTACATTTGGAGTCATCCAAAAAGTTTTTCGTTTTCGGTTTTTAAAATGGTTGTCTTTGCATGTGCCTAAAAATTTGCACGTGGCTATTCCACGTTCAAATGGTATCTGTGCTATTTACTTTTTTTTTTTAATTCTACATTCACGGTGTATCGCAACTCAAAGTTGGCCACTTTTTTTTTAATCGTGTTTTTTTTTTAATATTTGTGAATAAATTAAGAAGGCTTATCTTCAAAACAACGGAATATTACTGATCAGTCTAATTCATTCCATATTTAGATGAAATAATCTTACGTTTGACAAATAGATTTTCCGGCCATGAAAATGTGGTAAAGAACTTATACAATATTGTACCAAGCCAAGTAATTGACGTTTCGTCAAAAGAATTTGGTAGCCGCATAGAATTTTAACAAAATGATCTAAAAGCGGAGAAAAGCTTTAAACATAGAATCAAAACGTACTTAAGAAATTTTATGGGCGAATTAAGACTTTATGCATTGGATCAAATGCAATGAAAGGCATTTTTTGAATTCCAAAATACGCGTGTATAGGCAACAAAATGCTGCTTGCGCCACGTCGGTACACATACAGTATTGCGGGTCCATTTAAAAATCGCTTAACCTACAAGGAAAATCGTATTCTAGGGATCAATATAAGAAACTTTGCGAATGAACCATAAAACAAATTTTGATGTGTCGACTTTTGACCCGTAGGGTCAAATTTTGAAAAATCCCACTTTGACCCATTAAGAGTGCCCCAATTGAGTCCAAATGTATGACCGACCCCCACTAACTTTGTAGGGTCGACCCACCCATGCCAGTGGCACACCACATGGAACCCCCATACAAACAATTCAAAAATCACCATTTTTGGCACTTAACATGTAAAAATCAGAGAAATGGCTGTTTTTTATTTTTGGAGTTTATTTTTCTCTTTAGAAATTTATTAATCAGAACATATGTAAATAAAAAAATTAATTTAATTCAGTAATAGAGAAGAAACTAAAAAAATTATTGTTTGAAGTCTTTTTTGCTTTCAAGTCTGGGCAATTTCGCACGGCTCTCTAATGTCGTCGCCATAACAGCCTCTACATTTCCCGGTAAACTCGTTTGGAAACGCTAGCTAGCAATTGAACGTGTCGTTCCGTTCCTTGTATGTGTGATGGAATTTTCGGATCAAAAAACGGTGGATGAATTATCTGTAATTAGTTGATTGAGAATTCTGCGTAAACGAGGTTCTAGAAATCGTGACCAACTAATGAACTTGAAAAATAATGCACTACCGTACACGACAGAGCTGTAATACTTGATATTGAAGTACATTGGCACATAACATTTAATTATAAATTCAACCAGAATTCTTAAATTTTCATCTAGATTTTCCGTTGTCACATACAATCATAATAATCTAGCGGCATTGGTGAGCCAGCGAGAATGTACAATTTTCTCTGGTTTGATGGTAGCCAGATCCACCGAAAACACGCCGATAGAAATTGCATGGGGGATGTCGTATAACTACTTCGAATCGGTGGAAAATTCAATTTTTTCTGGAGCCTGGGGCATATTTTTCAACTCAATTTTCTGAAAGCCGTCCACCACCTGAAAATATGGCTTCATCTTGCGGTGTAGAGAACGGTGGATTCATTGTAAAAGGATGATAAATGGATTTTTAAAATAGTACCAACATGTTTAGTTTCTTTGACAGTCGAAAACGTAATGAAAACTAAAGGTATATTGTCTACTTATTTATACTATTTTTTACTCCGTTATTCTACCTGCAATTGTGTCACAGTGATACCTTATTTTTTAAAAGGGTTGAATAAAAAACCCACAGAAGTAAGTTTAGGACATGCAAATGCATCACAGTGATGCCTTTGTTTTAAAAGGTTTGTAAAAAACGCTAATTTCTAACAATTTTTTTAATTTCTTTTCTATTACTAAGTTAAATTAATTTTTTCATTTACATATGTTCTAACTAAATAATTTTCTAAAGAGAAAAATAAACTCCAAAAAGAAAAAAACATATCCATTTTGCTGATTTGTGATTTTTTGAAATGTTTGTATGGCGAACACCCCAGGGGGGTTCCAGTGGGTGTACCACTGGCATGAAAGGGTCGGCCCTACAAAGTTAGGGGGGGTCGGTCATACATTTGGGCTCGATTGGGGCACTCTAAATGGGTCAAAGTGGGATTTTTCAAAATTTGCCGGAAGGGTCAAAGTTTCTTATTTTGACCCCTGGAATACGATTTTCCTTGTACGCTGAGAGATTTTTTTGCCTCCCTACAAATCGACCCGCCCTAACGTACGGTATAAGCAACTTCGTGTGGCTGACGATAATTAAAGTCCAGCTTCACACACAATCGTAAATGAGATAGGATGTATGCTGCCTTTTACTGCTCTAATGTATGTATGTATGCATTAATTTTTAGTTCAATACCTAGCAAAACCACTCATTACCAAATAATGTGTAAGTAATGTGTAGCCATAGGGGCTCATGGATTACTTTACGCCTTAACATACTTCACAAATGAATTTTACAGGCGATGAACCTCAGTACTTTGAGTATATACCCATTACTTTAGAGGTGATTATGTAAGGGGTTAAATATATGAATGGAAAAAGTAATGTGTTTAAAAATAGATTTTTAAAAAAGATGATTTTTTATTAAAAAAAAATTATTACAAATATTTTAAACGTTATAAAAACAATGTGGTCGTAATAGGAATCGAACCAGGGAACTATGATTGCCAGCCAAGAACTCTACCCACTGAGCTTTAAACTTAAATGAATTGTTGCGCTTCGTTTTTTCGCTAGTGTTGTCAAAACAAACATACATTACGCTTTTGCTTACAAAAAACACAAAGTAATGTATCTAAAAATAGATTTTCAAAAATATTTCAATTATTACTGTACATTTATAAATCATATATTACGTAACTAAAAATCAGTAACTTATTGCTTTATGCTTCCAAATAATGAAAAAGGTAACGAGCTACCATTACAAGGTAACGCATGAGAATATCACAACCATTACCAAAGTTTTGCCGGGTATTAAATGTATACCATATACTCAATCAGTGTGACAAGGAAGTTTAAAAAAAATATTTCATATAAATTTAAAAAATTTAGGTTTTGAAATTACCAACTTTTTGAAAAATGTATTGAAATATATGTGCATGTAAAACAATACTTTTTTGATAAAATATATTCTGCTAAACAAGAGGTGACAAATTATGATAAACTGCTGCTGGTAGTGAGTCATTAATGCTGTTCTGAAAGTGATACAATTAAATACAATTGCTTTATTTAAAGTCTCATCTTATGATGACAATAAATATGCACATAAAATCAATGAAGATTACTTACCATTTTTTTCTCATTTGGCTTACATCACACATTTTCTATCAACAACAAACAATCATGAAATTGGACTGAATTAAATAATGTATTTCCCCATATTGCGCATTTTGCAAACGAAATATGTGTACTTACCACAAATCATTTAATTGGACCAATTTCTTTTGAATTTTATTCCAGGTTTATTTGTTGTTTGAAAAATCTTGTTTTTTTTAAACAAAAGAAATATAATATGTTTTCGTTTTTCTATCTTTATTTTTAAAAAACGTTTGAATTCTAGTGGGTAGAGGGTAATACTTCGCCAGTGGGACACATACAACTACGGTGATTTTCTCTGAACTTAACGGAGATTTATAATTCTAATAGTTTATCATTTGTGCAGAAATTGATCATCTCCCTTACTGTCTACTTTGACAGTTTTGGTTTGCACGTGTTCGGAGAAAGACGTATTTTTGTGTGTTTCGGAGGTGATAAAAAAATAATTGCGAGAGAATATTTTCTGTAATAACTTTTTCAATTCCTGTGATAAAAAACAATTGATTCAAAAAATGAATGAAAAATTAAAAAGTTACGTGTGAGAAAAATATAATTTTGTGTGAGTGGTTGCTACTGGGGCACATTCTGCGTCCCGGCTGAATGTAGAGCAGCTTAACCCGCGTATGTATTCCTTGGGGTTTATACGTCAGTGATGAAATTACTCCGTGGGATGTTTTTTGGATAACCATAGCTCTTGACTGTAGTATTGAATATATAGTTTTTTGCCGAGATAATGGAATAAATATGATAACTTTTGCCCTACATATTTCTCACAAACTACAAACACCAAATGTAGCTCTATTTCGCCCCTTTAAAAGCATCTCGCAGCATTATTTAATGGCTTTCATGTATTTAATCCTGGGCGATATATCACAATTTATGAAATTCATTGATCACTTTAAAAAAAGCTTTTGAATCCGAAAACATAAGGTACAGGAAAAACTCCAGTTTAAGTACGTCCAATACCTAAACTACAACGCAAGACTTAATCTCAAAGCAATGATTTTAACACCAAGAAAAAAAAAAAAAAAACGAAAAACAAAAATCCAAAGTAAAGGAACCAATTAGAAAGAAAGCAGTTTCAAAAAGGAAACGTAAAGATCCTGTTTCATCATCGTCGAAAAGTAGAAATGTTCTATGTTGGCGGTTTATTATTGAAATAATTCGATACCAATCGAGTTTTCGAGATAATAAAGTGGATCCTGGGTTTTTTTTGTGAACCAGATATTAAAGACGTTTCTTCCGTTCTGAAAAGGGATATTGTACTGAAACTACCGGAACCTACATATCTACCAAGAACTCGCATGTCAGCTGCTCCTTATGTATTTGATATGGACTTAATTCAACGTTCTATAGTTAAAAATACATAAGCTATGCGTTGCCTACTATGAATGATAATTTTGTTCTCATAAGTTTAAGTATTATTTTATTAGCGAACGTAACCCATGGGTGAGGTGGTTTCGCCGTTTTGGGTAGTTTTGGAAAAACTGAAGAAAAATACATAAGAAAAGTATATATCAAAAATGTAATGAATCCTAAATCAAGCTTGAATGTGAAATTATATAATTCAAAAAGAATTTTGTTTTAAATAATAAGTGGTTTGTACATGACAGCGCTTCAAAAAAAAAAAAAAAAGGAGCAAAGGATCCTCCCTTTACCCTACTCCTAATATTTTTAATTAAAATTAAATATATAAATATACAATAAAGCAAAGGATAATTAAAAGTAGTTGTGGTGCAGTGAGAAAGAGCTTACACTTTGAGTCTGAATGCCCTGGTTTGATACCGGAAAACTGAAAACTAAAGTATTTCTTCAAATATAATTTTTTGGAGAAAACTGAATATTGGCTTTTTCGACTAAAAAGATAATTTAATATGAATATAGTTATCCTAATCGCCAGAATTCGATTTATAACAAATTTGGTAGCCACAACTGAGACTGTTTTCTGGGTCTATGGTTCCAGTAATCGTTTGTTGAATTTCAATTTTACTGATGGATTTTGGAATACAGCGTGATGGATCAGATAGGTGATAACACTTTTTTTGTAAATGTTTTATGTGTTTCGTAACATTAATTTAAACGATTTAGTAAAATTTTTAACTAGACAGCTTTTGGTGTTTTAAAAGTTCAGCAAATAAAGTATCATCTCCATGATTAATTGTAAAAAAATTACAATTATCCAACATTCTCAATCACAAATATCAATGCATTTTTATTGAAACTTTTGATACGTTTACGATACAACTACTATTTAGTAGATGTATATACCCTGTAGGAAATCACGACAGTGAAACTGTACTGATTCACTATTGACTTTGTCACCAGTACAACTGACTATTTATACCCCAGTCAAAGCTCGCTGCTGTAGACATTTAACATGTGCTTGTCATTGCGAATCTACACAACTATTGACTAGGTGTAGACATTGGAACTAGAGATTCACTAAAACATTTTAGGATTTCTAGTCTACAGTTTTGGAACATTTTACTAGATTTCCACACTAGGAAGGAAATAAGTTTAAACAGGTGCAATTATTTTGTTAAATTAGATATTTTATTAATACAATTTTTTCATAAATTTCATTAAATTAAAAAAAAAAAAAATGTTGGTGCAAAATTAATTTTGGAATAGACAAATCTTCAAAAGACTCCACAAAATCATCCACTGGCTCCGTAAAATCATCCACAGGCTCCACAAAATCTCTAGAGTTGCAAGTTTAACTAAAAACTGTTGCCCTTTTCTCGTTATTTTTGTTTTTATACAAAATTGATTGTTTTTTCACAAGTCTTTTGTAATTTCTGTTGCTCATTATATATTTTGTTCAAATATGTATATTTACCTTTTAAATTCATGTTTCTTTATAATTTTGTTAAAAGCTTTTATTTTGCATGCAGCTATGCACATGTATTTTCAACAAAATAAAAAAATCAAGAACAAGCACAGCTTTGCAGCTGCAAAAAAGGAATGTAAAAGGTATAGACACTTTGTTGACATGTTACCAAAAAGTCACTCAAAATAGTCGACAAAAGTGGTGACTTATAGACACTTGACTCCAGTCTCCCTACAGGGTATGTACGTAGTTCAAGTATACGTTTATGTATATAAAATACTAATTATCATTTCTACCTGATACGATTTTATCTCAACATTAAAAACTTTGACAATTACTAACAATAACCAGTAAAAGATTTCACAGAAGCATAAATTACTTGGTCATTAGCTTTATGACTTTGGACTAATACGAATACATTCATTTGTATGAACAGGAACATACACGAATATTAACACAGCAACAACAGTAATTCTACCATCATTGACACTAGAGTGATAAACTTCGGTAAGGATAACATCGTATATCAAGGAAAAAGGGATGAAGTGCCAAGAAGACAAACGAAATCATGATACGTACATGTTGCACAGCTTCTTTATTTGGCGCCAAAAAAAGTTCTCGTGTTACAACCAAGAAACCCCATATGTGTGCCTGTGTATGCGGTTTGTAAATATTTATATATAACGCTTTGTATAGTTAGTATATTAGAGACTCTGTAGTATATCTAGCTTCATGTTGATTGTGGTAGGTTAGGATTTGTTTATTTTCATCCATCCATCCACCCATACATAATGATGACGCACCTACGAAATTTTTTATCAACACCAACATAAATGTATATAAACAACCTGTTGTCAATAAATGGGAATGTGGTGTAGAGGGCGCGACAAGATGAACTGGGAGTGTGTTGATTATCTAGTGTTGACAACTTTATTAGATATTATCCCCAATTATTAATTTGTCATCCCCAAAAATCCCTAAATAAAAAACCAATATTCTTAATACCAAACGCTTGCTTCAGTAACAATTAAAAACTATTAAATCTATGTAAATATAGATTACAATTTGGCTGTTAATGCTATAATTTCTATTTATTGGTTTTAGTTCGTATACATGGTAGGCATCTATTGCTTGAAATTTAATTTAAAAAAATACAACAATAGATGATAGGACGATAGAACATTTGTACCTTTGTTTAGAGTGCTAATAAAAAGAAACCCCTCAGAAAATCGTCGTTATAGTGAACTAAAGATGTTAATAACTCTGTAACTTTTTAACAGAATGATACAATTAATAGAACACTTAGTACACCTTTAATGAAAAAATAACGGCCAACGAACAAACTATGTGACCATGCGTAACCTAATTATAATAAATCATGGCAGTTGCAATAACCGCAATAGTATTAAAAACCTAGTTAAAATCCGACCTTAATTAAATTTTGAAATGTGAAAATTGTTTCAATGAATAAATTCGCTAACTTCTTTTTATTGTTTCAATAATTTTCTACGTTTGTTTTTTGTTGATTATTTTAATAGAATCAAAGGAATATATTTAATCTAAGCAAATCATTTAAACCAAAATTAGCTCATTTCATTTATATTTCTCAATTAAATCCTAAAACAAATAATAAATACAGTGTGGGCCAAAAACAATTATTATCATTTTTAAAAAATCTTCTTGATTTATTGACTCTTTTAATAAAATCAAAGGAATAGATTTCATCTGAACAAATTGTTTCAACCAAAATTGGCTTATTTCGATTATTTTCTCAAAATAAATCATAAAACAAATGATAAATACAGAGTGGCCCAAAAACATTCAGCCGTTGTTATTTTCCTGTATTTTTAAAATGAAACGACATAATTTACATTTTTTGTAAAAGTTTTCTTGGACCTTTGGGTAGTTTCCATTAGTTTTTGAAGACTATATCGGTCGTGGGCATCGTCATTGTTGATGATAATTTGGGCTATTTTTACCTCATTTTCCATCGTTTTGGAGATAACTTCAAGCGCTAAGTTCTCCCATCCTTGTCGGATATTCCGCTTGACAGCTTCTAAAGTCTGTGGTTTGTTCACATAGAACCGCACCCAGAGAAAAGATTGGTTGGAATTAGATCAAAACCATTAAAATTTAATTGTTACGACGTTATTACAACCTATAAAATGTATTAAAAAATTGTTGATATTTAGAAGATGTAACATATTATATTATTCCTTTAAATTGAGCTTGACATCTTGTTTGTATAAAAATGATAATGATTATTTATCTTCCAATATTTCGCCTCCACATTGGGTGACTTCTTCAGGGAAGAATATTCAAGATCAAATAAAAGAAAATAAATTTAAAAGATGTAACTAAAACTACGGTTATCCTGACCAAATATACCATTAAATTGAGTTTAAGTTGCACCAACCGAATTGTAGATAGTATCGCTTTTTATACTATATTTGTTCTCCTAACAAAATATTCAAATTCAAAATTAGCCATCAAAATTTATACGTACGTGTTTGTAGTGTATTTCGTGAGAGAAAACTAGTACTCCGAATTTCTGAGTTCAAATCCAGGAAAATGCAAACATTTAAACAAATAAATTTTTTTTTAAGTAATCAATATTAACTTTTTTATACGTTTGTTCAAAATCATTTTCTATCATTTACCGATTTTTCTCAATTTCATTTATTTTTTTCATTTGTTTGAAATTTAATAAAAATTTATCCACAAAACGGAAGTTTGTGGTTTATTTGTGTTCGTAACAGTTATTACAAATTTAAATTTTGTTTGCAGTCTGTTTCAAAAAAATAAATTCCAATTTGTTTTTTATTTAAATCGTTTGTTTATATACAACATTATTACAGTTCAAATTACAAGAACTTCATAAACACACATGCATACACAAAAACATTCACCCGAAAAATGTATATAGCCTTATATACATACATTTTAAAGATAAAAAAAAAAGAAAAAAAATACAAAAACAGAAACAATTTCAAATAAATGATAAAATCATTTATTTTTTACGGAATTGGTAGGTAAAATTTCAACATTTATTTTTAACTCATTAATAATTTGTTAAATTGTTTCCAATTAACAAACCCGAATTAATCTGTTTAAAAACGCTCAATATAAAATAGGCAATCATCAATAAGCACTGACACAAGAGGAGAGTGTGGATACTGAGTAGGGTAGTGTGGCGGCAACCGAAAATACTAAGTATTCTATCCTGCTGGCTCTGTGAAATTTTTTCAATTTATATTCTCTATAATTTACTAATAAAATTTTCGTGTTTCTTTGCAATAAAACAATTTATAAAAAAGAATATGATTATATGATCTAAAATCCGTTACCAAATAATATATCAATAATACATAAAAAACTTCTTTATTTATAAAATTTTAAACAAATTTAGAAAAAAATTTGCGAATACGAACTCCGGACCTAAATCCTAAAAACTGAGTATACTCTGTTCTTAACACAGGCATAACGGTCCGATAACGGTCCTTCAGTGACGGACACAACTCTGGACGAAACGCTGCTGTTATTGGTAAGAATAACGCCATTTTAGATAATTTCGTTGGCGATATTTTAAGGCTAACGCTATTTCACTTATTTCGGCAGTGTTATTTTACGGATATTTTGGTAATGCTGTTTTAAGAATAACAGTATTTGAGTGACAATGTTTTATACAACCCGAACTGCTAAAATCAATCACTGATTGTTAAACATGAAGTGGTATCACAAGAGTTTAATAAAACCCAAAGTGCTAAAAATCCCAAACACGTAGTAGTATTTGCAAAGATAGGCAAACAAAAAAAAACACAGTGTCACTATTTCTTGTAAACGACTCCTGGACAACAACTGAGAAATACTTCGGCAGATAAAGTCATTACCCTTGCGCCCTTGTGAATTGAAAAAAACGACTAGATAACCTGGAACAAATACACGGCCGAGCGATATCACCGACAAGGCTCAGGGAAGAGACAAAGAATCCTCTAATACCTTTCCAAATTATGATGTAAGCGTCAATGGAGCAGATTTTGGAACAAGAATTCCCAGATACCAGATAGACCCAAACACAAAATTGCATGTTAATAAACATGTTTTCAAATTAATAAACAAACACCCATTATATTGTATGCTTAACCATTTGTGTTTAATTTTATAAAAAATGCGTAAAAGTAAGAATTGTCAATTAATAAAAGTATTTTAGAATAAATATAACTAATTGGGACATTTTTCTAATGCAATTAACAATTACCGCTAAAAATCGGAAAAGTTAAAAATGTAAATTGCTCTTTTTATGGCCATACTTAAATGTATATTTCTCACAATTTTTTTTATCCTAAGCAGGTATATTGTGCTCAGGACCATGTAGTTGATATTGCAAATTTTGTTAGATTTACTTAACTAATAGTAGATCCCAATCATACACGATATACTCTTCTGTGGTAAGCAGTGGTAAAGGGCGAGAAAATTCTGCAATGTGGTTCACTCCGATTGGATATGTTGTAGTGCAGACAACAAAAATAAAAACTGACTTATAATTTTTGGTGGTCTAATCTCTCGATTTTACTATTCAAAAAAAATTTGTTACAATCTCAAGTAACCACAAGTAAATTGGCTAATTAAAATTATCAAAAAAGTTTAAAACATGAAGCTTCAAGCATTTGTGTACGCCTATTTTAACCGACACAATATAAGTCAATTTTTTGTCTCTTCCACAACATATCCAAATGAGGAAATCCCCAGTCAATGATGATTTGGGGAAAAACATTAAGATTTTAATATGTGTTTCCTACGGATCTGAGGACTTTTTTCTATAGAAATTCCCTGAGATTCTGAGGAAATTTTCCCATGGAAAAACCCTCAGGCACTGAAAATATTTTCCTAAAGACTTTAACCTAACTAATGCTAAGGTACGTAATTAAAACCGCATTCATACTTAGCCCCAAAATACGTATTTTCGTTATTTTCAAGTTTTCGATTTAAAATTTATATGGAATTTTTTATGTATTGTTGATCTGTTATTTGGTATATAAATGGTATTAATAGGATTTTAGATCACATAATCATATTTTTTTTTTATAAATTGTCTTTTATTGCAAAGCAAATTTTATTAGTAAATTATATAGAATTAAAATTGAAAAAAAATTCACAGAGCCAGCAGGGTAGAATACTTAGTATTTTCGATTTACGCAACACTACCCTCTTCAGTATCCACGCTGTTGTTGGGTTATAAGTTTGATGATTGTCTATTTTATATTGAGTGTTTGGAAACAAATTAACAAACCCGAAAACAACACACAATTAGACTTACATCAACGAAATTTAACAATGTATATTTATCCTCTATTTTTTACAGTTTTTGTTATGAACTTTAATTCTTAAAGTATCAAATAACAAAGCTTATATGAAGCCGTTAAGGTAAAAAAGTTTTTATGTATTGTTGATCTGTTATTTGGTAAATGAATGATATTAATATGGTTTTAGATCTAATAATCATATACTTTATAAATTCTTTTATATGGCAAAGAAACATGAAAATTTTATTAGTAAATTATATAGAATAAAAATTGAAAAAAATCCACAAAGCCAGCAGGGTAGAATACTGATTACTTTATATGATTATATGATCTCAAATCCTATTAATATCATACATTTATTTGTATCGAGTTTGAAAGTTTAAAACTTGTAAAAATACGTCTTTTGGGGTTTAGTATGAATGGGGTATAAGATGGAAAAGAACCAACGAGCTTTTTGTTGGATTTTTATATAGAAAAAAGTCATTAGAATCTGAGTTACATATAACAAAAAATAAATATACTCGTAACCTACAAGACAAACTAAAATCAAACAGTTCTTCAAAACAAAAAGTGTCTAGAATCTAAGGGATACTCTATGGGAAAGGTTCTCAAAATATCAGGAGTTTTTAAGGAAAACTCATTAAGGATTAAAGAGTTTTCTAGTCAGACTTTGTGTAATAGAAACACAATCAGATTTTTACCCATCTTAGGGTGCTTTTCTTATTAATAATTATAATTATAATTGGATTTAAATATTAATTATTATTGTTGTATTTAAAAATATTAATATTAATTGGTATGTTTTTCTTTTCTCAGGCGGACGTCGAGATGACGCTGGTAGTAGCAAATCGTCGAAGATGTAAGTCAATTTGGCGAAAAGAGTTATGCTAAAGGTAGCGACGATGAGGCCGATCCAGGAGCAAATATTGTCGAGCCTGTAATATTCGTCATGCTGAATAAGTGGGATGCAGGTCCAGCAACATAAAATCCGCCGGAGGGGGAAATTTTTTTATAGTTACTTTCTTTTTGGCAGCTCAGATGTTTTCGTGTAACATGTTATTGTCAAACATGCTCAGTTTGATCTATAATTTAACCATGAATCGACTTGCAATTTTATTATAAAAATTGATGCTCGATTAAGAGAATGCATCTTGCATTTATTCCATTTTACAGTCAATTTGGGCGACCTTTTGAGACAGCTATTCGGAATCTTGCGACTAAATTTCGCACCATATTTACATTAGTGGACATCAAACCACCAACACGCATACGTAGAGTGTGGACAGAGGAAAATATCGCAGCTGTATCCGCCTGTATTGTTGATGACCTTGAATTATCGATTCGGCGCCGTTCGCAGGAATCGGTGCGATGATTACTAACTTTTTTTACCCAAAATGGAAGAGTTGGACTTGGCTGACATGTGGCTTCAACAAGACGGTGCCACATGCCACACAGCACGCGAAACAATGACTAATTGAGAGGCGAGTTCGGTGAACAGTTTATTTCATGTTTGGGGCCGCTCAATTGGCCGCCTAGATCGTGCGACTTAACGCCTTTGGATTATTATTATTATTAGATTATTTTTTTCATAGGGATATGTTAATGCTCATGGCTATAGGGACAAGCCCGCACTGACGCACTGGAAGCCAATATTGAATTTATTCATGTGATACCGGCCGATATGCTGTAGAGCTGTAGAAGCGGTCATCATTCACATGAAATCATCTTTAAACATTGAATTATATAGACCGTTCTATCGACTCAAATAAATATTTTATACATTTCTCTAAATTTTATGTGTCTTGCTTTAAATAAAATCCGAAAGCTCTTAAAAATCACCCATTACTAAAAACTAGTATCACACACTGAGTCTGTGTCACACTTACGATGTATTTTCCGTTAGCGACTGTAGTTTATTTAAAAAATACGTAGAGTATGTTTTTAAATAAAAAAATCAATTGAAATTCATGGAAGTATATTTTTTAACTATTTGAATCAGTCATTCAAAAAACGAACTTTAAAAATACATACTTTGAATAGAAGTTTATATTTTCTGTTAAATGTATAATTGTATGTTTTTCTGTTTCTAAAAATAGAAATTGAAATAATTCGTTTTCGTTTTTTATTAAAATAGCTTGTTATGAAATCTTTAGCTGTTCGCACTTATTGTGTATACTATTCTTAAAAAAGTCAATAAAGCTTTTTTCGCGTTTTTAATCGCATTTTTCTCAAAATTGTGAGGTGATTGAAAAGTTGGGAATCAGCAACCCAAAATCTTTCGAAAATATTTATCAATGTTCAAACTGGAGCGACTTTTTCTCATTTTTAATCCATCTGTGAGACGCATGTTTGCTATGTTTAGAAAGGTATAATAACGTCATATTATTTAAAAAGCCTAAATATTGCAACTTTTCATTGTTACGGTAACTGAGGAGTTGCGTTCAGTATACTCATTTAAGTTCATTTGAATTGTATTTGTAACATAACATATTATAGATAAAAATTTAATAACGCAAGAAAACGTTAGAATCAAAATTTTCTGCTTCATGAACATAGGAAACTTTGTTTTACTTGACATTTAATTAAAATTATGCTGCAAATGGATTGAAATTCGGAAACAAATTCTATTGTTTGTTAAGTATCCATTTGATTTAAAAGCGCTTTTATAAATGGTTTTGTGCATTTTGGTACCAAAAACTGTAGACCAATATCAATTTGAATCCCTACATTTTTCACATATTGTAGATATACAAAATATTAAAAAGTATCAGAGTTAAAATTAAATTATAAAAATTAAGAAAAATATATTTCATGAAAAAACTCCTAAATTTGGGGATAAATCCTTTAAACTGGCAACACTGGAAATAACGTATTATTGGGGAAATGTTGCAGCAACTTGTTTCATAACAATCAGAACTTGCAATGAGCAACAACAATTTACTCAGTCCCCACATTTGTTTTCTTTAATTCAGTGTTATTGTGACGTTCGTGCCGAATAGTCATTGTTTGTTACGTTAACGGTTGGGGGCAATCGAATTCGGTTAAAATATTTTTTAAATAGAAAATTCGTAATAAAGCGTGAAATTTATCCAAAAAAAAAAAAAAATTAAAAGATAATCCAAAAATAACAGCGCAATATATAAATAAAGATATATTAACGTAATAATATATATTAAAATTGTGTGGCTAAGGTCTTAAACTAGTTAAAGTACATTTTGTATAAATCAGAATAATTAAAAGAGTAAGTCAGTTTACCTATTGAAAAACCTGTTTATGTAGAAACAATGCATTTTATAAACATGCCAATTGCATAAATTTAAAAAAAAATCATAAACAAACTTGTATTTTGTTTGTTTTATTTATGCTACTCGTATGTTTGTATGTGAATTTTAATCCCATCATTTTAGATAATGGGGGCTTGTTAGGTAACACACCTTAACGATCATGCCCTGATATCAAACCCAGTTTAAATTTTTTTCCATCACCAGTAAGGAAGAAATTTTAAGAAATTTGCGGTTAGAGTTGCGAAAGGGAATATTTTTGCCTTCTTTAAACTTCCATATTATACGATTTTAGCTTTCTAATGATTTAAAATAAAGGTAAATATTAAGAATGCACCTTGAAATTAAAAAAAAATAGCGAAACTATACTTTATGCAAATGGTTCTTGAAATAGTTGTTCAATACATTCTTTAATTATAATATCTGGGGACTTTAGACAAAAGCACTTAAATCAAAAGTACACATTTTTCCGGAGATCTAAAAACACATTAACTAAGTAAAGTTACTCCAAATTAAGTAAAGTTACTACAAATTAATTCAAAATGGCCCTGCTGAAAAAAGCAGAATCTGTTTGCAAGACAACAAAAAAACACGAACAAATTTGCTATAATAACAAATTTTATGCTATATATTACTTAATTGCGAATATTTTGTGTAATATTTGTTTACAAAACCAAAAGAAAATAATTTTTATGCTGTCTACAAATGTTCAGCAAATGTTTTTTTTTTTTGCAGATTTCAGCAGGGTAAATAGTCATTTGCAATTAACTAAAATTTAACGATAATACAACTAACATTTTGTGGATTTAACTGCTCTATTTTTACTGTTTTTTCTCCTACTAAAGCAATGAAATTCTGCTGATTTCTTAAGTTTTTTGATTTTTTAGAAACGTTACAATTTATTACTTTCATTTTAAAAATAAGTTCTTTACATGGAAAAAATCGCTGAAATAAAAAACTCCTAATGTTACAAATGAAATAAGTTCTTTGGTCAACCAGAAATTAATAATATTTAAAAATAAGCTAATTAAAGGGGGTCTCATAACGTTTAGTAATCTTATACATAAAACTAGAAATGGCATATTTAAAAGTTTAATTGACTTCATAAATTTTTGATAATTTTTTTAAGTCGACTTAAATGCTTTTGTCAAATGTCCACAGATATTAAGGTTTACTTTGAGGCAATTTAAAAAAATATAATACAACAAAAATTTAAATTAAAAGAAAAATAACAGCAATTACATGTTATTTTTTATTTTATTTTTGAGATGCAGTCCAAAAGTATGCTAATGCACGATGCTGCGGAGAAAATTTTAATATCGATGTTGTAGTACTCGAACTGTTATTCTAGATAATGTTTCTGCATGAGCATTGATGAAAGGGCTACTGGCCCGATTTCTTTAAAGCAATTTTATGAAATTTTATTTTTAATCTATAATATTTCTGAATTTGGCTTATTTTGTTGTATCTAATTATAGCTCGTTTAAGCTGCGAAATAAATATACTTGATCAAATTTAATGAATTTTAGACTTAGAAATATCAGTTCGTTTTGGTGAACGCTCCTTTTAGTAAAATTTTTTGAAAGGACCTAGTTCTCTCTTCAGTTCAATCGCTCTTCGTTCATATAACAATTCTCAATTATTCGATTGACCATGTTGTTAGCTAACTAACAAAGAAACAAAATGTCTGAAAAGAAGATTGCCAATAATTGTAGAAAAAAGGAAAAATGTTTGATAGAAAAAATTTTTTTTAAGAATTTTATATACTTTGTGTTACTAAAAATTTTTAAAAATCAGATACTTGTTCAACAATTAAAAATTAAAAGAAATCGTCCCCGAAAAAGAAAAATTAAGTTTTTCATTCACGAACGACAATGCTCTACTCCACTTTGTTAATCTTCATCGCTTACATTTGCGTTTTTGACAGTTAAAACAAAGACATGCTGGCTAAACTGGAAGCTAAAAATTTGGCATTTTGTAAATCCTGAGTTTTATACCGTCCTTGGTTTAAAGTTTAAATTTATAGTTAAACTAGCCGATAGCCATCCGGAAAAAATTTTCGATTACAACAACAACGAGGTTAGAATTAACTCCGAAGCACCGAGAAAGTCTTTATATTATATATTATTATAATTTCAAATATTATTTGATCTATCTGTTTTTAATTATATATTTTTAATTTTATTAGGCTCAAGATCATAATTTTTTAATGATACTAACGAATAGGAAACACTAATTTTTTTTATTAAATGGAAAAAAATTGTAAGGATCAGCGCTAGAGGGAGTGCACACTTTCGATCCGAGTCCGGTCGAAATGCAAATTTTTACAAATTTGAAAAAAAATATATATTTCGCATTTTCGATTACGATGTTTTCAAAATTGAAGTAAAGTAAGATTTGGAAAGCATCAAGCTACAATCTATTTAAAATATATGTTAAGGTCCGAACGGTAACGGTTTTTGGTCATTTGGTAGGGCACGGAAGGTACACCAAGCTAAAATGCTTCAATTTTTATAAAACTTGGATAAGCTCTAGAAATAAACATTCTGTTTATTGATTTCTAACTTTTGATACAACAAAAACTTGTGCAACACATTTTTGTTATGTATATCAAACTTCCCCTAAGAAGTATGCATACTTAGGAATTTTTTATCACCATAAACTAATTCAATTGGAAAAATTAATTAAGAATGGAGTTGTTCAAAAAAAAATCCTGATGAATTAAAACGAACAACGAATTTGGTCAGGAAAGTTATAAAACATAATTTTTGTAGGAAATCATTGAATGCTACATTGTTCCAAAGCGAAACGATATGTCATGAAATGGACAATGAGTGAGATTGGAACACTTAACATAAACATGGGAACGATATGCACTGGGAAATGAGAAGACTAAATATAGGTACTGAAATGGAAGGGAATTTTATTTTATTTGTTTATATATATGTTTTCTTTATCACATCAAAATTTTATACAAACCGGGGAGTTTAGCTTGGAATATATTCCTTGTAAGTTTATTCATTGATATTTATTTATTTTTTGTTATTGTCTTGTGCTATCAAACATGTTGAGGAATAATAAAATACGAAAATGAGAAGGGGTATAAAAACAGATCAGTTGTTCAAAATCAAATATTTATATTGCTTTAGTGGTGTCTAATTAGCGACATTTTTGATAGATTTAGCGTTATTTTTTAGCGGTGATATCTTCAGAATATTTGAATTTGAAATACAGTCATGTCGATACATTCAAGTTCAGCATTTTATTTAACATATGTTTTATATATTTTGTTTGCTTATAGTTTATTTCGCTCATACTGGTAGCCAATTTCATTTAATCGCGCATATGACTAAATAAATTTGGCAATTACAAATCGAATTCTACATAAAATGAAAGGAGCTATTAAGATTTAATCAATGAATTTGTATTGTTGTTTTTTCGTTCGATTCGTTCATTTAACTAAAGATTGTAAATCAAATCATTGAAAAATATAATATACATCATATGAAAGTTTTTACAAGTTCTGAAAGCTCTTGATCCACTTATTAATTTGTCATGCAAAATTTTTCCATAGAAACCCTGGAACAGCAACTTTTATGAATTCATACGTTTATATTTTTCTAAAAACAGTAGCTTTGTATTTTCTACATTTATTTCAATTTAAAGATATTTTATCTAATAACGATTTTCTAAATTTTGCTCGCAACAAATTGTCGAATAGTTATATATAAATACTGAAAAAACTTATAAGTTAAAATAAAAATGTTCGTATTACCAAATTGTTAAAAATTTAATCATCAATGACTTATAGTGACGTATTTATTGTTCATTTATTTATTTTAGTCTTCATGAATTAGAATTTAATTTTGTACACTGTAAATTTTGAGTACAGTGTTTATTTTTTTAAATTATATTTCTTTCTTCAAATAATTATCATTCATAGCTATGTTTTATCTTTAAATTATTGTTAATGATATGTGAAATTTTAAATTATTATTTTGTATAAATTTATGGCTTTTTGTACATAAAATTTGTCATGTCTTTTAAAGGTTATTGTACAAGTTTCTTGATTATAATTTTATATTTAATGTTTAATTTTTAGTTTTTATTATATATTCTAAAATTCACAAATTTTCTTAAAAAATTATTTATCGAATCGAATTGTTTTTATAACTAATATTTCTTCAAAATAGCACTACATCTAAATTTATGTTTTCTAAAGAATGTTTTTTATAGCAGTAGTTGAGAATTATTTGAAATAAAATATGTCGCAGAAAAATTAACAGTTATTTTTCTAAAAGAAGTGGAATTTTCAAATGATTTTTCAAGATAATGAATTACTCGTGAAAATTTAGTACAATTAGTTTTGACGCAAATTTAACACCAAAATTAATTTTGTAAAATTCTCAGTACTCTACAATTACATATATGTCCCAGCATAACTTTGGTAATAATAAGTTATTGATTACGTATTACATGATTTATAAATGTTAAGTAATAATCCAAATATTTTAGAAAATCTATTTTTAGATACATTACTCAGTGTTTTTTTTTTGTAAGCAAAAGGGTACTCTATGTATTTTTTGACAACAGTAACGAAAAAAAAGTAAGAGCGGCTAAATTCGGCTATGCCGAATCTTATATACCCTTCACCATGGTTGGGAAAAAACTGAAGTTTATATATGGGCGTATATGGAATGGACAGGTTTATATACGGACGCCTTTAAGAGGAAATTAACCATTTAGTTTGGTGATAAAACTTGGATTCGGGAAGATTTATGGTTCCAGAAAATAGGATTTAAAAAAAATTTATGTTTTGGGCATAACTGTTTTGTATCTGAACCAATATTTCCGAGTTTTTTCAGCAAATATGTTATACTAAAGATTTTCGATCTTTTGCTACATAAGACGTATCCATAGGTCATATTACATCTCTAGAATAGTGTTTGTTGTTTGTGTATAAAAGGTGAAGAGGTGAAAGAAAACAATTTCAACAAATCGTTAAAAGAAATCACTAGAACTGCATGTGTTTTATTTCTACAAAAACGCTGGCAAATTTGCATTTGGGATTTTATTTCGCTTTTTTATTAAAAAATATTTTTAATTTCTTTAGCTTAATTTTAAAAATTTGAAGGAAAATAGTTTATAATTTTTTTTTTTATAAATTATTATAAGTTATGACGTAAAATAGTTGCACTCAAAGGGAAATGATGTAAAAAATTTTCTTAATATATGACAAATAAAATGGTTTAAAAATCTGTTTATAAATTCTTTTAAATCGGAGCAAAAAATAGAAATAAAAACGTTTGTATTTTGTTTGTATCAGAGGGTTTTTATAAAAATTTTGATGTTTTTAGCCTATTTATGGATTATTTAATTATTAATATAAAATTTTATATAAATTTATTATTAAATGTTAAAAAAAAACAAAAATAAACAAAAAAAAGTCTTAAGAAAATAAAAAAAAAAAAATTACAAAAAATAGTGAATTGACCGGGATTCGAACCCGCGGCCTTAGAGAAAAAAAAGTATTTGTGACATATCGTCTAGACAACTGAGCTATTGAAGCTCACACAAAATCATCGTTAATAGAGGTACATATATAAAAAGTCTTCGTTCATTAGAGATTTGTTTGGTTTTTATTTAAATGACAAATCTTTGTATGTGTTTGTTGTTTGTGTATAAAAGGTGGAGATGAAAGAAAAGAATTTCAACAAATGAATGAGTTTGTTATGCGTAAAATTCTACATACATATTAAACAAGGGGATTTTACGGAAAAAATTAGAGGTAGTCCTGGTTTTTTGCTAATATCTCAGCCATTTATTAACCGATCTGTCGGATTTTCAATAGCAAACAGAAATGGATCACATGTAACAGAAATAAATAACAATCAAGTCCTCATCATGTCTGGGTTCTTTGGAAAACCCATTTTAACACACAGACGGACATCGTTAAATCAACTTCGCTCTTCAAGAGGACCCAGAATATATATACTTTATAGGGTCTAAGATCAATATTGTAGAAATTACAAACGGAATGACAAACTTATATATACCCTTCCACCTGTGGTGAAGGGTATAAACAAAGCGCAACAACTCATTTAAGTTTAAATCAATCAAAAATTATATGTGTCGATAGCTCAGTGGGTAGAATTCTAGGCTGGCAACCAGAGTTCCAGGTTTAATTTCCATCATGACCAAATTTTATTTAACTTTGCTTGCTCACCTCTAAAGTAATGGGTCCATATATTAGCTTTCGGTGGTTTTGCTGGGGTGTTGCGACTTATGCTTTCCATGGTATAGACGGTGCAGATTTATAACCACCTTTTTGGAACCACTATTAGTGGAAGACATCGTGGTTTAATTTGTGATCGACAACATAAGAAAAATAATATGTACATACATAGTTACTTTAAGCATTAATTTTAGTTATACCACAAAAATGTATGTTAAAAATATGTTATAATCCTCATGGTTGTACAAGATCTTCTTAGCCTGACACACTGATGGCGGTATAATCAGCAAAACTCATTCATATATTAACAGCTATTCAAAAAGACGCTTCAGTAATAACACAGTGCAACACATAAATTGGTTCCTCTTTCGTACCCGGTTTTTTTGAAGTGTATATCGAAACTAAAAAAAATCCGCAACGGACTTGGCCAGATTACATGTTTTTTATAGCAGTAGTTGAGAATTATTTGAAATAAAATATGTCGCAGAAAAATTAACAGTTTTTTTTCTAAAAGAAGTGGAATTTTCAAATGATTTTTCAAGATAATGAATTACTCGTGAAAATTTAGTACAATTAGTTTTGACGCAAATTTAACACCAAAATTAATTTTGTAAAATTCTCAGTACTCTACAATTACATATATGTCCCAGCATAACTTTGGTAATAATAAGTTATTGATTACGTATTACATGATTTATAAATGTTAAGTAATAATCCAAATATTTTAGAAAATCTATTTTTAGATACATTACTCAGTGTTTTTTTTTGTAAGCAAAAGGGTACTCTGTATTTTTTGACAACAGTAACGAAAAAAAAGTAAGAGCGGCTAAATTCGGCTATGCCGAATCTTATATACCCTTCACCATGGTTGGGAAAAAACTGAAGTTTATATATGGGCGTATATGGAATGGACAGGTTTATATACGGACGCCTTTAAGAGGAAATTAACCATTTAGTTTGGTGATAAAACTTGGATTCGGGAAGATTTATGGTTCCAGAAAATAGGATTTAAAAAAAATTTATGTTTTGGGCATAACTGTTTTGTATCTGAACCAATATTTCCGAGTTTTTTCAGCAAATATGTTATACTAAAGATTTTCGATCTTTTGCTACATAAGACGTATCCATAGGTCATATTACATCTCTAGAATAGTGTTTGTTGTTTGTGTATAAAAGGTGAAGAGGTGAAAGAAAAGAATTTCAACAAATCGTTAAAAGAAATCACTAGAACTGCATGTGTTTTATTTCTACAAAAACGCTGGCAAATTTGCATTTGGGATTTTATTTCGCTTTTTTATTAAAAAATATTTTTAATTTCTTTAGCTTAATTTTAAAAATTTGTAGGCAAATAGTTTATAATTTTTTTTTATAAATTATTATAAGTTATGACGTAAAATAGTTGCACTCAAAGGGAAATGATGTAAAAAATTTTCTTAATATATGACAAATAAAATGGTTTAAAAATCTGTTTATAAATTCTTTTAAATCGGAGCAAAAAATAGAAATAAAAACGTTTGTATTTTGTTTGTATCAGAGGGTTTTTATAAAAATTTTGATGTTTTTAGCCTATTTATGGATTATTTAATTATTAATATAAAATTTTATATAAATTTATTATTAAATGTTAAAAAAAACAAAAATAAACAAAAAAAAGTCTTAAGAAAATAAAAAAAAAAAAATTACAAAAAATAGTGAATTGACCGGGATTCGAACTCGCGGCCTTAGAGAAAAAAAAGTATTTGTGACATATCGTCTAGACAACTGAGCTATTGAAGCTCACACAAAATCATCGTTAATAGAGGTACATATATAAAAAGTCTTCGTTCATTAGAGATTTGTTTGGTTTTTATTTAAATGACAAATCTTTGTATGTGTTTGTTGTTTGTGTATAAAAGGTGGAGATGAAAGAAAAGAATTTCAACAAATGAATGAGTTTGTTATGCGTAAAATTCTACATACATATTAAACAAGGGGATTTTACGAAAAAAATTACAGGTAGTCCTGGTTTTTTGCTAATATCTCAGCCATTTATTAACCGATCTGTCGGATTTTCAATAGCAAACAGAAATGGATCACATGTAACAGAAATAAATAACAATCAAGTCCTCATCATGTCTGGGTTCTTTGGAAAACCCATTTTAACACACAGACGGACATCGTTAAATCAACTTCGCTCTTCAAGAGGACCCAGAATATATATACTTTATAGGGTCTAAGATCAATATTGTAGAAATTACAAACGGAATGACAAACTTATATATACCCTTCCACCTGTGGTGAAGGGTATAAACAAAGTGCAACAACTCATTTAAGTTTAAATCAATCAAAAATTATATGTGTCGATAGCTCAGTGGGTAGAATTCTAGGCTGGCAACCAGAGTTCCAGGTTTAATTTCCATCATGACCAAATTTTATTTAACTTTGCTTGCTCACCTCTAAAGTAATGGGTCCATATATTAGCTTTCGGTGGTTTTGCTGGGGTGTTGCGACGTATGCTTTCCATGGTATAGACGGTGCAGATTTATAACCACCTTTTTGGAACCACTATTAGTGGAAGACATCGTGGTTTAATTTGTGATCGACAACATAAGAAAAATAATATGTACATACATAGTTACTTTAAGCATTAATTTTAGTTATACCACAAAAATGTATGTTAAAAATATGTTATAATCCTCATGGTTGTACAAGATCTTCTTAGCCTGACACACTGATGGCGGTATAATCAGCAAAACTCATTCATATATTAACAGCTATTCAAAAAGACGCTACAGTAATAACACAGTGCAACACATAAATTGGTTCCTCTTTCGTACCCGGTTTTTTTGAAGTGTATATCGAAACGAAAAAAAAACCGCAACGGACTTGGCCAGATTACATCGAAATTTTTTTTTATGGACACCCTAAGTTTTTGCACCCAAACATTTAAGCCATTCCCAGTATTTAAGCCATTTCCGGACAAAATCATGAAAAAATCATAAAAAATTGCATTTTTCCCAATTTTTTGCAATTTTGATGCAGTGGATGCAATTTTTTTGGGTCGGTCCATGTGAGAATTTTTTTGCTTTGGTTTGGATCTATAACTTTGCCAAAGACATAAAAACAAAATTCCGAACGGTATTATATGATATATGGATTCCATAAAAATTTTCCTTTTTTAAAAAAATCATGTTTGGGTGCAAAAAATTAGGGTGTCCATAAAAAAAAATTTCGATGTAATCTGGCCAAGTTCGTTGCGGATTTTTTTTAGTTTCAATATACACTTCAAAAAAAACCGGGTACGAAAGAGGAACCAATTTATGTGTTGCCATTTCAGGACAAAATCATGAAAAAATCATAAAAAATAGCATTTTTTCCCAATTTTTTGCAATTTTGATGCAGTGGATGCAATTTTTTTGGGTCGGTCCATATGAGAATTTTCTTGCTTTGGTTTGGATCTACAACTTTGCCAAAGACATAAAAACAAAAATTTTCCTTTTTTAAAAAAATCGTGTTAGGGTACAAAAACTTAGGGTGTCCATAAAAAAAAATTCGATGTAATCTGGCCAAGTCCTTTGCAGGTTTTTTTTAGTTTCGATATATACTTCAAAAAAAAAAACGGGTATGAAGGAGGAACCACACGATGACCTTAAAAATGCTGCACTGTGTAATTTATAATGAAAAAATTAGAAATTCCTTGTGTTATTAAATATGAACATAAGAAAGGTTAATCTGGTCAAAAAATTTATAATGAAACGATGATTGTGTTAGATTAAAGTGTTCCTTTATATGTAACAGTAAAAAATTCGGTTGCTATATTCAAATGCGTTCGTACAAGAATTGAAGATGAACCATGAAGTAAACGTCCAAAAACTGCAACATTAGCAGAAATTATACACTCACCAAAAAAAGTCTGTAATGGCAACTGAAAATTTTGCTGTTATTACGGGAAATTCTGCTAATTTGAGCCCAGCGGTATTTTTTGCTAATCTTAGCAACACATGTCTGCTGACGTGTAGTACAATGAAGTTAGTAGAAAAATTAGTAGCCGCTACTAAATTTTAGTAGACTTTTTGTAAAGTGGAATTTAAAATCTGTTTGCTAAAATCAGCAAAAAAAAATTACTAAATACTATTAATATTAGTACATAGTTTTAGATTTATTTTTTTATCGAGCATCAAAAATTTTGATTATATTTTCTAAAAAATATTTTATACAAAAAAAAAATAATAAAGGCTTAAAAATCTTAAAAATTGTTAAAACATAAACGAATTTATTGTTGTTTTAATTTGGTAATTTTCTTTTTGAAAAATATTTTAGTCAATTTTTTTTTTTTACTTTTAATATTAAATTTAATTGTTTTTAGGGCTGATTTTTAGAACTAAAAACCCCTTTTTAGTGTTATTTTAAGTGGATGTCCTATTTTCAGACATGAGTCGGTATCTTCACTTTCGATCCCTTTTTTAATCCTATGTAAGATTTTAGGGCAATTTAAGTTTGTAGGTGTAAATGTTAATTGGAAAAAACATTTACTTCAGTATCAACTTTTTTAAAATTAGTAATTTTTTTTGATAATTTTAGCAAATCGGTTTTCAAAAATTTGTAAAATGATTCCTGAAATTAGCAACGAAAATTTGTAAATATTATGTAAAAATTCTGTAATTTGTAAAATTTAAATAGCAAAAAGATTTGCTAAATAATATTTTTTTACTAAAAATCAGTACAAAAATAGTTAAGTGGGATTAAAAACCGTTTACAAATTTTTCTACTAACTTTTTTTTCTGAGTGTAGCTAAAGAACATGATGTGGTATTAAACGGTAATGTCATAGGCATCTCAAATGATCGAGTCCATTTCATTTTGCATCAAGAACCACAGATGAAAAAGCTTTCTGCGAGGTGGTTGCCGCATGTGTTAATAATTAATCAAAACGCATTTTAATAAAAATTTCTCAAGCTTGTTTCGACCGATTTAAGCGAAAAAAATCGACTCACTACACATCAGAGGGTCAATTCTCGTTCTGTGAAACGGTGAAATGAAAAGTTTTTTCACGTTTTCATGGTACTTTTGATTCGCGTTCTGTGAAAAAACGTAAAGAAATATCAAAACGTTTTCATATGAAAAAAAAAGTGGAACGAAACGAGATTTTTTCACGATTGCACAGCACTGGCGATTCTTGTTTTGTGTAACAGTGCAATGAAAAAATTGTTTACACAGACTATTTATAAGTGAAATAAACATGGAGAAGATTGTAAGAGGAAAGCGTGCCAGCGAAAGCCAAAAGGAGTATTAAATTAATTATTAAGAAAAGCTTGTGGACATTGCAAACGATAAGTAAGTAGCTTAATAACCATAATCACGCTTTTATTAATCCCATATTTACAGATTTGTAACTGCAGATGGTGCCAAATTTAGAGAGGAAAAGTGTAACGAATTAGCGGCGAGCTTTAACAGTTTTAGTGGGACCCAAAAGGACAGTGTTTTCACTGGCAAAAGTATGGCATATTTATTTATAGTTTATTTATATTCTTTATGAACTTTTCTTTCTTTGAGTAATATTAGACTTCATACGCGCACCAAATATAGTTCACTTAAAGTAAGCCGATATAAATCCATGAAGTGCTTGTCGGTTGTCATCTCGAATGGATTGTGGTCAGCACGAAGTATGCGTCTCAGCACTCTCAAAAAATTCCTATAAATAATTAAATTATTTACTGCAATGAAATGCTTGAAACATCATTGTCTTACCTTTGTTCATCCGAAATTCTTTGAGTAATATCCAATAATACAATTAATCCAGATATTTTTATATAATTATTTAAAATAAATTTTACGAACTTAATTCACTTTTGTTTACGTTTTTCTCTGTTTTGACATTTGCTTTAAATTTTGGATAACACAGTTATAAAATTTTCATGGGTACAGTGCGAATGAAACATTTTTTTCATAATACATACGAGAATCGCAATTTATGTATTTGTGAAAAGTTCGAGTGAAAAGTGCTTATGAAAACGAAAATGAAAAGTTTTTTTTCACTTCACATTATCACAGAACGAGAATTGACCCTCAGATATATAAGACCAATCAAAGAAATGCACTGAAGCTGGTGGAAGAGCACCAAAGAAAGCAAAAACAATTCAAACGGCTGGTATAGTTATGGCAATAAAACAAGTAAAACAATAAATTCAGAATATTTTAGTAAGACAGTTTAGATCAATTGAATGTGAAAATTAAACAAGTAAAAAAGGGCTAAATTCGGCTGTGCCGAATCTTTGAATACCCTCTACCATAGGGGCTGAAGGTGATATACGTATATACTAAATTTTGCATGAACTGTAATATGAATATGTTTTGTCAATTTATGTAACGAACTTTTGTTATTTAATTTTAGAAATGTTATTTACAGAGGTCTGCTATGTTAGCGACTTTAACATTGGTGCTTTTAACGTTAACTTAGTTTTTAAGAGTAACACACATATAGCTCTAAAATGATATTATTCTCATAGTATGTAAGACAGTTAATGTAATCGAACAAGAAGAAGACTTAATAACATTTTTACTTACTTAACAGAAAACAAAAATAAATACAGAACAAGTAAAAAAGGGCTAAATTCGGCTGTGCCGAATCTTTGAATACCCTCCACCAATATCCTTAAAAGATGTTCTCTTCGGTTTTTGATACAAATAATAAAAAAAAAAAAGTTTGAAGTAAAATTATGTAGGTGAAAAAATTTTTTGAGGTGAAAAATTTTTTTAGATGTGAAAAGAACTTTTTTGGTTGAAAAAGAATTTAGAGGTGAAAAAAAATTTTAAGGTGAAAAAATTTTTTGTGGTTAAAAAAAATTTTAGTGGTTAAAAAATGTTTGAGGTGAATACAAATAATGAAAAAATATGAGAAAATATGATATGTATCAGTCGCTACTATGAAATTGTACTAAATTTGTATGGGCAATTTAAAGGCACCTTTATATTTTCACTTGTTTTTTTTTTAACATGGACTGCACAAACAACACAATTTAAAGCATAGTTTTTGTCAAATACTGAATTTTGTTCCGGCTAATGGGGACTAGCTCTGCATCTGAATATGCCTAATGGAGAGAATGCACTTTCTGATGCGCCACGTATTGATAAATAGTTGCAACGAATGTTCTTTCTTTAAAAAATTGAAGTGTGTTTGTCTAATAGAGTGAATACAGCAAAGAAATTAATTTATTAAAGAAAGAACATGAGTTGAAACTATTTGTCAATAGATGGCCCATCAGATGGTGCATTCTCCATTAGGAATATTTTGCTGCAGAGCTAGTCTCCATTAGCCATATTGTGCTACAATATGCAGTAGAGTATTATTGATTTTCTATTTTCTTCGTAACATAAATGAATATTTGCCAAAAACTATAAAAAATATATGTTTTATGTGCATATTATACCTTAATTTTTTAAATAAATATTCATTTAGATGTTTAAGAGCACAATATTGCAGTTTATTCATGTGTATTTTTCTATAAAAGAAAAAATTAACATAAATATACATTTGCCAATCCCTCAATTCTCAAAATACAAATGGAATAAAAAAATACTATTTTCCTCCATGAAAATTTCTCTTTTGGTATAAAAATGTGAAACAAATGTGAAACATCTAAATGAATATTGATTTAGAAAATTTAAGTATAATATACACATAAAACATATATTTTTGCATAGTTTTTGGCAAACATTCTTTTATGTTACAAACAAAATAGAAAATCAATAATACCCTCTTGCATATTGTAGCAGAATATGCCTAATAGGGAGAATTAATTTTTAGATGCGCCACCTATTGGGAAATAGTTTCAACTAATGTTCTTTCTGTAACAAATTAATGTCTTTGATTTATGTAACAGAACAGAACTGGAGTGTATAAAAAAAATAACTACTTGGTTTACAACACAAAAATATTTTTTCATTAGGAATGCACCAGCTATTGTTTTAACAATAGCAAAATTCAACGAATTACTTGATCACTACTACATGTTCCCAAAACTAAAAAAATCCTTGCTGGCAAGCGTTTTATCCCGAATGAAGCTGAAATTGCAGGTGTAAATGATTTTTTTGCACAGCTTCAGCAAAATTATTTTAATCAAGTGTTAGAATTGCTAGTAAAGTGTTGGACTAAGTGTACTGAAGATTCAGTTTCTTGTTTTTCATTGTTAGGCTGAGAACATTTCGAAAGATCTTCGTACAATAAAGTTAAGAGATAAATAAATACTAAATTAGTTAGACGCGCACAACAGGTTTCCAGCACATATGTACGGCAAACACCCCCTTTAAGCGCACTGGAAAGGTCTAATTTTAAATGTTTTGTTAGGATAATTGATAATATTTGATTGCCACCAAACATTATTATCTTCTACCATGATAAAGTAATCTTTCCCTGATGATTTTGCAGGTATTAACATACTAAACATAAAAAGTATTTCTATACAAATTAACATTCATTCGACAGTATATTCTTATTGCAAGCGAACAGCAGTTGACAAAATTAAGCCATTTACATTAAAATTTTTACTACTTTGGCTCACAAATTGGTCCATACAAGAGAATGAATTTTAACGATGATAACTAAGTATTTAAATAATTAATTGGCATTAAATTCACTTCCATTTGTATTTTTTTAATTTCGTTAGCCTGTGTTTTATTTTAAATTAAAGTTCTACACCTCTGCCAAAAAAGCACTCCCCTATAAGCAATTCGGTAGTCGACTACGAAAAAAACTCACTTTAAGTTAACTTTTATGGCCTAACTATAAGCTAACTACAATTTAATGCAGAACTTTCCCAAATCCGAAGCTTGTTTTGACATTTTCTTATCTATTTGTTTAACACATTTTTCATTTTCTTTTGTTCTTTGCCGAAATCAGTACTCGTGCTTACAGTTAAGTGAGGTTAAATTTAAATATTATGATTGCTTAAAATTTTTAATTATTTATACTTAAATGAGTGGTACAAGCAAAAGAAATTTAAGAAAACTTTTTAAAAAGGAAAAAGATATATATTCTAATAAACTTATTTTACATAAGAAGCGACTAAGAGACTTTAGAGCTTTTTCCAAGCTTTAACAGGTAACCTATATATTAAAACATATTTATTTCGCATAATATAGAACAATTATATTTTAAACAGATGCTTGTCGATCGCTGGGCTCTAATGAGGTAGAAAAGGACATCAGAAATGCCCTCAAAACTATAAAAAAATGCCATATCCATGCGGAATGCATTAAAAATAAAAAAAATAAAACATCTCATCCCTACTGTAAATGAAACGCAAAAAGCGAATATTTTGTTTATAATTTTCTTGTACTTTTACATTTGCGTTTGCATTTTGGGGTTTTTTCTTTTGGTTAAATTAAATAATATTATAAGCTAACTAATAGTTAGCTAACTAATATTTGATTTCAATTAAGTCAACTTATAGCCAACTAAAATTTAATTAGTTTAAAGCTAACTTAAAATTATGTAACTTTTACCTAACTTCTATTCAACTAACTTTAGGTTAGTTGAAAAGTCATGCAGAATCGGACAATTGACTACCGCCTTGGACATCGCAATGTTAAAATAGTCAGTTTGCTCCATTAAAAATAATCCAAGTATCAACCACCACTAGTTTCGTAATAGTTAGTTTAAAGTGCATTTAAAGTTATTTGAGTTGCCGGTAGGGTCTATACATGCATGTAAAGAAAATGAGTATGTGTGTAAAAAAAAAACCATCACCACTAATATTTAATTAGTTTTTTCTAACCGCAGCGGACTCTGCAGCCGCAAGCTTGAATCTACATTATAGTATCTAAGTCTCCTAAAATAACATACCGATCTCTAACACCGAAAGAGTTTAACCGCCAAAAATGAAAAGTTGTAATAATGCCCGTAATTACAAGCACGAGTAGACGAGCAAAAACCAATAGATATCTAAGCACTGGTACACTTAAAATAGTTTCTAAGTAAAAATAACAGAAAATTTCATTTACAAGAACTGATATTTCATTTAAAAACGGTCTACTTAATTTTCATTAAAATTAAATGCATTTTGTTATTTATTTTCAAATGTTGATTAAACAACTGACACATTCGTAAGAAACAAATAAGTTAAAATAAATGTTACAATTTTATGTGCGAATTCCTTAGAAAATAAATGATTTTATAATTTATTTGAAATTGTTTCCCTTTTTGAATTTTTTTTATTTTTATGTATAAAATGTATGTAAGCATAGCTATAGACACTTTTTGTGTGAGTGTGTTTGTGTATGTATGTGTGTTTATGAAGTTCTTGAAATTTGAATTGAAATAATTTTGTATATATACAACCAATTTAAATATAAAAACAAATTGAAATTTTTTAAATATATTTTTTTTGAAACAGACAGCAAACAAAATTAAAATTTTTAATAACTGTTACGGACACAAATAAACCTCAAATTTCCATTTTGTGGGTAAATTTTTATTAAAATTCAAACAAATGAAAAAAATAAATGAAACTAGCTATTTCTTTGAAAAATAAATGTATGTTCTTTTATTTTTAAATGGAACGGAAAACTTTTTTATTAAACTACAAACAATAAACCACATAATATTCTGAATGTAGGTATCTATTGCCTGAAATTACGGGCATAATTCGGGCTACTGGGACGTATAAGTTATACACGAAATTGTTAATTCATAAGTCCGGCGATATTTTCTTTTTACTATTTGACATCACTTATTCTGCTGTTTCAACTTGTTTGGGGGCTTGCTTGATCATTCTCAATTGTTTTATTTATAGTTATTTTTAGACAAAAAAATGCGCTACATTTAATTATTGCCGTAGGAACACATTTAAATACTATGCATGTTCTTTAATTTGTTCATTTATCTCAGAGTGCGTAATCAGTGCTGCCAGATGATTATGTTGAAAAGTCGGCACTATTGAAAAAATTAAAAAGAGCGGTTTCGGAACTTGTATTTTAAAAAATCCGCACAAGCACAATTTAAAGTATTCATTTTAATACAACTTGATTAAATTTAATTAATAAAAATTATAAAAATAACAATCTAGTGAAAAATATAAGAGTTACCATTAACACAATGAGGTTGTTCACAAGGGGTATACTAAGTGTTTTATGTATTGTGTAGTGTTAGAGGAAATAGAGTTGTTAAAATTTTATTTTAAAAAATCCAGCAATAGCTAAAACGATACAACATTTGTACCGATGTTTAGTGTGCTAACAAAAAGAAAGCCCAACGGAAAATCTTCATTATAGTAAAATCAAATTGTTCACAATTCTGTTTTTTTTCGACGGAACAACAATTCTTAGTAAACCTTATGAACTCCTTTAATGTTTAGTTAGCTACCAACTGGGACTTTAATTGACGCATTTATTGCTGTTTAATTTATTGTCGAGCAATTAAAATTTTTCTAAATAAACAAGAGCTTTCTTTAAAACAAAATTCAATAAGAAATTCTTTACAAAAGTTTTACAGTTTTTGAAAAATACACGAACAATGTGTGAAAGCTACTATTTACAGGCACTTTCATTATCTGGTTTGGGCTTTAAAGCTAATTGTCCAGTGTGTCAATTTCCAAATTAATGCACAAAAAATTAACAAACAAATATGTTAACTTTTGACAATAGCAGTTTAGTCAAATAAAAAAATTTCCAAGATTTTGTAGTCAATAAAACATATGAAACTTAAAAAAAACAATTGAACTTTATTGTACATTTGTAGAAATTATAGTGCCACATAATTGAAAAGCTTTTTGAAACCACCCAACAAACAATACGTTCCATTTACATGCCATTTTCGGTACGTCATAACCGGAATCCAACTCTGTTTACGTACCATTTTCTGAATTCGTATACGGACCAGAAAATGGATTTTTAGGAATATCGAAACTGATTCGAATCCGTTGGAAAACTGTCAATAACAGACGGTTTACGGACCGATATATCGCGTGAAAAACGAAGTTGTCCGTTAAAAGTCGGATGAAAAACAAAATTACCCGTTGGAATTCCGTCAAAGACGGACCGTTTACGGATCCGTGTTCGTTCCGTATTCGTTCTGTTTTTCCAACAAACACGGATTTGTGTATATGTATATTTTTTTTTTTATTTTGAATGACATATTTTATATTTATACCCTTCACCGCAGGTGGCAGGGTAGGTATATATATAAGTTTGTCATTCCGTTTGTAATTTCTACAATATTGATCTTAGACCCTATAAAGTATATATATTCTGCGTCCTTATGAAGAGCGAAGTTGATTTAACGATGTCCGTCTGTACGTCTGTGTGTTGAAATGGGTTTTCCGAAGACCCCAGACATGATGAGGACTTGATTGTTACGTGTTACATGTGATCCATTTCTGTTTGGTATTACGAATCAGCCAGATCGGTTGATAAATGGCTGAGATATTAGCAAAAAACCAGGACTACCTCTAATTTTTTCCGAAAAATCCCTTTGCTTTTATATGTATGTTGAATATTACGCATAATAAACACATCCAATTGTTGAAATTCTTTTCTTTCACCTCTTCAGCTTTTGTACACAAACAACAAACCAATACAAAGATGTGTCATTTAAATAAAAACCAAACAAATCCCTATTGAACGAGAAATGTTTATTTAATTCTATTAACGATGATTCCACATGACCGTAATAGCTCAGTTGTCTAAACGCTATGTAACAAATGCTTTTTTTTTTAAGGCGCGGGTTCGAATCCTACACCCGGTCATTTCAACTTTTTTTTTTGTACAATTTTTTTTTATTTTTTTAAGGCTAAAAACATCAACATTTTTTTAAAAACCCTCTGATACAAACAAAATACAAACGTTTTATTTCTATTTTTTGCTCCGATTTAAAAGAATTTATAAAAATATTTTTAAACCATTTTATTTCTCATATATGTATTATTTTATTTCTCATATATTATTTTAGAGCTGTAATATGACATATAGACACGTCTTATATAGCAAAAGATCGAAAATCTTTGGTATAACATATTTGCTAAAAAACTCGGAAATATCGGTTCAGATACAAAAAAGTTATGCCCAAAACATAATTTTTTTTAAATACCTATTTTCTGGAACCATAAATCTTCCCGAGTCCAAGTTTTATCACCAAACTAAATGCTTAATTTCCTCTTAAAGGCGTCCGTATATAAATCTGTCCATTCCATATATGTCTATATAAACTTCAGTTTTTTCCCAAACATGGTGAAGGGTATATAAGATTCGGCATAGCCAAATTAAGCCGCTCTTACTTGTTTTTAATTAAAATTAATTTATAAGGATATCGAAAAAAAAAATAAAATAACAATACTTTTACAAACTTAACAATGTTAAATGTTATATTAATCTTCAGTACAATTAGCATTCAAAGGTCTTACCACCCAAACCAAGTTTGATTAGTGATAAATATAATGTAGCTTCACATGCTACAATATATTGGCCACCTACAACCTCCCTTACACAGTTGTAAATCACCCATTGATGCCGAGTCCATTTTTATTTGGCAATAAGTTTTACAGGCATATATATGAAATCACCCTGGGCGCTCTGTCCGAGGTAAAGCAAAGAATTTGTATATAATGTCTCCACCAAGGAAAAAAACCGACCAAATGTCGTTTTTTGGCTGAACTGTTTTGTTGGACACATTCAGCATCATAAAATATGATTTAGGACCGATTACATAATGTCCCTTTTAAATTAAACCTCCAGTTAAATTGAAATTTTATATGGCTAAGGGGGCTTAGGAATTAAGAATAGTAAAATATTCTTCCTCTAATAAAACTACACTTGAACTTTAATGACCTCAAATCATAATTTAAATTCTGAAAATTAATAGCTTTTCGATTTAATAAAAAACACATACTTTTATTTTGCCTAAAAATAAATTGTACCAATTTTCACTAAAATTCATGATCGCGAATAACAATATTTTATACATTTATTTCTTTGGCTATATCTTATTGTTAAATTATTATTAACCTAAACTTTACCAATTTTTGGGAAATTTTAAGTACAATTTTATTGTAATTTATCAACAGAAAATAATAATTAGAAATTTATTTCAAAATTTTTTAATTTTTATTAATATAGCTATTTTCTAACAATAATTTAGCTATTTTCTAACAATTTAGTTTTAAGCAGCCAAAAAAAATTAAATCAATCAACGCTATGACAAATTTTTTGATTTACTTAATGATTATTGATGCGAACTTAGATTTTTTGGCAGTATTTATGTGCTGTTTGATTAATTTAATGTTAACTTTTTTACATAATATAAAAAAATTGTAATATTAGAAAAAAACAAAATAATTGTCAAAAATTAAAAACAACTGCAGTAGAAAGTTTAGAAACTAGTAAAAAATATTAAAAACTAGTATGTAAACAAACAAAAATGAATAATACGAGGGCGGATCAATAAGTCCGTGACTTTTCGAACTTTCCTCATAGTTATATGAAATGCAACACTGCTCCCATCAAGTACCACCTGTTAATAGACTACTGTCGAATTTTGAGCAAGTTCTGTCATTTACTTTGCGTTTAACAGCTATTCAAAACATACAACCTCGTGCATTTTTTAAAAATGGAAAAAAGTGAATTTCGAATGCTCATTTAAATTTTTATCGCGAAAAAAACCGTCAATCAAACCAAGGAAAAGCTTGATAATTACTATGGGGACACTGCACCATCGATTTCAATAGTAAAAAAGTGGTTTACTGACTTTCAATCACGGAAGTTGCCGAACGTTCTGGACACCCAGTTGAGGTTTCTACAGCCAAAACAATTGAAAAAACTCACGATATGGTGTTGGCCGATCGAATATTGAATGTGCGATAGATTGTGGAAGACATAGGCATCTAACATAGACATCATCACTTGGGTATGAGAAAGCTTTCCGGAAGATGGCTGCCGCGTTTGCTCACAATCGACCACCAATGGAATCGTGTGACAGCTTAGTTTCCATGGCAAAAATCCATGACGCAGACTACTAATTGCCCCCTCATTCGCCTTATTATCCGTATTTAGCCCCCAGTGACTATTTCCTATTTCCAAACCTAAAGAAATGGCTCGGTGGAAAGAGATTTAGCTCCAACGATGAAATTATTGATCAAACAAATGCCTATTGTATGGTCCTCGCAAAATCCTGCTTTTAAACTCAAATTAAATGACGGAACTTGCTCAAAATGCGACGGTAGTCTATTAACAGGTGGTAGTTAATGTGTGCAGTGTTTCATTTCATATAACTATGAGGGAAGTTCGAAAAGTCACGGAATTATTGATCCACCCTCGTACTGTGAAGAATAAATTTTGAATGTTAAAAAAGTTTATAAAAATTTATTTAGAAAAAATGTACGAAAAAATTTTTGAAAAATCTTTTTAAATTTCTTTAAGGGCCGCACTAAAACAGACGAAGGGCCGAATTAATTTCGTCTGATCAAGAAAATGAAAGTGACGAAGACTTCAAAGATGGCTCAAAATAAAAGGTATAAATGTATGTGAATGTAAAGCACTAATATCGTAGATGCAAGAAACTTACTGTCTGTACTTGCGCTAAATTTAATGTAAATTTACATGTGGGTAAATATTTCACACACAAAATTCACCACAAAAATAATTTTGTTTGACATGCCATTTTAAAATATTCAATAAATGAAAATAAATAAAATTAATAACAAAATTACTCGAACTTTTTATTTATCTGTACCTACAGCCCGGAAAAATCGCAGACAAAAAATTTCATTAAGATATTTAAACATTTATATAGTCTGGTATACAATGGGTTAACAAGAAAATATAAAACACAACCATTTTGCTCTCTGCCAGGGATTTGATACCATTGACATGAAACCACATCTAATAATATCATATATCATATCAAAAACACTCTTAATACGGAATCATTTTTAAATATGTTATATCTCAAGTTTGTTGGCAAATATTTTACCATGTGGAATTATCATATAAACAAATTTGTTTGATGATATAATATAGGTATATTAAATCATAAATAATTAAATCTTATACCATATCAAAAAATATTTCTGATGTGGTCCCGCATATTAAAAAATATATAGCATTTGTAAATATATATATGTTTTCTGTATAAGGGATATATAAGTACATGTGATTCTTTAAATATAGTGTTATATATACTTCTATATAATATATACAATATTTTAATAATACGTAATTTTATAAAGATCACCAAACAACAATAATTTTTGAAATAAGAATACTACTGATTTCATTGAAAATATTTCTTAAATTGAAAAAAGGTCATAAACCTTTACTCAAATGAACGAAAGACTTTTACAATGTCTACACCCAGAGAAACGATTGGTTGCAATTCGATCAAAACCATAAACATTTATTTGTGAGGATTTAATTTTATTTGCAATAACCTAAAATTAATTAATAAAGCAAAAATGTTGTATTGGGAATTAAAGAAAAGGAAAAGAAACTAAAAATCAATCCTATTATTCAATTATTGGTATTTCCAATCATCTTTAAAAATAAAATTAGTTTAGTATTTGTGTGCGGTGGAAGCAAACATTTATTTAGTGAATATATATTCAAAATTTAGTACAATCTATCAAATTTATTAAAAAATTGTCTAGAAGTACGGTTATTCGGATCAAATATATCATTTAATTAGTGTTTTAGTAGAACCAACCGAATCGTAAATTGTATTGATTATAGAAGTCACTAATGATTGGTATTGATAAACAAATTTTATACTAATATTTGTTTTCCTTACATATTGTTTAAATTCAAAATTAGCCATCATGTGGTGTAGTGGCTTTCTACCCACTACACCACATGTAGCTCAGTACTCCGAATTTCCGAGTTCAAATCCCGTAAAAGCCAAACATTTAAAAAATTATTTTTTTATTAAAATAAAATATTCAAAAGTTTAAATGGCAAATATATCAAAGAAAATTAAAATTAGTTGTGGTGCAAGAGTGTGAACTATGAATCTGATTGCCCAGGATCGATACCGGAAAAATCTAAAAATAAATTTTTTATTAAATAAAATATTGTGGAACGTAATAATATCTCTGTGGAGTATAAATATTAAATTGTACAACTGAATATTGGCTTTCACAACTAAAAATATAATTTAATATGAAAACAGCTGCGTAACCGCCAGAATTCGATTGACAACAAATTCGCTGGCCACAACTGATACTGTTTTCTGGGTGTATGTTTGTTTTTCAATTTTATCTCATTTACAATAGACTCAAGCTCTCTCTCTAGAATTGAAAAAGATATCATCCAAATGCTTATTTGTAATCACTTCTAAAAACAATTCGATTTCAGTAGAGAATTGGAATATTTTATTAGAAGAAACGTACCTTTTTTATCATTTACGAATATTCATAATATTTAAATAAATTTGATAGATTCACTAAATAAATGGTTGCTTCTACTGTACACAATAACTAAATGAATTTTATTTTTAAGACTGATTGAAAATGCTAGTAATTGACTATTGTAAGTAAGGAACTAATCCATTTCCTTCTTTTTAATTCGCAATACAATATATTTGCTTTATTTTAGAATATACGATACTCCATAAATAAGTATGTCCTAACAATTACATCAAAACCATTAAGGTTTTGATCGAATTCCAAGCCATATTTTCACTGGGTGTATGTACGAGGGTCGTTCAAAAATTAGACGAATAGTTGGCGGCAGTAGTTTGAAAAAAATTTATTTAATGAAAAGCGGCAACCTTTCAAACATATGTTTTAAGATTCAAGACGCTACATTTTTAGTATTTTTTTGGAGCCATCAATTCGACACATGGAAAAATTTTGCAATTTTTTTTCAGTAATCACTAACAGTTTACTGGTACTGAAAATTACGTTGCATTACTAGTAAACATTTATTTTTACTGAAATTTTACTGGTACTGTAAAGTGCCCAACTATGGTTTATAGTAAGAACTATATAGCTCCTTAAAATAACCATGAACCATTTTTTCTAGTTTGGAAATAGAAAATAATCATAGGGAACAAAATCTGGCGAAAAAGGTGCGTGATGAAGAAATTCGAACTTTAATTTATTGATTTTGGCAAAATTTTTCCATGTGTCTAATTGATGGTTTGCTTTAATGTTTTAACAAAAATTGTAATGCAATATAATCAAATTTTACTGTTAACATTTTACTAATTACTGCAACTTTTTCAGTAATCAGTAAAAATTTACTGGTTACTGCAATTTTTTTCAGTAATGATTAAAACGTTGCTGGTTACTGTATTTTTTTCAGCAATCAGTAACAAGTTACTGATTACTGCTATTCGCAATACAGTAAAAAAATGCAGTACACCCATGTATGCTATAAACAGGGTGCATCGATCTAAAAGGAGATTATGTTGAGAAATAAAGAAAATTTTCCTCAAATTTGTTGTGTTTTTGTTAGGTGGGCTTATTTCGGGATCACCCTCGTATATATCTATGTACTTGAAAATGTTTGTTTAAGTGCCCAGTGATGTTGTTGTTGCAATTGTAATTTTGCAAATGCAAATTATGTGTAAATGATATACAGTTGATAATGAAATTTGTTATGCTTAATTGTGACATTTAAACCCCTAAAATGTTGCGGTAATACTGGCAGTACTCAGTTAAGTTAAAGGATAATAATACTACTGGTTTTGTTGTTAGCTTTATTCTGTCTGTCAACTCGACTCAGAGGTCTAATTGAAATGCGTAGTGACATAAAGTATGGGGTCAGTAAAATTCCCAATGTGTCTGTAATACTTTATATAAAATGGAGTTGGAGATGCCATTTTTAAAATTTCACACGCATAAATTTCAATTTGCGCTTATTGTAAAGCTTCATCATCATCAGTGTCGTCGTTATAGCGAATGAAAATATCTCTAGAGAGCTTTGCGTGTTGTTGAACTTTTCCCTGCGAACGCCAGCGAGAAAGTTTAACTTGGTAAAATAGTCTTGACATAACACTCAAAGGGATAAAACAAAAGTATTAAAAACGTCCAAACGTTGATTGCTTTGATTATGAATGTCCCCCTGTGTGTGTTTGCTTGTTGCTGTTGCTTCGGATGTTGTTGGTACAACAGAGTTTAGCTGTATAAAAACAAACCACACACAATCACACTTGTACATAAGAACTCCCAGTATACAATTTCAATTTTGCTTTATAAAAATATGTATGCTTTAGTTTGTCAAATATATAAGAAAAATAAGTAAAAAGAATCGATGCTATCCACGGGTATACGAAATTAATACATATCAAGTACTGTGATCAATTACATATAACTGGTGCCCTTAAGAATGTAAACATGGTGTTGGGGTGAAAACTAGTTATTACAATTCAGTAATTAGCATTGTTTGAGATTCACTTAACTGTTTTCAAAAATTTTTTTTTCTAATTTTATGTTATTTACGTATTTTCTAAAATGCACCGTTTTTGCCTGTGGTCGATGCACTTTTGCCTAAATTCGGCATATAATGACCCTTTTGTCGGCATGTTTTTTATTAAAGAATAACATCGTAAGCATAGGAATTTAAGTAATTTTTTATTAAAAATAAAATCATTTTGACATGTTTAATATGAGCAATTTTTATAAATCATTTGAAACAAAAACTAATAAGAGAATAAAACACTTATAAAAATAATACAAATTTATATATTCTTAAATTTTATCAGACTCGAGATCATAATTTATTGTTACTAACGAATATTAAACACTAATTTTTTTATTAAATGGAAAAAAAATTGTGAGGATCAGCGCTAAGGGTAATTCTATAAATAGATGGACAAAAGGATTTGTACGGGTAATTATTCACTAACAATGAAAAAGGAATTTCGCATAGTCATTTTCCTCTGAGTGTGAGATATATAAGCCTGTTCAAAAGCATGAGTTTTTTGTGGGTTGGGTGGTTCATAAGGAGGCTGACGATGATCCGGTCGCTCAGGTCGAAAGTGTGCACTACCTCTACCGCTTTTTCCACACAGTTTTTTCCATTTAATAAAAAAAATTATTGTTTACTATTTGTTATTAACATTAAATTATGATCCCGAGCCTGATAAAATTTAAGAATATATAATTAAAACACATAGATAGATCTAGTAATATATACAAAATTTACAAAATATAAATTTAATATTTTTATATACATATGTAGGTAGTTTTAAAAGATCTTTGGAATTCATTAATTAAATTAATGAAAAGTAAAAAAAAAATATACCTATATATGTAGGTATTTGTACTTATTTAAAACTTATTTTAGAGTTACTAATTATATTTGGTAGGAACTTGAGTCTATTGGGTCTTTGCATGCTTTGCATACAAAATCCATCTCAACTATTTGGTCGTATGGAAGTTCTTTTAAATTAGTGAATTTAAGGTAAAACCATGGTGGATAAATATCACATCCTACGTTTTTCAGACCATCAGTGTCCAAATCTTCTTCACACGCGCCACAAACTTGCTTTTGCTTCTCTTTTTATTTTTTTTTTTTTTTTTTGTCTTGTTTTCTTTTTTCACCTTTTTTTATGGCCTTCAAGTGTTCTACTTTTTACAGTTCTGGAATTTTTTCCATGTTCTCCATGCAAGAGCAGATATTGTACTTGGAGCTTAGGGCTTTGAAGCAAATTTTAAAGAAGTTGATAGTTTTGGGAAATATAAATGTTTTTCGAATGTTGGTTACATCGCAATTGCATTGTTTTAAATTAAAGTAGCGTCTTTAATAATACAGTAAAGAACATGTACCTTCGTGACAAAATGGATAGAATATTTTTAGTTACCTGTAACTGGAGAACAGCCTGTGGATTTAACATTTAGTAATCGGGCTAATAACTTATGTGCTAGGAGATGAACAGTCTACAGTCATTTGAAACGGTTGGTTCTTCTCTGGAGGAGCAGCTGGGAGTGCACTTGAACAATTGGATATTTTAAACGAATTATTGTTATCATGATTTGTTGATGCAGTTGGAGATAGGCAGTTAACAGGTTCCAACGGTTTATGGTGATTATCTGTTGCTAAAGTCTGCATTTCCAAAACGCCTTCTTCATTATGTATGTGCCGTTACTGTATGTAACGTTTCCTTTAATTTCAGTAGGTTGAAAAATGTTTCGCTTACCATCCATCCCATTTCTGACTTTCCCAGAAAACAATTTTCTGGATGGCTGTTTATTACTTCTCAAAGTGGTCGCACAAATGGAAAAACAACCGTTGGTTCCACTCGGTTGCCATTAGCTAAAAAAAAAACAACAGCACTGTAAGTATTTCTTTTTCGTTTCCTCAATGTATTGAAAACGCGTTCCGATATTCCTCTGAAGCCTAAACTTTTCTAGTTTTAGGGCACATACTAAAACTTTGCTCACCCCCGTTTAAATTTTCGGGATGGATTACACCGTGCAACATTTTTAAAGTCAACGAGTGCAAACTCCCTCTGGTGTGGAATTTCTTGAAAAACCGCACAAGAGAAGGAGTTTTCATTTTATGTGTTGCACTGTGTTATCTAATATGTCCAGAGCATTCTGCTCGCTGAAGAAGTTTTGTAATACTTTAAACCATTTGTTTTTATTTTCTTCTGTTATTACCGATCGTCCTTTACTTATGCCTTCCGCTTCTCTATGAGCTAAGCTGCGATGTCTTTTTTTAAAGCCTGTACACCACTTCCTTCCAGGTCGACCATTTAAAAATGCTGTGGTCATCAGTTTTCAAAGGAAATTCACATTTTGCGAAATCTTCGCAACAGTTTTCCAACAATTTTTCGTCAGCACTGTCTGTCGACCCATTCTTCTAGGACCTTCAGAAATACTTCCATGCATTGTGTGGTGGAACGTGGAACACCATATTTCTTACTTGCAGCCAATATAAAAACCGTGTCTAACTACTTACTTGTTAAATTTCGTTGATGATAGTCTGATTGTGAATTGTTTCGGGTTTTCTTATTTGTTTTCAACATTCAGTACAAGTAGCCAATCATCAATTATCTCTATAATTTACTTATTAAATTTATCATTTTTCTTTACATTTGAAGAATTTAAATAATATATGATTATGTGATCTCAAATCAAAATAAGCATCATTAATTTACCAATTAAACATCTAATAAGTTCATATTCTAAGCGTCAAAAGAAATTGTACAGCTTGTGCATCAATTATAATAAACAATTTTATCGGTAAAAAGTATGGTTATTTTTAGTGATTGGTTTTATCACATTCTAGATAATAATAACTATTTATAATTATTAGTAATAGATTTGATGTCATGATCAGTTCAAGTCGGAAGATTTCATCATAGCTATCTTTACTTTATAAATGGTTAAATAAAACTCAAATTATTCAAAGAAGCAAAAAAAAAAGTAACAATAATAAATATTTGTTTTTATAAATGTTACACAAAAAAAAAAAAAACAGATTTATGGTGACAACAGAATTTCTTGCCAACTGAATATATTGGTTGAAGCAACCGAATTTCTTAGCTGTTCCAACCTGATACAGTTGAAGTATTTGGTTTCTACCGAAATTCTGTTGCATTAACCGAATTTCGGTCGCGACAAATAAATATATCGGTGGCTCTAACCAATACATTCGTTTGTCACAATAAATCTCTGTGTACTCATTTTTTTCTCAATACTTGTAAGCTAGAGTGTCCCTTAAGAAGGCTGACTCTTTTTTAGTATAAAAGTTCAGGTGTACCTACTAAATTTTTTCTATTGGACTTGAAATTTACTCCTGTGCGACGAAAATAAAAACTGACGGTACATAAAGATCAGCAAGATAAAATAACAGAGAAGAGACAACAAATGTGTAGTTTGTGCAGCAATGTTCTAATTTCTTTATTTATTTATGTAAACCATTTAATTGTGTTAGATAATTTGTGATTTAAGATTAAAAATTTTAAGAAATAAATAATGTGCACAAATGTGCTAATGTAACTGTAAAAAAGTGCATGATTTTTTTGAGAAAAAGCCAGAATACCCAATAAAATATACAGAAGTAGAGTGGACAAATTTTGTTTAATTACCCCGGGATTGGCAATACTTGCAAAACATATTCGAAGAAGACCACTCAAATACCAAAGATAAGGAAATTTTATTTGTACATACCTTGGACAAACTCTTCGACATAGCGCACGATGTTGCTTTGGATTACAATCTATGGCGAAGAGAAAAATGAACAAAATTGCAGTTATTAGCTGAAAGAAACAGGCAGCGGAAGGAAAATAAAACAATCGTTGTTGTTCACGAAATTCTAGATTCGCATCAGATTCATCAATTCCGTTGAAAATCATCAAGATCACAGTCCATACTTTTGCAAGAAAATTAATTGCCTTTGTAAAAAAGGGTAAAAAAGGAATATCTTTGATATTCGATAGATGCGAGTTGAGTATGCGCGAATCCGTGCATATTCTAGAAGCTGCATTAGAAGCACTTGCGCGTTATGTAGAGGAATACATAATGAACAAATCATCTACGTAAAGAATAAGAACACAGATGAGAAAAGAACGTGCGGATAATATTAAATCATATTTTTAAAATAATATTCCTGAAACGGTTACTAATCATTGGGATGGGAAGTTATTGTCCGCAATAAATGCACAAAAGTTTAAAAAAAATAAGGAGAAGCTTATTGCAGTACCTAAATTAGTTCCGGCAAATGTAAAAGAGTAGGATGCAGCTGTATTAAATGCAATAAATCACTTACAACTTTCCGAAAAAGTTCAGATTATGAGCTGTGACATCAGACCTTCTAACAAGTCCACTTTAATGGGGCATGTGGTCTTCTGGAGCAGCACTAGAAAGGGAGGTACTTTTTTATGAGTGCAAGATTCATGGTGTTGAAAACTGTACTTGAAAACGAAATCCCGCAAGCCTGCATTTCCAGCAATTGGTCGAGCTTTCGATATTATTTTTGAACGTAAATGATTGCAAAAAAATTAAAATAAGGCGTCCTGAGTCTATTGGCCAAGCATGACGGATGTGAAGAGCTATTTATGCGATAAAAATATTCTTATTCCGCGATCATCTAAATTTATCCAGAAAAGAGTACGAAGGTTTGCAAATAGTTATTATACTCATTGCAACAACTTACTTTAAACAATGCAAAACTTGTGTTTTATAAAATCTGTTAAGACCTATGAATGTGTTACCATTCAATTGCAGAAGCTGTTTTAAAAAAATTTGCCACCATCAAAATATATTTTCCGTTTCCGACTGTAGTTTATTTAAAAAGTAATACGTAAAGTTTGTTTTTAAATGAAAAATTAATTGAAATTCATAGAAATATATTTTTTAACTATTTGAATCAGTCATTCAACAAACAAACTATAAAATTTTACAGACATTCAGTAGGAGTTGATATTTTCTGTTAAAAGCATGGTTGTTAAGCAATACCTTTTCATTATAACGGTAGTTGTTTACTACGCTCTGATCAATACCGACACGAACATTTTAAAACTGTGATTCTAGCAGTGACAAGTTTCTTCAAATATCACGGGGTTTGTTTCATAATATTACCTTTTACATATTGTTATATCTACAAAATAGCGTTATGTATCGGTGTTTCGGTAGTTTAGCGTTATTTTAACCATATTTTAAGATATTTCAAAATTAAACCGGTAAAATAGCCCAATAAGCCCGATTATACAAAAAGACACATTCCTTTTATGGAATTGCCATTTTAAAATTTTCATATCGGTCTTAAAGTGGCTGTGGTGGCCAACTATCGTTATTATTAAAAGGTTTTGAATGCCAACCATGGTTAAAAGTAAAATTTTATGTTTTCTGTTTTTAAAAATTGAAATTGATATAATTCTTTTTTGTTTTTTTTTATCAAAATAATTTGTATATATACAAAATTATTTCAGTAAAAATTACAAGAAATTATTCAATTTAAAAAATAAACCACAAAAATAATTTTTTTTTTACTTTTTGTCTGTTAAAAATTTAATGGTTTTTGAAACGACGTTCGATCGCTTTTAATACTTTTGTCGTTTGTTAAACAATGATTGAAAATAAACAACAAAATGGGCTGAATATAATGAAAAATCAGTAGTCCTCTTTTTGATTGTATTTCCGATTAATTTAGTATGTATTTTAGATTATCTTTAAAGAAATAATATTGTGAGTGTATTATTTATCTGAAAAAGCTAGCATTTCACCCCTTTTTGATCATATTGTTGATATTGAATCAAAAAAGAAGAAATGCGATGCTCATTCTTTGGTAAGCATATTCTAATTATTAAGTTATTTGTGATGTTAATTTATTCCTTTCATGTTGTACAGATAAAAAAATAGTCGAATTTCTTGCCATTTGCTTTTGTGTTTACACATACAAGTGTTAAATAGAGTTACCGAGTTCATCATATAGGCACATTTTTCGGGATATGTAAAGCATTTATTATTATTATTTAAAATATTAATACTCTATAATTATAAAATTTGCGTTTTTTATTCGCATTTCAAGAAATAAATCATTATAATACATTTAACTTTAAATTACTATTTAGAGTTATCCAGTAATTTTGCATTAATCTCTTTAGAAGGTAACATTGTTTATCGTTTTGCCATTTAGTGGCATGCAAATGCCAAATTTTACTCGCATGCAAATTTTGCTGCCACTTGCGAATAATAACAGTGTATTAGTAACAAGTCGTGAGTGTATTGAGTTTTTCGAACTCCCAGTGACATGTGTAAACGCTGGTTAAATAAAAAACAATATGTTTTGTTGATCCAAAATAATTGCAATATGTTCATGAGCACAGAAAAATAGATCCAAAATGTACAAAAATTACTTTAAAAAGAAAATATGCTGCAACATAAAATGGTAAATGATAATAATATTGCATATTTATTTCTTTCTTTACTTTTTTACCACAAATATAAACAAAACAAAAATTTTCAAGTCCAAAAACACTTTAAGGCTCCGTCACTTAGGGAAGGCCTGACCGTAGGGGAGCAAAATTACACGCGAGTAATATTCAAGTCAAATAAAAAAAATTGTCAGGTACCGTTTCAACATTTCCCCATATAAAGGTAAAAAGAAAATTAAACTAGATTTGTAAATTACCAGATTTGTAGTTATATAACCACACATCTGGTAATGATTTTATACACTGGGTAGTTACACTTGCAATTACACAATTAATGTAACTGCAAGAATACTTACAATGAACACCCAAACACTCCGATTTTAATGAAATTTGGACATGTTAGAATATATTCAGAATTTTTTTCCAAATAAATGTTGTTTTGCTTCGAAAATGTTATAAGAAATATTACAAAAACTGAAATTATAAAAATATTTCAGTTATACTTGAATTTATACACCGATAAAATAATACACTAAACAATTAAGCATATTTTAAGTAAAAATCATGAAGCAATTATAAAAAAAAATTATATTTGTAGAAAACTAATTTAAAATTTTAGAAGAACAACAAGTAATCAAACGGGTACTAACAAAACATTTTCAAAACTTGCTCTGCATTAAGAAAAAAGTTAGTAGTGATTGAACAGTAGAAAAAAATTCAGTCAAAATATTATTCACTTCATGAAATTTTCATTAGATTAATGATCCCTTTCATTAAAGATGGTTAAATGAAACATGTCTCATTGATTCAATGAAGCAGTTCTTTTGGGTCATTCCAATCAAAAAATTCATTGTTCTATTGCGCAATTCTATAAATGTTTGAAAGAAATTATTTTTTTTGTCACGAATATTAAAATCGATTTCCACGTGAAACAAGAGACCACATAACATATATTTAAACTGCAAACTGCGTTTATTATAATCACATTAAAAGGACCTTAAAGATTGAATAAAAAAATATATTTGAAACTTGTACTCACTATATGACCGCAATATGGGTGTTAAAAAATTTTTGGTTGAAACTTTGCAGGGCGAAATATTTGAAAAAAAAAATCCTTCAAAAAATTGTATCCTTTATTATACTTGGTGTTTTTAAGTAAATTCGTCCAAAATTGAAGTCTTGCATATGCTGTAATACACTGAATATTATTTTCCTTTGTGTATTTTTTATCATTAATCATTTATTTTAATTATTTTTACTTTTTCCATCTCCCAGAAACCGACTTAAACCTTCAATCACCAGAAAGTAAACAGTACTGTGTTGCCGATTAACCTAAGTAGCGAAATCAAAACAATGTGTTTTTTTGGCCTCAATGTAAAAACCTTAATATAATTAAAGCATGTTAATTGGCACGATCTTATGAAAATTTTTTTTTTACGAATGAAAGTGTCCATTGGGGCTATAACAAAAATATCTTTTTTGGGTCATTTTAGAACAAAAACCCCACGTAGAAAGACATTTTCTAAAATCTTCCAAGAATTTTTTTTATTTTTAAATTGGCGCTTTAAGAAGTAAAAGCAGTATTCCATATTTCACAATAAATTCATAAAGTTAGTCGAAAACGCAATGTTTCGACATTTTATATTAAGATTACTCTGAAACCTGTCGTAATGAACCATTTTTGAGGATAGAATCGTTTTCAGCGTCCAATTTATAAGTCTCACCCCCTTTTTCTTTTCTCCAACAGAATCCTGCAGGACCTTGTAATAAAAATCGAGTTTTCAAACTTCAATACATTCCCTGTGTGAACTTTTTTTTAACGATCATGAAAAAGTAATATAATTTTTTTTAAAAGTTTTTAATGGCCTATTCGACTATGCGGTATTCATTCAAATTTTAAACAACATTTCAAATCAATTTTAAGCAAAAATTGTGTTCAAAACCGAATTTTAGCTCAAAATACCTTTTATAAACCTTGTGTAAATAAAGGAATTTTTAAATTGCTTCGACCCTATTATAAACCTATTTTAAAATGACATTTTTGCTTTGTGTTTATTTTCATTTTAAAAATTTTTGCGAAAAATTGTCATTTAATCAAAAGAAGTTATTTGTTTTTGTTTAATAAATAATGGACACTCTTATATTTGACCAAAAGAATTGGTAAGAACCATTTCTATTTGAAAAATTTGATATTTTTAATTGTATTTTGTTTATAATAAAAACTATTGCACAAATTTCAAACAATCGTCAGACTAAAATTTACAAAAAGAGGAGCGACCCATTTTCAATTCCCGATACAGAATTTAAGTAGAAATAATAATATTTTTTGATATCATTTATTGAAAATAAACTAGTGGTGTGTTGTTTAATCAAAACAAAGAAAATAAAACCGGTTATTTAAATACTTTTATATCTACAATAAAATCATTATCTATGTAACACTTTTACATTTTAATTTGGCTCTTTTTCCGTTTTTTAATTAATAAAGTTTTCATAAATTTGTGTACCCTCCACCATATATGGTGAGGGTATACAGTGTGTGACAAAACATTGGAAACTTTAAAAGATTTTATTGCTTCGCACATCTCTTTTAGACAATTTTCTTCTTAATACAACATTTTCTTAATTTTTTTTTGCTAAATAAATATTTAGAGTGTAATCTAAAGAAATATAATAAATTTAAAGCATAAAAAAAATTGCAAAAGAAAAAAATATAATCTCAAATGGCATGTTATTTTTTTGTTGTTGGCAAAACATTGGAAACTTTGAAACTGCTGTGCGAAAGTTGAATAAAGAAAGAAAAATAAAGAGAATGTAAACAAAATTTATCAAAAATTTACCGTTATTTTAATTTTAAATGTTTTTGGAAGTTTCTGTGTTAAATGTTTTTTTTTTTAATTACTTTTATTTTGCAAATTATAACGAATTACAAAGAAAAAATTAAAAATGGCTAAAACTAAATTTTGTGAAGAACTAAAGTTAAAAATAATAAACTATTTTTATGCTGGAATTAAGCAAAAGAGTATTTGTGAAAAATACTCGATGAATAAATCTATTATTTCAAAAATAATAAAGAAATATCGTGAAACTGGTACAGTAAAGACACAACATTTAGGCGGCAGGCCGCGCAAAACCACTCAAAGACAGGATCTTTTAATAGCAAGAGAGTTTAAAAAGTATCCAAAAATGCTTCCTCGAGAGGTTGTTAATAACCTTAAATTAAAAGTAAGCCAACGAACTGTTTCCCGTCGAGCAAATGAGGCTGGTCTTGGCTGCTACCGTCCTGCAAAGAAACCTCTTATATCTGAAAAAAATCGATGTGCTCGTATTAATTTCGCTAGAGAGCACTTAAACTGGTCTAGACAGAAGTGGAATACGGTTCTTTTTTCAGATGAGTCGAAATATAATTTAAGAGGCCATGATGGCAGAACTTTTGTAAGACGACCCAAGGGAAAAAGACTAAACCCCAAGTATACAAACAAAACTGTTAAGTTTGGAGGTGGCAATATTATGGTATGGGGGTGCTTTTCGGGTCAAGGAATGGGACCAATTCATGTCGTTACGGACACTTTAACTGCAATCGGGTACAAAAGTATTTTGAACGATATCATGTTTCCATATGCAGAGGAAAACATGCCACTAGTCTGGAGGTTCCAACATGACAATGACCCAAAACACACCTCCAAGCTTGTAACTGAGTGGTTACAATCTAATGGAGTTAGTGTTTTGAAATGGCCAGCCCAATCACCAGATCTCAATCCCATAGAAAACCTATGGGAAATTGTAGATCGAAAAATAAGAACAAAAAACTACACGAACAAGGCTGGTCTCATAGCTGCAGTTACTTCGGAGTGGCAATTAATTCCTATAGAAACTATCAGCAGTTTAATTGACTCAATGCCGAGACGTTGTGAAGCTGTTTTGAAAAATAATGGCTACCCAACAAAATATTGAAACCAGCAAGTGTTCGCAGTTTTTAATTTTAATATTGTAAAAGTTTCCAATGTTATGCCAAATACATAAAAACTAATACCTCTAAGTTTCTTTATTTTATTCTGAAATTGAATTGATATTTGTTAATTTTTTTCTTATTTTAATAAAAACACAAATAATTTTAAGATACACAGAAGAAAAAATTTGGTTTTTGTAATGAATTATAATTTTTAGATCACTTGAGTTGGGAAAAACGATTTTTTGCTAAAAGTTTCCAATGTATTGTCACACACTGTATATCAGTTTGTCATTCCGTTTGTAATATGTCGAAATATAGGTTTAAGACCCCATAAAGTATATATATTCGTGATCCTTATGCAATTTTATGTCGATTTAGCGATGTCCGTCTGTCTGTTGAAATCACGATCACGACGCGGAGACGCAAGGTGCCTATTTTTACCCAGACTATTGAACATCCTCCCGAGCAGTTTGATATTTAAAATGAGCAAAATCGGTCAAGCGGTTCAAAAGTTATGAGTGAAAATGTGAAGGTAACTCTAAATTTTCCATACAAATTTGTACAATTTTTCTGTATCTATTTTTTTTTTCTGTTAAGTAAGTAAAAATGTTATTAAGTCTTCTTATTGTTCGATTACATTTATTGTCTTACATACTATGATAACTAAGTTAACGTAAAAATGAACAATGTTAAAGTCGCTAACAGAGCAGACCTCTGTAAATAACATTGCTGAAACTAAATAACAAAAGTTCGTTACATAAATTGACAAAACATATTCATATTACAGTTCATGCAAAATTTAGTATATACGTATATCATCTTCATCCCCTTTGGTGGAGGGTATTCAAAGATTCGGCACAGCCGAATTTAGCCCTTTTTTACTTGTTTATTTTATAAAAGCAATTATTTATTTATTTATTTATTTACATAACATAGGAAGAGTTTTACAAGTGATATTACAAATAGATAAGAGTTCAGGCATTAAATAATCCTTTTCTACTTAGAAATGTTAGCAAAGATTAAAATTACTAGTAGGATAAAGTAACAGTTTATGTTTAGGCAAAAAGTAACAAAAACCTATGTGAAGCTGAAAAAAAAAAAAAAGATTTTATGTTAAGATAAAACTTAAGACTATGTATTAACCGTCAATTCGTTGATATGTGCATATTCAGATAATTGACATCTGAGATCGTAATTGTGTGTAAGTATCGAAATTCTTTGTTCAACCATATTGATACAATTAATAGAATGCAGCCGTTGGGTAGAAAAATGCCAGGGTAGATTATAAATCATTTTTAACAGTTTATTTTGACTAATTTGAAGTCTTTTTTTATGGCAGTTTGCGACATCATGCCATACTGGGGCCCCATAATACATTATGGACATAAAAATAGCTTTAAAAATTATGATTTTGTTCTCTTGGCTTAGGGTTGACTTCCTATTTACAAAGGAGTACATAAGTCTTGTGGTGTTATTTATTTTGTTAATTATGTAGGAAACGTGATCGCTAAAATTAAGTTTTGAGTCTAGGATAATTCCTAGATATTTGACTTTATCGTTCCATTTGATATTAGTGTTGTTAAAGCAGAGATCTCTTTGAGGAGTAAAACAAGCCTTACGCCTTCTGGTAAAATATATTGCTTAAGTTTTTTGAGGGTTAATGAGGATGTTCCACTTTTTGAAATATTCCTCTAAGCTTACTAATGCATTTTGGAGACTGTTATTAATGTCGTCAGCAAGTACGTCATGGCAAAGTATTGCGGTGTCATCTGCAAATATGGATGAAGAGCAACCGATCAAAGAAGGAAAATCGGATGTAAATATATTATATAAAATTGGTGACAGGCAAGATCCTTGTGGGCAGCCTGCAGATATTGCAATTTGAGATGAGCAGTTTCTGCCTAAGTATACTTTATACGTTCTTCCTTTCAAAAAGCTTTGAATAATTTTTATGATCTCCGTTGGAAAATTAAATTGGATCATTTTAAAAATGAGTCCATCATGCCACACCGAGTCGAAAGCAGATTTAATATCCAAGAGCACCATGCCCGTGGACTTCCCCTCGTTAAAATTAGTTTTTACTTTGGTTTTAATTCTAATTAAAGGATGGGACGTATTGTGACCAGTTCTAAAACCAAATTGTTGTGTTGGGAAAGCAATATTTTACTGCAAAACTACAAAAGTATATATATATAGAAACGAATACCTTGTGGTTTAGTAGTCATTGATTTGCATCATTACGATTCATGTGACAAATAAAAAAATACAGTGATGCCATTTTCAAGTTAAAAACCCATTAAATCGTTTATTACTTAAAATATTAATTATAAATACGAATTTTTAATAAACCTTTTTTAGGCTTAAAATATTTTTTAAATAATTTGTATTTGAAACTTGAATTAAAATTTTTTTTATGAATACCGCTGTAAAACTTTATATTTTACACTAACACAAATTTAAAGTTACCACTAAACTTTAAAGTTACCACTAAAACTTTATATTTTACACTAACAAAAATTTAAAGTTACCACTTCAAAAAAAATTTATTTATTAGAGGAGGGTCGAGAATTATTTTTTTTATTGCTGTCAAAGTACCCAGCTAAATAAAATGGATGTTATTCTTTACGAATCTCTTTTTCAGAACATCCAAAGAAGTTAATAGTGCAAATTTTTCGATTTGTAAGAAGTCATTTTAAACAACTTCCAAAATGTTGATATTAACCCCTACTAGTAAAAAAACAATTATTTGGTCCATAAATGGTTAATTCCTGCAGTCATTAAATGCCTTATTGAAAACATATTTTGCATACCAGTGATATTCACTTTGTTCTGGTCGGAATAATAATTCTTGGCGTGTTCAAATTCACATTTTTAACTTAAAAAAAAGCCACTCCCTATATTTATTTTGTAGTCCCTATATTTAACAACTTCCGTTAACTTATGAAAAAGTCCATCTGCTCATCGATTTTTCATAGCACCGAAACAAACTACTTCCTACCAATGACACGCCAATGTTAAAATCATTAATGATTCACCGAAATTTTCACAACTTCGTGTTCAGTAGATGTAGTGTTTAACTACTTCCCAGCAAAATAAGAGCTGAGGAAGAAGTAGTTTAACACTACATCTACTGAACACGAAGTTGTGAAAATTTCGGTGAATCATTTATGATTTTAACATTGGGGTGTCATTGGGAGGAAGTAGTTTGTTTCGGTGCTATGAAAAATCGATTAGCAAATGGACTTTTTCATTAGTTTACGGAAGTTGTTAAATATAGGGACAACAAAATAAATATAGGGAGTGGCTTAGTTTTAAAGTTATAAATCTGATTTTGAACACGCCAAGAATTATTATTCCGACCAGGACAAAGTGAATATCACTGGTATGCAAAATATGTTTTCAATAAGGCATTTAATGACTGCAGGAATTAACAATTCATGGACCAACTAAATAATTGTTTATTTTACTAGTAGGGGTTAATATCAACATTTTGGATGTTGTTTAAAATGACTTCTTACAAATCGAAAAATTTGCACTATTAACTTCTTTGGATGTTCTGAAAAAGAGATTCGTAAAGAATAACATCCATTTTATTTTGCTGGGTTCTTCCTCAGCTCTTATTTTGCTGGGTATTAATGTAAAACTTTTACAGTTAACAATAATATCTTTATTATTCAATTACCCAAAAGAGTTTCAAATAAAAAAATTTTTCCTGATTATTTGGGAAAGATACACGTGAAAAATATCACGTTCCTTAAATTTTTTTATTTTGAATTTACAAAAGGGAATTGTGACCTGTCCCGTGATAGGTGAAAACAAGAGCGGTTCCGAAAATACATATCACGAGATAGGTGAAAAGAGAACCGATTCATAAATGACCTACAACGTGAACGGTTTAAAAGTGATGGTTCTGAAAGTACCAGCCCTGAGGTAGGTGAAAACAGGATCGGTTTCTAATCTATCACGTGATAGTAATAAAAAGTCTCTATTAAATATTGGGTCTAGAAATACTAGTCCCATTTTAGGTGGCTTAAAAACCTCTATCATGTGATGAGTTTGAAAGTACAAGTCCTGTGATATGTTTTTTAGCGATACTTGGGTGACATGTTCTTTTACACTAGTCCTGTGACTTTCACAGAGAGCAATTGACGCCCTCCTAAGACAAGCCCATGTCCTTTTCATACAAATAAGACGGTCCCGTGGCGGTCCCTATTACAATGAACCGGTCACGTGACGTGTTCTGGAATAGGTTCTTTTCCCACAAGGAAGTTTTAGTAAAAAAAAAAGGATCAAATACGTTTTTGTAAATTTTTGCCTTCAAGTTTTAAATAAATGTACATGAATTAAAAAAAAAGAATATTATTAATTAAGATGAAAAAATTTACTCTTAACTCTTTGTACATGAATACATTAAGAAACATTTTAAATAATATTGATACACATAAAAATAATTTAATAATGTTATGTAAAACTGTGAGAATAGAGGATAAAAAAATTGTTAAATTTCGTTGATCTTAGTCTAATAGTGTGTTGTTTCGGGTTTGTGAATTTGTTTTCAACGCTCAATATAAGTCAAGCCATTAAACCACAGGAAGCATGTATTCTGAGTATGGTTTTCTAGCGAAACCGAAAATACTTGTATTGAATCCTGCTAGCTCTAATCGTTTTTTAAATTTTATTCTCTACAAATTACTAAAAAAGTTTTCATATTTCTTTACATTTGAATAATTTAAAAAGAATATGATTATTAATCTGAACTCCAACTAATTATCATGCTTTTAAATTAAATTTTATTTATTTTGCCAATTCGATTGTTTAGTGAGTTGTAGACGTATTGAGTATTCCGGTACTGAGTACTCGACACATATTTTTTGAGTTACAATTACAAAATGTGAGTCCTAGACGAAAGCCTAGAAATCGTAATATGAGATAGGGAGGACTGAAATGCTAAGGGTCCTAACAAAACACGATCTCAATTAATACATTTTGTATGCATATTAAATTTAAATGTTACTGAACTTATTTGTGTTTCCCTTTTTAAATTAAATTGTTAAAACAATATAAATATTGTGTATAATTCAGGGTAAAGTTTCATTGATTAATCGATAAATTTCAAAATTTTATTCGATTAACCGGTTAAGAAAAAACCCGAATTATTTTCTAAAACGTTGAACGGCGAATACGACAACTATCTTTATATTAAATTAAATTTTTATTCCACATAAATAGTATTACGTCCAAAAATTTTATATAAAGGAAAATTTTATTTTTCGTTTTTTGCGGAATCGAACCACAACTAATTTTAAGTTTCTTTGATTTATTTGCTGTATAAATGTTTTTAAATGTTTTCTTTTCCCGGGACTTGAACTCGGAAATTTGGAGTAGTAGGCTACTTAGTATACCACAAACACTTATATGTTTTTACAGTAATTTTTTTAAATATAAAACAGTCTAAAATTCGTTTACCAATACCACTCATAAGTTGTATAATTCAAAAAAAGTGTTTTTGGTATAATTGCATTTCAAGTTTTCTATTTAGTCTTACTGCTGAGAAATATACAAAACACTTTTGGTCGTCATTTAATGAAGGAAAGAGATATCAATACAATTTTTGATAAGTTTTAGATAATGGTGTAACCATGTTTCTGCACCATTAACTCAAAAATCGTGTCGGAAATGAGCGATATAATCAATAGAATCCATAATTCGGTTGGTTCTGCTGACAGCTAATTTTGTTGGTATTTTTGATTAGAATAATCGTATTTTAAGTTACCACTTTGAATACCGAAACTTTTTTAATTAATTTGATAGATTTCATGAATCTTCTAAATAAAATAACGTCCTGACAAATAAATTTAAATAGTTTTGTTTAAATTCCAACAAATCTTATCTCTGGGTATAGTGAGGAAAAAATATCCGTTTTGTTGAGAGGCGGATAGTAGACCCGGTTAAATCGACATTATAATGTGTACATACATATATAATCCTCTGCAGGATCTGTAATAGAAAGGAAGATAGTCTAACTGGTCTATAGTCCTTCGGTTTCTTAGCGGATATCCACTCCTCAGGACAAATACAACATTTTTACGGTCGAAGGGGTCTTCGCAATATATCACCATTTGAATCAGCACTGAAAAGCCTAGAAATAATAAGTTCAGCATTCCTCTGAAGATCTGCTGGATTAGGACCCGGTGGCTTAAATGGGTCAAAACTATCGATTGCCCATCGCAGTCTCCTATTCTCTATAGGGAGTTTTGCTGCTTTAGGTTAGTCAGCATTGGAAATGTCTTTTGCGTCAGTCACAGGAAAAAAAACCGAAAATGTACTGTTTTATAGAAAATAAAATTTTCGGAAAACGTAGATAATACAATTGTAAATTTTGTGCCACAATTTGAAACCTAAAATGTACTTTTGCGGCTAAAAAGATAAATAAATAAATCTATGTCATTTCTAATACCATATTAAAGTTTTTAATTTATGTATATAACATGGTAGATATTTGCGATTTGTGGGTTTTAAAGTAGTTTCACGTACAACAGAGAATATATACATTGTTATTTTTTTATTTCAAAATGGTAAAAGTGCCAGAAGTCTGCATTTGTTTCGGCACTTAACTGGCAATTTTAGCAGCTGAAAAGTAGTTTTCGGTTGTGTGGAGTCAACAAACATGTCCAACACCTTTTTATACCCTTCACCACAGGTGGAAGGGTATATATAAGTTTGTCATTCCGTTTTTAATTTCTACAATAAATATTCTGGGTCCTTATGAAGTGCGAAGTTGATTTAACGATGTCCGTCTGTCCGTCTGTTTGTTGAAATGGGTTTTCCGAAGACCCCAGACATGATGAGGACTTGATTGTTATATATTTTTGTTACATGTGATCCATTTCTGTTTGCTATTAAATCAGCCATATCGATTGATAAATGGCTGAGATATTAGCAAAAAACCATGACTACCTCTAATTTTGTCCGTAAAATCCCTTTGTTTAATATGTGTGTAGAATTTTACGCATAACAAACACATCCATTTGTTGAAATTTTTTTCTTTCATCTCTTTCAAACAACAAACACATACAAATTTGTATAAACTATTTTCCTTCAAATTTTTAAATTAAGCTAAAGAAATTAAAAACATTTTTTAAAAAGGCGAAATAATATCCCAAATGGAAATTTGCCAGCTAAATTAAACGTTTTTGTAGAAATAAAACACATGCAGTTCTAGTGAAATCTTTTAACGATTTGTAAAAAATATTTTTTTGGTCGAAAAAAGCCTTTTTTAGAACAAAAAAGATTTTTGAAAAAAATATGACAACACTGATTGGCATTATGATCGTGATTATTGTTGTTTTTATTTTATTTGTTGAAATTTTTTTTTCTTTCACCTCTTCACTTTTTATACACAAACAACAAATCCATACAGAGGTTTGTCATTTAAATAAAACCCAAACAAATCTGTTTTAAACGAAAACTCTTTATTTACTTCTATTAACGACGTTTGCTTATGTCGCGCGATCGAGCACCGTCTATTCATTTTTTTATATTTTTTTAACACTTTTTTTTTTTTTGATTTTCTTAAGACTTTTTTTTTGTTATTTTTTTTATTTTTTTTTTTTTTAACAAAACAAATACGTCCAGCACAGTTGGCTTAACGATGTCGGTCAGCTTTTCTGTATAATTGGAGAACTGAAAGAGGAAAAGTTTCCAAATAAGGTGCAAGCATCTTGGTTATCAATACACGACATCTGACCAAATGTGGGCGGGATCCTTGAATTGGGCGTGACACAAAATAGATTAATTTATATCTTAAGAACGGTAAGACCGTAATTAAATACTCCATAAATGGGCTAAAAACATCAAAATTTTTATAAAAACTAAAATTTTAGAACTGTAATATGACCTATGGATCCGTCTTATATATCCAAAGATATATTTGCTGAAAGTAGTTATGACCAAAACATACATTTTTTTAAATACCTATTTTCGGTAACCATAAATCTTCCCGAGTCCAAGTTTTATCACCAAACTAAATGGTAAATTTCCACTTAAAGATTCCCGTATATAAATCTGTCCATTCCATATAAGCCCATATATAAACCACTATTTTCCCAACCATGTTTTGTAAAACATTGTGTTTGAAAGTGCTCCAAAGTTTAAATAAAAAAGGACAAACACAAATATATAAAGTTTCTTTTTTTCGAATTTTATATCTATAGCTACTTGTAAAAAACGACTATCCCTACTTACCTGACTTTTCTTTATTTTTTGTCAACAAATACAATTTAAACATTTGTAGCCGCCTTTGTACGAAAGCTGTTTTCGAATATCTACTTAAATTTGTATGGAATATTTATATAAAATTCGAAAAAACAAACCTATTATTGTACAATATCAATTTACCGAAAATATATTTTAAAATATTTTGTTGAAATGTATAATGCATTATCTGTGATTTGGGGGATATATCACTCTCATCTTCCGCTGCATCCGCGCCTGAACATAAATGACGTTATATAATGCTAATGATTTTTTTCCATTGAGGCACGTATTAATAATTGTAATGAAATTTTATATAATTACCATTTGTAATGAAACATATTCTCTAAAATGCATTGGAACTGACAAGAGCAATGGTAATGCCAAAAAATATAATTGTCATTGTATGAATTCATCAATTAATTGGCCTATCAAGTATGTACGATCTGCATACATACGAATTACCCAATGTGAAAATTGATTAGGCAAATCATTCGCATAAACTTAAAAAGAAGTGACACAAGTCCCTTTCGGTACTCCTCTATTAAGAGGCAATGGCTTTGACCAAGTGTTGTTTACAAATAAAGATTGTGTACGTTCTGTTACGTTCTCTTAAGTAGGAAAATAATAGCTTAGAATAGTCAAGAAGTACTAATGATTTCATCTTACCGTCATCGAGTTCACGTCGCAAGCTTTCCGAAACATCAACTACCGTTGTAATACAACTGTGACTATCACGAACCTTGATTGCTTATCAGACAACAAACATTTTTCATCGATATATATGCAGATTTGCGTGTGTAAAAGCCTTTCTAAAATCTTAAAAAGAAAGCATAAAATGGCAACTGGTACTATATCATCCCTGAAACAAACAGCATTTAAAATAAATTATATTACAAAAGTTGTGTAAATAAACAAAAAATTAAAAAGGGAACATTTGTGAATAGTATCAAATGGGTAAAAGGAGTACCATAGTAGTTTGAGGGCTTTAATAGGACCACAAAAAAATACTTAAGTACAAACAGTGTTTTTGATACAAATAATGGCGCGAAATCATAGTAAAAAAACATACTTTAGGAGTTCTAAAGGATACTTTTCTTAAAAGTATACTTTAGGCCTACTATCGACAAGTAAAAGTATCCCTACGGGAAATAAAGGGTCGATTGATCCAAGGTGATAAATCTGTGATAGATAAATGAGGGACATGTCACAAAGCTGGTGTAAAATATAATTCAGTGTCTGAAAAAGTGGTAATTGCTGTAAAATAACCAGTGTCCCAAATATTGAAATGGTGGCTGAACATTGACTGGTTCTTTCTGGATATATCATGTAACTAAAGAGAAATGAACATAACACCAATGTTGACTAAGGAAATAAGGACTGTTATAGTTGAAATAATCACAGAACACGGAACTGGTTCAACAAATTTTGCAGTGTATAAAAAAATGTCAATCGGTGGCGAAAACCCCAGTCCCGCGACTGTTGGAAAGCTGACATAATACTGAACTGATTTAAACAGAACCGACTTTGTGACTACAGAAATGATTACGCAACTGTTTAGATAGTGACATATAACTGCATTAATTTAAAATGAATTTAATGTGCAATGACAGGCAAATCAAGCTGCCCACGACTGACTAAAAGTTATCACAACACTTATGGGTTTATTAAGAAATACTTACGGGGGATGTTTTCCTTAAAAATCCAAAATTTGTTATTGAAATTTCCGATCGACGACTCTTTTCTCTTAACATTGTTAAAATTTTATTGCAAAATTCATCAAATTAAAATATATAAAAATTATTTTTCAATTAACCCCATAATGGACACTTTCATTTACACGGCTATATACTTGAAAATGGATATTTATTGAATAAATTGGGATATGATTTAATTTATATTAAATTACTTTTGTTTCGATAGAATAATTTGTTTTATAAATTCACCAATTTGTTTTATCAATTACACCAATTTTTTTTTAATGATTTGTTAAAGATGATTCATCGATTAATATTAATTCAAAACTTCAAAACAAACGATCACAAAAATTGCATAAGTGTTAAAAATTCGCGAAATTTCAAACTGAAAGTCGCTCAAACACTCCACCTTAGCTCAGATTATTTTAAAATTAATTAGAATATAGCTTGTCTATGAAATCAAAAACTAAATATTTTCGAACATAAACCCAAAACGATCTTTTTGAATTCGCACTAATTCGAGAAGATCTAACGTTTTTGATTTGCGAAATATTAATTTTTAATTTGTAAATTTAATTTGCATCTGCAATTTTTATTCGCACAATGAAAAAATTGTGAAAACTTTTGTAATAAACATTGCAGGTAAATTCACTGACTGGACCTTATGGAATCTTTCAGAAAAACTTTCTTAATATGAAACACGCGGAAGAAATTTTGACAGATTTCATGCTAACTAATTTTCGTTTGCTCTGTATCATGTGCACTTGCAACAATCAAGTGATATGTCACAAAACTATTCGTTCCCTACAAGTTCTGCAACATAACACATTGTGATTGATACGTAACCAGTTTTTTACTAATTACTTGTCCTCAGTCCTGTGGTACACTTACCAAAAAAAAGTCTGTAATGGCAACTGAAAATTTTGCTGAGAATTTTTGCTAATTTGAACCCAGCGGTATTTTTTGCTAATCTTAGCAACACATGTCTGCTGACGTGTAGTACAATTAAATTAGTAGAAAAATTAGTAGCCGCTACTAAATTTTAGTATAGAAAAAAAATTACTAAATATTATTAATATTAGTACAAAATGTTAAATTTATTTTTTTTATCGAGCATCAAAATTTTTTTATTTATTATTTTTTTTTATAATATTTCATACAAAATTAAAAAAAAATCAAAGGCTTAAAAATCTTAAAAATTGTTAAAACATAAACGAATTAATCATTTTGTTTTAATTTGGAAATTTCTGTTTTAAAAAATATTTTAATCATTTGTTTTTTACTTTTAAGGTCAAAAATATTAATTGTTTTTAGGGCTGATTTTTAGAACTAAAAAAACTTTTTAGCGCTATTTTAAGTGGATGTCCTATTTTCTTACATGAGTAGTCGGTATCATCACTTTCGGCCCATTTTTTTTTAAACTATGTAACATTTTAAGGCAATTTAAGTTTGTAGGTGTAAGTTTAATTTAGAAATAATATTTCCTTCAATATTCACTTTTTTAAAATTAGTAATTTTTTTTGCTAATTTTAGCAAATCGGTTTTCAAAAATTTGTAAATATTCTGTTAAAACTCTGTAATTTGTAAAATGTAAATAGCAAAAAGATTTGCTAAATAATATTTTTTTTACTAAAAATCAGTACAAGAATAGTAAAGTGGGATTGAAAAGCGTTTACAAATTTTTCTACTAACTTTTTTTTCTGAGTGTATGTACATTTGAGCCAGTCATGAGACTAGTTATGTGTAAGATAATTCTAACCTGTTCTGTTGCGCATTCACTTACACCAATGCAGTGATATGGTACCCTACACACTCAGAAAAAAAAGTTAGTAGAAAAATTTGTAAACAGTTTTCAATCGCACTCTACTATTTTTGTACTGATTTTTAGTAAAAAATTATTATTTAGCAAATCTTTTTGCTATTTACATTTTACGAATTACAGAATTTTTACAGAATATTTACAAATTTTGGTTGCTAAGTCAGAAATCATTTTACAAATTTTTGAAAACCGATTTGCTAAAATTAGCAAAAAATACTACTAATTTTAAAAAAGTGGATATTGAAGGAAATATTATTTCTAATTAAAACTTACACCTACAAACTTAAATTTCCTTAAAATGTTACATGTATTAAAAAAGGGATCGGAAGTGAAGATACCGACTCATGTCTAAAAAGAGGACATCCACTTAAAATAGCACTAAAAAGGTTTTTTTAAAAATCCGACCTAAAAACAATTCAAATTTAACCTTAAAAGTAAAAAAAAATTGACCAAAATATTTTTCTAAACAGAAATTACCAAATTAAAACAAAATGATTAATTCGTTTTTTAAAAAATATAATCAAAATTTTTGATGCTCGATAAGAAAAATAAATTCAAAGCTTTTTACTAATATTAATAATATTTAGTAATTTTTTTGCTGATTTTAGCAAAGAGATTTTAAATTCCACTTTACAAAAAGTCTACTAAAATTTAGTATCGGCTACTAATTTTTCTACTAATTTCATTGTACTACACGTCAGCAGACATGTGTTGCTAAGATTAGCAAAAAATACCGCTGGGCTCAAATTAGCAGAATTTCCCGTAATAACAGCAAAATTTTCAGTTGCCATTACAGACTTTTTTTGGTGAGTGCACATGGTCAGCGATATGTCGCAAGTAGCTTAAAAGGTAGAAATTGCCACCTCCTATGACAAGTGAAATAAGTAGAGTATTCAAAAACCGAAACCGAAAATCGGTCAACCGGTTTCTTTTTTTTTTAAACCGATTGGTTTCGAATATTTTGTAAATTCGAAGAAAACCGAAACCCGGTCTTTTTTGTTCGGTTAACCGGCTTTTTTAATTACATCACCAACTGGGTTACTTGGTCTCTTTTATTTTTTCCGAACACTTTTATAATCGTTTGTTTGGTTATGAAGATTTAGATGTAAGTCTGATAGATTCCGATGAAGACCTAACTTTGGATATTCTAAATTCAAATAGTTTAATTTCTGATCTAAATAACACAACAAACAGTATTCAAAATTCTAAAAAGAGACTGTACAAAATCATTTATCATTATTTGATGATTTCATATATCTTGATAAATGCGACCAAATAACTGAAAAGTTGGAAAATTTATATAATTGTCTTTTGACTATATGTCCAATATCTACACTCACAATATTATGTCGTTAACAACAACTTAAAATACATATTAAATTAATCGAAAATACAATTAAAAAGAGGACTACTGATTTTCCATTATATTCAAACCATTTTGTTTTTTACTTTTAATCATTGTTTAACAATCGATAAAAGTAGTAAAAACAATAAAAAGTCGTTTAAAATAACCATCAAATTTACCTGACAAAAAGTTAGAAAAAACTACTTTTGTGGTTTGTTTTTAAAATTAAAAGTTTTTTTATTTGTATGGAATTACAAAACAGAACACAACACACGCAGATGTATATATTTTTATTGGCTTTGTGTGTATGTATATTTGAATAATTTCTTGTAATTTTTATTGAAATAATTTTGTATATATACAAACTATTTTGGTAAAAAAACAAAAAGGAATTATATGAACTTCTATTTTTTGAAGCAGAAAACATAAAATTTTACATTTAACTGAAAATATTAACTCCAACTGAATGTCTGTAAATTTTTATAGTTTGTTTTTGAATGACTAATTCAAATAGTTAAAAAATAAATTTCTATGAATTTCAATTGATTCTTCATTTAAAAACAAACTTTACGTATTACTTTTTAAATAAGCTACAGTCGGTAACGGAAAATATATTGTGAGTGTACTATTAGTGAAAGAGTATTTTCCACTAAAACGAAACATTTAAATTGCATATTATTTCTAAAATATTATTTTAGAAGTGAAAAATATATTTTCTTTTTACATATTTAAAATGTAATGTTAAAAAAACTTATTTAATGCCAAACGTTTTAAATGTTCAAATTACTAACGTACCTAATTTTACCAATTTACAAACTTAATGATCATTATTCATTTGATATGAATATAATATTAATTTTTATAATATTAATTTTTTAGATATTATATTAAAACCAATAAATAAAATGTTGAAATGAAATACAATAAAAAAATATTATAAAATATTTTTTTTCCAAAGAATGTATTTTTTATTTTTATTACTTTATATATAAAATTTTTTTTGTTTGTAATTTAAACAATTAACAAATTATATAAGCTTTTTATTCAAATTAAAAAAAAACGAAAAAACCGGTTGACCGGTTTTTTTAAAACCGAAGAAAACCGAAACCGGTTTTTCCAAAAGGCCGGTTTTTTGAATACTCTAGAAATAAGGTAGATGAAAAAAATTGTTTTGAGGTGAAAAACTTTTTTTGATATGAAAACAATTTGTGTAGTAGGCAAAAATTTTTGTGGTGAAAAAATTTTAGTGGTGTCAAAAAATTTTTGAGGTGAAAAATATTTGAGGTGGATATAAAATATTATTTGCTTTTTAGCGGCTGGTGAAAAAAAAAAATGAAAAAATATTTTACTTATCAATTGCTACTATAAAATTCCCCTAAAATACAGCAATTTGTATGTTTTCAATACCAAACTTTTCGGGATGATATCCTTTTCTCTAGGTAAAAAACATTTCTTGGGCCGTGATCATAATTTCAATAGACAAACATCACAAGATCGGTTTAAACTTTCATAAGAATCAATAATACATAAGGTGCGTGTCAAAATGATAAGGTCACTTAATTTTAGTTTTTTTTATGCAAAAGTACCAGGAGTATTATAATTATAGAAATGCTGCTCAAATGTTTTTTATAAACACAGCATTTGCTCTCATTTCTTTCCGTTAATTCTATTTAGAAACCAAAATATCTAAAATGTACACTGCAATGCGTCAAAATTTACATTATTAAAATGAACTGCACATTTTTTTTTGTAATTTATTCATTGATTTATAAATGCGATTGAGCATAGAATATATTAAATTTTCTAGTGATTCTAGCCTTATATCCCGTCAAGCTTTAAAAATTGCCACTCAGTTCTCCCACCGAATTATATTGAAGCATAAACTTCCCGCACAAGTATGCCACACTTGTTCTCCATAACATTAAGATCTGGTGAACGTGCTAGCTATTTCATAACAGATACTTCATGGTCCTAAAACCAAGTCTTAGTTGATCTGCGAACATGGATTGCAGCGTTGTCTGCACAATGCGTGGACATATATGTCAACAAATTATTTAAGAGCAGTTGCTGTAACTCCAAACTATGCGTTATAGTTAAAGAAAACGTTAAAGCCTGGGTTCCACTAGAGTTAAACGCCCCCAAACCATTAGGGAACCTCCACCTAAAATTCTCTTTGAAAATTACATGGGTTCGTTTCTCAAATCTCGCCTATAGTCTCTTAAACCATCTGGACCATCGAGATTAATTTTTTTTATCTAAAAATCTAATCTTCATAAAATAACTAAAAATTTGTGAAGTTGGATCTTTTTTAATTTAGCATAGGCAATGAGCTGTGCTTTAATGTGCCTACCTCTAATTAGAAGTAAAATGCGTTAATGATTGCAGATTTATTAGCAAGAACAAAAAATAAGTGACATTATACATTATGGGGTCTTAGACCTATATTCCGACACGTTACACACGAAAAGTGATATTAACCCTCACCATATATTATTATTGTAAATACTGTTAATACAAATAATTTACTCTATTTCAAAGGTTTAAATTAATTCGCGATTTGAATTATTATAAATAAGGTGTATAGAAATTATTTAAAATTTTGAAAATTAAGAATAAAAAACTGGAAATTTTTGACGCGGTTTCTTAAGTTTTAAAATAATTGTATTCGCAATGAAAATCGACAACTCGCAATCTAAGGGACACATTAATGGATATGTATATTTTGTTATTTATTATTCAACGCATAAGTAAAAATAAGGTAACCATTTAAGCGATAAAATCGATCAACTTCCTGAATTAAAATATTAAGGAAATTATTTTTTTTAAACACAAAAAGATATTTCAAAAAAATTTGTAAGTTTAATTTTTCAAGTAGCACTAAATTTAGTAACGTGTTTGTATTTATACTAAGATTGTATAATTAATAAATAGTCCAATCAAAAAAGCTGTAAAAACAATGTTTTAAGCTCAAAAAATAAAATAATCAGTTAAAATGGAAAAATTACGGCGTTAAATTTTATTGTTTTAATAATTTTCTCCATTAACCTCGTTTTATAAAAGACATTTTGTATTATATTTGATGTTACATTCCTTAGAACTTGTATTTCAGGGTGGAAGAATCAAAGATTTTTTTTAAACATGGAAGGCTTTAAGCTAACATAACTCTTACTGGTTATCCTATTAATAAATACAGTAAGTCAGATTGCAAAAAGGAGAAACTGGAGAAACAAAATTTTCTTATTCATATCATAGAGGAATAATTAGTCAAAGAGATACCATCATATCAGTTATCCAACAAAATTTTGTGCAAATTACAAAAGTTCGGTAATGTGAGAAAATTGATAAAATATCCCAAATTTTTAAAAGTTTTTCCCTTTCTGCATAAATTTGAGCAAAGTTCTGATGATGAAACCCTTTTTAAACCAATTGGGATCTGCTACAAACCATTTGGACTTGCAAAAGAAAATTTAGTTCTTTGCAAGACTATTCAATTGGATTTTCAGAAAAACTTATTAATAAAATACCCAACCTTTGTAATCTGCACATATAAAACCCATTTGAGCAACGAAAACGATTTGAGCAGCGTGAGACACATCGTTGGCCTGTAGTAATGTTTAGAAATTCGTTCTTGTTTTTAATTATAAATTAGTGCTTGTAATTGTGACACTCGATCATATGTAATACTGTGTCAATACTCTTATACGCTGGGTCTAATACTAAGATTTTTGAGTTAACTATTGGTTAACCCAAAATTTGTTTCTGCTTTTTATAAAATTTTTGGACATACTCTTTTGTTTAATAGTTAAGATAAACTTAACACTTCAATATAGAATGCAGGGCCATTCCATGTCAAACCGCACAATGACAACTGTCATTTTCGGATTTGTCATCTTCGATTTTAATGAAATTAGCTACACATATTGTAAATAGGTAGTGTTTATCAAATCATTAACCTTTCGACCCCAAAACCTTTTGGTTTTCGAAATATGACGTCATGGAAATTGGCAAAAACGTCAAAATGTCGAAAAAGTATCCATACAAAGTCGCCCATAACTTTTAAACTAATATAATTTTTCTATTGGTACTATTTTAAAGGTGAAAACATTACCTTCAAAATGGCGTCCTAAGCTTTTTTTTATTAAATAGTTAAAGGTAATTTTTTTAAGTTTAATCTTCAAAGACTCATATCTCAAAATCCAATTTTTTTAAAATTCTAAAAAAATATATGTTATAAACTAAGGCCTCTCTACATTGAGGTGGAGACTCATTTGGTTTCTGAGTTATAAAGGAAAATGTGGCAGTGGTTAAATTAAATCGCGTTCTTCCAAAAATTAAACTTTTAAAACATAAAGTTTTTACGTTCCAAATGTTCTAAGAAAGACGCACTGATACAGGCTTAAACTGTTAAGTGTATTGGACACTTTAATCTGTAATATGAGCACATGTTTAATTTAAATTGTTTTATAATGAAAAAATTTAAAATTCGTGGTATCATTAAATATTTACATATGAAAGGTTTATCGGAACCAGAAATTCATAATGATATGGTGAATGTATTAGGTACAAGTGCTCCTGCATATGCACCATTAAAAAATTGGGTTGCTGAATTTAAACGTTGCCGTACAAGCATTGTTCTAGTTTTTTCAAATGTAATGAAACATGATAAATGTTATTAGATAGTAGCTTTAATTAACCACATAAGGCCCCAATGGCTCGGTTATGTAAATGAAAAATTAATAAAAACAAAATATAATCCAGAGTAAATAAAGATGATCTGGCGCAATATTTAATTATATCCAAATACTTGAAGATTTAGTTAGATCTTATTTGATTAAAAAAATGGCAGATCATATTAGATCCAGCAATATATTTGGAGATTTAGTAAGGTCTAAATTAATTCAAAAAATAGCAGATCAAATTAGATCCGACAATATATTTGGAGAATTAGTAAGATCCAAATTTATCCGAAAAATGGCAGATTAAATTAATTAAAGATCAAAATTAATCCAAAAAATGGTAGATCACGTTATAAAAGATTAAATCCAAAAATATATTGTTGCAAGGAATCTGGTTTGTAAAAAAATACATAAAAAAATAAAGTAAAAAAATTTCAAATTAAAAATAAAAATGCATTTTTAAAAAGCAATCCCCTCGGCAGGATTTGAACCCGATATGCTAGAGTTGTAGTCGACTGCTTAACTTATTCAGTCACACACTGCTATACACAACAGCTGGCTTTATTAGTGTGATTGTGTTATATTTAATTTTGTCTTCAGGACTTATATTTTCGAGAAATTGGAAGAAACATGAGAAAAATGCTTTTTATAATGATATTATTTATGACATTACATTGTTTCTTTGCTTATCTTATATTTGCCTTAGAAAAAATTTGCAGAAAAAATTATATTTAAAACAAAAATATCATATGTAATTATATCGTCAGAGTAACCAACGAAATTTTCGAAATCGGTATTATTGATGATTATGGTTCATTTTGCTGTAGCTACACAAAATTTTGGACTTCTACGATAAAAAAATAGCGGTTTTATGTATCTAAAATGTTTTGAATTTCCGAATTTTTTGGCTGCCCTGTAAAAATTTAAAATGGGGTCAAGTGCTAATGAAGTACTTCATCAAATCTAATTAATTTATATACGAATTTGTTAGAATCTGTATTGGCATTTTTTGTTTCTCCCGTAAAAAAATACACCCTTTTGCATTTTAGGTGACAATATGTACCAAGATTATTATAAACTCCGAAATGGGTTAAAAATTTAAAGTTATGTAAAAAAATACACAAAAACAAATTATTTTATCTTCCATCGACATAAAATTATATCTCATATCAAAAATACTTTTGATATGGAATCATATAAACTACACCTCAAATTTGTTGGAAAATAGTATACCATGTATATAAAATTATATGATATAAAAAAATTTTGATATGAGGAAATATATTGAATCATATATAATTATATGTTATACCATATCAAAAATATTTCTGATCTGGGATCATATACTGAGTCATATATCTCATAAAATATTAAAAAATTGTTTGGATAAGGCACCGTATATTATATGCAATTGACTATTTCTGAAATACAATTGACTATTTCTGAAATGCGATTGACAATTTCTGAAGTACAATTGACTATTCCTGAAATACAAATGACAATTTCTGAAATACAATTGACTATTTCTGAAATACAATTGACTATTTCTGAAACACAATTGACTGTTCTGAAATACAATTAACTATTTCTGAACTACAATTGACTATTCTAAAATACAATTGTTTTTTTCTGAAATACAATTGAAAAAAGTGTAGACATATTGTTTCTCCTTTGAATAAAAATAAACAGTTGTCATAAATTACATAAATTCACGAGAAAAGAAAGAAAGAACGAAAAAAACCGTATGGAGGCCTTTTCTCCGGACAATATTGTTGATATACTGGGATTAAATGTCACAAAGAGACGTGTACGACAAAATTTACACGCAGACAATAATTTGGAAGACTGCAAACGCACTTCAAAAACAAAGCTCCTAAAAATGCAAGATTACATCTATTTGCCGAAAAGTATAAGTTTTTGGGAAAAGAGTGGGCTTCTAACGAGAAAATATTTAATCTAACGAGAAAATATTTAATCATGAAGGCCAAATGGATATCAGAAGTATTGGTAATAAAAATGTTAAAAATGATCAGAGAATGTCTAGAAACTTTGCGGGGGATCACTTATGATATGGGCTGCAATATCTGCCACAGGAAGGACTCCTAAGTGTTCTATTTTTACAAAAGTGAACAGGGAAATATATATAGAGCTGCTCTTGACGAACTTTTCAATTTTGAGGATGATATGGTTGGTGTGGATTGGATTTTTCAGAACGCCAATGTTGCTGTACACAGCTCCAAAACAACTAAAGCTTTGCTATCGTCCAAAAATATAACCGTTTTGGACTGTAGCCCTCATTTAAATTCAATTGCAAATTTATGGGCAACATTATCGCATCAAGTTATGTTCAATGCTAAGCAATATAAAAACGTAAAAATCCTAAAAAGTTATATTATTAAAGAATAGTAAAAAAATAACCAAAGTGATGCTACGCCGATTTCAAGAAGTTATAAGTAATAAAAAATTATGATATTTAATTGTTTTTAATTCATTTAAGGAACATGTTTAAGTTTGGTCTTATTATTATTTCCTTTGAATATAATCCGAACAAACATTACATTCCGTTTACGTACCGTTTTCGGTCCGTTATAAACGGAACACAACTTCGTTTACGTACCATTTTCTGGGTCCGTATACAGACCAGAAAACGGATTTTAAGGAATATCGAAACTGATTCGAATCCATTGAAAAACTGTCATTGACCGACCGATAGTCGTGTGAAAAATGGAGTTGTCCGTTGAAAGTCCGTCAATTAGGGACTGTTTACGGATCCGTATCCGGTCCGTATTTGTGCCGTTTTTTCAACAAAAACGGGTTTGTGTAAATGCCTAAATATTTTAAGTTTGTATATCTAAGTTTATTTTTATACCCTCCACCGTATATGCTGAGGGTATATATCAGTTTGGCATTCCGTTGGTAACACATTTATAATCGTGATCCTTATGCAATTTTAAGTCGATTCTGTTGAAATGGCGATCACGGGCAAAGATGCAATTTTTATCTAGATTAATGGACATCCTCCCGAACAGTTTTCTATTGGAAATGAGCAAAATCGATCCAGCGCTTAAAAAGTTATAAGTGAAAATGTGAAAGTATCTCAAATTATTCCACACAAATTGGTGTTATTTAGTACAATTTCATAGTAGAGACTGGTACATAATATATTTTCTTACATTTTTTCACCAGTCGCTTAGAAGTGAATAAAATTTTGTATTCACCTCAAATATTTTCTGCTTTTTTCCACCACCAAAATTTTTTTTCACCACTTCAAAAGTTTTTTACATTACTTGTATTAAAAACAGTAGAGATTATTTTTTTAAGATTTTGGTTGAGAGTATTCCAAGATTCGGCACAGCCGAATTTAAGATATTTTTAATTGTTTTTTTTTAATATTACAAGTTTACTTGTTTTTATTTATTGAAGAAAAAATAACAAAACTTTAACAAATATAATTTAATTTAGGTTTAATTGAAGGTTTTTACGACATGATGATCATCATATATAAATACTCATATATATGTCGATATGCAGAACCGTATACATATTATTATATAACTATTACATGATTTTTTTTGAAATTATCTTATATTGTGCCATATCAAAAAGTATATAATTTTCTATAGAGTATTTTTCTTGCTCTACCAGAAATTCAACATGGTACAGAGTTCAGCGACAACATTTTTAAATAAGGGGGCAATATTTTCAAAGTTGCTAAAGTGTTGAAAAACATTAAATTTGGTGTATGCAGTGCTGCCACATAAACAGTGTAATTTTTTATCCCAGTTTTTGGGATTCTTAACTGTTTACCATTTTTTTTCATGAAAACAATTTTTTTTTCAAATTATTGCATTTTTTATAGATTTTATTCTCTTTATTATATATTTTTACCATAGAAATGGGAAATAATGGATATGAATAGACATAGTTGGTCAATGTGTGTGTACACACTTTAATACTTTTCATGTCACAATGTTATGTTTGAATTCGTAACTATTTTTTAACACAATTGCAAATTTTTTTTGTATTTTTTTACTTTATTAGACATGTCTAATTTTAGTAAAAATAAATAGTATATTGAACAAATATTATATTTTTATTTGAAAAATCTGAAAAAAAAACATGAATAAAATGAAAAAACATTTTTTTTATGAAATAATCTGAAAAATCTGGTTATATGGCAGCACCGCTAAACACTACTAAAAGTTGCCGACCAAAACTCACCTTTGTTGCCGCCAAACTATGTTCGTGTTCTAAGAGAGTACTAAAAAGTTCGTGAGAGAGAAACATACTCTATAGAAAATTATATACTTTTTGGCCATATATAATCACATCTACATCATGTCGTAAAAACCTTATTTGATAAATCCAAATACGATTACATATAAACTGTTTTACTCGTGTAATTTATATATATATAATACCTAATTTTATAAAGATCAATATATAACTAGATGTGATTATATATGTCACCATACAATATATTTTTAAAAAATTCATGTAATATATTGGTATGTATTTCGAAATTTGAATTTATATATGTTAATATATAACTAGATGTAGCCACATATATATATTAACATTTTCACTCGGGTATTTAAAAGTAATCCAACAAATGACTAAACAGTCTTGTTTTTGAATAATTATTCAAAAAGTGCAACATCACGATTGTTTGCGTCATATTTGTACTACTATTAATTCAAGGAAAATTTTCATCTTTAGGCGAAATTTGTTAATAATGTAATATTAATATAATTTACTACAAATAGAGGGTGGTCAAAATACTTTATAATATCTTTTTAAACCACATGTTATTTTGACACTAATAGATTTTTTCTGTTCGAAGTATTGACCATCGTCGATCTAAAATGAGTGGCTTTACGCTTGAACAATGTTGAGAAATATTGCAAACTTATTTCCAAAGTGAGTGCTGTGTTTCCCAATCTGAGCGATTGTTGAATAGAAGTTTTGGCCAAAATAATGCAAAAAGTTCGTGAGACTGGCTTGCTAGTGGACAACACTCATGATTCCCGTCGTCGTACGGTGCATACCGATGAGAATGTGACTGCTGTGGCCAGTAGTTAACAACACAATCCAATAACATCGACTCTACATCGATCTTAACTACTCGACATTTCACGCACCAACATGATGAGAATGTTTTACAAAGGTTATTTCCTTATTGAAAGCAAACAACCATCCACTCGTTACAGCTTCTCAGTTTGAGCCTTACAGAAGCTCCGACGGACATCAAATTTGGCAGAAAAATCATCTTTTTCTGACGAGGCGCATTTTCATCTCGGTTTCGACCAATTTGTAGAAAATGCTGCTGGAAACGTCATTTCAGTCAACGGCGAGCGCTACAGAGCCATAATTACGGACTTTTTATATGAACTTGGATAATCTTTGGTTTCAGCAGGATGGAGCACCATGTCACACACCTCATCAAACAATCGATACTCTGCTCACTAAGTTCGGTAATCATGTTATTGGCGATGTCAATTGGCTGCCTCGAAGCTGCGATTTGACCCCCTTTCGACTTCATTAAAGACTGATGCCAGACGAATAATCCAGAAACGATCCATACGCTTACGGCTTATATCGTCCGAGCCATTCGTGAGATAGAACTATAAACTATCAACATAGAATTAGCCTATTGGATTGACAGGATGAGCTACTGCGAACCAGCGAGAAGATTGTTATTTCTAATAATGCCATAATATACCAAATTAAATTTAGTTCGTTTTATTTAAATTTGAAAAAGGTTTTTGTTTTTTGAACACCCTTTAAAGTCTAGTAAGGTTTAACCAGTTATCACCAGGTGATTGCTTAGCAAAAGATTTATACAAAACTACATTATACAATAATTCTTGTATACTGGGATTCAGCTAACAGTTCAACCTTTTTTCAACCAATACACTTTTTCCCATTTAGTAAGTACACCCATGTCTTCAAATGCAATTAAAAATAGCATGCAATTGGCAAATGTACATAACACAGCCACAAAATTATTTTTCTAGTTGTAATTCGTGTGTAATTTTTAAATATGATACCATCATTTATTGCATTTGAAGACATGGGGTAGTAGTAGAAACGTAGTTTTATATTTTTTCATTTTCATACATACACGAATACACATCCCCACACGAATTTTTTAACATTGGGACAACGCACAGTAGTTTCAAACTAAAAGTTATCAAAAGTTATCAAATTATCAAAAGTATCAACTACTTACCAGGCTATTTACTCGCTGAATTACTTTTGTTCGCGATGTCCACAAAGTAATGGGTACTCATTATTTTTTGGCTGTTTGTAAGCGAGAGGGTAATGACTACCCATTACATTGTGTTTTTTGTAAGTGAGAAAGTAATGACCACTCATTACTTTTGGGACATCGCGAACAAAAGTAATTAAGCGTGTAAATAGGCTGGTAAGTATTTGAAACCCTGTTTTTGCTGGGTAAGACCCTGTGCTAGGTGACTGTATAAATTCAAAACTAAATACAAATATAGACAAAAGAGTTTTAAACTGTTCTCAAAAATATTTGAAAATATTTTTAATATTCAAAGAAATTTTTAAACCTGAATTTAGTTTATATTTTATTTAGCCAGTTCGTACCTACCCTAAATATACAAAATATATTTCTAATTTCAGAGCGGAAGGTTTTTTGAAAATGAAATTTGTGGGCCATCGTGTCAAAGATGACCACTCCAAGTGTACAAAGCTTTTCCAACTTTTAACTGCTACGATATAATTATGTGATGATTTGAGAATTTCTGTAATCTGCTTGACGGGATAAAGAAAAACATGTCTGCAGTGATCTCAGACGTTTGAATTTTTGGCTAAGAATTCTTTAGTCCACAATGACGCTAATTTGAAGGAAATATGTTTATAAATTTTGTATATATATTTGATCTCTCTGTTTTAATTATATATTTTTTAAAATTTATCAAGGTCGAGATCATGTTACAAACGAATAGTAAACACTATTTTTTTAAATGGAAAAAATTGTGAGGATCAACGCTAGAGAGAGTGCACACTTTAGACCTGAGCGACCTGGGCATCGTTAGCCTCCACCCACAAACAACTCTTGGTGTTAAACAGGCCTATATGTCACACACCCTAAAGAATATGACTATGCGAAATTCAAAAATATATAATGAAAATATATATATTTTTTTAAATTCGTTATATTACCAATTTATAACAAATTATGTACATTTAGTAAAGAAAAATACCTAAATACTTTAGGTGCGCCGAAGGGGTAAAGCATTTAGTAAGAAGCTAGACATAACCATTTTTTGAAAAATATGGCAATTTTAAAATTATAATTTTCAAATTATTTCTAGAAAGTCAAAAGTTGTAGATGAAATTTGCAAATACAAGTATATTTTTAAAAATTAAAAAAAAATAATGTATTGGGTATACAAGTTAATAATGTCGATTTTTTTGCTTGAAAATGCATTTTTTAAAATAACAAAATTAATTAATCATAATTTAAATTATTGTCTAACGTTAGCCACTAATTTTTCCCATCTTTCTGGTAGCATATGGATTCCGCGCCAAAAGAACTGGTTCGGTTTAGGGAAAATAATGAACGGCCTCGTGTCTGGTCGCATATTCTGGTCGTTTTTCGTTAATTGCTCTTTTTCAACGAATCAGATGTGTTCGATACGCTCCCCTGTGATGGTCTGACCAGATTTAAACAGCCCATAATACAAAACACCCTTCTGATCCCACCAAATACAGAGCATTACCTTGGCGCCATGAATATTCGGCTTCGGCGTTGATTCGGCTGGTTGGCCGGGCTTTACATATGACTGTTTGCACTTAAGGTTATCGAAATTTGTCAATTTTTTATCACCAGTAACAATACTATGCAAAAATTACTTCTTTTTTGGCGTTCAAGCAGCATTTCCGACATGCAAATTCGCCTTTCAACGTCTCTCGGCTTCAATTCATATGGGACCCAATTTACTTGCTTCTGAATGAATCCCAATGCTTTTAAACGTAGGGAAATGGCTTGTTGTGTGACTCCCATTGATAATGAAAGTTCTCCTTGCGTTTGACAACAATCTTCCTCGAGTAATGCTTCCAATTCCTCATCTTAAAACTTTTTCGGCTGACCAGGCTTCTCCTTGTCTTCTGTGTCAAAATCGCCACTTTTGAATTGCGCAAAACAATTGTTCACAAGTTTTTTAAGTAGGTATATATTGACCGTAAGCCTCTACCAATAATCGATAACTTTCAAGCCGTTTTATTCAAATGAAAGAAGGTTATTAGACTTCCCCGCAAAACATCTTTTTTAGGCACAAAATTCGACATAATTATAGCCATTGAAAAAATGTGTGTTTACACTTTGGCATCTATCGAATACTGAATTATAATGACAGATGTTTGCCCTCCAAAATACCATATTTGTTATTATTGACACAAACCATATGTGATAGTTATGTCATCTGTTGTCCAAATCGACGTTGTTAACTTGTATACCCAATAACTTAAATCATTTTTTATTTTGAACGAAATTTTCATCATCGGGAATGTTGTAATGAGGTCCAAATTTCTGAAATAAAATTTGGTGTTTTCATTAAAAGTATTATTGAAGTTATATATTAAAAACAACAGATTTCAAACGAATTCAATGACGAATACCGTAGTTTGAACCCTGATCTTAAAACTATTAAAATTTGACTTTAAAATCCTAAAACTTTATTCTTTTTTTAAATATTTGGTGTGTTTTTTCGAATTTTATATAAATATTCCATACAAATCAAAATACATACAGACTTGCTAAGTAGTTATAGATATAGCTCCTTAAAAATTAAGAATAAATAAATAAATAAATAAAATAAATAAATAAATGTTGCCAAGCCAAGAAAATATTGGATTTTCTCTTTTAAATGTAAGCAAAAATATTTTCCTAAAAATATTTAATATGTTTATATTTTTAATTTGATAAAATATTAAAAACAACTAAAGCTAACAAATGAATTATGTGTTTGTAAGTTAATGTAGAGCAGGGCAAACAATATAATTGCTCTATTTCTCGTTCCGGCGAAGTCCATATAGGAAAACAGCTTTTGTACAAAGGCGGCCCCAAATGTTCAAATTATATTTGTTTACAATAATAGCCGGTTTCTTTGCAATTATTTATAGATATAAAATTCGAAAAAAATAAACCTATTATTTTTAGAGAAATAAAAATAATAGAATGAATTTATTTTATTTTTGTAATTATACTTTTTAAATACCAAAATTAAGGGTCGACGCAACCAAAATCTTTTGCGTAGGGACAATGGCATGAAACCTTAAGAATGGCATAAGACCTTAAGAATGGCAATGAGAATTATTCTCTGTAAATTTCATCATTTATGCTACCAGCTGTAAAAACGGTTGGGATGTTTTACCACAGGAACATATTGCCTGCCAAACCAAGTATTTTTTGTTAAATTAGAACCTGAATTTTTTTTTGTGATGATATGAAATATCACTACGACATTTTGCTGTATAAAAATTATGTCCTGCTATATAGTTAAAGCTTGTACAGCAAAATGTTTAATAAAGCAATAATATTTTGTTAATCGTTGTTTATATAGACAACGGCTGCGAGTTTTTGATAATAATTTTTTTTTTTTTTGCATTGTGATCAGGACACACATGGGCCTCAAAACATTTTTAACCATTATGGAGTTTAACACTATACACAATTTTTTGAGATCTTTTAATTTTATTAGCAGCTCGAAATCGAAATATCCTTTAAAAACTCACTTAGTACTTTTTGAGCTGCAATACAGCATATCATAGGTGTAATCTCAAAAAAAATTTTATTAATTTATAAAAATGTTATGATACAATCATAAAATACATATAGTTGGTATACAATATATATCGCTTTTCAAATAGTGTTGACTAGATCACAAATTTTTCTTTTTTAACAATTCTCACATTGTTAATATTATTTACAGATTTTAAAGATCATTACTTAATTCAAGAAAGAAAAGTTAAGGGAAACGATTCACTATTTTTAAAATATTTGTAAACTGAAATCAAATAAATTTCCATTGTTTTGAAGTATTTTTAAGGAAAAACTCATAGATTTTATTATAGTAAGGTGTAAACTTAATTTCAGTTCTTACATTTCACACCCACCCTAAATATAAACATTATTGTTACTCGAAAATAAATAAGAATTTATTTGCAATATTTACCTTAATGCAAATTTGAAGGAAATTAGAAATTAGTTTTTAAGCGCGAATAAATGAAAAGTTGACTTAAAAATAAGCAAGATTGTTCAAAAAAGAAAAAAAAACCTTTTTTTTATAAAAATAACAAAAACTATTTCTTACTACCAAAAATATAAAAAATCGGCATATAACTTAGAAATAATTGTGTTCTCTGGAAGAGATTTTAAATTAACTTTTCACTTGGAATCGTTTAAATAAGCTAAAATGAAGACGATGTTGAAAAATGTATAGTAAAGTGTCGGCCTAGAATATGAACGCGATGTACAACGATTATTGCTGTTAGTGCAAAGAGTATCATAAATATTCTTTTCTTTCCGGTATCTACTTCTATTGGTTTTTACATTTTAATTTGACTTTACTTTCGCACACAATGTAAATTAAAAAAAAGCAGTAATGACAGCAAACTTTTTTTATCTTTTTTATTATTTATAAAAAAAACAAACTATAAAAACTTTAAGAATCCTTAATCTTGGTTTTTGAAACGCGATTGTTCGAAGTTTAAATTGTTCAGGTTTCACGTGATAAAACTGTTTTTTTTTTTTAATTTTTCGGTTACATCGAAAACTGGGTTTTTGAAAAGGGCGGTTTTTTACATACTCAGTTTGTCATTCCATTTGTAATACATCGAAATATAGGTCTAAAACCCTCTAATGTAATTCTAAGCCGATCTCACCATGTCCGACTGTCCATAGAAATGTCGATCACGGCATGAAAATGAAAGATGAAGTGCTTGTTTTTACCCAGACTGATTCATGTGCCCCCAAAAGTTATGAGTGAAAATGTGAATTTGCAAATTTGTTTATTTAAAAACAATTACAATTAACGTCTTGTGAATAAAACATTTTTTAAACTTTTACAATTTAAATTACGTTTTGAGGAAATTAAAGTTCGACTCAAAATTTTCACGAAAACTAAAAACGTCATTCGAATATGGTCTTCATCATGATCTTAAACCGAAAAAATATCTCCATAAAATTTATACATATCAACAGTAAAAGAAAACTTCACTGTGATTCGAATATTTTACTATTTTATACTAACAAAGTTGTAGTGCAAATTATATTTAATATTTATGTTTGATAAGTTGATACATTTTATCAAATTTATTTTAGAGATATTTAAATATTTTTTTAATTGTTTCAATTAAAAAAATGATCAATGATAACTACGTGTTAAAGTTTTAAAGTTTTAATAGCAATAATTTTAAATTTAATCAATTAGATTTTTAATATTGTTTTATTCCAAAACACAAAAGTCTACGTGTTTATATAAAGCGAACGGAATAAGCTTTTAAGTTCATAGCCCTGTTATGTTATTTTTATTTCGGCGGGGTTTAGTGCTATGTCAACACCGAAAGATGGCTTTGCGATATGTATGAGGTAAGCAAACTTATACATATTACTTTTCTAAATTGATATTACCATCGCTGGGGGTCAAACCTGCGACGTTCTGTGTAACAGTCCACCGCGCTAACCATTATACCACAAAATACTCACAATTCCTCCAAAGGAAATATTTCGTTCGCTTTATATAAGCAGGGGTTAAGCCAAAAATATAAACTTTAATGTCTCAAATAATAATGTATTTTCTTAACCTCATCAAGCAAGCTTTTGTCAATTTTTTTTTTTTGCAAAAAATTATCGTTAGTCGAAAATAATTAAGAAATTAAAAAACTTTAAAAAAAGTTTAAAAACCACTAGAAAATGATAAAGCATATTGCAAGAAGTCAAAAATATGCTCCACATATTTTTGTAAAAATCGATCCAGTAATTTTAAAGTTGCGTATTTGTTACTACTTTGTTTGGGTTAAAATCACCGTGCAACGCGAGACAACGACATGCTAAGAGAAATGAAATGTAACAAGCAGGATCATGGTGAAAAGTCAAAACATTAATGTTTACTGTCAAGGGAAAACGGTTAAAATAAAACTTGAATTGACTACGTAAAACTCTTAAATGTGGGTAATTCTTTGAGAAGAGGATTGAAATAATAATTATAAAAAAATCCATAAAAATCTTTGTTAGCAAAAAAAACCAATGTAGTTTTCTACTTTTCCACACGTACAAACATACATAAGTGAATATGTTTGAACGTACTTTTATACAAGTACTTGAAGCATTTGTATGCATGTGCTAAATAATAATGTATACTACAACTACCACCACTACTACATACTACTATAGCACGAAAGTGTAGTAAATGTAATTTTATGTTAATTTACTCAATGACACAAAATACATACTATTATTTTTAAACGTTCTGTACATTGCCACTAAATTTAATGATCAGTGTAAAATGCGGTGATAATATTCTTAGTTTGCATCTAATATGTACTACACACATTAAAAAAATAAACAAAAATGTCCATATAATATTGACTATTTATTTGTTGCAAAAATATACAACGATTTATCTAATTTTCAATTTTGTAAAATTAATAATTACAGGATGTACACAAATCTAATGTCAATTATAATGTGGAATCGGAAATCTTCATCGGAAGTATTATATTCATTTTGTGGTAAGTGATTTAACTGTTTATGTGTTGTTTAGGAGTTCTAATATGTACATATGTTTGAATGGTTATTTGTCGAATTCAAAGGATTATTGTCACACCAGACCTTAAACAAATGTGGATAAAATTTTGACAGAAAATGGTTATAAGAAATGATATTTAAATATTTTCCATTTCTTTTGCAGAGTCCTTTAAACAATTTTCATTGTTTTTATTATGAAAAAACTTCGAATTTGGTTTAGCATTTTCAATTAATATAGTAAAACTCATTTAAGACAAACTCAAATAAGACGAATTCTCGGTTAAAGCGGTCTAATTTGAAAGCTTCGAAGTTTTGGCAACAATTGTAACCCTTAAAGGCACGATTTCTTCTTTTCAAACTATTTTTATATATGATTACTGGAGACATGTATATTCCAAACAAAAAAAATATTAAACATTAATAAAAAAAGTGATTTTTGGCTACAAAGAGTAATTACGACTTATTTGCACTTTTTAATAATTTTTTTATAAGCTTTATTATTGTTATTAATTAAATATACCTTAGTTAAATCCAATATGAATTTTGTGGAAGAAATGACACTAGATATTTTTTTTGGAAAATTGCACTTTTTGGAAAAAAAACTATGTAAGAATTCCAAAGAATAGAAACAGAAAAACCACTATTTTTTCTTAAATTGTCAAAACCAGTTTAGCAAAAATAATAGAACAGTGTGTATACAAGGGTCCCAATGAATGAAATTATGTTACTGTATTCCAAAGGTGGGTTTTTTAATGCAAAATACGGTTTGTTGCCAAATGGCAACACTATGCATTTAAGGGTTAATATAAAAACATTTGGAGTGAAAATTTTGGCAATTCCTGTGAAAAACTCTAGTTATAACATAATGTGTATCCCAGTTTTTCGCTGTTATTTTTATTTGTTGGAAAAGTCCACATATTGCAGTCACATTATTCCCAATATTCAATAATTTTCAAAGAAATTTTGCAAAATCTACGTTTCATGAAAGAGATAAAAAATAATATCTCATTTCTGCGTGTTCCTTAAACTAATGTAGACAAACTTTAAAATATATTAAAAATGATATAAAGAATTTGAATAGTAGGAATTTTAAGCATTAAAATGAAAGATAACCCGATAAAAAAAGTTTGGATATAATCATAAAATCATATGTGGCGTTATCTAATAATATATTATCATAAATAAATACATATGTATGTCTGTCTGGCTGCATTACCATAAATATTTATATATTACAATATCTTTTTTTCAATTACGTTATATTTTATCATATATAACCACATCTAATTACGGGGTTCCGACGATTGAGTCTTGTTAAGGAGACCAAAAAAATATACGTGTGTCGGCGTTTTAATAGTTTACATCGAAATTTAATTTCCCAGTTCTGGCCTGTTCTTGTAGCATATCGGAATATAATACTGTGTTCTTTACATCTGAGGTGTAAGGTATGTTCAACAACTTTGTAGATAATGGTATGACAAATATTTTTGTATTGTATATTAACCCTCTAACTTCGCCTCATAAAGGCATTTTTTGCCCAAAACTTAACACAAATACCAAAAACCAGACAAATTCAAGATTGCTCATCAAATTTCTAGTTAGATTTTGGGATGACCTAAATATTATATAAGTGATCCCAAAATCTGACTTATAATATATTGGTCATCCCAAAATTTGACTGGAAATCTGATGACCAATCTTGAATTTGATTGGTTTTTGGTATTTGTGTTAAGTTTTGGGTTTTGGTGTGTTCTGACATATATAGTATAATTTTATGGCCAACATTTGTGTAGAAAATTTCATCCGCGCCCTTCCCCTTTTTCGGGGTGTTTTTTACAATTTATTAAAATAAAGGATATATATTCTACAAAAATATTTGTCATACCGTTATCTACCCTACACTTGAGATATAAAGAAAACATAGTTTTATATACCGATATGCTGCAAGAACAGGCCAGAGCTGGGAAACTTAAAACGCCTCTAAAATGAAATTCCGATGTAAACTATCAAAAGGCCGACACACGTATATTTTAATTGTGTTAAGTTTTGGGTTTGGATGGAAGGGTATATATAAGTTTGTCATTCCGTTTGTAATTTCTACAATATTGATCTTAGACCCTATAAAGTTTATATATTCTGGGTATATAGTATATATATTCTGATTTAACGATATCCGTCTGTGTGTTAAAGGGGTTTTCCGAAGACCCCAGACATGATGAGGACTTGATTGTTGTATATTTCTGTTACAAACACATCCATTTGTTGAATTTCTTTTCTTTCACCTCTTCACCTTTCATACACAAACAACAAACCAATAAAAAGATTTGTCATTTAAAAAAAAACCAAACAAATTTCTAATGAACGAAAACTTTTTATATACCTCTATTAACGATGATTTAATATGAGCTTCAATGGTTCAGTTGTCTAAACGCTATGTCACAAATACTTTTTTTTTCTCTAAGGCGCAGGTTCGATACCTACCCCCGTCAAATCAATTTTTTTTGTACAATTTGTTTTATATTTTCTTAACACTTTTTTTTTTGTTTATTTTTTGTTTTTTTAACATTAAATAATTAATTTAAATAAAATTTTAAATTAATAATTCAATGATCCATAAAAAGGCTAAAAACATTAAAATTTGTATAAAAACCCTCTGATACAAACGGTTTTATTTCTATTTTTTGCTGCGATTTAAAAGAATTTATAAAAAGATTTTTAAACCATTTTATTTCTCATATATTAAAAAAATTTTAGGTCATAACTTATAATAATTTATAAACTATTTTCCTCCAAATTTTTAAAATTAAGCTAAGGAGTTTAAAAATATTTTTTAATAAAAAAGCGAAATAAAGCCCCAAGTGTAAATTTGGCAGCTAAATCAGACGTTTTTATAGAAGTAAAACACATGCAGTTCTAGCGATTTCTTTTAACTATTTGTAAAAAAATATTTTTTTGGTCGAAAATAGTTTTTTTACAACTAAAAAGATTTCTGAAAAAAATAATATAACAACACTAATTGGCATTATGTTTGTGGTTGTTGTTCTTTTTTTATTTTATTTATTAAACTTCTTTTTTTCACCTCTTCACCTTTTATACTCAAACAAAAAACACATACAAAGATTTGCATAAAAACCAAACATATTAGTTTTGACCGAAAACTGTTTATTTACTTCTATTAACGACAATTGCGTATGTGCTTCAATGGCTCAGTGGTCTAAGCGCTTTGTCATAAATAGTTTTTTTCTTTTAGTCGCGCGATCGATCCCCGTCTATTCAACTTTTTTTGTAAATTTTTTTTTTACATTTTATTAAGATTTTTTATTTTTTTTTTAACATAACAAATACGTACAGCACAGTTGAATTAACGGTTTCGGTCAGTTTTGCTGTACATTTGGCGAATGGAAAGAGGAAAAGTTCCAAAATAAGGTACGAGCATCTTGGTTATCAATACACAACATCTGACGAAATCTGGGCGGGATCTGTGAATTGGGCGTGGCACAAAATAGATTACTTTACATCTTAAGAACGGTAAGACCGAAATTAAATAATATATAAATGGGCTAAAAACATCAAAATTTTTATAAAAACTAAAATTTTAGAGCTGTAATATGACCTATGGATACGTCTTATATAGCAAAAGATCGAAAATCTTTAGTATAACATATTTGCTAAAAAACTCAGAAATATCGGTTCAGATACAAAAAAGTTATGCCCAAAACATAATTTTTTTTAAATACCTATTTTCTGAAACCATAAATCTTTCCGAATCCAAGTTTTATCACCAAACTAAATGGTTCATTTTCTTAAAGGCGTCCGTATATAAATCTGTCCATTCCATATATGTCCATATATAAACTTCAGTTTTTTTCGGCATAACCGAATTCAGCCACTCTTACTTGTTTTTGGTCTCCTTAACAAGAGTCAATCGTCGGAAAAAAGTACTATTTTGTGTTGAACTGTGTTATATATTGATCTTTATAAATATATGATTTATATGTTAAGATATGGTATATATTATAACATGTAAATTATATATAACACTCTTTATAATTATATTTATATGACTTATACAACAGCATATATACAAGTACTTATATATAGCTTATAAAGGGTGTCCCAAGAAGAACGCAATTTTTAAATCTGGCAACATTCGAAGTGTCACTGTTTGACATTTGAACAATTGTTATTGTTTGCTAGTAGAAGGTACGAGGTTAGTAAAAATGGAGCGCTACACGAATGAACAACGCATTCTCATTGTGAAATTGTTTTACCAAAATAGTGAAAGTTTTGCGGCTACAGTTCGCAAATTGCGATCAATTTGGGGTCACAATAATGCTCCAAAAGAGTCAACTGTAAAGAGATTAATGGATAAATTTGCCGAAACTGGGTCTGTTAGTGATGTAAATACAACAACGCGCCATCGACCAGGTCGATCGACCGAAAATGTCGCAGCTGTACGTGATGATGTCGCTCAAACTCCATCCACCTCAATTCGACACCGAGCTCAGCAAATTGGTGTCTCCAAATCCACTTTGCAGCGAATTTTGAAGAAAGATTTGCATCTTCATGCATACAAAGTTCAATTGACTCAGGAACTGAAGCCAGCTGACCATGGACAGCGAAGGGAGTTCGTTAATTGGGTATTGGAGAGACAACATGAAAATGCTGATTTTGCCGATAAAATCATCTTCAGTGACGAGGCCTATTTTCATCTTGATGGCTTCGTCAATAGGCAGAATTGTCGCATTTGGGGTGAGGAAAATCCTCGAGTGATTCACGAGAAGCAAATGCATCCTCAACGTGTCACTGTGTGGTGTGGTTTTTGGGCTGGAGGAATCATTGGACCTTTTTTTATGAAAATGAGGCAGGTCAAGCGCAAACAGTCAATGGTGTTCGGTATCGTGAAATGATAACCAGTTTTTTCTTGCCTAGAATTGAAGAAATGAATGTGGAGGGCATGTGGTTCCAACAAGACGGCGCCACATGTCATACAGCCAGAGAAACAATTCAATTTCTGCATCAGTCATTTCCCGGTCGTGTTATTTCGCGTTTTGGAGATCAGAATTGGCCGCCTAGATCGTGCGATTTAACACCATTAGATTTTTTTCTTTGGGGTTTTTTAAAGTCGATGGTTTACGCGAATAAGCCGACGACGACTCAAGCCTTAAAAGAGGAAATTGGACGCTGCATTAATGAAATACCGCAGCATTCATGCAAAACGGTCATTGAAAATTTCATTAAAAGATCGCGTGCATGCCAGCAAAACCGCGGCGGCCATCTGCACGATATATTGTTCCATACATAACCTCATTCTGTCTACTTTACGAAATAATAAAGTTTCACGATTTTTTTTTTTAATATCTGTGTTTTATTTAAAATTTAAAAATTGCGTTCTTCTTGGGACACCCTTTACAAACCATATAATTATATATGCACCTAATATTTACGATATAATGGGCCATATATTATGTCCATTATCAAAAATATTTTTTAACATGGTATGATATATGTATCATATAAAAAAAAGAATAAAGAACAAATAAATAAGAAAAGAAATACAAACATTATGGTGTATAAATTTTTTGAAATGGTAATATCTTTTAAAATATCTCAAATCATCATACACCGATTTGCTGGGGAAAATTATAGACCAAAAAACAACAAAAATATTTTCATAAGTAAATTATGTATATTTTTCATGCACAATTATGCAAGCTATTGCTGCAAATTTCAAAAAATAATAATATTTAAAACATCACAACTAAAAACTAGTAATTTTTTTTAAATAAGTTATATCTATTTGTCAATTACATGGTAGCTCTTAGTTGTAGTGTTAACAATGTATAATTCAATATGAAACAAAAATATTTATTTGAAATCAGTATTCTTAGAAGTTTTAATTAAACATTTGTTTCGATATCTGCAAGAGTTCGAAGTTTGACATTTGGAGGAATTTTGTTTTCATTTCTTCGCAAAATAGCCCTCAATCTTTTCATAATGCTTTGATGTTTGAGTTCAGAAAGGTTTGAAAGTTTGTACATACTTAACTCTTCACATTTTGAAAGTTCCAAAATCCTAGTTAAAATGAACGTATTATAAGTGATTCAAATACATAGTCCTTGGCAGGACACAATTTAAAAAATGAGTATTGTTGTGATCTCAAGTGGTTAACCTACTTACTTTCCAACAGATCGCAACAAAATTCCTTATATAATAGATTTCGTAATAAAAAAAGCTGTCACAAGACATTGATCACTCGACTTCTCCTCTGATCACACATCAGAGAACTGCAAAATCAACTTTTTTCTTGATTTAATCATACACAAAAATTCTTGTTCACATTTAATAATTCAACAAAATTCACTGTAGAAAAAAATCAGCATCATGTTACTGAACGCGTAATTCGGATCAGTTTGAATCATATGTCGATTATGTTTACTGCAAATTTAATCACTCAACAAAAAGTCAGCGTTGTAGAAATCAGAAAAAACAACAAACAACGCAAAATAGAAACACATTTCATAAATGATATTGTTAACATAAGGGTGGGACTTGAATCCACTTTTTAGAATTTTTATTAGAATTAAAATATTCTTCTTTGTGAAATATAAATATTTTTTTGGAAAAAAAATTTAGGTCGATAAATCAGGCTTGCCTAATCCGGAAAAATTTAAATATTGTCTAAATTTTTTTACATCTATTTTGATTGGAAAATTAGGCAATATTTAACTTTAACCGGATTGGGCGAGCCTGAGATGTCGACTTAAATTAAAAAAAAAAATTCACAAAGAACAATATTTTTGGTATTCCTAATAAAAATTCTAAAAAAACGTATTTTAGATCCACCCCAATATACATATAACATTTATGAAATGTGTTTCTACAAAACCACCCCTTTTTTATAGATAAGAAACTATTTTGTTTTAATTATGGTTACACTCATACACGTTGTTTGTTGTTTTTTCTGATTTATTCTATATCAAAATAATTATTGTTGGCTCGAATGAACATAATAAAATCAATGGTTTAACAACGATCGATGATTATAAATCAATGACAAAACAATTTGCACGTCGTTTGATTGATTTAAAATCATCAACAAATATGTGTGTTGCAGTATATTCAGCGTTTGAACGCAAACACATATTTATTCTTGTGTTGATTGCGTATGAACGTTTTGCAATCAGCAAATGCAGTTCTCTGTCACACATTCCCAAAAGTTACCATTTTTAACTCTCAAAAATTGTACAACTCAATAGGAACTTGAGCTGAAACAAAAAATCCTAAAATATAAAAAGTTTATCAGTACCCTCTGTTCAGATAAGATACAAGTTAGAACACCAGATGATATTGATATCTCGATTAAAGACTTTGAATTAAATCTTCTCGCTACTCACCACGCTACTACATAACCAGAAGACAACAAAATACAAATCTCCAAACAGACCACCGCAACTCGTAAACACAAAAAAGTGGTTTGCCAGTACTATTTTCTTTGTGCAGTTGGCAATTCATATCTGGGTAATTTCTTTGTACACATATTCAACAAAAATTAAAATTGGTTTATAGAAAAAATATGTATATACTTTAGTGATTAAAATAAGATAGCATATTGGATTTATTTTTGCGCAATAATGTGATACATCTTCCAAGCTTGACTTAGGTCGGAAACATTTTTTTAAAAAGTGAGAGAATTGATATAGAATCCTTCATATGTCTAGAAAAAATGTCCAAATGTTTACACCATACTGTAACTACATTTCAACATGTTTATAAACCAAAAAAATAAAATCTTAGAGAAAAATCTTTTCTTAAAAGTTAAAAGCATCTGTTACATGTTCAAGTTGCAAAGAAAAACTTTTTAAGTTAATTTACTTTGTATTTAAAAATGTACCAGTAAATTGTAGCTCCATTTAAATTCCCATCCGACCTTAATGAATTCTATACAAACTGTACTCTTAAGTATGTACAAAAAAGGTAACCCATTGTGGGTTACGAGACATTTAACCAGATTTTGTGGTTACAATGAAAGTTGGACATAAGTTGTAGCTGACTTATATAAAAACAAAACATCAACAAAAACAACAACAACATCTATATTAACAGACAAATGTATGTACAATGCATGAATTGCAACATAAAGAACTCAAGTGAATTAGTTGTACTAGAACCTTGCGAGTAAGTAAATGCATTTAAAGCTTTTAGCTCTTTTAAAATTAAAGATTACTTTCGGTACATGATTCAGTTGATGTAAAATCAGTTTTTTTTGTTTCGTTTGTATGTTACAGATGGGAAAACAGTCAGAGAGCATACATTTGGTATATTGTTTCCAGTTATATAATACATAACAGTAATAATTTGACAAAACACGATACTACTCGATATTTATGACCTTCACCACTACAGGCGAGATATAATGAATAAGTGGTGATTTCTTTATAAGCGAAAGGACAAACCCCTTTTGAAATTGGTTATAATCGGTCCATAGTTAGACCTATTTTACACAAAACCTTTGTTATCTAACTAGGTTAGGTTGAAAGAGAGGAATCGAAAGTGAAGATATTCTTCACGTCGGCTTGTTGCGCGCTCTTAGTTATTATTTCCAGGTATTATTTGGTTTTTGACTAGAAAGGTGTGCGGATTGGTTCCCTCCTATTTTGATAAAATTTGGATATGTTCTAGAACAGACTAAGTTAATGAACACGTATTTTTTTATCTGTCCAATGCACAGAAGTAAAATGTATTCAAAAGTTGTTGTTTTTTTTCGAATTTTGTAAAAGATTCAAATAATAATAGACTAGTTATTTTACGGACAGTTAGCCTTTTCTAATTTTTTGATATACTGGCTTAAAAGCTCAATTTATTAAGAAGAAATTTTAATTTTTTTTAGGATTTTCCTCCTTAAATAAATTTACTTTTTTGGTCAATGTTTCAATTTCAAGTTTCAGAATTCCATCTTAAACACATGTCATTTTTACCACGCTTTAAGGCTTCACTAGATGAGCGTAAACGGAACGCTTTGTAAACGTAAACGGGGAACTTCTGTATAAGAACTTTCTCAAATGAATGCATTCTAAAAAAAAAAGTAAACAATGGAAAATCGCGTTTTATTTCGCTAAAAAATTTTTATTTTTCATACTTACGGACTAAAAATTCTAAACTGTCCATTAGTGACCAACGAAATTTAAAGTAGCACCACTGCCTGTGGGAAGATTTTCCTGACGTTTTTCCCTTACGCGAAGTGATGTCCACCTTTTGAAACAAATTTCCTCTATTAGTACACACTAATTTCTTATATACATAGTTTTTAATTATTTTTACCTACCTGGGACTCCCATTTGCTTTGCAACTTCCATCAATTTATAATATGGGCTTCTTTTATTATACAGCACATCATTGCCGTGGTCCAACAATATCAGCTTATCATCATCCATTGTATGGTTTTTTATATCTTTCACAATGTGTTTTTAAACATGCAAAACTTTTTTATTTCATTTTTGATTTTTTTCACATAAACAAAAATAGAGAGAGATAATCAGTTTTTAACAGAATAGTCCGCAAAGAAATGTATACGTTCGATATTCTCTTCATAAAGCTAACGGATCAGCTGTTCCTCATGTTTACGTCAGAGTAATTTGGGTTTTAATGTAATATTCCAACGAAAAAATATTTAAAATTTCTAATTTTTTGCCGATGATTTCCTCCCTACCCGCAAAAGTTTCCAAACACTGGATGAGAAATCTACACGCCCAAAATATTTAAAATTTCTAATTTTTAGCCGATGATTTCCTCCCTATCCGCAAAAGTTTCCGAACACTGGATGAGAAATCTACACGTCCAATTTGTATTTCAATTATTAGGGTTTCAGTAGAACCAACTTGAACTGTGAATTGTATTGATTATAGATCCAATAATGATTGGTGCTGGTAATAGATTTTTATGCTACAATTGTTTTCCTAACAAATAATTTAAATTCAAAATTAGCTATAAATATTTATAGTGTAGTTGTTTGTGGTGTAGTGTATATAGACGTATCCTAGTACTCTGCATTTTCGAGTTCAAATCACGCAAAAGGCAAACATTCAAAAAAATATATTTTTTTAATTAAAATAAGATGTTCAAATGTTTTACAAGCAAATATACAGTGCGTTCATAAATTATAGCACATATGTCAATCTGTAAATCAATGATTTATAAAATTCCAACAGTGGATGCTATCTCTTCCATATTTTTGTGGAACTTGTATCAATATATTCTCTTTCTAAAAATTAAATAATATTACTCAAAACTCCCATTAATTAGAAATACCGTTATTAAAACCTCTTACATTGCAAAATATTACATATTAAAGTGTTCAATTTGTATAGCACAAATGCAGAAAAGTCTTTGTTTAACAAATATAAACAATTAATTCCTTTATTTATTTAACAAAAATAACAAAAACAATAAAAATTAACAATATATCAATAATTTGTAATACCACCTTTCGCTTTTATGCAATCACATATTCTATTTTTCATAGAACTTATTAATTTTTTCAGAAGAGCTTGATCCAGTCCGTCCCATTCTCTGAGAATTGAATTTTTTAGCTCATTCGCATTTGTATATTGACGATTGTCAGCATAAACTCTTCTGGCGAGAATTCCCCATATGTTTTCGATAGGGTTCATATCTGGAGAACAAGCAGGCCACTCCAAAACATCGACATCATTCGAGCTTAACCATTCTTTTGTGAATTTGCTGGCATGGCAGGCTGCATTTGTCTTGCTGGAAAATATAGTTTTTATCTGTATTTGCATGTAAAAATGGCAACAAACTGCATTTTAGTAATTCACAGTATTTTTCGCTATTCATTTTAGTTGGCACGATTTGCAACTCCAAACAACATTCTTCAGTAAATGCACCCCAAATCATAACTGAACCGCCACCAAAGTTTCTACGAGAGAAACATTGGGGTTCTTTCCGTAGGTCACGCCAGTAACAATAATTCCCGTCAGGGCCATCTAAATTAAATTTTTTTTCATCTGAAAAAATTATCTTTTAAAAGAAAGCAAATTAGTTAATTATTTCAAAACCAACATTTAAAAACTTACATTTGACCAATTTGTATTCATATTATTTTTACAAAAATCCAAACGTGCATTAATATGACGTTTCAAAAGACGAGGAATTTTCTTCATTCTCTGTCTTTGAATGTGTTTGGAAAAGTTAAGAACAGTCCAAATGGTCGTTTTACACACTTTGTTGGAAACGCATCCAGCAAGTTGGGTACAGCTTTTGGTGCTCGCGGTCATTTAACTTTTTTTTTCTACCACTGCTATTATTTTTGCCATAATTTTCAATATTTTCCAAATAATTATAAACAACCTTGCGACTTCTGTTGATTTGAATTGCAATTTCAGCTTTCGATGCACCATTTTCTGACAATGTTAAAATTTGACCTTTTTCAAATTCACTCAGTACCTTTCCTCGTGGCATTTTGTTTATTACTAATGTTGTTAATAAAATTAAATATAAATTGATTGATTTAAAACGGTAATTGTTGTCAAACAATGACTTTTTTTTTGTGCTATACAATTTGAACGCTTTAATATGCAATGTTTTGCAATATAAGAGATTTTAATAACGGTATTTCTAATTAATGGGAGTTTTGAGTAATATTATTTAATTTTTAGAAAGAGAATATATTGATACAAGTTCCACAAAGAGATGATGATTATAATCATCATCTCTTTGTGGAAAATTTTTGATTTACAGATTGACAAATGTGCTATAATTTATGAACGCACTGTATGTAGTTATCAAAGAAAACTAAAATTAGTTGTAGTGTAGTAAGCTTGAATGTGAACTATGAATCAGAAAAGAAAATTTTTTTTAAAACAAAAACGTAATAATATTTATGTGGAATATAATTAATAAATAAGACAACTGAATATTGACTTTCTCAACGCATAATACAATTATAAGTAGTTTTTTCAGCCTCTTATATAAAATAAATGAAAATTGGGTATCTATTGAAGTTTAAAGTACCAAGAACCTTTCACGCATTGGAATTTCGCTTATTCAAGGCAAACAACCACCCACTTCGTTAAGGCATCTCAGTTTGGGCCTTACAGAAGCTCCAATCGAACATCGAATTTGGCCGAAAAATCATCTTTTCTAATGAGACGACTTAAATAGCTGAAATGAAAGATATGAACTTGGATAATCTTTGGTTTTAGCAGGATGGCGCAGCATGGCATACAGCTCATCAAACACTCGTTCTTTTGAGTACTAAGTTCAGTATTCAGTATTATCAGCCGTTTTGGCGATGTAGATTGGCCGGCTCGGAGTTACGGTTTGACCCATTTAAAGATTTTATTGTGGGGAGCCGTTAAAGACCGATTCATAAGATAGAGCCAGAAACCGTCAACAAAGAATTGTAAAATTGGACTGACAGCCACATGAATAAAATTGTGTTCCATAAAAAGTGGGAATACTTATTATTACTAATAAAGTCATAATATACTAGAAGAAATTAAGTTCAGTTTATTAAATTAAATTTTTAGAAAGATACTGGTATTTCATACACCACCCTTTACCTATACCTGTGTTTGTTTGCCTATTAGGTATGCGTTTTTCCTAACTCAAAAAATTAGTATTTTTGCCGTTGCCTTTGTTTACAAAGAAAATAAAACTTTTTTATTACTCAAGTTTTGTTTTTAGTTATTATTTATATAAATAAAAACAGTGTTTTAAAACTCGTGGCTGAAAAACTGTTCTCATTGGTAATTTGTGATAGAGCTTGAATAAACAAGTGTTGTTTTCTATTAAAAACAAATAATAAATTTTATATGAAGGCAGTTGTCGTAACCGCCAGAAATCGATTGGCAAGGAATTCTGTGACTACAACTGATACTGTTTTCTGGGTGATATTTTCGCTGAATTATCCCATACCTTCCGGGAAACATATTTAAAGTTTCGGATTTCTAGTAGAAGGGGTTAAAGCAGAACGTTGAGAGGGAGACTATTCCCCTATTTGGTCCTCCCCGTAAAAATTTCCTTAACCCCGGATGTCTACACAAGAATAGCTGCCTGCAAATTTTAAAATCATTACTGCAGGGCTGGGGGTGGGTGATTAAGATCTAAGTTTTTCCACATTTAGCCCCATTTTTTAACGTTTTTATAGGAGATTCTAAAGAGTATCTCTTTAGTGACTTAACCCATATTTCAAAGAATATTCATTTAAAATTTTCAGCTGGAAAGTATTCCCGACAAAAAAGAACCTTATCAACGCACCAAGAAAAAATATTGGTTGGAATTCGATCAACACCATAAACATTTATTTGTTAAGATGTTATTTTATTTGGATTTCCCTACCATGAGACCCAATAAGTTGAAAAAATTCTCCATTTTTCAAAAACTGCTTTTTTGAGAAAAGCAACAACATATTCCCAAGAAAAAGTACTCTTTCAGAAAACAGTATTATTTCAAAAAATTGCTTTTTCCAAACAAAATGTTCTATTTAAAAAATGTCGTTTTTCAAAAAAAAAAATGAAAACAACTATAACTTTTTCCAAAAAGTACATTTTTTAAAAATGAGGTATATTTTTCCCAAATTTCCTTTTTATGAAGAAGTGTAAATTTTTGAAAGAGACCTTTTAAAATACTCTTTTTAAAGCTATTTAGAGCTTAGAACACACATTTTGGGAACCACATACCACGTTCCATACCACATCCATGGAAATTTTCGGACGTAAGGATGTTAACTTTTGTAATATTACTCTGTATATAATTATATATAGGAGTGACTGACTGGCTTATTTAATATCTCAAATACTAAACTCCTGGATAATTTAACTTGAAACATGGCATGTAGATTTCTCCTTTAAAGAAAAACCCACTAAGATGTGGTTTTTTGGTATTTTACTTTTAAAATCTACAAAATATGCATATGTTGCATTTAAGTCATTTTCGACTCATAGAATAAGAACCCGCAAATAAATTTTTATAATCAATCAGAAAACGTATAAAATAAACCAAGTCGTAGCAATCTACTACAAAGCGACAACGGCGAATAGGGTTTTACTCCTTATAATCTCCCACCCCCCAATAAGAATTTGTGATTATTAAAATCCTATCAGATTGTACTTTTAATTTATGGCAAAAAAATACTTAAATTAGTGGCTGTTACAAATACTGTTTTTTTTTATTTGAGTTGTTTTATTTGTTATACTTTGAATAGCGTACATGAAGATTACTCTTTGTTATTTTTAAGACTGAGTTATCGAAAAAATGTTATCACCAAACCTTTAAGATCTACCTGGAAAATATTAATGATTTTATGTGAATTAAATGTCTTAACTTTTACTAAAGTTAAATATGTATGGATGATGGATCGTTATCCAATTTATTAAAAGAACTTTAAAAATTCGCCTTTAACTAATTCGCTAGCTTGTTCAGATCATTCTGTAGTCTAAGAGAACATGAACTAATAGAGTTTTACTTATTTCCATGCTTTTGAAAACTGTTAGTAATCCTTTGATTTTGGAGTCCAAACCCGATCCAACTGTTTTGGCTTTGAAGCCATAAAAGAGCTCCTTCTCGACCCAGGATCGGAACTTAACCATTCCAAAATACATGATTTACAAAGCCTTGTAAAATATGTAACTCAGGTTTGATGCATTTTTCTAACACGTTCTATCATCTTCCTCAAAGATCGGCAAGTTGACTTTGACCCTTATTACTCAAGTGGTATCTAAGATTATAGTGTCCAGTCAGAATCCGTTCGTCAGTCAGCCCGTTCATTGCTCACGTGCCTAAGATCTCATTTAAGGATCAACATCTTCACAAAATCTTATCTTATCTTACAAAAACTTGTTTAGCTAAGTAGGGTAAAATACCTGTAGAAAATAAGGTTGATTTGAGCTTTAAAAAATTTTGAATATTTCAAATTTATTTTTATCGGGATAAGCATTAATAGCATTTGAGGAATTAAAAATCGTTAGATCCCAAAACTTATTAAACAAATTTTGCAAAATTATTAGTTGTATGGCCCCTATCCGGAATTCATCCTTGTTTAACCTCTGTGTATACAGCCCAAAAATTATACATAAACATACACCTAGCAGACCCGGGTATACAATATACATTTTGATTGTTTTTACTTTATTAGCGGTTTTTTCATATAATGGGATTCTATAGGAATACTTTAGGTGTCCGGGATTGAATATCGAGTGTTTGTCTCGAGTAATTAAAGTAACTACTTCATATTTTTTATCAAGTACACAGAGAAAACAGATACATCGTGACAACCGAATTTCTTGCCAACTGAATATTTTGGTTGCTGCAACCGTTGTTTAGTTGTCCCAACCAAAATTTATTCTGATACAATTGAAATATTTGGTTTCAACCGAAATTCTGTTGCATTAAATGAATTTCGATTGCGACAAACAAATATATCGGTAGCTCCAACCAAACCATTCTCCTGGCGAGAAATTTGTTTGTTACAATGAACCAGTTTTCTCTGTGTCTACTACTGTAGTGTTGAAAGTAACTGAATTTGTAAAACATGTTTGTACAAATTAAACATTTTGTTTTGTTTGCATTACTTTTGAAACAATTTTATGTGCAACGCACTAGCTTACTTTTGGACAGTTCACAAATCGTGCGAAATTTTTCATCACGTAGTGGAATCAAAAGCCACCACGTAGTGGAATTGAAGTCCACCGAGTAACGCCAGTTGTTGAAATCCCTCCAGCAAGCGCTCGACAAGAACGTGATAATTATGGAAGAATAAAGTACAAAGGAAGTTATTACCTAAGTCCCAGAAAAACCACCAACGCGGAAAGCCTGCAAAGAATTCCAAAAGCTACTTTGTGCTCAACATTCCAATAGTAACACTTTTTTCAAAAAACTTATCTTCTTTTTCCATAGAATATGTAAAATAATGTAAAATAAATAAAAAAAAATAGGATTTGTAATAAAACAATTTTTTTTCTTCATTTCAATCTAACATTTTACATACATTTCTGTATGCACAACTGGATATGTTGGTTGTTGCTAAAAGGGGTAAATCGCAAAAACTATTGATAAGTCTGGTCCCAAGAAAATAAATTCTAATTTTTATTTTATACGACAATAAACAATATTTTAGATGGTTACCCATATACTTATTGCATTATATGAATTTTAAATTAAATGTACGCGTTGATTTGCACAAAGGATAAATATCTTGAACCACTTTGATGGCACGTTCTGCACAAATATTACTACGCGTCTGCTTTGGTATAACTGATTCTGCCACTGATAAAAAACTCGAGCTTTTTTAAACGGCGTCAAAGATAAATTTAAGGACACAAAATTGTTTTCGCGAAAACGATGATCTGAAAACCAAATATCGAACCATGGACCGCTTATAACTGACATACTTCATATATGAAAGTAGGCTCGGTCTTCAGGTATAAGAATGAATGCAAAAATGGCAAGAATTGCTCTAGAATTCCACCGAGCGTTGCTTATTTAGGGTATGATTTTTAAATTGATAAAAGGAGATTTATTATTTATTTCGAAGTACCTGAAAGCTATTCCTAGCTCATGCAAAAATTGCATGTCATCGTCAGAGAAATGCATTTATGTAATCAATCATTGCTATTATTTTTACGCATTGTGCAAACTTTGATACCTATTCCGCAAAAAAAAAAAATTAATAGAATTTTTTAACAAAAAACGCGAAACCTTCAAATTTAAAATCTTGTGGCTAAAATTTACCTTGAAGGTCGATATATATCGTTTGATTCAAATTATTTGAACTATTTGCTGAAATATTAATTTTTAGTTGAAATAAATTAAA